>CM041214.1:6143508-7619498 GCA_023065735.1 Coffea humblotiana
CAGAGAATTACAAAGGAAGGTAGAATTTCTTGATATATGTTTATTTTTTATAATGCTATTTATAAACTATGTAAAAAAAATACACTAATTTTGAATTTCGCACGTACTTAATTCTCAGGACAATGGTGATAAGGTTGTTCAACCAACGAATCAATTCATGCAAAGATCGTGCATTTTCATTTGTAGTACGCATACCACAAAATTCAACAGAATTAATTAAATCACCAATTTTAGCTTTCGTACTAAAAGTTGATTGGTGTGAAGAGTGTTCGCATCTTCATGCAAGATTATCAAATCGAATGCATAATATTTGTAAGTATTTTATTTTAACAACATTTAATTACATTCATTTTTATTCATATATTATTCATTTTCTAATATAAATTTCTATTATTTTTTCAGGAACTATCTTCCGAAAAAGGTAATTTTTGAATAATATACACATTCAATCATATTTCAAACTATTGTTAGACAGATATTATATTTTAATTGTGTTGGTACAATTTTTTAATCTTTTTTAATTCACCCTTTTATTTTTATTTTTTTAATAATGGCAGCATCGTGCGTAGTACGGGTACTCACACTAGTACTATCGTAACGGGCTTCATGTTTGTTAATAATAATGTTTTAAGTATACCTAGACTATTTAACTGTCATTGAACGATGCACGTTTCCCTCAAAGAAAACAATATGCAAGTAACACATCACAAACGGCGTAACAAGAAAGTTTGATATTTTAAGATTTCAATTTTTAAATTAACACCTAAAATAATATTTAAAAAAAAAGTCTATAAGATACAACCGTGAAACTTTCCAGTTCAATGTGATATACACTGACATTTTGATTGCCTCAATTCATACAATACGAACGATAACAAAGAGAAGACCGCAAATTAGATTTATGGGATAATTTCAGGAACCTCCCCTGAGATTTCTGACAATTTTACTGAATTTGTCTAAGGTTTGAAAAATTACACACACCTCTCTGGTCATTTAAAATGATAATACTATCCTTAAATATTTTAATGAAATTCCCTTGTTTGGATGCTTATACATAAAATGACTTTAAAGTTACTTTTTCATTCTTTTTCCTTTTTATTTTAATTTTTTGCCAATAAATTTGTAAAATTACTACTATTATCTCTAGTTTCTATTGTAATCAAATGTCGAACTAATTTTTTTTTATGAATTAACTTTATACGTAATCCGATATTTTTTGCTAATCTTTGTTTTCTATTTTTGGTATTAAAATTAACAATAAATCAAAAATAAATTTCCCAAAATCACTACTAAATCATGATAATCCCACTAGTCAAAATTCATAAACTCTGAATCAATTATTTCAACATTTTATTTTCTATCTTATAAATCTAAATCCATAATAAAATACCATCAAAAGTATCCTATCATAGTGATAAAATTATTATTATAGTTGTTTATCAAATAGTAGGTGTGGACATGAAAAATTCGGCACATTTTTCTTATAATTATATTAAATAATCTTATAATTTTATAGGAAAGTAAATTAAAACTCATTACACAAGCGCATTTTTGGGTATTCATTTAAAAATTTGATCAAGTCAATATTATTTTAAGATTTTGTTATTAAAACTATCAAATCAAAGGAGGTATGTGTAATTTTTTAAACCTCAGGGGAGCTCAGTGAAATTGTCGAAACCTCAGGAGAGTTTCCGAAATTATCCCTAGATTTATTTAAGCAACGCGAAGAACAAATGAAAGAAAAAAAATTCGAATAAAAGGGGGGGAAAAAGACAAAAGAGGAATATCTCCGACACGCGGAATCAGCAACTGCCTCTACGTCTTCCTTTTTCTCTGTTTAGCCAAGTAAGCACTCTGACTATTACTTTTCCTTAACACCCCGCATCTCCTTGAATTCAACCTCCCTTATTTTTAAAACACTTTTGTTGACCGCTACTAAAAAGTCTAATACTGACAAACAGATTCTTGACCATCCCAGAATCGCGCGGCTTTAAAAGGCCCAATGCTTCTGTTGTTGGTGCCATGCTTATCGTCTGCTAAAAACCAGCACGAACAGCTTCATAATAATCCCATAGGTACCATTGACATTTTGAATAGCTTCCCAGAAGTCATCTAGGTGCTTTTTTATGTTGCACTGACTATTCCCCTTTTGATTTTTCTTTCTTTTTCTCTTTTTGTTGATAGATTTTCTGGGCTCTGACAAATATTTGATATTGTATAATTTAGAGGCAAAGGTTAAAACTTCGTCCTTGAGGGGTAAGAAAACGGCTACAATGTTGAAGTTTGAGAAGTTCCCATGGATAAGTCAAGAGTTGCAGAAGATAATGGATACAAATATGCAAGAGGTTGGGGCCCGAAGGCTTGCTCGCGAGGCCTTCAAGGATATTCAACTTTCAATTGATCATATTTTGTTCAAGGTAATTATTGCACATTGCAACAGGTGCTCAAGGGATTGGTAATTTGATAAAACTTACGCCATTGTGAAGAAAGCTTATTGATGATACACATGGCTTATTGGTTATTTTTTAGCAAATGCGTAGAATTGCTTATATGTGTTCAAGCTACTTCAAGTACACTCCATTTGCTGTTAACGAATTAGAAGGGCAGATGCACTTTTAACATCTGGCACCCATAAAATGGGATATGGTTTCTGTTATTGGAAGGGTTTTGCCTCTTCCATCCTTGGTTAAGATTTGTGGCTATGCATGGTTTTAACTGTTGGAGCTGCAAATTTTTTCTTCTTTTATTGGATTTGGCTTGGTCGAAATATGGTTTAGTAAAAAATCTACTAGTTTCGTCGTAGGAAGCATATTGTGTTGAAGTTTGAGTTCCTTTTTCTTGGATTGACAATTTGCTAGGTGATGCTGACTTGCTCTGTGTTTGTGTTTTAACAGATCCCAAGTGATGGCTTGACGATGAAGGAGGTACAACTTCTTATTATATCTTCTAATCCTGGTCTCTGAACCTATAATTGGAATGTGTCCCATCGTATCCCACTCATCTACTATAAGTATTTGCTTGTCGTCCTTGAAAAAGTGATAAAGAAAAATGATTTTCCATTTTGAGAAGATTGTCATGACGATAAGTCAGTTCATGGACATAGCTTTAGAGTGCCATAAATTTCTATTTATACACTATTATAACTGCTACAATTGACTGATAGTTGTCTAGTCTCTGTCGAGTAGCCTATGCTAGAAATCATTAGTCATATTTTCGCAAACTTTCATGTTTATTTTGAAAACCAGCGTTTACCAGTGGCATCTTTTGTGTTTATAGTTTCACAGCATTTATGAAAGTTTTTACATCTTTCTAATAATTTGAATCCTGTGATGCAGTCATACGCGGTGAACTCTAAAGGATTGGAATATTTCTCGAAGAGTTGGGTGCCACAGACCAGTCCTCCCAAGGCAGTGGTTTGTTATTGTCATGGTTATGGAGACACTTGCACCTTTTTCTTTGAAGGTATGTAGCTTAACCAAATGATTTGTAGTTGCAGATTTCAGTGTATATTCATGGTCTAACGGATGTATGGCGTCATTTGCAGGAGTTGCTAGAAAGTTAGCCTCCTCCGGCTATGCAGTTTTTGCTATGGATTATCCTGGATTTGGACTTTCCGAGGGTCTTCATGGCTATATTCCAAGCTTTGACGGGCTAGTTGACGATGTGATTGAGCATTTCTCAAAAGTTAAAGGTATTTTGGCTAATTTCTCAAAAGTTAAACTGCATGACAGTTTTTGGAAGGATATTAAAATTACATTTTGGGTGCAGAAAATCCAGATTTCTGTGGTCTGCCAAGCTTCCTGTTTGGACAATCTATGGGAGGGGCTGTAGCTCTGAAGACTCACCTCAAACAGCCTAATTCATGGAATGGAGCTGTTCTTCTTGCACCGATGTGCAAGGTACCACTCTCAACTACCTTCTGACTTGTACATTTCTTGTTTCTCATATACCTCATTTCTTGATCCGAGTATTTTCTACAGATTGCAGATGAAATGCTTCCGCCATGGGTACTCACCCAAGTTCTTATTGGAGCGGCGAAACTTCTTCCAACACGGCAGCTAGTTCCACATAAGGATTTAGTTCACTTAGCAATCAGAGACGTCAAGAAAAGGAATTTGGTTAGCCTCCTTTCCCTTCTATGAATTGTTCAACAGAAAGACAGAACACTGCCTGTAGAAAACAGAGCAGAAAAATACTTTTTTTTCCATTGTTTACCTGCTCATCTTTTTCTTTTTTCCCCCCCCCCCCCCCTTTTTGCACTGTTTGCAGCTTGCGTGCAACATGATTGCTTACAAGCATAAACCAAGGCTACGAACTGCCGTAGAGTTACTGAACACCACCCAGGAAATAGGACAACAACTGGAGAATGTATGTAAACACGTTTCTTCTTCTTGTTCTAAGGAGGTTTTGAAGTTATCATATGGAGTTGCTTTAATTTCTCGGAGAGACTGCTTTCCGTTTATGACTTCCAACATGCTTTTTGATGCTGTGGAAGTAACATGACATTTGAAAGACGACTGATGATAAATGCTCTTTTGTAGGTTTCTCTGCCATTATTGGTCCTCCACGGCAAGGCTGATGGGGTAACAGATCCATCAGTTAGCAAGGAATTATATGAGAAGGCAAGCAGTGCAGACAAGGAACTGATTCTCTATGACGATGCTTATCATGCCCTTCTTGAAGGCGAGCCAGATGAGATGATACTTAGAGTGCTTGGTGACATCGTTTCTTGGCTTGATGCACATTGTCCCTGAAGCCAAAGCCCGTCGCCAGCGCCTGCAATCTGTGCAGGCCGTACATTCTTTCTTTAAGACGGGATTTGGAGGAGAGGAAATGACTGTCATCGTGTACAATCGAACTGGCTCGTTTCAATGGAATGGCCACACCAATTGTTTAATATGTTGAATAATCAGTTTAATTAATTCTTTAAGATGTCGTAATTGAGAAATCCTGAATGATATCCTGCCTGGAGTGGGACGAGATGTTGACTCCACTGAGCTTTCCAATTTTGACGCTTCCAATTGACCATCATGTTTGTAACTTTTTTTGAAGAAGATCATCGTCTTCCAAAATAACTTGATACATTTTAAGTGGCCTACGAAGAAAATTCCAAAAGCTTGAACAATTTGCCATTCCAATTATCAATTACGAGCATGGTTCAAAGTCGCGGTCGTGGTTGCAGTTTTGTTCCGAACCGTTCCACATCGATCTCGACATATCTGTCGCGGTCTCGACAATATGTGAATTTTGAAATATTTAAAAATTATAAAAAATATGATAATTAAAAATAATTAAAAATTAGTAAAATAATAAAATTTCGAATTGATTCAGAGTGATTCGGTATGTCTCGACTGTTTCAACCCTTCACTGTGACGTCTCGACGAGTCAAGTATTTCGGAATCGTATCGTTCCGATATCGTATCGAAAGGGTCTGAGACGGTGACGACTCGGCTGATTCTTTGAACCATGTTTGCGAGTCGAGTCTAACAATGCCTCAAACTATCATTACGACCACCGTCTAACGTGGTGGCAGCTAGAGGTGGTGAAGAACACTTGTTCAACAATCAGCATCGCTCCCCATCTTTCTTTTCTTTTTTCTTTTGGAAAAAGCCATCTATTTCTTATTTTAGTGGATCACTACCTCCTATTCCACTACGTGGAAAGGTTGGAAGGACTCCGTCCTTGAAAAAAGTCAGGGAAGCCCAACCACGTGCTAGCAGCTAGTTTGGATGTTTATGTTAGAAAAACAAAAGGATGGGTAATATTAAGTTATGAAAGAAAAGAAAAGAATACAAGAGTGGAGAAGAGATTTTAATATTGTTTAATAATTTTAGATATATATTTTGATAAAAATTTGTTCATTACACATCTGAGAATAAATTTGGCATTTAAAAATATTTTATTTGGTATTCTCAGCTTTTCCGACGCTTTCCATCCATACTTGGGCAGAAAAGTTTGGTAACCGTAGCAGTAGAAGCTCACCTTTCTAAATCATTCGCTTTCTATTCTTTTTGCCCTCAAAAACTCCAATATCTTTTTTGTCAGGTTCCTTTATTTTCTCGTCAAATTATACTCTCAAACAAGCTATAAATGTCATCAGATGGTTTCAATTTTTTTTAAAAAAAGAAAAAAAAGTCGATACTAAATGACGTGATCATCAAAGATTGGGTTAGGGCTTCTTCTCAATGGATTATTTTATTTTAACTAATTATAAATTCTGATCTTGAATAATTAATTTTTACGGTGTTCTTAATTGTTTTTGTATTTTAATTATAGATTTTTTAATAATTAAAAAAACTAAAAATTATAATAATTATTCAAAGAGTAGCTTTTACTAATTATGATATAATCAATTTTTATAATCAAATTTTTATAAAATCTAAAGCAAGTTAGGACAACCCCGTACAAGGCCTTAGTCTCAAGAGCCGGGGTTTCTCAAATTTGAAGGCATTTGCTGCGCTAGTACTAGTAAATATATTTTTTCCCTTCACCAAAGGAAGAGAGAAAAGGGCATGGGACCCTGACTGAAAGCATACCCAATTGATCTCCAAACGGATGAGATTAGACCAATCCCAGACCGCCCCTCCACCAATTGCTTTGGTGCCAATAGCCGACTACCCTGCATGCGCGCCCCGTGTACAAACACATGGCTCATCCTAGATTTGACTGAGAAGAGGGACCACAACAAATTTGGCACATGCATCCTAGAAAAGCGAGCGGCACAAACTTCCATCCAATGAGCTTGTCCCAATTGATCTTGAGCTTTACTTGGTTAAGTGGAAGTTCGGTAAATTTGGTCTGATAATGGACTAGTGTTGGGCGGCTGCTAGCATAGTGGGACGGGGACGGGGACGGGGACGATGATAGTGCAGAGTTGTACCATGAATTCATTCCAAATCTTTCTTTCTTTTTTTAATCCAAGTCAGAAGCTGCGTGTCTTCGGGAGCGAATTTCCTACTTGCCATTACTTTCGGCCCTTTCTGTATATACCCAGGTTGAGTACTGACTCATGACTTAAAGGAAAGCGCTTTTTGCTCTTTAAGTTCTTCTTGCAATTCTTGTTCAATCTCGATTCCACACCAAAGATGGCCTTCTCTCCTAACTTTACCCAAGCCCAATTGCCATTCAAGGTACGTTCTTGATGCTTTTCTCTGTATCACTTTGTACGTTTTCCACGAATGCTGATCATCCATTCTCTTTGTGTCTTGGTTTTCATTTCTGCGGTTGTGGGATTTGTTGCTTTGTTGTGCACATCAAAAAATTTCACAGCTTTCAATCCCAGTTTGTCATTTCTTGAGCTTTCTTCTTTTGACCATGCTTTTTAATGGCCTTTGTATTGAGGAATTGAATATAACTAATGATAGCTCTGTCATACATTATAACCAACGGCGGAAGTTATAATGGAGGAGGACTGGATGAATTGGATGGAATGGTTTCGGTTCACTTCAAGCGTTAACAATTGCAACCTGAAGGTTACAGTAATTACCATGCTTGATTCTTCAATCCTTCCGTTTAGTATTATATCTCAATTGAGGTAATAATGGAAACAAAGTTGTGAATTGGGAACTCAATTATGAGTTTCGTGAATTGGTTCTGAAGGGGAGAACTACCCAAGAGCACAGCGCTTTTTTCCCTTGCATTGATATTTTGTGCTGGAAGTGCGATTTCTTTTTCCCATCTTGTGCGTAATTCGCAACTTAATGGAATGACCTCTCCACTGGGGAAAAAAGAATCAAACTTCTACTTGGTTACTGCTTCTTTTAACCTATGCTTGAAAAGATGCTGTTTTTGCCCTGTTTTTGTCATCCTCACTCTTATACAGTCTGTTGCTATTTTTGTTTTCTTTTTTTCGGACAAAAAACGGCTTGCACGCAATCTCGTGACCTTATTTGAAGATCCGATAGATTGTGCCCAATATGCAAAATATTGTTGAGTTGAAATCTACTAAGAGTCACCACTTCATTAGATGTAGGCTTCTAACTAGGTTAACATTTTAGGCATAACTGCTGATGCATATATGTGAAGCCATGACTGTGATTTTACACATCCAACTATTAAGAAAAGAAGAAGCAAATTCCTAGAAATCCCAAATTCGCCAAAGCAGTTCAATAAATCATGTCGTTGTGAGGGTTTGAATTTTAACGGTAGTCAACATTGGTGCCTATTGCTTGTAGGTTGTGTTACAGATTTTCGGAATGCATGAGGATGAACAAGAGATCCATATTTGCTTTCAGAAGTGTGAATAAACAACTCTTTGTTGGACAAACGGAAAAATTGGGAACCAAGCTAAGCAGTGAATGGAGCTTTCCCAGAAGATCAATAGCAAGCATTCACCCAAATCTTGGACGAGCTGTTGATTGCAGAGTCTATGCTTCATGTAATCTTTATACGTGACTTACCATTTCCTTCTGTCTTTGAGCACATTTAGATTATTTAGGGACATTCTGTTTAATAGGGAGGCTAGAAGTCTATCATCGGTTAGCAGTTTATTTTTGCTGCATAGCTGGCTCGCAACTGACAAGCATTACAGAGTCCAGATGCTTCGCATCTGTGAATAGACAGGAATCTTAAATCACTTAGGTGGTAAAAAGACTAAAGAAAGTAGTCTTAGAAACATGTTATGGTCTTTTCGGATTGCAGAAGTTTTTCTTTCCATGCTAGACAAAATTACATATATAGAGGCCATGCCTTGTGCTTGATGCATTATGATTTATAATATAAAATGCCTTTCTAGCCTTGGATATTCTTTGATTTTAGTGACTGAAACTATTGCACTTCTCTATAATACTCTGATTTCATGCTAGCAGCTTGTTTGATGTGGAATGAAGCTTGGGTGTGGGGACGGATTCCAAGTCTTCAAAAGCGTACCCGTTAGAATTTTCCAAGTCCACGAAAGTACCTGTTCCAATCCAAAAAACTGCTCCATAAAAATATCCTCCACCCCTTGTTTATCTGTTCCGTCACTCTTCGGGCACCTTCCCCGATGCCTAAAATACATATAAAATTTTACATTTCAGAACCCAAAATGGACTGGCCGCCTTAGATTTCCATGATAATAATGGTAAAATGTATGTCCATCGCTCCATGTGCAGTATGAACGCAAAGCTCCTTTTAATTACTACTTCAAAACTTATATTAATTAAAGGAGAAAATGTGTATTCAATTAGTATCTATATGTATTACAGAAGGGGTTTTTAGCAGATATCCTCTCAATGGCTTCTAAACTTCTCATTTTTTTTTCTAAATTTTTGTATTTATTTTAATACATAAAAGTAGTGGGTTATAACCAACCCTATCACCAATCAAATTTAAAATTTAAAACATTTCCACTATCTACTTCATAAACTGTTTATAGTTTGTTATTTATACTTTAAATCCTTTTTACTCCTTAATTAAAGACAAATGCTCATTCATATGCTATTTTAATACAATGTTACATTTTTATAATTAAGAAATATTTGTCACCGCACTAACCCTATAACCAACCCTACAAATGAGCTTTGCAAATTACAATCACGTTTCAAAAAAATCACAAATGTGCAACTAAATGTAAAGTTGAGGGGGTAAAATGCAGCTAAATGTAAAGTTAAGGGGCTTACTATATTTAACCCTAAAAAAATCCCAAGAACGTAACAAGTAGTGGGTTATAGATTTTTGTATTTATTTAATACATAAAAAGTAGTGGGTTATAACCAACCATCTCACCAGTCAAATTTAAAATTTAAAACTTTCCCATAATCTATTTCATAAACCGTTTATAGTTTGTTATTTATATTTTAAATTCTTTTTACTCCTTCATTAAAGACAAATACTCATTCACATGCTATTTTAATACAATTTTAATTCGCAAGCATACAACATGATCAAGAAACAGCATAACCAATTAGGACTAGATTTTGACCCAAAAAAAAATTAGGCCTAGATGGCACTGGCACGTTGCCGTAACTTGTGATGCCAATGAGGACTATTTGGTGCTTTTTTTTTTGCAAGGAGTTAGGACACTGTAAAGCTTATTTAGACAAACTTTGCCTTATCGGTGATTTTTGTATCACGTTATTGAATATACTACAAATCCTATAATATCAGTCTGCTACAAAAAAATAATATTTTACTAACATGTGGTATTTGCGTACGAAATTTCAGAGGTAAATCAAATGCTTTTACTTATACTCTATATAATTTGAATAGTTTTTTAGCGAATATAACCATACTATGCAGGACCATCACTTTGTACAATTGGAAGCAAATTGTATATCAATTACAATTTAGATTTTGTTCGATACCTACGCAGTTGGTGAGTTCCATCAGTAACACTATATCAAACTTTTAATGTTGTTTCAGACTCTTATCAACATGTATTTTAAAAATTGTAGGTTTGAAAATGATACATGTGCTCGAAAGTTAGTTACGTGGTTGAAGTCAAGCAATTTTACAACATCACAAGCATTATTGATAGCAAATTCAAAGAGAATATGGATATCCGAATATACAATCATGCGTACGGTAAATTTACTCTATTTAATTTAATTACTGCACAAATTTTTTAAATTTATAAACATAACCTATACCTTCTTTCATTCTTATTAGGTTAAATATTTTCGAATACTTGCTTACATTCAGAGCATTAACATAGAAAAACATGATATATGAGTTATGCAAAAATTGTGGATAACTATGTGAAGGTCGTTTTTCAAAAACAGTGTGTATGCATTGTAATGACGTGGTCGACACTGTTGTTAGGTAATTAATTTCATGTACCTTTAATTTCAACAAATTTTTCTGTATTGTATATAATATTTTATTTGTCAAATAGGTACAATGTTAACATACAAATCAAAAATTTCAGTGGTACATGCATCTTAATCTACAGGAAAACATGCACGATTCATATTTGATTGTAATGCTTCTTATCTCAGAGAATTACAAAGGAAGGTATAATTTCTTGATATATGTTTATTTTTTATAATGCTATTTATAAACTATGTAAAAAAAATACACTAATTTTGAATTTCGCACGTACTTAATTCTCAGGACAATGGTGATAGGTTGTTCAACCAACGAATCAATTCATGCAAAAATCGTGCATTTTCATTTGTAGTACGCATACCACAAAATTCAACAGAATTAATTAAATCACCAATTTTAGCTTTCGTACTAAAAGTTGATTGGTGTGAAGAGTGTTCGCATCTTCATGCAAGATTATCAAATCGAATGCATAATATTTGTAAGTATTTTATTTTAACAACATTTAATTACATTCATTTTTATTCATATATTATTCATTTTCTAATATAAATTTCTATTATTTTTTCAGGATCTATCTTCCGAAAAAGGTAATTTTTGAATAATATACACATTCAATCATATTTCAAACTATTGTTAGACAGATATTATATTTTAATTGTGTTGGTACAATTTTTTAACCTTTTTTAATTCACCCTTTTATTTTCATTTTTTTAATAATGTCAACACCGTGCGTAGTACGGGTATTCACACTAGTTTACTAGTACTAGCGTAGCAAATGCCTTCAAATTTGAGAAACCCCGGTTCTTGAGACTAAGGCCTTGTACGGGGTTGTCCTAACTTGCTTTAGATTTTGTAAAAATTTGATTATAAAAATTGATTATATCATAATTAGTAAAAGCTACTCTTTGAATAATTATTATAATTTTTTGTTTTTTAAATATTAAAAAATCTATAATTAAAATACAAAAACAATTAAGAACACCGTAAAAATTAATTATTCAATATCAGAATTTATAATTAGTTAAAATAAATAATCCATTGAGAAGAAGCACTAACCCAATCTTTGATGATCACGTCATTTAGTATCGACTTTTTTTTCTTTTTTTAAAAAAATTGAAACCATCTGATGACATTTATAGCTTGTTTGAGAGTTATAATTTGACGAGAAAATAAAGGAACGTGAAAAAAAGATATTGGAGTTTTTGAGGGGCAAAAAGAATAGAAAGCGAATGATTTAGAAAGGTGAGCTTCCACTGCTACGGTTACCAAACTTTTCTGCCCAAGTATGGATGGAAAACGTAGGAAAAGCTGAGAATACCAAATAAAATATTTTTAAATGCCAAATTTATTCTCAGATGTGTAATGAACAAATTTTTATCAAAATATATATCTAAAATTATTAAACAATATTAAAATCTCTTCTCCGCTCTTGTATTCTTTTCTTTTCTTTCATAACTTAATATTACCCATCCTTTTGTTTTTCTAACATAAACATCCAAACTAGCTGCTAGCACGTGGTTGGGCTTCCCTGACTTTTTTCAAGGACGGAGTCCTTCCCACCTTTCCACGTAGTGGAATAGGAGGTAGCGATCCACTAAAATAAGAAATAGATGGCTTTTTCCAAAAGAAAAAAGAAAAGAAAGATGGGGAGCGATGCTGATTGTTGAACAAGTGTTCTTCACCACCTCTAGCTGCCACCACGTTAGACGGTGGTCGTAATGATAGTTTGAGGCATTGTTAGACTCGACTCGCAAACATGGTTCAAAGAATCAGCCGAGTCGTCACCGTCTCAGACCCTTTCGATACGATATCGGAACGATACGATTCCGAAATACTTGACTCGTCGAGACGTCACAGTGAAGGGTTGAAACAGTCGAGACATACCGAATCATTCCAAATCATCCCGAATCAATTCGAAATTTTATTATTTTTACTTATTTTTTAATTATTTTTAATTATCATATTTTTTATAATTTTAAATATTTCAAAGTTCACGTCTTGTCGAGACCGCGACAAATATGTCGAGATCGATGTGAAACGGTCCGGGACGAAATTGCAACCGCGACTGCCACTTTGAACCATGCTCGTAATTGATAATTGGAATGGCAAATTGTTCAAGCTTTTGGAATTTTCTTCATAAGCCACTTAAAATGCATCAAGTTATTTTGGAAGACGATGATCTTCTTCAAAAAAAGTTACAAACATGATGGTCAATTGGAAGCGTCAAAATTGGAAAGCTCAGTGGAGTCAACATCTCGTCCCACTCCAGGCAGGATATCATTCAGGATTTCTCAATTACGACATCTTAAATAATTAATTAAACTGATTATTATTCAACATATTAAACAATTGGTGTGGCCATTCCATTGAAACGAGCCAGTTCGATTGTACACCATGACAGTCATTTCCTCTCCTCCAATTCCCGTCTTAAAGAAAGAATGTACGGCCTGCACAGATTGCAGGCGCTGGCGACGGGCTTTGGCTTCAGGGACAATGTGCATCAAGCCAAGAGACGATGTCACCAAGCACTCTAAGTATCATCTCATCTGGCTCGCCTTCAAGAAGGGCATGATAAGCATCGTCATAGAGGATCAGTTCCTTGTCTGCACTGCTTGCCTTCTCATATAATTCCTTGCTAACTGATGGATCTGTTACCCCATCAGCCTTGCCGTGGAGGACCAATAATGGCAGAGAAACCTACAAAAGAGCATTTATCATCAGTCGTCTTTCAAATGTCATGTTACTTCCACAGCATCAAAAAGCATGTTGGAAGTCATAAACCGAAAGCAGTCTCTCCGAGAAATTAAAGCAACTCCATATGATAACTTCAAAACCTCCTTAGAACAAGAAGAAGAAACGTGTTTACATACATTCTCCAGTTGTTGTCCTATTTCCTGGGTGGTGTTCAGTAACTCTACGGCAGTTCGTAGCCTTGGTTTATGCTTGTAAGCAATCATGTTGCACGCAAGCTGCAACAGTGCAAAAAGGGGGGGGGGGAAAAAAAGAAAAAGATGAGCAGGTAAACAATGGAAAAAAAAGTATTTTTCTGCTCTGTTTTCTACAGGCAGTGTTCTGTCTTTCTGTTGAACAATTCATAGAAGGGAAAGGAGGCTAACCAAATTCCTTTTCTTGACGTCTCTGATTGCTAAGTGAACTAAATCCTTATGTGGAACTAGCTGCCGTGTTGGAAGAAGTTTCGCCGCTCCAATAAGAACTTGGGTGAGTACCCATGGCGGAAGCATTTCATCTGCAATCTGTAGAAAAATACTCGGATCAAGAAATGAGGTATATGAGAAACAAGAAATGTACAAGTCAGAAGGTAGTTGAGAGTGGTACCTTGCACATCGGTGCAAGAAGAACAGCTCCATTCCATGAATTAGGCTGTTTGAGGTGAGTCTTCAGAGCTACAGCCCCTCCCATAGATTGTCCAAACAGGAAGCTTGGCAGACCACAGAAATCTGGATTTTCTGCACCCAAAATGTAATTTTAATATCCTTCCAAAAACTGTCATGCAGTTTAACTTTTGAGAAATTAGCCAAAATACCTTTAACTTTTGAGAAATGCTCAATCACATCGTCAACTAGCCCGTCAAAGCTTGGAATATAGCCATGAAGACCCTCGGAAAGTCCAAATCCAGGATAATCCATAGCAAAAACTGCATAGCCGGAGGAGGCTAACTTTCTAGCAACTCCTGCAAATGACGCCATACATCCGTTAGACCATGAATATACACTGAAATCTGCAACTACAAATCATTTGGTTAAGCTACATACCTTCAAAGAAAAAGGTGCAAGTGTCTCCATAACCATGACAATAACAAACCACTGCCTTGGGAGGACTGGTCTGTGGCACCCAACTCTTCGAGAAATATTCCAATCCTTTAGAGTTCACCGCGTATGACTGCATCACAGGATTCAAATTATTAGAAAGATGTAAAAACTTTCATAAATGCTGTGAAACTATAAACACAAAAGATGCCACTGGTAAACGCTGGTTTTCAAAATAAACATGAAAGTTTGCGAAAATATGACTAATGATTTCTAGCATAGGCTACTCGACAGAGACTAGACAACTATCAGTCAATTGTAGCAGTTATAATAGTGTATAAATAGAAATTTATGGCACTCTAAAGCTATGTCCATGAACTGACTTATCGTCATGACAATCTTCTCAAAATGGAAAATCATTTTTCTTTATCACTTTTTCAAGGACGACAAGCAAATACTTATAGTAGATGAGTGGGATACGATGGGACACATTCCAATTATAGGTTCAGAGACCAGGATTAGAAGATATAATAAGAAGTTGTACCTCCTTCATCGTCAAGCCATCACTTGGGATCTGTTAAAACACAAACACAGAGCAAGTCAGCATCACCTAGCAAATTGTCAATCCAAGAAAAAGGAACTCAAACTTCAACACAATATGCTTCCTACGACGAAACTAGTAGATTTTTTACTAAACCATATTTCGACCAAGCCAAATCCAATAAAAGAAGAAAAAATTTGCAGCTCCAACAGTTAAAACCATGCATAGCCACAAATCTTAACCAAGGATGGAAGAGGCAAAACCCTTCCAATAACAGAAACCATATCCCATTTTATGGGTGCCAGATGTTAAAAGTGCATCTGCCCTTCTAATTCGTTAACAGCAAATGGAGTGTACTTGAAGTAGCTTGAACACATATAAGCAATTCTACGCATTTGCTAAAAAATAACCAATAAGCCATGTGTATCATCAATAAGCTTTCTTCACAATGGCGTAAGTTTTATCAAATTACCAATCCCTTGAGCACCTGTTGCAATGTGCAATAATTACCTTGAACAAAATATGATCAATTGAAAGTTGAATATCCTTGAAGGCCTCGCGAGCAAGCCTTCGGGCCCCAACCTCTTGCATATTTGTATCCATTATCTTCTGCAACTCTTGACTTATCCATGGGAACTTCTCAAACTTCAACATTGTAGCCGTTTTCTTACCCCTCAAGGACGAAGTTTTAACCTTTGCCTCTAAATTATACAATATCAAATATTTGTCAGAGCCCAGAAAATCTATCAACAAAAAGAGAAAAAGAAAGAAAAATCAAAAGGGGAATAGTCAGTGCAACATAAAAAAGCAGCTAGATGACTTCTGGGAAGCTATTCAAAATGTCAATGGTACCTATGGGATTATTATGAAGCTGTTCGTGCTGGTTTTTGGCAGACGATAAGCATGGCATCAACAACAGAAGCATAGGGCCTTTTAAAGCCGCGCGATTCTGGGATGGTCAAGAATCTGTTTGTCAGTATTAGACTTTTTAGTAGCGTTCAACAAAAGTGTTTTAAAAATAAGGGAGGTTGAATTCAAGGAGATGTGGGGTCTCAAGGAAAAGTAATAGTAAGAGTGCTTACTTGGCTAAACAGCGAAAAGGGACGGCGTAGAGGTAGTTGCTGATTCCGCTTGTCGGAGATATTCCTCTTTTGTCTTTTTCCCCCCCTTTTATTCGAATTTTTTTTCTTTCATTTGTTCTTCGCGTTGCTTAAATAAATCTAGGGATAATTTCGGAAACTCTCCTGAGGTTTCGACAATTTCACTGAGCTCCCCTGAGGTTTAAAAAATTACACATACCTCCTTTGATTTGATAGTTTTAATAACAAAATCTTAAAATAATATTGACTTGATCAAATTTTTAAATGAATACCCAAAAATGCGCTTGTGTAATGAGTTTTAATTTACTTTCCTATAAAATTATAAGATTATTTAATATAATTATAAGAAAAATGTGCCGAATTTTTCATGTCCACACCTACTATTTGATAAACAACTATAATAATAATTTTATCACTATGATAGGATACTTTTGATGGTATTTTATTATGGATTTAGATTTATAAGATAGAAAATAAAATGTTGAAATAATTGATTCAGAGTTTATGAAATTTGACTAGTGGGATTATCATGATTTAGTAGTGATTTTGGGAAATTTATTTTTGATTTATTGTTAATTTTAATACCAAAAAATAGAAAACAAAGATTAGCAAAAAATATCGGATTACGTATAAAGTTAATTCATAAAAAAAAATTAGTTCGACATTTGATTACAATAGAAACTAGAGATAATAGTAGTAATTTTACAAATTTATTGGCAAAAAATTAAAATAAAAAGGAAAAAGAATGAAAAAATAACTTTAAAGTCATTCTAAGTATAAGCATCCAAACAAACAAGGGAATTTCATTAAAATATTTAAAGATAGTATTATCATTTTAAATGACAAGGGAGGTGTGTGTAATTTTTCAAACCTTAGAGAAGCTCAGTAAAATTGTCAGAAATCTGAGGGGAGGTTTCTGAAATTATCCCGTAAATCTAATTTGCGGTCTTCTCTTTGTTATCGCTCGTATTGTATGAATTGAGTCAATCAAAATGTCAGTGTATATCACATTGACCCGGAAAGTTTCACGTTGTATCTTATAGATTTTTTTTTAAAAAAAATTATTTTAGGTATTAATTTCAAAATTGAAATCTTAAAATATCAAACTTTCTTCCGTAGCCGAAGACTCTAGGAAGTTTAAGAGAGCTGGTAAATGTTTTTTTCTTTTTTTTTTTTAAATGTAAAGCTGGTAAAATTTAAAGAGCACATTATAATGAAGATATTTATCGGTCTGTGCAAACTTCACAGTCAAATAGAACTTGTGGTTCCAAACACGGAATAGGGATATTTGTTTTATGGTCTTACCTTCTTGTTACGCCGTTTGTGATGTGTTACTTGCATATTGTTTTCTTTGAGGGAAACGTGCATCGTTCAATGACAATTAAATAGTCTGATGGTATTCTTAAACATTTGTTAATAGCCAGTTACGGTAGTATTGATTACACATTTTCTCCTTTAATTAATATAAGTTTTGAAGTAGCAATTAAAAGGAGCTTTGCGTTCATATTGCACATGGAGCGATGGACATACATTTTACCATTATCATGGGAATCTAAGGCGGCCGGTCCATTTTGGGTTCTGAAATGTAAAATTTTATATAGGCATCGGGGAAGGTGCCGGAAGAGTGACGGAACAGAGAAACTGGAGGATATTTTTATGGAGCAGTTTTTTGGATTGGAACAGGTACTTTAGTGGACTTGGAAAATTCTAACGGGTACGCTTTTGAAGACTTGGAATCCGTCCCCACACCCAAGCGGCAAAACATCGCCGGGCACACAGCCAAGACAACATGTGAATGATTACTACGCCTTTGAATGATATCGCCATCGCGGTGATGATTTGTATTTTTTTTGTACGATAATAAAACAACGACCCTTAATTATACTTTGAAGTGGAATTCCAAACAGGTGCTTTTGTGACTTCATTCATATAATACTACTAATTGTCTTACTTTGGAAAATTCGAACCAGTTACTTTTCAAGACACCATTCATATAACGACGAATCTAATACGCCTTAGAAATCCGGCAAATGATTACGCGTGAAGACAAGCGCTGCACCACGATGACCGGAAGTGAACGACCAAATAATCCCTTAAATAATTTGGAAAGCGTGATGTGGGCGGGAGACCTGGACACACACTGAATGGAAAAAACATGATGGAGTGCAGATGCCGGAGACTACAACTGCTTCTGTGCCGTAATCATTTACCATATCCTTCTCTGCGTTGTCTAGTATTCCCCGAATCAAATGACTTGAAACGTTGAAAGTTTTTTCCTTTCTTTTTTTATGTTTAACATTTTTAATCAAGCAAAAGATAACAACGTTGAATTAGTAGATGAGATAAGATGAAACTGAAGACAAAAAATTCAACACTTAAAGTTATAATTTGACTATTAGACATGCAACTGTGGATCGATCGTTGCATGCAAGTGTGCAGCAAACGCCCTAATGCTGCCATGTACATTGAAAGTTGTACCGGAATTTACTATGCAAATCCTAACAATGAGGTGGGGAGTAGGCATCTTGCATAGACACAAGGAAAGTCCAGGACAACATGCTTGCGCCGTAATCATTTACTCAACCTTCAATAATATATTATTGTTTAGTATTCCCTGAATGACTGACGTGAATCTTTTGAAAAAATTTTCTTCTTTTTTTAATTTAATCTTTTTAATGATGCATGATCAAGCAAAAGATAACAACGTTGAATTAGCAGATGATAAGATCAAACTGAAGACAAAAATTCAACAGTTAAGTGAAAAATTTGCAACTGAGAAATTCAAAATTGAAGTTATAATTTGACGACGATTAGCTGCAACAAAGTAAATGATTGATATTATTGGATTAGACATGCAATTGTGATACCAATCATTGTCCGTAAAGTTTGCAGCAAACATCCAAATGCCGCCATGTACACTGTAATTTGCACCGGAAGTGACTGGTAAATTGAATTGGTAAAAATAGACGTGATTATGAAAACCGTAAACAAGTATATTTCGAAAATTGGTGACAAGTTTGCAGACGCGTAGCTTGAAACGGTTTACAAAATGTCGTGTTATTTTTTGTTTAGGAAGCAGGAAAGCTGGCTTTAAGTCCCGTGCAATGTACGATAATCACTTTAAACTACTCGACGCGATGAATAAACTATTTAAATTGATTATACAGAATTTCATGGAAATCCTATGAATGAAATGTCATTTTAAGGAGTCAAAAAAAGGCGGGGCTAGAGTGCAAATGCGTGGAGACAGGAAAGTTTAGGACAACATGCACGTGCCTTAATAATTTACTAAACCTTCGCTACATTATTGTTTAGTATTCGCCCGCCCAACGACTTGACACTTTGAAAAATTTTTTCTTTATTTTATATTTAATCTTTTTAGTGATGCGTAATCAAGCAAAAGATCACGTTGAATTAGCAGATGATATGCTTGAACCGAAGACAAAAATGCAGTGGTTAAGTTAGAAATTCAAAATTGACGTTATAATTTGACTATTAATTAACTACAACAACGTGAATGATTGAAATTGAATTGGAATGCAAGTGTGGATGAATGTGATATCGATCATTGTATGTAAAGTTTGCACCAAACGCCCTAATGCCATGTACTACATTTGTAATTTGCACGGGAAGTGATTGGTAAATTTCACGATGCATAATGCAGATTAAGAATTGTGGTTTCGATGACACTGACAGAGAAATTGCATAACTTTTATTTTTTCGTTTAGCAAGAAGAATAACTAGCTTGAAGCCTTGTGCAATGTACGAGAATCACTCTAATCTACTTGATACGAAGAATAGATTGTTTAAATTGATTGTATAGAAATTTATGTAATACTTTGCAGAACTTTTTAAGCTAATGTTCAATTCATTTGAAAAGTAACCTAAAATTTTGTTGACAAGTTAGTTTAGTTAAGCTTTGATTTCAAATCTTCCATCTTGGTTTTGGTCAAAATCGTACTTTTTTTAAAAAAAAAAAATAAATTTGGTTTATTTTGAATTTCTTTATGCCTTGAGATTTGTATGCCTTTTGTTGTGACTTACAACTAGTTATATGTATGTGTCGGTATTGACTATTGACCATCTCATTAATAATGAATACCATATTAATATTATTCTAACAATTTGGTCATAACGCATGTAAAGTAGTAGTAAATGACTAATACTTAATTACTCATCACATAATACATTTGAATGCTTAAAACTGCATGATATTTCAGAGATTAACTTGGTAAATCACGGAATATGTTTTCTTATAGTATGGCAGTTAGCTAGATTACACCAACATGTATATATATATATATATATATATATATGTGTGTGCAGTGAATTGATGATACAATTTTAAGAATGATCTTTCTGTGAAACTGCTCCTATTCAAATGAATAACATGTTAGTGGGAAGCTTCAGGCCTGAAATATTAATGCATTTATCAAAGACTCGCGCCACCAATTACAACGAAGACAAATAGACTAAATGCACAAGAGAGTGAAGCGACGACTGGTGGGAGAAGGGACAGTTGTATTTGGTGGTCTACTGTTGCCTTCTTGGACCAGGAACTTGGACCAATTAGTTTTTATGGGTTGTCACTTGCTTGCAGCCTGCAATTTGAAACCCCGTGCAAGCAACAACTGGACAATTTCGTCAAGGACAACGAGGACAGAAAATGTATGACATTTTCTTGAGTCGTACAATTTCTGAATGGAAAAGTACAAACATCAGCAACAACTGCCTTTTCTTTTTCTTCTTTTTTTTTTGTATCCTTTTCAATACTCACTGCATATGCTCTTAATACACAACATATTATCTATCGACTATAGGAACTCTCACATCATCTATTCTCACTCTTAGAGTAGTTAATCATCAAGAAATATTTAAAACTCTATTTGGATGTAGGTTAAGAGAGTTTGATCCCTCAACCTATATTCTAATATCCAGATTTTTTAAAAAATATTTTAGCCGTCTGAATCGATGGTGGTTCACCGAATTTCTTTTGGCCTGTTTAAGTATGCTAGAAGCAGTTGTAGTTGTGGAGACAAAAAAAAAAAAACCTATAGGAACTCTCACGAAAGAATCTTTACGTCAACCAATTCATTATTTTGACAACCTAGACTAATATAGTGATCCAAAACCAAAATGTAAACCATCATGCCTTCTAAGTTTTGTTGAATATTACAGCGCCACACTTACAATTTCAAGGGGATTAAGAAATGAAACAAATTGATGCTCCTTCGAGTTGCTGATAAACCTATCATGATTGCTGTAACACAATACTACGGACGTCAGCCAGGATTCTCCTATAAAAGAATCTGGAGATCAAACGTGTGTATTATTTCATTATTTGTCTACAAGGGTAGAAGACTAGATCATGCAAAAGGGCATGAATGAAGTTGCAAAAAAGTATTAACATGATGAGACAAAACAAAACAAAAACAGACATGTTGCTGCCCAGGATCGAACTGGGGACCTTCAGTGTGTAAGACTGACGTGATAACCACTACACCACAGCAACTTCGGTGTCATTGGTTGGTCTCAACCAAGGAGTGATATTTGAGCTAAACATTTCGGTTCCACCTCTCAGCCATTACTACAGTAGGTCTTCACGCAAGTTGTGTCATAGTTGTAAAATTTGTTGGATTAGTGAAGATATGATCAGGTTGGATTGACTAAATTTTCTTTCACTCAAAGGGTAGAAGTTTGTTTGGGATATACGACTACTGTCATTTTGTAGTTTCGTAGTGGTTCGAGAATGGAATTCAATTTCGTGGGAAGGCCTCGTTTCAAGCCAATTCCAAAATCTGCGAATGTGATAAATTGGAATATCAAGAAATTAATGTGCGTTTTTAACACGTTCACGCGTCCATAAAAAGTTGGAGCAAGTCGTTTATCTAAATTAACCAATTGGTCCAATAGGCAAATTCAACGTGTCGGCAACATTGGATTTGTTTGGATAGGGTATTATTTGGAATAATTACTGTAACACTTTTTATGATGTGATGTATGTTAGATAAAAAGGTGGTTGGGAATATAAAAAAGTGTATTGGAAATTGTAATGGTGATGTCAGCAAATAAATTTGGACAAATAAGAAGCTGTCCAAACAACTTACCTAAAACATACGACAATTTATCAAAAATGTAACCGTGCGGCATCCCTCCCGCCTAAATTTTGTACCACGCGATTAAGTTGATGCGCTCTCTCTTGGCATCTTGTACGTATACGTACAAGAGCATGTCCATTATATTTATTCACTGATATTTTAACCCGTGCTATGATCGGATTTATATGGGAAGGAGGGAGAAATATGATCAAATATAATATATTATTACCTCTTTCTCTCATATTTTTCCCCTTCATGCTATTTTTTCACCTCTCAACCTCATCTCTCTTCGATATTCTTCCTACTCTCCACTACTCTCCTTTTTACTTTTTGAATCTAACTTTCTCACATCCCTACAACATTTCCTTGTTCCTTCAAATCCTACAAAATTTTTTTGTATCCCTACAATTCTTTTTCGTTTTATTAAATTCTATTTTCTCTTTGCTCTATCTCGCTCCCATCCAATTATTCTATCTCTTATCCAATTTTATAACCCACTTGTCTCCTATTCTACTATTATTTTCATATATTTATAAATGTAAATGGTAACCTATTTACCTAACTCGCCTATTAACAAATAAGTTTGCATGTGTAATTTAATTGGATTCAAATGGGTAACCATATTAACCCATTAATTAGTGGATATGAAATTGATAGATTTGGATACTTATTTTGATTTAATTAAATTAGACATAGATTCAAACTCAATCATTAGTGGGGTAAATCTAAATTACTCTAATAATTATATTCTAGTTTTTGCAAAGATGTATTCATTGTTTTCCCTTTCTTTAATTTTTATTATTTATTTTTAAAAATTTATCCTACTTCCTCCATTCCTTTCATAAAAGTTTAATAAATTTCGTGAATGCTAATTGATTGTTTGCATTAATACCTAAATTATTTTTAGATTGTTGTATGGTGACCAAAATTTGAAATTCACTATGATGATCATTTTAGGCTCCTTTAAGCAATTTTTTTCTCTTTCTTTAGGTAAAATTGATTTATTAACTTGATATGTTGATATGATTTACTATTTTCTTGCTAAACAAAATGTGGATGAAAAAGTGAATAAAATTTAGTAATGGGCTGTGAATGGGTGATTGGATAATCTAAACTCATATAAAACTATATTTATTGACCACTCGTCTATTTTGAACCATTAGTTAAGTAGGAATATATAGATTAACCTAATTATAACTTGCCCAGACTCACATGAATCATCAAATCTGATAACTCTCCCCTAATCTTTATCTTCTCTGACCCTACAGTCCTATCTTTCTATTCCTTTCACTATTTAAAATTCATATCTCTTTTTTTAGTGTTTTGGAATATAAAAGTTAGAATTATTTTTCCAAGTTGCTGCCTCATTTTTTAAGTGTTTTTAATCAAATAAAAAGTTAGAATTGCAATCATCGAGAAAAAGTAAACTTTCGGATGTAAATTTGGTGAAATACAACCTTTTTTATCAAAAATTTTGCTAAATACCACCCAAAAGTAACCTTCTAAATACATCTTTATTAATTTAAATTTTTCTTTACATGTACTTTTTTGGTGCATATGTTGCCTAAAATAAAAAGTCATCTAGATGCTTGTACGATATTAACATTGAGTTTATTCTAAGTGCAAATTAAATGTCATAATTGTTATTTACATACTCCAATTTAATGTCCTTATACTATATAAGATTGAGTTTTGATTAAAGAGGAAGTTTGAATTTCAACGCGCATGAGCCATGGGCATTTTGGAAATTTAGAAAATGTGTTGCTTTTTTTCAAACTTTTGGTACAACTGATTGTAGCATGTATTTGAGTGTTTTTACATTAAAACCCCATGTTTGTACATTTAAAACTTGTATTTATAGACACATCTGGGTATTTGTGGAATGTGGGCTTTATTTGGATGATTGCAACACGTATGTTTTTTGTGCAATCACTGAAATGGGGTTATTATTGTAATTAAAATAGAGCCACGTAGCTGATAACCTCAATAGTTGCATTATAATTCCATTTCAATTGTTTGAAACACTCATAATTATATCAATACCTGTTTTTCTATGTTTGAAACTCAGTCGTTGAAACAGCTTCTCTATCAGTAATAAAATACTATTTACATCCCAATTAAACGGTTAATAAATGGTGGGCATGCTGCTGAGTTATTGTCCAAGCATCAATTATGACTTTTTTTAAATTTTCCTCCTTCATATTCTTAGATTTTCCCTCTTTCGGCTTCCAAGACTGCGTTTTTTTTTAGTTTTTACACTCAACATTTCATAATGATTTTTAGCAGAATCTATGTTTCCGTAGTATTACTAAATATGCATTGCTATCTTATATTTATCTTAATTTACTTTTTCACGATAAGTACTTAAAAAATCCTCTTTAACCACACGTGTCAAACACCCTGGCGATGTGCGAGCATTCCCTCTCTAGTTATAATATAATTTCAACATTCAAATTTTAAAACTTTAAAAAAACAAACCTACTAAATAAAATCCAACATAAAAATTATAAAAAAAACCTATTAAAGTGCCTTAAGCTTGCTGAATACAAAAAAAAAAAGTTTAAGACCACAAGAAAATTTGATTTAGTAATTGTAACATAAATTATTAAAACATAAGAGTAATCGTGTATATCATTAGAAGATTTTGACAAATGATTATTGTAACCAGAAGGAAAGCGGTAAAGAAATTAATTGGTGAATAACTAAAAAATAGGACTAATCACATTTTCTAGAAGATTTGGCTAGATAAATTAATCTTCGTTAATGAAGGAATAAAAGGGACTAAAGTGATAAAGAATAATAGAGTGAATAATTTTAGAATGAGACTAATCAATTATTCATGAGATTTTGGCTTGACAAATGTATTTTTTTTAAGTAAGGAGTAAAAAAAGCTTAAAGTATAAATAACAAACTATAAACGATTTATGAAGGAGATAGTGAGTTAGTTTTAAATTTTAAATTTAACTAGTGATAGGATTAGTTATAACCCACTATTTAAAGTTTTTAATTAGATTTAATGTATTAAATAAAACAAAAATCTAGAAAAAAGAATGGGAAGTTTGGAAGTCATTGAGAGGTCTCTGCTAAAAACCCTCTCTGCAATATATATAGATATAGATTTCCTTTCCAATGTAAAATTACGCAGTTCCACTTATTAACACTGTTGATGTGACACATAACATTGATTGCATATTTAAAGAGTGTTTGGTAAATGGGTTTCAAATTCAATAATATTCATAAATGATGTTGTTTATGCCTGATTGTACCCATAGTCTTCTATTTAGGAATTCCACGCCACATGATTTAGATGAGATTAGGTAAGCATTTAAGGACGAGATTCTTAAATTTTGTCAAAATTGCAGTTATATGCAAGTCATGTTCATTCAGAAAGTAGGTCATTCATTGCTAAAATTGAATTTGAAATCCATTTATCAAACACCCCTTAAATATGCATTCAATGTTATGTATCACATCAATGGTATTAATAAGTGGAACTATGTAATTTTGCATTGGATAGAAAAGTAGATAGACATAATCGACAGAGGATCACGTCTACTTTTTATGAGCCTAAGAAATGTAATTTTTCAATTCCCTCACATTTCAGGTGCTGCATATTTAATAATCGTAGTATTAATTAGGTTGTCAGACTCATTTTTCCTAAAGTGATAAGAAGTTCAAATAGAATGTAATATGTTTCAAAATTGCCGGTCCATCACTTACACGACATCTTTACAGTGAGACGGGGCTCGGAATAATCTTGGTTTAAGGATGAAGAAATTGACGATTTTCACATTTGATGATGATGATGACTCATTGATGATTAGAATTGCGAAAGACAATGCATATCTAGCGAGTGGGGTGGCGCACTAAGTCATGTGGACCACGGGAAAAAAAAAATTGAATGAAGGAATCATTAATTGTTTTTCTTTGTTTCATTCATTTTGGGAAAATGAAGGTGAAAGGACCACGTAATATATAGCCTTATCGTTTTATCTGGAGGTGAGCATGGCCACAGATGTAACCATCAACACGCCATACCTGCTAACGCCACCCTCATCAAGCAGATATGTGAATTTTGGCAGTTTTTAGGAGAATTTGAAAAACAATCTTAATCGGTGGTATTCGGATTCAGATCATGGAAATCTGTTGGTGATGTTGAGATGGTTTTAATACCGCACCTCATTCCACAGGAAAATCTTGTATGTTTAATTAGGACAATTCAATTACTCTTCCACTTGTAAAATATTTTAATTTTTTTGTTTTTTTTTTTGTGTTGGGGAGGGAGGGGGGGAGCTCTCCGGGGAGGGGAGGGGGGAGCCTGTATCTACTTCTAAGTTGTAACTAGCTATAGCCAGTGCTAGCTAACTATCCAAGGACCTAACTTGCAAATTCATTTGTCCAAACTATCAGAAGTTGCCTATGGGTTCGTTGGGCTTTAACGATTGGTAGATAAAATTTAAACCCAATAAATTAATAAATTGATGGAATAAATCGAGCCCAACAGGGTTCACTGGGACCAATAACAGAAAGATATCCGTGCATTTCTTCTGGCATTAATATTTTCCTCAACGGTCAAATTGAGCTGCTTAGTTTACACTCGTCAAATATTAAAAAAAAGGCGTAATTTTGTTGAATAGCGTCGTTGAGTTAAGGGGCATCAAGGCGTGATACCATAGATTGGAATTTTTTTTTTTCAGAATATGCGATCTCAGGAAACAGAAAAACAAAATGTATCCGATTTTTTTTTTTTTTCAAAATGTAATTCAAGCCAATCAATTCTGTTACCGGAAGGACCGATTAGTGACTACTATAAAAGTCTAGATTGGTGATAAATAAATAGATGAAAATTGGATGAAATTTGATGATAATTAAACAGGACAGGACATTATTTCCTTGCACTCTCTATTTTCTTTTCTAGCCAATGCGAAAGGAAAAAAAAAAAAAAGAAGAATGCATAGCGTAGCAGATGAATATAAAGCGGCTTTCATTATTAAAGTCTCATACATATCTTTGGAAATCCGGAAACACACACCGAAACCGAATGTCAAAGCGGAAAAAAAAGAAAAGGAGAAGAATAGAAGCAAAACCAGACCACGACGGGAAAGGCAAATAAAAAAGAAAAACACCTAAAAGTACAGCCCCAGTTCTCAATTTTATTGACAATTAACTGTCAACTGCCAAGAAACGTAGCCTCAAATTTGAGGGGACGGGGCCGGGGCCAAATTTGTGAAGAAGGGGCTTAGGTACCCCGTTGGCTTGGCGGCAACGAAACTGATGCACTGCACCTGACGGACGTTGTCGAATCCGATGATCCTGACCCAGCAATTTGGGTATTCCTTCAGGCATTCCCGAACCTCCTTCAGCACCTGAGTTCCGTCCGTGCAGCCGAACATAGGCAGCTTCCACATGGTCCAATAGCGTCCGTCATAGTATCCCCGGTGGACCTGTGGTATTCACGGTACACATATCCTCTCTACACGTTTCAACCCACCAAATCACAAACCCCGCCATCAGCATATTAATCTATCTACTCTACTACTATTAACATTAACCAAACGAACGTATTAGCTTCAGTATAAATATTAAATGCCTGTCTCTATACTTTTTTTTTATTTGTTTGTTTGTATAAATCTTCCGCCACTGAAAAAATAATATGTTAGTACATGCAACATCTTATCTGTGTAACAATTTTTTTTTTTTTTTTTTACCTCCAACTCGAATTCCAAGCAAGGAATCCATCCACTGCGGATAAGGTAATCAATTTCCTTGAGCAATTGCTCGTCGGTGAGATCTGGAAGATATGAAAAAGTCTCGTACTTCTTCTTTCCAGTTGGTGGCCACACCTAAAATTAAATGTGTGTGTGTTCGAATCAAACTTGAGTGGAAATCCAAGTTGAATACATATATGTATATGTATAGAGAGAGTGCTAGTATTTTGCGGTTGGTGGGGGTTACCTGCATGCATTGGACCCTTCCACCGTTGGTGGCAAGGGAAGTAATGTCGACGGACTTCTTGGAAATGGGGAAGGAAGAAGCAGCTTTGAGGCCGGTGAAGGGTGCAACCATGCTAGCTTGAGCAGGGCTGGCCCTGGTGGTGGGTGGCAACAGCTGCCGAGGAGATCATTGAGGATGCCATTCTCGCTAGCTCGTTGCCTTTGTTTCCTCTTCTTCTCTTCTAATTATAGCAAGGGAATCAATCATATGGCTTTTGCTCTACAGAACCCTTTCTATATATAATGGAACTACTTTCTCTTCCATGGTTCCTATCTAACGGACAAAATCCATCATCCTGATCTTAGACCATCGTCCGCCATTGGATTATGTGGTTCACCACATTCCCTACTTAATGACCACATGAAGGCACAAGGTTTTTGGACCTTAGCCTTATCATTAAGAACCACACTGCGCACCGCCACGTGGCGATTGATTTTCAATCATCTTATCTCATCTGTTTTTCGAATGAATGGAAGGACGTGAATCGAAGGATGATTAAGTAACGGTTGGTTAATTTTGGGTTCAGTTGATATATCTTTTTTTCAAACCCAAAACAAAAAAAAAAAAATTTCTTTTATTTCGTTTTCGAGCCCAGAATCATACTGCAGCAGCTACAGTGCAGAAATGTCGCGGTCTTTTCTTTCTGCGTTCGCGGCGGACCATTCCCTTGCTCAGACTCAAATGTATGGAGTAAACTTATCGTTTTTTCTTAAGATATTTTATTTACTAATTGTTCTTCAGTACATTTGATTTGATCACACTGTGGACGGACATAGACTCTGGTGTGATGGCCGTTGCCTTCCTTATTTTCATAATCGTTTCCTCCCAACAACCACGGAGCTTGGCTCATTGATTATCAAGGAGGGACCTGTGTACGTGTGGGTTCAAATTTCATCTGCATGAAAAAAATTTAAAAAATTTTGCCAAAAATAGCTCTTTAATTTAGTAAGGTCTGTGTACCTATTAGTTTATAACACAAGTCTTTTAGACTCCCTATTCTATATAATTTATAATAAAATAGGTTATACAATTTTTATCGTCTCAAAAAAAAATTTTGTTCCTCCAACAACTGTCTATATATCTTCCCCGCAACCTTACCTTACAAGCTAATTGCAACATTAAAGGAGTGAAGAAGACATATAAAACTTAATTTTTTTTAAAAAGAGAGAGAGGGAAGGGTGCGTTTCAACTGTTGCAAAGAAAATCTAGTCCATGCTAATTTCCATATGGATTGATGCATGATTGGCAAAACATTTTATAGCTTGATGCTAAATGACTTCTTTTATAGCTCCAAGCCTTCAACTCCCCAGGTAGTTGTCTGACCAAAACAATCAAAAAGTTCAATGGCCCCGTGTATCATTTCCCTGTGAATTTTTCTTAGTGACCTAGAATTTTGGGTGCTCAATAGACTGATCAAAAATATGCATGCCCGGTGCTCGATAGACTGATCTGGACGAAATCAATATAGAATCCATTGAAAATTATCCAGTATGATTAACATTTATAGGTTAATCATTGATTTTGGTCAAAAAAAATAAAAAAAAAGTTTCTTAAAAAAATTAAAAGTCATAGTCAACGCAACTGCAACGAAATTTGACCTGAAGTAGAGCCCATCAAAAGCTGCCTAGTCTTTTTGGGCCGAGGACCTAAGAAAAATGTCCCTCATGTTGATCATTGCGATGACAAGATTTCTTTACAACGAAAAGACCAATAATTGTAATACCCAATTTGGAAATCTGGGGCCAAGCGATGCAGAGTCCAATTCATAGCTCAAATCTAGCTCACATTTCCTAGGCTCCAATCAAAGTGGTTTTTCAAACTTAATACTATTAGTCAAGCACGGCTCCGATTTAGTCGGGACTCAAATCTAGTGACTGAGATTGAAATCTGAGAAATCAGAGATCTTAGATTTCTCTAATTTCTCGGTCTCTTTTTGTTTCTTAAATCCTATTAATTTTTTTTTTTAAGAAAAAGAGTAGGCATACGAGTTAGTAAACATGTCCGTCCAATGGTTAAAATCTGATGCCATTAGACAAAATGGACATTTAAATCTGATGCCTTGAGTAGCGACAATCAAAGAGAATTGTTTGTGCTACTTCTTCACCCACGGATAGCAATCCATTCGTCACCTGCTTTGATTCTCATCCTTACGAATAAAAACCAAAATACCAAAAGAGAAGTTGTTTAGACAAATGAGGTAGTAATAATCCACTCTAGATTTTAAGTACTGCAGTCACTCGTTCCTGTCACTAATAGAAATTTACGTCAAAGTGAAAGAACTACCGTCACAAGGTTATGTCAAAGACAAAGCTGACCAACCATATGCAATAAATACAACAGTTCTGGGGAGGGGAACATATACATACGCCCCTATACCTATAGTACAGTATAGTCTTGCTGACAAACTGGATACGCAAATGAAGGAGGACAATTAGCGAAAGTGCAGAAGGGACCTACACAAGAAAGACATTGTAGTTGAGGCTCCATGTTTGGCTAGCGAATCAGCACACGCATTTGCTCCCCGAAACACATGTTTTGACGGAAGCTGCTTGGAACCGAACCTGCAAAGAGATAGATTGACATCAAAGGAACTTCCAGTGTTGTTAGAGTTGAATAAGTCGACAACTTCGGAACAATCAACACTCTTCAACTGAATATTAAGATTAAGTGCAAGTTCCAGCCTGAGCTTACCAACCATTGGACTTTGGTTTTATGATTGGGAAAACCCTCCAATGAATCAAGTTAAGGGTTCAAATTCCACCTACTACATTAAAAAGGGAATAAAGGAAAAAAAAATTTTTTAAATTCAATCCAAAAGTAGAGTTTATTATTTACGTTAATTAGGAAAGAAAAAAAAAGGAGAAAGCTTCATTCTGGCCTTCTCATTTACAAATTTCCCTTCCAAAAGTAGGAAATTTATTTACTCACACCTAATTAAATTAGGGTAATCTTTCAAGGTTTTGGGTTAGTCTTTCATTTATTTTTTATTGGTCTACCCTAAGCCAAGAAATTACCTGAAAAAATGGTTCCTTTCTCTGGCAAGTAGAAACTAAGGTTTTTTTTTTTTTTTTTTGGTGGGGGGGGGGGGGGGGGTGAAAAAAAACAAACGAATCTATGTTTCATTCGAGTGAGCAAGATCATAATTCTGCAACAAGAAAAATTAGCACTACACTAGGCAAAAAAATGGCGGTTAAAGTTATGCTATACGGAACATCCAAATGCATTGTCCTTTTACTTGCTTAATAATAATTCATGGTTACTCAATAATAATCTGCTTCAATGGCATGCATGATTACAGCTACAAGTTTTTTTAGCGTACAGAAGACAGTCTGGGGGCCAGATGACTAGCTCAACCCGTTCCAGAGAGTGTGGATCCTTGAGTCTTCTTCACGCTTCAACCAACCAGCTATCAGCTTATGGACCGACCTTTTTTTTCTTTTTTTTTTTTTGAGGAAGGGGTACCATGCAATGCAGTACTCGGTTTTGAAGAAACTAGCTCAAAAAGAAGCCATGTTGTCATCTAAAGCTTTCGTCGGTACAAATAGTCTTTCGATGTACATATTCCAAAGCAATCAAACGGACCTTGAGCGTTGATAAACGTAATGCTGAGAGGAAAAGTACAAGCGCAGAGCTGGAATCCAGTCGAGTGTTGATCCATCCAACTTAAAACAATTGCTGCCAGTGGTTTTAATGCAATGGACTGTGGCTTTGATTCATTGAACAATGGTGCACTGACTCGTAATTTTTTAACTGCAGCCTCCAATTGTTTTGGAAAAATTGAACGCTAAAATTGATCAAAATTGACATTAGACGTACTTCCAAAAAATTTCTCTGTCTTACCAACTAATCCTACAACACCGGATTGATGATTGCAATCAGTGGGGACGGCTGTTGAAACCACAAGCCAACTACTATAGTACTATGTATATTGGGGATAACTGATAAGATAGAGAGTTTCCTCTCATTTCAGTCAAATCGTTTTACATGTTTATAAAATCGGAAGCTTTCCTTTCCACTGAAAATGCTCATGCATCGACTGACTATTGAAGATGCTCTTGTGGCCAAGCACAAAAGCAAGAAAATATAAAGAAGCCACGTGGATGGCGTGCCGGCTCGAAGAGGATACAATGCTGACCGATGCAATGTTGACTTCAATCTGTTCCTCTTACTGTGTATATATATATACACGTATGCTTGCACACGTCAATCGATGAGCATCTTTTTTTTTTTTTTTAGCAATGGTAATATTTGTATAATTTACTTTCTTTTATTCTAAGGAAAGGAGGAACCTAACCTATGAAAGGAAGTTATAGAAATAGCAAGCCACGAATACTGATCGGTGAAAGATAAGATTTGAATTCTTGACTTTTCACTCACGACCAATACTTAAAGTCTTGGTGTTGAATCGAAATCATTCCGATTGTTTATCAATTTTCTTCCCCAAATCACCGTTGCTGAACACATTATAACAAAAAACCCACTTAATAGTTGATTCATTTGGAAAATGATGTTCACATTTGAATATTAGCATTTTGCAATCCAGTTCAATTACTCGATAATATACTTTCAAAAAAAATATGAAAAGTTAATTTGAGAGTGCAGATACCACTTCTTATTACTTTTTTGTTAAGAAAGCTTGTTGACATGTGTCCTTTGGAGCTTGAAGTAGGGCAAGAGGGCACGGCACGCCAATGTAAGTCCGCTAGAGGGGCGGCAATGACATAAAATGGAATCGAAATTGCATTTTATCAAATCATTTTTTGTGGGGCAGAATCTGATGAATTTTTCAAGTTTTGAAGTGGGTTCATCACAGCCAACACTGTACAATTCAAGAATAAAGAAGCCATGGGGGACACCGCGAATCTAGTTGGTACGTCCATTACTAATCTAGCTTGAATTGTTTAATCTTAAGCTAATATAATATAATATAATCAAGGTGGTTGAGATCAACTTGGAGCAGCATGCACAAGAAGTTTTATCGCAGCAGCAGTGTAAAAAAATTCTTATTTATTGACCGACTTTTGGTTTCTTTAAGCCGCGAGTGAAGGAAGGAAACTGGCTGCCCGGACACACAGAAGAGCGTTAAAGTTACTGCCAAAACTCATTTAGCACAGTCAAACCCATTGTCATTACTGGCAAATTGTAACTCCTCAAAGTCAAATGTTTCTATCCATTTTTATCCATTAACAACAACAAGACTACTAGAAAAACCAATAGCTGCATGTGATCCTGATGTTCCTGAGGCTATTTTTCTTCTTCCAAAAACTCAGCGGCCGCCCACAGGCACAGCTGGGCTTACCCAACTCTAATACCACCAACCAGGTGCTGTGACCGAAACAAACGAACTTCTTTTTTTTTTTTTGATGAATTGCTAAATTTTCGTATTAGCAACATACTACTATTATTAATTAAAGACAATTGTCTAACTTGGGACCTTTCAGCCGACTTTGAGTGAGATGTACTTTGAAAAGTAATTCTGGTAAAATGCTGAGTGCTAGTAATACTTAAAGGAGGAGGAGTAGTTTTGGATTATTTTAACAATTTTTGGTGATTCCTTTTTCTTAAAAAGATATTCATCCAATGGATCTAAGGTTTCTGTATTCAAGGGCAGCTTACAAAGTTTTCTGCATTAATAAAGGCGTAATAGTCCAAGCTTATGGGATAAGCATGAGAGACTGACAGGGTACCGGTGAAACCAATAGCCCACTACCCAAGTTGTGCGCCCACAGACCGGAGCAGCAAAACCAGAACCAGTCGTCGGTTTTCACTCCGCCCCAGAAAAGCTGGTTTCTTACTTTTCGTTGAACACGACCTCCCGAAAACCAGGAGCTAGCACGGTGGTGGGGCCACCCCCGTGTGGTGTTAGTGGGTCCTCGTTCTCCACGATATGTGGCGATTCGACCGCACTCTGACACCTCCACGTGCTATCCACGCGCTCGTGGTTTTTGTTCCAACTGCCACTTGCATGGCACTGCCCCCAATGCTCCCTCAATCTCCTCCACCTGTGTAGCTTTCCCTTCCCCCACTAGCATTAACTTTCTCAAAAATTCCCATTTATAGGCTTCAGGTGACGCCTCGTTTACCGTGATCAAGAAACTCCCCCCGTTCCCTCCCCCTTCAATAATGCTTTTCCAAGCAAGTGGAATTGGGGCAGGGATGAATTTGGATTGGTTGGATCGAGAAAGTCCGAGCAAGAGAGTTCGAATCCACTTGTACTAATAAAAAAATTTATAAAAAAAGCAAGTGAGATTGGATTTGCAACTTTGGAACTACACTTTTAGGGATAATGTCAATATGTCCCTTAAGTATAATATATTTTGATATGTCCTTTACAATACTAACTAGTGTGGATACCCGTGCTACGCACGGTGCTGACATTATTGAAAAAATAAAAATAAAATGGTCAATTAAAAAAGATTGAAAAATTGTACCAACACAATTAAAATATAATGTCTGTCTAACAATAGTTTGAAATATGATAGAATGTGTATATTATTCAAAAAATTATATTTTTTCAGAAGATAGATCCTGAAAAAATAATAGAAATTTATATTAAAAAATGAATGATATATGAATAAAAATGAATGTAATTAAATGTTGTTAAAATGAAATACTTACAAATATTATGCATTTGATTTGATAATCTTGCATGAAGGTGCGAACACTTTTCACACCAATCAATTTTTAGTACGAAATTCAAAATTGGTGATTTAATTAATTCTATTGAATTTTGTGGAATGTGTACTATAAATGAAAATGCACGATCTTTGCATGAATTGATTCATTGGTTGAACAACCTATCCACCATTGTTCTGAGAATTAAGTATGTACGAAATTCAAAATTAGTGTATTTTTTTTACATAGTTTATAAATAGCATTATAAAAAATAAACATATATCAAGAAATTCTACATTCCTTTGTAATTCTCTGAGATAAGAAGCATTACAATCAAATATGAATCGTGCATGTCTTTCCTGTAGATTAAGATGCATGTTACCACTGGAATCTTTGATTTGTATGTTAACATTGTACTTGTTTGACAAATAAAATATTATATACAATACAGAAAATTTGTTAAAATTAAAGGTACATGAAATTAATTACCTAACAACAGTATCGACCACGTCATTACAATGCATACACACTGTTTTTGAAAAATGGCCTTCATATAGTTGTCCACAATTTTTGCATAACTCATATAACATGTTTTATATGTTAATGTTTTGAATGTAAGCAAGTATTCGAAAATATTTAATCTAGTAAGAATGAAAGAAGATATAGGTTATGATTATAAATTTAAAAAATTTATGCAGTAATTAAATTAAATAGAGTAAATTTATCGTATGCATGACTATATATTCGGATATCCATATTCTCTTTGAATTTCTATCAACAATACTTGTGATGTTGTAAAATTGCTTGACCTTAACCACGTAACTAACTTTCGAGTACATGTATCATTTTCAAACCTACAATTTTTTGAAATACATGTTGATAAGAGTATGAAACAACATTAAAAATTTGATGTAGTGTTACTGATGGAACTCACCAACTGTGCAGGTATCGAGCAAAATCTAAATTATGATTGATATACAATTTGCTATCTCCAATTGTACAAAGTGATGGTCCTGCATAGTATGGTTATATTCGCTAAAAAACTATTCAAATTATATAGAGTATAAGTAAAAGCATTTGATTTACCTCTGAAATTTCGTACGCAAATACCACATGCTAGCAAAATATTTTTTTTAACAGACTGATATTATAGGTTTGTAGTATATTCAATAACTTGATACTCAAATCACCGATGAGATAAAGTTTGTCTAAATAAGCTTTACAGTGTCCTAACTCCTTGCAAAAAAAAAAGCGTTAAATAGTCCTAATTGGCATCGCAAGTTACGGCAACGTGCCAGTGGCATCTAGGTCTATTTTGTTTTTGGTCAAAACTAGTCCTAATTGGTTCTGCTGTTTCTTGATCATGTTATATGCTTCTGAATTAAAATTGTATAAAATAGCATGTGAATGAGCATTTGTCTTTAATTAAGGAGTAAAAAATTTAAAATATAAATAATATTATAAACGTTTATGAAGTAGATTATGGGAAAGTTTTAAATTTTAAATTTGATTGGTGATAGGGTTGGTTATGACCCACTACTTTTTATGTATTAAAATAAATACAAAAATCTAGACATAAATCTATAACCCTACTTGTTCCGTTCTTGGGATTTTTTTTAGGGTTAAATATAGTAAATCTCTTAACTTTACATTTAACTGCACTTTACCCCTCAACTTTACATTTAGTTGCACATTTATGATTTTTTTTGAAACGTGATTGTAATTTGCAAAGTTCATTTGTAGGGGTAGTTATAGGGTTAGTGTGGTGACAAATATTTGTTAATTATAAAAATGTAACATTGTATTAAAACAGCATACGAATTAGCATTTGTCTTTAATTAAGAAGTAAAAAGGATTTAAAGTATAAATAATAAACTATAAACGATTTATGAAGTAGATAGTGGGAATGTTTTAAATTTTGAATTTGATTAGTGATAGAGTTGGTTATCACCCACTACTTTTTATATATTAAAATAAATACAAAAATTAGAAAAAAGAATGAGAAGTTTAGAAGCCATTGAGAGGGTCTCTGCTAAAAACCCTTCTGCAATACATATAGATATAGATATAGATTCCAACCGTATGTGCAATTGGAGATGAGGGAATGTGAGTGAGGTATTTAGTTTTTGAACTCTTTTACTTATAATAAAAGAAAAGGTGGAATCAGAAAATTTCCTTTAAGAGAACTTCAATTAAACCACAAGTATATAATTTAGAATGTTTTTCACTTTCTGTAGGAGCAAAAAATTAAATTTATAAAAAATTGAAAATTTTAAATTTTAATGAAGAAAAACTTAATTTGTTAAATAGTGGGAACCACCACTACTTCTATCTCTAATTATAATATTTTTTATACTACACCAATTTCTCACACATTATCAAGCTTAGTTTCCTTTGAGAATTCTGATCCAACAAAATCACATGTCTTGTGAATTCCTTCCCTTTTGAACCGAGGTTAATCTTCGTTTTATCAATTAATTATCATCCATAAAAGAGTATATAAATTCCTATGGAGGTTGATCTTTTTATTATCTGATGATCTTCTTATTACCTGTGAACAGGCGTGCTATGCCAAGATAATGTTTTCTTTACGTTAGCTTATTCAAAATTGGAGTTGGGGCATTCCTTTTGTTCGAAGAGAAGACTAAGGATGCATTTGATAAAATGAAAATGTGAAATCGAAAGTTTAAAATACGAGATCTAAATCTATTAAATTACTTAACGGTCAATTATTGAAATACTAACATTTAAGCGTATTTTGCATTAAATGATAAGTGAGTGACTAATCATTGATTGTTTTGATTAAATTTTATCTAAGAAATTCATAACTGCTAAATTAATTAAGATGTTCTATTTTTTTTATCTTCAAGCACGTCTGAACATATTAAAATTTGAATATATTAAATTTAAGTATTGAATTAAGTTATCAAATAAAATATTTATTGAGTGTTTTGATTTAAAAATAATAAGATTTGTTATATATTTTTAAGTGAAAAACTCTTGTATTTATATAGTGGATTTGTTTCAAATCAAAGCATGCTAAAGTCTTGTGCTACCAAAATTTTTAGAAATAATGCAGTAAGTTATAAACTGATTTGATCAATGCAGATAATTTGATAGATCTTATGAAACATTTGCAAATTACTTTCAGTCCAAAGGGGGCATGTTTGCAATTAACCCTTGATTCTATAGCCCTTGGCCTTGCTGAAGGAGGCAACTTGGCAAAACATGCCAAGGGGGGGACTCTATTGGAATCTGATGATTGGGAAGTGAGCACACGCGGCACCAGTGCAAGTGTTATTGTGAATTGTTAGTTCAAGGTTTCTTTTTTTTAAGGAAATTTGAGCGAAGGTGCAGCCCCCAATTCCACGAATATGGAAAACCTGCGGGTTTAGACTACCTCTATTTTATTTCTCCATCAAACAACTGCGGCCTCTAGTAATGAACTAGCTGACCGGTACGGCCCCAAATAATCCCAGCGGCTTCCCTCCCCAGCATACAGGCACGATACCTCTTCACACACGTTAGAACTAGTCCTCCTATATATCTCGCCCAAGTCCTCAAACTATTACTTACCTCATTAAACATCATCTCTTCTTCTCCCCTAAAAACTGCTACTGCTACCACTACTCATCTGGTATCTATTTCTTGTCTTTTTCAAAATTTTTTTTTTTTGGGGGGTGGCTCAATCTATTATTTATCTTTTAGTCTGTTCAAAGTGGAGTGATCATCATCAGCAAAAATGCGGATGAGTTGCAACGGATGCAGAGTCCTCCGGAAAGGCTGCAGCGAGAACTGCAGCATCAAACCATGTCTTCAGTGGATCAAAAGCCCCGAGTCCCAAGCCAATGCCACTGTTTTCCTCGCCAAGTTCTACGGCCGCGCCGGCCTCATGAACCTCATCAACGCCGGCCCTGAACACCTCCGACCTGGTTAGTTCACCTGCATGCATATATGTTTATATTTATATATATATCTACGTGGCATTTTATTTTGTAAACCTTTTTGGCTGATTTAAGCTTTTGATTCTGTACAGCGATATTTAGATCATTGTTGTACGAGGCTTGTGGGAGGATCGTGAACCCGATATATGGATCGGTCGGATTGCTGTGGTCAGGAAATTGGCAGCTTTGTCAGAACGCTGTGGAGGCTGTTCTGGAAGGAGCTCCGGTGAACCAGATTGAATCTGAAGCGGCTGAGACCAACAATGGGCCTCCTTTGAAGGCTTACGACATTAGGCACGTGAACAAGAATGAAAAACCAGACGGGTCGGGTGGTCTGCAACCGGGTCAGGACCCGGTGCCGGTTCAAGAGGTCCGCGGTCAACAAGCCGAAGGTGGCAGCTAAGGGTTGGGTGGGTTCGGGCGATGATGAATCGGCTCACGAGGAGGGGAACCGGTCCACCAGCCATGAGTCGTCGTTGAGCCACCAGTCTGAGGCGGCAAGGAATGTGGAGGGAGAGAGCCAGGACACGGAGAGCTTGGCTTCTGAGGAGACGGGTGAGGCCGAGGCCGGGGCTCTGGAGAGAGCGGAACCGGAGTTGAGTTCAGAAAAGGACGAGCGAGCCGGGGATGGCGAAATTGAGCTGGAGCTAACTTTAGGATTGGAGTCGACGCATTCAAGAACTCATGGCGTCAAGGCGAAGGAAGTAAGCAAGCGGATTCATGAACACGGTGCTTTTTCGGTTGACGGAGTTTGCAGAATGGAGCTGGGGTTGGACCGTTCGGTTTGAAGACTTGATCAGAAAGCCGGGCGGTTGATAGTTTTGGTGGCTCGTTCATATCAAACTTCTTCTTTTGTCTTGTTTGTTTTTAGGAGTATTATTTTGTAAGTTGCACAACTTTTGCTTTGCAGCAGCAGCAGGTTGGAGTCTTTTTTATTTTTTTTGGGCTTTTTGTTTACCCTTTTTTTTTTTTTCACTTTTCATGACGTGAAGAGAGAGAGAGAGAGAGAGAGAGAGGAGTTGTACAGGGATGAGTGAATATGTACGTATACACGAGGGTATAAAATGGGGTAGAAGGAAAAAAAGTAGACAGACGGTTTGCTTTGCAAGAAAATCTTCTTCAAAGCCCGTATAGTCTTGTGTTGATTACGTAGTAGAATATTTATTTTCCATCATTATTAGTTTATTTATTACTAATTCATGTCCGAACAAAATCCTTTACTATCTACCCATCGATGAAGGAATCCTTTATTTATTATCTAATGTTTATTTACTTGAAAAAGTTTTCAACCTATTGATGCATCAAGTGCCCGTGGAAAAAAGGGCAGTTTATACTTGGTAACTAAACATCGACAGATCATCGTGAAAATGCAGAGATGATTTGCACGGAAGTTTAAGTTTTTTTTTTTTGGATTGTTTACCCTTCTTACAGAAGCTTATGGATTTCCTGGCCTTGCACGGTTGCATCCTTCTTTATGCAATGCATTTTACATGGGGCAAAGGTCTATCCAAGGTTCGTTTGGGTTGCAATTTTGAAAAGAAATTGAGATAACTACTCAAAATAGCCTATTTATACAATTTTTCAAGAGTTTTCTCGGTTTTTTTTTTTTGTGTTTGTTTTGGGGGAAGGGGGTTGGAATTGAGATAACTACGGAAACTAACTTATTATTTCTTTCCAAATCTTTTAATGTTGCAAACTTGCAAATTTGTGTAAAGAAAATTAACCTTATTTTTATTTACTGCATTTTCTACACTTTACTGCCCTTTAGGCTTTCCTATAAATCCACGTGTACAAGCAAATCAACTAAATGTACAATCAATTGGACAAGTCACTGAACCAAAAAAAAGAAAGTACGGATCATAAATCTAGTGCACAAAGAACTCTTCATTAGGTGTCAGAACTTTCCCGTGAAAAATGCCAAACATTTTACCTTTTTTTAAAAAAAAAAAAAATATATATATATATATATATATATGACTATTTTCATCGAGCGAAAATTATGTCGATTTCTCATCCATGGAAAAAAAAAAAAAAGGAATCTTTTAAGTAGAAGCTTCCCCTGACAGTGCAAGGGGTAAATAGGTGCAAGTTTCTTCTTAAAAGCAAGCAGCACTGCTTCATATACGTCACTTTCCCAACCCAACATGAGACATTATATTTATATGTGTTACTCTTTCAATCCGATATAGGAATGGTTTAAAGTGACTGATTAATTTAGTTTGGCCCTGCTTAAACCATTTATATGTCGCAGTATTTCAATTTTTTGGAAACTGTTTTTATCTCTCAATTTGAATTGTTCTTAGTTGGGGACACTACGGGGTAAATTATGCCATTTTACTTCAGATATAACATTCACGTATAATTTAGTGATTAGAATTGAAATCTCAATATCCAAATCCTCCTAGGCCGTGTTTTAAATTTCATCCTTTTCCTGCTGTATTTTTTATTTTTATTTTTCTAAATAGCATCCTCATATATGTTTGCCTAAATTGCCTGCCATATATATATATATATATCCGGATCCGGACTATCGGATTTTCCGGGAACCCCAAAGATCCATTTGCCATTAATACCAATTTCCATTTCTATTGGCCCATTAATAGCAAGTTATTGGACCCACGCCCACTGCGCAAATCCGTAGTACAACGTAAGTAAAGCAAATTGCAGGCCAACCAAAGCCCTACTGTCTCTTTCCCTTTCTCCCTGTCCGGCCTTTTTTCCCCGTTTTCAGACTACTCAACACCTCAGCGGTTTCTTCTGGTTCTCCTTTCCATAACCAAACCCCATGGAGCAGGAGTTCAGCAAGCACCAATCCCCTCGCCTTTACCACCAAAAATACACCTCAAAACCCTCACTCAAAAAACACCGCATTTTAGAGTAGGAAATTTAGTCCGACTCCTTCGTCGACTCCTGGGTACGTATCCTAGTTGGTGTTTTTATTGTTATTTTATTCTTCTTTTTGTTTTAAATAATTTTCACCGGTTAAGAAAATTAAACCTAGCTCCTCGCAAATGAGTTGTTCGATGCTGGTTTTTCCCCTTCTCTTCGTTGTCAGCTTAGAAAGTGGCTAATTATCTAAAAGCTCAGCTCAATCGAGCATTGGTATTCTTCCCGTTTTGCAATTTGAACAGACTATTTGTATTTATCTGCTCTTGTTCATTTTAATTCGAGCTTTTTGCATGAAAAAAAAATAGAAAATATAATAACTCTAGTATTTAATTGACTTCACAGCCGTTGGAATCTAAAATTTCGCCCTTTTTGGGATCATAGGTCGAGGCTATCGCCAAATTAATATTACTTGGAATTCGTTTATGTTTGCTGTCCATAAATTCTTTCGCAATGGAATATACGGTCGGTGTGCGAGAAGCCCTGGAGGTTTGAAATGTCCATTTGACGGTATACATTTCGGTTTTTGGTTTTTGTCACTTAATCGGTTAGACTTATAGACGCGAGTGCAGCTTTGATTCTGTTATGAAATCGGGCTTCTATTACTCTAAATCGACTGATAAGCTATGAAAGTATGGTCAGTTTACAGCTGGATGATTTCGTGACATGGGCGCCTGATGCTGATCATAGCTTTTTTTTTTTTTTTTTTGGTATTAATCTATGCGAAGGGCTAATTTTATCCCCTTCTTGCTGATGTCGATGGCTTCCTTATTAACAGGTTGTGCCACTCGAATAAGTTTTGCTGTAAACTCATACCCCAGAAGAAAAATAAGTAACTTGCTGTAGCAGTTGTATATTAGTTGAATCATGGATGGAAACAGGAACAATTTTTTGAAGCAACGGCCGAGCGCACACTTCAAGAAAAAAGCAGGTCCTAAAAAAGGAAAATGGCATAATTCTGGCCATGAAGAGTCCTCTGAAGATTCACTTTCTTTGGACACTGTTTACCGGATACTTTGTCAGTCTAGGAAGATAGGTAGTGTTATTGGAAAAGGTGGTGGTATTATCAAAGCCCTGAGAGAGGAGACCCAAGCGAAGATCACAGTTGCTGATGCTGTTCCTGGATCAGATGAAAGAGTCATACTTATTGTCAGTCCTTCCGCAAAACTAGCAAGAAGACAGAATGCTGACAAGGATGGTGATGATCAGCATACTGATTCAAAAGAGCATCTGATGGAGCCGCATTGTGCAGCCCAAGATGCTCTCTTGAAAGTTCATGACAGAATCGTCGAGGAAGACCTTGGCGGGGCAGATAATGATGACAAAAATGAAATCGTGGTCACTGCACGGCTTCTCGTTCCAAATCATGTGGTTGGATGCCTTTTAGGTAAAAAAGGGGATGTCATACAGAGATTGCGTGGTGAGACTGGTGCCAGCATACGTGTGCTTCCAGCAGACCATCTTCCTTCCTGCGCCATGAATACTGATGAATTGGTGCAGGTAAGTCAGCTTTCTTTGGGAGGATTCCCTCTCATTTGTTTACTTGTAATTTCTTGCTTACAATTTTGTTATTCACCAAATTTGCGTGAATATGAGCTTTTTCTTTATGTGAAGTTCATATATCATATGTGTGACTGGATTAGTCAGAAATTTGTCTTTGGTTGTCGTTGCCATGTCTTGTTGATGCATCTCTGCATGTATGTGCTGTAAATGTCTTGGTTCAGGATCATTACCAGATTGCCATCGTATTACTTTCCTACTTAAAATCTCTTTTGGCTTGATAACCAACGTAAAAAATGACAAAGAAATTCCAGATCAATCCAACTACAGCTTGATCAAACCCAATTAGCTTTTACTTCTATTGACAAGCGAGAGGGAGTGAGGGATGTTGGTCAAAACATGTTCAAGAAAGGGTGAGCTTCGTGTGTTACAGAGAGATGTCCCTGGTTGAAACTTACAACTTGTTATGGGGGACCTATTGTAAATGGTAATGGCTGGTGATATCGAGTCTTCAAGCTTGGAGCTTACTGTGGTCTTTGACTTTAAGTTTCTCACTTTATCTGAGATAGAAGGGTATTGGGTTCTTCTGCCATAGTTAGAAATTTGTCAATGTCCTAGATTTGCATTTTCTTTAGGCTTCTTAGACTGGTATGGGTTTGAAGATTGTTGTATCCCTCTGGACATTTTTAGCTTCACACCTTTCCTTTCTTCAGTTCAGAAGTAGTATATAGTGTTCTCTCATTTATTTAGTTACAAACTTCAGAAGAGGGTTGCATGGTGTTTCCTCTGTAACTATTGATGTATACTTATTGTAGTACTCATCGTTATCTTGTTGCATCGCTTTTTTGTGGTGGTGGCAGGGCGGTGGTTATTAACCACTTTCTTCAGTCTGACTCTAGTATATGGTGTTTTTACGCTCATTTCATTAAAACATAAATAGGTGGCTGGATGGTAAGGCCTTCTGTAACTTTGATCTGTACTTATTGTAGTACTCATATTATCTTGTTACATCCCCCTTTTTGGGGCAGGAGCAGAGGGTTTTTATTAACCTCCAGACAAATGCCTGTGAAGCTTCGAAACTGGGTCTTTCAGCATTACAGTTGAGGCGCTGACACGTGTTTGGGCTTTCCGTCTTGATGAACTACTTTACAATTCAAGTTTGTTTGTTATGTTATAATTCTTTTCTGTTGAGAAGAATTTGATGTGCTTTGATTTTTATGTACAAGCACATCGTGGTTTGTGAAAACAGATCAGATGCTACCATTTTGATCAATAATTGAAGCTTAAAAATGTCTTTTCACCTTTTTGAATGTATTTGAGTGCCTGTGGGATCCTTTTAAGTAGAAAGGGTTTCTGACATGATAGGTTTCTGCAGATATCAGGTAAACCTGCAGTGGCAAAGAAAGCTCTGTATGAAGTAGCAACTTTGTTGCATCAAAATCCTCGCAAGGACAAACTTCCTTTAAGTTTTCCTGCTTATGGTACTCAAGGTTTTCACCCCTCTGGTCCTCCCTTGGCAAATATGCCGCCTCCAGGAAATTTGACTTGGTCCCAGCGTAACCATGATGACCGTGGTATGCCTATGCCATGGCCAGAAAGATATGGAAATCTGCCTTCTGGCATTGGAAGTGATTTTGATGCTTTTCCTCCCGTCGGTGGTGAAGATGCTCTGTCGGAGTTTTCAATAAAAATTTTGTGCTCTGCTGCAAAGATTGGCGGAGTAATTGGTAAAGGAGGCTTCAATGTGAAAACAATTACAGCAAGAGACAGGAGCTAATATTCAAGTTGAGAATGTTTCCCCAGAATCAGATGAGAGAGTAATTCGTGTCTCCTCCTTTGAGGTTGGTAGATATATACTTCTGTTAATAATAGTAGCATATTGGGGTGATTGCTGAAGTCCATGTGTTTCAGGTTCTTTTGAATCCAAGATCACAAACTATTGATGCGATTCTTCATCTTCAAAATAAAACTAGTGAGTGTAATGAAAAAGGAGTTATCACTACACGACTTCTAGTTCCATCAAGTAAGGTTGGCTGCATTCTTGGGCAAGGAGGTCATGTTATCAATGAGATGAGAAGGAGAACTCTTGCAGATATACGTGTATTTTCCAGGGAAGACAAGCCCAAGTGTGCGTCTGATGATGAAGAACTTGTGCAGGTAAAGAATTGGAGCTTGCCCTTTTGGGATGATATACAATTCTGTGCACTTAATTTAATCTGGTCATTTGATCGTTTTGGACTTTGTTGAGCTTAGATAACAATTTTTCATTATTCAAGCTTATATGTGCCTCTGATAATTCAGATATCAGGGAATTTTGGTGTTGCTAAAGATGCCCTAGCCGAGATTGCATCAAGACTCCGAACAAGATGCCTTCGAGATGCAAATCCTAAAGGTGAACCTGCTCCTTCCAGATCAGTCTCCGGGTATGTTCCTTCAGGAAACTTACCAGGTAGAGACCCGCTCCTATCTGGTGGCATAGGAGCTGGCAGCTCGGGTAGATATGAATTTTTTAAGGTAGGGCTGTGATGTCTTTGCCCTGTCAAAGAATATGTTAGAATTTCTTTCCCAACTTATTTGATACAGTTTGGCTAGCATTTCTCCGTGGAATACTGAATACTCAGGCGATTACTGCTTAGCTTTTGTGTTGAGCAGGCTGTTTCATTTATTGCTTTCTTAGTTCCTTGTTATTTGGCATGTGTAGTAATTTCTTTGTTATGCTATCCATCACTATCACACTTAAACAATATAATATGCCCTTGTATTGCATACCAAGTTGGGTCGTATTCGTTGTTCATAAATGTTTTTGATTGTGTTTGTGGCTCTGGCACGTCCTTTATTTGTTTGAGAAACTGTATTGTAGTAAGATGTTTCCTCATGAAATAAGTCCCTTGTTCTTAAATCATGATGATATGCTATCGAGTTGGGCCTTACATGTTGCTCATGAGTTGTACCCTTTGCTTGAAGGGCCGTCCTCATGAATATGAATCTCCACGGTATCCAGTCCCTCCAAGTGCTATGGGGTATTTCTGCTTCTTCTTTGTTTTTGATCCTATTTTATTAATTTATTCTGAATATAAAGCACTATTCTTTTAATACTTCAGATACAGTGATGCGAAGATCCATAACAATACTGTTGGTTCAATGATGGGACCTGGCAGGAGCAGTGTTGGTGAGGTGAGATTTCTCCTATAGATATATTGAAGGAATAGAGTTCTGTTCATTAGGTGTGGTTTAACTTTAGCTTTTTGGCCTCTGGTTGAAGTGCAACTAAAATTAGATTGCAAGCTCTTTGCTTACAAGTACATCATCACCATGTTGGGTTTACATCTCAGGTCTTAAGGGAGTTTTCCTGAATCTGGTTACCTGATTTTTCTTGTAGTTTTCCTTTCGTAATGCTTTACAAGTTCTTAGAAGAGTGGTTATTGTGCTCTGATGTATCGTTTTTATTGCTGTGAAAACAAATGTGTTTTGCTCAATTGGATCACATTATTATTACTTTAAGCTCTGTATTGATTGAGAAATGTGTTCTGTGGACAAAAAGAAGGATAATTTGGTAGATATACTGATATGAGTATACATGCACTATTGCGAGCAACTATATTTTCTAGAGCAAATGACACATAGTCACTAAACTATTTAGAATTCTCTATTTTTGTCGCTAAACTATTTAGAATTCTCTACATTATGTGAGTAACTAAATTTTTTATTCAGTTAAAACGGCCATTCAACTAATTAAAGCATACATTTTGTGACCAAAAGTTGTAAGTTTTCATTAGTTGAGTAGCTAGAGGTGCAAGTCATTACTAGTTGAGTGACAGAAGATATCCTTTTTTTATTACTTAAATGATTATTTTGGCTAAATAAAAGGTTTAGTGACCAAAACAAAGAATGCCTAATAGACAAGTGACTTTTTTTTGTCATTTTCTCTATTTTCTACTGTGGCTTGATCTTGAGATTGAGGTTCAATATTGACCACCGAAGAGGACGGATGGATTCCATTTTCATGCTTGCTTACTGCTCTTTCCAGGCAGGATGTCATTTATACCAAGATCATGGCTTTCCAATGTGAATAATAGGCGTTACCACACTATGGTTTCTTCCATGACTAGGCATTTCATGTTGCCTCTCTGTTGGTGACAACTTTGTCCTTTAAAAGGACTAAACGGTTATCCACTGTTTCATGCTGATAGAATACGAATCATTGTGACCTATCATATTTTCTTTAGACATGTCATTATGCTCGTAATGTTAATTCTGACCTGAGGTTTTTGTCTGTTGAAGTGGGTTTACTGCCAATAAATTTGAGTTTCAACTGTGGGATTGGCTGCTAAACTGCTTTATTCAATCCCAGATTGCTGTCACGAGGTTGAAGCTTCAGGACTCTCTGTCTGGTCCTGGCCGTCTTGGCGACCTTTGGCGTTCTTCTGATCACTTAAATGCTGCACAAAGTGTGGTTCAGGCTTTTGGTTCGCCGGCTGGAAAGAGCAACAATTTTCAACGGGATCCTTATCAAAGTTATAGTGCACAACAGGGTATCTACCATGGCACTAATGCTTCACATAATTCGTACCAAAATCTCAACGCTCAGCAGGCTCAATATCAAAACATAAATATGCAGCAGGCCCCGTACCAGAACATTGGTGCACAAGGTTCTTACCAGTACTAATGTGAGATTTAAGCATTTTTTGTATCATAGGCTCGTTTCCTTTTGATAATTTTCTATTGTTGCTGGCTAACCAGTGCACATGGCTATAGATTTAGATTAGCATTGACGTAGTGACATGAATTTCTTGTTCTTATCTGCCATACTGCTGTATTTGGGGACTATGAATTATACAGTCTCTTCTGATGTTGGGCATCAACTTCTTCGTCTCATCATATAATCTAGGACATTTTGTAGAACATCAGTTGCATTTTTTTTTCTTTTACATAGGTAGGAGTCGTGGATCTGAACTCTTTACTTCTGGCCAAAGGCATCCGTCTGTTTACTAGCTATGGGAACGTGCCAGTTTTATTTGGGCTTACATGCGTCAATGCTGTATTGATTTGTGGCGTTCTAGACCATTTCCGGTGTTGTGCCCTTTTTATTTTTGCTAGCACGGAGGCTACATGCCATACTGGCAACAGTGAACTAGCAAATTAAATGTTTCTGTAACAGTATTTGAAATCAGAATACTGGCAGAATTGTAGTTATTCATTGGAAAAACTTACTTTGATTGTATTGTTGTAGACTTTTGTTCGAAAGCTAATGCTGTTTATTAACAAAATCTACTAGTTGTGGATGTGGATGTATGGACTGATGTCATTTATGTCTGGGCTGGTTTTCATTGCTATAACGACTTGTGCTGCTGATTAGATGTGGTTAAATCCAATATAAATAAAATTGTTAATATTTGAAGTAAATTTAGGAATAAGGTAAATATAGCCAAGCATGTGTCCATCATCTTGTTATTAAATAATTTTGTTCCCATAAAATTTGGACATTTAAGCATCTTGTGGTTCGAGTCAAAGTATGTATTAATTAAACTGGATCGACTACACAGAAACAGAATGGCAGGCACGGAGTGAATATAATTAATGCATGAGAGTCCCTCAAGTCTTTGCAAATTACTCAACCAAACTTGATAACAGCTCAATGAACTTTTAAAGTCAGTTATGTGAAGAAACTTAAAATCGGAAAAGTTGCTCATGCGAAAAAATTAGTTGGATATGTTGTTGGACAATTTTTCATTTAGGTCTGCCACAGAAGTGTGAAGTTTAACAGCCCAATTTCTCCATTTTGGTGGTTGCAGGAGATGGTTTACTTCAATATGGTTCTTGTGGACCTCTCGTAGGCCGTAGCCCATATCACATGAGAAACTCCGATACCGAGATGGCATCAATTTATGCTTGCATAACTTATAGCCCACTGATTTCAATACGGTGCAAAAAGTTTCTAAAGTGAGGCTTTGGTTACGACTGGCTGTACTTCTGGGCTTGCTAGTTCCTATAAGAGGCAACATTTTTTAATTCTAATATGGTTTGGGTGCACTTTGGATATTTTGTCCTTCTTCCACGAGTTTTGAGAGATTTAACACCCATTTTTTTTCAAAAAAAAAAATTATTAGTATGAAATGTCCATTTTGTTCCTTATTTAAAATTATATAAAATATAAATTTATATTTCTTAAATTCGATTAGGCTCGATTGATCTCGAATTAAGTTCGATTGGGTTCGATGAGCACGAACTCGATTTCAAGCTCAAGTAATGTAAAACAAAAACGATTTGAATTCGATTTCAACTTTCAAGAGTTCGACGAGTTCAAAACCTCAAACTCGAGATCCGGTCCAAGTTTTTTAATTCGAATTAATGTTGAATTCGAGTCCAAATTTTTTAATTTGAGTCAAGCTCGATTTGGTTGCATGCCTGTCCACAATGGCATTTCTTTCTCAGCCAAATTGTCCTATTGAAATTTATCCACCTTCTTGTTTGTTTGGGTGTTTAGTCTCCTCGTGTGGGAATGTGGATGCGCATCAATTTGGATTTGTCTAAGTAGGAGAAATGGATGCCAGATTATAATCGAATCATATATTCTTTGACATGACATGCTTTTAGAAACCACGATAGTTGACCTCAACGCTTGATCGTCTGCATCGTACAAAAGTACGGCAATCAAAGTTCTAAGCTACCGTAAATGCAAGTCTCCATCATATTATTTGTGCTCCGCAAAAATGCAACCTTTCCGTCCACCTTATTCCGCCTTTATCTATGGGTTCAGATTTAGGTAGAACATGTTTTCAAAAACTCAATGGTTCAAACTGTGTTACATATTAAGTGACAAGACACAATTTGAACCGTCAAATCTTTGAAAATCAGATCTATTTAAGTTCAGACCTTTCCTATGAGAATCATATGGTGAGTGGCACCTTTAAGGATAAGTTGTAGTAGAATTTTCTCCAAAGTAGGATACACACTTGCGAGCCTAAGATCCAAATTTACATCATTGCACATATTCACTATAATTTATAAAATGTGCTAGTTGGACTACTATTTATTTGATTTATTGCGAGAAAATTTTGATAAGTCAAATTCCGATACTTACATTTCATGAATTTAGACCAGTTATTTCTCTTTTCTTTTTCCTATTTTCATTCAGAAGGGAAAAAAAATCAAGTCTACAATGAGTTGAACTTAATTATACGCAATTACTAGTACATTATATTGAAAGCTATGAATTTTGGTTGAAGAAACCTATTATTTGGAGTAATAGCGAGTGTGTTTGGATAAAGTATTATTTGAAATATTATTTGGAATAATCACTGTAACATTTTTTGTGATGTGATGTATGTGAAATAAAAAGATAATTGGGAATATAAAAAGGTAAACTGAGAAATAAATATTACGTGAAATAATTCAACAATCCTAGCATTTTTCTGCTTTTACTTGGACACGATTCAAATTTTCTGAGTCAAATCGATCCAATGATCCCCGGTTCAAAAAGCTTGGGTAAATGTCCAAAATTTCATGATGGCAGTGGAGTTTCTATTGAGATCGTCATTTTCTCGTACTGGAGGAAGCTAGCTAGTGCTTCTCCAACTTGGCCACTCTCTGAACATATTGTAGTGTTAGATCAAAATGGTATCTGCTCTGATGCTTCTCATCTCCAATCCAAGCCCACTTAGTCTCATCTTCACTGCATGCCCACGCCACTAGAAGATCCATTCGACTGTTCTATCATCTCAATTCACACTTGTCACTTCACTGGGTGTTGGTTTTATTTTTGCGTCAAGAACGGTGGCTTACGTGCTCTATTTAGTCACCACTTGCGCTTTTAGTCTGGATTGAATTCGTTGGTCGGACAGCGTTGATTTGGCTTTCATGTTTAGCTAGCCCAGTGAGTAGAAACTGCATCTTGCCGCTCATGAATTCTTCTTCAGATCAGAAGCAAATGCTTTTTGCAGCGCCAAACCATGGTAGGGTGGAAATGTGCAATCCATCTTCTATTCAGCTTCTTATCCCATTACTTGTCCCACCTTTTATTATGCTGTCATTTATCCTTTATAAACATTACATTTCAATTCTTTTTTAGTTCCTTAACTTCCAATAGCAACCAACAGGATAAAAAAAAAATTGGCTGAAAAACAGTATCCTATAGAAAAACAAGAAGTACAACAAAAAATTCATCGAAGTCCTATTTTTCTGTGATATTTTATTTTATTTTTAGGCTGTTGAATCTTTATGTTTTAACCCATCAGTAGTTATTTTGGAATTTAAAGAAATAAAAAAGAATTTAATGTGAATGTTTATGAAGAAGAAATGATAATATAATAAAAAATGAAATAGAAAGTGAGATGGATAAAAGATTCATTGAGATGAAATTATGTTGTTACCAAGTCAGGCACGTGCTAACTAAGGTAGACTTTTGGGCTCAATGGAGGGATGGCAGGGGAATTGCAAGTATGTAAAAGCTTTTCTTTTTTCTTTTTTTTTTGGTAAATAAAAATTAGATGGATTGTGCTCCGATCACCATCACGGTTAGGATATGCCTTTGAGACTATAGATCAAGCGTTCTTATAGATCACTCACCAACACTACCCTTACATCGATAGCGGATTTAGAATACGTGATCTTTCGTAAGGAAGTTATCCATCCTTAGAGCGTTGACTGCATTGAATGCCCATTCAGCAGAATGTGGAATATGTTGGTAGTAGGGACTCTTGGATAAGATGACCATCTAATGTGTGTATCCCTTGAATTGGTCCGACAGCAGTAGAGGTATCCGTCCATCGATATGTCTATTTCATTAGGATTGCTGGCCATCTTGCTTAAGTTGAACACTTGAGATCATGAGATCTATGTGAAATGCGTGGGAATAATGCTAAGATGTTGAAAACAAATCCTCAGTTGTAAATGCGAGGAAGATAATGCTCTCATTTTCTTGTGTCCATATTGACTAATGTAAAAGAATAGCAGTAGCAACCACCAAGAATTACCGGATTAGTGGAATCTCATGCACTGCCATTTTCACATAGTCCTACCATTGAAAGTTTAATTTCTCTTGGCGTAAATCCTCAACTTGTCTTGCGTCTCTTTTGTTGGTGGCCTTATCCATGGCCTATTCATCAGTCAGCCCTCCGACTTTTACCATGCATTGCCTTGCCCATAAAATCAAAATGTAGTAGGAAAAAGTTTTAAGGTCGAGGTTAATTTTGTGCCAAAACTTTCTTAGCAACTGAATAAAGGGACGGTTGACGGCACAAATTGAAAGAAGCCCTCGACCCCAACATATGAAGGAATTTCGTATGCCCACAGCCAGAGGAGTCGACCATTAGTATTTGAATGCTGAGTACCAAAACCACATCCAACGAAATCCATTCAGATTGCTTGAAGAAGTCAACTCGCACTGAAACACCACCACCACCGACACATCAATTACCCCCCTCATATCCAAACGCCTTTCGATGGGCGTTTTGGAAGGTTTTCATCCTAACAACGGTTGCTAATTTGTCTTCCTTTTTTTTGACCTTTTCGTTTCTTCTGTCTTTGTAGGTTTTTTTCCCCCTATTGGAGTGTAACAATATTTATCTGCGCTCCACAATATTTTCGCGCTCCTACTTGACCAATTTGGAGAGTGATTCACATTGCTGTCCTTACTATTATTATCTGCAGCATTTCCGCATCGACAGTTCAACTTCCCTCAATTCACAGTGCACAGCTCCCTCTCCCTGCCATTGAAACGTTTTACCATCTTTTACTTGTTCCCTTTATCGCGCGCGCTCGCTCTCTCTCTCTGCTCCCGCGTATCCAAACTTAGGTCGTATTTGATAATTCAATTTAATTTAATGCTGAAAATTAATTCATTCGGAACTTTTTGAATTCAGCATGCTCGGTAACTGAAATATCTTACCACTTAATATATCAGGCACCGCTTAATTTGTATACAAAATTTTTTAAAACATAAAAGTATAATATTTGTGCGATATTTCAATTCAATTAGTTATCAAACATATATAACTTTATCGATTCAACAATTTAACATACATTCAGCACTTAATTTTCAGATTTCAATTTTATCAAATAGCCTTAGTCTTATTACACAAATTTCTACATCACTCATCATTGCCTCTTAATTCCTCAACCTCACGACCTTTTTGCAAACCTGTGGAGTCAAAGATTACAACGCAAGTCATGGCATTATGACACAGATTTGAGAGCAGCACAAAGCGTTTGTATCACAAACGCAAAACATATGTAATTGCACATCTACTGGACACCCATAACCTAAATAAGTCCAGCACAAAATTTTCAGCTGGTATAAAAAGTCAATTACATTTTCTGAGAATTAGGTTCATCCGGAGTGGTGATGGGTGAAAGGAAAGGATAAGAGAAGTTCGGTGGGGGGACAAAGCGTCGGGGGAAAATGTAAGAGGGCCCCTGAAAGAGATCTAATATATAGCATAAGTTGCTAATAATTTTGGTCCAAAAGTTTTAACTGGGTAGGTCTGGGGTCCTCGGACCAATAACTCCTGCTTTTGGTGTCGAACCTAACAGTTAACAGTTAGCTTGAGAAAAGAAGAAACGTGGAAATAATAAAAAGGAAAAGTTAGAGAGCTTGGAATGGAGTCAACAGCTCTTGATGAAAATCTCCCTCAGCAAATAGATTGAGGGATTGTTGCAAGGAAGAGGCATATTTATCCTAAAAGGTTTAAAATAGAAGTATTGGAGGGTGGGGCTACAAAACGAGTTTTTGTTCGTTCAAGTGGAGCTCTTTAATTAGTTCTAATCAATTAGTATTAATTAGATATGTCAAGTAGTTGGTCCGAATCAAGATAAATTTTTTTTTTTCAAAATTATAACAACCCCTTCCCCCTCCCCTCCCCCCCAGAAAAAAAGAAAAAAAAAAAAAGATTGAGGTGGGGATGTAAAGCATTAAGAATGTGCACAGATGGGGGGACAACCCCATTATATTTGACTTTAAATTTTGGCAGCCCCAGATACAAGTTAATTTCAAATGTCACCCACTTTGAATCTGAAGCTTTATAACACATATGGGATGGACGATCAATCGACTGGACTGGAAATATGAGGTCCATTTTCACAGAAGAAAGAGTCTTCAATTAGCTGATGTTACTCGCTTCGTACCATTTTGATAGTCCTAATTTTTTTTTTTCACATGGTTTAAAAAAAAGTAGTTAATTTTGTTAGAAAAACAAATTTAGATTGCTATTTTCTTAAAATATCCTTATATTAAATAGAGTACAACTATATATTCGTTATTCATAGGAACTTGAATTGATAATAAAAAAAGAATCAATTCTCATTTTACATTAGTTCACATTTTCAATAAAAAAAAAAGTTTAGCCGCCTAATATTTCATTTGATAATCAAAAAGTTTCATCAGCCTAGTACTCCATCTCATTTTCAATTTCCGCCAATGGTGCATTCAAATTCTTACCACCATGATTGTTTCAATTGAAATTATCAAAAAGTTTCAGCTGCCTAATACTCCATTTCATAATCAAAAGTTTCAGCCGCCAAATACTCCATTTCATTTTCAATCTTCCGCCAATAGTGGATTCATGTTCTTCCCACCAAAATTGTCTTCAATTTTTACACTGAACTCTATAAATATCTTGACATCATTTGTTTCCCTATTGATATAAATAAGTTTGAAAGAATAACAAAGTTGGCTTTTCATGTATCAATATGATTTAAAAAATCTAAATGTATTAAATGGGATAGGTTATATTCAATAACAATTTATATTAAATAAGGTAGTTGATACTAATAACAGCCTACATTGAATAAGAGTATTTTATAAAAATTAAAAAATAACTACATTTTTCAATTGAAAAGTGGACTACAATATGAGGCAGACGAAAAAGAAAAATAGAACTATCAAAATGGGACAGAGGGAGTACTAATCAAAAGAAAGTTAATGTTGATTAGCACCACTAAATGAGATAGAACTCGTCAATGTTAATTAGTACCACTAAATGAGATATTAAATGATAAAGTTTCTGGAACAATTGATGGTGGGGAAGGTGGTTATTAAGCTAAGAGGATGGTGGTGGTGGTGCCCATAATTTCATAATACCCTGTATGCCTGCATATAATACACGTTTAGTTGTGTTAATCAAGTGACTTGAAGGCTTTTGTTTAGGTCCACACTAGAAAAGGTTATCCCTAACCCTTTTTTTTTTTTTCAATATTTTCCTTTGGGGCTATCTTTGACCCTCTAAAAACGTTTGCTAATAATGATTAATGAAGGCTGATGGGAAACCCTCTGCGTATCTCTTTTACGAGGGAGTGCATTGATTAATTGTGATATAGAGAGAGAGACGTCCATCCACTTAAAAGCAAGAGAGAGGAAAAAGCTGAGTGTTGATTTTGTTAATGATTACCTATTTGATAAACTTCTAGGCCACTTAGTTGCACTCGTGCAAATGAAATACTACCAGTAAACAATAATTAACAAAAAGTGTACTCATCTAATCATTATTCCCCACCCCCTAGGATAATCTCTTTTAAGTCCCATTTGCGGGCGTTGATTTTGACTATCTTTATGCGTATCTCATTCAGGTCCTAATGTTAAGCATTACTAGTAGTACTACATTTTCTCACATGATAGAGTATCTTTCATGCATATCAAGATCAACATTAGATAATAATTTACGTGCTAATTATGTAGGCAGTCTATGTATTAGTTCTAACTCCAGTCTGTCAATGATGTTAATTTATACTACTTACATTTGAGGTTAACCTCTGACCTACACTATTGATCCAGGGCCAGGCACTAGCGGTTGGCAAGCATCAATATTAAAAGAGTTTACTTTATATTGTTCCCAGTAATGCTTTCAGTCTTATCACAGAGACAGGCCTTAATTTTTTTTTAAAAAAAAAATATGATTCTAGATCTTCCAATAAGAATTCTCGGTTTTCTGGGTCATCACGTTGAAAATGAACCTAATTTTTTTTTTTTTTTTAAAAAGAGACAATTTGAACGAGAGCGATAGAATTCCTTGCTTTATTCTTTACTAGTGGGAAAGATACACCTTATGGGTGTAAATATTATGACAAAAAAATTAAGTTATTTTTATTGAAATCGGTGGAAGTTATTAGAAATATTTTTTTTCTTGCAAACAAAAAAAGAAAAGATATTGAAAGTTATCTAAACTTTGGTAGTTATCTTTAGTAAATCTTTTCTGTTACGATGGCAAGTTTAAAACAATACAAGATGATAAAAAGATTTTAACACCAAACCTGCATCTCACGCTTCACATTTTAAAAATTTCAACATGAATTACACATAAAAAGGAGTTTATTTCTTCTATTGGAAGCCAATTCCACATAAAAAAAAAACTTAATTCGTCCGTATCTCACATCTAGGTCATCTAACAAGATAGCATGTTGCAACTTCAATTAATTGACTAAGAGTAATTTTAATTCATGATTTGAAACATTCATCGAACTGGTAAGTGCTAATAAATAATAGTAATTTTTACGTAAACTTTTCAAGTGCCGAAGAGATGCTGCTTGTCGCCGTTCAAGTGGATTTCTTCCGCAGACCACAAGACAACCCGATACCGCCGGATCAGCTGCTTGTCCTTGTCTTTTAAGGCATTTTGAATTTCCAATTCCGCTCGGCTTCTTTAGAATTTGTCAAATTTAACAATGTGGTAAGCATTTTGATGATTTTGTAATGCACAATCTATAGGCTTCTTCTTTTTCTCAGTTTTGAATGGGATTATGGAACACGATTAGTATGTTGCAAACAAGGGAAAAGAGCTTTGGGGGGGGGGGGGCGCAAATTTGGATATTAAATCCTAATTGCTATTTTTTTTTCTTTGTGTAAGTGAAAGGATTTAAATTCGGAACATCTTATTTATACTTCATCTATCGAATTATCCTACAGATCCTCCCCCTATTGCAGAATTACTTGTTTAGATAAAATCCCTCATTAAAATTGATTGACTTGTATCCATGCAACTATAGAAGTATCATAAAAATAGTTTTATTCGATTTGGAGCTCTATGGTTTAGATCAATTAAGGATCCTTCACATGTTAATCAATAATAAAACATTTGAAACACTAGGCACTTAGAAGTCAAATCCTTCTAGTAGTGTTTTCCTTTTGCACAAAAAATCTTGACAATCATTAAACTATTGTCTGTATCGATTTTTGATTATCAAACAATTTTTGTCATAAATTAATCACTAAACTAATTAATCAACACACCTGTGGTCATTTTATCAATTATTGCTCTTACTCTACAAAATAATCAGAATTCTGTTTGGACAAAAAAAATCTAATGGTGGACAAATATACCCTTACATTTTGACACTTGTTCTGATTATTTTGTACATTAAAGACAATAATCAATGAAATAGCCATGGGTATGTTGATTAGTTAGTCTAGCGGCTAATTTGTAACGAAAAATTAATTGATGATCAAAAATCGACGCGAACAATAGTTTAATGGCTACTGAGATTTCCTACCCTTTCCTTTTTCGTTTTCTGGGCTAAGTGGTGCGTGGAGGCAGGAATTTCTCGTACGTGGTGAACAACGGAGTGACAAAAATTGATGATAGCATGAATGACGGTTGAATACAAGAGAATAGATAGGGAATAGTTGATGGACCTATACAACAAATTAAGAGGGCATTTGGGCTGCATTCTTTGAAATTTTTTTAAAGAAAAATTATTGTAAGATTTTGTTTTATAATATGATGCATATGAAGTAAAGAAGTGATTAATAAATACATAAAAGAAATGTTAAAAAAATAAAAATATAGTAATCCAAACAAGACCTAAAATTCAGAAGCTTGAGACTGGTGTTAGCCGATGCTGGGGTGGGCTAAGAACGCATCCATCATGTTTAAGCTTTAAAAAGAGAAGATAACAAGTTGCTATTTTTCAAAGTGAAAGATAAGCACTTAGTCTTTTCTCTCTTTTTTTTTTTTTTTTGAATGAAAAGATGAGCACTTAGTTAAATCATGAATTGAAGAGTTATGCATATTTATATAAAGTAGTATCGAACCATCGTGCATAAACAAGTGTTGTGGAGAATCAAACCAAAGAAGAAAACCTTTTTACCCATCACTTTGTCTTGTCATTTGTTTAGTGTTTTCTGCGGGCATTTCGGGCTTATCCAAGAAAGTCCTAAACTGCTTAATTAATCTTTCCGCTCTGTTTAAAATTCTTATTCTAGTTCCTTTAGCAGCTTTGTAGTCCATCAATCATAGCCCATAAAGCAAAATCATTATTTCTGCTTTACATGTAAACATATAGAAACACATCCACCAAAAGAGAGAGTTTTCGATTATTAGACCAAAAGAGAGAGTTTAAAGAAAGTCGAAAAAATGAATGACATGAATATTGCTTCGTTCTTTTTATTGATTTTTACTTTAATCTATCATTCTATTTCCTTTTTAGGCCTAATACGTATGCCATCATGTGCCCATCTCCAACCTTCACTACAGTCGCTGAAAGCAAAAACAGAAAAAAAAAAAATAGTTCTCCTGAATTCCTGATCCAACAAATAAGTAGGAGGGGGAAATATCTAAATATACAACAGAGCAAACTTCGTCCATAACCAAATCAATTTATTCATGGTTTCAAGGGCTTAAATCGGATTTGGACACCATATTTAGGTTTTATTGTCAGGACAATGACCGGGGCATGCCTATAATTTTCTGAAATGGTGAAGCTGAATTTTGATACCAACATCGCCAATATGATCTTGGCTTCCATGACAGCAAAAGATTGACCCACACAGTTTCTTGGACCAGCAGCAAAAGGGAGGAAATGACGGCCAGGGGCATATGATTTAGATGCAAAACGGTCAGGTTTGAACTCATTTGCATCCTCACCCCATAATTCTTCACTGTGATGAATGGCAAGCACCGGAATCCATATTGACAAACCCTTTGGAATATGGAGGTCACCTAGCTTGATGTCTTCAAAGGCCATACGAGGAAGAACTGAAGCCGGCGGATAGAGTCTGAGAGATTCGTTGATCACCATGTTCAACTGCAAAAAATTTAATAGTAAACAATATTAATTGATTACACTATCAATTTTCATGTTTCGTACAACCACTTCACTAACTATTCCGAACACTTTGTCTTTTTAATACTCAATTTGATTGCTTAGGTAGTGCTAGTCAACTTTGTCGTCATGCATCATCGATCGGGTCCTGAATATCACTTTCTTTAACTGCCAACTTACTTAATTTTCATCTTCGGGGCTAAGATTTTCTTACATTAGAAGTCGTAACTGATTTGTGAAATAGGTCTCAGGGTTTAGAATTGGTATCCAGCCAACAAAGCATGTGGAAACCAAACCGGACATATTTAAGTCTCTCTTGAATTTCAGTGAATTAATTGATTTAATATCCCCACCCTGCCAAACTGGCACCGCCACTATCTCCTCTCCTAACACGGTCGATGATGAACCCCCTCAGCTAGCTATTAGTTTATTCAATTCATGAATCCCATACAGTCATCACCAAAAGCCAACCCTGAAAGAAGAAACTGGAAAAGCTTTCTCGGACGGAAAAAATATGGTTCTAGAAAGCTGAGAGCGTGAGACACATGCATTCTTCTCGTTTTTCCCCTCCTATTTGGCTAGATGACAAAAAGAGGGACAAATTTTTATCATGTAGTTCCTTAGATGACTTATTATACCCGTTAATTTGCTTCCACTATTACAAAGTTTTGTGCCACAGCTTCCTGGAAAATCGAACCCTCTAGGCGCCATTTCCCCATGCGTGCATGTACTTAGAGTTGTGTCACTAGACCTACTGACAATTCTCGAATCAAATCTTCGGTAACTTTTTTTTTTTTGAGATATGAAATTTGTTATAGTACTAACCGTGGTGAGTTTTGATAGCTGATCGACTGTGGGTGGACTACCATTGCAGACTTCATTGACTTGGGCACGAACTTTATCTTGCCAAGAAGGGTTACTTGCCAGTAGCATGACGGTCCAGGTGAGCAAGAGGGCAGTGGTGTCATGTCCAGCGAAAAAGAATGTTTTGCATTCATCCATGATCAGCTGTAAATTCAGGCTGAATCCGCTGCCTTTCTTTGTCTGCATCTCGTTCAGCAATAATCCCAGCAAATCATTTCCATAGGAATTGCTTCTCCCAATCTCAACACAGTCTTTTCGGCTTTGTATTATCTCCATTAATAATCTCTCCACGTCCATCTTCAGAGACTTTATCTCCCTATTATATTTACTTGGGAAAAACCTGCAAATTATATAATGCGTTGCAAAACTCAATTAGCGCAGGATTACTTAATTTACTAGTAATAACTTGGGAAGTAAAAATTATACTTGGAAATAGAGTCAGCTAGCCAGCGAGTCAATTCCCGAATACCAAAAATCTTGTACCGCAACAATTTGTAAGTTTATATTTTCTTTTGTCTTTTTTTTTTGTTGAATTATGTCACAATTTGGAAGTATTATTCTATTAGTGACCGACGGATATCACGGAGGAAAAGATAATTGAACTGCAGTAAAGCATCAAGAACACGACGGAATCTGTTAAAAAGAGAACCGAAAACGCAAGAAAACTCACCCACGTAAGACAGATAAAGAGAAACCGATGACTACTTTTGCTAGTAGATTATCCTCAAAAAGAAAAAATCCCATAAATTATCTGAAGAACTCACCGGCTACCAGGAAAGCATAAGTGCCGGCTGGCTTGGGAGCAATGATGCTGAAGAAGTTGTAGTAAACGGAATATTTGCTTGCCTTTCTCGAAGTTGCTATCGAATTCAGTTCTTGATATGATATCAGCAGTAAGGCGAGCCATGTATTCACCAATCTCTACTTCAGTTTGTCCCAAGTCAATTGCATTTTCCAGCGACTGGAGCATCTCCTTAGTGCATTCCACCATATACCCCGCGTAGCTCTATTGATCAATCCAAACAGAAAAAATTGAGTGATGAAATGACAGGTAAAAACCAGTTCAATTCAAGAAACGTGGCTAGCCAACTATCAAAAAGTTAGCAGATATGACACATTGCTAAACATCGAGATGAGAGAAAATTTTAGTGCTATGATTTCTTCTATGAGTGTGCTTTAATTAATTTTTTTTGTCTTTACCTTGATTTTATCTCCCATGAAGGCCGGGGCAACAATGTGTCGCTGGTGGTACCAATCGTCACCGTTGGCCATAAGTAGACCTCGACCAATAAAATGCTTTGATCCCTGTTGTTGTAGCCATGATTTGCCTGAACTTGTGCTGTGTTTGAAAAAAAGCTCTTTTATCAAATCTGTTTCGCTTAGGCACATTCTTGGTTCTGTCCCGTTCCAGTATATAAATCTTTTCCCTGTAAATTCAAGAGGTTCATGAATTAATGAGATTGAGGTTCAATTTATAAAACCAATCATGGTGTTCTGTGATGGATGCAGATTATCGAGCTTACCATAGAGTTTGGACCATGCAACATAATGAGGCAAAAGGCGACCAACGATATCATGGTTGATGGAGTCCATGTCTTGAGAGGTAGATTTGGAAACGAAGGAGGCCATGTCCATGATGTTGCCAACTAGAAACCGAGGTTTGGGGCCACGCACCCCTTGCTTGTCCATGATTTTCTTGATGCGTCTGGGGGTCAGCCAGTAGCATGATATGGTTTCGTATGCGAATTTGATCAACATGGTCACGCATGCGACTAAGATAGCCGCCAGCACCAGCTGAAGGGCCATGCTTTTTGGCTGTGGCTGGCTAGCTACTATTAATTCCACCAACTAGGAACCCCGATCTGGTAAAAAAATTAAAGGGAAGAACTGTCAACCTCAGATGCTTCAGCCTACAACAAACACGGGGAGTCGGAAGTTGGGAGTCAGGAGTCGGGAAGTCAGGACACTATTCTCAAAGAAAGAGAGGAGAGAGTGGAGAGACTCAAATGTGTTGGCTTTGGCTTTGGTGATTCCTGGTCTCACTGGCACTCCAATTTATAGTGTTTAAAGCTCTTTGTTTACTCTTATCTTCTTTTTTGTTTTTTTTCCTTTTTTCTTCTTTCTTTTTAATGTATGTACATTAAAAAATTTTTTTTGAGGGAAGGTACATGCATTTCGCTTACCATGACAGAGTAAGAGGCCGTTTGATAACATTTATATTTCTTAGTTTTTGTTTTCGAGGATAAACAAAACAGAATGCTTGACCTATTTTTTTGCCAAAAACAGAACATAAATATGTCTTGTTTCAACGAATATTTGACAACCAAATTGAATAAACGCGCGCGTTTAATTTAATTAAATAGAATGTTATGTTTTTTTGTTTCAATATTCTATCTACGAACTTATGGAGCTGTCCTTTGATCAGTTCTTTTTTCTTGTACTTCTTTCTTAGCAATAGAGGAGGTACCTTTTCCTATATGAGCTGAGATTTGCTATGATTTCAAACGACAATCACCGAATGGAGCTAGTTACCCTTTTTGTAATTAACTTTTGTATTATCAAGTGTTAATAGTTAAAAAATGTTGACGTTTGTTTGGGAAAAAAAAAAAGACGACGGTCACCGAAACAAATTGGATATAAAATGGTCACAAATTAGTTATAGTGTAGCAATAAAAGCATGGAAAAAAAAGGCTGTTATCATCCCAAATTGATTCCTTCAGCCTACTTTTTTTTTTTAAGGGGAGAAACGGGAATTCAGTCCAATCCACTGGGTTCCGCCTGGGGGCTGTGTCTCTCATCCCTTACTGTTTGCCCACAATGATCTCGTTAACAAGAGACCAGAAGGAACAAGTAATAAGGTAGGCATTCATGGGATGAAGAAGGGGAGATGGCTGCATATTCAGATTTCGGAAGCCGAGGATCATAGGAGAGTGCAGGGATAGAAGGAAGGCATGGTTAGAGGAATATATATATATATATAAAAAAAAAAGGGTGGGGCAGAGGATTCGAAACGAAAATCAGGTTACAGATACTACTGCGGTTTACCAACTAAACACATGAGTTTTAGAAAACAAGTAGGGAAATGGAGTACTGTTTTTGGTGTTTAAGAAACAAACCACTTTTTACATAAATGTTTCGAATTACTGTTTGCGAAAATGAAAAAAAGTGAGAAATATAAGTTGCCACCAAATAGCTTCCTAAGTTACTTTCATTCGTTTAGATTGCCTTTAACTGATGCAGGTCTTGAAAAGATTAAAAAAAATATCTAAATTTCTATTTTAAGATGTTCGATGTACGAATGAAGTTCTGAAGAAATTATTTATAAAACACACACACAAAATATCCAAACGAATCAAACATATGCCAATGTCATACAATTCTATCTTTTAGCTAAAAAAAGAAGGCAAGTAATAAATTCCCATTATCTTTTAACTCCAGAAGAAGACAAGTAATAATTAATAAATTTCCATTTATGTTGTAGATATGCAATCGGCGAAAAGTTTAAACTCAATCCAAACATTACAGTAAAGATATTACAGTAAAGATGCCAGTGAGATACAATTGTAGTTCTGTGGCCAAAAAAGGTTAATCAAAAATTACAATAATATCATTCTGACTCCACAAAAAAAAAAAAAAGAAAAAAGAAGAAGACCAATAACATTTTTGAATATTTTAGTAAAATATAAAAAGTTCCATATGCTTCTAAGGGACCATAAAATATGTTCCACTTAGAAAAGGTAACTTTACTGAAACGAGATCTATCCGCACGGAGCAGAAAAATAGTCACAAAATGAAAATTTTAACATGCTTGAAACAAATTAATTTCATGGGACAAATTTAGCGGTTCCAAAGAACATGGTGTGGCTTTTGGTACGAGGCTAAGGGCCAATAGTTAGAGGTGGTAATTTGGATTGAGATTCATTTATTCATCCATATAATTCATAATTAAATGGATTTGGATTATTCATTTATAGTATTGGTTTTAAATGGTTGACCAAAGTAAAACCATTAAATTAAATGGATTTATATAGATTATCCATAAAAACCATATATATGCATTTACTTAAAAATCATGTTTCTGTCTTGTGCTATTGCGGCATGCATTTAAGAAAATGCTTTCATGATGAAAGTTTTATCTGATGTTGAGAAATGAGAGGGACCACCCTTGCTATTAGGCCAAGTGCTGTACCTGGTATGATTGGCAAAAACGCTTGGCTCCCCTTAAGCAAGATCTCGGGTTCAAATCTTGTGAATGGGGAGACAGGTGCTGGAAAAGCTTGTGCCTCTTACGGGGTGCAACCTAGCTCAACTCCGGATTAGTCAGGGCCCAAAGTGGCTACTGCATACCGAGAGATTTGACCAAAAAAAAAATTTACCAAAATATTTAATTGGATTATAAATAAATAATTGGTTTTTATTTAATCCATTTAGATCTATTTATTAAATGGATCTAAATGGATTGGATAAATTTCATCTACCATCTATTAAGTCAAAACCAATTATGAACCATTTATTCATATTGTCACCTCTACCAATAGTTTACCTCACCATACCACTTAGTACCCAAAAAAAAATACAAAAATTCAAGGACCAGATAAATTGATAAAAAAAATATTATAGAAAAAATGGTTTATCCATAACATCAGATTGTAATGCTAGGAGCACCTCAACTTATCTTAAAAGGAAAACGGGCAAGTTTGTCCTTGTGATAAGTTGGTAAATGTGGACGGCTAACCATAGATTTTCCTATGATTCTAATTATAGAGTACTCATAAAATTGGCCAGAAAAGACAGCTTAGCTAATGACAATTTATTATTTTATTTGTCAAAAAAAAAACTCTTTTTTTTAATGTATATATGGACTTTTTTTTGTCTGCCATGTAATCCTCTTCCTGTAAAGTTAATATTGGTAGAAGGTTCCATAAATTTGGTCTGTGATTTTTGCTTTCGGTAAGAGAATCATCAATCATAGTATAAAAGATACTACCAAACATCCACTTTCATTTGGCAAAAGAAATGTTGAGGTGAGGTGAGATGGCGGGGGTGAATGCCACCCCCTGTTTCCTCCCAACTAGGGGTGCAAACGAGTCGAGCCAAGTCGAACATTGAACTTATCGAGTCAGGCTCGACTACTGTACACTCGAGCTCGAGCTCGTCGAGCTCGAAAAAATTGAGCTCGAGCTCGACTCGAATACGTAAGAAGCTGGCTCGAGTTCGACTCGATAAGGCTCGATTTACTTAACTCGACAAGAGCTCGAAATGGCTCGAATTCAGCTCGAAAATTTCTGTTACTAAACATAACCAGCTTTATTTAACCTGACTCCAATAGCACGTTTTAAGCTATTCAATGCCTTGCAAACTTGAATTTAACAATTCTAGACATGAATTAAAAGTAACAACAAACAAGTTCTTCATTGTCCAATAATACATGCACGAAATTAAAAACAAATGTCCACAACTCCACATACATAATTGTTTCACAATTTTTCAATTCAAATGTCCAACACCTCAAACAAACTCAAAAACAAGGAACAAATAATTTGAAATCACTCTAGATTAAGTCCTCCATCAACCAATAGCCTTGAGTCTTGGATTCTTTCGCCCACAGTCTTGGATTCTTGAGTCTTGAGTCTTGGCTCTCTTTTTCCTTCTAAAATTATCTAGATCATCACCTTGACCAGCCTCTTGATTCAAAGTTTGAGCCGGTACTTGTGTATCACCTTCTAACCGCTCTTCTTCACTCTCTAGTTCTTCATCTCCGATAGAATATTCGAACTCCTCCTTATTGTTATTCTCAGCAGAATCACCCGCCGATCTAACTAGTTGTGAAGAAACATCTTGGGGAGACATAGCCATATTGTGTTTGTGCCTAAATCCCAAACAACAAATGAAGGTAATCTTTTTTCAATACCAGCCCAACTAGTAACAAAATTGCAGGTTGAATAGCACAACAGAAATGAAAGAAATTGGAACCTTTGAGGAAATTACAGCTTTGAAAAGATTGATATATTTGCCAAATACTAAAATATTTTTCTACTACAGAGTAAAAGACAGGCAGTAATAAAATTTACCTATAAAAATATTGCACATGAGTAACAAGCTTCAAAAAGCAGATTTACCTTGTTCATAAATTACAAACCTTCATCATTACATTAAAATTACTAAACGTTGCACAAGAATCTTCACTCGGCTTTGACTAAATATCATCAAACTCATTCCATTTAGTGCACAAATTTATCATATCTTTAACATTTATACTTTCTCCTATCACCAACAGTCGAAAAGACCGTGCAAATATTTCAAGTTCTTCTTGATTATCTGTTATATACGCACAAAAATTGATTAAGTTCACTAAGCACATAATTTTTAAACGCAATCCAGCTTGCATTTCCCAACAGGACAAGCTAAAAATTACTCCAACATTCTTAGCAATCTTCAAAAAACAGTCCCTAATAATAATAACAGATCCAAATTCAAAAAAAAATAAGGAGAAAAAATACATTGACAGAAACCCTTCTTCCAATCAATAATCAGTACAATCTTAATTCACCAATCATGATATAGAAAACAATTCAATTCATACGACAGTCTAAAATCCATGAGATGAGAGAAGAAAGCGAATACCCGAGAAGAGAGAAATTTTAAATAAATTGATTGAAATTGGGGACGGAAATGGGAAAGAAGAGTCGGCCTCAAGAACGAAAGCTCCGTCGCCATTAACAGGAAAGAGGAAATTAATAAGGGAAGAAGAGAAAGGGCAACCTGTTTGCTTTGCCTGTTCGCGAGGCCCTCCACCAATGGAGCTGATGAAATGGGCGTCGGAGAGAAAGGGCGGCAGTGGTGGGAGTCGGAGATTGCCTATTGGCTTTGCCTAGCTTCCAACTGGGAGTAGAAGAGAAAGGGCGGTAGTGGTGGTGGCAGAAGTGGCTTGAAGACAGTGGTAGCGGCGGCTAGGTTTGCTTTTGATTTGGGGAAACAAGAAAGCGGACAGCGGAACAGCCGAGTGGGAAGAAGGAGATGTTTTGTCTTGGTCCTTGGAGAAATTGTTATCTAGTTTCTAATTTAGTAATTAGTTATATAAGTAGGGGTATATATTTTTTTTTCATACGGCTCGCGAGCCGCTCGATCTTTCATACAAATGGCTCGAGCTCGACTCGTGTTATAAATTAGCCGGCTCGAGCTCGATATTGACCGAGCTCGAGTCGAACGTTGACCGAGCTGCTCGCGAGCGACGATTCATTTGCACCCCTACTCCCAACCATCGCCATTTGCCGGTGGCCAACCCAACCTGCTGCTTCTGCTGCTTTTGTTTTCTCTTCTAATTTCTGTATCAGTAGAGGCAATTAAAACCACACAATTTTGGAGCCTTTCCTTTTTTTCGAACAAACCGAGGATGCTTGATAGTGCCATCAGTAACCTAAAAATTGTGGCATACAATTTCATTTGTTTTCAATAAATTAAACTTTTCGTGAATGTAGTATGTATTTGGAAATTCTTTAATTAGCTGCATGTTTTAACATAGGTTTTAATTTAATGTTTCTTTAGGATCCACAGGCGATTGATCATTACATCTAAACGTTACTTTCTTTAAGCCCGTTTCCGTAGGCAGACATATAATGGTGGAAATTATATATGATTTTTCTTTGGTCTCATTTAGAATATAATTTTTTTCGTCTCTTTCTTTTTTTCTTCTGAACCAATAAAAACAACGCTAAAATAACTAAAACACTTCCATATGCTTCGAATATATTTCAAGATAAAATTCTAAAAATATGCTATAAAATTCGTCCATCTCGAAAGAGACACCAAGCTTCCAGATTGTAGAGTTTCAAAAGATATTATTAATCCCAATATGTCGATTGGCTTGTCGTTTAACTTTAAACCTCTACTAGAACAACATATTCTTAATGAATCTTGAACCCCATTCAGGGGGTGGATTGGAAGGCAAGGAGGGCGAGGAAGTTGGTTCACCAAACCTTTTTGTCTGTTCAAAGTTGAAGTATCATAAAGCTGTCTGGAATAAATTTCTTTTGATCATCACCTCAAATCTAGAACAAGAAGTATAAATTAAGGTAAGAACATAGACAGAACCTACTAAACAGCAACTCTGTGCGGTTTAGCCTAGAATTAAAAAAGAATCCTGCAGGCCTCCTACCTAAAATGCAAAGCGTTGCCTATGATTCCACGAGGAAGAAGCAGTTGAACTGTTGGAAGTGTTTACTAATCAGGATATATTCTTGAAGGGAATCCTTCCCTCTCGCTCTCTCTCTGTTTTTTTTTTCCTTTTCAAGTCATAATATTCAAGATGTAGGAAATATTGGGAATTGCTGTTTGCTTACATATTTTCGGTAAAGGGAACCAGTGAAAATTAAAATAGCCAGTTCCCCACAAACAAGCCTGCACGGATTGCCCCGAGTAGAATTGAATCAGATTTAAGCAATTTGCATGTGGCCCTTTTGAGTTTTAGAGCCAGGACATCTTTATTCTTTATTCCCATGTGTTTTTTGACCCCAAAAAAAAAAAAGTCCCCGGATGATAACAGTAACACCCTAGCAATCGCCAACTTTAGGCGCAAAGTGATGTCGTTTGACTTTGACGTGACATTGAGCCCCCATATTCTTCTTCTGTATGAAACGTATAAAACCATAAGAATAAATAAATTTAGGAGGGCACTAACTTATGCTCATCATGTATATTTAGGAGGAGAAAGATTTAAGAAGCGTTTTTTTTTTAAAGAAAAAAGAAGAAGAAGAACTTAACCAAAGTTTATAGATTTAGAAGTTGAGTGATTGATTTGAAACGTTTGGTAGTTGAGTTGCCAATGCACTTTTTGGTGACCTTCCAAATAGTTTACCTTAAAAAAATAAAAAACAAGAATGAAATGGATGACAGACATGCTGAAACTTTTTCGTCCACGATGGATAGTGAAAACATTTTCTTCTTGTTATTTAGAATATGAAGCTTCGTCTTAAATTGCATGTGTAGTTGAGATCAATTGCCAGCCAACTCGCTGTATTATTCGTCTACCTACAAAAACGATGTAGTATTTTTTTTTTTTAAAAAAAAAAAGAAATTTAGGATTCTTATCTACATGGGATATTATAGTGTGTCTTTTTTCTAGTTTTTTCTTTTCGTTGGCGGTGGTAATTACCTTTGTAATGAGTACTATTTTGATATTTAATTCATTTATAGTTTGAATTCAAAGTTTAAAACTCAGCAAAGCGTTTTTTCCCCCTATTCATTTATTAATACCAAAAGAAGATGCCGTGCGCTCATGGATTAAGCTCTTCATATCCTCGCAGAAGATAATGTTTATTATCTCTGTCTCTTTAGCAGTTGATTAGCAGTTCCCCATTGAAGTAAAGCAAAACGAAATCCATAGGAAAGAGGTCTCTCTAATCTGAGGGGCAGACATTTTTGCTTTCTTGTATGCAGAGTAATTTTCTCTGTAGCCCGAAAAAAAAAAAAGAAAAAAAAATCTCTTTAACGTAAGAAGAGGAATTAATACTACGTCTAACAAAAAATAAATAAACAAAAACTTACGATTTGCTTATTTTTTCCACAAGTAAACAGTATCCACTTTGTAATCCTCAGTAAAACAAACAACAAATATATATACTTATGCTCTAGAAATCTAATTAACCTAAATACATGGAGCGAGATTGGTACTATCCCTATAGGTCTTGACCATTTTTTGACCTTTGTCGACAATGTGCATCATGATGCAACAGCTAGCCAACCTTCATGACAATTGACAGCTATTCACCAGTTTTGTAATAATTGACTTAATTATTATGCCATAACAAACTTTTTTTTTTTTTTTAACATTGTAGCAACCTTTTGTATTCAGTATCTACATACTAGTAATTTCTGAGAAGTATCATGCAATCATAAGCAATGTTTCACAGCTACTTTGGCCCTCAGTCCGGTTGTGATTTTTCAAAGAATTTGTGCCAGTAGAAACATAACTATGGAACTGATGTTTCGTAGGTTTTGACTTGTAGGATCCATATAATTCAACTGAACAGAAATCATCTTAGTAACATGTTGCAATTGCAAAATGGCCCCTTTAACTATAATTGATCAGTGATTTACAACCTAAACTATCAATTGCATGACCTTAGCCCCTTGCACTATCTGTTTGTAACTTATGATTTAAACCGACACATATAAATTGGGAAGATTATTGGTTGATCACAACCCACCCTAGTCTCACTTTGTCCCCCTTCGTTTCTAGAAAAACCCTATCCCTTTGTATGTAGAATGCAATCTTTTCTTCACCCTCTCTCTATGTTAAGCACTCATTATAGTCCATCTAGCTAGCAGATATTTGCAACGGCTGCAAATTATTTATCACAAAAAAAGATTGGGTAAGAAATCCATTTCAGTTTCATTTTTTTTTTCGTCACTCAAATTCCAAACTAATCAAATCCATGAAATTAGCATCATTGCAGCAGATTGTTACATGAAGTGGTAAATTGCTAAAAATCAATAATTCAGGGGAAGGATCACAAATCAATGGCAGTTCAAGGGTATATTTTAAAATTGAACCCACAAAATGTTTTTACACTATCAAAGGATGATTTCATAAACATGATCCAGAGCACCTTCCCCTGCAATTGTGGCACACGAAATCCACCCTCCTTGACTGGCGGTGAAGAGCCTAAATGGAATTTATTTTGTGCATCCCCTTCCCCTTCCCACCACCCAAATTGATTTGGAATATCTTTGAAAGGTCCAAGAACTGTAATCATCTCATTTAGACCATGCATGCAACTGAACAAAGTTAGCCTTTCCAGGAAATATGATATTATCTACCTTTTGCGGGGGTGGGTGGTTAGAATCAGTTATAGGGAAAGGATCAAATTCTTATAAAGCCGTCCTACCTAGGCCATGCAGCCATGAGAATAACGTTCCATCCCTGAACAGATGAAGATGCGGTGAATTAATTCCATGGCAAAGATTTCTAAGTCGGTGTTAGAAATATTTAGTTGATCGATGGCAATCGCAAAAGCGCAAAGATGTTAACGTGCTACTTTCTCATAAAGAGAAGATACATATGCAAGATTCGTGTTAAAAGGCAAAGATTAAAAATGTCATCAAAGGCGGAAAGCTAAGTGACTAACGAGAGTCATCATTCTCTGATTATTATTCAAATCCGATCGAGCTCAGTCAGTTTGATTAAAGCTCACGAGTGAAATGAATCACGAAAAACTGAGGAGGGATCGTTGAATTTTCGTGGATACCAGTCAAAAATGATGGGAGAAGAGAGGACTGCATGGATATATGTGCAATGTAGTTGGAACCCTCGTCGAGAAAGCAACAAGAACATATTCTTGATCGTTGGCTTAGGAGGTGGATACCCTTGCCAACGACAACTGTGCGCCCTTAAGTCTAGCAAGGAGAATACGCGAGGTAGTACGTCACAGGGATGGAGTTTTAGGAATTAAGAAGGATTAAACAACTCCTTTTTTTAACTTTGAAAAGGCCCAAAAAAAAAAAGGCAAGAGGAGACAACTTGTAATTTTTTAAATCATAAATCTACTTGCAAACTAGCACCAAAAAATTATTGTTCCAAAAAAACAAGGGGAAAAAAGTACATTTCAAAAACCTAGGTGCCAGGGGGCACTAAGACTAGAAAATGTGTTTGTATGGCATAATATCGAATGGTGACTGAAACCAGAAATTAAATTTGAAAGGTGACATACATACATATGTAAACTTTAGAGTCAAAAAATATGGGGGTATTTTTGAAAAATTTTGCTGTAGCAGAGTTTTTAGAGTATATTTTGGGATATTTTTAGAAAAATATTTTGGGATATTTAAGAGTAGAAGAGTTTCTAGGATATATTTTGAGATATTTTTTAAAATTTTTAAAAAAATTTAAACTAATTTTTAGATTATCTTTTAGAGTACTTTTTAAAAATTTTTATTGTATTTGAAAAACTAGTTTTTGAAAAACACTTCCATCCAAACAGAGAAGAATTTTTTTTGGGGGGGGGGGGGAGGGGGTGGCCAAGTAGCTAATAAATATATAAATGAGTTTTTGATAATTTTCAAAATTTTAAAGAAAGAAAACATGTATTTTCAACTGGTTACCGTAGAGACATTTGTACTTTCATTATACATGCGAAGAGAAATTTTTCACTTACGATATACGAGGATAAGGATTCAAACATAAAAGAATTATTTAATACATCGTAACATACAACTATACAAGGTTAAGGATTCAAAGTATGATTGTTTAACCTTTTCCTCCCGAGAACTGGGGAGAAATAGACTTACAAAAAAGAAAAAAAAAAGGCAAAAAGGAAACATCAATCTTCGCACGTACGCAAGGATGTATTGAATTGGACGAAAGCATGGAGTCTTCTGCTTCTCTTGCTTCACTATAATTCTTGAAATTCAATTGGCTGGCCTTGAAGTTGATCTTCTCCTAAAAGTTGCAATCAGACGTTCCACACTATGCTGGAGCATATTTTTTTATCATCATGAGGTTATATTATATACTCCACCAGAGGCCAAGAAATGCAGTAATAGATAACAAATGTTTTGTTTTGTTTTACTTACTGATGTTCGTTTCACTGCCAGTTGTTGTGTTTACTGGATAAGCTGGCTTGTCCCTTATCAAGAATGGCTAATTCAAGGCATCAAAAATAGGAACATGCTTTTCTTTATCCTAATGCCACCAGAAATGGCATCATTTTGCTTTACTAGCTGCGAACTTGTCACTCAATATATCTCCAAAGAATGACAATCACAATGCTCCCTCCTCTGCCAATCCACCAGCAAATCCAAAAATTAGGAACCAAAACTCGTACGCAACCACATCTGTCAGGACCATATCTATATAGAGTTTGTCCGCAACTGTTTTACTATTTCTTCTTTTTTAGAGCGCAAAATACAAAGAAGTGAAAGTGAGAAGTATTATATATTCCACAGCACAACTTACTCACGAGCTTTGGATACATGTTGACATGTTTTTCTTCCTTCTCTCAAATTGTACGTACGTGAAATTAATTCATATCTGGTGACTGGTTTGCTATAAACAATGCAGGGTCGAATTTTTGAGAAAGATGCTAGAGTACATTACCATATCCATGGGCTTCCCTCCTTAACCCATGAATCCTCAAGAGATCTAGGAGTCTCAAGGACCAAGAAAGTAACAACTGAGAAAAGAATAACAAAGACCTCAAAGTGATCGAAAAGATATTTTTAACTTGTTTGTTTGCTCAGCGTTTCATTATTTTTCTCAATTATCATCAACGTCAAATAATACGAAATATGCTTACTTTCTTACAAAAGAGAAGCTGTCAATTGCGATAGTTCTTGTCTATGGCCACATCAGGGCTTGCATGAATCTCACTTTTGTAGGCTTCTGTATTAATCTAATTACATACTTGCAAAGCCAAATCATCTCAAGAACCAATAGGATCATATCAACCAGACTCTATACAAAATGACAAACAAAATCATATGTAACATTTGATTCAAGAAATCGATTTAGATGGAGTGTCTAAATGGAGACCTTGCGGAATCCAAAATAATTTGTCGTTTGGAAAACATATCTTTTTTTTATATATATATATTGATTTGGCTAAATGATTCCTGAAGTTATTTCACAGGAATCCATCTGATCCATTATTATTCTACTCATATTTCAGTCGTCGCCTTGTGCAAATGCATGTTCCAACCAACTCGAAGATTAGAAAGAAAAAAAAGGGTAGATGATATCAAAAATTTAACAAAAGTGGCCAAAACAGTCGATGTGGACGGGTTATGCTGCATGCTTCAAGGCTATGGAAGATTGACTCCAACAGTTTCAAACTACCAAAGTATATGCGCCAAACAGAGAAGACAACTCATGTTTACCATGAAACATATATGTCAAAAAAAAAAAAAAAAGGTAGCCGAAAGGTGAAAATTAGCCCCGAATTTCATCTCTACCAGCATAAACAAGATACATTCAAACAAAATGAGGGAATTACTGAAAATGTGAAAAATATGCCCGAAGAAAGGGCAAAGCCTACACCTCTTTCCTTTTTTGTAATGACATGATCACAAATTATGTTTTGTTTTTGGTAATTACTAAAACATACAAAAACTACAGAAAATTTTTTCTCGCTTGTGCCCAAAACGTCTATACTCTGCACTCTATATATATATATATATATATATATATATATTTTTTTTTTTCTGCATCGCAACATTATTGAATTTCAGGGTCCAACTGTGCAGGGCATGGTTGGCGGGCTAATTGCTTCGTTTTGCCCATAGCCATCAGAATTTCTTTTCCTTCACTAGGCAGCGACAGGGAATGGTCTGCTTACATATTCTTGATTCCAGCAGACTAAACTTTTGCCTTGAGCACCAAAGTTTTGGGTTGTGTCGGAGATGAAAGAAATATAGTGTCTAGTAGCATTTTTCTCCTTTATTCGGCAGCATTTCCTTTCCCTGCATTAATTTTGAGAGAAAAGTTCTATGATGGTGAAAGAGTATCAATTAAGCTCGAGTGTAATATTGGATGCATTAATGCGTTATTAAATAATAAAGATAATTAAGTAAATCTCGGATTTAATAGGTAGGATTTGGCATTTCTTTGTCAAAGCAACGTTCAGAGTTTTCAAAGAAACAAAAACCCAACTTAAAATAAGCGAAAGATGCAAAATAATAAAAGTGATGTCCAAATTTTGAACAGCAAAACCAGGCAGAAAATTGATCGCATCAAAGCCTACTGGTATGAGGTTGGTGACTGGCATAGTTTGGTCAGGAGAGGTCATACCCAATACAATACAAATAGCTCAGATTGGCCCATATAACAGTTTGGGCCTATTTGGATTACTTTTTTTGAGTTTTTATTTAAAAAAAAATTATCTAGCGACAATTTAATATATATGAAATAAAAATAAAGGTATTAATCGTACCAACAGTCATATTAAAGAAAAATCAAAAGTATTAATTGTCCTAAGTCCTTTTTCTATTTCTGGGTATCAGTCTGAGTACATGTTGCCGGTATTGCATTTCTTACAAGATAAACTACTTGTAGAGGCACTTTACCCTCCTCTAATAAAGCACATTTTGAATCCCACTTATGTTTCATGGAGTTTTATCGGACATTGTGGTTCTCAACTCTTGGTTGGTTTGACTCTCAACTTTCAGGAGTTAACCAACTAAAATAATTTATTTTGGCAAACTATGATGTTGGGCTCCTATAAACCAATGTGACTCTACGAATATTTTTATTTTGGGAACATTATTTTCGTTAGGAACTAGGAAGTTGAGGGATGGTTGGCCTTGGGGGCGGGGGCTAGGATGCCAAGGGGCTAACTTTTTGCTATTGCTGAATGGAAAATCCTAACATAAGACTTATACGACACGCATATAAACTAAAGGGATATTTTCACATACCTCCTTTGAGGTTTTCGACAATTGTAGGAAGTTCCGCTCAAGTTCTAAAAGTTACACTTATTTTACTTATTTTTATTGTTTAAGTAATATTCTACGCTCAAAAAGTTAGACTTTTTTTCAAAAATCCTAAAATGCCCTTGGATAATTCACAACAAAAATAAAAAGAAAAAATGGTTTACCATCCCTACTTCATTCATTCTTTGCTTGCTATTACCATTATCTATTCATTAACATCCAAATCATCACTAAGTAAATACTCATCTTTGTTTTAAAGTCCCTATTTTGCCTAAAACTTTTCAGTGCAAACTATTGAATCAGCTAAAAATGCAATATCAAATATCTAAAAGTTTATTTACAATCTCATATCAATCTCAAATTTTGCTTACTGCCCAACAACACGACTCTAATTCCATGGGTACTACATTTCTACTACCAAACAATCTAAGTTATCACCACTAATACTAACATCCAATGCACTCCATCAGTACAGAGTTCGAAATCAATGAAATTTTCTCTGTAGGGATATTATCAATAATAATTGTAAATCAAAAATAGAAATACAATACAGTTATAAATATAAAAAGAACAATTTTTTCTATAACAATCGTAACAATATAATATTTATTTAGTCCCTCTTCCACTACCCATCCTTTATTTTTTTTTATTACTGCCACTATCTTCATCTCCATGTTGTTTGATAACAAATCATCACTCAACTTGCTGCTTGACAATTTCAATTTGCTAATACCTATCAAAAATTGAGAACAAAAATAGACACAAAGAAGTTTTTTAATAGTAATGATTGAGAGAGAATTGGGAATATGGACCAAGATAAGTAAGCATTGATGGTTGGCACGTATGGTGGTTTTGTTGATGGTGGTAACAATACATATTTGGTCCATGGGAATAAATAGATGAGTTTGTAGGGAAAGAAAATATAGGAAGAAGAGGAGGACTAGTTAAATGGAAAATGCTGTAATTTGAGTCATTAGTTGACAATAGATCAGAGAACTTTAATTTTTGATCGAGTTATTCAATTAAAAATGGCACATTTTTTGATCTGTAGGAATTCTTATATTTGTGTCTATCACATGGCACATCTCTTGATTTGTAAGAATTTTTATATTTGTATCTATTGTTCAAACATATCTTATATGGCAAACATAGACTAGAACGTTGCCCATCTCTTCCTTTGTAGGAATTCTCATATTTACGTGTATTACATTGCTTAGACATATCGTGTTTTCAAGTCATTTTTTCAATAGATGTCTACACTGAAAATATCAGTGGTAGCTAGCCTTTTGAGGTGTATCTTGTGGGGTTAACTTAGGTATTATTTATGAAAATTCTTGTCAAGAAGAAAATATCAGTGGTGATATAAGAAAAAGAATGATGGTTGACGAGGAGTAATACACAATCAGTCCCAGCAAAATGCTAATATTCTATCAAATCTAGAACTTTAAAGTCTAATTCTTCTGCTTATTTACCCTACATTATTAGGAACTCACGGAATTTCTAAAAATTTGTTTGATAGAATTGTATATGAAATTTTCAGAGTTTGCTTGTGCATAGGACTGAAAAGTAAATGACATGAGATCCCCACATAAAAGGACAAACAATAAGCTCAATTCATTATTAAAGAACATAATAGGATTTCAGTTTATACTTTTTCTTCTTTCTCTACCAACAAATCTCGGCCAATTCTTGAAAGATGCAGAACACATATTCATCCCCTTTATTCTACTAAATTTCTAAACCATGAACATCGCTTCATGAAGAATTTTCCTGGTACAAATTGCAGTTCTATCCACCATTCGCCTCCGGGTAGTTAGGACGTAAACAGTCACTACTCCACATTAATAGCGGATAGTCGAACCAAACCGCCGCCCCCCCACCACCCCCCGAACCCCCTATATTCCAAACGAAACCAAACCAAACCAAACTTGTGCTTGTGTTGCGACCACAAGGACTCTCATTCAAAGGCCACCACCATCCCCACGGCTTAATTCCGGTGGTCCCTTAGGATGGATGAAGGGTCTGTATCTTCTGCAGATTTTCTTCTAACCAAATTGCATGCCTCATTAAGAGTTGTACTAATGCAAGATCAAGTCTCAATTATGACACCAATGAATCATAACTGTAGGGGTTACAGCCCATTTTCAAGTTGATATCAAAAAGATGATTGGATAGAAGCTGAATTTTGACCACAACTTTCATCCACTTATTTTGTAGGCAATTCTTGTGCAAAGTTTATAGCAGGGAAAAAAAATTTATAGTACTAATAGAAAATATTCCGTAGCATCAAGTTATAAAGGAACTGGACTAGATAAACTCAACTAAATTTGGATTAACCTTCCTACACCAATAGGATGCATGTTACATGTGAAAATTTTGAAATTCAAATTTAAATTAAGAAAATATGACACGCATTCTTCGTTTACTTCGGCGTTTGTCTAAATTAGTTGGGTGTGTGTGTTATTTTCGTTTCGAAAAAAAAATACATTATTAATATAGAAAAGATGAATCCAATAAATTAGAGAAAAATCTTTTGCATGGTTTTTTTTTATAGTAAATAGCAAGAAAAGATCTTTGATAGTAATATTTGCGTGTCAAGAAATTCACATGGCTACTAATGAGAGCTAGTAGTTGTTCCGGCACACGCAGTCCCCCCAATCTTGATTCTTGAAGGAACTGCTTTTAAATCAGCTGAGTTCAGGATCATACAAAGTAGTACCAATTCTTTTGAGCTCTTAAATTCTCAAATCTACTTGCCTGCTAACAACAGCTAAGCTGCTTCTTGTTCATTTATAGTCAACAGAAAAGAGTTAGCCTATTCGAGGAAAAGGACTCAAGCTTCTAAAAACTGGACACTGGTATCACCGAAAATACCAGTAGTAGCGAATTAATTGTGAACGGTAAAAGGGAAATGAGAAAACAGATGTCAAGAACATTTACTTTTGTGTGTTCATCCAATTATAAACGTGGTCTCAAATGGTACATGATATTAACTGATGATGGTATCTCAGAAAATAAAAGAAATCACAGCTTTTGACGTACAAGTAATAAATTAAAATCTCTCTCATGACACCTACACCTAAATGCAGCGCAGCATTTTCTGCAGACACATTTGACAGAATTGAAAACGTAGTAGTGGATGAATATTTATGGCCACTTTAACAAAGTTCGACAAGTAACTTTAACTAACAACATCAACAATGATCATGAATAGCTTAATTAGCTCTAACCATTACTTCACAGCTTCACAACTTCCGGAATATGCACAGGGTACCTATCAATGCAGTCTTGCCATGGCCCCTCCATTGGCGCCTTGATTGTCCTGTTACACTTCCAAACAGCACTGTTACACTTAAATCCACTGCCAAATGCAATCTGCCAAACTCTAGCTCCCTTCTTCATCCTTCCTTTGGCTTCAATGTAGTTCAATTCATACCAAAGTGAAGACGAAGAAGTATTTCCAAATCTGTGCAACGTCATTCTTGAAGCCTCAACATGTTCAGCTGACAACTGGAGGTTCTTCTGGAGCTCATCGATCACGGCTCTTCCACCAGCATGGATGCAGAAGTGCTCAAAAGCCTGCTTAAAATCTGGAATATAGGGTTTCCATTTGGGATTGAAAATCTTCCTCCCAATAAGGGTGAATAAAAAGAGAAGTTGCTCAGAAGCAGGAAGGACCAGTGGCCCAATGGTTGTGATGTTGGACTTCAAAGCTTCACCTGCAATAACCATGAGGTCTTTTGATAGATTAATCCCAACTTTTCCCTGTGGATCTTCTTGTTCGTATACACACCTATAGGCCTTATCATCAGCGCCCTTGTGAGTTCGAACAACGTGGACCAATCGATACTTTGCCCGGCTCTTTTCGCGCCTCTTGTTGGATAGTAAGATTGCAGCACCACCCATCCTGAACAAGCAATTAGGAAGAAGCATGGCTCGTTCATTGCCTTTGTAGTAGTTGGGAGTAATGATCTCCGTGCTGACAACTAGAGCATAGGAGTTGGGATATACTTGCAAGAGGTCTCGTGCTAAATCAATGGATATCATTCCAGCACTACACCCCATCCCGGAAAGATTGAAGCTCTTTATATTACTCCTCAATTTGTACTTGTTAATCACCATAGCTGACAAGGATGGTGTAGGAGAAAACAGGCTGCAATTCACTATCAAAATATCGATATCTTTAGGCTTGAGACCTGTTTTCTTCATCAATGAATCGATGGCTGAGAATATAACTGTTTCAGCTTCAGCTCTCGCATCTTCCATTGTGGGGTTCGGAGGGATATAATGAATAGCTGGTGGCAAGCAAGTCTCTTCTCCCAAGCCCGATCTTTCAAGAATACGCATTTGGAAATCCACGCTTTTTGGACTGTCCTTGAGGATCAATCTTGAATGCTCCATGAAGGTCGAGAAGGGGACGCGACATGTCACAGGTGGCTTGTAACAAGCGTAATCTACTAAGTATACTGAACGAGGCTTGGACATGAAGTAGGCCGTAGCTATGAAGATGATGAGGAATGAAGAGCATAGGACTTGGACGAGATCAAAATGAAGTGATCTCCAGATATTGAGCATTTCCTCGGGGCCTAATCTTAGGATCTCTAGCACCACTCCAGCCATGATGGGCACGAGCAAGAAGGTTAGAATGTGGTTTACGAGATACTGATAGCCGAGTTTAACATATTTTAGCTTGACTGAGCTTGAGAAATCAGGCAATATTTGTGGCATCTTGTTCCTTTTTTTTTTTTGGGGTCAGAGATATATGGAGAGGATGGATTGGGCTTGGGAGGGGGACGTTGGCGAAGTTGAGCAGAATGGGCAGAAGGGGTATGGAGGAAGGGTGGAGAGGGAAGAGAAGGAGGGGGATTTAAAGGCTAAAACTGGAGTTGAGATAGCAATGAATGGAGGCAGATGAGAGGATTAAATGAACATCTTAACGTCACACAACGCTCTCTTAGCTGGAGTTTTCTTTGATGTCCTAACCTCCCCAAACAATTTAATCTTTAAATTCTAGCATTTTCTTTCCGTATATACATAATTAATCCTTTTGGTTTTTATGAAAAATTTTATGATTGTCGAAATATGGTACTAAATTTTACGTGTCATAAGGCGTGATTGAACAAAACCATCTTTTCCGAAAATCATATTTTTTGCAACTCCAATCCCCACGCAAGTACTCCCTCCCAAACTTGCCCTTTTACTTTTACAGTAAAGCACTGCCTCCTACAAATTTCAATACTTAAATTCTGACTTATATAAATACGTCCGGGTTTAGTGGTAGTAATAGCATTTAGCATGGGTTTATCCTTCTCTCTTTTTGTGATTATATGCTTCTGGTTCTGTCCGAAGTTGCCATATATACATGAAAAGCACGGTTCCCACTCAAAGAGGATATACAAGACGGGCACATGCGTAGGCCTAAGTAGCGCACATATTGTTTGACTGTTTATCCGCCAAAGGTTGCGTTAGATTTGTGTCGTTTTCTTCAAAACTTGGTATTCTGACCGTAGTAAAACCAGCGTTAGTGTTAACTATTCTTAATCAAAACGACGCTTTCTCACCCCATGCTCATGGGCCTCAGTGTTTAGCGTAGACATATTTCCCTGTGACAAAGTCGGGCGTACGTCCATGCTTCCTCAGCAGTACTTAGCTGCTTAAATAGCTTGTTTCTCTCCAGGACACTACATAAAATGGAATAAAACAGAGCAACCTGTAGGACTTCACGTTCGTGAATCTTTTTTTCCTTTTTCATCTCATTATTGTGTAGGCTTTTGCATGTTAAATCAACAAAGTACACAGAGATCTGTCATTGTTCAAACATGAGAGTTAAGTTTTTTTTTTTTAAAAAAAAATTTTAAAAAGAAAATAAAACAGGAAGCCATTTCTGTGTTTCCTTCATTTTTCTCCCATTGATTTCTGTTCTGGGTGGGAACGGAGGGAGGTGGCAAGTAACTGTCACAAACCATTTATGAGTTTCACATTATCACATTATTAGAAGATAATATAGTGGTTGAATAAGAAATAATGATCAGAGATTACTTTCCCGACGGTTGGGGTAGTTGTAAGTCAAGTGCTGGGACAAATAAGTTCTCAAGCCCCCTTGAGGTTTGACACAATTGTACAACGGATTGAGCCCATCATCCTGACAGTGCAAACAATCCTCTTCTTCGCAAGACATTTGTAAGCTTAGTTATTCAAATTTGAAGAGCGCTTTGGGTAATTGTGGTATTTTACTTATTTCTTCTTCTTTTTTTTCTATTAAAAATATTGGTTAAGAAATTGATAATCCCTTTACGTTGTCAAGGAAGGTAAGCGTAAGCTTTTAAGTTTCAGGGTTTTTTTTCATATTAATTTCCCGAGTATGGGGTCCAGCTCTGTACAACTCATGATTGCAAATAAACTACACTAATTTAGCAAGTGTTGCTCAGGATCTATTAAATATTAATGGAGTGTGAAGCAAACCAGGATGTGATAATGCCATGTGTTTATCTTTTTTTAATACCTTTCTAAAACCCTAATAACCAGGGAGAGAGAAAGATGAATATCTGTTTTTCTAATTATAAGAGGCCCAATTTATGTCGTCTTGAAAAGAAGAGATTTATGCTGTCTTAGTCTTGAAATGAAAAGATAAGAGTCTTAATAAACTCCAGTCGATGACATTCTTTCATAATTAATCCGACTGAATCCTGTTGTTGTTGTTGTTGTTGAGGTTCTGGATTCAAATCCCTTATGTCTATCTATTTGCAGTTTTTTAAATCCCGCTCTTCTTTTATCAGCAAGAAAAGGAAAACTTCAAAGAAAATCATGGATTACGACCCAATGTTGGATTCCGATATCTAAAGAGATCAAGCTATTGAAATTTAGATGAGCTGTTCGTGGCATTAATTATTTTAAATTTCTTTTTGATTCCATCCTCACTATAATCAGACACGACTTTTGAACAATTTAAACAACAAAAATGGTGATTGGATCAGCGGTAACACTCTTACTATATATATATTCACGCCAATTGACTTGGAGTATTCCTTTTTCAAAGAAGACACTGAGGATTGACTTAAATCTCTTATCTCTTTTCATTGCCCCAAAAACTACACAATCGAGTACGTACCAAATATGCAAAGCCGTAGCGGTAATAATTAACGCTCTTGTTCACACCTAATTCAAGATTTTTACTTTTGTGGGGAAAATGGTGGATTTTGACTTCGAAGGCCAACCCAGCTGAGCGTGCAGCTGGAGAGAGCGATGGTTTCTCCCAATTGCAGCACTACTTTACATTTATTTTAATCACATGAAAGTTGAAAATAAATGCTGCAACAAACAAATTGCCAGAAGGTTATGTGGATGCTAACAAGTAACCGTGTAGAATGGGTTTAGTCATGGCTTCCACAAGAATTGACTTGTGTACAGCTTGGTTGACCCCCGTATTAATAAACCTTCGTTCCACTTGTACCCTACACCCCCGTTTGGATTGTGAATCTGGGGAAAAATTTTTAAAAATATTTTTTCTTTTCTGATATATTTTTTCTTTTTTTATCTCACATACATTCTTTTGCTAGTGTATAAATTTCTACAAAAAAAATTAGTAGATTTATTTGGAGCTGTAGTTTTTTTTTTTTTTTTTTGCATTTTCCCCCTTTTTTAATTGTCTCGATCAAAGCTTAAGACACATGCTACCTAATTTTAAACACGCATTTATGGTTTTTTGTTTGTCGGTTTATATTTCATTCGCCTATCTCTAAATATGTAGAGCCATTAAATTCTCTTTTTTTTTTGTGGGGTTTTTGTTTGATGTACTTCTGTTTTGGGCTGGTAGTACGTTCTTAGGCTTTTACTCTTCTTTACTCCAAAGGTTGATCCGTATCCATATTCCATACCAAATTATCTTTTGCTATCGAAGTCTATCAACCCATTTGGTAAGCTTTTATTTTTAGTTTTTGCACAAGTTCATCGCGAAGGATAACTTCTCTCTTTGTTAAAAAAGGGAGTAAAGGAAATTTTTTTCACAATGACAAAACACGAAGTGACAAGGATATATACATGGAAGTGAAAGAGCTGGAAATTCACTCTAGAGGGTGAAGGCTCGACCGACATTAATTGGCACACCGCAGCAGCAAATGCCCCGTGCAATTAACTCCAAGGGGAACCATAAAATGAAAAAGAAAAGAACTTTTCCTAATAAATATTGCACCAACGCTTAATGCAGTATTGCTTCTTGTGAAACTTCTTATCACGAGACACGTTGTGCTTTTAATAAGTAGAATTTGCTTACCATTTCTGCTTCTGGAATCCGAAAGAAAATGGACAGAGAAGAGAAGCTGGCTCAATGGCCCCTAGCAAGAATTCATTCCAGAGAAGCACTGTCTGACACAACAATAGCAGTCGTAACATTTTGGATTGAGTTGGATGGTAAGACAGAAGAGATTGTAAGTAAGAGATCCGAATTCAAGATCAATAATTTATCCAAAAAAAAAAAAAGCAAGCATTATTTTTTATTTTCATAATAAAATGTACATTGATGTGCGACTTAAAGGAACGGCGAAAGAGATCACAATCTATGCTTGACTCCTTCAAGGCCAAGGGGAATTGCGAGGAATCAATGTTGCCTTTAAGAATCATACATTGATCAGCCAGCAACATCATAAGTTTACATGAGAAGCTGAAATGGACCATACTTCAGTTTGCACCATGCAGTTAAAATTTTTTTCCGAAACTCTGAAATGAGAAAAGAATTGCTAATAATATCAAGTTATTTAAATATAAGGGGCTAGATGTATTTCAATTGAAGATGTCTGCCTATTTCATGGACGAACTTATATTTGCATTAGTTCACATCCTAAATCGGAGTTTGCTTTGGCGATTTCGAAGATGATTAAAGGTTAAGCGTGATCCATATCATTATATAAATCCATGAGAAATAGAAATAGTACTTTAATCCTTATCTTATGGGTCAAACTTATCTATCAACTATCATGTACGCATTCAATTAGTACTTATTACACAAGTTAGATTTTAGTGTTGTGTTACTCCTCGGAGGAAAGAGACCTGTCCTTAGAACTGTAGTTACGATTTACTACTACTTTAAGAGCAAGTGCCCAATAATCAAATTATTGGTAGTCCATCATGGCTGCAGCCTGCGACTCGGGAGTTTGTTTACAGCTTTATCTGTTTGTCCGTCCAGTTGCAGTCTATTTATTATATAAAGGCTAATTCCATGAACAATGTCGACAAAGACTTGTCATCAAATTAAAATGGAGCTGAATGAAGATACAAATGACATTATTCGTTTTCCGCTGCTAATCTTGCACTTTTAAGATCAGGCACTCCTCTTTCTCAAAGTAAACACTATTCAAGAAAAAAGGTTAAAATCGCACAGTCGCAAAATTGTTTTCTACGGGAATAACTTGACTTACCCTTAAAAAATAAATAAACAACTTGGGAGGTTCAATGCGATTTTGACTATTTGCGTTCCGTTTAGGGTTCAAAAATGCGGAAGTGGACTTTTGGACAGCAGGGGAATAGTACTGTTCCTGTAAGACACGAAAAGGGAATCGCATGCATGCATGGAACTACGTAAAACAAGGGCAAAAAAAAAATAATAATAATAATAATGTCTGCGTCCATCCTCGACAAACATATTTGAAAAGGTGAAGATTTTGCCAAGTGTTAACTTTTTTTTTTCTTCAGTAGTATCATTGTCATCTCCATCCATAGATCAATCAACATTTAGCCGCCCATCACAGTACGTAAGAGTGTTCATAAAAAATGGAAATGGCTTGTCAAAATGGGTCCTACCTGAAAACATATATTAATTGACGCATCCAGTCTTTTCTTTCTACTCTGCTTTTAATTGTGGTGTTTACAGTTCTTCGGTCATCTCACAATTAACAAACGTCAATTTTTAGTTTCGAAACAGAAATTAAGCTTTGAAAAGTTAAAAGTTAGGATAATCTCAAGCCCCGCTGACACATTAGTGTGATTTGTGAGCCAAGTTTAAGGATCTGTGAGTACGAGTGACATTATTGTGATTTGTGAGCCAAGTTTAAGGATCTGCAATTAAGAGTGGATTAGCCAAGTAATTAGTCAATGACACGACTGCTTTACAAAGTCCGCTAATTGTTAAGCACCTAGACGGTGTGTACTAGCATGAAGCATCCCAACACGACGACTTCAAATTAAAATTTACACAAGTTCTAAGTGGGACCTGGAAAATCACAATAATGTCAACAAATTTAAGCCGTATCATCCCTAAATCTGGACTTCCCAAGAGTTCATGACTTCAATTATATGCAATCCCAAATTTAACCTGAATTTCGTTTTAGATAATACTGGTATGCAGTCTACATTACTTGCAAGAAACCTAGTAATAATCTAATGAACCAGTGATTTCCGGCTTTCTTGCTATAGCAGTTGGCTTGTGCTTGTGGTTTTTTAAGGTAAAGACTCGTACTACTGGGGGTCCGCGAGTTAATTAAGTCCATAGCAGGTACTCTGAAGTTAAGGTGATTAAGTTGAAACTGGCAACTCATTCTCCATTTGGAAAACATTTTTCATGATCCATGCCTCTCTTCCCTACAAAAATCTAATGTCTTGTTATCCAGTTTGTGAAGTGGTCAAGTCATTATGGACAGGTTACTTCTTCTACGGTCACACACCATTGAAAACTTCAGCAAGTCTGGCTTTTTTTTTTTTTCTTTTGACTAGCTCCAAGAAATTTCCAGAAGAGAGAGAAGTGCAATAATTTGGGGTTCAAATGCACTACTTACTTATTTCAGGGTGGAAAATAACGTTGAATTGATTCGTGTACACTTTCATCTTCGTATGAATATTGAACAGAAGATCACTTCACGTAGCCAGATGTCTATTTGGAAAAACTCACCCCATGTGTTTGTTTAATCAAACTATAAACGTTAAAGATAATAGAATTACAAGTATTTGTCGAACCATGTTACTGAGATCTAACGCATGAATTCGTAGAATTATGGGGATGACAATTTCTGACTACTGAAATCCATATGGGGTAAAAAAAAAAAAAAGGCTCTATGATGCTAGTAATAAAAATCGGACAATATGTGGATCTCCTCTGACGTATTCCCATAATCAAAAGCACATCTCTTTTATCTCATTATTTCGGGTGTTGACATGAGTCCCAATGATAATTACGTGAGTAATTGGAAAGGCTAATGACACTGGATATGTTACGTAGCCGAACTTATTGTTTTGGTTATATTTCGCTGTTATATACTATTCACTATAATCAATAATGGTTCCCAAAAAAAGTGATACAACATGCCTGCCAGCCGATTCCTGAACCCAAACAATTTATATCAACTACTAACTATAATGACTCTAGTTTGAGAGTCTCCCTCACCAGTAATTGAGCTTTGAGAGCGCGGAACGCTGCTCAGCCCCAGATTGCATTTGTTTAATACACACACATATATACACCACCAGACACACGCACATATGTATATATATATATACACACACCAACAATTATATTATCGTGACACCAACATTCAGCCTGCAGCATACATTTTTTTTCCCATTTTTCATTTTTTTTTCTTTTGATTTTACCCGTCATCCCCATTAAATCATTGAAGTTTAAACGAGCGAGTTCAGGTAACAATCTCGGTTGCAGACCAAAAATAAGTAGGTGGAATATGGTCCTTAGTCAAGCCGGACCTATGTGAACATAATGAACAGTGTCGGTCAAACGATATCAGTTTCTTCCCTCCTTTCTTTAAGGGAAAACGATTAGTGTAATAATATAGGTCTTCTTCTCTCCTTCGATCAATATCAGTGATTTCATTTCGACAATGAAACCACTCGGATTGTTCCCAGCCGACTCCACGTTTCATAATGCGTCCAACTTCTACGGCTATCAAGAATTTCACACTTCGCCACCAAAACAAAACAAAAAAACCGAATTTACAATGCACTTTAAGTTTCTTTTTCTGCCATAAAAAACCCAGCCATCAAAGAAAGTGTTCTCTCAGTTTCTTCTTGTCCTCGCTCCATCCAGGATAGAATACAACAACCCCCAAAAAAAAGAAACAATGGTTTTGGATCTTTAACAAGTTAATTGTCCTAAGTGACCAACATGGAACTGAACCAGTTAAAATCGAGCAAAGATAAAAGATTGGAAGACTGGAACATTAATTTAACCAGGCATCATGAGAACGTACGTGGTGTGAACTAAGACAGACTTCCAAGAAACAAATGCTTACAATTCCATTTTATGAAGATGCTCTTGGGTCCCAATTGTTCTTGGCTTCTGCTGCTGGAAATTTTGGTTTGGGATAGCACTACTAGTTAGTTCGATCAGAGCCCTTTCTTGCTGCTTAAATGAAAGACGCACGTGTAACCATAACAGTAAGACACTTTCCATGCAACAACAACAATAAGAAGCCAAAAGGGACGTCTCAGTTTTTCAATGAATCCGCAGTCTGCATGCACGGCAAGCCTCTCCAAACTCCAACCACCACTTGTATATATGGTTCGCTGTTATATTTGATTTGAATTCCTTCTTATGTGAAGTAGAATAGTGGATTCATCAAAAGAAGGAAAGAAGTTCTTTCTAAAAAAAATAAAAATAAAAAGCAGCTTTACTTTTATCTTTAGGCATGCTGAAAGAAATTTGTGCTGTCTAAAAACAATGTGGCTTTTTAATTAGATTTGAATAATAGAGTGAGAGTGGACCACATGCGGCTTAATTTCTTGGGCAACGAATGCAGCCCAATTTAGTGTGGGGAGTATTGGATTTTTCTTCTTCTCTTCTCTCTCCATATAACGTGTCAACTGTGATTTGGTCAACCACACCACACCACACGTCAACGGCTGGCGATTAAACATCAATAAATGTGTGGATGAACGAGGAAAGAGGTGCATCAATCCTTCAACCTCCAACCACTCTATTATTAAAGACAAAAACCCAAAATTTTGATGAGCAACAGCAACAGCAGCATGGTCATATACCCTCAATAGTACTAGTACTACCACGCTTTTTCGTGGATAATGTGATCAATATGAAAGTCAACCCCGGTTTGATTTCATTTCAAGTTTTCAATCGCCGCTCACAAGTCGTTCGCAGACAAATTAGGAATGGTGTCAACCAATTTCACGAAAAAGGAAAAAGATGTGGAATCATTCCCAATCCAACTCCCAAACTGGTGCAGATTGATTTTCTGCACATTAAGGATTTACACCCCAGGATTTGTTCAGTATCTCACGATTAATTAATAGAATTGAACAAACTTTGAATTTTCTTATTTTGGGTGTTCCAATTGTTGATCAATCTTTTTTTTTAATGCTCTAGCAGCAAATTTTGAGGAGAAATGGTCCATACGGACAATGGCCTTGGTGCTTTTTTTTTTAATTTTTTATATATATATATAATGTGTTGAAGCAAACCATTATTTGGATAAACAGACAGAGACAGGATGTAATTATTTGGATAAAAGATTGCAAAGAAAAGGGCTAGAGATTACAGCAATTAAACAAACAACGGGACAGGTTCAATTTGTGTTCAGAGAGAGAACTAGTCAAGAGCCAATTAAATAACATGAGTGGCCATTTATGTATACGGTTCAAAGATCAGGAGAAACGACAAGGACCTTAGATTGTAACTTCCGCATCGGAGTTGTGTAAACGAGAAGCATCTCTTCCCAGGCCACCCCACAACAAATGAGCCATTGACAATCAATACCCTTCGGTCCTCAGTTGACATGTACTACTACAATAACATAACCTTCGCTACCTGCAAACCAAGAAATGTCGAGCAACACCTTTTGTTTTTCATCTTGTTTTTCGAACTATACACCTTTTGTTCCTTCACCCTTCTGTTCTGGCCTTCTCCTCCCCGGACTGCCTCGTAGTGTACATGTAAGGTAAAACAAGCATTGGTTAATTGACAAGTTGACGTCTTCTGGTCCAACCAATAGCTGGTCCAACCAATGCTGGACAGCTAGAGAACTGTCGTTTCATGCATTGAAGAAAATCCGCTCGAAGGCCCCATGGGGATTTCAGAATTTCAAGACCACGCGCTCAAGTACCATATAACAAGGTAGGGAAGATTGAAAAAAAATACTGTATGCAAAGAAAAGATAAAAAGGAACCAACCTTTCTTCTGCGTTCTGATTAGCACCACTAAATCGAACTTTCGATGGTAGCTGATGCACAATGCAAGAGCAACAATCAACATAATTATACATGTGCTGTCGATGGATCCCTACTACAATATTACCAACAACTGAAACTAGTTTAGTTGAAGATATGTTGTAGGCCAACAACTGACTTTGAGCTTCAGATGGAATGCGCGGCTAGTCCTGTCGAGTAAAGATATTCATTTTCCAGAACTTCTTATCTCTATAGTACAAAAGTCATCTTAAACCAACTTTCACCATTTTTCAGACGACACTAGGTAATTTAGATAGCAATTGCTCCAATATGCACAGAATAAAAACTACTTTCCTTCAGATTTTCAGATTGATTAAAATTACACATTAGCTGCCTCCTGTTTTGCAGTCTTAGCTTCAAGTTACACCACCTTTTCTAGTTAGTAGAGAAGCTGTGGTCAAAGGTTACAAATCCACAAAAATAAAATGCGCCAATGTCTGTTGATTGCCTCTTCATACCGCCACTGACGTTCAAAGCCAGAAAAGCAAGGACAATGACGAGATGAACCATAGAAATCAGAGGTGTTTTTTGGCCTCTGTGGATAGAGCAGAGAGCTTGGATGGCGTCCATTGCTTAGTGTTGGTGTATAGAAAAATTACTACAAACTGGGAGAAGCAAAGAAGCATGATGACCGCTTCAAAAAGGAAAGGGTACTTCCTTGGAGGTGCTATCGTCAAGTAGACAACATGCAGCACTAGAAAGCAAGACAGAAGAAATAATCTTAATGTGCCAAAGGAAGATTGAGTCTCTTTTTTGTGTTGTCTCCCACCAGGCGAATGGTAAAGAAGGATAAAGAGACCATGTAAAGCAATGTATGGGATAATCAATTTATCCCGGGTAAGAAGAGGGAACATAGACACTAATGCATTTTGTGTCAGCCACAAGAGAACGAAAGGCTTTTCCATGGCCAAAAAGCTTGCAGGGAGGAGTGGCAGCAGGATGGATTTCTCATGTACTGCAAATTTACCAACAAAAGTAATGTACGCAGTTAGTACCTAAGATATTGTACCCCAATTAGGGAAAGACCGAAGGATAAAAACATTGACATGTTCAAGTACCTTGAAATGAGAACAAGTAGAATGCAAGAGCACTGTTCAAAAGCCCATAAAGGAAACTTGATTTTCTTGGTTTCCATATCAGCTGAATCATGGAAGGTAGACAAGCAGAAATGGTTGCAGTAAGACTCAGAAGTTTTAGGGGTTGCGTAGTGAACAATCTCTTCCACTTTACGAGGATTGAAGTAGTACACCAAAAATTCGCCACATAATCCTCGTATATACCTCTTTCGAAAGGAGCCAGACGGGATAGAACCTGCATCAGTAAGCTGCTAAGATAGGCTTACAGGGTAGAGAAGTTTACAAACATCACATACAAGATATTTGTAACAGAAAGAAATAGACAACAGACTTATCAAAGACCAACAGCAGCCCTTTACCCCATTAAGATATGGTAATTTGCCAGTCTCTTCTATATATAGGATCTCTAGGGCCTAAAGCCTAAATTCTGCATTAACTTCAACATACATGTCTCACTATCCTTTGCTAATTGTCTTAGTCCTTTCTCTAGCAATGATAAAATAAAGAAATAAGACCAAGACAAAGCAAGATCAACGGGATTTTTACCTCTAAGGATGCTTCTGCTGAATAAAGATATGGGCTCCAAACAACAGCAAAGGTCCCTAGCACTGCCAAGCCCAGTTTTGCCACCTCAATTACTGGATTTTGTTGCCTTAGGCATTTGCCCAAGAGATAGCTGAAAAATGCAGGAGCAAAGTATGCACTCATCTGCATAAAACCAACTCAAGATCAATGCTCCAAGAAGATTGATAAGCTAAGAAAGCAACGACAAAATTTTCGGTTTCTTTTACGCAGATGTAATGTATACATAATTTATTCTCCGAATACTTTCAAGACTCTCATTTCAGGGATATCTCCAAATCTCACCCTTTGATCCATAAATTTCAAATTTCCTAATGAACTTGGAAAAAAATACATTTTTGTTGCTTCTCTCACTGCCTCTAAGCAATTTTCTGACAAATTTAAATAGCTTAGGCTCAACTGAAGTAATAGATATGTAAGATGAGCCAAATCAGATTATGCTTTAGCAGAGATAATATGCAGATCAGGAACGTCTTCTCAGACAAACATATATATACACATATATATATTCAAGTCCAAATTGATAGATCAGTTGACAAGCCAAAAGTAGGGTTGGACAACTAAAACCATGATTCTACCACATGACATCCAAATATAGGCGATGACTCCTTCTATTCCTGTAACTTTGAAAACACTGAACTTTAGAGGATATTTTTCCATTTCTCAAAAGTTTATTTTCCCAATAAGAAAAGCGACAATCCTTCACTTAATCCATGCTTCATATTCTGAAACATTCCACTAATGCTTTAACATGTTATGTTTCATCAAGTTTTAATGCATCCCTACTCCTTCTAGCATATCTCCAAATTCCTTTTTCGTCAAATTCCAGATAAACAGCACTGTTCATCTTCTGTAGTTTGAGGATTCTCCACAAGTCCAGTTTCTAAAATGTATACCAATAGGCATGCTCTGGTACTTATTCAAAGCTATCAATTATCCCACCCCCCAAAAGTAGAATACAAGCTCTGCTAATGCATCATGCAATTTCTGTAGCCATACCAGAAACAGACGTCAAAAACAATATTGTGAAACATTGTGTTCAACCAATCAAGAAATTGATGAAAAAATGCTAGTATATGTTCCTTGTTTTCTTCTAACTCTATCTTCATGCCTGGTCATGGTGCAATATAACATTCAAAAGCTAAGAAGATATGCCATATGGCAACATGATTCACTCAATAGTCACTGGAACAAAAGAAGGGTACCTGTTTATGGTTGAGTGCAAGACTAAAAAGTACAGAACCAACAACATCTCTATCAGACAGAATTGCTGCAACAGCTGCAACAGTGAGGCCCAAGCTAATACAATTGTACTGAAGAAACGCAAAAACCAACGTCAATGCAATATTACTAGTATTAGAACAACCACCAAAATAAAAATTCCAAGCAACAAACCATGTGGGACTCACTCCTACCTGAAAATGACCATGATCAATCAATATGAGACATGGATTCAATAAAATCAAGGCAATGTGCCACGCTACACTAGTCTTCTCCTTGACAGGCTTCCCAGAATAATACACATTGATAAAATAAAGCACTGCAGGAAAAAATATCAAAGCATCAGATGATAAAACCGTCCACCTCATCAACAATTTCCTGCACAAAACACAACCCAATTCTCAAAATCTTCCCAAAAAACGAAAAGGAAAAAAAAAAATCCAACATTTTAACAACACCACTAAAATAAACATCTGCAGCATTTCATCGAATACATTAAATGCATTACCCAATGTAAGACTCGTAGCCACGAGAGGCGTAAAGTGAAACAGATTTAGGATCAAAACATCGTAGGATAAGGCCATGGAAGTAGCTTTGATAAGCAGTGAGCGGCGGGTAGTCAAGGCCCCAGTAGTTGAGATCATTAATGGTGCTATTTCGGTACCATTCTTTAACGGGTAGATTAATGGTGATCTCCATCCAATGCCTCTGGGCCTCGTAATCGCCGTACTTGGGCGGATTTCCAGCGCCGGAATATGGGTGCAGAGATACGCATACCCTTACTAATAGTGCGAAAAGGCTGATGCAGATGAATGATGCCGCTGTTCCTCTTTGGACTATCCATGACCAGATTCCGGTGTCAGGATCACTGAATTTGGGTTTTGGCGGATTCTTTCGGACTTTCTTCTTCTCCATAGTAAGAAAGTCGTCGTAAGTAGTAGTACAAGAATTGGTATCAGCAGTTGTACTTGTTCCTAAGCCATGTCGATTTATTTGGTCAAATTTTGGCAAAATTTTTTATATTGACTAATGTGATTAGGGGTCAGTTTGCATATATTCAAACTAGTGGGTGTAGGCTGTGCGTAGTGCCCATTGGGAGTAAACAGTCTGGAAATCCAAGGTGCAGAATAATGAGCTGGACGGTATAAAAACAAGGGATAATTGCAGAAACCTCCCCTGAGGTTTCTGACATTTTCACTGACCTCCCCTGTAGTTTGAAAAATTACACTGACCTCCCCTGAAGTTACTAATCCTTTGCAAATTTAGTCCAAACGATTAAAATATTATTTTAGGGAGTGAAATTAGAATTTTGTACCATATTTGCCATTTGTGCTACATGTCCAATGAATAACAAAGTACTATAAATCAATTAACAATTAATAAACTTTAAAAAGTATAATTTATGGGCAAACACACATTACTCATTTAAATACCGGCTCTTTACGGGTATTTTACTTTCAAACATTTAATTTGTGATAAATATATCAATATTGTAAGTAAAATTCAAAAAGTGTTACAGTAATATTCTTGCAAAAAGGAAATCGGTAGGTTATTTATTTAATATAAATTAAATATTTTTTTAAAAAAAGAAATGGCCCATAAAGTATTAATTTTTTATGGCTTTCATCCATTACATGAGTAAAGTATTCGCTCTTTATGTGCATTTTATTCATTTAATTTATGTTAAATATATAAATGTTTGTAACTAAAATTGAAAAAGTGTTATATTAATATTTTTACGGAAGAGAGATTGGTAGGTTTTGTATTTAACAAAAATTAAATATTTGAAAGTAAATACAAATCTGTATTTGAGCGTAAATATTTGTATTAAATTAAATATTGAAAGTAAAATACCCGTAAAGAGCCGGTACTTTAAATAGTTACCGGCTCTTTATAGGCAAACACGCATTACTCATTTAAAGTACCGGTTTTTTACGGGTATTTTACTTTTAAATATTTAATTTATGATAAATATATCAATGTTTGTAAGTAAAATTCAAAAGTGTTACAGTAATATTCTTGTAAAAAGAAAATCGGTAGGTTATTTATTTAATATAAATTAAATATTTTTAAAAAAAAAAAGAAATGGCCCATAAAGTATTAATTCTTTATGGCTTTCATCTATTACATGAGTAAAGTATTGGCTCTTTATGGGTATTTTATTCTGAATCATTTAATTTATGTTAAATACATAAATGTTTGTAACTAAAATTGAAAAAGTGTTATATTAATATTTTTACAGAAGAGAGATTGGTAGTTTTTGTATTTAACAAAAATTAAATATTTGAAAGTAAATACAAATCTGTATTTGAGCGTAAATATTTGTATTAAATTAAATGTTTGAAGGTAAAATACCCATAAAGAACCGGTACTTTAAATAGATAATGCGTATTTGCCTATAAACTATACTCCTTAAGTTTATTAATTGTTAATTGATTTGTAGTATTTTGTCATTCATTGGACATGTAGTACAAAGGACAAATTTGGTAAAAAATTCTAATTTCACTCCCTAAGACAATATTTTAATCGTTTGGACTGAATTTGCAAAGAATTAGTAATCTCAGGGGAGGTCAGTGTAAATGTCAGAAACCTCAGGGGAGGTTTCTGCAATTATCCCTAAAAACAAAGCATTAAATGTTCATGCAAAGAAGCATATTATAAAGCCAACAAATAACTGAATAAGTAACTAAATAGAAGAGCAATGCAGACAAGAGTTCACCAAGCAACAGAAAAAGGAGAAGCTGCACATTTCGTGTTCCCGATTTTATGAAAATGATTAGGAAGGAAGCTATGAGAACAAAGCAAATGAATAAAAAATGCTGAGCTTTAATCTGGTTCGTCAAATTTAGTCTTCTTGTTTACTGTTATAAAAAATTTCATCTAAAAATGTAGTGAATTGTAAGTAAACCATTCTATTGATTCGTGGTCGAATCTAATGGTGAATATATAATGAATGTACAAAAAACAATTGATCGACTGAAATTTATACAAAAGACAACCTAACTCTTAACAAATAGTAAACATCCAATCATAGCAAGTCATTGAAGGAAGTAATACAGTGGCCTATGACTTGTAAAGATTGTTTGAATGATCTATCGGTTAACAATTAACCACTGCAAATCCAGCGGCCCAAAGTTAAGCAAAATATCAAAATTATTTTAAAAAAGTGAAAAATCTCAAATAAATAAAAACCTTAAAAGTTGCTTTGTGATTAAATACAGCTTAGCTACAAATGATAATTGTTTGACTGTTTCATTTTAATTATGTAAAATAGATTATATACATCTTCCCTAACACACACATATGTAAAAAAAGGTTACATGGGGTCTTTACTTTTGGTTTAAGATCCTCAGCCGCACCTCCTGTCACCAATTGGCTGGATGGTGTTGGTTTGTGGGTCCCCTTAAATTGTCTTATGGGCCGGTCTCTCGTTAACTGCTTGTGCGTGTATGTCCATTAGTTTGTGTGTGTGTGTGTTATTTGCCGTAAGGGAAAAAAAATGTAAAAAAAGGTTACAGAAACGATAACATGAAGTTGATGGGCTATTTTCGCATTTTCTCTAAAAGCGAGTAGACCGGCCCATATGTCAAAGTTTGCAGTCCGAACTAGAGCTGTAAACGAACCGAATCGAATCGAGTATTTCATGTTTGAGCTTTATTCGTTAAGCGATTCGAATAACGTTCGTGTTCGTTCGTTAATTTTCGAATTCTAAACATGTGTTTGTGTTCGGCTCGTTAAGCAAAGTTCGTGTTCGAGTTCGAGTTCGTGTTCGACTCGTTTAACATAAACGAGCCGTTCGCGAACATGCTCGAAATGCTCGAATCCAAATTATTTTAAACCTTAAATATGCCATGCAAATTATTAATCATTTTCAAAAACAATTAAAGCACTAAGTGACTAAATTCTATTATTCATTAACTATATAACTAATATTAACATAAAAACAACAAATAAAACAAAGCAATTTGCCCTCCAAATATAAAAGTCCAGTCATAAAATTAACCTTAAAATTTGTCAAATGATAATTATGTTCATGTTCGCGAACGTTCGTTAAAACTCGCAAACATACTCATGTTCGCGAACGTTCGTTTAACATGTTCGCGAACGTTCGTTAAAACTCGCGAACATGTTCGTGTTCGCTCGATTATTAATCGAACAAAAAAATTTGTTCGAACTCGATTCGTTTAAGGTTTCGAACGAGCCTTTCACAAATACGAACGAGTCGAAACGAATCGAACTAACGAACAGCTCGATTCGTTTAACAGTTCTAGTCCGAACTCAAGTCATTATCATGGCATTCCATGATCTAAAATTCATTGACACTAATACTAATACATATATATTATAGGGAATTTATATTTTAATTCAAAACAATAATATATACTTATATATATTATAGTATAGGTTAAAGTATATGAAAAAGGCAAAACAATTCAAAGAGGCGTATACTTAACACGTTAAAAAAAAAGTTTATTTTGTAAGTACAAAATGAATTTTCTTTATTTTAATATCTGAAATAAGTTGAAATCAAAATTTGTTTACCTATTATCTGTCAATATATGATAAAAATTTGAGTAAAATAATTTAATTTATAATAATTTACATCATAGAGCAATTGTAAGCCTATTTATCAATATATCATGTTATACACATGTGTCAAAATTTTTTAATATTAAAAATATAATATTTAACTAATTCATTTTCCTCAATTTTAGAAATTTTTTTCTTCCATCTTGTAATCCTAAAATTGTTGAGTGAGCTCAAGTCATTATCATGACATTCCATGATCTAAAAATCATTAATATGGCCCAAAATTCAATTAAATATACTCGAGTTCTACTTACACCCCCATTCGAAGGCAACAGATCAAAACAGCTTCCACCTTCCATAGTGTCACGTGGCGGCAGCGCAAGCAAGTACAACATGAAGCAACTCATTCTCATAATATGGTAAGAAAGATATGTCGGGTGCCAAAGTGCTAGAGTAAATTGTACTTAGAGCAGATAATCTAGGTATCTAGGCAGTGACCATCAAGGTAGAGACTATTATTAATCAAGTACCAATACGTTATCTTTTCCTTATGAAATGATTCCATGTCTTGTATCTAATAAGGAAACAAGTTTTAATGAACCAAACGTTATAATGTTCAAGTTCAGTTTGAAATTCTAGTGAATTGGAACATTAGTAGTGTCCAAAATATGGCTTGAATTTCTAACGAATTCGAAGATTCTAATATTCAAGTTTGGTGTGAATTCATAACGAATTTGAAAAATTCTTTTTGAGCTTAATTTAATTATTAAAAATTTCAAACTTGAATAAGCTTTTATCAGAAACTGTCTGCAATAATCAAATCCAAGTAAATGGATCTTTAATATATAATGCAATCGTGTAAAATTTGTGGAAATAATGACATTCAGATTTAAGTTTAGTATGATTATTTATTTATTTATTTTTACTTCCAATAGGTTGTGACCTCTCCAACCTTGTACTTTTTTTTTTTTTTGAAGCTCAACCTTGTACTTAAGGACACAACAAAAGTTTTAAAAAATGATGAGTATGTGTTAACATTACAAAATTACAATAGTGCTATTTCTATATATATATATTACATGGACGTATGGATAACAGTCTTAAATAAGAGGACTTTTTTCAAACGTAATATTTAAACTTATGAGCTGTTCATTGAGACTTTGGTATATTTTGAAGGACCGATTCATGCCTATGTAAAATCTTGTATTTGATACATATTGAACCAAATTAGAACTTTAACCTTGATCATTTTTTTTTGTTGGACTGTTGTCAGATTAATATTGAATGAGTTTTGGTTGACTCTAGTCAAGTACGGAGTAGTTGTATCCATTTTTAAAGCTATGATTGATTTCCTCCCTTGATTAATAGGAATTAAGAGAGAGAGAGAGAGAGAGAGACCGAGAGAACATCTAATACTAACTTTATGCTCGGGCTTTCATCAAATGGTCCCATGGTCTAGTGGTCAGGACATTGGACTCTGAATCCAGTAACCCGAGTTCAAATCTCGGTGGGACCTTGAGGCGCGTGCGTTGGTACCTTTTCACTTCAGAGGCCTGTTTTTGCCAACTTGTTCTTGGTGTGGAGATAATCAAGAAAATAACAGATATATTTTCTTTAAATGTAGACATGCTACTTATTTTGGAGCTTTGTTTTTGCCATTTGTTATATGCAATTGTGTGATTCTTTTACTGGAGTGAACTTGTGTAAAACGATCACAGGATTCAACTCCTTGGTGTGGGGATAATTAAGAAAATGACAGACATTTCTTTGAATGTAGATATTTAATAGAGGGCTGGAACCTAGCTAATCTAAGTTTGGATATTGGAGTTGTTAATGCTTCATGTTTTAAAGACTTGATGCAGTTGATATTGCGAAGTGGCGAAGAGTGGGAGAACGATCTCATTGTGGATGATTTAGTATGCAAGAAATAACATAATAATTGAAGGCAATGAAACCATAATTTGTTGAAATTTGTAGCTGTCATCGAGGGCTTAGTATGGGTAAAAGAAGTGGGAGTTGGGACTTTGATTCTTGAAAGTGATGTTTTTAACATTATTCAGAAAATGAATTCTAATGTAATGGGTTTTTCTGATTTTGGCAATCTATTAGACAAGACTCGAAAACTCTGTAAAACCTTTCAAGACTGTAAAATCTCTTATATTTGTATAACTATAAATTTGTCAACCTATGATTTAGCAAAGCTTTCTCTTGATTTGGAATGTACAACTATCTGGTAGGATGATTTCCCTTTCTCCATTGATCAAAGTTATAATTTATGATTTGAATGAATGAAATTTTTGCTTTACTCTTTAAAAAAATCCTTAAGCAATTATTACGTACCAAGTATTTTACATATTTACCCCTTGACATTTGTCATATGTTTTACTTTAGAAGCATTATTTTGATGAACAAAATACGGGTGAAACGTGAAGATAGGAGTAGCTAAAAATACACGTTGATTTAAAAATTCATGGGATCCAATTTGGTCCGCTTCGAGAAATAGAGTACTCGATTCGCATTAGTTGACCGGGTTAGAAGAGGACCAAGTACTCGCTTATATACAGGGTGGGTTAGGATCAGAGGATTAAAAATCCATGGGTATTCGATTTGCCCTGCATTTATTAAAATTTTATATACAAAATATTATTTTTAGATCCAACTAAATAATTTTATTGAGCAAATTACACCCCAAATATGAATGCCTGTAATTTGTTCACACGATTCATTTGTAAAACTCATAATATTATTTTTTTCTAGGAAAAAGTTTAATTGACGTAGAATATGTATTAAAAAATGGGGCAATGCTTATAAAAATTTTCATTAGTTTTGGATTATTTTTTCCTTTTCTTGTATTCTCTTTGCATATTTGTTTCTCCGCATGAGGCCTTTTTCTTTGGGTAAAATCTATATTGAATTTTAGATGAATATGTAAAATATAAAAATAAATTATTATAAATTATTTTTTAGAAAAAAAATAAGTGACAAGAAGGATGGGATGGTACTTACCAATCCGACTCTCTTTAACGAGTACCTATTGATATGCGAAGCGAATAAAGGTCAGAAAATGTGTACCCACCCCTGTGTGCAGGAAGAGTGATAGAAAAGTGACTGCACAGTTAAAAATTCGCTAAAGGTACGTGTTTTTTTTTAAAATAATTTTGGCTAGGGGTCTAAACTTTCAAACTTTTTTCTTATCCTACAAACAACAATTAATCCTCACCAAATGGAATAATAAACTTTCTTTGTTTCTAATAAAGCTTGCCCTTTTGTACTATTCTTTTTTTTTTTGGAAACTTCGCAAGTTGAAAATTGAAAATATTTGCTTACAAATACTTTTGCATCAGTGCACTAAAATGAAAATTCTTACGAATACTAAGAATGTTCATTTATTGTGAGAGTTCTTGATGTGGGGTAGTAGAGAAATGAAAAGCTACACGCAAATGATCAAGGTTTCAGCTATTGTTACTATTGTACTCTATAATATAGTATGTTTTAGTATAACAGATTTACATAGCAACACAACGTGTAAGTGTTCAACACAAGAATCTATGGCGCTACTCTGCACAAAAAAAAAAAAAAAAAAAAAAGAAATCGTTGTTGCTTTTGCAAATTTTTTTTTGGTTTTTTGCACTTGTTGTTTAAATGCATACTTTATTGATTTACTATTTAATATATTCTGTTAGTGCAGATATTATAAAGTGCTATTTTGTCTGATGATTATAAAAGATCCCGATATCGAATTCTTGGACTCAGATAAAAGAGTCAAATATTTAATTAGTATCTTTAAATTCAATATTTCAACAGTAACATTGAGAATGTATATGCATGATGCTAATATTTAGCCCAATTAGTAAGAATTTTAATCAAGTGACTTTAAAATCCTTGTTCATTATTTTGACATAAGCATTTTTTAATTGTTTAACTTGATTTTGAAGTTTAGAATGACATTTCATGCTAATGCATTGGCTTAAAAGAGCAGGCCTAAGCAGGGAGATACTCGTAAGATCCGATAAAGATTGGGGACCTTTACAGATTCTCCCGAACAGCAGAGGCGCGTTGCACAATAATTTTTGAGTGCGATTTACCCCCAAGTTGCCTGTATAAGAGGGGCCTCGAAAGTGTCTTAATAGCTGCCTTTTTCACTGACTTGAGCTCGCGATATTCCCCCTCTCTCTTCCTCTTTTCCACCCTTATCATATATTAAATTTTTTCCTTTTTTTCTATAGTAATTCACCGGCGGCGACCGGAGATCGGAGACGCCGCGTACCGGAAATTGTACGGACGCCAGTAGCAAATCGTAGCCAAAGATGAAGGTTTCAGTTAAGACTTTGAAAGGCACCCACTTCCAGATCGAAGTGAAACCCGACGACTCCGTACTTACATCTCTCCCTTCTATATCTATTTACAACACACTTCCATGCAGACATATAGATTTGAAAACTAATTTTCGTCACTGAATTTCGTGTTTCTCGAAGTGAATTGGGTATCTAGATGATTAAACTGCAATTAGGGTTTTTGGTGTTGTCAAGATTTTACTTTTTTTTTCCTATTCACTTCTATTGGCGGCGCTTTCTCGGGATTTTTTTAATCGTAATTCTGGTGAAATGCTATGTTAACCATGCAAAATATTTGTTCCGAAAAAACAGAGCGTATGTAGATGGTTAATGATTTATTATTTTTTCTTAAATTGGGGGATGTTACTTACAGCGTGAAGAACCTTGCAAAGTCGGTATTTTGAGCATAGAAGTATTTGCATAAATGCTGACATGTACATATGTTGTGACTTATCGGTATATGGCAACGTGTGAACTGCAAGCAGAAGTATATGTGAAAAGTGATGTACTACACCTCGTTATTATTATGTCCTGTATATCCCCTTCCGTCCCCTCGTCAAGTTTAAAAAACTCCAGTTTTGCAGTCAATCTCAAAGTCTTGCCTTTGCCAGTGGCCCATGGCCCCCTTTCCGCGTGAGAAAAGAAAAGGAAAATGCCAAATGCAATACGATTTTTTTTTTCACTAATATGTACTCTCTTGTGAATGGCTGATCGCGAGCTTAGAAGTTTTGGCTAATAGATGTGTTTCTCTGCATTTGATGCTGGTTCAGTTTGATCCAGCTTCATGCATTACATGTCTATTTTTTATTCCTATGCTGAAAAAATAAGACCTTTTGAATTTGTACTTGGAGGATTACCTTGCGACATAAGCGTGTAGTACAGACGCACATGAATCTTGCCTTGTGTTTTGTTGATTTCAGCTATACTGGTTATCACAGTGAGATGATGTTGTCACTGTTTTGTGTAGGTTGCTGATGTGAAGAGACTTATAGAAACAATTCAGGGTTCAGATGTCTACCCGGCTGCACAGCAGATGCTTATTCACCAGGGAAAAGTTCTCAAGGATGACACCACATTGGAGGAAAATAAAGTTGCTGAAAATAGTTTCATTGTTATTATGTTGACCAAGGTATTGTTGTGTTACATGCCCAACTATGACTTGTTTAAGGATTTTATCGTGGACAAAGCAACAGACGTCATGAGTTAGCCTTCATTTTCTGGTTGGGCTGCGAGCCTGAAGGAAGGTGTTGTAGGACTTAGTTTGAGTTGTAATGTCCGAGCACTATATAGTCCTTTCTTCAGTTTCTGAAGCTAGAGTCGGGAGAATTGGCATTGGATTGACCTTTGGAGAGTACTTGTCTTTGGCTAATCTTATTATGAAACATTAGTATGTTAAATGAGAATTATGTCATTCTTTTCCATATTTGAAGAAGAAAATTAAAGCTTGGCATGCATAAAAAAATAGTATTTGGAATTGATTACAGTTGAATCATGAATTTTATCAATTGGGATTGATTACACTTTGAATCATGAATATGTTTGCAGAATAAAGTTTCAACAAGTGGGGGCTCATCAGGAACAACTGCAAATACAGTGAGTAGAGAATTATTTGACTAAATCCTTCTGCAGATCTTTGTCATCTTTTTTTTCCTGTTTGATCTTCATTTCCTTTTTATGGAAAGTACGGAATGAAGTAAATAATGCATATTACAGTTGCTTGCATTCGCATATAGAATATGACACTGAGTTGTTCTGAGTGATGTTTATGTAGCCTTATGAAGTTAATGGTCCTATTTTATCTTTACTAGCTTTATAGTAATTAAGGTGTATAAACGTATTATGGTTACTTCCGTGTTGTCAGTTGCTTGAACGCATTTAATTTTACAGTTGAGGAGATAATTGCTTATGAGTAGTTCTTTAGGGGTACTCTTCTGGTGGGGGAAATTTGTCTATTGATATCATGTAATATTGCTCTTCATCATTTAGCTCAAAATTTGAAGCATGGTAGCATTCAGGATACTCATAGTTTCAGTGGGAATGAGTAGATTAGATGCCTACAGGTATTGGACTTTGTCCGAAATTTCTAATGGCAAAGTATTTGATATTTGCATATCTATTATTAGTGCAATAAAAATAGAAGGATTAGGTTGCTGAATGGGAAGTTTGTAGTTTGATGGTCTCTTGATTTTAGTTCTTTGACAAGTAATATGCAGTAGAAGAGAAATTAGACCTTCAATTTGCTGTCAAGTTCAAATTTAGTACTTCGTCATGACAGGAGAAGTTCTGAGTGATGGCATGTTCTGTCTGAAAAATGTTTCCTATTCTTTCCATGAGCAAGCAAAAGCACAAAATGGCAAGGTTGTTTTGGTGGTTGAATTCAGATGGTAACTTGCATATGGCCTATATACCTATATATATCCTCTCTGGTTGGATTTGGATCTTTCGATGGGAACACTCTTCTAGAATAATTGTTTAACCAACACATAGCTTGCTTCTTTTTATTTTATTGCTTTTTGTTGTTGTTGTTTGTGTGTGTGTGTGTGTGTGTTTTTTTTTTAATGTGTGGTGTGTGTGCTGGCAAATTCAATGCACGGAGGTTCTAGGGCTGAGAATATCATCTTTGTAGGCACAACCTGCAACTGCTGCTGCTCAAGCAACTCAACCTGTGACAGCACCTCAAGCTTCTGCTACGAATGTGTCACCGTAAATATAATTTTTAATTTTACTTGAAGTGTTATAAATTGTCAGAAAACAGCTAGAGATTCTCACTTCTCACTTGCATTCATTTACCTCTGTACTATGTGCAGGCCTCAGACTGCTCCTGAATCAACTCCTGCTCCTGCTCCTGCACCTGCACCTGCACCTGCACCTGATTCGTGAGTCTTTGTCATATTTTTGTTGCTGTTGGAACTCTTATGTGTACTTAGCACTGTGATTTGGAGACTTGGTGCATTGAGTAATTCACCTTTTTTCTTCATAGCAGTTCAGTGACAGATGTGTATGGCCAAGCGGCATCAAATCTGGTGGCTGGAACTACCTTGGAGAGTACTATTCAACAAATACTTGATATGGGTGGAGGGAGTTGGGATCGGGATACAGTAATCCGTGCTTTGCGCGCTGCATATAATAATCCAGAAAGAGCCGTTGAATACCTTTATTCTGTGAGTATCTTTTGCTTTTTTGGCTTGTGCGGGTCTCGTGTGTCTCCTTCAGGGCTATGATTTGTTTCTTCATAACAACTTGCACGGCAAATGATATCTTCATCTTATCCTGCTATCTTTGTGCTGAAATAGTGGCTTTATTATGGGAAAATGGAGATTGTGTGTACTTGACCCATTTTTTTGGCCTTGATGTTGATTCAATTTGATAAAAAAAATTTTGGCCTTGGAATTGATCAAATTGATGTGCTCATTGCTTTGTTTATTTTCCAGAATGCGATTGAATTGGTTGACAGATTGTGAGGAAGTTTTTTTCTTTTGAATGATTTAAATATATGTGGTTTTACTGAAATTTAATTTTCTTCTTTTGTACTTCACTCACCTCCTTTGTTCTGCAAGCTCACGAGTCAAAAGTTATGTTGCTTATTGAGTGCTAATTGTTGAAAGTGATTTCATTAATAGAATGATGTTAGTGGAGAAGTTGAAAGGTGTCACTTGCACTATAACCAATAATTCAGTGTGAATTTTTCTACCCTCTTAGCTCATACGATTACTTCTAACTGGAAAAGATCCTGAATTTGATATAGGGTATCCCTGAAGCGGCTGAAGGCCCTCCTCCAGCCCAAGCTCCTGCAAGTGCACAGTCAGTGAACCCATCAGCCCAGGATCCACAACCAGCAGTACCTTCCAGTGGGCCAAATGCTAATCCTTTAGATCTTTTCCCACAGGTAGGGGAATTTATAAAGAACAGGTGTTTTTTGATTACAAGATTTGACTTCACATGTTTGAAGAGAAAAAGGATATACCATGAATTTTGAATGTGGATCAGGGCCTCCCAAGTGGGGGTACAAATGCAAGTGCTGGCAGCTTAGATTTTCTACGAAATAGTCAGCAGGTAAATAAGATGCTTTATCCAGGATCTAGGATTATGTGGGAGTAATGAGCATAATCTGATTTGTCTTTACCTTTCCAGTTCCAAGCTTTACGTGCAATGGTGCAAGCCAATCCTCAAATCCTGCAGGTACTGGTTTTAGACATCAAATTATCTTTTCGGCTATTTTAGGCTTTGCTTAGCATTGTAGGAATAACAACTCTTCTTCACCTGCAGCCAATGCTTCAAGAGCTCGGAAAGCAAAATCCACACTTAATGCGGCTCATTCAAGAGCATCAGGCTGACTTCCTACGCCTAATAAATGAACCTGTTGAAGGGGAGGGGTGAGCTCGTTACTGGTAGTTCTGTATAGATGTGTTGGTATATTTAACCTGTTTGCAGATGCCTATATATTTCTTGATGCATGAAACAGACTAATGTGGTTAATTATGATTGTGCCGGTCTCAGGAACATATTGGGGGCAACTTGCTGAAGCAATGCCACAGGCTGTGACTGTCACACCTGAGGAACGTGAAGCAATTGAACGTGTATGCTTATAAATCTCCTTTATTATCACATTATGCGTTAAGCTAGTTTGGTTTGGTTTGGTTTAGTTGATGATTGGTTTCACGTTGGAAATGCCAAGGTGTAGACCATGTTAGTGCTTGTTTGGTTCTCTAAGTTAACATGTTGAAGTTCCAAAGTACCTTTGCCTTGAAGTTATGGCTGGTTGAGTTCATTAAGAAACTAAGAAACATGATTAGGCATAAACCAACAAACACATTAACTTATGTTTTAAAGTTGAATTTTGGTATTTTCTGTGTGTATCTTATTAATCTATATCATCTCCATTCTTTTTGTGATATTTGTTTGTATGATTAGCTGGAACCTTGTCCTTGAGAGAGATTAAATGCAAGTAAAATGAAATTTGTCATGATCATTATTTGATGTCATTTTGGCAGCTTGAAGCAATGGGTTTTGATCCAGCCTTGGTATTGGAAGTATTTTTTGCGTGCAACAAGAACGAGGAACTAGCTGCAAACTACCTGTTAGATCATATGCACGAGTTTGATGAATGATGTGGGATGAACACTGTACTTACCTCCCCAGTCTAGTTATTTAAGTTCTTTAATGTGCTTTGACTTTTGACCTGCCATGTGGATTAATTTTATTTCACCGTTCACAGTGGCTTAGCTTAACTCTGTATCTCTTGGATCTTATATAAAGAAATGTTTGGTATGATCTTGTCATCGAAGATGAGCTTTTGCTTGTTTCCTTTGCATTTTTTCTCTGATATGGAGACGTTTCTTGCTTCAGCTGGGCAAGTTTTATCGTCAACATGTGGGGTGATTAATTGTAAGAGCTTGATCCAGTCTCTGGGAGTAATGACTGGCGAATTAAGTCATTCTAGGCGGAATGAAATTCTCACTCAATAACTAATTCACTGGCAAGATTTGATCCCGGATTGGAATTAGGCAGTTTGTCAGTTAGATCTTTTCATATTAAGCGTTCAATTAGGTGAGTAGGGTGATTGCTTGTCAAGCCTCATACGGCTGGCTGAACAGAACAAGAGAATTATGTCACCAAGGGGATGGGGAATAGACGATTTCCTGTGTATGAAGTCGTTATTTTTTTCCCCCATTTCTGAAAGGTATATATATGAATGAAAGGACTTGGTAATAGTAATGCAGTATACCTTTTTTTTTTTTTTGCATAGTCTAATAGTATCCTATCCGCACAAAGGAGAGTATTCCAACCAAAACAAGAAAATCTGGACATGCGAATGTGCCTTTTTATTACCAGAACATGTCATTCCCCGTCAAATGCACTCATAACACGCAAATTTTGCACTATTCAACATCTCAGTCCAATTATCTCCCTTTGGTCGGATCTCACGACCCTTGGATCCCGACATGTTCTTTCTTTTAATGACTTTGAATAAATAATATCCGTTTACACACACTATGATCGAGCAACCGTCATCTGATCAACAAAAATTTACCCACTGTTGCAGGTATGGCACTCATGCAGTCCAAGTTTGTTGGATATTTTTCTTTTTTCCTCCCTAAGCAAAGTCAAGAAACCAAAAGAATCGCAATGATGGAAATACAGCAGAATCGAAGCAAGAAAACAAGCCAAGAAAACGTTTTCACCCATGTCAACAAAAAATTGTACCCATTGAAGATCATTTTCGTATTCACTGTGGCGCTTTTGTAATGTCACGCATGTGAGATTAAAAAAAAAAAACGTGCCTAAAGAATCTAACCTTTTTCCCTAAATAATCCATATCCAAACGGACTCTAAATTCTTTGCAAAAGTTTCCAACTCCTTCAATGGGTGGCCACGCTTTCTACGGGATGAATTCTTAAACACACCTGGAACTTGTAGAAACCAACAACTGGTGATGAATGATGATTATTCTTGAACAGTGTATACAGGCTTCCACAACTGTTCGACATTTAACCATCAGTCACAAAACAATACAAAGCCACACACCCACAAAGAAAGGCTCAAAAATCCCATGGAATTTAAGCCTAAATGTTAGGCTCAAAAGTCATCGGCTTCTATAGGAAAAATATAATGCTCGCGTGAAATTAGTTAAATTTGGTTAGTTTTTGACAATTCTCCTAATAAAACTCCACAAGATACAGTTAACAATTATCTTCACAAGGTTGCATTTGCTAATATAAGCCAGTGTGTTTTGTGAAAAATTGCATGTAGAAAATGAATGTTGCCAATAGATTGAAGAAGCATAAGGTACAATGGAAGAAATATATTCTTTAGCAGTACCTGGGGATATCAAGTGAAAAAAACATACGGAGTTCAGGGCTTTAGCAGTACCTGGGGATATCAAGTCAGAAAAAAAAAAAGCATATGGAGTTCAGGGTTAATATGCATTGATACAGCAAGCCATACCTCACATACGATCTTTGAGCAACGTTAGCAAAATCAACCAATGTATATATATTGGGTTGATATTAATTTATGTCATGTTTCCCTTCCTGCGATCACCTCAACTTTCAAACCAGATTCAAATTTTCATGCCCATCTCAATAGTGTCGTACCCTCATAAGAGATCAAGTATTCTCCAGAATTTTGGGCTTGGTTCCCTCAATCTAGATTTTTGACTTCAATTGTTAGACCAAATACAGAATCATACTTGCAGAAGCCCTAAACATGCCAGAAACATTTGGAACTGCATCATGTCAAGAGACTTATTGCAATCCTTGCCACAGTTTCCTATTTCCTGATTTCTTTTTTGCCCACTACTTGACCAATTTCATCCATGCAAACCAAGACCCTGTCAGAAAGGAGAACTGCAACCTTAAATAGCTAAATATGACAAAAGTTCATGAACTTCTTTGAAAATGAAGGGTGAGTGAGAAAAACTCAGACTTGCTGGCACTTTCACAAACGAGCATGTTAGACTTTTTTGTGTCAAGTACAGGAAGCAGACAACTGGACTTTCTCCCACAGGAACAATAAATTAAAAGTCAAATAGAAAACAGAATCGCTTTCCCCATGTGGTAAAAGATTAACATATCCTTTTAATGTTGCTTATAAAAGGTTTCAATCTCCTAGCAAATTACTTTCACGGAAGCTTAAGAGCTTTATTCTACAACCCGAAGAACTAATGGATTTGAAACTAGTAATTTGCTGCAAAGAAATACTGAGATACAGAGACCAAGGTGGTAACTATTGTTTCCATCTAAGCACAGTGGCAGGTGTTCCCATGCCAATTTTAGTGTTCTTGAGCTACTTCACCTAGGACCTAGGTTTCAAATACCATGTCTTCCTTCTCATAACCTCAGAATGACCATCTACTGCTCTTGCTCAACATCCCCTCACAACCATTATAGACTCCTTTGCCTCCCCATCTCAAAAACAACTATGACCAAGAAAAAAGTTGGCTAACATCTCCTAATAGCTTGGGCATGTGATCAACAAGCAGCACAAAGACAGATGCATTTGTGATGACAAGAAACTTTGTGTGGACTGCAAATAGACAAAAGCATGTTAAATTTTTCTGTTTTATACTCAATAAAGATGAGAATATGAACAAAAAGGATGTTGTCTGCAGATTTTCCTATGCTTAAAAGACAAGCTATTTACCTAAGAACCTTTTCAACAATCAACAGTTCGTCCTTCAATTTTTCATTTTCTTGCAACAATGACGAGATTCATATGTTATTTTAGGAGATTTATTAAGCATTGTAAAAGGCATGGCTACAATTCACTATATGAGCTTAGATAAAGGAATTTGTACTCCTTAGAACTTCAAAGCCATCATTTCACTTTGCGTCACATATGTTACCAACATAGATCTCTTGCAGTATCACAGTATGTTAACAACAATTCTGAACTCAATGGCTGCCATGTAGACGTTCTCAACTTTCAATTTTGAAATAAGATCTATTATGCTTAAACGTACTTCCAATCCTGGAGGAAATAAATAATTCTTAAATCCACATTTCCGTCTGATGAGCAGATGTTTTGTGCCAATTAAATAAAAAGCGGGTCATTATTCTCCTCATTGCGAGGGCAACTCCACCCTTGAAATTCCAAAATGCTCTAATGCAAATTCACCAATATCTTAGAAAATAAATGCCAAAAAAAATAAAAAATAAAAATAAAAAAGACGGTATGGCGTTGGTAGTAGATAACAATCTACTTTGGCATATACAAGAAAAGGTGATATCCATCAAAATTCATAAGCAACAATCAAGCAGCACGAGAACTCTAATCAACAAGTCACAACAACACGAGATGACTCGAGAATTTCTGCTCAAGTACCTAGACATGAAAATCGCTCTGTAGAAGCTTACGCCAAATCTCCACCGCTCTGCTGCCACAAATTGATAATATCTGTGGCCTGATTAAGAAGAATGACCATCTGCTTCTGAGATATCCAGGGCTTACTCTCCAGCATAAGTCTGAGCTCCTCCCAAGCATCTTTCCTTGGCCAAAAGTAGTAAGGACTTAGAGGGATTGTTCCATATCCCGGAATCACTTGGTCTATTGAAATCCCAATATTCTTCTGCATCCATACAAACTTTAAGACCAGCCTAGGTTTCTCCATTGGTTTCACAACTACTTTAAGCTTCTTAAAAAAAAAACCCCAACCGATTAGGAAAAAAATCAATCTTTTTCACAAGACCAAGCCTTTTTTCTTTTTCAAAGTCAAAAAATACACAAACTTGGTGTATAAAAAGAAAGGTAGATGTCGCACCTGTTTCTGAGGTAGGTTTGAGGAGACGGATTCAGGGGTGGGCGTATCCTGGGCAACTGCTGCTGAAGAGGCAGAGATGCTGAATGTTCTCCCCTTGTTCAATTGACATGAATTCAACGAAGAGGGCTTGGGGATTTTGAGAGAGACGCATAACTTTTGATTGGGAAATGAGGATGGGGAGGAGGGCTTTAAATTGAAAAAACAACTAACAGTCGGTTGAATTGTTCGTAGTAAACATCTTTCAGAAAGTGCGAGAGATTATACGCGAGATTGTGTAATATATAGCTTCTGGCAGTGCGGGCGAATGGCATGAGATGACAAGACAGCGGCTTTGCCAACTTTCAGCTTAGGGACTTTGTAAAGTCGTGCGGTTTGGAGGAGTGGGCAATCTAATGTCTGCAATCAAGCATATCATGGCATATCCTAGGCACTTACCGTCTCTGTACTTCGCGTGGCCAATTTTGTGTAACTTCAAAGTTACCAAATACAAGTGCTACAGGAACATCTTCTTTTTTACATGCCTTTCAACAAGTTCTAGGCGTTCTGTTTCACACGGTTAAAGGAAGTAAGAAATTAACCTGCAGGTAAGTGATTGATTTAGTCGATTAATCATTAACCTATCTCACAGTTTTTGGGGTTTTGCCATACACAGGTTGATGCATAAACTCCACGTGCATATCGAAAATACTTTTTCTTTTAATAAACAAAAAATGATTATCTACTTATATTGTTCAATGATTTAATCAATTACAAGTAAAACATCAAACTCATAATTTATTAATTACAATTGAAGCGTCTTCTTATTAACAAGACTGCACCTCATTGTCGAATGCCTTACAAAGCATGGAACAAGGCTCCCAGATGTACGCGAGACAACTAACCATTGAACCCGGGAGCTGAATTTATAATTTGTTCACAACTTTCTAGAGTTGGCAGGTGCATTCGTGATTGAGTAGTTAAATATGGCACACGTCTTTGTCTGTCATGTCATCGCTACTTTGTTGAAGCATTCCCGATTTCAAAAAGAGTAAGATGACTTTAATCAATTAATTGCCACTACATCTCAAGAACGCTATTTCCAAACATTATGAAAATGGAAAAGAACTACAGCTATGAATAGTTTATTTGACTTGCAGATATGAAAACTACAAAAATCTTTATACATGAAGAAGGATAATACTCTCGGTAAAGCTTCCTCCTCCATTCCTGCAAAATAAAAGAAACAATAAGGGAGAGAGAAAAAAAAAAAAAAGGACGAGGATTCACGATGTAATTATTCGCACTATAAATTTCTTTACCTCAAGTCTTCTTACGTCCCATTCCCTCTATTTTCCAACCAAATTCTGTTTTCTCAGTAAAATTGGGGTAGCCACGCATGCCCTCAGGACCAGGCTTCGACATGGTACTTGCCAGACTTTTCCAGCGCGTGAATCCACCTTGCAGCAACTTCTTTCGTAACTCCACCCTCTAAGGAAATTATTTCCTCCAGAGCTGCCAATACATCAGAGGGCATTTTGTTAGCAGAACCTGCAATGTAGACAGCAGCCCCCCGAGTAAGCAGATTCCAGATTTTCGTGCTTTGTTCCCACGCATTTTATGTTGCACATACACCTTCTGTGGCTGGTCTCTTGAGAACGCAACATAAAATCCTCCACCTTTGTCCTCTGAAAGTACTCCGCCACTTTGTAAATGGGACAAACCAAAAGTCTCGATATAAGAAGTCATTCTCCTCATTTCTGCAACCAAAAAAGAAAAGCACTGGAGCTGTCGGACCAGATTTACTTTGAAGGGCTCTTTCCTCCACAAATCCACGGAATGGAGCACAACCAGTCCCAGGTCCAATGAGAATAAGTGGAACTGAGGGTGAGGGTGAAGGAAGAGAACCTTTGTGAAACCATGCCGGAATTAGGACTCCTGTTCAATATAATAGTTAAAAAGTCAATAACCATGGGCTTGGTGGAGTTGCTGAAAATACACTGCATATAATACTGTAGTGATGGACCGTACTTTGCTGCGGATCAAGTCCAGCTAGCCATGTTGAACAAAGACCCTTGCGCGTCCTTTTGTATGGTGTTGTCCAAGACACAACGCTCACCGTCAAGTGTACTTGGTTTGGGTGAGCAGAATTAGAAGAAGAAATGGAGAAAGCTCTCGTCTTTAGTGGAGGAATTAACTGTACCAACCATTCAAGTGGCATTTGCACAGAAGGGAAATCTTTCTAAGACCTGAAATCTCCAATGAAACGACACACATATTGTCAACGGAACACAAGAAATAATCCTCCACATACTGCAACGAAACATTCCAGCATTACACCAAGAAACGCCAAGAATTAGCATGTCAAGTGGTCCTAAACCAGCATACTGCTAAATAGAAGATCATCATGTTTTACAAGTTCACGTTGAATCAACGCCATGTGATCATGCATAAACAGATCTATAATGGGAGCAAACTCACTAAATCTACAGCCAAGCTCTAAGTAAAAATATCAGGCTCCATGACTCAAAATTTTCACTTTCGTGGGACAGATGACCTGAGAGAGCAAATTCATCTCAGTGACAAAAGATATAATAAATTGGAAATTCCACTATATATTTGGAAAGATCGCCAGTGCATCCTCCACAATGGACGTGCATTCCATGTATCATTTCTGAAGGCAAAATTAACTAAACTGCCCATGTTATAGTGGAAGAAAAGTAAACTGTCATGCACAATCAAAAAAGATCAAAAAGGTAACTATCTCTGGCGGCTAGTTCATATTATTAATAAAGGTGGCACCTCCAGCACAGTTCTTCGTTCCTTTTGGTTGTATTGATATAGATCATCTCTTCCTTCAGGCGACACAAAATACTGCAGCCTTTCCTTCTCATGTTGAGCACTGGCAAAAATACTCATGATCTGCCAAAACTTTCAGCATATCAGTTTTGCTCACCAATCAAAAGCAAATTGATAACATAGCCTTCGTAGCAAAGTAAGAAGTTTAGAATACTTGATTATCTTGTACAAATACATGATTGGTTCCAAAGTCAAGACTTGTCAGATTCCTAGAATGCAAATAATAAACAGGACAAAACAAAATTATTTTGACCAGACTGCAAATATAACTTTAGTTAAAGATGACTGCAAATACGAATTAAACCACAAGAACAAGAAATGAACATGTACATCACGCTCATCTACCAGTGCACATAGCTTATCAAAGAAGCACGAGTGCAAAGACCAAGTAAAGTAAAGGCACATGGTGACATGTTCAAAGCTAGAAGAGTGACAGTTAAAAAGTTACAGGAGTTGTTCACAATGCATCGGAACGCACTGTAGTTTAGATGTTGAGAGATAAGAGTTCCCCAACTCTGGATCATTAGGAAAACTATTAACAAGTAAATTGTGCTGGGTAAAAAGCATTTCTTTGTATAAGAAATTTGGTAATCAAAATAAAGAAAGAGTAACTCATGACTATTTTTCTGAGGAAATACACTTGAAAATATACTTCACAAATCAATCAAGTAACATGTTGACTCTTAATTACTGACTCGATTTGCATCAGTAAGCAGAACTATGAATTTGATAACTACAAAAACCACGTTAACCACCATGAAACTCTAATCAAACAGACATGAAAAATTTGTAGATCAGCTCTTACAACAGAAATTCAGTTATAAACTGATTTCATCAGTCAAAAGTTTGCGCAGCAGCTGAATTCTCTGATTACCTTTTTAAAATGTCAGCACTTGAATATGTCTAAAACCCAAATATCTTAGAAAATAATGAATGCAGGATTTTCAAGCCACCAAGAAAGCAGCAGAACTAAAGAAAGAAAATTTGAAGGAAGACGTATAACATGTCGGCATTGGAAAATTAAATAGGCAGAATTATATCTGACCTCAAAGAAATAGCGTCTGGGCGAAGCTGATGCAATATCCATTGTTAATTCCACAAAAGTTTTCAATTTCACAGGGATGTCCGGAGCATGGTTGGTATCACCCATGGAATTCTCTTTCTTGCTTGGTTGAACCTGGAAATAAGTAATTCTTAATTAGCACCTGAACAAGCAAAAAGCAACCTATCAAAGATCAAATCCATCTCATGGCAAAATTTATGTGCATACATCCGGAATTGACAGCCATCACCAAGTAAGAAGAAGAGGGCAAACACAAGAGGCAAAAGGTGAAACAAAAGTAGACAGGAAGACATACAGTGAGATGAAGGAGAAGAATAATTCCAAAAAAGATCATCTGACAGGGATTATCAGGGCACATAAGAAACTATCAACGTACTTCTCATTCTATAAGGATGAACCTGGAAAGAACTATCTATGGTGTCCAATAAGTATAATACATGCAACAAGTACAAAAAAAGTTTTCACAAAGAAGTGGTCATTCATTATGTCTAAATTATACCTCCATTATGATGCATCAATAACAAGTGTCAAGTAATAGCCATGACCAGGAAAAGATGAGTAAAAAAGGAGAAATGGATGCACAAAGAATTATGTGATTCAAAATTCAAAACAAAGAGCTAGCGTATGAAGACAAACAACTCAAATGACAGCAACACGATAACGATGCAAAATCAGGCTTCAAAGTTCCAATCTTAATACATAAATTGGTGGAAAATGACAGAAAAACAACTACATTCAGAGGACTGCTTACAGTGATGTAAGCTTCTGGGTTCAATTACAACGCTTCATGAAAGCATCACTGCAACAGGATCTTGGCTGGGAAGCACCTCGAGAACATCACCAACGTCATAGTGAATAGACTGAAACAAGGAAAAAGACTGTCCTGTGAAATATAGCACGTCAATTTTGCAAGTCATAAAACTGACAAATTCTGGCCTGATTCATGACTTACTGATGAAACTGCCTTCGAACTCTAAGTGCCATACATCCTTGCCGCTACCCTGGCCTAGTTAATGGGCAGTTTTCTGTCTAGACCAGTGAATTGACAAAAGCACAAGTAAGTGTATGAATTTAAAAATATATATATTAAAGAACCAGAACAATAACATTTCTTTAAGCTCTCCTCTAGACAGGTTCCAAGCAGACATACATGCTTGACAAAAAGCATATGCATGTATTCAAGAGTAGGAGTGTAAGTGTGTGGGGTGGTTTTTTTTTGGGGGGGGGGGTGGAAAGAGTACAATGTTTAACAGATGTCAAAATCCAGTTCAGTTTATGCGGGGCTATTTTTTTAATAAGTTAAACGGGTACTAGCACATGTTACAAGCACTCTTTATCAGTAAAAGCTTTAAGCAAATTTGCCTCCAAATATCATAGAGAATTAGCATAACATTGTATATGTGCTGCAGCGAAGATCTAAGAATGGTTTGTGTAATAATTAAAGAAGCCCCAGAGACTGGAACAGGCAGCAAAGCGTTCAAGAAACATTCAAAGAAGTACGTTAGTCCAGAACTTCCCAAGCCATTCAATTTTCCATGTCATGTCCCTAATGTGTATCATACAGATTATGCTCATTACTTCAAAACTTCAAAGAAATCACCATACCAAATTTAGAAAGCAATCAGGCCTCATCTTGCCAGAAGATTTCCCAGGGGACATTGAACAAGTTCTCTCGATCAGCATCTCAAGACTTTTGAAGTCTGCAACAGCCATAAGTTTCATTCTCAGGTGGATTGCATACAAATGCAGACAATAGTAGACATGCAGGCATCCAATATCATAAATTTAAAGTCATAAGAAGCCAAAAATTGTAGGTAGAAAATGTTAGATTCCAATTATTTTTGTTCATTTATGGCATTGTATCAAGTACTAATCTTCTCTCTTTCTAAGGGCTTAATCTTCTATGTAGATGATGATTCTAACATGCTGTTGTATTTTAGGCAATGTCCTGGTTCGATTTTCAGCACCTATCATGATAACCAGTGCCAAATTATTGAATCGTGAAATAATCCAGTTCACATGTGGAGGTATGTGCTTGAATTTACAAATAGTAAATTAATCTCCTCTCTATTTGAAGAAAAGTTTTAACTTCGGAACCGGTGGCCAGGGGTTGCTCTTGCCCTAATCACTTTGATTTTTCAGTCACCTCTATTTTTTGCACAAATACCCCCATTAGCTTTGAAATTTCAACTCAGCTTTATACTCTGGGCTGCTGATCATGGTGCCATTGCCTGTTCAAAAAGGTGAAAAATTAACCAAGGAGAAAGGAACTTGGACAATGACGTCTAATAGTAGCTAAAGAAGCCACAAACTTGTGTTGAACAGTATTGGTAACACTCTGAGCTTAATCTTTATGCCCTATTTGTCCATGTTAGAGTATGCTTGAGAAAGCAAAGGATAGGGCAACACAGAGAGCACGGCTATACTCTTCTAGAAGCTTTCAGTACTCTGCAAGGCTTATGGTATTGCAACACTGCCAACTAGAAGGGAGAATAGCTTCACCTTTGTACATATTGGAAAATAAAGAATGTTTATAAGCTTGTGACTAAGTAGATGAACATGTAGCTGAATTGTATGAATAGGTGAGACAATAAACAACATACAGTCCCCAAATTAAGTGTTACGTTCACCAACCAGTCTAAGGAAGCAACTCACCAATGGCGGCTGAACATTGAGAATTTCCTTTACCAACATCATGATAAGTTATCTGTATCTTCGGCTGATCCACCCAAGTACCATTTAATGTGGCAGTATTTGGATCATTAGGGAACAAATTAGGAGCCTTATTGTACAACATCTTCCACAATTTGGACATCCAAGGGTCCAGAGCTCCTTCATACCTATAATTGCAGCATAGTGGGTAACAGTCAGTTTTGGAAAAGCAAAGACAAGAATGCAAGGTGATAATCTATTTTACCTGACAAAGAGATTAAAGACATATCCATAAACTCATTTAACTGATAGAAGCAGTAGTAGCAACAATATAAAAACTTGACTACAACATTTTCTATGTCCCATTAAGGAATCACAAAGCAAAAGCCACAACGTGAAGATATATATATATACACATATATATTCTATCTCGCAATTTTCAATTCCTACCAAAAAAATGCAGAGAAAGAAAAGATTTGGTTGAATGTTGCTAATCACAGAATCATACCCTGATGGATGCTGATCATCTCCAAGACCTCTTTCAATCAGGGATCTTGCACCAAGATCCAACAGTCTTTTGTCTAGCTTCTTCGCAACAAACTGCAACAAGAACACACAAAAATGATACGTAATTCAGCATCCAAACTAGTCTCAATACACAATTGTTTCACAGTTACTATAGCATGAACTTGTGACAGTATTGATGAATAATGCCAACTGCTCGGGTACAGACAAGTTTAAATAGATTTCAAGTTTATACTTCTGAAACAAAATATTCGAATTCATACTTGCATTATAGATCATAATGAAAATCTAAAATGAAACGTCAAACTATAACGCATACTTTTCAGTCAAGAACATGTTTATACGCCAGTATTTAACAAGTGAAAATATTATAGGCAGGCAAGATGAAAAAGCTCAAAATCCCAAGAAAAAACAGCAAAGTTGAGCTGAGCGGGAGAGGAAGAACGGGAGTACCATAGGATTAACCTCCCTAGGGTATAGAAATCGTCATTACATTATATTTCTGGTAGCTCGAATCACCCAATCCAAACACGCCATAATCAACTCCTTTAAGCCACTCCTTACTTAAACTCCTCTGCAATAAAAACCTCCAAACCCCCTATAAAAACCAAAATTTCAGCAAAAGCAAAATCCAAACACAAACTCCCAATAAATCAGAACCAGAAAAGAAAAAAAAGCGCATAAACCTTCATGGAATCCGGAACGTCCCCTTGGCCGGTGGTTGAAACCACAAAAATGACCGTCTCTTCAAAAGGTAAACTTTTCTGTAGCAGTAAATGCATGAACATAGGTACGCCTAGACAGAAAAAATTCGTGCATACACGTACTAATAGGGAAAAAGGCGTACGGGTTCAAAGTCATCGATGGAGAGGACGGAGACGGGGCAGCAGCGGCGATCGGCTTCGCGACCTAATCGCTCAGCTGCGTCCATGGCATTTCCAGTTTCTGAAGCGTAAAGTATTAGCAGCTTCTTCTTCCTCGGCTCGTCCTCCATGATCGGCTAAGCGTAAAGTATTGCAGTTCTCTGAGAGAATTCTCCGACCGACTTCTTTACAAAATTCGTTCTGGACTGGGACAAGAAGCCTACAGAAATGGGTGTGTTGATTTAGGCCCAATTGCCATCTTGGTCTAGACTTTTGTGGGCGCTAGGCGAGGATTAAGATGGAGCCCACAGGCTGTGTAATGAATGAAATGGGTTCTATGCTTTGAATTTATTTTTTTCCCATTTATCTGTTGAGTGATGTCCCATTTATCTGTTGAGTTCAACATCACGCATTTGTTAATTCATTATTCGCTTTCAAGTTTTGGAGTCGAGCTAATATCCATCTTGTTAAACAATTTAAGTTTTGCTATATTTTTTTTCCGTGAAACCTCAGGTTTTCCCAATTTGGTGTGGAAGATCATGGAGTTGCTTAATGATAATTGAGAATATGATTTACAAAAATGTTATAATCCCTTTTGAGCACGGTACTATGATTCTAGTCCACTTACATCTTGTCACATTATTTAGTGATTTAAATAATCTATTCAGTGATTTAAACTCTTAAAATAATCTAAGAGTTAATAACTTTTATTCTATGACTAATAGTGAAATTTATCTTACTGATAGAATAATATATTAAAGGATCGTACAACCCCTCTTTAATTTGTGCCACCATTGGTAAGAGGAGTAATTTCTATGCTATCCCTTGGCCGAAACGATCTTTGAAATTTTAAGCGGGAGCCACTTTGACTTCAGATCCTCTAGATCCAATTAAGAAGGGCTCCTCTTTCTCGTTGAAATGAAAATAAACCACGCATCGAATTAAGGAATTACAATAGCGGTAGTATAAATCTGCTTCAGCATTCAGCGTAACGATTGATGTTCTAGGTCATAGTATGTGAATTTACGACAACGAATTAAAGAACGCAGAATTCTGATACTCAAAAAATAAATTACAAACCTCAGTAAAAAAAAAAAAAGAAAAAGAAAAAGATGCTGACACATGGCCGCGCAGCAAGCATTCCAAAATATACAACAAACTAAAGAAACTCAATTTCCTCCAGCTTCACAAATATGCCACCTCTATGACTTCACTAAATTTGCTGACTGACACTCCACAAACAATGCAGACTACTTCTGATAAGCATTTTTCCCGGGCATCTTTCCTAGTGGATAGATCTCTTCTCTCTGTTCCAGCTACTACCAGTATCATCATTTTCATCTTATCCGCAAGATATAATCAGTTTATAATTTGCTAACTCCGTGCCCAATCCACTGCTCCATGTTGATCAGAAACTCTTCAAACGATGGATGTGAGCATCTTCAATAGTTATTTCACCTGACCAGTTCCCTGCTCTTCTCCATGATGCGTGGAGTCAGACGCGAGTTGGTCATGGATGTCCCTATCACTCCAACTCATTTTTGTCGCAAGACCCTGCACTGGTGCTAACATGGTGTTCATTGTCTGGACGACTATGTTCTTCAACATTTTGAAAATCTGGCGATGACAGACTCTCTTCAGTGCTGGGTGCTATTGTAATCTTTTCCATCTCACACGTCTTTTTGTTCTCTTCTACTTCAACAGGACTAGTGACAGCTTCACTACGTGTCTGGCTTGAAATAACTTTGCTGCTGTCAGGTTGGAGACCATCAAGTTGCTCAGTACTGCGGCGATCACATTCAGGATCATGGATTTCTTCTACCTGATTTCTGACCATCGCAGAGTCCAAAATACCACCTGCTTCTGCTTCCGCATCTGCATCATTTGCAACAATGACTTCTTGTGCCTCATCTGAATCACGTGGCCTAAGGTGCCCTTCAAAGTCATGGATCGGAATAGAAGGGTTTCTAGTCGAGTCAGGCTCTTCTAAGGTTATGCTGGAAGTTGAAGCAGCTTCTATTGTTGAGGCAGGAAATGATTGGAAAGTGTCCCAATCATCATCATCATCATCTTCTTCCTCACTTTTATCATCCGATTCTCTCGCCAGGGATGATGGTGAACTTTGCTGCTTGGTTTCTTCTGTTTGTGCAGGAATCTTTATCGCTAATGGTGGCACCATAGGCTTCTTTTCTATTATATTCTGCTCCTGCTTCATAGAAGCACGAATAATATCCTGAAAGTGCAACATCTGTTTTAGATCTTGAAGTCCATTAGAGTTGAATAAAAGCGAGACAATGCAGTTCATCATGGGATTACATGGAAAGAGTACACAATACCATACAGACTAAGAACGTGATTTGCCAAAGAGACAGAAGGTATTGAAGTTCAAGCATAAGATAAGCATCAACAGCATGCACATAATCACTTCAACTGAAGCTACAATAAAAGAAGTAATATAGCTTTTCAGCAATAGTGCTGGTACAAGGACGTCATTTATCAAACAAGGGCAAAAGTGAAAACTAAAATACCTGAACAAACACTGCATTTCCTTCAAAAATGTAAAATAAAGGAAAAATACCTGAAGTTGCTGTCTTCTTGTAATAGGCATTGTTAGCAGAACATCCTTGAAATAAACTCCAGATTTTGGACTCTGAGCAAGCTGTGAAACAAGTTTTATAGCTGTGCTTCTCAATTCATTAAGGTCCTGTGGGTAACAGAGACAATGGTGCTAATTTAGTCCAGTTTAAACGTTTTCAGAATTCAAAGACGCAAATCAAACACCAAGAGTCCAATTCTCAGCCTGGTGTTACCTGAGAAAGATTTTCCTCTGATGCTGAAAAAACCATGAAAATTGCTTCCAAAAGCAAACTTAAAATGCCTTTCTGACATTCAGAGTCTCTGGACAGTGCTTGGAAAAGCATTAGAATTTTTAAGCACTCCCCAACTATGGTGACTGATTCCCTGATAGGTTTCTGTAGTCATTTGTAAAGCATGTATCAGGTTTCTTTACGATGATTAGACAATAAAGTCTTTGAAGTGGGGAACACATAATTAGCTATCACCTCCAAAAATTTTTGGATCACAATGAGAAGGTCTCCGGCAAGCTCTCCAACAAAGAATATCTCAAAAGAGTTGCATGTATCACTGCTCTTTTGTAGCATGCTTTTCAATACTTGCAAGCTAATCACTTGAACCTGTACATGAGAAGTTTTGCATGGTGAATGACAAGTGACTACAGCTCAAAACCACACAATCAGTTGTTACTCAGTTACCTGTATGTTGTAATCACTAAGAACAGCCTGGATACATTGATTGCTATGGTATAAATCAGTTGATAAACTGGGATCATTTTCTTTCCGTTCACCAAAGGATTCAAGCTCAAAAGCTACGTTAGCAAATGAAACAACATGTTCAAGAGAAAAAGCAAGCCTCATCTGCAGCAATTTCCGTTGGTTGGACCTCTTATCCTCCATTTGATGAATACTGTCGACGCATTCATTAATCAAACTAACAGATGCATTTAGACAAGCATGGTTGATTGTTCTCAATTGGCAAACACCATCGTAATCAAGTTCAGATTTATCTGCAAATAAAACTGTTTATCATCCCAGACATTTTACTCTAATATGGGACAAAATGATCTAACAGCATAATACATAACAAGAAGCCATATTCTGAGTCTTAGTAGGCTCTGCTAACTATGTTGATTTGCAACAGATTTGACTTCCTATTATATTCCAAGTACTAGGAACAAATTCTAAGTTACCATCAGGAAAACCATAGGCTCATGCAGGCCACTATATTCTATGAGAACAAAAAACATTTTTCACCATTAGTCTGTAAGAAGTGCCGAGAAAAGAAAATTAGAATATTATAGTTTTTCACCATTACCCTGCAAGAAGGGGCAAAATGGCTGCATGAGAGAATCTGAACACCCACTCACCCCATGGTTTTCCCCCCAGAATAAAGGGGTATAGTCAGAATTTGATGGCCAGACTATTAGGTTAGTTTCTTGATCATAAAACATGGAATGCAAGCAAAAAAGTAATTGGAGATTCATGAATCACAGTGACTAGGATTTTCTTAGCATCAAGATGGTGCAATTGGAAAGCATACATCAATATTGGTGGCTTACCAACATGCCCCTTCACAATGGAAATGATAGACAGAACAAAGTCATTAACTCTGGAAAGGGACAATTCAGTCGATGCTGCTCCAATTGATTTGCATCCAATTAAAAGAAAACCAAACAAAAGTTTTAACTGCATCTGCAATACAAGTTATGTTAAATAAGCAAGGCACCAAAAAATTTGGACAACATAGGACTACCTCACGTAGTTACACATGCCAGTACTTTAGAACCCACCTCACGATCAACCCGTCTCAGAAGTGTTGCAGCTGCACTAAGTGAGACCAAAACGGTATTTTCCCAATTCAATTGATAAGGAGAAGCTGCATCACAACTGAAAATAAAACAGCAAGAGGCTTCTCTTATATTCTATTACATAAGTTAATTTTTTATCTGAGATATGGAACCAAACAATGTTCATCACTTGGATACCTCGCAAAGAACTTGAAAAGAAATGCTAAACAAAGTTCCGATGACAAGTATGCAAAATTTTCTTTTTCCAGGAAATCCTTCGGGCAGTTCTGCAAAATCTGTTAAAATAATGGAAAGAAATGATGAAAATCTCAGAATGTAGCCTCATGATGGTAACCTGCTCAATCATAGAGAAGAACTAGAACATTAAGCAGAAAATTTTGGGCATAATAACTTGGAGATGAAATGTGATACTTTTAAATCATGGTTCAGAATAAAGCAATATATGCACACTGGACTATAAATGAGAAACATACATACTCAGATTTTAATTGTTAAATCATTTAGTTTCCCATCTATTCAAGTACCACCTTACTTAATCCAATTAATACAATATGATTTTAATTTTATTCCTGAGCATTAACTGCATAGGCCTAAATTTTATCATATATATAAATTATGCTGAACTATCTACAGTTATTTTGAAATAAAACAGACACTAAAATGTTCTGAAATCCTTCATAACACGCTTGTTAGTTCTTCAGCTAGTCAATTAACTACCAGGTATTACCAAAAAAGGAAGAAAATGGAGAACCCTTTTTCAGTTTATCTATTAGATATTACCACAAAGCTGTAAGATTAACATTTTCAGGGCAAAGTTGATCTGTAAATTTTGTGGTGTGATACTTTGTTGTTTTCAAGTACTACATTTAAATCTCAAAGTTCAAATACTCCAATAACTGAAGTTGTCTTTTCATGTGCTTCAGCTTCTTCCTATAGCAGGTAATGTAAAGGGATTCATGAAAACCTGTTTAAGAATTTGAAGGCTTTTTCTCTTTTTATCTTCCTAAGTATAAAAAAGCCAAAAGCTACTTCCAAAAGCACCTGAATGACTGCTTCTTGTAGTAAACTAAAAATAAACAGAAAGAGGAACTCAAATGTCAAAGTCAGAATCAGCTGAGTTTAGGAAAAGAGAAATAAGCGTAACTCTTTTATGAAAAGGTTCCATAAGAAAAAAGCTAAATCACACTGACCTCTCCAGAGTCCGGTCATAATGTCATAACCTCCACTGAAGTTTTTGAAATTGCATTGACCCCTTTTAATGTTTTACATCACTTCATGCAGACATCATATATCACAATAACATCAATTGAAGTTTGTTAACATCATCATCTAATTAAAAACGCCCAAAATAACCTTGCAGGATTATAGCAGGGAGGTCATTCGAGCAAGAGATAATAGCCAATTTTGTGGAAAATCACACTACAGAAATGGAAAAGACTGAAAAGGAATTGCGAATCAGATTAGAAATGATGAGGGGCAGGCATGTAACTGAGGCGGGAGGAGTCGCCGGTTCAAAAATGAATGTATTTCACACAACAGTTATTATCCTCAAACAAGGTTCGTGGATTTCTGGAAACTTTAGGGGGAAAAAGACTTGTGAAAATCACCTTTAACATGACAGAGACTGCAAGAATATCCCATGAATTGCCTGTAACTATTGAATACAAAAAAACCTGCATACAGTGTAAATAATTTGTCACATAACAGTTTAAACAATTTGAGAAATTGTTGAATTGAACTAGAATACAGCAACAACACTTAAATGAATAGCAATCCAAGAAGTCAGCAACCAGCATGATAAAATGGTTTCACATATTTCAAAATGACTAGAGGAGGACAAAGGCTTTAATGCTTATGTGGTGTTAATCCAAAGATACTGATTAAATACCAAACAAATGGTCAAAAACCAACAATCACACAAGATGAATCAAATGCAAATGCACAACAGGAAGAAAACATGACCAGCTTGCATTTATTTACAGACGTAAGTAGCAAAAACCACATCTGCTTCATGGGATATTTTCCAACCTGAAATTTGATGCAAGGTTGCATCTAACAAGCGAGTCTGGCAAAGAGCTGCTCAGACTTGGAGTGCAGTGGCTAGTAAAAGCTAAAGATAAATTTATAGCATGAGCAATAAAGACCAAATCTTGGATTTTTCAGGCCAGGACAAAGGTGGAATCAAACCAAACTAGACAAAAAGATTGTGCATATTAAGCAGCACAACAAGATGGATATCCTCTTGTTAAAAACAAAGTTGAAGCAATGAACTTCATCCCAGATACTGGACGAATCCTACAAATAAATCAAGGTTATTGCATCATAGAACAGTCAGTATTATCAAGTCAGAGACCATAGCTTTGATATCATGAGAAAATTTTTCTTCGTGCATTTTAAGTATTACTGGTTCTTGCCAGCTATCCATGTCAGAAGCTTTACCCTGGAAGTCAAAACTTAAAAACATTAAAACTAGACCATACACATATAGAGGCAATTCAACTCTAAGAACGCATGCAGCAGCAGCAGTATCAAATGCTGAAATATACCACCTTTTGTTGTACACACAATTATTTAACTGCTTGAAGTTTCAACGATTCTAGATCAACACCATTAAGTTGACCAAAATTAACAGACTTTACTGCAAAAGTCTCAAAGAATCTAGATCATCAATCTAATTAAATTGACAAAAATAGCAGGAAATAATAGCTGCAAGAACCCAATCAAAATAAATGTACAGCAGAATCTTGATTCTGGAGATATTTACCTGCAACAATTCTCTGCAGACATCCATAGTGAGATATCCAGCTCTGAAAAATCTTTCAATGGACAGAAATTGCAGAACTGGTAGAATTGTTTCGTATAACCTTGAAGTTACAGAACTTCCATCTTCAACAGTCAAATCAGCACTAAATTTTGACTTGGCTGACCCCACTGGTATTACAACTTGATCACTAGATGTATCTTGCCCCTGAAATAGCACAAGTAAAGAGAAGCCCCATAGGAAATGAAATTCTTCTGCTCGCAACTCAACCATGCGGTATTCAGAAATGAAGTCACTTTCTGATTTGTCTTCAGCTGCTGAAGACCCATTTGCAAAAGGTTTGACTGGAGCAGCATCAAGCACCACAGCTTGCAGGATCACTGGCCAGGCTTCTTCTAAACAAGGCTGCAACTTGCTTGAAACTAGAGACGATTGGACTCCTTCAAGAAAAGGTTTCCACTGTATGCAGCAGAGGAAAAAATTAAAAGCTTAGGCAGTAAAGTCAAGACTTCTAAAATGGTTCATTCTTCCATCTTAAACCCAAAATTGTTCAGCAAAAGAACTTAAGCTCACATTCTTCCTAGGAGATAGACGAAACTGGATGTAACTATAGTCCTTCAAAACAGACAGCCAGTACAGCCCGAGAGTATCTGAACTTTTAGAAAATAAAGGTAATAATGCTTGATATTCGCCAGGCATCCTGTCCTTTTCTCGCCTCAAGAATCCATAGATATAACATTTCAGGGAGGCATGGGCCGTCAGAAGTCTTATTTTGATCTGGAAGACAGGGAAAAAATCAGCAGTTTGTGAAGACCTCTACACATAAAACATAAATAGATAATCTCCAGATGTTGGACTCAAAACAATTAAAGCACTATCAACCTTGCATGAAACCCATTCTGCAAAAGATGGGTAATAAAGGTCATTGAATTCATTCAGGGGACGTGAAATCAATGAAAATATTCGCTTCACTGCAGCTTGATCTTGACTAATAACTCCACTTGTCAATATCTGGAAGTTCAGACATCATGATATATGCATCAATACAGCAATGAAAATAAATATGAAATGTTGGTCCTATAGACATTTCAAAACCTTTGTGGCCAACCGCAATCCTGCTTCCAGAAGAATAGGCCCAGACAATGTGTCCAATGCAGTTCTAACAGCTGATAGTAGTTGAGCCTGATCTCCATCAAACATAATAATTCTCAAATTGTAAATTCATGGTAAAGTGAACTGTAACAGCAATTATCAAATTCAAAACTAACAAAACCTAAGCAATTTAACTTTAAGCAGAATGAGGTTCAGAAAGACAATAAGAAGACCTGATACTGTTCCAGAAGCAGGTGTCCAGAAAGCTCAGGATCTGCTATCTTTTCAAACTGCAGGAAAGCGCAATCAACTATTAGATGGTTTAAATTTAAAACTTGCAAAAACTCAATATCTACCAAAGGTTAGGTATCACTTAAAAGAAGAAAATTGCTAAGAATGTAGGTCACAAGAAAACACATCCTGGCAGACACCCCAAACAGTAAGACTGATTGCTTGAGAGCACCTTTCTGCTAATCTATGGACTTCTCTTTTTTTAAGCATAATGACCAAAAACAGGACCAAATATACGTTAGCGAATATAACTGATGTCAGCTTCTCTTATATTTATCCAGTTGATCACTAAAAACAACATGGTCAGAAACTGTACTTCAGCACCGAAGAGAGGAAAATATATTCCTGAATGACAATAGAAGAGCTTTGGCTTTTGACAGAATAATATGAGCATTATCATCTTTCTCTTCGAGGCATTACTTAAAATCCAAATAGCTGTGTCAATCTTGCTTTTGGGGACAACTCAAAAGCGATCATGAAATTGCAAGAAGCATGTTCACTCAGAAAAGATAAGAAAATCTACACTATTGCCAACTACGACAATAATGTCTTGGCAATGCCAGTATTAACAAGCCAAAAATCTCATCTCACAGAATGCAAAGCCAGAAATTTTTTTCAGTGATTTGTTTACTCAACAAGGGGAATCCAGATAGCACAGATGTTATACATACCGCAAAGAAGACCTTAAAAATTACAGAAAGAAATATCTTATAGTAACACAAGAATCCACCAATAATCCCAAAAAATTAGAGGAGAAAGTATTCCATTAACTTGGGCTGGAAAATGGTTGTGCAGTATCAGCAATTAACAAAATATTGCAGTAATCAAGGAGTTCCATGTAAAAGCAAATTAACAAACAGACATACATGTGAAACTAATCCACAAATATTAGCAAAACAAAGTCATTGAGGGATCTTTATTACAAAGAGCTAGATAATCAATCTTCATAAGAAAAATTTTGCACATATCGAGGCTTTGTAACACACAAACGGTTGCATCTCAACTAAAAAGTTCAATCATCTATAATGACAGGTGTAGCTAATATGTCAGTATCAAAATTATTTCCCAAATACCAAAGTCGTGATAATAAATAATCATTATAAACAAACCAAGAGTAAAAAAAAAAAAAAAAAAAAAAAGGAACCTAAGTACATCAACCATGAATGTAAAAAATTAATTCAAACAAGTGAGCCTATGTGCTCACAGCTGGACGACCAATTAGAGCAAAAGCATCAGAATTACCATAAATCACATAAAGAGTACCTTATCTACGATTGTACTCAGAAGTGCCACACCAATGGGCCTCATGTTCTCAAAATGGATAGTGCTTATCTGCAACATAAGAAGGAAAAAGGTCACTATCTTGAGGACGTTGTTGCAGTTCAGCATTGTTAAAGAGTTTGATTATAAGATAAAGAAAATATACACATTCTGCACCTGATAAGCAAGGGAAATCAGCTCTTGCAATTGAAGAACTAGCCAGTCTCCAGAAGCTACAGAATTAGCAGTAATGGTTCTAGCCAGAGAGAGGTCAAAGTGAGCAGGGTTATTTCCGACAGCTCCAGGAAGATGGCTCAAACACCTATATTCCAAACAAGTTTCGCTAATGTTACATTGAACAAAATAGACAACCAAAAACAAAGGTATGAACTGCTACTCTCTATCAGTAAATCAGCTTCCACAATGGTTCAAGATGGAAGTAGGTTTAGAATGCACATCACATGTATAGTACATATATACACTACTGCATCAGTCCCCTACTTGTGCACTCAGAGAGTGGAAACAATACGATTTTTCTTCTGGTGAGCACATACAATTAACACTTTAGAGTCAACAAATTTTAACAAATAATCTGTGTTGATGATAGATAAGCATGTTAGACTTTGTTAGATTATCTGCGGCACAGAGCCCCAAAGTTTATGCAAATTAAACAGATGTACATACATTTATTTCACCTACTTAGAAGAATGATCCAATAAAATGTTGGTCATTATTGGAAATTGACAGTGGAAGCATTAAGATAAAAATTAATTTGACACTTTAAACATAATTCTCGATGTACTTTATCCCAGCACCAAGCCTAAAGCCTTTGATACTTGCTCCAATATAATCCACCATAAGAGTAGCTGCAACCTTGGCTCAAGTCAATCTCCATGTTCTCATATCTTGCGTAAATTTCCACACAATTTGCTTCTTAGTCCCCAATAAGTTTTTGACAATGTGCAAGTGAAAAAACACAAAAAATAAGCTACATACTCGGCTGCAAAAATTCTGGTGCGATATCTTAGGTGCTTATCTCTTGCTGAGTTGGCACCAGAATAATCAAGTGCATGACCCTGACTAGGCGTGCTCCTTGGGCTAGAAACCATATTTTCATCATCTTCTCCAAAATTTGATCTTTCCTCTCCACTTGGACCGGTTATAGAATCACTATCCATGTTATTACTGCCAGCATCCCTTCTTGATGATGTAAGAATCTAGAGAATTTAAAATTTTCCATATAAAACAGAAAATCAGCACGACAAATATTTTCCCATGAAGATGTAAATACTGGCATCAAAATACCCATAATGTAAAGAAAAGATAAAAATATCAAGTGAAATCGATAAAAATATGTATATGATATAACACTTTCAAAAAAGAATCTTCACATAATACATTCTTTACAAGATGAAAGGTGATAATTTCAGGATACTCAAAGTCAGAAATATTCTGCTTTTTATACTCAGATAGCATGAATCCACTATATGTACGCCTCTTTCTACTGAAAATGTTTGCAAGGAAATTTGAAAATGCATAACCATGGTCCTTAAAGGATCATTTATTCAGTTTACGCAACACCAAGCCATATCTAAGATGACACTTCACAAATCTCACTTGTTCGACTCCACTTGAGCACTGAGCTACAAAATTTATAACCAGCAAGCGGATAGAGAAGGAATACCATGTGGTGGCATATTGATAACCAATGGGATGGAAATGATGGGCACGAAGCAAGGAGCAATCGCATAATTGTGGTACGAGCTAAATTAGCAATCCTACAAAAGCATCAGAAGAATTTAGAGCAAAATAATTAATCAAAAAGTGCATTCTAATAAGCCACAAATAAACACACTCATAGATACATATCTAACGATCAATATAGGGCAAAGAACAATTAGTTTCATTCAACTTTGTGATGGAGTTAATCCTGAAGACATCAAACAAAAACAGAGTAGAGAATCGATACATTTAGAACCACAGAAAAGTGCAAAACACAAGCATTCTCTCTGAGAAAACACAAAATTGTACCAAGAAGACAGATAGTAAAACATCAGAAATGCGCACACATAGAAGCTGTCAATCACTTAACAGAGTTGTGATCCTATTTTATCAATTGCAGTCAGGTCAGAAGCAAGCTATTGAATGTTATAATTTTAAAAAGAACATTAATGAACTTACTCAGTATCGGTTTCCTCATCCAACATAAGAAACAACGCGTCTTCTATTGCTTCACCAATAATTGATGCCTGTTTACAACATCATAGCATGTGTTTATGAGAAAAAATCTAAGTTAAGGCTTCAACTCTTGATATCTCAATCAATATTTATGAAAAATATTGTCATGTTTAGTGCTCAAAGTTGCCTTCCATTTTAGTGGGTATATACAAGTTGTAGAGCTTCACTTATGTGCATGTTGGGGGAATAATTTTGAATTGCAATAAACTCAAAAGAGAATAATTTTTAATTGCATTCAATAGTCGAGTAGCTTGAGATAAAACTGAATTAAAGCCAAATTAAGCACCTAGCTACTTGGATTTCTTAGAACTCAAATCAAAATTGTAGTGCATTCCATCTGACAGCACTTTTAGCCAAAAAATGAATTGAGATATTACAAAGCAATGAAGCTCCATAAAATGGACCAAACTGAATAAAACAAAATTATGTCATGCAGCAAGGAAAGCCCCTCTATTGTAGATTAATTCTCATTCTGCAGCATCATGGGTATGATCACCCATTAGTCATCAAACATTTGAAATATAGGGGTACAAGGATGAATTAAGCACTAACCGGATCTTTTTCAATGAGATGTCGTAGCGTGGATAAAGCAAGATGCCTAAGTGTTGGCTGTCACAAAACAATTTAACATGTTTCACAGCTATTAAACTATATGAAAAACTTAATTAAGAACTTTTATAAATCCAGGCAGAAGATACAGCAGGATAAATACTTGTCTGGAAGACAGAGTAGGGAGGAGAGCTTGCACGTGCGAATGCACTGTAACTGCTTGTGGTGCAAACAGAACAAGCTGCTGCGTAAACCGAACACTCCTACCAGGATGACAAGAAAATATCTAAATCCATCAGGTCTGGCTTTCAAGAATATTTAATCTAGTAAAGGTTATATTATAATTATTTGCAATGGCAGCATAATAGGAGCTCCAATAACTCTAAAGGTAAAGAGTTTTCATACTCAAGAAGTGTCGCTGTTTCTTCACAAGAGCTGATCTCTGCTACAACAGACTGTGCACAAGAAATATAAGAATGTGAAACCAAGCTATGTCAAACTTTGCAATTAAGACATTAACTAAGAAAAGATATGAAGTTCTTCAGTAAAAACAGATGAAATCAAACTATGCCCAAAGCATAATCAATATGTATTTTGTTAATGTAATGAAAGTCCTTGCAGAAGATTTATCCCACAAAAATTTTCAAATTTCTGGAATTTGAAGCAACCAACCTTGCAACGTGAGAAGAAAATACTGCCAGGTGAAAGTTCAGGTCCAAGAACAGCAACTATAGCATTTATAAGGCGACCCACTCCCTGTTGCAGGTCGACCAAACCACTTTCCTCGGATAATAGAATATCCAAAGAAAGGGTAAGTGTTGCCTACAGGAAAAATGAGAGAGTATGCAGAAATTTTGAAACTTAGAAATCAAGGAACTAATGAAGGCCGCATCATGTAGAAAAGATGTGGATGTTATTTCTGTAATAAGTACATACAACACACCACTTATTTTACAAAAATCTTCACAGTCATCATTTGGTGTAAAAGCAAATTTTTCCAAGTGTTCAGCTCCAGATTTACCAAAACTGGAAAAGCCCCTTGCACCGCGTTTGCATATAACCCTTGATTTTTACTCCACTAAAGCACTAAATATAGATCACAATATCTTCATCAATGTATGACAGTAATTCTTTGCTGTCTTAGCCAGTGATGCTCATATATTATATCTCAAAATTTTCTACAATAGCAACTTTCTCTAAAATTTCTTATAAAGTTGCCAATGCAACTAAAAATGCTCTGATACGTAGACAACTATATAACAATAAGTTCTGAATGAAATTTAGGATATGTAGGTAGCTACACGGCCCTACCACGAAATGAAAATTTATCACAAAAAAGTTTTAAGAAAACCTTGTATTTGAAAGCTTGAACCATTCACAGCACTCGTAATCCTTACTCTTCTAGTCACATATTCCTCAGGATAAGTACAATAATGAGTGCTCACAATATTCAGAAGTTGAGAAATTAAAAGCTAAATGAGTGACTGATAGCAAATGCCTACCCCCATCTCAAACCCAAAAAAGAGTGACTGATAAATAAAAGAAAAAAAAAATTAGAAGTGAAGGACAATGAGAAAGATAAGCAAACCAACACAGAAGTGTGAGACCATTGTCCAGCTCAATTTAAGTTGCTAACTTAAAAGCTTAATGTGCATTTGAGTCCATGTTCACATATACCTGTACATGTGATACATAAGACAAGCCAGCAGCTTCAATGGTCAAAAGAAGTCCATGCAATGCCCACATCTGCAAACTAGTGACGGCACTCTTTGAGAGGGAAGAAATGCAGTTTACAGTGGCAGGTACGAGACTTGACAATGCCATTCCTCCGGCACTGCAAACAAGATTAAGGATGTGAAACCTTCTTGAGTTCAGGAATACAAGGTTAATGAAATGATAGCCCAAGTACTAAATCAATACGTGAAACCTTAGATGATAAAGGAAGCAGAAAAAGATACTACTGCAAGTTGCTCACAGAAACTTCTGAAGTAAAACATGTCAAAACAGATTACCCCTGATTTCAACATTGACTTCAAAGCCCTTGGAACTAAGCAGACTATGAAGAGTATTTTACAGAACTTAGTGATTAAATGTCATCTCACAATAGTGGTAAACTCTTTTGGGACAATCAGATGACAAAAATGTGGCCAATGGAACTCGAGCTAAGTACTGAGGTATCCTAACCAAGCTACATTGTCTAGTCTATGGACTGAATTTACATCTAAACCTTGCATTACGGGATTGCAACTTAAACAACAATAACAGAATAAGTGAACAAGTAACTCAGTGGCATTTATCTGCAGTAAATGAGTGAATTCTCATATTGCTATAAGCCATAAACATTCACCGATCACAAAAGAACTGGCAACAGGGCAAGAAGAGCCATCTGTCAGATACAGAGATGCAGTCATGCAGGGTTAAAACTTCAGATGTAGAACTTCCTACGATGCATTATATCAAATATAAGCAGTAGTTGGATGACCTTTTCCTATCTATACAACACCTTTTTTGTCTTCCAAGCAATTTGTCAACAAAAAACATAGATATATTCAGAAAGCAAATGCAGAGAGCATTGACAATAGAATACAAACTTATCATGCACAATACATAAAATAATACACACATGTATGCATATATACATGCAAAGTGCATAATCTCACACCTACCTGCGATGGATACTGCCAAGAGCAAGAGCAATTGATCCAGAATAGTGCACATCAGCAGCCCCATTTACCTCACTCAGAAGCAACTTGGTCTGTTCATTGTATAACCGTAGGAATAAGCCCAAGTTGGAAGAAGGAAGACAACAAAACAAGAAAAGCAGTGTTGGAAGAGATATAATGAGAAAAAACCAACGAGCCATAGCCTAGAATAAGAGGACAGAGTGGGGGCGCTGGAGAAGTAGGCAAATTAAGTTGCTATATGGCAGTAGAAAGGATTATCTAGTGCCTCTGGCACTACTAGATTCCTAAAAAAAAACAAGTAAATCCCATGGTGACAGTGCGCCAATCTTACCAATCTGGCAGCAAATATATCATTTCCAAGACGAGCTAAGAGACCAAGACCTTCTGATGATGCTCTGCGTTGTGTAGCTAAAATGTCACCCTCAGCCAGAATGCTCTGTCAAATACAATTTTCAGTCTCTCTCTCTCTCTTTCTTTTCTTTTCTTTTTTTTTTTTTTTGAACAAGGCATGTAGCAATATACTTCTCAAGCAATAAAACAAACATTTAGCACCACAACCTGAAAAATTGACTGTGCTGCAGTCAATATCTCCAACCCTAGTGGCTCAGGTCGTAAAGCAAGCAAAGCCTGAATAAAATCACATACATCAGGTAGGAGATAAGCCATAACAAAGGCACTTTGACATGTATTTAGATGATAGAAGCACCTTCAATCCAGAGAGTAACCCCACACATATATTTGTGATACTGGCAGTCCGCCAAGACTGTTTTTTCCCAGCTTTAAGACACTGCTCCATCATGCCAAGGAGTGACATCATCCCACTGCTATCCTGGGATAAAACACAGGTGACTAAGCTGACTTCAGTCCAGCATTTTGTGGTTTCTTGAGCAAAATAAAGAAAATCAAGGCAAGCAATTAACCATCAAAAGCTACCTGTGAAGCAAACATGGTCCCAAAACAGAGGAGCATCTGATTTACCAACATCTTGCTAACTGTTTCCGGCTTCATGATAAATTACATAGTATCACAAATCCAGGTACAGGCAACAGTGGGTCGGAACAGAGACACAAAGAGAAACATTACGAAAAAGACAGAAATCAGTATGCTTGCAAGAAAAATTGAAGCAGATCAAAATGAAACTTTTTTTTTTTTTGGTTTGGGATCAAAATGAAGCAAAAAAGAAAACATAAGACGAACAAATTACCATCGTAAAAACCAAGTCAAGATTGCTAAATAGCCCAAAATATGTTTTTTGCAATCACTCAAAATATACAACTAGGTTTTTAAACCATTGAAACAAAGATTTACAATGAAAGCCATCAGAAGGAATTCTACTTAATTTTCCCACCTTTTGTTGATTCCCTAGTGCTAAATAGAAGTAGTGCTCAACTGCTACAATTCACCAGCTCTCATTCATGTATTAGAGAAGTGGTTATCCATATCAGTCATTTAAGAATTTCAGTCAATACATCTTTCCCTCATTGGTGCTTACAATACTAATGCTTCTTTTGTTTCCTTAATACCTTTTTACTGATTTTAAGCTACCTTTGTCTCATGTATGTAATTATTTGCACAATATCAATTTGAAGTTATTAGAATTATAGCATTTAAGGCTGATGTATATAGCTGTTGATGGAATTCTTAAATAGCTTCACAGTTTACGAGAACCAAATAAAAAGTGCTTCTTGCATTGATCCTTCATAAGATTGCTAAGGTTTGCTATAGCAGCCCTAGTGAAGGCATTCTTTTGGTTTTCTGCTAAACCAAAACTGCAACACGAATTGATGTCTACATCCACCTGTTGTACTTCGGTCGCTGCCAGTGCATATCTCTTATGAACAAGATTTTTACCTGAGGGAAACTAGGAGGGTCATTTTCCCAAAGACATGGCAATACACCATCTTTTCCACCTTGAAATGACCTGAGTTCATCCTCAAAGGAATCCCTGATCAATCAAAATTAGCACATAAGAACCCTCCTAAACTAAGAGACCAGATAAATTAAGTTTCAGGCCAGGAAAAGGAAAGTCTCAAATGCATTATGGAAAGTTAAATGAAATCTTTGAAAATAGTAACATAAAAAGAAGTGAAACCAAAAGGGTTCATTAGAAAGAAAAGAAATGAGTTCCATGATTTCCAAATCAGACACCTTCCCGGAGTCCAAGGTCCCAGCCATGCATCTCTCTTGTCCAACAGCATTCTCAAGCATGAGCTTTCCTCGCATCTAGAAGCATCCCTTTTAGTAGGAAAAAGGAACAATCAACTTCCCCCAATTTGGATTTTTTTTAAAGTGAATGTCATTACTGTTACTACAAACGGGATCATTAACAACTTTAAAGAGAAACATATAATAAGTAATCTGTAGAGAAGTTCAGCAAACAATTACCTAAAAGGAGTGGTGCATATCTGAATAATATGGGGGTGGTCATTCTTGTACGCTGTTGGATCCGCTAGTGATTGATAAGCTATTAATATCCTTATGATCAAAATATCAGTTTCAGCTTTAACATTTGCCAGTTCCTTGGCAGCTAAGAGTGATACATAGGACAATGCCCTACTCCAAAATATAGAAGGCATTTAATAGTATTAGCAAACAAGATGCTTAAACGGAATTTAAACCAAACTTCAGGCAAGCCCATATCTAAAGCCACAAAAAGATGAATTCAACAAGTAACCATACCGACTGAGGTATAACAACACAGGTTCAAGTAAAATCCCCTTGTTCACACCATCCGAAGAAACAAAACATTTAATAAATGCTGTAAGTGCTTCAATTGCCGAAGACCAGACACTACAAAACCAAAAAGGGAGCTACATGTCAAATCACAAAAAGTAGAAAAAAACTTAATTCTGGTCAGTAAAAATTTTGCCAAGAATGCAGCAAATAGGCTATGGTAAACACCAAGAGAAAGGTAGACACTTGAACTAAAGAATCAACTGGCGATACTGATTAATGTCTTAGCTTCATGAATACCAACTTATCTAGAGATGGTAGAATATACAGTTAAGAAATACAAAAGCTTCTTCCAATAGAAAACCAAAAAGAAGTTGAAGCAAATGATGGTAAAGAAGAAAATTCTCAATAATATCATGGTGACAAATTGTCACAGGATACAATAGTAGAATAAACATATTTTTCTAAAGGATCATGCTCGTCTATCACAAAAAACAGAATATCTCATCAAGGTAGCTCAGCCATTGAATAAAGAAATTGAATAGTAGTGCAATGAATATTGTGATAACAGAAAAATGACCGGCTACTGTAGAAAACAAATTTGCCACATGATGAGCAATCTATAAGTCATTTCATCATTTCAACAGTTCAACAAAAGATAGCTTTTTTTTTCTGCGTTACCGTAATACCATAAAACCAATAAATCATATACATGGAATCGTACTGTACTACACCAGCAGTTATTTTATCCACCTGAAGGAATCAAAAGACATGTCAATTTATTACTATCAAAGCTGTAAACTCAGCACAAATTTAATGGTGTTGGGTATGGTATTTCTATTTCTGGTTATTGTTCTACCTGTCAGGTTATTGTCCTACCTGTCAGAGATCAAATCATTAGCTCTCATTAAATTAAACATAGCCATTGCAGCACTAGGGTGTCAAACTGTATCCCAACAACACAACCGTTCTTAATTATTATATCATGGATTTCATTTTAAGCCACAAGAAAACTGTAACCTTGAAGACTCTTGAAGAAGAAAATAGCACAATCAGTTTCATATGGTATCATAATTGCAACATGACGGAAAAGTAAACATAACCAATGAAATACGGAATCACAAACCATATTGAAGAACTCAGATCTTCTCTTTGACTGATATCCAGATTTTTATTAAACAAGGAGGCCCAGAAAGAAAGGACGTCAAAAATCTGGTCTTCAAGTTCCTGCATCCACAAAAGTAGCACCCAGAGGAACAAAATTTGGAACTTACATAAATAAAAAGCTAAATATAGATTATCTACCTCCCTCGGTATTGAAGCCAAAAGTGAAGCTACAAGTGTCCATCCTGCTTCTTTTTCCACTGCAGCAGCTACATGGTTCCGACTTGACTCCATCAGCATTTTTTTGGAGACTTCAAGTACAGATCTTGGTAATCTGCATCCAAGACCACATCAAGTAATGATACACTACATATTGCTTATCATCATGCAAGAGTTGGAGTTACAGTCATGCAATAAATTGGCTGCTACCAAAAAATAAAGGTACAGATTTAAAAACACTCTTGATCCTCCGAGATAGCCAGAAAGAAGTTCTAAAGGCAATTACCTGGCTGGATAACCAAGTGGCAACTTTGGAGAGATAGATACCAAAGCTGCCAAAACTGCAGCCTCCCCGTGTAGACTCTCAAGCTCGAATTTCAGATTCATTCCCTAAATGACACATGAATTGTGACCGAAAAGCCATAGTTAAATACCATTATGTGCAATGAGGGAAAAGTTGAAAGAGAGCCAATGAAACATCTCTAGCACATGGAATTGCAGCTACATTTATTACAATCAGCATCTTATCAATGCCAAAACAAATAAAAGATACATAGCCAACTTATGAACCAAAATCTTTTTTTTTATGTCCAAGATGGCAGCACCAAAAGGCAGTAACAACTGAGAGCATTAACCAGATGCTAGCAAATTCACTAATAGTGTTACTTAGTATTCCTAAACAAATTACCGTCTCAAATGAAACATTTTCTCTCGCTGCACTAAGCATTGTCACTGCATACGAAATCAAACCACCAACACAAGAGGGATCAACCTCCACAAGTGAACGCAGTGTCAAAGCAGCCTCAACTCGTACCTGCCATATGTTCACGAAATATAATCAGAGGGAAAGGAAATATTACAAGAAATAAAATAAGTCCATCACCACAGATATTAGGAAAAAAGTACGTATGCATGTGTGTACGCATGCGCGTGCACGAACACACATACACACACTCTCTCTTCCAGTCCTTCACTTTCATGGTTCTTTAAGTCAAAATCTGAAGGACCATAGGCTTTGGCATCACTACCTAACAAGGATCACCAAGAAGTGAAATGTGTTTGCATGTCAAATCCACAGTATCACGTAGGGAAGCTCAACCCCGTGTACAAAGGGGCCACAAGAATATTAGAGAGTGGAAGAAATATAGAAGATAGGAACTCTGAAAACAGCCCAAGATGGTGTGAATAATGTTCTAGCATCATACAAAAGTTTGCAAGTCATAAGAAAAAGACAAAAATCCAAGTAATATCTAATAAATCACAAAATGATGCTGCTCCCAATATCTTCCTGTAATAACCTGTCAATCAAGCGAAATACACCACTGCAAAATACAATGTCACTGCATCTAGTACCAAAAGGCCTAGTCTGCTTGATGATTCTTGTCTTTCTTTTGATTTCAAGTTCACGGCCAAGATTTAGCATCAGGAAATATCACCAAACTAACAAATCTCAATTTTTGAAGGAACTTTGCCAACTGTGAACATGTTGGGACTAAGCTTTGTAAAATGGATTTAATGAGAAGAATAAAGAATTCCTAAGCAAACGATGAGAAGTCCGTTATTTTCCCAATCCTTTCTATGAACCCAAACACCCGAAAACCATGGTGTGGAACCTGGATGAAGAAAGAAAAACTAAACTACACTGTCCCAAGGAATATCTCATTCCATCATTTGGAAAAGAGACATTGAAGCAAGACAAATAGCAGAAGACCAACAAATGCTCCACAAGAAAACGCGTGCTGTATTTTTGTGTTCCAGATATCTTTGAAAAACAAATTAGAGGAGGCATCAATGATGCTATCCCGAAATAGGAGAAAGAAAGTAGGAGTATGAGAACTATGAACTTGTTTTTATAAGTTTATTACCAAGGCTTTCAATGCCTAAAACCCAAAAAAGATTCAACCATGCACAAGTGCATCAGGTAATAATGCATGCCCAATAGTAATAAAGCTTAATCCCAGTATTTGTATTTTCACTAAACCTATAAGTGACAAAGGATATACCTTCTTCTCTACCTGGTCATCCAATCAATGAGAGAAGGTTAAAGGATATGATTTTCGTCGAATCTTTTGCCTAGTTTTGGAAGATATTCGTCAATGCCTATTCATTTTCATCATGTTGATAGAGGGTAAAGAAAGCAGTTGCACAAAATCCCAAAATGTCACCACAGAAACAAGCAATTTATTCTGGTTCTTGGGATCATCTCCTCTGGAGAATGTCAAATAACAGCACTAAAGTACCAATCTACCATTGATTTCGGCAACCTAGCAATAGCCTAAATATTACAAAAGATCCCCTTTTAGTAAAGAAAATCAAAAGATGAAATCCCCCTTTGAAGATAAACAACTTCAGACCAATAGAAAAGTCAAGCTCAAGAACATCTTAGTTTCATTATCTTTAATTCCTACTTGCAAGCCAAAAATTCGACACAAGCAAGAAGATCTTCTATACCAAGACAAATGAAAATAAAATCCATGTGATATAGAGGAAGAGAGAGGGGGGGGGGGGAAGCAAGGCATCAAGACACATCAAGAGTGAGAAGCTAACCAGAGGTGAGTAATGTGAAAGTGCAGCGACAACCGTGTCATCGAGAACTTCCTTAAATTCTTGAGGAACCTGAATGACGAAACAGCACACCAACAAGACCAAATCCATTTGTAAGATAAACAAAACTTCACCAACAAATTTAATAATTTATATGCATATTTAGTCTTCCATTAATTTCTCCAAAAGCTGGAGCATTTATTGAATATTGAGCAGCAAAACACGAGAAAATGCAGTTACTAATGTTTACTAGAAAACAAATATAACAAACCAGAGTATGAGTGTATGACACAGAGTAAATATAGAAATTAGTATAACTCAACTGCTATCATAAACACATACAGCTAATCTTCTTCTCCACGGCAGAAACAGGAGGTTTACACTGTTACTCAAAAGGATTTTTGTTCACATTTCAATTTTAATGCAAACTCAACAAACACATTCTGGCTGACAATTAAGGTTTATCAATTGGAATTATCATGAACCCGTGGGAGGCATTAGATATATCAAATAAACTTCACAGCTAATTATAAACTAATCTTATGGAATCTGATTATTATCGTCGCGTCTAACGACAAGCATTTTGAATTCAGTTATTCTCCAAACTTCCTGAAACTTATGTCAAATCAGTAAATTTTATCTTTGATAAGTAAAGAAAACTTAGCCTATTTTTTCAACTACACGTATAAAATGCTGTTACATGTATAAAATTCCGCTAGTCTCAAAGTGCATATCAGACTCAACAATAGCAATACAACAGCCAGCCTCAATTATCCAAAACAAAATAATTGGGTGGACCATTTAATAAACTATTTTAGGATGAAAGAATTCCCAATTAGAGAGGAACACGTAAAGAGAATACTGAGCAATCCTTAAAGAAAATATAATTTACCAGGAAAACAAAAGAAAAATGAAATCATTTTCAATCTCTATGCATGCCTCTCAATTATAGATAACTGAAACCACACAAAGACATAGGCCAATGGCCATGATGCCGCTTAATACTCTGGCATTTGTAAGTGTGCCCAGTTGTCCACAGCAGAAGTAGATATTATAAAGCAAAAGGAAATGGCTAAAAAGATATAATACAGAGTTAGCATTCAAATAGCCGCATTACAGCATTTCCACATCAAATTTCTAAGTTTGTCCATGCAATTGATTAAGAATTAAATTACTATTTAATTACAGAACAACAGAGCTGCTGCATTTGTTCCAGAAAATTTTTCTTAACAAATAATTAGTTAAGAACTAATTAGTGAACTGTTAAGGGCTAGTTACCAAGGCCAATAAACTCAACATTGTTTCTTTTCTTATTTTATTTAGGAGTACCCAACGTCGATAACTTTCTCTGATTAAATTTCAAAACTAGACTTTCAATATACACTTAAATGCTAATGTTATAATGTTCACCTCCCCCAGTGTTTTCAATGTATATGACAGAGTGCGTAAAGCAGCAATGCGCATGGAAGGAGTAGCATCAGAAGACTGGAGCTGCACAGAGAAAGTTAACCATGTAACTACAGCAAGCTGGAAATTCAAACTGCCAATATCTATTTGGACAATAATTGTAGATTTTTAACTGCCCTAGCAAACCTGCTTGCCCAAGAAAAACCAAAAGCTTCTCTGAGTAGGTTCGCTCATTTGATCAGTGACTCCCACTCGAAGAATATACAGAACACATGCCTGCAAACAAGGTTAAGCGGTTTAATTCCATAATCTGCACCAGAAAAGGAGGAAAAAAAGGGTAAAACGATGCAAAGGCATATTCCGAACTAGCAAGAACACACAACAGGCCAAGAAATCAAGATGCTACTTGAATAACAGGACATAGAACACTACTTCAAAACAGAATTAACTAGTCAATTCATTCATTGGCTATTAAGACATCTGTTTGCCGGTTCAAACTGCATGCACAGTCAAATCTTCTCATCTTTTCCATATGCAAACAACTTACCCTACCAAGCAAAATTACTATCATGAGCTTAAAAAAAATAAAAATATAAATAAAAAATTTACTATCACAATAGTATGGGAGAACGCACAATAACCACTTATCTATCAAACTCTCATACAAAAGAATCGTACTTGCTTTCCACTGCATTAAAATCCATGCCCAAGAGAAATTGGAACTACTAACTCAAGGAATTTGGAGTAGATGATCATAAGATTTTCTAAATCAGAATTTCTGTAAACAAGAACTCAAGAATATTTCTCCGAGTACTGCAGAGATACTTGTAGCACATATTCTGTTTGAACTACATAAATCCTTTCACGAGGAGGAGAGCAAAATTTAACATTACAAGCCTAGATAATCTTCAACAGGACTTGACAACCACAATACAAGTCCCTAGTGACAATTAGGCATCAGAAAGTGCACCCTTAAAATATTCTGTTAAGTGCTTTTAACTACTTAAAAATTTTAGAAAATTTTTGTTGGAAATGAATGCTGTATCATGTGTTACTTCCACGTGGCATTAATAAAGCAAGAAGAGGTCTCTCTCAATCTGATAATCATGGTTCAACCTCAGGATAAAACCTCTCCATCACATATGTTCAACCTAGTCAAACTGATAAAATGGCAGGAATCACATGCCTTGATAAGTCTAATGTACTTTAAATCATCCCAGATGCAAAGGGTTGGAGGATAGAAAGGCTGCTACACATATATAAGCACAAATTCCAGGTATGCTAGGGTGACTGCAGGGAACCTAAACCACCATGCAAGCACTCTTTTTTGCAAAAGACTATGTACAACATCATACAGATATACACATTCCTTTGCAGTGTAATTAAGGGCCGCTTCAACTTGAACAGTATTAAAAAAGCTGCATATCCTAAAAAGCATACCAGGGCTTGAGCATCAACAGTATTATCTGTATGAAGCATGTCTATAACCTGCACAGTGAAGCTCTGAAGCTCACTATCGGGTTGAAGATATCTCAACCGAATGGCCTGAAAGATCAAATCCGTGTTATAGATAAAATATCTTATCCCCAAATACAACTGGATCAAATTAATCAACAGTTGCTTACTGCTTCTAAAACCTAGATGACAAGCTGAACGACCACAAAGAAAACATCCACACAAAGAGAGACACAATGCAAAATTTTATTCCAGGAAACAATTAGATCAAATTAACTGAACAATTGTTTACTACTTCTAAAACCTAGGTGACAAATTCAAATTATTGTCTTGCTTTATATGTGAAAGAAGAGATATAATTCAAAATGAGGATTTTCCAAGAAGTTGTGCTATGAGTTACACAAGAATTCTCCTAAGCCCTCTGCAAATGAACATTGTCTTTGTTCTATTGCAGATATGCCCAGGAGGTATAGTTGGCCAGTTCTGAATATATAGTACTTTTCTGACTTCTGTGGATTTCAGTACTTTGTCATCCTGGTTTAGCATTTACAAACAGTCAATGGTACAATTGCACCTCATGGTTCGTCAGGCTAATGTTAAACAAGTTTAGGATAAATGAAAGCAATTGGTAAGCATCCCATTCCCATGGAGAACAATCTCAAAAAAGCCACAGAGAAACAAGTGATGGAACAATTTGACCCTTCTTATCATCCTCTTCTGCTCTTTCTGCATCTTTTCCCCTGGGTGAAGGAAATTTAAGTCTAATAACAATTCACAAATGAAGGAAAGGAATAAAGGTTCTTAAGTAGCACAATGTGTGTTTTTATTAGCTTTATGAGAAGAGTGAACAAGAACTTGCATGCGATATCTTCTTGGAATAAGGCCACAGTACCATGAAGTGGTAATTTACACATGAAAGGACAATTGTGAGGAAGCAGAAGGTAAGAATGTTGCAGAACGATTAGAAAACTCAGACCTTTTGTAGGTCTATGAGTTTTTTCTGTTAACTTGTTTCTTCACAACTTTCATATCTCAGGTAACAAAAAAGATATTCTCAAAACAATTTCAAACATAACATGGTCCTATTTTTACAAAATTCCATTTGGCCCATGATTGATAGCATTTGTGTTGCCAGCAATTTTCATAGTAATCCGAAAGCTTCCAAAACACATCGGAGAACTTTTATTTTCTTTTGGTTTAATTAAAGAAGCAATGTTGGAGTAATAAGGATTTACAGTTACCTGTAAAAAGGAAACCCATGATAAGGCAATGCCAACACGTAGTTCCTTCATACGAGGTCCGCTAGCTGGATATTGAATCAGCGGTCAGATATAAAGTAAATCAATGTAAGAGTAAAAAGCACTAGCAAATGCAATACAAAGAATGCTTCTGGTAAAGAGAATTCATGACCCAGTTGAAAATTATTATGCAAATACTTCAAATTCAAATTTTCAACCCAGACCACTAGAGAAATTTCAAAAGCACAGGATTGAAAACCAAAATAAAAGCTATCAGTTCAATTCAATGTCTTGAAGTTCCTTTGTTTGTGCCTGATGGGCACAGAACTTGTGATAAACCACACAAAAGGAGCATTTTATGATGAATAGAAGTAAAATTGTATGCATTCCATTTCTTTGATGGTTCCAAACACCAGAGGACTAATTATAATTAATTGGAACTTAGGATACATCGATGAGAATTTCCAGAAGATGAACTTGAAAAGAGTAGTACGCCAAGAGCCACTCTGAGTAGCAATTTAAAAGCATTAGGAGTAATAGAGAGAGCAAAAGAATACCTTTTATAAATGGTAAAGATAAGTGCCTCTGCAGACCTCCTTCAAGTTTTGTCGGACTACAATGTCCTTTCCCCCTAGGTTGCAACTAATAAAAATACTAAAATCATGAGCTCTTGGCAATACAGGATGCAGAAATCTTAGGCAAGAAGATAAAAACCTGTGCATTAGGATTCATTCCCAAAGCAAGCAATGAGCCTAAAGCTTCAGCAAAAGAATCCCTAACTGATGATACAGAATCCTCAAGGGCCTACAGGTGGTAGGTAGAATTAGAATACTATACTGTATCCCAACAGCATCGCATCAAAGTGTAGAACAAGAGAAAAAATTGAGGAGAAGATAAAAGGGCATCATATTTCCAACCTTGACACAATGAGACGAAGAGTTCTCAAGTTCTGCAAAACCTAATCCTGGTCCTCCGATGTTCGCAAATGCCTTTAGACATCTCGCAGCTGCTTTTCTGACAATAAATGACTTATCCCCCAGAGCTATCCGTGTAATAACTCGGAATGCCTCTGCATATGCTGAAGCAGCAGCATTGCCACCAGAGCCTTCCAAGGCATTTTGAAGCATGTGTAAAGCTTCTTGTCTTACAAAATCCTGAAGAAGCTGGTGGTTAGATATGATGTTAACAAAAAAAACTACTAGGAAAGAGAAAAACACAAAGTTAATAGCAATGCAGTCTTGTTGAAAAATTAGTCGGTATAAAAAGACAAGCCATCCTAGCAGCTTAACAAGTTGCCCAACATCCATATTCTATAAGTAACCTCCAAAACAGAAGAGATACTGTAAGCAACCTTAGAATGGACAAATAATAGTGCAAGCAGAAAATAAGACATTTAAACAATTCATTTTATTGCAGGACTTAGGAAATAAAAAATGTTTGCACAAATAAATATGTGCACAAACTCAGCAAAGCTGCATCAGTAAGGAAAAAGAGCACAAATCAGAAAGACACTGAACTAAATTAGGTTTCAGTACCTCATTAAATTTCAGTAGCTTCATCACAATAATAGTCGTCTCATATAATCCAGAAGTTATACGTCTCCCAAAATAACGGTATAATTCTCCAAGGCATTGTGCAGCACCTGTAAATGTTGCAGAAGGGTCATGAATTTTGAATGCCAAGTCAAGTTTTACGTGTAAATAACAAAGCAGAGAGATGCTGAGAATTCAGACAATCCAAAATTCACCTGCATGAAGAAAACAAGTAGCAGAAGGATGATAAGACATTGTTCATTATAGCACAACCAGGAGTCGGGAATCAAGACAAACTCAACCTCCTAAGCCACTACAAAAAAATATGCGATGGCTCAATTGAAACAGAAGCAAGTTCTATGGATACCATTATACATGTGCAATACCATCCAAAGTTCAGGATTATTACCACCAGAGAAGACTAACTATATGAAGCTAAGTCTAAAAACTGGACCAGGTCTAACATCAACAGTTTATGGAAAACAACCATAGTTAATTAGGGAAAACCTACATGTGAAGTAGAGAACAAATTAGAAAGTGCATATCCTGTTTCAGTTCAGTGATATAGAGGATGCATTTTTCAGTCATGAAGGAAAGAACATGTGTATTGCTGGTGCAGGCTGTGTTCCTTCTTTTTAGAAATCCATGTGTTTAAGATGTTTGTCGTAAGCTCCTTAACTCTCTTTTCTTCCAATTTAAAACTTCAAAGTTCTTTTCCTTCCACATTATCCATATAAAGAGAACCAAATCCAAAAATGCACATATAACTCCTTCCTACATAAAGTCCAGCCAAGAAAGAAGAATGTTCCAGTTCAAGACAAAAGTGACCTCAAAAGACAGGTGCTGAAAGGTAGGAATAGTAGATAGGATGTAATTTAATAGTTTTTTTTTTCAGAAATTTAGACCAGTTGACACATGCATTTTTCTTCTCCGAAATGCCACCATTGTCCAACCAAATGCAAAGAGCTTTCCAGGACAAGTAGAGTACTATTTCTGGTAGAGGAAGTTTTCCATATTTGTTCCTCATATATTGATTGAAACACATTGTATTGGACGATAGTTTATGGTTTAACGGTACATATACTAGACATCAATATTAACAACATCCTGTCATTGTTACTTTGAACAACGGAAATAGTCCCTATCATGTCTTCCTCACAGCAAGGTTCTGTTCTTAGCATGGACAGCCAATACTGTCCCTTAACTGCTCATTACACAACAAGTCCACTCTAAAATTATAAGTAGCAGTAAACTGATCCAGTCAGTCCATCCCAATCATTCATACTAACTTTTCACAAGCAATTCAATAATTTCTATATGAGGAAAATGTTCTCTTGGGTGGTAGCACCAGGCAGACAAATCTAACAACAAAGTGACTTCAAAATCAAAGCCAGCCACAAAGTTTATGAATTGAATCTGTAAAGCCAATGCAGACACCTATGAGTTAATTATGTTAACAAAATCAAATTCTATATGACTGGAGAATACAAAAGACACCAATATCTAGTCTGGTCTCCGTACACAATGCATTAGGATCTTAGAAGTGGAGATACAACTCAAGGCATGTCTCAAAGAAACATTTGAAACATCAAAATCATCTTTCCAAATAAGCAACAACTCCTACATCCCAGAAATCGTCTGTATTTCCACGACAACTTAATGTGCACACTCATGGAGAGATTTCTTCAGGGGAGTTATAGTAAAAGTAAGCAAGATTAACATCCTCAGCAACACATGCACCCAGAGTTGGTGAAATTGATATCCGACAAAGCAATTTGGCCATACTAGAATTCCTAGATGTAGTGCTTCTTCCTGTATGCTGGCTATTAGTACTAGTGGATAAGATAGACAGTTAGTCTAGAACCTCCAGGTTATATCCTTTTGCTCAATAGCATCATCGGCAATTAGAATATACCAATGCACTGTGAACTACAGGAAGATTTTCTTTGAACAAATCTGAAGATTTGGTTATTGAAGATTTTATCACACCATATTTGCATGTAAAGATCAAGAAGAGTAGATATAACCATGAAATACAAAACCATGAATGCGATAGTATTGACAAACCAGCAAGTCGTTGAGGTTCGCTCTTCTTTCCATCCGAAAGAAATCCCTGCAGGCTGCTCACTCGTGAATATATAGAAATGCCATCCCCCTTCAATATAATGTTGGCCATTGCCACTGATGCCAAATGCCTCACCGGCCTCCTTGCACCAAGTACAAGCAGAGAATAAAGAGCATCCTCGCATTTTCTTTGCCATAGCAGTATAGATTCCTGGAAGTTCCCAATATTTGAGCAGAATCACCCATAAAACACAAAATAAACAAATCCTATGACGTCCGATTTCTCATAAAGTTTTAAAACCAGCTCAAAACTGAATACCATTGACAACCCACATTCAGATAAACAGTGCTGAAAACAAACCTACTAAACAAGCTCGAGAGAACTATAATATCTAAGAGCTCATAAGAAAAAGGTGAAATGGGAAAAAGAATGACCTTAGGCTCTTCGTCAATGGCGGCAATGAGATCAGATAAAAGATCAAAACAGAGAAGAGGATCGGGAGGCTTGTGGGCAGCAGATGCAACTATGGACTCCAACTGGGCAACTAAAACCCAAATCGAGATAGTGGAACGTTCTCTCTAACGTAGTTCCTGGCCATGGTCGCAGCTGGAAGAAGCTTTTGTTCACTGGTATTTGAATAACATATAATAGCAAGGCCTCGAGAACTTTTGTCAAGAGAGGATGGATCCGGGTATGGAGCCCGATTACGAGTTCGCAATTTTACCAGGAGCGTTTGGGGTGCAAAAAGTTATTTTGATAAACTAGAGGCAGCCGAAAATAAATCATTTCACACCCAATTTATTTAAAAGGTAAATGGACCAACTTTTCCAGAAAGCCCTAAAACCCACTTCTCCCCTTCACTCTCGAGAAACCCCTCTGTTTTTTCCCTCCTCTCAAAGCTCGATCTCTTCCTTACTCCTCCGCCACACCCGCCACCCAAAACCTCGATCCAGACTCGACAAAAGGTAATATACTACTTGTCCACCTCTTTGAGTTCGACCTATGTGGTTGCTATAGATGCATTATTATTGTTACACTGTCTAGTATCTCCCAAGTTTTTGTTTTGGGTTGCAGTAACAAGATGTCTCTTCGGGTACTGAATCCGAATGCCGAGGTGCTCAACAAATCGGCTGCCCTTCATATGAATATCAATGCCCGCCAAGGGTTTGCAAGATGTCCTCAAGACCAACCTTGGCCCCAAAGGCACCATTAAAATGTTCGTGCTTCGTTATTCTTGGCTGTCTGTATTAGGTCGGAGTTTCATTCACTTTTTATCTTAATTTGTGCAAAATTTGTACATTATCTTGCCAGGCTTGTTGGTGGAGCTGGTGATATTAAGCTCACTAAGGATGGTAACACTTTATTGAAGGAGATGGTTAGTTATTCAACTTCTGGTACTTGGTTGTGTTTACTTTTACCTGGTTGTCAATTGTTTAATTCGCTTCTTGTTCTTTCTGTGCGCTGTTTTGATTTGTGTTTTTTGTTTGAATTGGTTCAGTTCACTGTTCTTGAATTTTATACCTTTGGGTGTGAATGCAGAGGTAAAAATGCAGGGATTTGGTATACCATTCTATGATACGGATGGAAATTAAACCAAAATTGAATAGGTACTTTAACTGCTTGAGGTAGTTGCTGAATTCAGTATGTCATCATTTCATGCATTGTGGACATCAACAAAAGCTTGGTCACAGGAGGAGTGCATATTGAGGGGGATTTGCACCTTTGGCAGTAGATTAAGAATGGAACTTAGTGTAGGATATGATTTAGGAAACAAGCAGAAGATGCTGGCCTTCATTAATTCTCGGTATTTTGAGTGGAGTTTTGCCCTTTTTTTCCCTTTTCTAATATACATCTGTTGACTTTGTGTATTGTATACTCATTGTTGAATTTAAATATGAATGATAAATCCCTTAACTTGGTGCCTTGCATGGCTAAGGTCGTTTCATGTGGATGTATATATTACTGCTGCCACCATAACCATCTCTTCTTCATCTATGAGCCCCAATTTGTTATCTTTTTAATGGTAATGAAATCTGCTTGATGGTTGTAGCAAATTCAAAACCCAACTGCAATAATGATTGCAAGGACAGCAGTTGCTCAAGATGATATAGCTGGTGATGGAACCACTTCCACTGTACTTTTTATTGGTGAACTTATGAAGCAATCTGAGCGTTATATTGACGACGGTTTGTGCCTACCATTACTTTATGTCATCCTGAGACTCTATTCCTTGGTCACAGCATTTAATCTCTGATCTGTTGACTTAGTATCTTATTATAGATGAGTCTTTGCAATGCAGTGTGGTTCTTTTAGCCTTTTTTTCTGAATGAATTCTATGGAAATTCCTCATTTATATTTAAATTTCACACCAGCATGTATAAGATGCATATTGTGAGGTAATACATGCCAGTTATTAGATTCATTTGTGTTCCTTTCCATTATATTATTCATCCACCTTCCCCAACCCCCCCCCAAAAAAAAATCTTTATGATGTATCACTACCATTATCTTCATTGTGTTTCCTTTCCTATTAAGTGATGGCATTTTGTAAGCTGTGGTGATGATTGCCACCTCCTATCAATGGTTGGAGATTTGTATTTTATCTATAAATGCTTGTATTTTCATGTCTTCTCTTAAGATCTTCGGGATATCAAATCTTTTTCCTCGGGGGGATAAGTTTGCATGTAAAAGAAAGTCATTTTCTACAGGGACGCATCCACGTATTCTAGTTGATAGTTTCGAAATTGCTAAAAGGGCAACATTGCAATTTCTTGAGAAGTTTAAGACTCCTGTTGTGGTGGGCGATGAGCCAGATAAAGAGATACTAAAGATGGTAGCAAGAACAACTTTAAGAACAAAGGTACATTCTTCAATTCTGCCCCAATATTTTCCTCCTTTTCTTTTCTGATATGATTATTCAATATGCTTGTTTATGGTACGAGTTTTGGTCTGGTGTAGTTGTATGAGGCCTTGGCAGACCAATTAACTGACATAGTTGTAAATGCGGTAAGTTCTCTTTCTTTGTTGGTTACAGTTCTAATTGTGCATTAGATAAATGCTGTTTCAAATGATAAAAAAATCAACTTAATTAGATATGTCAATCTATGCCATGTAAAAACCTTTATGTTGAACTATTTATGGGTGGTTTTTGTTACACATTCATGTCTGAAACAGTTTGATTGCTTTGTGGTAGGTGCTCTGCATTCGCAAGCCTGAAGAAGCTATCGATCTTTTTATGGTTGAGATAATGCACATGCGCCACAAGTTTGATGTAGACACTCGCTTGGTATGTTTATGCAGTTTCTCTTAATGTTTGCCGATGTTGATGCCTTGTTTTTCAATTTGGATTCAACAATACATATGTTGGCCTGTTTCTTTGGGTCGCAAAAATAGCGTACTTTGATAATTATTTAGTCTTTAGCATGATCAATTTTGACTTCTTTCAATCATAGAAGTCTGTATACTATGCACTTTGGGATGCTAAAATGTTATCCTTGCTAGGCATAGTCCTGCCATTTTTTCGGTGAATGGGCTAACAATTGTCTTATACAGCATGAATGGACTATGCTTTCTAGTTATGGCAGCTGAGAGAGTTGGGCATATTTTTTGTTAGGGGGATACCTGCAATATAGCAATTTGGAAGGCAAGAAATATCGCTATTGCTTGAAAGTTCAGTAAAATATTCCTATATGACAATGTTAAGCACTCTTTCAGTGATATGCATGGGATGGAACTTGACCTTTCTTTAGGATTTTATGATTAAAAAGGAAAAGTGAAGGTCTTAAAGGGGGAGGAAAGATGAGAAATGAAAAGATGGGTTATTCCTTTTCTTCATTTTTTTCTAGTATTAGACATAAATAAGTAAAACATGACTTCACTTGTATGGAATTTGAGAACGAAGAATTCAAATGAAATGAAATGTATCGAGTATGTTACATACTTTTTTTTTTTTGTGGTCGAGAATTACTGTATTAAGGTGGTAGGTTCTAATAGAAAGTTAAATGAACACACTTTCCTTTGCTATGGTTCATTTCTTTCATAAAATTGATAGAAACAAAACTAATAGTGGTGATTGTTTCTTTATAAAACTTCCGACCTAGATAATCTTTTCTTTGAGACTCCTCTCCTTTCCATTTCTCTGCCCTTGGAAAAAGCATCACTAGGGCTGTTTTTAATACATATTTGCCCTTATTTATTATCTGCTTTTGACGATAGAAATGAAGAGAGGGTATTTTTGCATGTGCTCTTCCTAACTTCCCCAGTTGTTAGATAATGTGACCTTTGTTTTTGTTTGAATGGATGGCTGCGTTTGTACATTCAGACTAGAGACTAGATGCACTTCTGTGCAAAATTTTGTAGTTGTATGCTTATTGACGCATGTACATGTGAGTTAGTTGAGACGATTGAGCAAATATCCTACATTTTGTACGTATCAGTTCCTAATTGTGAATTGCTTTTAATTCTAGGTTGAAGGTCTTGTCCTCGATCATGGTTCCAGACACCCAGACATGAAGAGGAGAGCAGAGAATTGTTATATTTTGAATTGTAATGTGTCCTTGGAATATGAAAAGAGGTAACATACTTAATTGGAGTATTTGGTTGTATGTGTGTGTTGTTAATTTTTGTATTCACAAGTTAAGTCTTCTTTGCACAGCGAAGTAAATGCAGGATTTTTCTACTCAAATGCAGAGCAGAGAGAAGCTATGGTTGCAGCAGAAAGACGATCTGTTGATGAAAGAGTGCAAAAAATTATTGACCTGAAAAATAAGGTGACAAATTTGGTGGTACTTCAGTGCCTGTTTAGTGCTGAAGATGCAGTATTGTAGTGTCACTCTTATGCCTGTCATATCTACAGGTTTGTTCAGATAATGAGCACAATTTCGTTGTCATCAACCAAAAGGGGATTGATCCCCCATCATTGGACTTGCTGGCTCGCGCAGGGGTAAGCTTTTCGTCATGTTGGATGCGTCTCTAGAGGATTTGTTTATGCCATATGTAAACCTATGAAACCGAATGGAGATGATGTTTTGTTTGGAGATGAATCCCTACTGATTTTAATATGACCTTTCCGGTAGATAATTGCACTTCGAAGGGCAAAAAGGAGAAATATGGAGCGATTGGTTTTGGCTTGTGGTGGGGAGCCTGTTAACTCTGTTGATGGCCTAACTCCTGACTGTCTTGGTTGGGCTGGTTTAGTCTATGAGCACATTCTTGGAGAAGAGAAATATACATTCATCGAGAAAGTTAAAAATCCTCACTCTTGTACAATCCTTATTAAAGGTATTTTAAGATGCATCTTCTTGTCTGATCTAGTTGTTTGTGGTGACCATTTACAATTTTTGTATTTTGTTTTTTGGCTTTTCAAAAAGAGCAATAAGTTGTATAGATTTGACCATCCACTGATGGTACTGCTGGCTGTAATACAGGTCCCAATGATCATACTATTGCTCAAATTAAGGATGCTGTCCGTGATGGACTAAGAGCAGTAAAAAATACTATTGAGGATGAGGCTGTTGTACTGGTAAGTTTTTGCATTCATGAGTGCATTTGTTTTTTGGCTAATGCAGTTGCCTAGTGTCAGATATTTGTTTCATTGTCGAAGGACATACCTCTTGGACTATTGCATCAGTTAATTAGGTTTAAATTCACATTAGTCAAGCTGTGCAGCGTGTAGAAGCCAATTTTTCTTCATTGAATGCTGCTTACTCATCTCAGTGCATCGCAAATGTTGGCTTAGTGGCTTGTTGAATTTGTGGCTAACAGTAACTGTATTATCTTGCAATTGCTGCTTTTCAACATTATCTGCTATTTGCTTGCGTGGATGATCAGTGAATGCTTAATGGCTTGCATTACTCAGCATAAAAAAGTGCGTTGCATGGACTCGTGCTTTAAATGTTATTTGACATTTGCCCTAATATCTCACATGCAGAAATAGGTTTAGATATACCTTCAAGCATGACATTCTTCTGATTCAAAATACTTCCGGCTTGGAATCCTGATATAAGATGAGTTGTATTAGTTTCAATGCTTAGCCTAATGCAATGCATTCCCTGATGAATGGGGGCTTAACTAGGTTATTTCCTTCATGTTTTCATAATTTGCAATTCATTCACTGATGTTGAATGGTTCTAAACGAGGCTATTGCTTTTGTTTTCATGACTGGTGAATTGCTTTTTATCGCATCTGAGTGTTCATCATTTACTAAGTGGCATATTTTTTATCATTTACTTGTTTCAGGGAGCAGGTGCCTTTGAAGTTGCAGCTAGGCAATACCTAGTGAATGAAGTGATGAAAACTGCTCAAGGGGTACATGTCATATAATTTCTGTTAAATTTTGTTGTTGACTCTTACTTCTATACATCCAAGTGCTTTTTGCTGACCGCTACATCAAAATAGCGTGCAAAACTTGGTGTGGAAGCTTTCGCTGATGCCCTTCTTGTGGTTCCAAAGACACTGGCTGAAAATTCTGGCCTTGACACCCAGGATGTGATCATTGCTCTTACAGTAATCTCTCTGTGCCTTTTAAACCTGTAGCATTCAAAGATTTCAAAGAGGGTTTCAATTCATTGTCACATTTAACTGTTTTGGCAGGGTGAACATGACAAGGGAAACATAGTGGGCCTAAACCATCATACTGGAGAACCAATTGATCCTCAAATGGAGGGTATATTTGACAATTATTCTGTGAAGCGACAAATTATAAACTCTGGGTATGTTGGGCACATTTTTCTGCAATAAGTTGTCTGTGTATATGTGGCATGCCATTTGTCAGCGTTATAAATCTGTAGCACCATCATTGGGATTGAACGCACTGGATCTAATCAGTCAAAAATCTTTTAACCTGGCTATAGACGAAATTTTGGTTTCTTCATGGTTGATGGTCATTGTTCTTTTTCTTTGGGGTTTCTTTCCAAGAATGGGCGGCTCATTTGAGTACTTTTATTGTGCAGCCCTGTCATTGCATCGCAGTTGCTTCTTGTGGACGAAGTAATTCGTGCTGGGCGTAACATGCGGAAGCCAAATTAGATTATATTAAGGTATTATATTTTGGTGTATTGATGTCATTTTTGATGTTGCGGTCTACCTTTTTAACCTGGAGGTCATCAAGGCAGCGCCAAGAACGAAACAATGTAAATGAACAAATTTGTCGAAGTTCATTTAGTAGATTTGTGTTGCTGCCCCTACAGATTGTCTGCCTTGTTGTTGGAAATCGAGTGCCGAAAAGATCTGCTTTTCTTTTCAATATGACTTTGTTAATCACATTTTGGGTCAAGATTTGCTCGTTTTCACAATCTTACTAATTTTGTTGAACTGAATGTCTTGTTATTATAATTGGTAATAGAGTTGAGTTGGTTATGGCAAATGAAAGGTTTGTTTCTCCGACTAGTTATCACATGTTTCCTGCTAATCCCAAGCCTCAAAACCTTTCCGTGCTCTCACAATCAAACATTAGTCCGCGGCCACGGAAATGCGAGTCTTTTCGATTTCTGAAAGTTTTCTCCTCCACGATTCCAGATACATACCTTTGACCTGTATTCTTGTCGCTCAAAACATGTAATGACCCCAAAATATATTGCTTAAATTTTAGCCATTCGACCCGGTTGGAAGCCCGAATCTTTGAAATTCTAATTCCCACCTATGGGAGAGTCTCCGTTGCTGCTCTTTGGCCACTAAAAACCGTTGTCCAAGACTTTGCTAAGCTTTCATATTGAATTTCGCGTTTGTGATGGTTTTGAAGTCCAATTGAGGAATTAATTAATCAGGGCAAGTATTTGAGTCAACTTGGATGAGATATTAGCATTGTTGAGGATGACAAGGGTGGAGTTGAGGCTATTTGACGCTTGTAAGTTTGCAAAACTTGAGTGTAATCACCTGGGGAAAAGCAAAGTTAACTTGAATTAGTGTTTGGATTTGGTCATTTTCATATGCCTGCAATACGAGTACAAGAGGATCACACTCGGCCAGGGTTTGAGTCATTGGATCCTAACTTGACTCGGGACTAAAACAGAAGCTGCATGCGTAAATGATAATGAAGGAAAGTAGGTATTATATAATTAATAGTCTTTGGGAATTTATAAACCATTGAACTTACATATGACTGGAGAAAGAAGAAGGGAAGGAACGATCGTACCCAAGGCATAAAGAAAAACTGTTGTTCCCAGCTGTTGCCCGCAATGCAGAGTTCAGTTGCTTTCGTTCTGGCTTCTGGTTTCTCCAATTTGTTCTCCATTGGTAATTTCGTTGTCCCTTTTCAGTATCACTACTATTTCTCTTTTTTTTCCTGGGGTTTTAGGGAAACTCCATCCATTGCGTGCTTCGTTTGAGTTTACTTTTTATCGACTGAAAATGCAGGCATTTTATTTTTTGAATCATTTAATTTTTGTTAAATATATAAATGTTTGTAACTAAAATTGAAAAAGTGTTACATTAATATTTTTACGGAAGGAAAACTAGTAGGTTTTGTATTTAACAAAAATTAAATATTTGAGAGTAGGTTATCTAGTTAACATAAATTAAAATGATTTATAATAAAATGCCTATAAAGAACCAATACTTTACTCATCTAATTGACGAAGTCATAAAAGAATTAATACTTTATGGACCATTTTTAATATTTAATTTATATTAAATAGATAACCTACCGATTTCCTTTTTATAAGAATATTACTGTAACACTTTTTGAATTTTACTTACAAACATTGATATATTATCATAAATTAAATGTTTTGAAAATAAAATATCTATAAAAGAGCCGGTACTTTAAATGGGTAATGTGTATTTGCCCATAAAACTACACCCCTTATAGTTTATTAATTATTAATTGATTTGTAGTACTTTGTCATTCATTGGACATGTAGCACAAAGGGCAAATCTGGTACAAAATTCTAAATTTCACTCCCTTTAAAATAATATTTTAATCGTTTGGACTGAATTTGCAAAGGATTAGTAAGTTCAGGGGAGGTCAGTGCAATTTTTCAAACCATAGGGGAAGTCAGTGCAAGTGTCGGAAACCTCAGGGGAGGTTTCTGCAATTATCCCGTAAATGATATGAAGCACGTGCTGAGAAAAACTAAAGATATCTTAATGGGTATGGCTGGAGAAAATTGAATAATTTTAGTTGTAGGAGAATTAAATGGTTAATTGGATGGATGATAGTTTTTATTTTATCCATTTGGATCCAATCCATTTAGATCCATTTTCTAATTGGCTGTAATTGGATTGGGTTAATTTCATCCATAATCCATTCAAGTAAAACCATTAACTAACCAATTATCCATTTTGCCACCTCTGGTTTCTAGCTAACATCAAGTCAATTCTGTGGCGAAAGGGGTGCCTACAACGCTCTAGGGGCTGCATGGATAGAGCTTGGATGACGGAAACGATAAATTCACTTTTCATCACTGTTTGTGCACCGGGCAAAAAAATTAGGGGATACAGTCTTTGACACTTGCAACATGCATATTTCACTGTTTCGAAGCCGAAATTCCTAGACATGCTCAAGAATCTCTAAGCTCCATTACAAAAATACAATATGCTTCACCAACAGCAATCCAATCCAAACTGTTGTGCGCTGCCACCATCCGGCAGGCAGGAGAAAGTTGCCATAAACACTGCTTTGCTGCTGGCACTGGAAGTTCGAATGGTAAAGTGGCTATTATCAGAGTGAATGAACTTTAAATACTCAGTGATCCTTTCTTTCTTCTCGAAGCATGTAATCTTTCTTCATTTCTTCCAACACTAAGTCATTGGTGCTACAAGAACAGAAAACAGAAGGAAATAAACAAACTAAATTTTGAAAGGCTGATCTAAATAGGTTAACAATCTATCAAACATTTCTGCCAACATGGTTTGTAAACAATACAAATGTTAAATTACAAGATGAGCTTATTCACACTAGTTAAATAAGTAGAGCAAAAGGAATGCCCACAAAACCTTGTGATCTGCTTTCATTGTGTCATCCTCAAGTCTAAGCTAATTGTCTAGGCTTTTTCCTTATCTAATCCTTCCGTGGCCATAGGGTCCATGAAGTTGGAAATAAACTTTATGACAGCATACAAGTATCTTTTTAGCTTAATAATTGTTTTCTTGCAACACGAACCAGAACAGGAAGAGCATGAAAAGCAACAAAACTAACTACTAAATTATAGTTGACACTAGGAACATCTCATGGACAATCTTCAGGAAATTAGGATTGCATCATGATGTGATTGTAAACTCTGTTGTCAAACATTCTGAATTATGTGACTCTTGAATTGAACTCTCCAAACCTAGCACAATTAATGCCGTTACTACTTGACATCACCAAATTGCATACCATCATGACAGGTATGAGTTCTTATGATGCTGATAGAGCACCCAACAAAACGGTGGCAAATAAGCAATCAGCAGGACAATCTTGTAGTGATTCTAATAACCATGTGAAGGCTTATTAAACTTGAAGGTTAACCTTGAGAAATGTTAATTGGTACAACAAAAACCAGCAGGTATAAATGATCTAAAACTGTGTCTTTGTATGGCCTATATATTCATTTGAGATTTTACTTTTATAAGTGATCACTAAGAAGCACTGAAGAATTTTCTTGTCAATTTAACTTCCTAGAGCATCCTGTGTAATCTGGAAACATGATTGAAGAAACTTTCTATTAGCAACATTATTACTTTTTCCTCTCTCTCTCTCTCTCTCTCTTCCCCCCCCCCCCTCCTTCCCTGCCTGACCAAATATCGCAAACCATACCAATATCCATAACCCTGTGAATATATGCCAAAAATAGTTAAAGTTACATAAGCATAAAACCATTAGCATCCCATCCATATTGAAAAACCTTCCAATAGATTTGATCAAACTTACAACTGATGAAGGCATTCATTCAATTCTTTTGCTTGCTTGCGGCATTGCCAAACAACAGATAATGTTCTTCCTGAAGCACATTCAGCGTACTTTGCAGTGTAAAGATCACATTCTTTAAGTGCCTTCTGCTTCATTTTGCTGCGCAAAGCTGAAATACAGAGATAAATTAATAGTTGTACAACTAGAAAAAGAAAATGCCAATAATGCAGAACCGTGATTTGCCAATAATTTCACATTACTAGACGGGGAAAAAATTAAAGGTAAAGCTAAAAGCTCAGGCCATCCGGCTTAGCCCGAATGTTGGTTTCCAATCATTGATTCACATATGACAGGAATAGAAACTGCTAAGACCCGAAAAATATATATATATCACTGCTGTACTGGGTAGAATAATTTATCCAGATTTTGCCTTTTTATCTGAAATTAAAGGGAAAAAAAAGTTTCGCTGATTTTAATAGCCTCAAATGACATATATAGACTTCTAGAAAGTCACTTTTGAGTCTATTTCAATTATATCTGCAGTCTTTAATTAACGAAAGAAAGAAGGAGAAAAAATGAAAAGCATCTCAGCACCACTCATAGCAAGGAACGAGCCATTGGCTTAATGATTCTTCAGTATAATAAAATTCGAAGGAAATTTAAATATATATATATATATATATATATATCCAGCTCCGAAGCAGAAATGTTCACCATTTTGGTTAATGCATCATCCAGAATGGCTGAAATTGTTTAGGAGAAAGAATGTTATGTAAAGTGAAAACAAAACTACAAATCATGCCAACAACAGTCCTCAAAATTCTAATAAAACAAAGAAAAAAAAAAAGGAAGCAAAACTTTGAAAGAGGAACTGCAGCAACCTTTCTCAAGCAATTGAATGGGAATGGGAAAATGGACGTTAATAAAGTTCATTTCCTCATAAATATTTGATTAAGCTATAAATAATTGATTTCTAATTACTTATTATGGTATGTTTACCTTCTTCGACCTTCTTCTTAACGTGATTTTCACGGGCTTCTTGCACATATCCCATGTATCTTCAGTGGAGAGCAAAGTTGTGAAGGCTTTTTCTTTGTTTAGCAGAAGGAACTGTTTCTCTATCGTGCGGCGGTCGTCGCCGGTCTGCGCCAGACTCGACTTACTGGGCAGTATAGGACACAGGAAGCTGCAGCCACCACTCGAGCATCGACGACGTCGTAATGGTGTTGAATCCCTAGGCAACATTTTGGCTAATTGCAACTTGGTCCCAATAGTTGAACAGCATGCCTGTCCTATCCCTCAACTCTTGTTAATACCACATTAGTCTTTTAATTTTATTGTAGATTGATTAGGGACGTAAAATTGAGAAGTTCAAAAAATGATTAGCGTCTCAACTTCCACGTGGCGGAGAAGGAGGCCTATATAGCTAAGACAACTAAACAAATTGGTCTAGTAGTCTATATATATATATAGTGAATATTCCTTTTTTATAATTTTCAATCATCATTTTATCTCACATATATCACATTTTTAAAATGTACTGTAGTAATTTTTTCTTAATAACTCTTGAAAAGTTACAATTCAAACAAAATGTTAGCTTTACAACAATACTTAAGGTTGCAAAATTGTGTATGAAGAGTGATTGCGTTTAGATGTTTGTTGTTCTCTAATTGTTGAAAAGATCCAACAAAAAAAAAACAATGTTCACAATATCTTTGCGTAATTGTGTATAATTACAATTCAAATCCAATAAGATAAGAATAGTTTTTTTATACACTATCGGTGTATAATTTTTTTGTCGCTAGTATCACAGGAATTTGCTAAATACAATTACATATTAACTACCTTTTTTTACCCTCCCATTCCTCCCCATCCTCTTTCCCACCCTTAACTACTGAATATAGTATTCGAATTCTGAATCTGAATTTGACAGTAAAAAATATCCTAAGAATCCTCCCCTATCAGTAGGTTGTTAAACTGCATGAATATGTGAATATATTCTAATAAACTTAAAAAAAAAATAGAGCTACAAAAAAAGTGGATAGCCATTTTTCAACATTACTATGTTCATTTTCGTACCATTGTAGTTGTTGGCATAATATTGATTAGTTATAGTCAATCATAGTGTGCTCAATAGTCAGGGGAAAGCTATAAAGGTATTCCCACTATCAAAATGAGCATTCGAATCATGTCTTTGATAGTTAGAGTAGTAAAAGGGAAAAAATATAAGAGAGATTTTTAAAATATGAAGGTGTTAAGTGATATTAAAGCAAAGCTCGGGTGAGATTTGTGAAATTACCCTTAAATAAAATGTAAGTGATAAATTACTAAACAGCATATATTACACTAGGTTGCAATCAAGTCGAATCAAATTCAAATAACGAACTACTTAGAGTAAAAATGTTTGAACTCGAGTTTATTGAGTTCTTTAAAATTGAGTTCGAGGTTCAGTTTAGTTTACCTTACTCAAGCTTGAGTTCAAATTTATTTTATCTTATTTGACCTCAAGCTTGAGCTCAATCAAACTCAATCGAGTTATCAAACTCGATTTTTTGGTAAATCTTACAATAAATAATTAAAAATTATATTACAAATATATTACTCAATAAACATTCGAATTTTGATTTTTTCAACTTGAATTCAACTTGATTATCTTATCAAGTAACTCGAACTTATTAAGTAGTTCAAACTTGATTTAAATTCGGTCAATATCGAACTTGAATCAAGCCTTTGAATGCATTACTTGTGAATTCGAGTCGGGTAGTTTGATTAATTTAAACCCCTACATTACACACCAATTAAAATAATCCAAACCAGCATCTATGTCAAATTTTGATACTCAGGTCACTCTTATCCACGTCAAACTTTGATATACATCCGGAAAACTTCGAAATTCATGCCAATCATATCCACGTCGAACTTTCGTGTCAAAACTAATGATATACGCTTAAATCATATCCACGTCGAACTTTCGTGTCAAAACTATGGTATACGCTTAAATCATATCCACGTTGTAGAAGGACCTTTCCTAGTGCCTAATGGTAATTGGAAAACCTGTTAGGCTCTGAAATAAAATTATGAAAAGCTGAATAGCAAGTGGCAATAGGATAATTACAGCGTCAGAATCACAAGGAAAGTGGGGAAAATGTCTCAAACGATACCGTCTCAGTGGGGAGACTGCAAGAGAACGGCACGGCCACGTCATAGCGTCAATATTGTAAACGGCGGTGGGCCAGTAGGTTTGAAAATCAGCGACCAAGTCCTAACATGCCGCAGCCACGCCCACATCTCCATAGGAAAGCGAAAAGCCCAATCTAGTGTTCCCGGCCCCAACTGTGACACAGGATTTTGAACCCGACACAAATAAAGCAAATGTAGGCACTAAAATAATAACATGCAAAATCATAACAAATTAACACAAAAAAAATCACAACAAATTTATACACTATTTAAAAACAAAAATCCTATACCTCATCGATCATTTGAACATCTCATGATTTTCAATCGTTTTTTAAATAAATTCTCATGTAAATTCTGGATATCACACAAAAAAAACGCTACATCATTTTTTTGAAAAAAATAATTTCAAATAATCTACTATTCGAATACACAATATATTACCAAAATAATCTCACCCGCCAATTTCAAATTGAATACATCTCCACCATTAAGTAACTGCAGCAGCATTGAGCATACAATCCAAATTGACTAATCAACCAAACAGATTTTGACTGGTCTCACCGCCAGCGTGGCACCAACTCGCCCATGTCCGTCTGCTTGTTTTTAAAAAGGCTCGACTCAAATATAGCAAACTCCGCCACCACATTCCCAGCTGGCCTTTGCTAATTGGCTCTTATCCTTCTCACGCCACCGCCTCTTCACTTCTCTTCATCTATTGCTTACTTCCCTTGATCCTTCCAACCATTCCACCCCTTCGCGCAGCATAATTTCGTCGCTGCATCGTCTAGAGGTATCTTCGATTCTCGCCATTTTTAGCTCTTGGATCTGTTATTCATGACATGGATTTTACTGGTTAAGTTATGTAGCATGTTTTTATTGCGAAACAGATCTGAAAAGTCATGGACTGAAAAGTTCTGTACTATCAGTTACGCTTGAACATGTGTTTTTGGTATATCATTTTTTTAAGTGTGTTTTTTTGGTGCGATCTGATTTAGTTTAACTTTTAGTGTCATCGTGTTTATCCACGAACGTAACTTATCCGACAGTCTTAAATTAGTTGAATATCTTACATCATTGCATGCTATTCTAGGATTATGTAGCACCAATCTAATATTCTAGTTTAGTTTTCTCATGTCTATCAGCAGAATTTAAGAAAAGAAGAAATCTAATTTCCTAGAGTTAATTTAGTTAAATCTCTTTCAGTCTAGGGATACTTTAGGATCATGTATACTTCCCAAGTTTTTGAGTTTTAACTTTTTACTATTTGTGAGGAAAAAAATTGGGTGGACCGGACGACTCAAGTTAATAGTTGAATATCACTCTTGTTACACTATGTACTGTTGCCAGTGGAAATTTATCAAGTTCAATGTTTTCATGCTTATCTGGAAATATGTAGGGGAAGAAGGAATCTGAGTTACCTGGTCTAAGACTAGTTGTATGTTTCAAATTTTGAGATGTTGTAGGATTGTGTATGCAGATAGAATTTTTAATTGGTTCCTGTTTAGGTACAATCATTTGGATTTTGTTCCCCTTATTTTTTGTTTTGTTGAAGATTGTTTAGTCCATAGGTGCAACAAAACCCGCTAGATGTACTGAATTTCCATTCCATTTGTGAGTTTTGTGTATGTGCAGTCAGTTTAGTTTTGAGTCTGAATGGTTTGAAACAACTGCAGATTTTGCTTTTGATCAGTATATAAGGGAAAATGTTGCCTCCTGCGTCTCGCGACGAAAATGTTTTACATGGCCAAGTTGGCCGAACAGGCTGAGCGGTACGAGGAAATGGTTGAGTTTATGGAAAAGGTTGCAAAGGCTGTTGATACTGAGGAGCTAACTGTGGAGGAAAGGAACCTTCTCTCTGTGGCTTACAAGAATGTTATTGGTTCCAGGAGGGCTTCCTGGAGGATCATCTCTTCCATTGAGCAGAAGGAAGAGAGCCGTGGGAATGAAGATCATGTGAACATGATTAAGGAATATAGAGGAAAAATTGAGGCTGAGCTTACCAAGATCTGTGATGGAATTTTGGGGCTTCTCGAGTCCCATTTGATTCCTTCAGCCTCTGCTGCTGAGTCCCAGGTGTTTTACCTGAAGATGAAAGGTGATTACCATAGGTACCTGGCTGAATTTAAGACTGGTGCTGACAGAAAAGAAGCTGCAGAGAACACTTTGGTTGCTTATAAGTCTTCTCAGGTTAGTTTACTCCTTTTTATAGGCGTAGCTTTCTATGCACTTAATAAAAAGATTAGTTAGTCTCTGAATGATAAGCTTCTCATCATACAGGATATTGCTTTGGCTGAATTGCCTCCCACTCACCCAATTAGGCTTGGCCTTGCTCTTAACTTCTCCGTGTTCTACTATGAAATTCTTAGCGCACCTGACCGTGCTTGTAACCTTGCAAAGCAGGTAATTTTTTTTTTTTCCATTTCATTGTCTTTTCATGCAATACTCTTTAAATTAAACTTTGTTCAATGCTGGTTGTCCTTTCATAAAGTGCAGTTTTTGGCATCTCTTACTATGTGTCACTGAACCATAAATTGGATTCGTTTGCCTGTCATAGGAACTTTGGATTTTGATCTTTGTATTCACCAGTGGATAGACACCTACTTATGTAAACCTTGGAAAGAGCAAGGGACTTGCTAAAGAAAAAGATTGTAAATTGAATGGGTTCTTTTTTAAGACAATCAACCTCCTGGCAGATGCTGCTAGTCCTGTGTTTCAATTATTCCCCTCCAAGGTCTAAAGTTACATGAAGAAGCTTCTGTTATGGATGTCAAATTCCTATTTAGTAGCCAGTTGTTTCATGTGAAGGCTCTTGCGACAAAATAATCCATCAAACTTAGGTTTAGGATGTGCAACCATGAGCATTCCATTACCTGTCAATTCTATTTCATCGGTCTTTCTTGTACAATTTTTGGCCCTAATATGGATCTTCATTGCAGGCCTTTGATGAGGCCATCTCTGAGCTTGATACACTGGGTGAGGAAACATACAAGGATAGTACATTGATCATGCAACTCCTCAGAGACAATCTAACTCTGTGGACTTCTGATATTCCGGTAACGACTTCATTTTATGGCTTTCTTTCACACACAAATGTGAGGATTACATGCATTAATTGTTTGAAATGTGTATAACATTACTTTTCAGGAGGACGCTGGGGATGAGATCAAGGAACCATCAAAACTTGACACAGGGGAGGGGCAGCAGTAATGAATTTGTTATGTTAGAGTAGGACTTTCTTTGGGAGATTACTGCAAGACATGATGATTTGGGGGTGGATCTCAGGGCTAAAATGCTTTACATACATATGAAAATGTTACTGCCGAAAGAAAATGGTTTTGGGTTCATATCTCATCAATGGTTGTAATGCTACTTGTTTAATTTGATGATGAGCTGAACTTGGATTGGCTTGGTATTGCATTTACTATCTATTTCTTGCTAATTCTTTTTTGTTGATGCGGTCTAAACATTGACGGATCAAAGAAAATTTTGATATATCCATGGCTTTGTATGGAACAGTGTTTTTTTGGGCTGAAACTAGTTCTTCAAATACAAGTCTACACAGTAAAACACTTCAAACACACTCCAACTAGACCTAACAAAAACACAAAAAACAACAACAGCAATTTTTGGCGTCAAAACTTATTGGTTTTGCGTCTTCGGACCTTTGGTGTTTCCTGGTCCTATTTCATTTTCTCATTGCAGCCGCTTACAAAGTTTGTGGAGCGGTGTTATGGGCCGGTATGACGCAGATAAATTGGAAGTCCATGGGAAAAAGCAAAGAAGAAAAAAAACGATTAGTTTGATAAAATAAAAGTGCCCGACCGGCGAAATAACAAAAGAAAAGGTTGAGAAATGGAATGGATATCGTCTTTCCCGGTCCAATACTGTTGCAAACTACATTTGATTAATCAATTGGGCTTTTGTGCATTTTCGAATCAGGTTCCCACTTTCTATTATTCTTTTTGAATCCCAAAATCTTTGAAGCACCAAAGACAATTCCCCCAAAATTTATTCTCTTTAGTACAATTCCAATGCGGGGTGTGAATAAGACTTTGAAAGGCACAAGTCCTCCGGCTGTAGTACTAGTCCAGCATCCTCCTCGCTAAGTACCGAGACAGAAACTAAGCATCGCCTCTATGGCCGCCTCCAAAACCGCCGTTATCGCATGGTCATCTCTCTTCCTGTTTTGCAATGCATACTCATCTAAGTTCAGAATTAACAAGGTTAATTTTTGCATTTGAACATTTATTTCAGGGGTTCGGGAGAAGATGGGCAGTTAGGAATGGGTAATAATGAAGAGAAAGAATGGGTTTGCTCCATCAAAGCTCTTGAGCCCTTCGACGTCTGCTCTATCGTCGCCGGCAGCCGAAACTCCCTTGCCATTTGCAACGACGGCAAGGTACTTAGTACGGTCTTTAGTTTAGTTGTAGTAATAGTGCAGATTATTCAGCTTGTTGAACTGTCACTTCATAAAGATTGTTCCTTTCTACTTTATATTAAGTATTATGATTTAGCAAATCCTTATCTGGACTTGGACACAGTATTCTTTCTTTCTTTCGTTTTTCAATTTGTTTCCGGGAACGAAGTTTGGGTTCACTTTTGTGGTGGGCTTGTGGTATTAGTTGTTTACGTGGGGTTGGAACCAAAGAGGGACACTGGGTCATCCCCCAGAGACCAAAACCGAAAGTATTCCAAGTCAAGTGAAAGCTCTTTCCAAAGTTAAGATTGTACAGGTAGTTATTTCACTTTGAATTGCTAATTTTCCTGATTATTAATGGATTAAGATATGTGACGTCGTATCTTAACTTGGTTTAGTTAATTTATTTCAGGCGGCAATTGATGGTTGGCATTGTTTGGCTGTCGACGATCAAGGCCGGGCTTATGCTTGGGGTATAGTGTGTTTTTTTTTTTCCTTTTTTTTTTCTCTCCGTTATGTTCCCTTAATTTCTGCAAAAAAGTGGGATGGAAAGCATGATACGAGTTGGGCTTTGAGAATTTTTTCTTAAATTTTACTAATTAAGTAACAAAATGATGTTGGCAGGAATCTTTTCTTCTTCCTTTGTCTGTTTTTTGATAATGTCTCATTTAGTTTCTAAACTTCAAACATGTTGTTCCACCAGCGTGACTCTCCTAATAGGATTGGGGAACCTTTATGCAGGTGGGAATGAATATGGACAGTGTGGTGAAGAACCTGAACGGAAAGCTGACACAGGAAAGCCTGTTAGGAGGGATATTGTGATTCCCCAACGATGTGTGCCAAAGCTTACAGTTCGGCAGGTGATTTATTCTATCACGTGTCTCTATAACTTGAGTTCATATTTGGGTGAGCACCCGGGTGTCTTCCTTATTGAATCATACATACCTAGTCAAATTGCTTTCAAGAGCTTTAGATATTTGGCAGTGCATATGTTGAATTCAATATAGAATATTTTGTTCACTCATTCCTCATTACTCAACATGGGAACCAAGGGTTTGAAATGATAGAAAGCTGTTACTTTTCAGGTTTTAAATGTACCTGTAGAGTATAATTTACATCTGAAATGTGCAAGAATTATTTCCTTTTTATTATAAGATGTGATTTTCTCTCTTTGTGAAGTTTTAAGGTTTGTTTCTTACTCCCTGGGGAATTGAGTCTGTGGTGGAATATTCACAGGAGATATTCCTTTTCACTTGGAAGTGGCATGTTTCAACCTGAGATGATTTAAAATGCTTTTTGGTGAAAACAATATTTTGGCATCTTTCTTGGTACTTTTAACAGTTTAACATCCTTTCTATGACAGGTAGCTGCTGGTGGTACACATTCAGTTGTTCTCACACGGGAAGGACATGTATGGACATGGGGTCAACCATGGCCTCCTGGGGACATGTATACTCCTTTTGGATTGATTTTTGCTGAACTTCATTATCTGTATCTGAGAGCTTTCAGGATTCAATTCCTGAATTTGTTTTAATTTGTTTTTCTAAACTTTGGCAGAAAGCAAATTTCGACTCCTGTTCGAGTACAAGGTCTTGAAAGCGTGAGGTTGATTGCAGTTGGAGCTTTCCACAACTTGGCTCTTCTTGATGATGGAATCTTAATGGCATGGGGTAATAATGAGTACGGACAACTGGGGACTGGTGATACTCAGCCTAGATCACAACCTGTTCCTGTCCAGGGCTTGTCTGGTCTTACTTTGGTATATATTTTAAACATGAAGTCATTTTCTTCTTGTCATTTTTCTAAATGATCTACTGTTACTTAGATAACTTTCGATGTAAAGCCTTTTGTAATTGATTTCCTGTTCATGTATTTCCAATACTACATGACGGTTCTTTGTTTCATGCTATTTTAACATCTTAAATCACATAAGGTACGCAGAAGCATGTCTCAGTGATTTATGACATTTTCTCTGCTGAATTTCATGACATTCTGCTTCCATGTTCAGGTTGATATTGCAGCTGGAGGGTGGCATTCTACTGCATTGACAGATGAAGGAGAGGTGCTTCTCCTATTACTTACTCCATGGTTTCTCATGTTTGAGATTTGTGGCTTGAATATTTACTGACGTGAATACATGTGATTGTTGTGTGAATGGAACTGCCAAATCAAATATCATCCCTTTCACTAATCCCAACTGTGAATTGCACATGCAGATGTCTTGTTGGTCATCTGAATTACGATTCTTCTTAGCAACTAGCTTAACCATGCTGCACCTTTGGACCTGTTGTTCGCTTTCTAGGCACCACACTTTCTTCTAATGAGTTCAGTTCCAGCTTCTCTGTGAATTCGTCATTGAGATTTGGAGTTTCTAAGTATTTTTTTTTTTAACATTATATGCCAATTTGAAAAGGAGAACAAAAAACATCAATATCTTGGTGGATCTGATGTATGGAACCAGAAATTTCATGCCTCAATATCTTTGCGTGCTTTGTATAAAGACTGTCAGTTTTGAGTTCACAAGTGTGTGAAATTTCAAAAGTGATTCTGTTTCTAGCCGTAAAAGTAAGTTATGCCCTTCTTTTTAGCCCATAAGCCAATGATCTTGGGAAATATATTCGGCATTTCTTTTTGTTCAGAAGTTATTGACTTGCTTTCTAGTCTTCATTTCATTAACTGATAATAGCCTGATGATTTGTATGATGCAACTTTTCTTTTTTCTCTTTTCTTTAGTTTTTGTTCTGTAGGGCGATATTCACCATGGTGCTGTGAACTTTATGATTTCAGTCACAATTGTAGTTGAGCATGAATGTTCTGATTTACTAGAGAAGAATTGTCTATGGCAGGTATATGGTTGGGGCAGAGGGGAACACGGGAGGCTTGGTTTTGGAGATGACAAAAGCAGTAAAATGGTGCCCCAAAGGGTTCAGCTTCTAATATGGGAGGACATTGTACAGGTGCTGATATGAGAGCTCATTTTGAACTTATAAACTTTGTTAATGATCTTACCTTTCGGCTTCGGTGGATGATGGTTATCAGTGTTCATATTATGTATTCTTTCAGTGTCATGTATTCTTTCTGCGTAGTTGAACAACATTCTTTTGATTCGACGACTTTTACGGCTTCTTTATGGTGGTTTTTCTGATTTAATTGCTACTCCTGTTAGTTATCTCTCTAGCCCTTGCTAATTGTCGTATACTATGCATTGTTATATAAAACTACTCTCAGGCAACTGCCTGTGAATCTCTGCTTTTAAAGTTCAACTTTCTTAAGATTTCTGGTTGTTTGGAAAAATCTTAAGTCGGAAATGGTTGTTGATGCAGGTGGCCTGTGGAGGAACCCATTCTGTTGCTTTAACACGTGATGGCCGCATGTTCTCAGTGAGTACTCTGACATCCTATGTAGAAGTCTAGAATTCCAATTGAGTTCCATATCCATTTTTTCTGTCGATTTATGCATAACAGGTGATTGGCAACGGCGCCTATTTTGCTATCCATTATAACGTGTGTGCGATATACTGGAGCTCTCTAGTAGGAGAGCTAATCATTTTATTGTCGGAAGGTTTTTTGCATGTTTGTGTGGACTCTGGGAAATAGTGCATGTGATCGGACAAATTGACTTGATATAAGATTATGTTTGTTTCAAGCACTAGATACAGTAATGTAGTAGTAATGCCGACTTGTCTCTGTTTTGGGCAGTTTGGGCGAGGAGACCACGGACGTCTTGGATACGGAAGAAAGGTGACAACAGGCCATCCTTCAGAAGTGCCCATAAACATCCCTCCTCCCAGAGATCTTAGTGAAGGTGAAGCTGAGGGAAGGTGGTGTGCTAAGTCTGTTGCTTGCGGTGGCCGCCACACACTGGCAATAGTAGAGTGGAGCAGTCGGGAATCTGAGCAGTTACCGCACGCTCCAACGAACGTGTAGTGGTATGATTGTACAATTGCGTCATTTTCGGAAGAATCTTGTCTCGTGCTTTGCAAATCCTGGCAATTGAAGCAGTTTATAAATTGTTTGCACAAGAAGTAAAGACAAAATCTCCTCGGAAGTTTGTTTTAGACTAGATGCCGGACAAATGGACCATAAAATTTGCATGAAAGAGAAGGTTGGGGCTGGAATTTGGTGCAGCAGGAGTAGGTAGCGTCTCCCCAGCCTTGCCTTGCCTGCATGGTTCTAAGCTACCTGGGTTTTTGTATGGGCTAATCAGATAAATTGATGCAATCGCAATATTAAAAATTAGCAACTCAGTTTGAGCACAATCGCGAGTAATTTTGGTTTTTTTTTTTCCCGTCGTGTTTTTTTAATACTTCGATTTTGGCACTGGTTATTGCCCGTGGCGACTTGCGGGTGTCGGTAAACCTTCACATAAGATTTGAGACATTCGACTGCAAAGTGACTAATACCAGTGTTGTGTGCGTACTTTTTTGGCCAAGATGAGTGCAGGAGCAGAGGAAGAGTTTACCTTGCCTTCCGTCGGTTTGTAAGCTCTATTTGATTTTCTTATTTAAAAATTGACTTTCCTTACCAAAAACAAGAAAGAAATAAAAAAAAAGAGACTAATGCTACTAGAATCCCACAGACAACGAGCTGGCAAACAAAAAGAATTAATTAGCCACCGACCAGTGATGTGGTAATTCAGATGAGACTACAAGCCAATGGCCATTGCCACAACTAGGACAGGTAACATCTAACATGTAAACCTTGATCAAGCATGTCAATTACACTTCCCCAAAAGCCACAAACCTTAAGCCGGGCAAAACACAAACGTTGACTGCTGCTACTCCTTGGGAGCTTTGTTAAGTGCCACATTGCTCTTCGCTCACCAAAATCCAAACAATCCGTGGAAATGAATTTGCCATTGTTTCAGGTGATTCTGCTGCATTAGTTGCATCAATGAAAGAACTCTTTTAACCCCTTAATCTTAGTTGCATCAATGAAAGAATCTTTGCCTTTCAGGGCTTCGGCAAGTCTCTTATGATGACAGTTCTTTCTGAGGTTGGTGACAGAACCTTCTGTGTCGCTGCTGTAAGTATTATCATTATTGTTTTTCACTTCGTTTGCTGCAAAAATTTGAGCTTTATTCATCATAACATCGCCGTGTTTCGGAAGATACTGGCAATGCGTCATCCGTGGAGTAGCGTTCTGTGCGGTTGCCTTTCTTCTGTAATTGTAAGTGCAATTTCTTTCTTACTTCTTGCTCCTTCCTTTTCTCTCATCAGTTTTCTGATCAAAAGTCGGAGATATAGTACTCTTTGTACCTTTGAGAAATTTCTTAGCAGAATATACCTGGCTCACTATCATTCTCGAACCTCATTTACGTAATCCAGACGAAGCTACATGCTCAGAAGTCAGAACTTTCCCGTTTTCCCTCCACCCTCAAGCCACAAAGACGGAAAGAACACCCAAAATGAAAAAGAAAAGGAAATACACTTGCTTTTGCTTGGTGAGGAATAATGAAAAATGGTGGCAGCAGTGGGAATTCAAAAGGAATTTATTGGCCTGATATTATTCATATAAGCGAAAAGAAACGAACGATCAAATTTTTAAAATCTTTCGTAAAGCTTTAAAAATGTCTTGCCATGTATTTGTAGTTGACGACTACTCTCTCTGCTGTTATTGGCTGGGCTGCGCCAAACTTGGTAAGTGATTCTTTTAGTCGTCCTCTTTTTTAGCATACCGATGGAGTTCGTATATGATTAGTTTTGCGAAGAAAGTAACAAACAAAATTTGTCGAATGTTTTTTCTTTTTGTATGCAATGCTTGCTCTTTGTTTTTCTAAACAGAATGCCTTTGATAGTTAGACTTCATATATTACTACTTTGTTTGGCAAGATTCCACGTGAACTGGCTCACCATATCACCACACTTCTCTTCTTTGGCTTTGGCCTCTGGTCTTTGTGGGAGGCATATAATGAAGATGACGAGTACGACCTCCTTTTTTTTTTCTTTCAAGAATATGTCAGAACAAAATTATCAACTTAAACTTTCATGAGTCCTAACTGGATCATTTCTATTTCATCAGCGACAACGAAGAGTTGGAACAAGTTGAAAAAGAACTGGTCAGTTACCCCTCTGCTGCATCTGGTACAATGATGTATGGCTTGGGTCTAGGGTTGAAAATTCTAGATGTGGTCTCTTAATCCTTGTTTTTTTTCCTCAAAGAATCAGGACGCTGCACCTAAGGATACTACTGGTAAAGGAGCTAAAGGCAAAGAAGGTAGCAACGTAAGGTCATGAACATTGAGTTCATGAAGCCCCTAATAGATCACATTCTCTTTTTTAAGTTACTTGTTACTAGGATGTTTAAATTTGTGAAGACAAAATTTGGTCAGATAGTTAGTTTATTACAATTTCTATCAATATGTGAGGCATTTAACCTAAACAGAAAGCCAGATTGATTTCCTCTGGAGTATCCAAAATGGACGTGTTCGTCCGTGGAATAGCCTATTGCTTGCTTGTTTTGATGTTCATTACTTACTAGTAAGAGTTCTTATAGGTTATGTAAAGCCCTGTTACCGGCGTAAACTTTAATTACTGAAGGGGAAGCTGTAATTCTGAAACGATACACATTTTCTAGGTGGCTGAGGACTTGAAAAAGCAGAGGAAGCCATTTCTGACAAATTTCTTCTCACCTGTCTTCATTGAGGTTTGCATTACTTGTTTATGAGTGATTCTACTTCTAACCAATGAGTCTCTGATTCTAATCTGGTGTAAAAATTATGTTGCCAACATGGCAGAAAGAACTTCATGTAGCATAGCCAATTTGATGTTTCTATCGTCATGTTTTTTTTAGGCCTTCTCAGTTACCTTTTTTGGTGAATGGGGTTGACAAGAGCCAGGTAAGTATCAGCTGGGAGGTGTATACATTACGTACATTGACTATCTTGAATCAATGTAATGCTCGCGATTTACCAAATTTGGTTAATGGTACATTCAGCTAGCAACCATTGGTCTTGCAGCAGATGAGAATGCCATAGGAGTGATCCTTGGTGGAATCTTGTGAGTTTCCTCGCTCCTCATTCTTTCTTGGGAAGGGGGATGTTTTTGTTGGTTAAGCAAAATATTTATAGGGCTAATGCTTAATGACACCTCAAATGGGAATAACGAAAATTGACAAAAGAAAAATCAAGTCCTGGGATTCTGTTATCTTCTGCAGAGCGCAAGTACTGTGCACCGTTGCAGCTGTTGCTGGGGGAAAGAGCTTAGCATCTAAAATCTCTGAGAGGCTGGTAAAACATTCTTCATCATCAAATTTCAGGCAAAATCTTTACTAGGATTAATACGCTCATATTCTTGCCTTTTGATACAGGTTACGATGGCAAGTGGAGTTCTTTTTCTGATTTTTGGTGTCAATCCTTTCTGTCGACTATATATATTGATCTACTCCATCATATGGATTCTTAAACGCAAAATTGACAATAGAACAAGCAGTCAACATGGAAATTGTAGCTCCGACGCAGACATGACATTAAGGAATTGGGATTCATGACGCATTGGGATTTTGTAGCTCCACACCATTCTCAGAATCACGCCAAAGCAAATTAATCGCAAAATTTATGTGCATTCGAGGCCAGTGATTCTTGCCTCGGACTTCAATTAGAAATTATCATACTATCAAAATGTTTACTCAGTTCTTTTTACCTCAGAATTTCACTGTTCTGCTGCATCCAGAACTTACATCCCCTTGTTTCAGACGACAGCAGGGGTGGGCCTCGTCATCCCAATGCCACCATATCGTGTCCCATAGCCACCGTAAGCAGGTCCAAATCTCCCGCTACACATCCCACCATGCAGTAGCAGTAAATACAGTATCTGACTCAGTAATGACAATGTGATGAAAGCCTCCAATGGTTTGCTGCAACACTCGTATTTTGTGAGAGACAAAAATCATTCAGCATCCCATCTTTCATGTAGGAAGACTGCTAGTGATAACACAATAAGAAGCTTCGATTCAAGTAAATATAAATGTGACCATTTACCCAGTCGTTTCCCTCTATGCCCTCCCAATATGATCTGCTTGCACACAAGTCTGCCACCAATAACTACTTAAAACGAGTGAACAGAGTAAAGTAGGAGCAAGGTTTTGAGCAAGGCGATTCGATACCCAAAGGCAAGAGCTGTAATAGTCCAAGCTATGAACCCAGAAGAGGCTGCACCGGCCAGACTGTCACTGTGCCAAGCCCGGAGATGGATGAGCCCAGCAAACAGAGAACATGCTCCAATTACACCGCCAATCAATGCAAACACTAGCAGAAACCTTGTAGACGGATTCCCTCCCAAATCTGTGTGTTAGAAACTATAGGGATCCAAAGATTAGTACTAATTAGTTATTGCAGAGAAGGGGAGTTAGTACAACTCACGGGGATGATCCTGGTTCACCGTCAATGTATTTGTCGAGAGACCATCCTGCTAATCCCAGTACAATTAGATGCACGACAAAGTTGACAGCTAATAGAGGTCCCATTAAGCTTTTCCCACCCCTCCCAACCGCCATGCTGAATCCAACCTCAAGCTGTTTCCTCAAGAAAAGTCCTTTCTCTTGTCTTGCTTCTGTCTGTGTAGAATCAGTGTGAGCGAGCGCGTGTGAGAGAGAGAGAGAGTTTCTTTGGGCTATAAATAGAAGGAAAGCTGGATGCGTACGTGTTTGCCCGCGGGGTGCTTGGATGTAACAGGTGTTGCAACGCAGGTGGGGAAGTACTTGTGTTGTTAACGTGGAGGCTTGAGAAGGAAATGATCGGCAAACTAGAATGTTTGCTGCTTAATTATGGGCATAGCGTTCAAGTTCTCTGCCAATTTTGGCTACATCATCTCGTTTCACTTATGTCAAAGATATGTCTTCTACTATTTCTAGTATAAGAAAGTAAAGAACAACGGAACAGGAATCAAGGCCGGGACGTTTATCCAAAATTTTCTGGGCAACTAACGCAAAAGGGAAACGGCCATGGAAGAATATCTGACATATTGTGGGTTCGCAAATAATGCAAGTTTGATAAGCATAGGACCGTAGCAGACCTATCTTTCGACTTCAGTCTTCTGCTGTCGGTAATTTGCTTTATTGAAGGAAGAAACACATCGACAGAGAGGATTTCAGTATGAAAAGTCCATTAGGTCCTCGTTGCTTACAGAAAAACAGGCTCTAAAGAGACTCTCAGAAAACATACTTAGGTGAGGTAAAATTTAGCCTAGCAGACCCCCGTACAAGGTGAAAAAGGGCTCTGAAAAAGGGTATTGCAGACACCCATACAAGTTCTTGCATATACGTAGTTCCTTCTATGGAAATCTGCTTTACATACCAATGTTGAGATCATCTCCAGCAAGAGAGTAGAGTGGAGGATCAGTTACAAAGAATACAGAGCTCCACAGCAGGATGAAGAGGCAGAAGCAGACAACTGACTTACAAGAATCCGCGTATCTTGTAGTAAGTCTGATTCCTTCCTCTTGACCACTTTCTGAAGCTTTATCATCCACTTGAATCGTAGACATGTGAGAAAACCATATGCTAAACCTGTAAAAGCTGCTCCTACAGTTGTCCTGCAACATCACAACTGAGTGAACATACTGCAAAATTGGACTTGCTCCTTTATTTTACTGCTGTAACATCATTTTTTTTTTCACATATTCACCAATTGTTATAACTCTTTTCCTTATAAACGAGATCACAAGCTCGCGTATGTATGGTTGCAGTTAAAATTTTTAGTAATAAATATTCATTTTAGTTGTTACGAGTCTGGAGTGCTAACCAGTCATCAACTGGACCAAAATTGCTTAGTGTACAGCTGAGACAAGTAGCAATTATCACTTTCTGAAGCATTTTTTTAGGACCATCATCCACCACCAGATCTCGGTTCTGAATCTGATAGGCAAGCCATGCTCCGATTATAGCAAAAACCGGACCCTAAAAAGAAAGGTTTGATTAGAAAACGTCCACAGCCATAAGGACAGCAATTAGACTATTCAGTAATGGCGGTCTCTATGACAATGAACGACCAATTAGTAAACTTTAGGATGAATTCTGCAGTTGTGCACCATTATTTTAAGGGGTGAGATGCTGCTTACCGTCCCGCCTACAGTTGGATCTGGTGTATGAAGAAAGCTGATCAGATTGCCAGAAAGTCCCCCGAGCACATATATCAAAAAGAAGGTTACTGAGCCATATGCACCGCATACTTCAGGCCCATAGGTCATGAGCATCCAACAACTAAGGGCGATATGGAAAACTCCAGAGTGCTGCAAATTAAAGGATTTAGTCCTTGTACCCAGAATCTAATCAACAAAGTACTCTACTAAACATGGAATTAATCCTTAAGGATTTCTACTCTCCAGCAGCAAGTCTGATCTGATCCCATTTTTTCATTGCTTATGGCTAGAATACATTCTCAAAAAAATTTGATGTACTAAGCTTATCATAACATGTCAATACACGTCTTCAAAAGCAGGAGTTAACTAATAGTATCCGCTGAGTGAAACAAAGTAATGTTTCATTGCAGACTCCATGTACTAAATCATTAGGTATGATAGTCCTTTCAACAACTCTTTTTTTAAATTACTGCTGCTTCAGTATTAATCTAAAAGAATGGAAAGCTAATAACTGCAAAGAAGCACGAACCCAGTTTTCAATCTTGTACCAGAAACATAGGTGTTAGTAGCCTCCACCATTCTCCATCTAGGATCAAATGATTTATCTTTGCTCCATAGGCCATTGGAATTGAAAAGAGCTGTAACTCAGAGTTCCTAATTGGACTTGCTAATTCAAACAGGAACACGGCAATGTTTATAGAAGCTAGTAATCCTCTGCATCAAGATAAGATCTATGAGTTTAAAATACAATAGATCTTGAGAAGCTACAAATATAGACTTGCTTAGAATAAACATTAAAATTAGGGAGAGATGATGATCCTTTACATTAAGTAAAAGTTGGATACTTCGTCATCTGAAATCTTCTGAGCAACCCCAGTCAACTGCAGACGAGTTCTATAATTCTTCAATTGAGAACTTTCATAGACTCTCTTGACGTGAGAGCTTGGTACTGTTTCACAAGATTTGTCTCCAGAAGAAGAGGAAATATACTTTGTTGAGTTTGCATCTGAATAAGGATTAGTAACCAAAACTCAATTTCCTTTCAGACATGAAACCCAGTGAACTAGAGCTAATCAGTAAACAACTGATAAGTATCATAATTAGCACGATACTATGCATGAAATTTAAAAGGAACACCTGCAATATTTTTCCATGTCTGAGGAGAAAAAAAAACGTAGTCAACATGTCATTCAATTCTAAAACACATTAGTGGAATTAATTTTTATATACCGTTCATCAAGTTAATAAATATTCCCTGCTCTCGCATTGAATGCCTTGGATTCAATTGGAAGGAGTTTCAGTAAGTTAAAAAAAAAAGTTGGTAATTGTTGAAGAAAAAAGAAGGAAAACAATAAACCTTTTTGGAGCAACTGATGAAATAGTCAGACATGTGGCTTGGAACTACCACACTGCAAGTCAAGAATTTTGAGTTATTAAAAGTCTTCCTCCACTGTGACAGTATCAGGAAGAGGAAGGTTTTTCAAAGCTTGAATGAGTACTCACAAAACCCTGTAAAATATATCATATTTTTTCACATGTGTACCACATTATTCAAGAAGGACCACAAATTATCGGAAGATTAAAGTAGACATGATACAAGATGTGAACTCTTCTAGGTTGTTGAATATTTTCATCTGTCAACCCTTCTCCAGTTCTCCCACCTCCCTTTTTTGTATTTTCTTTGAATGATTTTTTGACAACAGACTCCAATCCTATAGCAAAAAATATAACATGTAGCTAGAATGACTTGCATCTCATTACCTTCAGTGATTTTCCCAAGGTATTCTTCTAGAGCTGCCAACCCCTTTTTAGCTTTTAGGTCATCGCTTGTATCAAATGACTGCTTTCTTTTACCGAATGATCTTGAAGAAGACTGCATACCGTCATTGTGGAGCTTTTGGAAATAAGAATCTAAGGATCTCAATTGATTTTCAGAAGAGCTTAATGAATCGAAGAACACTGCATAATTTCCCACCATGTGAACTACTACAGTAACTGGAAGCTAAAAATCCACCTTCCTTCTGCCGCCCAAGTGAAATCAATGTCCTGAGCATATTCTGATTCGGCATACACCATCTATTTTGTAGCTTTCCTCGTAACAAGGCTCCCCCTTGCATCATGTAAATTTTCATACGAACCGAGACAATATCATATAACACATTTTATCTCCTCCTGTATTAATTTGAATTTAATTGAAGATCAGATAAAGAATGAAATAAGTGGTTTCAGGAACTCTTATTAGCCCACATCTACGACTCTAACTTCAAACGAACACTGAAAAAAAAAACAAAAAAACTATTATATCTTGTAAATACACCTGTAAGTAACTTTTGATTAGACTTATTCATTAAAACTTTCACCAGTAAGGCATCCGCCTAAAATACTGTTCTAAGTAAGAGAAAAGGTTGCCTCAGCCACAGCGGCATATCTTCAAGTTAGATGTCAAGATGTTAACTACACAAGAAATATTCTACCAGCAAAAACAGCAACAGCTACAGCTTAAGTTTCATGGGCTTGAAGGTCTTCTTGTTCAAACAAAATCATTATACTTATACACATCTAAGTTCAAAAGAAATTATAACCATGCCATCCTGTTTTCGTGCATGCAACGGAGAGAAAATCATCATGAACACATAAAAGCTTGAATGAGGGACCCAGGAAGCACGAACTTAACTTCCACAAAACACTTCCAACTAGTTATTCTTTCTAGATAGCAGAAAAAGAACCAGAATATGGTAATTTGCTTGAATCGATCGTTCAAGCCTATATACAAGCAGTTCATCGACGCTAGTTGTTACATAACATATATGTGCAAAGGTACCAGCGTATTAGACAGAAAGAGTAAAAGTATATGACGTTAAAAAGATTGTATCCTTTCAGTTTCAGATAGACAGTTACCGGGTGGACAGACCGGAGAAGCAGATTCTTGACTGACATCAGAAAATGCCCGGAGGAGCTACTACTTCCATTAATGCATGGGGTTTTAGTTGTCGCAGAATAGAAATGAAATGAAACGAAACTCTTTTCCAAAATTAGAGCGCGACGTTATGGTAACCTTATCTTCGTTATCCTCCCATTAACTGTGTGCCAGCCACGTTTATGGACTCCAATTTTCTTACACCGCTGGAATTTGACAAAAATTTCCCCATCGTTTTAGTCAAATCCACGATAAAAATCTCTAGTGGGACATTCAAATCTTTGTTTTTTTTTTTTTTGGGTACCATACAATATAAATACCATAAAAAGTTAGCTTAGTTTATGGAGTTTTTGAGAATTTGGCATCTTGAACAATGAACAAAAATTGATCATATTATTATTGATTCAAATTTTGTTCTGACCGCTAGCATTATTGGAACGTTTTCCCCTTATAGTCTCTATTAGATCAACAAATAAGTCCAGTACCATTCTTCCCCTTCTAATTTTCTCTTGTAACGTTCCCACATAGGCCTGCTTTGGGAATGAAGGAAAAGGAATAGTACAAATGTTCAAGTTGCTTGAGAGTTTAAGAAACTAACGAAATGTTTTTTTTTTTGATATATATATATAAATAATTTTTTTTGAGTGAAATGTTTTGAATTTATAATCTCCTACTTACAATTCTTTATTTTGATCACCCAACCAAACCATTCTCATACTTTTTTTTTGACATATTGACTATTAAAAATTTGTTTTATTGATAACTATGGCATTTAGAAGAGAGTTGGAATGCAATAGAGGGATGAATTCAACGGTTCGGGGAAAGGAATGCAAACGAGAGGTTTTAAACAAATTGTTCTCAATTGATTTTGATTTTCCTTCCGCTTAAAATTCTTAAACAAATTGTTCTCAACTAATTCAATTATGGTTCTATAGAATTGATTATTGAAAATAAGATTTTCTGAAAAACTCGTGTCTTCTCATTTAGTGTTAAAAAAGCTATTTTAATGAACAATAGATGTTCTTATTATGCTTATATGCTACAATAGTAAATTTTTGTGCTAATTATATATGAGTAAATTTTATATACATTGACAGTATATATATTATCACTGTTAGATTCATGACATGAATGCAAAAGTTAAATTTCAATTTCAAATTTTGCATAGTTGTCGTTCATTACACATTATCACTGTAGAAAAGATTAATCCATTATATAAATGTTAAATGAAAAAAAATAAAGGAGACATAGATAAATCTAGAAGTGGGACAGGAATAGCTTGAAAATTAAGACAGACATAAAAAGTTATCTAATCATAGTTTAGTAATTATGGTAAGATAATTTAGTAATTATGTTGAAATTTAAATGATATTTTTGTCGAGTAAGATAGAATCATAATCTAAAAGTACCCTGACACCTATTCGTCAATTTCAATCTTTTTGGGTTCAAAAAAAATCTAAAATTAAAATTTCAAGATCAATTAAAGCACACAAAAAAATAATTTTTCAAAAACAGCTAAAACCAAAAGTTTTCAAAATCAAGTCTTCCCTATGTATTCTTTTCTTTTCCTTCCAAATGCGTTCATCTAAACTAGGCCTGAGCAAGTATAACTGCAAAATCCTCTGTGGGTCTCCTCTTTTCATCGCTCTGGACTCCAACCAAGCTACCTCCAAACGAGGCCTAATAAATTAGCGAGGCTAGCGCCAAAAATTGAAGGGAGAGAAACCCTAATATTGGCGCAATTACATAACAGGGCCAAAATTCAAATGACCCGCTCTCACTCCTCCGCAAAAATTATCGTCCCATTTCTCCCTCTCAAAACCAACGTCCAAAAACTTGAGTACGACTACTGGCAAGCACGTTCTAGTCTAATCCACAATATTTTCTTCACCAACGGTGATGGCGATTACTTCAACTTCTTCACCCCAACCTGATCGATCTGTATCTGCTAAGAAGAACAAAATTAAGAGTCCCAATTCAAAAGTGGACTATGAAAATAAATCCCACAAGAAACTGTCTAAAAAGGGCCTCTCCTCGCCGGCGAAGCGCAACAATAACCCTGGAATTCGTTTGATTCACGGCCGGATTTATGATTCGCATAATGGCAAGACTTGTCATCAGGTAATCTTTTTACATAAATCCCAGAAAACTTATTTATCAGTCGATGAAATTTTCATGATTCGATAGTCTAGAGAAAGCAGAAAAAATGGGTAAATTTTCAATTTAAAAGGAAGGTTATCTGCCAAACTTGGCAGTTTTTTCTGTTTTACTTATTTATTTATTTATGTTTTGATTTGTGGCTGATGTAGATATGGTATACCTGGATTGCACAAAAATGGGGGAAAGATGGCATTAAAATTTAGAAGTGTAATCTTATGTTTTTGGTTTTTTTAGAACTTTTCCAGTTCAGCACATTGACTTGATTGTAGGTGATATGATTTAAGTAGTAAATTAGATGGGCAGCTCATACTTTTTGCTCATTCTTGACCAAGGCTCTGGTTATACTACTCATACTTTTTTGGGTACCGAAAACTGACGAGCATACGCACCCTGAAACCCATGTGCAAGAAAAGTTTAATTAGCTTTATCATTTGATGCTAAGCCTTTTATGCGTTTCACTTACTTTGAATCTTAATGTTTTGAAGTGCCGGCAGAAAACCAGGGACTTTGCAGCAGAATGCAAGAATATGAAAAAAGACAAGCTATGTCCCATTAAATTTTGTCACAAATGCCTACTGAACAGGTTAGATGTGATAATATCCCTCCAAATGTCAGACAGTAATTTACTCTTTTCCATGTTCTATGAGGAGCAGAGTAGTTTAATGCAGTATGCTATTCTGATTATTTCCAACTTAGGTATGGTGAAAAGGCAGAGGAGGTTGGAGTTTTGCAGGACTGGAGTTGTCCAAAGTGCAGAGGAATTTGCAACTGCAGCCAGTGCATGTAAATCCGTATTACGGTTTTTTTTTTTTAACATGCTTACTGGGTTTTGCTTTGATGTATTTATGCAATGTACAGGAAGAAACGAGGTGACCTCCCTACTGGTATACTTGTACGTGCAGCCAAGCAAAATGGGTTTTCATCTGTTTCAGCAATGCTGCAGGTAAAGGGGCCTATGACTTGTTATGAGGAGAAGTCTGTGAAAGGTATTGATGCCTTGCCAAGAAAGAGAGCTGCACCAAATAAAATGGTTGGTAATTGCTATTAGCTTTCTATGGGAAGCTGTAATTTCATGTTGCTTCGCATCTTTGATTGATTGAGTTTTGTTGTTTCTCACAACCTATTTATAATATTATCAGGAAGCGATGACCTCTTCACCTAGAAAGCAGGGCAAGGAAAATGCTTTTGATGGAAAGATGAATTCTAACTTATGTGCTTCACCTTTGGCCTCAAACCAGGTTGAGAAAAAGTCTAAGAAGGTCAAGGTGGAACCTTCCAATGAGATGAACAATGGTAGTGCCCATGGTCACGTAGAGGCTAATGATTTGGCAACAAACCCAATGAAGTTCCAGGGAAAGCGAGAAGAAAAATATGGCCTTGATGATGGTTCTTTACAAAAAGAAGCTAGTTGCGTGGGTGGTGAGAAAAAGCTGAAGAAAATGGCAGTAGAGGGTTCAAATGGCAAGCAGGACGGAAACATTCTCAAAGATGGTACAATTAAGGAGCCTATTAATCCTAAGGAAAAGAAGCTGAAAAAGTTAAAACAGGACAAGCTTAAGGAAATGCATAATGGCAACAAGAATGATAATGCTTTTGTGAGGAGGACTAGTCCTAGAAGGCATCAAATATCAAATGGAACTTTTAAAAAAGTTGCCAAATCTAAGAATGATAGCGATCCACCGGAAATGATGCAATGCGATGCCAAAGTTTCTGTGCAAGGTTTTGCAGAGTCCACCAATAAGAAAGAGAGGAAAGAGGAAGATGTTATTGGTAGTGAAGTTTTAGCATCTGATGATAGGAAAAACAACAATCATCATGGAACCCATGCTGGAACAGTTTTAGAGACTTTGCACATTGACACAAAAGATCAAAGGTTTCAAAACAGTGATATGGATTCTGGCATTGTATTGCCCCATGGAACTGAACTGACAAGTGTACATGACATTCAAATACCACCAGAAGATGTTGGCAAAGCCTTGCAATTCTTAGAGTTTTGTGCTGTTTTTGGAAAAGTAAGTGATTACTCCTTTAACCTGTTCTGTATTCTGTGGAATTTACAGTCACATCAAAAGCTTCTTCTCTTACAGAGCACTGTTATGTAGCACCATGCATATTTGCATGTGGATTTTGCCATCATTTTTGTTTTCATTGTTTCTGGCCTGGGGTTTTAGATTTGTGGATCATGATAAGATGCTGTATCCAATTATCATTCTGATTGCACAGGTGCTTTCTCATTTGCTGTCATGTAAGCTATCGTACCTGCCTGTTAGGATGGAGTTTTGTGATGATCTATGTCAATTCACGCGTTCTTAATCCATCAAAAGTCTTTTTGTCGCATTTTGGCTTTTGTTGGTCGTATTTCCTTCTTCCCTTCTTCACTAATCCTCAGTATGAACAACAGGAAACTTTGCCCTTTAGTTTTGAATCTGACTCCTTTTTGTTCTTCAATAGGTTCTTGGAGTGAAGAAAGAGCAGCCAGAATGTGTGCTCAGAGATTTGATATACGGGAGAAGTAGTCGTCGAGGAAAGTATTCCGTGACAGTTCAGTTTCTTATCAAGCTCCTATCTGTAATTCGAAAGGACAGGGGACAAACGTATGGTTCTTTGTCTAGTTAAGTCTTTTTGAATAATGCCTTCTCCTTTCACTGAAGCACTTTTTACCTTGGTAACTTTTCTAGATGTTTACCACTAAGCCCAACGTATGGGCAAAATTCATGGATCAATGCACTAACAGAGTGCATTTCTGAGTCTGGAAGCATATCAAAATCACTGGACCTGAACGGGCTAGATAAAGGAGCCAATGGATATGAGAATTTAAACTCTTCGAAAAAGCTTATTATCTTAAATCTTTTATGTGACGAAGTTCTTGGAACTCTGTAAGTTATAAAATTGTATTAAATATTGACCTAGTACTTTATTGCCATACATAGACTACTTATTATTTTTGCTGGGAACAGAAAGATACGGAATTGGATGGAGAATCAGGTATCAAAAGCTGCTGAAATAGCTAAGGAAGATTAAAGAAAGAGTTCTTGCTGCAAAGGATAAGGTAAAGAAACAATAATCAACGTAAAGTTCTTCTATAAGATGGAAGAACCAACAGTGTCTTAAAAACCGCTAATCCAAATGATTCTTGTTTTACACAGGAGAAGCGTTTGAAACAGAAAATACAAGATGAGATTGCCAAAGCAATAATCGAAAAGAATGGTGATCTTCTTTCAGTTTCAGAGCATGATGCTGTCATTTCTAAAATTAAATGTGAAGCAGCACGAGCTCATAGCGAGCTGCTGGAGTCAATTGGATTGCAATCAAAAAGTAGGTCCTCAATTTATTGAACAATTTTATGTCTGAATTTTGAAAATGTTGGTGCAAATTGTTTGATTAGTATAGAATGATCTTCATCAAGTCAAATGTGTTCCATTAGTTAGTTCATTAGTTTTATTGAATTCCTCATTCCTCTACAATTTCTGTAATTTCTAAGGAAACAATCATATGGATTAATCTTGTTTTGCTCGTGCCTCTAGTTGGTTTTGCAATTCTGGAGTCAATTCACTGACTGACTTGACACTGATTTGCAGAGGAATAAGTCCTCGACATTTTTGTCTAAAATAGTACAGTTTTCTATTCTTCTATGCTTCTCATCAGTCAAGTGGCTTCTGTGACGAAGTCTAACTGATTCAGAGTGGTGTTTGACATTTCTAATACACTTCCAAGGATTCTAGACATCTTTAATTGTTAAAGCCTTATATATATGTCCAATCTCTAAGTCTTCTTGAGCGTGCTGCTGAATCAATAATTTTGCGTTGATAGTTAAATAGGCACGACAATTGGTTATAATTTGACCTACCTGCTTTGACTGTGTAGATAATCAATCATCTGATGCTGTTAGGACAGAGACTATCTATTTGGGAACTAATGGTCATGCATATTGGAGATTAAAATGCCTGTCCAATAAATCTGATATACTCCTTCAAGGTATGTTCTTAGTCAACTGTCTTGTAGTAATTCTTTTCAAGCCTTTGGCAATTGAATCCTCTTCTTCTTCCTCTTAAAAAGTAGATGTAGGAACTGGGGATACTTCTGCATCAGATGAGAAATGGTTTGGTTTTGAAGAGGAACAAAAAGAAGTACTTGAGAGGCGTATAAATAGTTTGAGGTAAATTTTCATTATATTCTTCTATTCATTTGTTCCGCACTCCTAAATATCAGTTAAGCAGTCAGCACTTCGGCGTATTTAAGCCAGGGATGCTAGGACTTGATGGCCCAGTTCCACCAGAAGATTTTAACTTCAAAGTTCAAACTTGCTGTTATGGCTGTGATTTGCATGTCTTATACAAAGCAGCGTAATCTGAATTATCACTGTACTAATTCTGGGTTCCTTATAACTTTTTGCATCGTGATGTAAAAGTCAATCCTGTGTAATTAGGCTCCTTTGATTGCAGAGGAAAACGGCTAAGGGCTAAGAGGGTTCCATTGCAACAGCAATCCCAAAGTAACGGAAACTTTCCGTAGGCAATAGCATGGCACTTCGTTGGTTCAGACATCCAGGTGTACCTTAGATGTACGATAAATCCATCATGCTGGTGTTATTATGTTTGATTTTCATTTCTTCATGGGTAATCTGAGATCAAAAGCATAATCATAGTAGAGCTAATATGATATACTTGTCATGAATTGAGTTGCTAACACTTTATTAGGAAGAAAGAAATTAGTGGACGACCACAATCATTTCCAACTTGATTTCTAATTCCTGAAATGATGCCGGCGTAATGTATTTTGTGCAAACTGTTGTCTGCAGGGATGAAATTTATGGTCAATTACTTATTCTTGATGCTTCAAACCTGGCTGGGTGGATTTTTCCTACTTTTGGGCAGTTTGTGAAGATGTACATGTACTTGTACCTTGGCATATTCATGTCGTACTAATGTGTAACTCGACTGATATTTTGCATATTTTAGCAATTCTGAGACTACCTTCCTCTGAAGGTATCTCATATTGTCGGGCGAAGTTTGTATTGCAAGCTGAATTGGGAGCTGCATGCTAATATTGAAATCTTTTGTTTTACATTAAGTCAAATGCTATGAAACTTCAGTTTGGAGAAACTATTTTATACTCTTGAAATTTGAGTAGGCATTTTAAAGTAGGCTGTTGATTTCTGTCTCAAGCAATCCTTCTTACTACTGCAAACATAATTGATTAGTTTTTAAGTATCAGAGTCCCAAAAGTTCAAAAATCACATAGCCTCTGTTTCCTAAAATGAAGAGAGAGAGAGAGAGAACTGAAGAATTCTTTAAAACCACATATTTTTGACCGTAATGATCACTCAGTAATGAAAATTATGCCAGTCCTTTTTCTTTTCTTTTTTTTTTTGTTTGTCGAAAAGGAAAAAACCTGAACTTGTTTTGCATATCATTAATGAAAAGACAAGTCAATCAATTAGTATAAGGATAATGCCAGTGTCAGGCATAAAGCAGGTTTTGGAGAGTTTCCACCATGCTTCATTAAGATATCGTTGAAAACAGGGGGAAAAAAAACAGAGAATTATCCCAAAAATCTCAGCAACTCTCGATAACATCATGATATGCTTAGAATTAGAATACAAAAGGACTAAATAACATCATGATAGCAATTTCGGGAAGTCCTTTCTTGAGGACTGTATGAATCAATTTCCTATACATCAAAATTACAAAATCATTAGACAACCTAAGCAAAACCCACAGCTTATGTTTCAAGTACAGGCGGGATTTGATGTTGGGATATCGCAGGACGGTCTACAATATTGTGTTAGAAATAAGTCGAATTTCATACAAATCTTTACCTCCCTTCACTGCATTCAAAAAGGTTAAAACTACTAGTTATGCATCATTCCAATGGAAAAATGCTCTTGAAATTTGATTGTTTTTCTGCATAATGCATGCCATCATAGTGAATATCAGAACTTACCGACTTCAGCTGTTATCCCGGGTCCAAAGAAAGATGCATATTTTGCCTACAGTTTAAAGACACTGCTGAATTAGTAAGCTCAACAAAGAAAATTAACTACATGGAGGTTGCGGGCAATCAAATGGACACCGGATCAGCTATAACAGAAAAAAACGATACATTCAACTAAGCTAACAGCCAATAGGTGTAGGTTTGCCCAAATTTGCATCATGAGTTGTTATTAGTCCTCACCTGTCTTTGTTCAAAATCTGACAATTGTAGAGCTTTTGCCACAAATACCAATATTAAACAGTATTTACCATCCTCAGTAACCTGAGACATTGAAACGAACAAGATAACATCGCTGCTTCATTAACAAGTCACTGAGGAATAATATGGTCATATCAGTGGCTATTAGTATGTTACTGAGGCAATCAAAAGGCTCCAATGCACGTGCAATTTATATGGCTCATGCAATATCAAGCAGGCTCTTGATTTATGTGTCTATATATAAACCACACTACCGCTTTTTGAGAGTGCCATGTCTTGCATGTTTTTTAATCATAATAGATGTCCATTTCTTTTCTTGTAGATAATCATAACAAATGGTCAGATGAAAAACTTGTCATGATAGCATACGGTCACGCATGCTTCGAACATTAGCTGCAAAGTGTGCTGTTATTGAAAAAGAAAAGGAAGCTCAAGAAGCATACTTCTTCACGAATCATCTGTAAAACTGGAGCACTTCTTCGTGGAATTCCTCCACCCTAACAAAAAGAAGACACGGGCCACTTCAATGTTTCCTTTTTCCTATTCTACAATATCATTGGAAGAGGAAATTCTGCATTTAAGTTGCATGAAGCAGGAAAGAGTGCGAAACTGAAGCACAATCAATGCAATTGATGGTCTTAAGAAGCTATGGCATTTTTTATAACTTGCTCAGATAGCATTATTAACCACTAGAGTGATATACCACAAGTTTCAAATATCATTCATAAAATGGCAAAATCCCTCACCATTTGTCCAGGCAGTAGCTTCTAAAAAGATTCTAAGCTTGCTGCAGTTAACAATTTGAGTGCCTGAGATATTTTCTAGAGTGTCTCCTGCCCCTAGTTCATGTAATTCGTTGTTTTCTTTCTCTCATTTTTTTTTTGGGTTCTACCTCGGAAAATTGCAAAAGCTGATCTAAGTACAGAACAAAAATCATTTGAATACATCATTGTGTTAGAACTCATCCTGACTAGTAATCTTGACTCAAATTCTCAGAAGCATATAGGCCTAACCAATGAGGTCTTTAGGTCCTTTTTCTGCATTTCCACCCAAAAGTCAAAACCTTTCCACTTTTTCATTCTCATTGTTCTTGTTGGGGTTTTTGCATATACATGTGCTTGAAGGGGATGCGAGGCTGAGGCTTGGGGTTGTGGACTCAGATGAATGTAGATAATTTTCTGTTAAAATAAGAGGGAAATTACCTGACCATACTGGAAAATCCTTTTCAATGCCTCGTCTAGGTGCTGCTCATCTCCATAACGATATCTTGTAACATCACTTCTGACCTAATAAACAAAAGACACGACTTTGCATGATTTTACAACCAAGGAAAACCTGATATGCGTGGTTCCGCGTAGCATAAGCCATATTTAGAGTTCACCTGCTTGAGGATTGGGGTAGCACAACTTTCCCGCAGCTTTTGAGCATCTGAATGGGTCAAGCAGGGCACTGGTTTAAGCTCTGCGTACTGCATAAAATAATGGCTTTAATACAACGGAAAACTTTGAATATAACTTGCCAATTTTATCAGCCAGCAAAACGCAGAGTTTATAGCTTCTTTAGCCGATGACTGAAATCATTTATGTAACAGGACAAGCCAATATCTTCGAAGTATAAAGAATAAGAAATCTTTCCTCAAAATAAAATATTTTATTGAAGCCTTTCAATAACAAACAAACACTCACCTTGAGAGCCATTCCAATGATTGTTAGTGGAAATCCATATGTAAGCATTAAAGCAGACCACTCAGATCCAGGAAGGATGTTGAAGTATGCCCCAAAACCATACCTGTGTTATTTTGAAAAAAGATGAAATTAATTGAAGATGCACCTTGAATGATCACGATAGACTATGAAAGAAACATTATTCTGTATACAAGACAAAAAGATTCTAGCAATTTGGAGATATCCAATTTCATTAGAAAACTACAAGGCAGAATAAAGTAGTTGGGAATCAACAATATATGTTATGAGCAGCATGCATTGTTGGTGAAATGTGCTTACGAGAGAAGTGTAATTCCACCACCTAGGCCAATCACCCCGAATGAGACCTGCAACAGTTGGTAATACCGTAAAAATCCTAATTTAACAGGCTGAGCACCAGATTGATACTATCAGAAGTGTCATGTAAATTGTATTACATCACGACATACAAAGAAGGCCAATTTTATAGTTGTTTGTTCCAATACAGTATTCAATTTTGTCCCCATTTCCAGTGTATCCACAAGGACGCACTGCAAGTTGCTCTATCAAGCAAAATCGTATATAAAGAACAGAGAATTAAGATAGCACAAACGTTCAAGAGCCCTTAAAATACTCATGGCTATTGTTTTTGTCCGACCCAAAATGTCCACTTCTCCACTGTCAAAGCAAAAGTTTCCTAATAATCCTTATAGAGGGGGAAAAAAAATAGAAAAACTAGATAACCGCCTTTTTAAGTGTACCTTGGCGAGGGAAAACTCATCATCGGGAACAAGGGACTTGTCGGCGGAAGTGGTGCTGGTGGTGGGCTGAGTTGAATCGGCCGCTTTGAAGATGGGTCTGAATCGAAGATTATGATGATGGGTGGTTCTTTCTTGAATGGTAGCATATAAAACTGGAGTCTGGTCTGTTAAGTGTGGTTGCTCGGTTTAGATACTGAAGATAGCTGCAATTGCAACATTGCAGAAAACGTGGTGAACATGGCACAGTCCTTCCTCCTCCTCCTCCTGCTGTAGTTGGCAAGGATGGTGTTGCTGCCATTGCAGTAGAATTCATGGCCATATCTGCTGAATTTTTTTGGTTGGTGATTACCCAGACAAAACTTTGCTAAACTACTACAGTTATTGGTTGCGGAGGGAACACGCTCTCAGCCGCCAATTCTTTCACATGATGATGTGGCATTCTTTTATCTTCTCGTTTTTCTTCTTTATTTATTGTAATTTACCCCTTTTTCCTATTATATTGAATTCATTGATTCAAATGGGGAAAAAAAAAAAAAGAGATGCTAGTAAATTAAATGACTCCATTCTTTTCTTCTTCTTTTTTTTTTTTTTTGTACTTTTTCTAGTTGTCAAATGAAAGTTATGCTGACTTCCTCCATTATTTACAAAAGACCTAATTGAAGGCTAGTTCAAAATTTTGCCGATTATTAGGTTAATTTGGAAATTTTCCCATACATTTTCACAAAAATATCTCATCTTAGAGGCGACATAACAGTACCTATTACTTTTAAATATAGCTTTTCTTGTAAAAATAATTTTCCCCACTTTTTTTTTCAAATATTGATAACAAAATTTTGGTGCCTCTGTTAAAAACTTACCAAGGAAATTGACATGTTTTCTGCTATTTGCTTTTGCATCTTATTAATCAGCCCAATATGAATATGTTTCACTGGACTTCTGAAATCAACCCAATATGAATATGGGCTCCAATTTGTGGCCCATAGATTAAGTAATAGGAGTTTTGGTCTTCAAACCAAGTAACGCTGTCCTTCAGTCCTCTGCAATAGGAGTTAGCTCTTCCACTTCACAAATTATTTCAGGAAGCCTAGAAACTTTCACAACCCATCTTGTAATCCGAAAATAAAAATGAAACTATCGGTGGCCCATTAAGGATGTTGGAGGTGTGCTTGGGTCTTCTGTTACACATTTCTATGTCATAAAAATTTCTTAAAATGACAAATGCCCCACTAAGAGAGATATTTTAAATTTTGAAGAATTTTTTAATTATTGCATGGGTATAATAGGAAAAGCTGTAACGGAAGATCCTTTGCTGAAGTTGAAGGAGTAATGCAGTCGTCGCAGGATAGACAGTTGTGCTCATTTCAACAAATTTCAAGTAATTTGTTCAACAATATAAATCATTAGAACACACAAAAAAAATATTTTTTTCCACACACAACGTATGTATAAGCTATTAGGGGTGTTCGTTGGCTGGTGATTGATAATTCGGTAAAAAAAAATTGAGAATTTGGGAATTAATTTTTCAAGACCAATATTCAATTATTGTATAAGCTTTACTTTGGTAAATTGGATATTGATAATTGGATTTCAATCAGAGAACCGATAATTCAATAATATCTGAAATCTGAAATGTCAAATAGTAAGCCAAGATATTTTATCTCTCTCTAAAAAAAAAATTGTTGCACTAAAATAATACCTCATATGTTTTTTTTAACAAAATTCAATCAATTTAACTAATAATATTGTACCGGACGACTAGTTAGTAGTCAATACTAAACTAATTACTCATTACGAATTAGTATTTAGTAACGTGTGTGTGTATATATATAACTAATATAATATATATAACATCATATTATAATACTATCCTATTATAATAAAAAATAATATATATTTTTAAAGTTTCACAAATTCGGACGATAATCAATAATTTGATGATGCATTTTTAATATTCGTTTCCAAATTATTTTATTAAACATTGTAATAAACTATATTTCGATTTTACCAAATTCCAAAATTCAGTCTGAATTGGATCGGTCGATTTTTCCTGATGTTTTTTTGAACACCCTTCTTAAGAACTGGTGCACGGACAGAATCTAGCGGACACTTGGGCTGCATTAACAAAATCATTTCTTGTGTCCGCTTTTACGCAAACTTGTGCAGCCAGACATTACGTTTGTCATTTGATAACTCCCCTTGGAAAACAGTGTGGTGAATTAATGCTTGAAGTCTGGAAAGAATGATATTTTAACTACGAAGCCAATTTTTTTTTTTCAACGCAGGGAGCATCTCAAACGTTGCCAGATTTATCTCTCTGCGCGGCTCTACGCCTGTGCACCCCGCCCCCCCAAAAATACACAAGCAGTAGAGAGTGATTTGAACACACAACCTTAGAATCTAATTAGGCTAACCCGAAACCATCCGACCTCAAGAACTTGCGAATTGTCACGTATTAAATTGTAGTAGCAAGTACATGAGATCCAGAAATTATTATTACCATTTTTTACCTAGTAGACCACTAACGACATGATGCACCGTGTCGTGACTGCCATAATTGTGCAGAACAGATGGAATCTCACGGAAATCCATTCATTGAATTGAAAGAGGAAGTACAACATTTCATCCATCAATGATCAAACAAAAGGCAAAAAGCAAAAAAGAAAGAGCGGTGATAAAATGAATGAAAGCTACTGTGTTGGATTATACGGTTCATCTTTTGACTCAATTAGTAAGCTGGGGAAAGCGGAAAAGGGCTCAGAGAAACTGTTAGAAAGAAAGTAGAAAATGCAATAGACCAGAGGAATCCACTCAGCAAGAAAAGCAAGCACATGACCCCTATCAAAGCATCACAGTTGCAGGTGCATTCATTCTATTCCTGTTTTAAGGAAAAGAACTACTTTTATTGCTTCCCTACGTTGTTGCTCCTCTTTTTCCCTTTCCTTGGCAAGCTTCCTGTTACGACGCGATATGACGCGACTGACTGTGCATCAGAGAGCATCTTCCTTCCTTCCCTCCTTCCAATGATGGCTCTCCACTCTCTCTAACCTCCTCGAGTGGTGGTACCAAAAAAAAAAAAAAAACAAAACAAACAAGGGTTGTACGTCAATTTGTCGAGCAGTCCCAGAGAAAAAGAGGAAAGGAGGATGAAAAAGGGGAAAAGGGAAAAGAGGGTCCAAGAGGGCCGATAATAGAGAAGGGGTTGTGCCAAAATTCTTGAGCAAGTTACAAAAAACATGCACGTGAGAGCTCAAAGCTTATTCCACTTCCACCAAAATAAAAACAAAAACTTGGACATCACTTTGATAACAGAAGAACTAATTCGCATTCCAACCATAGCATTCAAGAAGTAACCATGAAATGAAAGTGTCTTCACCTTCACCAATTTATGAGACTGAAAATAGAAAGATATACTACTTAATAATCTTTGATCATATATAGGGTTCACCGAAAGAGTGAAAAATAAAATTCAGGGAACAAGTTGGATTATTTCTGATGCCGGGCCGACGCAACAATAACAGTAGTAATAGTAGCAGTATTTGCTCTCTTTTGACACCCATTCATGCAGTAAACAAGCACATTCTTCTTCTTCTTATTACTGCTTGCTGCTTTGTGTTTCACTCTTTGCCTTCTTCTCTTCCACAAACTCCACGACAAACATCCAACTTGTTGCTTCCCTTTCGTCTTGTTTCCTTCACCATTTCTCTTGGTTTCTTCCTCTTCCTCTGACGTTTCCTTCACTTCTCCCACCTGTAAAGCTTATTTTTTATGAGCTTCAGTTCATTCGATTAGCTGGGAATTGGAAATAATTATTGTAATCAATTCGGAACGACCAGATAAATAAATTTTGATTTGGACTAAAGTCAGGGTTAAAACTGTGGAAGGATTATGAAAAACGGTACCTCACTATTCAAGTTGAATTCTAAAATCCCCTTTTCTCAAATATAAATGTAAACAGAATTGAAATAAACCCTGTTCGATTTTGAAGTGACTCCAAAGAATACCATATTAATTAATCTCTAGCTACGTACAATAACATATTAATCTGGTTAACGTGAAGCACGTACGCAATCAAATTTTCTTTCTCGTACCTTAGTACACTGAAACTATTATATGTTGCTCAATAGGTACTACTTGGAAGATTGTGCCAGCCGTTAAGCGGTAACCAGTGACTTACCACATCAGATTTAATTTTTTCACTAGAAACCGGAGAGTCGCTATGCTTTATTGACCTTTCTTCAATTGAAGGAGTAGGAGCAGGGCTAGGACTATCTGAACTGAAGTCAGGTGGGGTGCTTTGAGTTCCAATGTCTCTAGTACTCATGCTTCGCATTTTCTTCTCTGCAGTTAGATATTATTATTAACACGAGCGAAGTTTAGACCATAATATTGGATAGTGATATCTAGTTTTGAAATAATGTCATACTCACGGGTCAAATTAAAAGACTGGCATTTCTAATGCTACGGGTTGGCAAGAGGAACATGAATTTACTACCTTGGAATTGAATTTGAACTTCATCTTCATGTATGGTGATAGCTGGCTTAGTCTGATATTGTCGCGAATGAGTCGGATAAATAAGAGGTGCAGACATTGTAATTCTGCTGGCTAAGTTGCGAAATGATCTTGCGCTGAGTGTCTTTGCCGACAAAACACTCCAATGGAACTTCTCCAGATAAGGGGTTGCATATGTACTTCTCTGCTTCATTCCACTTGGAGTTAAGAGCCAACCCATCCGGCGACAAGTGCTCCCAACTATACACTGTTTTCGCTTGCAATGCTGCATGAAACGACATAGATTCTTCACAACGTTAAAAAAAAAAAAGAGCCTTCTTGAGAAACATGCTAGACTTAATTTTGCTTGAAAATGAACAAAATCTTACCCTTAAGTGCATTGGTGAATGAATATGTCGAAGGGTCGATTTCCTCTGAGCAAAAGAAGATGTTAATAAGACGTCCAATTATTTGATGGGAGGAAGAAGAGGGGTTAATCATGTTACCTCTAAGGGTATAGCCGGGAGAAGAAGCTGTACTAGAAATGGTTATGTTTTGATCTGAAGGACCTTGCATCTTCTCTAAAACTTCGAATATTTGATGCTGAGAATCTTCTTGAACTTGTATTTTCACGGCTGATCCGAGCCTTCAGAGCCCATTCATTTAAGTTGAACTCAGACTCATCTCTTCGTCTTGATCCTATAGGAGTAGTAAGAGATTGCTCCATCGCAGATGCCATGTCACTATGGAAATGCTGATTCTCAAGATTAATACGCCTTTACCTTGTAGCAACTTACTGCACACTTTTTATAGTACTTGAATTTCAAATATGACAGAAAGATGCTTGACAGTATCCATTCAAAACCATTCGAGTCCTGCCAAAAAAGATATTCAAATTCTTCAACCAGAGACTAAACTTCCGGTTTTTTTTTTTTTTTTTTTTTGTGTGTGGTGGTGGTGGGGGGGAGGAGGAGAAGGGGGGGTTCAGGGGTTCTTACTTCTTATGCGGTACAAGCCGGATAAGCTAATACCAAATTGACACATGGACACCAGGATGGACCTTGGTATGCAAGATTTTATGCAGAATATGGCTTTTATATCAAAATGTTGGAGCATATGATATGGAAGAAGTTTGTTGTAGTCCTCCAATTCAAATTTAGTAGCCCTTAACAAATACAAGTATTTATAGAGGAAAAATACAATAAAGATCTCATAGTTGGCCAATGAAGTTATAGCGACTGTACATAGGGTGTGGTCGCATTCCCACAGCGTATTGTGGTTTCATTTGCTAAACTGGAAGATGAAATAGACTATCCTCCTGGCTAGCTGTGTCCTGAAAGGCTGATGCAGCAGCACAATTAATTAATGTTCTGTAGACAGACAGGGTGGAAATTGAAGTTGATGCAGATCTAATTTGAGATGTGAGTTAATCGGCTGCAGGCTAACTGCTTTGATAGCCAGGAAATTGATGATGACCGATCCCACGTCCCGATTAAGTTAAATCTATGTTATCTCATTTTCCATGTTCTTTGGTCCATCATAGCTCTCACTTATTGATACGTTGCATCCAGTGAAGGCGATTGCTTTGGAAATTGGAAATTGGAAATTGTCAACCGCAAACCAAAGAATTAAGGAAACACCAAAAGAATGGAATGTCTTATGTATACGTTTAAATGGTTTTGCAAAGTGGTATAATCAATTGAACTAGAGTTAGACGTTGTTGTTGTTCATTCTTTTGGCCATTTGCATTTGCAGTGGTACACGCAGGTCAGTTTGGCTCCCATTTTCCGTTTGTCATTTTGTTTTTGTTTTTGTTTTGGGACATCAAATAAAGGAAAGATCATTTGTCCCTGGGCGTTGTTCCAATCTTCAACTTACCAAATGAGTTGGGTGACATTCAATTTAAATCCACTTTGACATACATGCAGCCCAAGAGTATACTGCAGGGAAAAATTTCGAGGGAGACCAAATACAAAAGATGGAGTCGCTCATTTTATGGTCCCATGTCTTATCACAAAACAAAAATATACAGAACAGGCCCGAGGGGAACTGCGCTTGAAAGGTAAGTTCCTAAAAGCGTAAGACACTTTGGTTCAATCATCATGGGAAAAAAAAAAAAAGAAGAGTAATCAGCAACTTAGGCACTGTTTGTTTTGAGTGAATGGGAGGTAAAGAAAAGGAAATAGAGGGATAAGATTTTTGATATTTTTGATTGATTTTTGAGGGAAAGGAAGGGATGAAAATGAAGGGAAAGGACATTTGAATGAACTCAGACTTCTTATGCTCTCGTATCTTTTCTTTTCCACTAGAATCCTTTCTTTCCCTTTCCCTTCAATCCAAACGGTGCCTTAGTCGAGAGCAACATATTAGAGGTTTTTTTTGCCCCGCTGATGGTGCATATATTAGAGTAGAGTTCAAGATGTATGCTATATCATTTCAATTTGAATTTTAACTTTAAATTTTGTACACATAACTTCATGCAGATCTACTAGTATATATATTGTCAAAAAAGATTTATCCTAATTTAAATAAGTAATATATACACCGTTAGTGCAGTTGGGATTCTTCGTGCCACTATCTGATTCCAAATCAAGTGTCAGTCTCACTTAAGGGTACAAACGACCGAATCAAGTCCAATTTCGGTCTAATCGAGTCGAGTCTCAACATAATTTTACGAAACTCGAACTCGAACTTGAACTTGACTGGTTCAAAATGTATCTAATATAATAATTTTTCTCAATAAATAATAAAATATTATGTATATATATATATTAATTTTACTATTAAAAAATATATATATATAATCAAGTTTCGAATCGGCTTCGCGAGCTAACGAGTTTACTATTTTTGAATTCGAGTTTGAGTTCGACTTGTTCAGCTCGAGTTCGAGTTCGAACTCGATATTGACCAAGCTCAAGTCGTGCTCGGATTCGAGCCGCTCGCAATCGGCTCCCAAGTGGTTCGATTCGATTGCAACCCTAATTTCATTTATCACGTGAGGGTAGAAGAAATTTAAATAACAATACATGGTAACTTAAATAAATAAAACACTTTGCACAAATATAGAAATGACACTGAAACAAATGGCAATGAGGATCCCATGTGCCATTAGTGCATATAAAATTAGAGTAAATCTTATATATACTGGCGGTGTATACACTATCACGGTTGGATATACGACGACACATATATAAAATTTGAGTTTGAATTCAAATTCGAATTATGTGTCATGCATCTAATGATGAAAGTGTATACATTGTAAGTGTATAGAAGATTTATCCATAAAATTAACTCAAGGTAGGTTTAAAAGAAGCATAGTAGAAGGACGTAACGGAGAAATCCTTGGATGGTGATTCAGAATTTTTACTGATCCAGTCAATTTGGATGACGGAAGTGATAAAAAGCACAAGTTGCCTGGACGGACAAGCAGTTCAATTATTCAGCGCAGGTACTTCCGTTTTTGTGGAAAATGCAACTTTTACGGAAGGGGCCTAGAGATATTGTACAGCATTATACTGAAAAAACCCATACCAGGTTTGAAGAAATGAAGGAAATAAGTGGATGATATGGCGTAGAATCAGTGAAAGGTAATTTTCAGCAGTGGGCTTGAGATTTTTGGAGTGGAATTGAGGGGATGATTAGTTTGGTGTGCATGTGCATTGGCATGTGGATTGGGAGTTGTCATCTTCAGCATCATGAGAAATGAAATGAGTAGCCGGGGCCCCCCCCCCCCCCAACCACCCTTAGCGTAGCAGCGGGCAGTACTTTTTAACTCATCGCCCTCAGTTTTGTCTCGTGTTTATGCAAAAGTATGTTTCACACCAGGCAGCGGATAAGGTCACTTGTTTCCTGTCTCCTGCCTCCTGCCTCATTCATTCAATCCTTCCTTAGAACGAGTTCCATTACTCTCTATACATGTTACATACTCCTCTCCCCCCCTAAGATTCTTGTCCTCAACAAAATCATCCGCTCCGCTCGAATAAATTGATAACTTAAATTGGCCATTCGTATCAAGTAATAATGCGACATTCAACCCTGTCGATGCCGCCGGTGTTAACTGCAACCGCTGAAATGAATTGAAAAATTTTAAAATTCAAATTGCAAATGTGCAAAATATTCGACGCAGCAAGTTTCGTTTCAAGGCTGCCAACATGACTGCGACCTCCGCAAACAACTGCAAAAACTAGTCCCACCATACCACACAAACACTTGCCCTAACGAACACGGTAACGCGCATGCCTGCCAGAGCATCCTGTCACACGCCCATGAGGAAGGAAAAAGAGCTGAATGGAGGTATGATTTGCTCCGAATTGCCACTGGATCCAAAAATGACCAGCAACTTTAACTTCCGAGTTCTTTTTTGAGTTGGAGGAACTGATCAGTACCGGCCAAAATCCCACCATTTTTTTCCCCGAGTCACGGAATTGAGATTACCCCTGTACCACATCACACATTGGTTTGATGATTTTCGAGCAGGTAGGACCAACGTATATAAGGACCATAGATTGATACTGTAGCCTGTTGCCTTATCGGATTAGGTTTCTTCCTGAGTATCACCTTTCGCGGGCCATAAAAGAGATGTTATGAAGTCTTTCTTTCCTTCAATTGCGCATTTCCAAGGGAAGAATGTCTAGGCATTATATTAATATTACCAGACAACACAGTCTGTTGTACTAAAGAACTTTCAATGCCCCCGGATGGGCAGAGGAATAGCAATAGGAAGTTAAAATCTCACCAGATGTTTTCCCATGCTACAGCACCAAGTCGGTCATCTGAACGACCCAATAATTTAAGTAACAAAATTCAAGATAGGTAACATATAAATAAATAAATAATTCGTTACAACTATATATATCTGTTGAAGTGTAACGCCCTTCAGATATGTACCCAGTGGAGGAAACAACCCTGCTACAATTACAAACAAGTGTTATGACAAGTGAACAGTTTCAAGTATAACATTCTGCACGCACTGCAGAAACATATTTCTGCCCGATCCGAGCACTTACACTTGGGAAATGTAAATTGCAATCTCTCCATAGCAGCCAGAGATGGCATAAGGCGCTAAACAAGTGGTCCAAATCTAATAACATCTCCCAATACGATGCGTAGCTACCCCTTACCTTAAAGAGTGTCAGATAAAATGCTGATTTTCTCCACCAATAGAAGGAAAAAATGAGAGCACCCAACGGATAGAGCCTGTAAACCCGCGAACCAACAGCCAAGGCTCCTCAAGCAGCAGGCCCGTAGCATTCGCTTGATGTCTTGATGAGAGACTTGAACATCTCAAGCTTCAGAACTCTGCTGACAGCCACACTACTACATCCTTAATGATACACAGAAGCTTTGCATGAAATGGATGAAATTGACTGTACAACAAAGGATGTGCTTTTCCATTAGACCAAATTAAGCAAGTGCATCAGTAAAAGAAATCAAGCCAACGCTTTTCCACCGATAGATGATGCTAATACTAAGCCTATCACAATACCTTAAGTGAACCAACCACAGACCTAGTTGTCAATTTTACCATTCCTGCACCATCCAAACTATAACATTTTCAAGCTAAGGGGCAAGTAAATTGAAATATACCATGTCTGCGGTGGTGAAGTTTTACGAAGCTAGCATTATCACATCAGAATTCTTGAAGCGATGCTGATAATTGCATCAATCAAAATCTTACAATTCAAAGCAGGGTTTATCCTAGATATAGCCAACTTTTTCCTAATATTCAACTAGGCAACAAGACCAAATATCAATGGTAGCCAATAAACCTGGTCAATTCTTCCCTGCCAATATCAATCGAATTCATCAAAAACTCTCTACTTCCCCAAAAAATATGAGAACTCACAGGAATCTCATGTAGAGGGCAGTTTATAATTTTAGATGCACCAAGAATTAATCAAAATTCAAAATCATACTTACTCGAGATCATTGTCCTGGTTGTGATGTATTCCATTACGTATTGGGATGACTGAAGCTCGAAACTACAGACACAGTTACAAATGTAATTCTGTTAGGCTTAAACCTAAAATGCCAACTTAACATTTTCACTCAAACTTCAAAGTTAATCTGTAAGAATAAAAAAATAACAGATCAGAATTACAAAGTGTTTAAACTACTTACTCAACACCCACGAAACTCAACAGGCACCAATTAACCATCCATTTCTGGATAACTAATGGCCTATAAAATATATTTGAAAGTCAGGCACTAAAGTTAGATCTCTCAAAAGTAAACTAAAGTTGCTCAGGCAAAAAAGAACAGCACTCACTTGGAGACAAAACCACCCGAGACAATCATGAAATTGCATAAGCAAACATGCTTCCTGCATAGGTCAAAGGTATAATCTTGTGATAAAAAACAAAGCAAAGGGAGATGTGCAAGTATGGCTGTAATGGTAAAGAACAACCAAAACCACAACTTACTCCAATAAATATGCATGCAACATTTACCATGATAAGTCAAAAAGAAGTTGCAAACTTCTCAACAAAGCAAGAAAGAAATTTGCTGAAACTTTGTTAGTACGCGAAAAGGCAGTCCTAAGATCTAATTTTCACCAAAAATTGTCATAGGACAAACAAAAACCTTTTAGTTTCCTCAAAAAAGTCACCAGACCATGCAACTGTAGAGAACACGCAAAGAAAATTCAATTTAGTACACGACAACAATCTTCAGTAAGTCTCAATTGTAATAGGGAGAAAACATCATATCAGAACTTCAAAGACAGCATACCTTGCCCAAGAACCAAAATGGCATTGGCAGACAAAGGTATAATTTCTTGGATCTTTTCACTGACAAATATTGCTTGCGTACCTGACCACCGAAAGTATCAAACCAATAATTATCAGTAACGCCCTGAAAACAGATTATTCAATACTATTTTTTTTCAATGCAACAGAAGGCTGATTTTTAATGTCTTAAACAAATGCAACATTTTTATTATTATTATTTTTTTGGCGGGTGGGGTGGGGTGGGGTGGGTGGATAAGGAGGGCTGGGTCGCCTCTGGAACCAAAATCTAATTAGCATCTGAGAAAGTGCTAAGCTAGAATCTTTTATCAGTAGGCTCCAGACAATGACGACAATAAGCATCCAGATTGTTTTGGACCAGATACCAATAATGATGACACTCTACTATGAAATACCATAACAAAAGTACATAATAAACTTGCAAAAAAAAAACTTTAGAGACATAGCAATTCTTAACCAAGAAGCAGAATCACATTGCTTTGGTGGATGGTTTATGCATACCTTAACCATTTAAGAAATGTAAAATCAACTCCATGAAAAGCGGAAGCTCAGTGAAATAGAATACAGACCAGACAGACCATACTCACAGATGCACATACACATTTCAAAGCAAAATTATGAAGTTTTTAGAGTCTAAGATGTTTAAGTAATAGAATTTCACAAGCAGATTAGTGCAAATTGAAAACCAAGCGTTTAAGACAGCAATTCCTCACTCTCTTTTCCAAGAGTTCCACTCATTGAAGTCTCTTCATCAGTCAGAACAATCATCTGCACAGTATATTGTCCATCTGATATCCAAATAATCTGTGATCCTGCGATTGATGGAAATTCATTTAGCTTTGTATAGATGGTAAAAGTAATATCATCATGAAGTAATGGTCAAAATGATGCACTATTGGGGAAACAAGCGATGGCTACCTTTCACCACTTCCCTCAGCCTCCCGCCCCCCACCACCCAAAAAAAAAAGTAGCAACTCGTGAGAATCTACAGGACCATCAGGGATGTTTTTGCATGTTCTCGAGAAATTACATCCGGATATTCTTAAACATAAAGATAGCTGCAAATTATTGGACTTACCAGGGAGAACTGCCAGTTTATGCACTCTAGCGGTCTGAGTTAACTGTGTTGTATGAAAAGGACATTCTGATCCATGCACAGAATTGGACAAGCACATGAGATGTAGATCTCCATCAGAGTCCAAGATTAGAAACTTGGTAGGTGATAATACATGGATTGATATTGCCTTTGGAGACTTCACTGGCATCTTGACATATCGAAAACTTTCAATTTGCTTGCCATTAAATGCTATGAAACACACACCCCAATCTCTAGTATCTTGTCTCAATGTCATGGTCCTCGGCTTCACTGCAAGTTAGAATGCACAATAAGCAGCCGTAACAATGGAGAGATGAAGGCTTTTAGAAATCTCAGAATCATGCAGCTTCTAGTTAACAAGAGAAGAATTTTAAGCTAAGTCCAACGACATTAATAAAACAAGAGAAGTAATTCCACCCAATGAAATGTCTATGCTGTAACATCTGTGAATGCTGCAAATGCCCCATTCTTTACTACCACTCCAAGAGAGTCTTTTTTCCATTTTCAAAATGCCATATTTAATTGTGTTAGGTCATAATACCAAAACTATTGGCTGATGGTTCAGATTCTATTTAAGAACATAAAACATTATCTGCATTGCAGTTCTAATAAAACCTGCATTTGGAAAATGCTGAAAATAACAGGAAAAGTTGCCAAATGCAAGTTAAGACATTCCTTATCTCTCTCCTCTCCTGAAAGATAAACTTGGAGCCCCTCGATCCACTCCACTATTTTGCTGGCGAATGCAAATGTCTAAGCTAACGATCAGCATTCATGGTTTCCAGCACCAATTGCAGTTCATTTGGCATCATTCCTTGCCATACTTGTGATCAAATTATTATATCTCTAAAGATGGGCTAAAACACCGATACAACTAAGAACCAAAAGCCAGTACTTTGGGTCAAAACATTCATGCTTAAAACAAGAAGAGCCTTGTCCAGTAACTGCAAGCACGTGCATGATTCCAAACAAGCTAAGCACCAAATAAACTACATGACTGACAATTGAATGGTGAGGTAAATGCAAGCAAAAAAATAATCCCACATTATAAATTCACTCCGACGACAATAAAGATCCGACCTCTACAAAAGTTTTCAAATTCAAGTACAAAGTTAAATAGCGCCAAACCGAAACTAACGAACTCACCAGATTCAGACTGCTTATCCATCTTTCCTTCAAACTGGCCATTCGAAACCACACTAACTGCCCCTTCAGGCCCCATATTTTTGCGGCCAGAGTTGCTAGAATGAACCGCATGATCAATTCCATTTATTCCCTGAACCAACCCAATTTGCAGCTTATTAGCTTTGCTAACTTCCAACTTACCGGCATCCTTGTTGTCCATTCCTCCATTTAAATTCCTCCTAATAATACTGCTACTCACTCTCCCCTCTCTGTTAACCCTCCCTTTCACCAGTGGCCGCAAGGGGAAAAACCTAACCCCATTCTCTTCTCCCAAAATCAAATGCCCAGACGAGACACTCATGGAAAAAACCGGCAAGACACAATCAATCACAGCACACTTCATCAACTTCACCTCTTCAAAATCCGCCTCCAATTTGACAGCAAAAACCCAAATCTTCGAATTCGAAACAGAATACACGGTGAAAAAATTACTCCCACCCGCCAATTTCACCGAAACGCCATGAGAAACCGCGAAAACAACGCCATACTTGTTATCATCGAATCTCAAATCCCTATGGTTAGATCGAACCTTGAGCTTCACAAACGCCTTCCGGGTAGGATGAAAAATAAAGAAGCGGAAGAGAACAGCTGTGCCGCCGAGGAAAGGCGAGGAGGTGATGAAAATAGAATGAGGGTTAGGGTTAGAGAGGAGGTGGAGGAAGGCAGCGGAGGAGGTGGGAGAAGGGACAAGGGTGGAGGGAGAAGGGAAGGAAGAGAGGGAGAGAGGGGAGAGAGAAGGGTAAAGAGAGAAAGAGGTGTCGGAATGGTGAAGGGCGAGGGAGTTGGAATTGGAATCGAAGAGGAAAGAGGTGATGTGGGGAGGTGGAGAATAGTGGGCAAGGAAGGAGAAAGATGGGTTTGGGAGGCTAAGCTGACGAGCTTGGACGGTTACCATAATGGGAAACACGGGAATGGGAATCGGAGCTGGAATTTGATTAAATGTAGAAGGAAGGTGGCGGTTTTGGCCGGGAAATAATGCCTTGTTTAGTACATCTCAGGTGATGTCTCAGCCCGAGATGTTCGGCCGGCGGGAAGAGAAAATAAATTTTCGTACCGTCGTTGACCGGTTTGGGAACATGAGGAGGCGCTGTGTTAGAACGGGGACACTGCCAATTGTCAGGGAGTGAAATTTGTCTATGTTGACTTTTGATCCGATATCTTTTCTTCTTTTTTTTTGCCTTTTTTTTTACTGAATTTAAATAGTAATTTTTTTAAAAAAAGGGATAATTGCAAAAACCTCCCTGAGATTTTTAACAGTCTCACTGTCCTCCCCTGATATTTCTAAAGTATCATAAACCTCCCTTTGTCAGGTCATTGGGCCCAATTATTGCATCAATCATGGAGAAATGACTTAATCACTCACACAATTTAAGATATATTTTGCCATTATGTTTACATGATTAGTTAAATTGTTATTAATCTAGTTTAACATAAATAATGAAAATTTATAAGTTTTTTGTAAAAGTTTCTAATATGCCATTACAAAGGGGGGCCAAAATATTTACTTTTTTGTGATTGATAATTGATGTACATGACCAGAAGCAATGATTCAAACTTTAGTGATTTTTGTGGAATAAGAGAAACGGAGCTTCTTTCGGCATATCTAAGGATTTATAAGACTTGAAGAGAAAATTTGGTCTCAAAATTTTACTGACTGTGAACATCTCAAAATTAGCCTCTAAGATTTTTTTACTCTTAAATTTTGAAAATTTTTATTATTTGATTGCAAATGTTAGGGTAGTTCTTAATAATCATTGCTTAGTAGTGACCCTATAAGCGAAAAATAATATCTTGGATCAAACAAAAAAATGAAAAATATGATATTATGTAGTTGGCATTATGTTCTATATGATTTGCTCAATTTAATGATCGGTATTCAATTATAGTGTTTTTCCTTTTTTTTTCTTGATTGTTACTTTTATTATCATAGAAAATAGGTGTTGGTGTTGAATGAAATATGGGTAAAAATTATTGGTTGTATGCTACTAAATTAAAATACCTTTTAATGATGACAATTTATTTCTTGTTTGAGATTATTCAACAAATGATCCTTTTTTAACTAAAATGTTGGTTGTAGTAGGGTTTACATGCTTTTTGTCTCTTGTAATAGAGTATGCTACTGATGTGTTCTAATAGATGTAATAGTACAACATTACACGTGCAATATGCAAATGAGACTTTGAGTTGATAAAGTTGTTGTAAAAGTTAGAAACCTAGTTATTTGGTTACACTATATGAATGCAGTAATAGTTACACAAATTTGAAATTGAAGCATTGCTTTTGTAAGTAATTTCACTTACAATCACACTTGAGGGTAGTTATGGAATCAAATTGTTTTCGCTCTCCTAATACCAAATTTATATTGTTTTTGTATTTGAATTGGACTGATTTGTCATCTGTTAATTAATTTTAGGGGAGGTTTTCGATATTTTGAAAACTTCAAGGGAGGACAGTGAAACTGTCAGAAACTTTGAGGGAGGTTTTTGAAATTATCCCTTTTGAAACGAAAAAATGGCAATACTTGGCGACTTTATTAACGTTAATGGATCAGCTTTGCGGTGAATCACGCCAATTCCCTTGAACCTTAGCAAAGAAATAAAACACACACGCGTCTTAAACCCCTCCAAACTAATAAATGCTACCCATTTGTTAGATGTTGTTCGACGGATTCTCCTATCCTGTTTTAGTAAGACACTTACTAACACAGGATTAAGTACATAAAAATGAAAGATTGGACTAAACATGAAATTATGCATCGTTCTTACCCCAAAATTTTCATAAATTTTTGCGCTCAAAATAAAAAAAAAGTGTTACTGTTTTTAATATAAGGGTGCATGATAGAGTAATCCTTATGAGGTAATAAAATATTATACCATCATTAATGGTAACAGTTCGCTTCTATTGTTTTAGCACTGTTGGCATCTCATTCTCGACTCGTTGGGCTTATTTCCCTATCATGTGAAATCTATGCTAATTTCAACACTGTCGTGTAGGGAGTAAAGTTAGGTTGAATGGTAAAAAACAAGACATAATTGTAAATAAGAAATACTGAGTTTAAATCTTTCACTTCTAAAGAAAAAAGGATCAAAAAAAACTGTTGTATAGATCACGAGGGTATTATTTGAAATAATTACTATAGCACTTTTTGTGATGTGATGTATGTAAGATAAAAAGGTGATTGGGAATATAAAAAGGTGGATTGGAAATGTGTTTATAATACAAGCGAAATATTTGGGATAAATTGACTATCCAAACAAACCAACAGAAAAATTACGAGCAATATCTTATACGTAGATGAACGGCTTTTGGTGGGACTTTCTAACTTCTGATGTAAATTATTGCCCGTAACACCACAATTTGGTAACAATAATATTTGGCAAATACGGTGTTAACAGCTTAACACCGTGGTTGATTTTGATGGAACATTTTCTACACAAAACTAGTTCTACTCCCGTATCTAATAGACCTCGGCCAATCCTCCAACAATGTGGCAGACGCTGGGAGGTACTGAAGATAAAAGAGAGGCCGTGGCTCCTGTCGGAACAGCTGAAGTATGAAAATAACCATTTTCTATTAGAATTAAACTTGCTGAAAATAAAATTAGTATTAAACTTGCTGAATTAAAAAAAAAATCTTTAATGAATTTAATTTTCAGAACAGGTCCTATGAATTTAATGGGCTGTAGCACTTGTAGCTCAAGTAACTCCTTGATATGTTATTATTAGCATGATAAATCAAAGAATGAATGTAGGACGAAGAAGATGCATGTTTACCTACCAGGTTACCACCAGACGTAGTGCATATGATTTGAATGGTTCTACTAACCAAAACTTTTCCAACATAATACTGTATGATGATTACAACAACCATTTTGGTACTCAAATGTGTTTTTTTTTTTTTGCCCTTTTCTTGGGAGAGGTGGCGGTGGTAGGTGGGAGGAGGAAGACGACGATAATAGTCCTCAAATGCTGAATATCGTGCTAGTGCAAGTGGTGGTCAATTTCAAGTTCCAATAAAATAAAACTAAACTGGTTCAAATCAAAGAAAAACACGTCACGAATCACAATTGCACCAATTTCCGAAAGGCACTTTTATTTGCATAGACCACCACGAGAATCATAGCCTTTTGTTTAATGGCGTGGTGGGGCTCTATAGTTTACTACGTTACATGTCGAAAAAGGGGGACCAAAAGAACAAAAGAGGACTCAGCAATAATTAATCACCACAGCGTGGGTCCATCGTCGTCATCAATTAGTTTGTGAAATTGGGAAACGGTGGCCCCGGCCTCACAAGCCTTGGGCAGCAGCTGATGGCTCCCACCGCGGGCGACGGAGTACCGGAGGTGCCAGTAGCTCACTAGGTAGATCCGGTATACCCTTCAAGTAGAAAGTGGTAGAACAGCTTGAAAGGGAACACAAGCTGTCTGGCGTTTGACTTGACCGTACGCCCCTTCAAAAATCCCTGATCCACCGGTCACGGCTAGGTAAGGTGCCTCGTAGGTCAGTGTAAGGCCCCTGAACGGCTATGTGACCATAGCCACCGAAATAAAAGCTGAAAATTGCTTCGTACCGGTCACCCTTTTTCTCGGGTTCGTGCTTGATCAGAATGCAAAATTCCTGCCGTATTCCTACCCGTTTCTGCAAGGCACCCGCTGTATACCTGTGACGCACCAACAATTGTTATGACGCTTGAATTCCAAATTTGAGTGCTTGCATGCGCTTTGACCAGACGAATATTTTCAAGAAGGTAAAAACTGAAAGAAATTAATCCCATAACCAAAAGAATGCTGCTTTACTTTGTTGGTGAAAGGGATGAGATCGCCTAGAGAATTAACGTCTTTTTGGCTCAATTTCAGAAAGGCAGGGCTTTCGCGGTCACGTTTCGTTTGATCTCGTAGACATTCAGTTCTTGAACTTTTAGCTGAAAACCAAGTGCACAACAGTAAGAATTAAGTCGAGGCTTGAACCAACCAGATTTGTTTAATTGGTGATCGGCTCAGAAGCTAAAAATACTCACTTGGTGTTGAGTCTGATGGGGGTGCTCTGGCTCTTGCACGTGAAAGATCTGCCAGGTGGCTGCAAGAGTTGGCGGTGAGGCGAGAGTTGTTAGAGATCAAGGGGTTAGAGAAGGGCTTAAGGCTAAGAATATTTTGGGCGGTGGGGGGAGGAGCTGGTGTAGCAGCCTTACGGAGGAAGAAGCGGCCCTGAAAGCAGCGGAGGTTGAAGAAGCGGCAGCCATGGTGTTAATCTGGGGCTACACAGTGTTCTAAGATTTACAGCACTACTGCTTTGGATAAAGAGGAGGAGCGTGATATACATATATAGGTGTGTGCGTGTGTGTGAAACTGCAGAGTGAATAAAAATGTGGGAAATGAAATGCTGTATAGGAGTTGGACGGTATGGAGTGTTGGGAATGGTGTTATAGGTGTAGTGCGTAGTTGTTGAACTACTATTGCGGCTGGTTATGGGCGGCGCGGCTTGCGAACATGTGCCGGTGCGTGAGAACTGATGAGAAGTGAGCAGTAGTAGTAACAGTTGATTATAGAATGTGGACTCTGAAGTTTGGACGAGAGTCAAAGGGGGGCTTTGGAGAAAAGTCCATGGTGATTGGGTAAAAGTAATGAAAATTGGTTTTTGACAAATGTGACAAGTGTTGTTCTACAAATGCAGTAGTCCTGCTACTTTACACGCTGCAAACACGAGCAGTACTTAAAGATGTTACATTAGACCTAGTTCCGGTACCAATTAAATTAGACAAAGATGCATTTTGTTTCTCCTCAAAGAAACCTTTTTTTGTTGATCAATTTCTACAAATTTATGTTCTGATCATTCACATGAAACCGAGACTAAGATCACTTAAACGTAACCAAAACTGATTTTTGAGGCTTACGCTTGCAACACAACAAAGCACCGAAATTTCACTTGGACTATTTCAAAGTCGTCTTTTTTTTCCCCTTTTATGATAAAGCTAATAATAATATTATTCATGTTCTCAGGGAAAAAAAAAAAAAGGAAAAAAACGGAGAAAAAGTGAGAAGCTAATAAATGTTAGTGAAGACAAGTTCTGTTCTTGTCCCCTGTCCGTTTCCACCAAAATCTCAAATGTCAGGTCCCCAGGAGCAGCCGAACCGATGGATGTGGTGGGGCCTAGTCGGCCTTTATGGTAGAGACCAAGAAGAAGGCATGTTTAAAGTTCAAAGCAACAACAGTGTGGGTCACTCACTACTTTTAAAAGCCTGACGATAAGCCACATAGGCCCATGTTCATCATGGACTCATTTTTTTTGTTCTGTGCTCGTGGCCGGTTAGTTTTGTTTAAAGTCAAATTGGGGTCGGTGAGCCTCTTTTCATGGACCCTTGAGCTTTTTTTGCGTGTGCTCTGGTACCCAAAGAAAAAGTTTGACTTGACTTTCTCGCAAGTAGAGCCATGCTGCTGGAGAGCTAACTACAGATGAAATGGGAAGATAGAAGGGATGGCAAGCAACGTTGTCAGTGGAATTATGGGCAATCTGGAAGGGTATTAAGCTGGCATGGGACAAGGGATTTAGGAAAGCGATCATCGAAACTGATTCCCATGTTGCATTGGACTTTCATCAACGTAGTGAATAGATATATAGATAGATACATGTTTTCGTAATACTTCGAACTTGAGTTGTTGATTGAAATAGATGTATAAGCGTTTTATCGAATGAAAAATGACATGGCATATGGTAAATTTTCAAACCTAAACAGAGTCTGCAACGAGTTTCTAAATCCCAATATTGAAGGCAATTTGGGACTAATCAAAATTGTGCCTAGGATATATTCTGATGATTTTCCTGAAAAACTCGCAATCCAGGCGCACTAAAATCTTGCAACTCAGCTTTGCCCCTTTCCCGTGTGTGGTTCAATTTGTTTGGATTGAAAATTATTTAAAATATTTTAAGATAATACTGTGACTAGCTTAAAATTTTTATATTCATTAGCGTATGTATTAACTAGTTCGAACGCATATCATATATCAACACAAAATATAGAATGCTACGAATAACATCAAGACTCATAATTAGTATATATATTGTCAGTGTATGTAAAATTAATCTCCGTTATAATCTCGACACATTGATATAGCAAAGTAAGATATTGAGGGAAAAAAAGTGCATAAAGAATCTTTCTTCCGAAATAAATTTTTTTTTTCGCACTTCGATCGGAAAATGTAGAAATTTATTGAAATTGTAGGCTATATATATATATATATTTGGACTCAGTAATCTGTTTTTCATTTTATTTTCCACACCTTGACTTAAACTGGGACACCGATCAAATAAAAAAAATGCTTAACAAAACAGTTAAATGACCTATCAAAGTTCAAAATTTGTCCCATTTTTAGCATACTAGATGTCGTGGGCACCTAGTGCATTAGTAAGCTTAACCTAGCATCCTGTCCTATAGATTGATTAGAATTTAGATTACGATTACACTTATAGGGTAGCCCCAACTCGTAGAAAGGAAAGACAGAGAGATTAATGGGTAGAGGAAAAAGCATTCAAGACCTGAGGCTGAGGAAGTCCGGCACGCACCACATAGAGGGCGACATATACATATAGAGATAGGATAGGGGCCGTAGGGGCTGCTGGAAAGGAAAGGGCCCCTCCAGCCTCCAGGCACCAGCCAAAGACAAAGGAGGTTCCCTTACAACAGATCCGAGAAATGCGTTGATGGGTCTCGCTTCCCATTGGGATTTTGCAAATTCATCCTTACACCCTCTCACTCTGCACGTGTCCCCACGCTCCTCCCTGTACCTCCCAAGGCCCCAACTCCCAACCCTTTTTCCGTAAATGAAAGGGCAAATTATATAAAAAATAATATACATTGATTATGGATTTAAAATGTTAATAATGGTATCATTTGTGAATTCTAAATTATGAAATTACTGAATAAAAAATAAAGTATTACTAGCCTTAAAAAGCAAATTATGAATTTAAAGGGTTTGGAAGAATGGTGAAAGGAAAATAATAGAAAATTGGGTGATAATTATAAAAAATTAGAGGTTAGCTATAGGAGAGGGAACGAGAATAATGACAAGTTAAAGAGCAGTGGAAAAAGTCAAAAAAAGACGGTGAACTATTATAATATTGGACAGAGAGAGAGGGGAAAAGAAATGATGTGATTGTGGGGATATGACAGAAAGAATGGCACCGTGGTAATAGGTCTGAAAATCATAGAAAACAGCACATAACTAGTTAGCAAGTAAAAAAGAATGGAAAGAATGATAGTTTTTAACAATTTTGAAAATTTTAAAACACATATTACAAAGATTATTTTAAATCTACATTAAAGTTTATGAAGAACATTATTCTATAAGCACTCAACAATTTTAGGATTACAATATGGGCGAAATTATTTTTTAAAAATAAGGAAAATGAATTAGTCATACTTTATAATTTTAATGTTAAAAATTTTGATATATGGGTATAACATGATATATTGATAAATAAGTTTACAATTGCTGTATCATGTAAGTCGTTATAAATTAAATTAATTTTATTCAAATTGTTATCATATATTGACAACAATAAAGGTTAACAAAAATTTTGGTTTCAAACATATTTAAGAATATTAAAATTAAGAAAGTCCATTTTGTATTTACGAAATAAACTTTTTTTAAACATGTTAAGCATACACTTCTTTGATTTTTTTTGCCTTTTCATATATTTTATCCTATATTATAATATATAGTATTGTTTTGAATTGAAATATGAATTCGTGCATAGCACGAGTTATAATGCTAATTTTTCTGTATTGTATAATATTTTACTCTTTATTATGAGTAATAGTTGCGGTAGATAAACTAGCATATCTTGCCACACCTAGAGTTTGCTGATTCCCCGATGATAATCGACTAGGTTCTCATTTGGGATCATCCCACACAAATTTTTTTGATTATTTTTTTATTTTACATATATCAAATTGATACAAATATTTATTTATATAAAAATTTTATAAAATAACAATTCAAATTGGACGCAAATATTATTGATAGACATACTAGTACAGTTCCAGTAACCTTTATTAATAATGAAAAAGTAGGTGCACATCCTAAAAATGTGAGCACTAGTGCTTCCCGCATTGACGTACCATATTAATGCTGCATATTGTCACTCCATGAATTGCAAAATTTAAGCAGTTGCAATCTAGGGTAAAAAAAAATATATATATAAATTCTCCATGTCATCTTCAACCATCTTAAAGGGGAACAGTTCATCAATCAAACGCCACAGTAACTCTCTGTCTCTGTCTCTCTCTGCGGCTCCGTATTCTAAAATTCAGTAGAATCTAAAGGAAAGGGTGTGCTAGGCAGATATAGTACAAGTAAATTGTCTTTCAACGTGAAAAATACCATTTTAGTACGGAAAAAGGGTGAACTTCTTAGCTATGAGCACCTATATTGTTTCCAGATCCTCATCAAATAAGCCATAATCTATTACATCATATAGACTTGAGTTTGAACTACTCACTTAGACTTGAGTTTGAAGGGGGAGAGGAGTATTAATCGTCTCAGCACATTAATATTCCATATTACAGTGAGTATGATCTGATTTACATACCATTATTATTGGCTTTGGAAATGCAAGACGTAATTAAATCAAAATTAGAGCATGAAAAGACAGAGCAGCTGAAGAAACGTAAAAAGATGACAGGAGAGCATGTTAAAAACAAAAGAAAGTTAACTTAGAGGAGCACGAGCAACCACACAATTGTGTACTGCTGCTTCGCTGGGGAGGTGAGGGTCTTGACCCTTGACCTTGAGGAGGAGGAGGAGTTCATTAAGAGGCTAGAGCAGAGGCAGGGTTTTAAGTTTGATAAAAGGCGAGCGGCTGATGGAGACAGTTCAGGGTGGGGGGTGCGGGGCAGGGTGCTGGGCCAGCACCAACTGAGCAGTGAACCCCATGGGAAAATTATCATTATTGTCCTTGGCATTCCCATTTATGTTGTGTAAATAATTGGAGCATGGCACCACGGTTCTTGTAAAAGATGAAAGAAAAATCCCCAAAAAAGGATTTCTTTTCCTTCTTTTTTTCCCTAGTAACTAAGGAGCGAAGGAGTCAGTACTCAGTAGTAGTTTGGAACAGCTAATTTTGCACTTTGGCATCTTTCTATCTTTTTACTATTACTTCCCCAAGTGGCTAATAGTAAGAGAGAGAGAGGGGAGCCTTAGCAGCTACGCAGATGCGGCAGCAAAGAAAGAGGGCCAGTGGTACAGTATACACAACTAGGCCTCACTGTCCTGTCTTGTCCACCACAATTCTGACTCGCTCTGACCGACCCGCTGCAACTCCACACCCACTCCCCCCTTTCCCTTCCACTCACACTTTTCCCCCCTCACAGTTGCAGGCTCCCTCTGTACCCCTCTGCCCCACCGCCACCCAGCCTCCAACCCCTTAGCACTCCTCCTTGACGGCATCACGTACCAAATATCAACACACCTTTCTTTTTTTTTCTTCTTTATTTTTTTCCTCCTAAACACCTTCACTCTCATGATCCCTTTTCTAAGCTACGACATGCATATATGCGCAACACAATTCTTTTTCTTTTCAATCAAAAAAAGGAAGAAAAAAACCTTTCGGCCTGACCAAGTATGGAAATAGTTGTTGGATTTCCTTTTTCTTCCGTTCCCATGCTACAAATGTTTCGCTACTAGAAAGGCAGGTAGAAATCAATCAAAGATCCTAACCTGCTGGTTTAAGAAACGTACGTGTAGGGTAACAATTTCTGGCCTGGCGCGTTATCTTTCGCTGGGAGCCGATCCCAATAGAATAGTGTGTGTCAATCAAATAACAATCCCAAACTTTTCCCGTCACCTCCCTACGGAATATACAAAGCATCCCAATCCCCCTCTTTCCCCAACACAAAAAAAAAAGCCCTACTACTAGACCAGTCCTATTTAACCCCTCGCCTTTCTTCGCGTCTCAGTTGTTAAGCAAAGATCCCCTCCTTTCAACGCCAAACAACATCAAACATTTTTCTGCTACAATCATCTTTCCTTCGTAAATCGATCTGTAAACATAGAAAAGGGAAAGAAAAAATGAAGGAAATGTCATATACAGAAGGGTGACCATTCGGGGTCCTCTTGAATTGCAGCAGAAATGGTTATTATGGTTAGGAGATGAAGGAGAGGCAAAGGTGGCAGCCAGAAGAAGACGCACTCCTCCGCGCCTACGTTAAACAATATGGAGCCAAAGAATGGAATCTTATCTCGCAACGCATGGGTAAAATTCTTGACAGAGACCCCAAATCCTGCCTCGAACGTTGGAAAACTACTCAAACCTGGGATCAAGAAAGGCTCTTTAACCCCCCGAAGAGCAATCCCTCGTCATTTCCTTACAAGCCAAGTATGGTAACAAGTGGAAAAAGATTGCTGCTGAAGTCCCTGGCCGCACCGCCAAGAGACTAGGCAAGTGGTGGGAGGTTTTCAAAGAAAAACAGCTCAAGCAGCTCCAGAAGTCACAGCACCGCCAGGAATACACCGACCCTGTTGCCGTCTCCGCCGTTTCCGGCAGGGCCTCACCGGAAAAAGCTGTTCAAGCTGGCAAGTACGACCACATTTTGGAGACTTTCGCAGAGAAGTACGTGCAGCCAAAACTTTTTGCATTCCAGTCCCTTCCATTGCCTCCCGCTATCATGCCTAACCTTTCCCTTCCCGAACCGCCTCCGGTTCTTTCTCTGGGTTCTGTCGCGATAGCAGAACCGATGAATGGTTCGGCCGCGACAATTCCGTCTTCTACCCTCCCTCCATGGATGAATACCATGAATATCACCCCGACAACGACTTCTTCTTTGACCTCATCGTCTTCCACTCCATCTCCATCGGTCAGCCTCACTCTCTCACCATCTGAACCGGCTGTCCTGGACCGGTTCAACCGGAAATCGGTTTGCCGAGCCGGTTCTTCCCGGTTCAACAAAATGGGCACTCTCATTCAGTGCTGTAAAGAGCTGGAAGAAGGGAGACAAACTGGGTTCAGCACAAGAAAGAAGCTACGTGGCGTCTGAACCGGTTGGAGCAGCAGCTGGATTCCGAGAAGGCCCGGAAAAGAAGAGAAAAGATGGAAGAAATTGAAGCCAAGATAAGGTGCTTGAGGGAAGAAGAAATGGCCTATCTTGGAAGGCTTGAAAGTGAGTACAGAGATCAGCTGAGTTTCATTTGCAGAAGATGCCGAGGCTAAAGAAGCAAAGTTAATGGAAGCATGTGCAGTAAGCATGCTAAGTTAGCTAAGCTTGTTGAACAAATTGGAGTCCACAGTCATGGGTTCACAACAACATTGGCTAAGGACTTGCGGTTAATTAGTAATTTAGTACGCAGTACTAAAAAGATGTGGACAATTTTCATGTTTACCAATTCCCGTGTCTTTTTGCATGCGATTTTATGCATGGTCTCTGTTTTTTACTTTGGATGGTTTCCTGAATCAAATAATGATAAGTATATATAAAGCAGTATTAATAAATGTCTCTTTTAGCTTCATTCGTTTTTTGATTTCTTCTTCCTGTTACTGAAGACTGCAAAAAAAAAAAAAGATTTAATTTCAATGTATAGGAGGATACAACTTACAAGCAAAGCAAACACACTACTTTTTTGTTGTGATTTTTGGTGCTGTTTGAAATAGTGTAGACATAGTAGTGTCTTGGGAAGATGCTGTGGGGTGGTCCTGCGGTCGGGGTCGCAGCGATTGGGTGCCTATGGAGGGGAAAAGGCAGGAGGGGTAGAGGGATGGTGGGGAGAAAGATAATGAAAGCTGGATGGGAGTGTGCTATACTGCAGTGTGATGTCTAATCTGTTTCCACATTTTTGTTAGCAAAAGAAAAGAAAGCTCACGAAAGAAGAGAGGACTACATTGGAGGACCTGCTTTTAAGTTTTAACTTTAGCTTTTAGGGTTTACCATTGGACAAAGTCCACGCAGGGGGAGGGACTTTTGATTCCATTCCACGCAATTAAGAAAAAGGACTTTTGGACCTGGTCCGGAGTTCCGCAAGTGTTAAATAAGTTGCCTACCCGTCTCCCTTTTTTTTTTTTGGTTTTCCAGCAAACGTAATTAGCCTACCCGTCTCCTGAAAACAGCTTTTTAGGTAATTCAATTAATTGCCAAATAACATGAGCAATCCTATTGAACTTTTGGGAAGTATTTGCTTCCTTGTCTTTCTTGCTTGGGTAATGGCGCTGGAGTTGCAGGAGGAGATTTGACACTGGCCAGCGATGTGGTAAAGAACTATTGGGTAGAGTGGTGCCTCTGCATTTACATGGCTGCTGACACTTGATAAGGGTTAATTACACTTTGCCTTTCTGCATTTAGCCCCTAATAACATTTTTGCTCTAGGAAACTTGGTTGCGATTAACTTTTTGATAGGAGTAAGATAAAGTTATATTTTGCATGACCTGAATATTTCTAACTAATTCTTCAATTCATATAACAGTTGTAACATAATAAATACCTATTCCTTCGGTAGTTGTTAAATTCATTTAAACACAGTTGCACCATGCACCCAATCTTTTAACAATAAAATGAATTAGATAATTTGCAAACAAGAAGTCTAACCAACTCAATGTGCTTCTCCGTGTCAATAGCAATACCTATTTTAGATGAAATAAAAATAATTAGTGCATTTTGAATAAAATTTATTTGATAATATTTTTTTTACGGTGGCACTCTTTTTTTTTTTTAATGTGGTTTATACTAGTTAAAAATGTATTGAAAAATGTATTTAGAAAATCTCAAAAATTTTTGAAATAATTTATAATTCAAATAAAATATAAAGCAAGGTATAATTGAGGTATAAAAATATCAATTCACTTTTTATTGACTCATGAGAATCTTGTGAAAGCTTCAAGCTAAACAAAAATTATCAAAGCTGATCCATTTATAATTTAAAGGAAGAAAGATAAGTAATGAAAAACTCATATGGTAGTTTTGGTAATTTGTTATTTATTTTTTTACACCACGGCACAAATTGTCGATTCTTTGATATTTTACCATTTTTTTACTTGTTAAGTATTTTATATCATGTAACTTGATATTTTTCTAATAAAATGTTCCATATTTTGATTAAAAATATAGCATTATTCTAGTTACATCGTATAGAGGTATTAATGTCATTTTGTCAAAATTTTCGATGAAAAACTCATTATTAATATTTGTTTGGTCAATGAAAGTGGCAAATATATATATATACATACGCGCGCGCACACATATTTGAAGTCGGAGACAAAGTGTTACAAAGGATCAAATTTAAGGGGCAAACTGTAATTAACCCACTTGATAATGAAGTTGGGGAAAGTACATCATGTGACTGGTTTTCTGCTCACGAGCGATGGTAGTTCTCCGAGAAAGTTAGGGTGGTTTTGGGGATTCAATCGAAAGTTGAAGTCCATACGTTCAAATGAAAACAATCTATGCGTCCTTTGTGGTGTGTGATCTTAGTTAGTCAGTCTGGGATAAAATACTTGACATGACTAAACATTCTGAATCTGTGGTTACTACATGCTGCAGAACAAGAAATCGATTAATCCCAAGATCTGGCAACTCAAGCTGGCATTAGATAATATCACGGGAAACTGAAAATTTTTATCTAAATCATTCTGCTTTTTTCGCACTGAAATGAACATGCGTTCACCATTTTCTCACTGAGATCTACTGAAAAGGTCTTCTTCCACAAACTTGTATAAAATCCCAGTCTGCTTGATATTATTCATTACAATGCTCACATTATTAACTAACAGTTGAATGACTCTACCATCCTTACAACTTAAGATTAAGATATTTTACACATATTTGCAGAGAAGAGAGAAACAATCAATACATTTACTAATGAAATTAACCATAATTTGGAATTTAAAAAACAACTAATTTGCCACATAAAAAAGGGAACTAATACTCGGTGCATTTTTTTCCAATTAATGTACTTGATAGATAAGAGGAGTTACTGATAAATAAAACGATTCAAACATGAAAAATAATTGAGCCGATTTCAAACCATAATTTGATTATATTAGAAAATCTAATTGGGCATCACAAAAGGACTCCAATACCGGGCTGGTGTTTTTTATGCAGTACTTGACAATTAAAAGAAATTAGACGTGAGCAGACTTCAGCTCTGTCGTTTTCTTCTCAATACCATGGTAATAACGAATACGTAAGATAAGGAAAAAAAATTTTATTTTGCTAAACTTTGAAAGTTGTTACATTTTTGTTGCAAATGATGAAATTTTTTTATTAATCACGTATAATAATGAACCCATAAGTGAAATGATAAGTTAGATCGAATAATTAAATTGACTCTTATTATAAGCGAGGGTTAGTGGTACTTTTGAAATCAAATGATTTTCTCACACCTAAAATTATTTTTTTGAATTGAAATAAATTATTATAAGGATATAGGCCTGAAGGGAGGTTGGTGATATTTTCAAAACGCAAGTTGATGGCAGTGAAGCTGTGTCATAAAGCTGAGAGAGGCTTATGAAATCTACCTCATGATTTATCTTAGAGCTAATCTACGTGAAAATTTGATCTTTATAAAAAGATAAATCCTCCTTTGAAGCATCTGATTTTGTCGTACATTCTTGTTTTCTTGGACCATATTGGTAGTTCTTCAACGTCTTTATCTGCACTGGACTCCTCCTAATCCGAGACAATTGAGCATGAACAATAGCTAATTCGGTAAAGTCAAAACAAAGCATTTTCCCCGAAGGATCCAAGTCTCTTGTCTTGACCACAGAAAGAGCTTACTCGATCCACATTGCAACTTCAGTTGCTGCTGCTGCCTGTGAAGAGTCTGCACTCTCCCTTGCGAATTTCATCCCCAAGGACCTGGAAGGTCCCTAGTGGCGCTGAGGCTAACAAATTTCTCTTTTCCGGCGAGAAAAAGTTAGTCTAAGTGTGGCCACCTTGCACCCTGGACAAACTTAGTGGCAGTGCATGAGAAATACGTAAATTCTTCCCTTGGCTCTCGAGGCAGATACCCTTAAGAGGATCAGTTAGCATCACGGATTCAGTAATGAACAGCATTTGCACGCAGATTGGGACCCCAATGAGGGGAAGGTAGCAATCATGGCTAAGAAATATATACTATTTACATTAGCATGTCGATTATTCTTATGCATCGAATATCCCAGGAAAATTAATGAGTTTGAGAAGCCGGTTGAGTAGATTTCAAAAGTTTTTTCGTGCACTGCCACTGAGTTTACCAGGGACAGAGGAAATGATTAAGCAACGAAAGATCGATCGATTGTTCAGAGAAGGGCTCATCCCTGAAACAGGACACCATGACACGGTTGCTGCCAACAACTGATGAGAAACGGCTAATATTCCAATGAATCAGACATTGCCAGCCATTTAGCTGTTTTGCTTTAAGATAGATAGCTGTACAACCGTCCATGGTAAAATTATCATACTATTGAACTATCTTGCGGAGATTCCAGATGTGTATGATCGTGTCCAACAAGGTAAAGAGAAGTTCTTGCTTATATTCGTCCGTCCCATGATTTCACTCCTCTCTTTTATATACTTCAGCATGCCAAGATCAAATGATCAGAAACTCAGTCACCTATAAACAGAATAACTTCTTTCCGACCTCAGATTCTGATTTACTCTTCAAAGAAACCAACGTGGATCATCCATGCAGCCAAATACTAGTGTGCATCTTGTATAGCATAACGTGTACAATAAATTTACATATTCTATTTAAATGCAGATTATTATTTCTCAAGAACTCACACTACTGTTATAATAAATTTACATTAGTCATCAAATATCATGGTTTACAAGGGGAATGGGTCAAATTGCAGATCGGATGGCATAAGCCATCTATCTGCTCATGAAGCTTCAGGGGATACGTTAAAAATCACATATTTTTCCTAGAACAAGAGAAACTAAAAGAAGAAATTACTTGCTTTTATTTGACAATATTAGCCAACCAAAGGCAGGTTATAAAGTTGTATAAAATAAAATTCCTGTATCTTGTTGTATCACGAACACCCGCATGCCATGCCATGGGAAGTGGGAAAAATGCAAAAAGAAATTGCAGATTCAACAGGGCAAAACGGGTTTCTTACTGGACGGGTTTCTTACTGGAGCCTTCAAAAGAGGCTATCATTGGTTTCGCCCGACAGAGTTTATCTATCTGACTCCAAAAGGTTGGAAGGTGAGCCCGGCTGTCCACCCACTCAATCAAATTTTTTATTTTTTGATTCCGTGGAATTTGGAAGTACGCAATTTTAAGCGGAAGTAGTTACAACAGAATCAACAAGTCGTTGTAGTATAGTGGTGAGTATTCCCGCCTGTCACGCGGGTGACCCGGGTTCGATCCCCGGCAACGGCGATATGATTAACTTTTTGCTTCGATGAAGACTTGACTTTTCACTTTTGCCAGGCCATAGAAGTTGGGCTGGGCAGGAGCATTTCAATGCCGTCTCAATTTTATCTGGAAGTTGGGCTTCGTGGACAACTCTGAGATTGTTGTGAGGGCTAGCCCGATCGATGCGTAGAGTACTGTAACACGAGGGATGATATTGCAAAAGGGTTGGGAGCACGCGTTCCCCGAGGGTCTTTGATTGAGCAATTTGGTTGAACTTATTTTAGTTAAGTGGTTCTCGATTTGGTGCCCATACACACCTCAGAATTAAATATTGCGCTTTTCCTTATTGAGAACGACGACTTGAAACAAAACAAAACACTAATATCAGGGCAACGAAAAGGCAAATATGATTGATGGCCGGAGATAGCTGAAGAATCTTTTCCATTCGGGTAAAAGACGAAGACAACGAACGAGGTTTCGGATGACAAGGACATGATTTATATGAACTGCTTTTGCAAAGTGCAAGATTCACGATATGAGGAAGAAGTAAATACAATACAAGGGCTCAGTTAAATGAATCTTGGTCTGCCTCAAAGCTTATGCAGGAGTCGAACACAAGCCAGCCATCTTGTGGCTTGTGCTCTCACTTTGATCATCTGCTCATTGACTTTTTCTACTCGACTTGAATGCTACAATAATTCAGTTTCATCTCTTTCCTTTCAAAGTTTCAAGGAACACGGTCTCTTTCTACTCATCGTTTTTACTTGCGAGATTGAATTGGAATTGGGAAGAGAGATAAATTATATATAAAAAAAAAACAGAATTGTATAGAATGATCATTAAAGTCAAAGGTATGCTTATTTTGGTGCAGGGTTTCGTGGGCTGGATGTAGATAGAATAAACTAATGAATCAGCAATACGTCCCTTTTATTAGTGGATTGAGATTTGAACATTTTGCGTGGTTATATCATATGCCCATCTAATGATAATGAATGATAAAAGAATTAGTAGTGTCTAAGAGCTGGTGAGCTCTTTACCGTACATTGGTGCTGTCACCGCCCGCTGGCAATAGATTCGGCTGATATTGCAGAAACAATCAAGTAAAAGCATATGTTTAAAGAAAATTAAACACAAAAGAAAAAAAAAAAAAGAAAACTCCTCTCTCATCATATGTTTCTGATGACAGTGATGCATAAAATTCAAGAATTCAGATTGGCACCAAGAAATCTTATTAAATACTTGTTTTAACTTGTAGAATGAAGACAACAGTAAAGCGTGTCATCGATTGATATTGATTTAAGGTACTGATTCTCGAGTTCCAAACTTTAGATTGATATTGCAAAAACAGGAATCCACTACATCTGAAAGTACTGCTTTGCTCTTCCAATTTCATCGAGACCAAAACCACTGGACAGCATCAAACATCAAATTTCAGTTCATGCGCCAAAGGAAGCGCCTAAAGAACCAAGCGAAAGAGCTTAGAAGAAGCTCTAAAGTTTTACTAATGTCTGATGATGATAAAGCCTTCTCCAGGTTTAAAGGGTGAATAAACTTGTTAGAAAAGAATAGAAGAAGCATCTAACTACTTCATGCATGCTCCACTCAGCTGGGGAGATATAGCTCGGTTGCTCTTGCAATTGGGTCATTGCGTGTTTTAAGGGTTTAACAAAATAACACGAGATTTTACTTCGGGGACAAAGACAGAGGCTTCAAAAGAACAATTAAATTGATGGTCTTCAACTCTCCATTCAAGAAATGTGCAAGAATGCAAGCTGAATTTGAAATCTTTTGATATCATAAACGCAATACATCAAGCACGGAATATTTTACTAATTATTGTAGTATAGAATTTCATTGAAGACAAGAAGTTGTTCGTATGATTCATCAATTATCCCGGTAAGCAATGTAATTGGCTAAAGCAATCAAAGGAGCAGCCTTCTCAGGATCAAATTCAGCTAGTTGATCTTGAGCTTCTCTATTCAACTTCTCAGCAAACTCTCTAGACTTCTCAATCCCAAGTAGCTTAGGATAAGTGGTCTTATCAGCCACCAAGTCCTTCCCCGCTGTCTTTCCCAGTTCCTGAGAAGATTTAGTCACGTCAAGAATATCATCCACGACCTGAAACAACAATCCAATACACCTAGCAAACTTTCTTAATTTGGCAACTTGCTCAGCATTTGCACCCCCCAAAATTGCCCCCATAACTACAGAACCCTCCAACAAAGCTGCAGTCTTGTGAACATGGATAAACTCCAAATGCTCCAACCCCACATCAGACATCCCCTCAGAGCATATATCAACCATCTGTCCTGCAACTAGTCCTTCACAACCAATAGACTTGGCCAACTCACCAATCACTCTCACAATTCTTTCAGAAGGAACCCCTTTTGTTGCAGTAGCTACATATTCGAAAGAGAATGCAAGAAGCGCATCCCCTGCTAAAACAGCCACATCTTCACCAAAGGCCTTATGGTTTGTGGGCTTCCCTCTCCTCAAATCATCGTTATCCATGCATGGAAGATCATCATGCATCAAGGACATAGTATGAATCATCTCAGCAGCACAAGCAGAAGGCATGGCGACAGATTCTTGCCCACCAAAAAGCTCACAAGCTGCAATACAGAGCATGGGGCGGACTCTCTTCCCACCAGCAAGAAGTGAATACCTCATGGACTCATGAATCTTCGAAGGGTCCCTGAGCAAAACTGCTTCTTCCAAGGCCTTATTCACAGAATCAGCTTTCTGAAGCACATAGGCCTTAAAATCGAATGAAGGTGAAGTTGGAAAAATCTGGTCTTCTTTACTTTTGCTGCCCTCTTCCTGGGGAGCATTTGCTTGTTCTTTGGTTAGAATGGCAGCAATGGAGAAAGAGGAGAAAGGAATGGCTGCTTTTATGATGGGATTTGGGAGGAAGATAGAGAAGGGAAGCTTGTTCTTGAGAGGGTGATAAAGATAGGAGTTAGCAGAATTGTGTCTGCTGCTTGTAAGATTGTAAATTGAAGGGATTTGTACCCATGTTGCACTTGAATTCACAAGGCTCATTTTCTTCTTAAGGAGTAGCAAGGATTTGGCTTCAGTTCTTTCCGTATGAAGAGAGACGCAGATGAAGGCAGAACACTAGAAGGTTGGAGGATTTTAGGAATTTCTTGTGGGTTGCAAATTGAGTTGTCTAATTATGCGTATTTCTATCTGTTACTTGCATGAATGAAGAAGAACCTTGATTTGGTGGTTGAGAAGAGAAGGAAGTCACTCTAGAGAGAGAGAGAGCGGGAAGTGGAGTTAAAAAAGGGCGGGGAATGAATGGGTCGGGCTTGGCAAAATTGGGAGTAAAAAGATGGTATATTCCGCCACTGCGCTTCATACATTTCAGGAAGGAGGATAATGACAGATGGCCCTCCGACGTTGGAGATAATCTTTGGTGAATGCCAGACATGCCCAACTTTTAATTTTCCAGCTAATTGACTAGTATTTGAAAACGCGCAATAATTGGACTCCAGTGTCAGAATCCAATAGTGCATTGTCTCATTTGATTGAAGGCTTTAATCAGCAGGTGTTCAATGAAAATTGTCTCAATTATTACCTTTTTATTTTATTTTATTGATTTGAGGCAGTTCTAAATGTGAAGATGCAATAATAAATGAGAGTATATGCATTGCATTTAGATGGTAAGAAAATCTTGGGTGGGAGAAAAGAAGAAGCAAGAGGATTTTTTTAGCATACAGGGCTATGAAATCAATTTGCCTACAAGTCCATACTCTCTGATTTCACAGAGTACTAATTTGTGGCATCGCATGTGGACGCTATCCTACTATTTTGGAGACTTATTCGAAATTATGCTGCCTCCTCAATTTGTTTACCTTAAATGACAATGTAGGTTGCCGTTTTTGTCATGAGTTTGGTAAATTGACTGAAAACATCAAGAAAGTTTTGCGGTCTGTCACCAACTTACCATAATCTCCAGGTTCCTGCATATGCTCATGCACCGTGTAATTAATTCTCTTTCTTTCTTTACTTCAAAATATACTTGTATATATTTGTATGTATGTATGAGCACCTAATTAATAGTTTATTCAGGCCTTGTAATAGACACATGTTGAATCGTGAGTAATTATTTCCAAGGGTTTTATTTTCTCACTGTATTTTAAGATCTCGAACCAAGGTATTTTCCCTCTCATATGTCCCGTTAAAAGAGTTTTCAAGTGCCCAAACAGTAGGGGAACTGTATGGTTTCTGGTGGGATTAAAAGCAGATCAATTTAACGTGATCAGGTAGGAAACGGGAAGCAACCTATGTCTAATCCCATTCGATTCAAGTATTCAAATTTCACCAATTTAATGATATGATATTGATGGGCACAGCGTTTTTCTGCACTTTTTAGAGTGGGATCCATGCATATCCACACTCTATGCGAGGAAGAGAGCTTAATTAGGACGGACTTCCTACTAATTCTATTGGTTTGGGCAGGGGTGGTCACTCACTCGCTACAACCACCACCATGACAAGGAAGCTTAGCTTTGAAAGGATAAATTATGCATACACTTGACCAAGACGCACAAACAACACTATTCAATGAAAAGCCAAGGAAGGGCCCGGCATCAAAGCCTGGCTCTGCCTCTCATTTACTATTTTTGTGCCCTGCATGAAATCGATTTCCAATCGAGTCATCGGCATTTTGGTCATGAGATTTGGCATGTGAAACGCCATACCATCAAACTCGTGGAGTGGGAAAAGGCGAAGAAGAGAAGGGGGGGGTGTCCGAAAATGATTGATTAATTATGCTGTTCTTTTTAAGACAGCCTCCAAACCAGACAACCTTCTGAAATTTTTAACAAAAGGATGCACGTGGGTGTGTTTGGATTGCAAGGCTTTCAAATAAAAATCTCAAATTTTGTTTTGCTTGCATCATACACACAATTTTCAATTATCTTTTTATCTCACATATATCACATCATAAAAAATCTTACAGTAATTATTTCAAATAACCTCCTATCCAAACAAACCCTATTTTCCCTTAATGTGTCGGGTTCCTTAATGTTTCGGGTCGAATTTGAACTCCCGGACCACCACCGCCTGCATGATTGTCGATGAAAAACAAAACTTAGCAGATCTCATGAAACATGCACCTCATCATGTGTGATGTGGGCATGATAAGAACTCAGTTTGAATTCCTCATTTTTTTTAAAAACAAGTTTTTTTATGTATATAACGCTATAGTAACATACAAACAAAAACAACTCAAAAAATATCACATCCATACAATATATTAAAAACAACTCCAAATATACAAAAAAAAAAAATAAAATCCACACCATATTTTTCTTCCACCTATTACCATCACCCACCACCGCCACCCTTACCTATCACCGCCACTATCCCCTTCTTTTTTCTCTTTCCTCTCCCTCCCTCTTCCTTATCCTCCTTCCTACCTTTTCTCTCCTTCTCCTTCCCCTTCCCTTTCCTGCCACACCCCACCCCTCCCTTTCCCCTTCCTATGATTTGGTCATGATATCGTTATCACAAGTCTTGATTTGGTCTCGGCTAAATTGGGAAGGGGGGAAAGGGAGGGGAGGAAAGAGATGGGAGAAGAAGGAGAGAAGGAGGATGAAAGAGAAGGAGGAGGAAGAGTAAGGGGAGGAGGAGAAGGAGGAAGAAAGAAAGGGGATGGTGGCGATGATAGGTTAAAAAATAATACAAAAATTTTGGAACTTTAAAAATATTTCAAAAACACCTCCAAAAATTTTCTAAAAAACACCTCCAAAATACCTTAAAATATATTCAAAAAACACCTTAAAAAACTTCACGAAAAATATTTACATAAAATATTTTTTATATACATTGTTATAGTAAAATATTTTAAAAATATTTCTAAAAACATTTAATCCAAATGAATACAAGCTTATTGCCCCGTTGCCAAGAAGCTTGTTTACAAGCCTTTTTTTTTGACGAGTATGGGGGGGGGGGGTGGGGAGGCTTGTTTATGTATACGCACGTGCGATTCATGTGTAAACAAACTCGAAACATTTTCTTAAGGCCGTAGCATAAATGCAATTGAAGACAAACATGTCAATTTCGTAATGGTTAACCCTTTACTTCACCATCCGACACGTGGGACGTGATTTTGTCCCTCACAGCCCAAGGCCTGGACCACCAATCCCATGAGGCCATCCATGACCAAACCTATACCCATAGAAAAGAAAACGGCAGAGGTCCTCATTGGCGTTTCCGGTTAGGAAGATATCCAAAAAATCTGGACCAGAATTTCGTCCTAAACTAATGACCCCCGCGTTGCATGCAGCAGGCCCGTTACTACTTTGTCACTCAACACTGACCGGAGTAATTATTGTGTAAAGAAATGGAAAACCGAAAACCAGCCTAAACACGTTTTTCTCGCTTTTGATTTCTAAAGCTTTGCCGGACTGCCTCTCTTCACGCTATTTTTCACACCTGGCGGCGCTGCGACTATTTTGTTTTAGAAGACAGAAAGGACAGAACGTGTCAGTGGACGGCGGCAAAGTTACAAGTGCAATTAAACCCCATACAGGAGAAAACGATAAACACTATACGCTTTTCTCTGTCGTTAGATCTATCACTGTAGGTGTAGGGTAACGCCCGCAACTTTAACAGTAAATTGTTCATACACGAATGATGTAAACCGGAGATCATATGTCCACCACATCCAATAAAAGCACATTCCCCTTGGATTTTCAAACCCCTTCTTTTTATCTTAGATTTTAAAATCCCCCCTTTCCCACACTTCTTGGTAAGGTTTTTTGAACTCCGGTCTTTCCCCTTCTTTATTCCCCTTTCTTTGTTGTAAGTTTTAAAACTCCCCTTTCACCTTCCCATTGTAAGGTTCAAAATGTCCCTCAAATCTTTAAAATCGAAATATTCCATTGCATTGCTAAAACACATAGTATCATAACATATTTGCTGACGGTTTCTCGTTCATCCTGCTATAATGTAACTACGATGAATTAGGCATTTCCACAAAATGGATACAATCAAACGTGCCTCGACTATAACAATTAAGTTAGTACATTTGCTCTAGATGTAAACGTAAAAAATTCCTCTCTTTTACCCATGAATAAAATGGCCTAACATGGAAACAGGCGCCAGATAGTATTCTGAATAACGGACAAAAGACTTCCTCAAAGTCATTTACTTGCTGTAGAGGTACACAATGCTGAAGATGAAGAAACCAAGCATCTGCAGTCAGCAAAAATTGCAGTCAGCCAAGAATTCAGATTCATTCCAGAGAGAGAGAGAGAGAGAGAGTACCGTGGAAAATGATGCTCCATAGTAAGGGAAAGCCGTTGTTATAAATCTTTCATATTCATTATGCCTAAATGGTCGTACAGGAATCTGCAAAAGATACAAGGATCTCAGTGCTTAAGATAAACAAGGAAACTTTGTTGAATATGGACCCCACAGAAAGACATTAACTTATTTGCTCTACACACTGTCATAATAAAACTATACAACAGTTAATCATGCAACTCGGATACCCAACTCTTGCCCCTTCGCAATTTTCTTAACCAGTAATGGCGGCTTTTTTGGCAAATTAAGCTTGACATAGTTTCTATTACGTTGCCGTGTCAGTCAATTATGTATAGCTTAGCTCTGTTTATGATTACCAACAACCAGTTTTCAAAGGATCAACCTAACTGCAATTGCCTTTCCAGAAATCAGCATAAGGACTTTTCCACAGTAAGACTGCTAACTTACCTGCTTAGAAAGTGATAAGCTTGTATAGCCAAGCCTCTGATACTCAATCTTGAATTGAAAAACTCCATAAACATCTGGCACCTTAAATGAAGTATGATATAGCCCCTGCAAAGGCAGTTTACCAGGTAGTATATGTAAAAGACAGGATAACAACATCCAGTATAGAAATCCCAGCGGTTGTGAAATGATTACCTTCTCATTGGTTGACAAGGTTTTTAACACATAAGGACTCATCATATAGAATTGCACCTGCACATCATTTGCAACATATGGCTCCCACCGTGTCCCAGACCACTCATATATCTCAACAAAATACTCCTGCAAAAAGACAATAGGTTGAAGGAAGTCTAGTTGGTATATTCTTCTTTTCTCATACTAAAGACACAGCATACAAAGTAAACGCCTACTACTACAAAGCATTACCAAGTCATCATTTATCCTGTAAATTGCAGGTTCATCTGATTCACCAACTTTATGGTGTCTAACATTGACAGCCTGAGGCAATAAGATTCATGACAAACCAAAAAGAAACTTCGTCATAAACAATAACTTCACATTAGCAACACAGAAATCAAAGTTGGTGATGAGTATTTCTGGACATGCATTTTAGAACTCACCTTGAGGTGTCCCCTTTCATGGAAAACCCACTTGCTAACTTCAACCACAAAGCGTTCATTACCAGATTTATCGAACCTGTTAACAACAGCAGTGTTTTGAAGTCAGAGACAGGTAAAGATATGTGTATAAATAAAAATAACCTTCAAGCTAACTGAAGAAAGAGAAGTCGAAGAAGATAATGAAGAGATTCACCCACTTCTTTGAATGTCCAGCTCTCTGAACACCTGCTCTTAACAATCTGAAACACATAAAGAATTAGATTTTATCAGTAAACATGCATGTATGAGAAGAGAAGGTTCAGAAAGAAACGAGCATCGTCAAAATACCTATTACTGAACAGTTCCAATGAGCCAGAAATCAGAACTCGTGCATTATTCCTGGCCTGCAAATTCCAAAGCGCATGTCTAGTTATACAGAAACAAACTTTAATACAATGTATGCTTTGTAAGAAAACCATTACAAATCTCAAAAATTTTGTCCTTCCAATTATACTCTGCTGGGAGTATTTTGCTTTTTAAGATCTCTTTTTAGGCTTCACAGCATCAGAGGAGGTTTACATACATGGAATTCCCAGAGGAAAAGCACCTCCAAACATTAAATAGCACAACCAGATAAAGTCTGAAGATATTTTTATGACAAATTATCACAATCCACTTTGATTATACATCTAGATAAATGAAAGTTACTAAACAAGCAATGCAAAGAACACACCTGCAGAACTGAAACTAATGAAATAGCAGATCCAGAAAGAGATGGAGGGGTTGACAGCTTTGAGTTTGGATTAGCAGAATATGCTGTAGAAGAGGCCGAAAGCACCTTCAGAACCTACAAATGAAAAAAAAAATGAATTTGCAAATTGATCTTGAAGCAGAATCAAGTTGAGTGAAGCAAAAGACAATTGCAACCTAAAATTACCAAATTATTTTCTGGGTTCAGCGAGTGACCAATCCCTTTGAAAAGTATAGGTGCCTGTTGCACATATTAAAGAGAACATTCGATTACTTGAAAACGCTAACTGTGAGAAGTTAAGTTCCAAATAATCAGATGTCATGAAGTCCAATGCGAAGATAGTGAAGCCAAACACAGCAGGAAACGTATTAAGCCACAATAGTCATGCCATCATGGAATATACAGATGTTAGAACTCAACTCAAGCACAACTTAAGAAGGAGACTCAAAACTGACCTCAATCTTTTCTGTACCCAAAATAACTTCAGATTCAATAAGCTCATCAGAGACAATCAGTGTATGATCTCCCTCAGTATCTGAGACTGCATAGCTTGTGTGATCAATAACCACAGCAGAAGGATCCTATGAAATGGGACAAGTGATATTGTTTCAATAGAATACTTTAGCATGGTTAAAAAAAAATTTAAAAAAAAAACTCAAATGAAAATAGCGAGATGCAGTACCTAAACAAGAAAATATGTAATTTCATTAAACACGATAATGAACACGCCAATGTACCAACAGGATCATAAATGGCAGCACAGTGCATAGAGATGCAACTTTTTACAACTCGAACAAACCTTCATATTGAATTAAAAGGTTTATAAAATGTTTAGATAATGGACATATACAACAATTTCAGCTGCCCAACTGAGATTCCTAACTGACAGCTAAAACCGATAACAGTAGATCCAAGCAACTTTATCTCATACTTTAGTAAACCTGCCGCACTGCCAAAAATCGATTAAAATGGCATCAAATTACAAAATGCAGTTTTCTAAGACAACCATCTGTTGATAATCCTTAAGCACATCTAATTTTCCATTCCATGTCCAATTTTCCACGTCGACAGCAATATCAGACCGATATGCACGAATTAGAATTAGTAAAATGATCAAGCATGTGCTCCTCTATACCTCGTCGAAATCCACACCGCACTCAGCCAGCAATGTTACGGATCAAATCGGAGGCATTAGAATCGGCGGCCACAATGACGTCATGCCCAGAGTCAACAAACCTCAACCACCGCCGCCAAATCCAACGACCCTCCAAAACCCTATTAACAAAACAATTTCAATAATTCCCATACCAAGGAATAAATTCAAGTACACATGGATGACACCATTAAGATTAAGTTAACTGACTTACGCTCGGTGGTGGGAGCGAATAGAATCAATCCATCGTACAAGTACTGGGCCGTAGCGCTGAAGGGTCAATTTGGGATCATCGGCGAGCTTGAAATCGAGTTCAAAACCGCGGCTTTGAAGAGAATTAAGAAGATGGAGTGGGAGGATTGAGTGAAACGTCATCCAGCAAAACTAAAATGCGCCGATCGGTAGGGTTTTCGGCGGAGAATGCGAGAGTTAAGATTGGAAGCAATGAGATCGAAGAGAAGAAAATGAGTGATAATTGGAATAATTTGAGATTTCTCATACTTTTTCCCTTCTTTATTTTTTCCCCTGGATCCAGTCCGCCTCAGCTGCTGCGAAGTCAAGAGCTGAATTGGTGTTTGGAATGGAAGTGGGGAGAAGCTAGAGATGAACTAAGGAGAGTGTGAATTCACTGTTTTACTGCTTGCTTTCTCATTGGTTTTTCCCTTTTTTCCCTCTCTCACAACGCATTCTCATTGGTTATAAAAGAAATTATTACGTAGTAGTACTAATACAATTGGGCAGGGGCACTTCTGTCTTTTCCTCTTAGAGTACAACATCGACGGCACCGGTTTCGCTCGACCTTTTTTTTTATTTTTATAATTATTTTCTAGGAAAGAACGGATTGAGATTTAAGAAGTGGAGATAGAAAATGGTGACAAAATTATTTTTAAAAAATTATTTTTTTTTAAGTGGTGAAAAAGTTATCGGAATGAAATTGATATTCCGTTGATTTTTTATTGAAAATTTACGTGAAAAGGTTGCGTCTGACCGTCTAACGGAAATTTATGTGAAATGGTCTAATGCTTGGTAGGATTGGATGGTCTTCTAGTATCAGGTCTAACTAAGTCGTTTTAAAAGGGTAGATGACATTTTCCCTTGATCGTACAACTGAATCCAAGCGTACATTAGTATTAGGCGCTCTATTACGTTGCAGAATTTGCTGTTTCATCTCTCATTTGATTTCTACTGCGGGAGTCAGTGCGGGATTTTAAGCAAAGGATAGCAGGCTCCACCTGATTGATAGTCATCATCTTCTTTAGCATTGACTTGTATGCTAACCTCCTAATTGACCCTCCCTCTCTTCTACGACCTCGCTGCCCGACTGGGATTTCAGTTCTCGAGTATAGTGGCCATATTTTCTTTATTTGAAATCTGCAGCCAAAACTAGTGGCGCAGAGACTACTACAGACCACCATCAGCTCCGAAGATGCAGCAAGTTTCTATTTTAGCTGTTCTGCAGCAGGGCAGCCAAAACTGGTAATTATTGCGACGAGAACACCATCGGATCCATATGTGCAGCAAGCCCATTTTCGTCCAGGGCCAGAGGCTATAACTAGCATGCAGTGCACTTCGGTATACCTCTCGGACTTGCATGTATTCATGGTAGTAAAATCTACCAAAATTACCAACATATTCTTACTTCCATGCTGCTGATAAGGTTTTGAATGAGATCTCAATGATAAAGAGTTTACACACATCATGCAAATGTGGAGCGAAAAAGTATGGATTTCAGTTGTCAAAAGAAATAATGCTTCAAAAGAATAAGCCAACAATAATGTCGGTGAATCTGTCATATCATCTCTGTTTCTTTTGTGGCTGCAAGTCTAGCATTTTCTCGGTCATGCTTGAAATTCCAATACAAAGGTGTGTAAAATAAACTGCACAAACCAAATGGAACTGCCATCATGGAGAAAAGCCCTTTTGACAAAGCTAGTGCTTCTCTTCCGGACCCTACGACAGGATCAACAGACTTTGCATCGTAGCCGTACATCTTTTCTGCAAGAATTCCAACCACAGGAGCTGCAAAAGAAGAAAAGGATACTTCGAAAGCTCGATCAAATGCATAAATCATGGTCCGATGTTTCACAGGCACAACCTCAGCAAACATTGGACCATTTGTAGCAGTAGCACACCAGCTAATAGTAAGGCCCATCAAGAAGAGGGTGGCAGCATATGTAGAATAGCTGCCCACAGACTGCGGGACAACTCTCAGAAGGAACCATGAGAATGGAATGCCCATGAAAGCCGAGAACTGAGCGCACATGACACGCCCTGAATGTGGGTACAAGTGTGACATTTGATCTGCAATTATTCCACCAACAAAAGAGCCCAGTGCACATCCGCCAGCAAAGAGACCAACAAGGGCTGCTGAACTATTGTGATCAAAACCTGCAGAAGAATTTGCAAAAGATTCTCTATGTCAAGCAAGAATCATTTGCAATAGATCTCTATGACAAGCAAATAGACCATAAAATTAATTTTAGCACCTTAAACCCAAAAACAATCATTTGTGGTCAGTGAATTGGGGGTGGTAGCCTCGCAGCCGGTTGGGAGTTGGAGGGGGGCGTTTTTTCATTTATCCATATCGATTGGAAGGAGGAGAGGCAAAAAATTTGACTTAAATCCCAGGCTTTTTTTCTTTTATTTTAATCATGTAAGGTAGATCCCATCCCGGCTCATATCTCCTCCTAAACATACTACAAGCAACTTCTCTATCCTCATAGTTGAATTCCCAAAAGTTTCAATGCATAACACCTCAAAGTGTAGAGGTAGGAAATCAAACCAATTCAATTTCAGAAAAAATGAGGAAAGGACCATAATTACGTGGATCTCAAGGTGTAATAATAGGAAATAAAACCTACTTAATTTATCCTCACAGAGTATGAATCAACAGGCAAAAACGATGGGTACTGCATGTCAAGATTACCAATTAGTTCAAACCAAAGCGTCAAAAATACTAGGGCCGTCCAAGGCAGTGAACCAACGACACCCTGCAACACAATGTATTGAAAAGTGGGAACTCTTGTAACAGTTTTCATTGCTTGCCATGATTCCACCCAAAGTGATACTGAGTTAGCATTTCCCTTATCCATCACCTCATCCCTAAACCAGAAAGGAAATCAAATTATTGCACAGTGGGAGAAAGCTTGACAGCAAACCATCAACAGATGACTGCATGAAATGATTTTCTATGTACTTGAAGGCAGAAAAAAAAGAGAGGCAGACAATGAGGTATTTGACATATTCGGCATCCACAAAGATACAGGGTGAAGTAGCTTGTACCTAGACAAAGCCTTGCCTGTATCGTGGTCAGCAGTAGTTCTTCTTCTTGGGTCAGCAACAAATGCATGAACAAGAAAAGCAATCAAACAACTCAGCATTGCCATCACCATGAAAGCAAATCTCCATCCAGGTATACCCCAGAAATCATGACCAGCCATAACTGTAGCAATAGCTCCCCCTCCTATACCGCCCACAGTCCCAACAAGATTTAGAAACCCAAAGCCAGTCCCTCTCGCACCATCCACATAGCTATCGGCAATGAAGGACTGAAGCGCTGGAATCACAATAGCCAGTCCAAAACCATTTACTGCTCTCCAGAATGCAACTTGCAAAAAATACTTGCTAATACCTACTGCAGCAGTTGACAAGGCCCAGCACAGAGTGCCAACCGCAAGAACAGTAGGGCGGTCATAACTAATGGCCAATATACCTGCAACTGGTGAAGCCAGTCCCTGAATGAAGTTGCGTACAAAAGTCAGATAACCAAGATCAGATGGCCCGGCAGAAAAAGCTTCGCTGACTTCTTTGTAAACAGATGGAAGGAGATTTTCATCAGCTCGCTCCATTATAGCAGCCATGTTAATGACAATCAGCGACAGGGAAATCCCAAAAAGCGTCCTGGTTCTGTAATTGGAAATGTGACCAAATTAAATACAGAGAACAAGTACCTTGTATAAACAGCCAAAATTGACATTCCATCAGGTCACCAAGCCTATTTACTTGAAGAGATATTGTGAACAGTGATGGTATGATAAAATTCCTCAATAAGAATTGGCATCTCGACTTCACAGGCAATAGTGAGAAAATAGATTTTAAATAAATAAGTGGATGATATAATTACCATACTGATACACGTAGAAACTAAGCAGCTTACATACATGTACAACTGAAAGATCCAGGAGGAAATACCATGATATAGATGCAAAACCAAATCTATACAAGTGAAGTTGGTAAAGAAGTAGATAACAGGAACAACTCTTCAACACTTGATGGTCAATAGGCGACTTGAGAATTTAAAGCAAGCACAAACACTGTAGTTAAAACCTTCCAAACTAGTATGTGAGCCTGGTGATGATCTTCACTGCTAGCATTTTTTGAAACCTGTATGCATTATTTAATCAGGCAGACTTCCTTAAAGTAGTAATTCAAGTTATTCATGAAGTGCATATTGGTGCTTCTTTCCCCTGGTTTCACTAAATTAAGTTGTTTAGCCCCGGCTGCTTCCTCAAGTAAGCACAGATACACAAAATCACTCCACACACACTTCTGTATTATTGGGCAACCATACATTTCTAAGGGCAGTCAACAATATTATAGATCTCCATTTTCAACAACTACATCCTATTGATCCCCTCGATCAGATACGAAAATGCATGCGTACCTCAAATTCAGTGAAATTGGGAAAAAATATCACAATTAGACGAGCATATTAGTTCAACAATACTCCACCCTGTCAACTCTTCTAATATAACTTTGAACTCTTTTAATGATATTTGACAAGACAAACAGCCCCAAACTCCTAAATAAGCAGGATTCGTAGTAAGCCAAATATCCTCTCTTTTTTTCGTTATATGGATTTTTATGATGCAAATTGCCAAACTCCACACGAATTACGACACATTTTCTTTTCTTGTAGTTAATAAGAACTAGAAAGCATTTCTTTCCTACTGTGCTGATAATTTCTAACCAAGAAGTTAACACTAATAGCATCATATATACCAATCAAACAGTTCTCATACCTTAGTAAGAAAAAATCGTAAAAATTAACATTTAGGACAACCAGGCATTAGCAAAGTAACAAGTTTTAAGAGCTAGAGCTTTTCACACAGTCAAAAATGCCAAGAAACACTTACTTCATTGTGTCTGGGGGTCTTGGAAGCAGAGAGTTCGATAGAAAACCGACACGGCGAAGTTTATTGGTCCGAAGGCTTGAGCCCATTAATCAACTAAAGTTTATTCTAAATTTTGGGAAAAAAAAAATACCCAGATAAGAAAACTCGGATCTGGGTTCGCAGCAGCCACTGAAGATCATCAACATGGCAGGGTAATTGTGACGCCGTTGACCCAATATGAAGGCGATGGCGTCACGGAATCCCCTTTTTCTTTTTGGCCTCGGGGGAAAATTTTCAAGAACGGATATTAAAGAAAGGTTACTCGAAATTAGTTATTAGGAAATGTCTGTCTAGATTTTAAGATTGTTTATTCAATTTACAGGTACTATTCAGATCAGATGGGATTATAGTTTAGTATATTGCAGTATTGCAGGTGCAGGCTAACAGCAAGTGACTTGAATAATCTTTTGATTGGTGTATCCAATGCACCAATGCGGATGCATTCCATATTTGTTCATGTATACATATAATATGGGTGTACGTTTACTTTTGGTGGGAAGCGTAGGTGGTGGTAGTTTTTGTCGTTTTGATTGGATTGGGTATTTAGGACTGCATCACGGGATTCCTGGATTCTTTTATTCCAACCTGAGATCAGGTCCATTTCTTAGGATATTGCCATTCTCACTATACTCCCCTTGTTCTTCTACTATCATCCATTATTGTTTTTCATATATAAGATTACAAGAAATTCACAGTAGCAATAATAAAATGAATAAATTTTATATATATACTAACAGTGTATATATTATTACGATTGAATACACGACATATATATATAATTTAAATTTGAATTACATTTCATACATTTAATAGTAAAAATACATACACTGTCAGCGTATAGAACATTAATCCTAATAAAATAACTCACAACTATATAATACCGTTTATAATTGTAGCATACAGTTCACAAAATTGCACTATTATGGTGAGTGCTTTGCCAAATATTAGTACAAAATGTATTAAGAGAAACCTAAATTTGGAAGTCTATAAAAGCCTCTTAATGCATTCAATGCTATAAAAGGATGGACAAGGTTAAAATAGATTCATTTACAATAGCTTTTGGCCTTTTGCTTTTCCTTAAAAAGGACCCAAAAAAAATTTTCCAAACGATAACAGATAAAAAAGGACAAAAGTTGAAAGGCAGAAAAGTGTTATGAGGAGCGTACTTGCACATTCATCTTACTCCTTAGCCATTCTGGTTTTGGATAAGCCCATTGATGTCACAAATGAAATATGATTTTTCTTGTCCAAAAAGAATAAAAGATGATTCCCTTGTGCAATTAATGAATTTGTGCGATAATATATGAATTCATGAAAACTTTTGCAGATTTATTTTGTTTACCCTCCTAGCACTAGAAAAATAATAATGGCTGACCGGGTCTAGACTAGTTGATATTCTACATAATCAAAATTTTCGTATTTCATTTGTTACGCATAAAATCTTATGCTCTCTATTTCTACATAGTAATAGAAAAGGCCCAACACGTTGTTGACTTTTGAGCTATGGATTTCCGCGCCGTTGTTCTGAAAAAGTTTCCCATCCAAACTGAAAAAGAAAGTCGAGACGAGTCATATTTGAGTTATAAGCCCATATGTGGGGATGTGGCGTGTTTAGGCTAAAAGGGGATCAAGTCTAGCCAAGTTGATTTGTAAATCAGCATTATAAAAGCAAGTGATAAAAAAATTAATTTGTCAAAATGCGAATGATGTTTTGAACGATTTTCTGATAATTGTAAAAAAGTTGTAATAGCTAATTCTATTTATGGTTTAAATCATTAAATTCATTTTTCTATATTTCCCTTCATTTTAGATCACGAATTAGTAACTACATCTATTTTTTAAAAAATTCCAATTGTGTCCAACTTTCCATTTTTTGAAGGGAATATCTCTCGGGTTGTTACTTATATAGCCTGATGACATGTGCTCCAAAAGTTTTTTTTACACGCTATATAGAAAAGGCCCAATATCTTTTCGACAAGGAAAAAAAAATGTTTCGCTGTGGATTTCATTGCAATTGCTCTAAAACGGTTTTCCAGTCCAAACTGTTAAAAAGAAAAAGAAAAAAAAAGGAGAGATAAGGCTTATTTGAGTTCTCAAAATGCCAATTCGTAAAAAATGTAAGAAAGTTGTAAGAGTTAATTCTATTTATGTTTTGAATCATTAAATTCATTTTTCTAGATTTCCTCTTTCCTCTTTTTTATCCCATAATTACATTTTTCTGTCTTATTTATTTTGCAAAGTGTTGCTGTTAACCAGTGCCGTCTTCTTGTACCATGTCAAGATTACATCATAAAATCTTACTCCATAATAAGCGCCATTCAATTCTTCTCGAAATTTCATTAAACATTTTATAGACAGGATGGTATTGGTAATCCCACATTGCAGCACAAACTCAACATTACATATCCACTGTGGGTGCATTTCTATGGTTTAGAATGGAATTGGAGGGCCCTTACTGATAATTGCTTGACATACAATTTTGGGTTTAAAGTGGTTATCATGACACACAACTTTGAAGCTTAACATTCAGCAGTAATATTGGTGACAGAAGAAACCCTCGCGCTCACTACCAGACAGGCCAACTACCAATTAACACTCCACACCCCCCCCCCCCCAAAAAAACATTTTTCTATGTCATAATAACCACTCAATGAATTTTTGTAAAAATCATTTGTGACATAGCAATATAGCATAGGTTTGTAAGTTTAGTCAAGTATGTTGCAGGATTTGCAATTGTTTTGCCAAACGGCCCAAACCATGACATCAAGGTCCAATTCCAACAGTGACCTAATGCAATGTATTAATGTATTTTGACCCTGTCAAAATAAGTACGCAATATTAGGGCTGTAATCGAGTCGAGTCGAGCTTGAGTATCGCCATACTCGAGCTCGACTCGACATACAAGAAAGGTGCTCGAGCTCGAAGCTTGCTCGCAATACTCGAGCTTGACTCGCATGGGCTCGAGTCAATCGAACCTTATCGAGCTCGAGTTACTAAATTTCATTTTCTTGATAATTTTTGTGCTAAGAGACATTATTGTTCTTTTAAAATTTTTATACGATTTGAAACATTTCGTAAATTCAACAACTCTTTTGGGTATAAGAGTAATTTTATAATAATAATATATTAAATAATTAAAATTAAAAGGCGCGATAAGACTCGACGAGCTTTCGAGCATTGCTTTTGGATGCTTGAACTCGACTCGTTTAACTTATCGAGCCTCTCGAACTCGGTCAACTCAAGTTCGAGTCAATTTTTGACCGGGCTCCTCGCGAGCAGCTCGACTCGATTACGTCCCTACACAATATAACTAAATTAAACCTAGTGAGTGAACCATTTTCTCAATTAACTATCGTCGCCGATCCAGTGACCGAAGTTATCCTTTTCCAAATATGAATGTGACGAGAGAAGTTTATAGAGTCCCACGTGGGCTTGTTCCAACGCACGCACCCAAAAGGGAACAGCTTAGTCTGGAGACCGGAACAATTAATGGAGCGGGCTGTGGTCCCCAAGTAAAGGCACGCCTAACCACACGTGTGGTGGCAGTCAAGTCTTGAAGTGGGCCGAGCCATCTTTCTTTGCCTCCCATCTCTCTCGTGTGCCCACCGCCCACCACCCACACGGGCCTTTTAAATACGGTTCACGAATCACAATTTTAGAGGGATTTACTGGTAGTATGCCATCTGATAAAATTAAAAATACTTCACGCAACAGCAAATTTTTAGTTGAGTTTTTAAAGTTTACAGTTGAACCAATTATTGTTAGAAAATGTTCATCCCAAGTAGTCCCAACAGCACAAGCTAATTTTTTTGTCAAAGATCCATCCTTGTGTGACTCAACTAGCGTTTGCTTTGCAAAAAATTTGGACATTTTCTAATAAATGTGCTTTGGGGGTCATTCATAGCAAATAACTTAATTTTATTCAGGCAAGCAATATTGTTCTTTGTCAAGTGCCACTCTTAAAAACTGATTTTTGAAGACTACATGGTGCATGATCGGTTTAATTAGAACTTGAAGAATTAGAGGATATAAAAAAAAAAAAAAAACCAGACACGGCCATTCTGGTAACTTAAAAAATTTGAAAATTTTTGTGTCGTATGTTATGTTCTTGTTCTAAAAATTAAAATCCCTTCCGCTAAAACATCAAGGATATGATTTGACCACCCCAGAATTAGCAATGATGTATCTAGTTTTTTTCCTTTATTTTGTTTTTAAAGCGAAAAAAAAACTCAAAAGGGTATTGATAATTTCATTAAAGGGATGCTTGTTTCACATATCGGAATCGGAAATGGAAATGGAAATGGAATCATAGACTCTGGTTTTGGAATTAAATTTTTCATTCCAATATCTAGCTTGGTTCACACATTGGAATTAGCATCATTCCAATTTTTGATGCTTGGTTTGATGAATTTTTCGGAATTAAATGCAATTAAATTTCAAATTTACCCCTGGTATAACAATTCTTATAAAACAAAAGAATTACACATACGACAAATTAACATCTCCATAATTGTAACTACAATAGTTATTACCTTTTTGATAAAACATAAGAAAATTATAAACCATAAAAAAATTTAATACCAGAAAATAAATATAGTGGCTGCATTAATAATGAGTAAATTCCCAAAAAGATGGAGTTTTTAAACTAACTTCCCAAAGGGTGGCGATTTTTTAGTCTCTTCCCAAAGGGTGAAAAACGCATCCAAGGAATGCGTGCTTTCAAATAAAAAACAACTTTTAAATACGTTATTTTAATTTTCATAAATTTGTTTAAATATGAAAAATTAGTTAAATAGTGCATAACATACCAGCTCTTTATGGGAAACGGGTAGGTTTTGTAGTATGTTTTGTACCAACTCTTTATAGGAAACATACCAGCTCTTTATGGAAAAATTTGGTTAAATAGCACCCAAAGGAAAACTAGTATGTTTTGTATTTAACATAAATTAAATATGTGAAAGTTAAAAAAAAAAAGAAATTGTCCATAACCTACCAACTCTTTATGAGAAACTGGCATATTTAGTATTTAATGCACATAACTATGAACTGAAAGGTATTCAGGCAGACAATTTTACAAACAGACACAAGACAACCAGAAACCCACCCAAACTATACCAGTATTCACGGATCAAATAACAAAAAAGATCAAGAATCGAAGACTTTTTTTTTAAATTTGTCATTGCATTTTGTGACAAAAGAATATGAATTCATGGAAGAAAGATTTTTTTTTTAATCTTTGTGTTGTGTAGCGTGAGTAGAATAAAAGTGAGAAAGTGATGGGTCGAAAACATAGCACTTTTGTCCAATTAGTGTTATTGTGTCAGATTCCCTTCTTTTCTTTTTTATTTTTAGCTAGCCAGTGAGTAGCTTGAGAAAACAGAGAAGAAGGAAGAGAAAAGCTTGCAACGAAGAAGAAAATTGCAGAGGCAACGAAAACGAAAATTGCAGAGGCAACGAAGACGAAAATTGCAGAGGCAACGGAGAAGAAATTTTGGATAAGAGATGAAGACTATATGATAAAAAAGAAGAGATAAGAAATCTGATGAAGAAGAAGAACAGAAAGTGCGCCGTGTGATAGAGAGAAAGAAATGGTAGATCTGTCGTAAATGTTGTTTGAGGGAATAAGTTGAGGATTTTGTCCAAAACCTCCCAATTTGCTCGGGAATGAAAGAAGTCCGATTTTTTAGAAATGATTCAAAAAATTGCATTCCAATGGTCTTAACCCAAACAACAACTAAGGAGTTTATTTCATTCTGTGATTCCCAAACCCTTTAACCAAGCAGCCCCTGAGAATTGGTGGAGGCCTTTTGTTGCACAATATGAATGGCTGGGCCGAGCCAAACAACGAACTAGGACTATACAGAAAAAATGGTAGGCCCAGGTGCACGTGTTGGATAATCTGAAACGACATCTCAAATGTCCGACTTTGGTCCCGCCAACCCAACAGGTGGGGTCTCCTGTAGCTGGGTTCTGTGTCGCACTTGTGGAGCCGTCTCAGTATTATTTTGGAGTCGGAAAAGATTATTTTACTATTGTTTTTCTTTTAAAGGTAAATTGTGAATATCTGTCCTTGGGGCCTGTAGAAGAGTTTGATTGACAACAAGGACCTCTTCGGCTTCCCATGTTCCTCGATGGCCCCATTGTCTGTAGCCTAGACTCATCGAACTTCGTCGTTTTGTCCATTTCTCCCCATTGAACTTAGTGATTATTAGACATAGTACTAGTATTTTACAAAAAAATTGGTTTTTGTTTTCATTGAAGGTTAATGAATTCATTATTTTCTATCAACAAGTAAAAAGGGCTCATTTTCAATTTGGCCGGTTGCCACCACAGGGGATATTTCAAGATCCGCACTTGATGAACAGACTGCATATTGCTATTTCAAGATCAAGCTCCACAAGTTCTTGGTTGTTTTGTTGTGTAAATTGAACGATAGACCAGATGACTTCAGTAATCAATAGCTTTAGCAAGTATCAAAAGAACTGATCATGATTCCCAACTTGAACGAGGGTTCAAATCTATGTTTTCAGAACCGGACCGGATATCGACTCGGTCGAGCTCAGGGGTCAAGGGTCAATGGATTCAACCGGGTTTGATAGGGGTTGAACCGGATGACGTCATAAATAAAAATTATTTAAAAATTAAAATATTATATGTAAAATACTTAATAACATGTTAATATTAATAAAGGTATACTCATATATATTTGATGTTTCAAATATATTTAACAAGAAAATACAAATAAATTAGAACAATCAAGTAGCAATTTATATTATTTAATAAGCATTAACAAGTTTAGAATTAAAATTATGGACTTAATTGAAAAATAATACCAAACTTTAAGACAACATTTATAAAGTATGAAATATTTGAGGTATATTAACAATTTTGAACAACTTAAGGGTCACAACATCATATTTAAAACAAATGTGACCTTTCAAAAAAGTAAAAAAAAAAAAGAAAAAGAAAAAAGAGTCAAACACCTGGTTTGACTGAGTTTTGATTTTTTCGGTTTTGAAGATTAACTCGGACCGGACAACTAGCCGGTTCCCGGTTCGACCGGTCGTACCGGCCGATCCGGTCCGAGTTTGAAAACAGAGGTTCAAATGTGAAAGTTACATGTTAAGCCTACACGATCAATGGTTATGTTTGTTTAGCAAGGCACCCCTCAAATCTATGAAGGATCACAAGCAAGATTAAGACCTAACTGACCTTTCAGGATGAGACTAATGATACTAAGGCCTCATTTAGAGTCGCGATGGCTTATATGGCTTGTAAAGAAGGATTTTTTACACACATAGTTTTAAAAAAAGGGTTTTTAAATTACCAACTGTTAGATTTTCTATGTTACGAATAATTAATTATCAAATATTTTAAAAGTAATTTTAGTACTTAAAAATATTATTTTTTTTCTTTTAAATGCACCGAAACTCCAAACAGGACTAATCACCCTTTGTTATACGGCAAGGATATAAAAAGCCAAAAAAAAAAAAACTAAAAACATAACTGGGAGCAATCCTCTCTTTCTTTGGGGGAGGTAGACCTTTGTGCAACTTGTCCAGGATAGGGGATGATACAATGATGTTGTTATTATTATTATGACTCATCGGGGGCTGGTGGTTTATTGATTACCTCGGAAAGTTGTTCAATAATAATCTCGAATTTACATACATACTCATGAATGCTCATTTGCTCCTGAAAAATCATCTTCCATGTTTCGCTTTAACACCTTTACTAATTGGCACCATTGGACTTAGCTGTGAAATCTTTGTGAGCAGTGTAAATTCACAATAAAAGGAGGTAAAGGAGATGATACTTGCTCTTATTTTTAACTCTCTACATTTAGCAGTAAATTGTTGTGAACTTGCAAGGTATAGCTATAAACTGTGATTTTTTACATGTAACAAATGCATAATTTGCTCGCATATAATTAATCAAATCAGTAATTTTACTCGATTCTCTCAATAACGTTGGTCCAGAATACAAGGTTATGCTTGGATTGTAATTTTATGAAATTTTTATAGAAAATGTACTGTAGCGATTTGATATATGTGAGGTAAAAAGATTATTGGAAAATGTGTTCACGAAAAATGTAAAATTTTTTTTGGTAGAAAATCCCTTTCTTTCTCAGCATAGCTGAAAAAAAATTGGCTACTAAAACAAAGAGCAGTTTAAACTGTTGAAAGAATATTAAAATCTCAAGAACTGAGATTAAAAGGTCTCAAAAACTCAACCAAATAAACAGAAATATGAAAGTACCTAAAAATAAGTATGGAGCGCACGAAAGTAACTGATAACCATTTTTTTAAGTGTAAGTCGGAGGTATTGAATTCGGGACCTCTCCATTGAACTCCCTGACTTGAGAGTATTTTAAGCAACTGATTTTAGAGCATCAAGCACAGATTTATGTGTCTCAGAAATTCCAAAAAGAAAATAGAAAAATAAGAAAATAAAGAGAATATTCACGTACTTTGACGACTTCATGAAAACGGAAGTACTCGCACGTGTCAAATGCAGCAGTAAAGCCAGGTGTTCAAAACTACGTCAGTCATGGTAAAACCGTAAAACTTAGTAGCAGAGGCAGCCACATTTTCAATAAAGTGAGGGACGAGGGATGCCCCTCGTGAGCAATCTGCCCAAGCCCCCATCCCCACCCCTACCCCTCTAGCCAAACCGCTTCTTCAACTCCTCCTTCATTCGTCATCCACCTTTTCACACTCAATCCTATTCTCGTCTAGTCTAGTTTTCCTCTTCAAATAATACTAGAGAATACATAGGAGGCAAACGGGTGGAGAAAGAATCAAGAAAGAAAATAGTAACATGACAGCTGCCGGCGGTGGGTCATCATCGGGGAGGTTACCCACTTGGAAAGAAAGAGAGAATAATAAGAGAAGAGAAAGAAGGAGAAGAGCCATAGCTGCCAAGATTTTTACTGGCTTACGAGCTCAGGGCAACTATAAGCTTCCTAAACACTGCGATAATAACGAAGTCTTGAAAGCTCTCTGTTCTGAGGCTGGTTGGATTGTTGAAGACGATGGAACTACCTATCGCAAGGTAAATGACACTATTTATTTTTACAAATTTCTCGGCTTCAGATCTGTATCCATGCGTATTTATGTTTTCTTCTTTTTCCTCAACTACAATAGGCTGGGATGTTCATGTAATATTGCTATTTTCTTGGTTATGAGAATATCGCAAGTATCGATTTTGATGTATACTGCGGAGAGATTCCGATAATCTTTGAAGGTTAATTTTTGTCCTGCTAGTATGATTATATTTGTTTGCTGTTTGACTGGGATCCCAGTGGGGGGTTTGATCCGTGAAAGTACTTGTTGACCGGGCAAAAATTTTTCTCTACTAGTTGGTTCTTAATTTACTGGTTTTTAGCTTCATAAGATAACCTGCGTAGTTGTAAAACTGGGTTTGAGTTCCAAATAACTTTTTATTTTTTTCAATTTTAGTGTAGGCTGTAAGGTGTTCATGATTCCCATAAATGACTGAGTGTTCAACTTCATAACTTCAACTGCCATTTGCGTTGAATTGTTTTCTGTCCAAATGGTCTTCTTTTCCTGCTTTCCTGAAATTAAACAAATCTGCATTTTGTTTTTGCTCTTTATTAGTCCTGTTTTAGATTTCTTTCTTTCCATTAATTGTTCGACATTTTTCTTTTGGTAATTGGTGTGATCAAGAGATTAGTGCACTCCTGAAAGAGATGGTTTGAAGCACTTTTTTTCCCATTGCCTTAAGATGGTATTCAAAATTTCAACTCATTCAAATGCTAATGTTCTCAATGATCTGATTTACACAGGGAGGGAAACCACCCCTGGTTGAGTTAACAGGTGCTTCAGCTAGTATCAGTGCATGTTCATCTATCCAACCAAGCCCAGCATCCTCTTCCTTTCCTAGTCCTGCACCTTCTTACCATGCCAGTCCTGGGTCATCCTCGTTTCCCAGCCCCTCTCGTGGCGATACAAACCCCCCATCTTACATTCTTCCTTTCCTCCACAATTTAGCTTCCATTCCCAACTCCCTACCGCCTCTACGTATATCCAACAGTGCCCCTGTAACCCCTCCTCTTTCTTCCCCAACTAGAGGTTCAAAGCGTAAACCTGATTGGGAGCCTCTTTCTCATATCAAATTACCGCCTTCATTGCCGCACTCTCTTTTTGCTGCTTCAGCACCATCGAGTCCTACACGACGTCAGCATTTCACACCTGCCACAATTCCAGAATGCGATGAGTCTGATATATCCCCAGTCGAGTCTGCTCGCTGGGTGAGTTTCCAGACAGCCCCAGCTGCTCCATCTTCACCCACATTCAACCTTGTGAAACCTGCCACTCTGCAAAATCATCAGGATGTAGTCGATGGTCGTGGACAGTTTCCCTGGGGTGCAGGGGCACAAAGGGGATGTGGCTCTGAATTTGCATTTGAGAGTTGCACAGTGAAGGCATGGGAAGGTGAAAGAGCACATGAAATTGGGGTGGATGACTTAGAGCTCACCCTGGGGAATGGAAAGGCCCATGGTTAAGCCTCCTGTCTAGATAGTTGATGATAGAAGATGAACGTAAAAGGACTCACTAGGGTCTTCATATCTGCATAATTTCTTATCACTACATTGTAATCTGTTTCTGCTGATGGAGGTCTCTTGATCTCCCCTTTGGTGCTTGCTGCCAGATTTGCTTCCGCTATGAAGTCACAGACTTGTTAGCCTCCATTGCTGTATGTTCAGATACTGTCGAACACCAAAAGGCATTAATCTTGATGCATATAATGAGGACTGGAGAGTAGAGGAAGTAAAGGGGTGGAGTAATATTTTTCTTTCTTGTTTATATTAGATTCTTTCTTTAAGGTTGTCACTGATCAGAGGACATCTATTCAGTTAATTACTTGTCACATAATTTGGGGCTGGAGAATGTGTTTCTCTTGTAGACATAACTAAACCGTTGAAATTGAGTTGATTAATGGTTGATTGATCAGTATTCTTGCTGGCAAGTTTAACACCCATTTGTTTCTTGCTTTTGTGTGTTAACATTTGCCAACCTAGTCTTGAGTGAAGTTGATCATGGAAGAGCATGATATTGTCATCTTGTTTGTCCGATCGCCTTCAAGAAGTGATGACATGGTACTAAGTTGAGATTGGAAACATCCTCCAATAATCACTGCAAGGTTTAGGGTTATCAGGTTTAGAAATATTCCAGCTCAATGAATTGGAAACGCAGGCAAGACTCACTCTTGATTTATTGCAAACAAAGAGCTTGTCCGCAGAGACATTTTCAGCTTGGTGCCAAGAAACTTGTGGCATTAATCGGGTAAGAAAATTGATCATATTTGTGATTAATGGAATGCAAATGGATTGATGGTTGAAGAAACAGAAGAAACTTTGCACGCCAGAAGGGAAAGGAAAGATAAAAAGGAGGGAGGAGCTGCAAGAGACAGATCCTAGTTAAGTCCATTTGTTACGTGATGATAAATAGATGAAGAGGGATATGATTGTTATCCAAATGCGAGTAATACTAAACTGTTACAGTTTCTGCAATTTGTTGGCCTCGTGGGTCAAACTTGAAAGAAGAGCATCTTAGAACAGTAATACCTCTAAATAGGGGCCCTTACCATGTGCCTGTCAGCTCTGTGTGTGTGCGTGTTTTTTTTTTCTCTTTCTTTCTTTTTTAAGTTGTAACCCCCCATGTGACTATTCTCACGCGTGATGTTACAATGTATCAACCGTATTTATAACTTCAACTAGAAAAAAAAAGTGAAATAGAAAAACAAATTTGCAGTATCTTTGGCGTCCGATTCAACTTACCTCAATATCCATATCCGATGATATAAGGAGGGTTCCTTAATCTAGTGAAAAGCTGCAGATGCACTTCGGAATTTAGGAGTTCATACAGTTGGGAATTTCGGAATGCACAGGGTATTCAATCTACCAGCGCAAATCAGAGGGAGAAAGCTTAAGTGCATTCAACCCGATTCAGAAACATACGTCTGTCTGAATCCAGGCATGAGCTCAAACACTGAACCTGTGAGCAATCTATTATTATTATTATTATTTTGTCGAATACGATAGATCTACATTATTCTATACTAAGGAGAGAGGGGATCTGAAAAAAGATCCGAGAACAATTCGAAGGGATTAAATTACCGTTGAGATGAGCAATCTATCTATTATACTAAGTACTGTATAATAACTTGTTTTCTTTCCACGTAAAGCCTGTCTTGATACGTTGTCAGCATCACAAATATGTTGTGTCGGTCGCGCATTGGGTCAATGGGCTTTCCTCTCTGTAGTTGTACTTCCATCGTTGAATGAATACATATAACGAAGCATGCTCAAAATGGCAAATTGTCTAACACTTTTTTTTTTTTTTTTTGAACTCTTGTGTTTGTCCTCTGCTGATCTACCAATATGAATGTAAACAAAGGGTGGGTCACGGGTCAAAGTAAACTCTTTTAGATTTGTATTTGAAGCCAATAACAAAAATTATAAGGACAGGGGAAGACTTTCGCTTTTAACGAGACTAATAATCGTACGTGAATTTTCTTTTCTCTTTTTCATTCTTTGTTAGCCTTCAAAATGGCTGTAAAGATGCTCCTGTTCAGGGTTTATAAAAAGGTTACTACTATGTTAGTGCACTTTTCAAGTAATTTCTTGAAAAAAGATTACTCATGAAAATATTGACTTTCCTTAAATTTAAGTGGTTAATTTAGATGGAATTGGTATTGGCGCTGTCGTAATTCTTTCAGGCACTGGTCTTGACTCAATTAGGCGTGCAATATTATTAAATTTAAGGAGCATTATTGTTCTTTTTATGTGATTAAATAAAAAAAAAATCTAGGATTTCAGATGTATATGTATTTGTCTCATGTTTGTTTGATGTATTTTTTGTTATTACTGCAGATTTATTGAATGAAACTATCTTTTCTATCAAAAAGAGAGAGAGAGAGAGAGAAAAAAATCTAGGGGAGTTTCATTAACAATTATGAGAATCAATATCAGCTCCCACATCTAAACTCAATTCTCATTTCTCAGCACTAATTTCCTTGCGTTTGGGGTTAGGACGTTAATCAAAAGTTGATGATTGGCCAAATCTGTCCAAGCTCATAGTACACATTTCTGACAAATAATTATAATCATTTCAAACTCTGAAATGATTATTGCTCCGTTTAGGTTATTCTGAGAACATCTGTAAAAGATAAATTCCAGACACGTCTCAGTTAATTTTGGGAGGATCTACCGCCGTTTAATTTATCACTCATATGCATTTTCTAAGTCCTCTTGTTAATTCAACAAAGGAAATGCAATAATTTAGATTTTAGAGCGGGCTCCATCCTTCGTCAGGTTGCCCATGGCTCTTTTTTTTTCGTCAGCTTTCTTTTTTCAGCAAGAGCCAATGAGCTTCTCAATGGGCTCACAATGCCTTCCTTTTTCAATAAGGGCCAGTGACCTGTCGAGTGGGCTCCATTGTGAGTAAGCATTTTGGATTACCTGTTGGTAAGACCAAGTTCGAGTGGTAGCCGCCTGGGCCCAACTAGATCACTGATCTGGGCTACGTTGTAATTCCCTTAGATTCAATTCTGCACCATTTCTAAGAGTTCAGATTACAAATAAAATTGTGTCTGGCCCAAGCTCTTTTAGCAACACGACGGCGTTTTAAGCATTTTGGTGCCTAGCAATGATTTGTCTGGCACACCTAGGGCTGTAAACGAACCGAGCGGCTCGAGTTCGAGTCGAGCTGGAGCTGGCTCGAGTTGAAATCGAGCTTGAATTCGAGCTCAAGATATTAAGCTCGCGAGCTCGAGTATATATATATATATATATTTTTTTTTATTTTTTTTAATTTTAAGTATACATATATATATATTTTTTAATTTTAAGTATACATATATATATATTTTTTAATTTTAAGTATACATATATATTTTTTTATCTTACTAGTAAAATTACATATATACCCTTAATATTTTATTATTTATTAAGAAAAAATATTATTTTATTTTTTTTAAAAAAATAAAATTTTTATTTTTTTATTTTTTTCGAGCTCGCTCGAATCAAGTCGAGCTCGAAATTGTTGGCTCGTCGAGCTCGAGCTCGAGTTCGATTTCACTAAAATTAAGTCAAGACTCGGCTCGATTAGGCCAAAACTCGACTCGACTCGGCCAAAACTCGACTCGACTCGACTCGTTTACAGCCCTAGGCACACCCTCCTTAGATTTTCTAGAAATATATTTGAAAAATCAAAATCTCTCAGCAGAATAATCCGTCCATTCGAGCATAATTAAGACCCCCGATTAAAGAAATTACTTTGCCACTTAAAATATTATGTTAAACATTTTCGTGTTCGGATACAATCTTAAATAGCGCGTATCAATTTTTACAAGAAATTTATAATATAAAAACACAGTTGACTGCAGGATAATGGATAAATGTCCATAATTGAGCAAACTGGGCCCCCTGTCGTCTATCTTGGCCGAAGGCTTTGGAGTGGCACCAAGTTGAAGGAGGCTTAGATTGGAGGATTTGGATTCAGAGTGCTACAGTTAAAAAAGTTTACTGTCCATTTTATTTTTCATGGGTTTGCTCGGATTGATAATTATTTGTATTTTTTATTTTCTATATTATAGTTACGTTTTTAATAATTTATTTTCTTAAAAAAAAAATTTCTTCACTGGTTTTTTATCTCGTACAAATTGCATCACAAAAACTACTTACATTATTATTCTATAAACAATCCCATATCCAAAGGCACTCGTGAGAGTTTGCTGAAATCGTACTTATTCATTGTTTTATTTAAAGCTTAGAATGCTCGGAGCATGAAATAATTTGGAAACTTTGGCTTTTAACAGTTGTATCGCGCGTGTAAGGTTATAAAATGTTAAACCCAGAAATTATTTTTATTCCTGTATAAACCAATAATAAACTGGAATTGCTCTCACAAATATGGATAAATATACAGAGGTCGGCTGTCATCTTCTTACTGTTTTTTTTTTTTTTTTTTTTTTTTTTTTGGGGAACTTGCTGTATATACTAAATCTTATTTGCTTGCGGTAAATCAATGCTATCTGTCACTTCAAGTGGATTTGCAATGCGATTTGCGGAGCATACTACCAAACAATTACATCTCATGAAAATATCTGCAGAACCAAAAATATCTGCAGAAAATATCTCATGAAAATATCTGCAGAACCAAAAATTATATATTCGTTAGGCAACAATGACAACGAAAAAAAATAAAAGTCAAGGATTTGGTAATATTCACTGTATGAAGTCTTTATATATAACAAGCATGAAAGCAGAATTACACACAGCTTATTAAATTAATTAGATGTTTAGCAATAAACTGTAAGTTTTCACAGAATCCATGGATAACGCAAAGCTCCATGTGGCTATTGTCTCAAGCCCCGGCATGGGCCATGTCATCCCGGTCCTTGTTCTAGGCAACCGCCTCGCCACCGTCCATGACGTGCGAGTCACCATACTAGTCATCACAACAAGCAATTCCGATGAAGAGTGTCGATTCCTCAAAACGTTGACCTTCTCAGCACTTGTCCGTGTTATAGCTTTGCCCCCAGTAGATATCTCCGCCAAAATTACTCCAGCAACTGCTGCTGTCACACAGCTATGCATGTCCGTCAGTGAAGCTTTACCAACCATCAGGTCACGTATTGCTTCGATGAACCGCTGCCCAGATGCCCTCATCCTCGACCTGTTTTGCCCCTCGGCCATACCCATTGCCCGGGAGTTCAACTTGCCCGTCTACGTATACGCTCCCACAAATGCATGGTCTACCACTCTCTTCATGTACACCCTGGTTCTTGATAAGGAAATAGAGGGTCAATATGTTGAGCAAAAAGAACCCCTGAGGATCCCGGGTTGTAAATCGGTTCGACCGGAGGATGTGGTTGATCCGATGTTGGACCGGAACGATCAGCAATACCATGACTACCTTGAGCTAGGGATTGGGTTTACAAGGTGTGATGGTATTCTGGTCAACACTTGGGAAGATTTGGAGCCTACAACGCTCAAAGCCTTGAGAGAAAACGAAACCTTGAAGCCAGAAATCAAGGTATCGGTTTACCCAATTGGTCCATTGACGAGACCGGTTGAACCATCTAGTTTGAAGAGCGATGTGTTGGAGTGGTTGGACGAGCAACCTGTTGATTCGGTAATCTATGTATCTTTTGGGAGTGGTGGAGTTCTTTCAGCTGACCAAATCAAGGAACTAGCTTTGGGGTTGGAGCTGAGCCAGCAAAGGTTTATTTGGGTGGTTCGACTACCCTTAGATGGTGGTTTGAGCAAATCAGATGATCCCTTAGATTACTTGCCTGATGGGTTTCTAAACCGAACCAAAAATGTGGGGTTTGTAGTCCCATTGTGGGCTCAACAAGTGGAAATATTGGGTCATCCATCCGTCGGGGGATTCTTGTCTCACTGCGGATGGAACTCCACTTTGGAGAGCATAAGCGCCGGCGTACCAATGATTGCCTGGCCACTTTATGCTGAGCAGAAACTGAATGCAGCCATGTTAACCGAGGATCTCGGCGTGGCGGTCCGGCCAGAGGTGTTGCCAACCAAGAAAATGGTGGAGAGGGAAGAGGTTGAGAAAATGGTGAGAATGGTAATGCAACAGAAAGAAGGCCAGGAGATGAGACAAAAGATGAAACAACTCAAGTCAAGCGCAGATGATGGTCTAAGCAGTCGAGGGTCGTCGTTTAGTTCGATGTATAATGTCCTTGATGAAATACGATTAAATTCTCGCAATCAGAATCATTGATATTAGTCATTCTAGGCGGTGATGCTTGCATTCACGTGATGAGCTATGAGAAGCAAATAATTGTTCTCTAATAGCATATGTGAATTGGAACTTTCACTGCATTGACAGAAGCCAATGCATTTGTGTAGTCACTATCAATTATGTATTAAAGATATTTGTTAATCTAGTAGACTCATTAGTTAATCCTTTGATCGATGTAGGTAGACCTAATTTCTGGAAAGCGAAATTTACTATGGCTGCCTTTACTATCTAGTTAAGAGTCGTATTAAGTTTTAGAACCTTATCTAACGATTAGTTTTGATACGCACACAGACACATACCATTTAATTAGTATTGCTTTTAGGTTAAGATGATTTTGGTGCAATAATTTTACACATGTTCGTTTTTGCTTTTAGCCAAAAATAAATAATAATGTATTTAGTTTTTGTTAGTTTTGTTTTACATCCAATTAAGTAAATAGAGTTACTAACTATATATATACCTGAGTTGTTGTCTAGCTTGCAAACAAATCATAAGCACGGTAAATTATGTATTGATAACAAAGACATGGCCACATATAAGTGTTTTCTCCAATTGAATTTGGGAAAAAACCCTGAGGACTAAATTGAAATGAGATATAAGAATGAATTTTAAATATATTGATTTTTTATAATAATGTAAGTGAGAGGGGTTAAACCTGAGATCTCACACTTACATTTTTTTCTCTAAATCACCCGACCCATTCATTCTCCTTGCAAATCACATCTACAAGATATAACCAAGAATTCAATGATCCAAATCCATATTCAATTGACTAAACAATTGTTTACTCCTTATAATCTTATTAGTGCTTTGACAACATGATGTATTGCCTTTAAGAGATAGTTGATTTGTAAGTCAAGTTGTTTGGGTTAGGGATACATTTTTCTTAGCTAGTTGTTACATCTTATCCATTTTAAATTATAAATTCAGAGAAGAAGCGATGCTCCAACGCCATTATTCAACTCCATTTTCCTACACAATACACATATATAATGCTAATCCGTACATTACGATGATCTAAAAGAAGCTAATCAATTCCAAGTTTCCAAATAAAGCAATCTTTTCCTAGCCAATCTACATACATTAAATACACCCAGTAAACCATTGGAAGAAGATGCTTAGCTGTTCAAATGTCCAAATATATGAACAACTCCAAAAGTATACAAGCAACAAAAATCAACAAGGGGACGTTAAATCAACAAAAATTATACAAGTCAGGAAATTTTAATACTCTTTCTCCCTCTAACTATAGTATTCTACCAAGAATTACTGAAATTACTCAGTATTCTGCTTTTGATTACATTTGTTTGAATCTTATAGAAGCTTAGGAGTTGACAAACAAGCACTTGACTGGGAAATTGAACATCAAAAAACATATAAAAAATGAAGAAAAGTACTAGATTGAGCTTTTGCAAACTCATGTTGCTTGAGCCTTGATGTTCGAAGGAGCTGTCGATGCCACGCTGATGAAGACTGACGGTTGAAGCATGAAAGATAGAAAAGCAGCGACCATGGCAATTAGGGATTTGGTTTGCTTAAGGTTAACTATTAAGAACAAAAGATGGAGCTTTGGAGCTGGTGTTCGTGTGGACTTGTCCAATTTTTTGTATCTTTTCCCTTCTTTAGTTTTTTGGCTCGATCAAGATTAAGTCAAAGTTTTTCTAAAAAAAATTTAGGCAAAAAAAGAAAAAAAGATCGAGTTTAATCAAGTTTTTTTTGGTTCACGGGTCAATTTGGGTGTTAATTGGGTCTGACTGAGTTTTTAACCTTTGAGTATTTGAGCTGACTTGAACCGGATGCTTGACCGATTCTCAGTTCTACTGATCGGTTCAATTTGAGTCTAAAAACACTGTTTATAGTAAGGAGAATCGTCAAGGTACAGATCTACCCCATTGAACCGCTGAGCAGACAGGTTGAACATGGTTGTTTGAAGAGTGAAATGGTCGAGTGGCTAGATAGGCAACCTGTTGATTCGGTTATATAATTATCTCTTGGGGGGTTCCTTTCAGCTCAGCAAACCAATGAGCTGGCTTTGGGTTTGGAGCTGAGCCAACGACGATTTATTTGGGTTCTTAGGCCACCTTTAGATGGTGGTTTGACCAATTCAAGCGACACATTAGACACTTGCCTGAAGGATTCTTGAATCAAACCCACAAGATGGGCGTCGTGGTTCCAATGTGGACTCAACAAGGAGAGATCTTGGGCCACCTATCAGTTGGGGGTGTCTTGTCTTACTGCGGGTGGAGCACGATTATAGACAGCACAAAGGGCTGGCGCACCCATGATTGCATGGCCACTTTATGCGGAGCAGAGGCTGAATGCCTCCACGTTAGCTGGGAGGAGCTTGGTGTCGCTGTCCGGGCTGAAGTTTTGCCTACCAAGAAAGTGGTGGAGAGGGGCGAGATTGAGAAAATGGTGAGACTATTGATGCAGCGGAAGAACGGCCTGGAAATGAGAGCCAAAATGAAAAGTTGAAATTCAGTGCAGATAATGGTCAAACCCATGGAGAGTTGTCATTCGATTGGATGTCTGAGGCTCTTCAGGAAATAAGACAAAAGTCAGGAAATTAAAGTGGGATGGAAAATTTTGTGGTCTGGTGGGTGATTATTCATTATTGCTGGTGCATGATCACCTCCCGGCCGCATCCATTTCACGGGCAGCGAATCAATGTCGTCCAATCCCAATCAATCCATTTAAAAGTTTTCAATCGTCACCACACATGAAGGCAACTAAGATAGGCGGTCAATATTCTGTTGCCAGGAAAATTATTCATCCACAAAGTTCTAGTCAAGTTTTTATTTCTTCCCGTCTAAACAACATACAAGTACCCTTCCCAAGAAAAAAAAAAAGCAAGGATAATTATTTCATCTTGACGCATGATTAGTTTGGTTTGGAGTCTTTAGAGTTATAACATCTGGAAATTTTTGGGTCCCATGGGTACTTAGTTTCAGCAATGGCAAAGCTTTGTGCACCTGCCACACAAGGAGTTTATGATGTAGTACTAGTGGAAAAGAACCATACTGTCATGCAAACAAATTCACAAGTTAATGATCTCCTTTTCTTTCCCTTAAATTAATTTGAGCTAAGAATACTCAAAATTGGCAGAAGCGAGTAAAGAACACCAGTCAGAAGTACAAGTGGAAAGGTACGAAGCAGAAACTTTTGTATATGATTTATGACGACCGCATTTTTAAACCTCATGCTTTGTAGAAATATAAGGTTCCCTTATTAGGGAATGTACAAACTACAAAGGCTTCATGATCCATGTGGTTTATGAGAAAAATAGGATACAACTACTCGATCTTGGGTGGAGTCCAAGTGATCGAATCCAATATTTCAATCGATTGAGTATTGAAAAGGGCTAATATTAAAGTGACCCAAGATTGTTAAGTGCATGCGTAAATTCTAAAGGGGTGTTTCACATATCGTAATTTTCCTCTTGATGATCATATATCGGAATTTTACATTAATCTAACTTCCGTATCTTCGAATTTTGAGACCCTACTCGATTGTTATCGGCCTACATCTACGTCCAGAGTAAAAGAGAAAATTCAGGACCTGGTTTCTCAAGTGTGGAGTCTGTTTCTATTTTCTTATTCCTTTCCTCATTGTTCCTTGAAGAAGGGTCCAGGTCTGTGTGTTTAAGTTTTAAAGTCATCTAATTCTAACTGGGAAAGTTGTATTGTAAAAGTTGAAGACAGTAATTTTGACCATTCTGAACATTCCAACCTTCACTCTTTTTCAACATAATACGTACAGTTCAGGATGCAACTTGCAAGAAATTCTCAAAGGATTTTTACATCGTAAGCGAGTCTAAAATTCTAAATCGGTGAATTATTTCCTAAGGAAAAACTTGAGCTTTGAAGATGGGGGTCAAAGCTTCAACAGTTCATTTGTCCACATAGTTGAATATTTCATCATACCTTTATACTTCCATTGAGCACGACCGTGACTATATATGACCGTTTCGATAAAATAATTAGTGCAGGCTTGTTCGAGATGAGATCCAACGTTAAGTTTGAACTCATTAACCTTTCGTACGTCTGCTCTTCTGCCCCAATAATATCTCTGAGAAACAAAAGGGATGTTGTAACGTGGTACATACTATATAGGAAGTAAAAGTAGCGGTCAAGACACCAAGTACATATGAATACAAGGCCAAGTACTAAAACCAAGGTGATGACCATGTGGAATCAATCTCAACAAAGCAGAATCGCTGATATTTCAGTTATTACTCGTAAAAACACTCAAAGTTTTGTCAGATTTCGCTTTAATAATCCTATGTGGATACCATTCTAGCCTTTTATATCTTACCATCACCATTTCACCTTCTTAAACAGACTATAAGGAGGTGACCCTATTGAAATAGGCAAAAACCGATGGAAGGTTAGTAGTATAAGAAATCAAACTCTGATAATATGATATGACTATATATGTGTGCGTGTGTAGGTTATATGTCGACATTTGTTAGCTGGTTTGAAGCATTCTTTCATAATTGGTCGTTTATTTGTTTGTTGTATTTATAGGACACTACTTGATAACGATTGAATTTAGATTTAGAACATTATGGATAATCATCTCTTGAGTTTTGAGAACATTATGGATGCGTCGCTGTTAGATTGTCAAGCATGCTGCAGAAGATAAGGCTTGTATATCCTAGTTGGTCACCTGCCTATTCACCCTTCACTAGTTAATAACATCATCGTTATCGTTAAAGTTTGCGGCGGCTATGAATTACTGTTAAAATTAATGGTGTATGAAAGGAATCTATGGAAGAAAGACACATGCTATGACAATCATGACAGTGCCGAAGGCAACGAGACGCCCTTTTAAGTTTTAACAAGGGTAAGGAGTTTACCTTATGCAGCCAGTGATAAAGCCATCACCAATTTTTTTTTAAAAAACCCAACCCAACACTTGCTCTTCACTGGCTTCTTCCCACATCCTTCCACAAAGGACAACCAAATCGACTATGCTATGCTCATAAACTTTCGTGTAGTTTTTGTTTTTCTCGCCTTTTGATTGCTACAACGTTGGAAGTTTGTATATGAACTAGTAGTATAATGGACTTCCCAAGGCGTCATTACTTGCATGAGTGGACCCTAGACATCCACAAAAAATAAATTTTCTTAAAATTCGCCTTTTGAGGTTGTTTGGATTGTGTTTTCTAAAGAGCTTTTGCAAAAATTACTTTAGCATTTTTTAGAATGGATTTATCGTAAGATAAAAAGGCGATTTAAACATTTGTAAAAGGAATATTAATATATAACGAAAAAATTTTCTTCATAGCAGTCCAAACAAAGCAAATTTATACCTGAAAATGTGTATCTGTACCTGATCCTTTCCATGCATGTTGGCAAAATTTTTTTACTGCAAGACAACAAGAGGGTGTAGAAATTAAGTTACAAATTTTGTGCCGATAAGGCATGTATTTGTATTAAATGAATGGTTAAGATTTGCTTGTAATTTAAAAATAAGTTGCAGTTTGTCATCTTGCAATTATCCTACTAAAATTGATAAACATCATAGTCTATCAAAATCAATTCACCGTGTTACGTCGTAGTTGCTTTTGTGGAACTAGGACATCCACTTTAATTGGGAGGGAGTGCAAAATTGAAATGTCTTGGCAAACGATAAGTTTGGAGCCAAGTACTTAATGTCAAATAGTTTTTTAAGGTAGATAATCACATTTACAAGTAAGATTTTTAAAATTTTTCATGGTTTTTTTTTTTTAGAGGGAAGTATTTTTAGGATAGCAAATGAGATTATTGAAATTATTTTCGTTTGGGCGAAGGGGGGGGGGGGGCGCGCTCTTGGCACCTTGGTCCTCGATTGATATTCCCTTGTTGAACTTCCTGATTCTATAAAGGCTGGAACCTTTCTTTTTTCCTTTGTAGCTGTTGGCGTTCACAATACTACTAGCCAATGGATAGCCAAAAGCTTCACGTTGCCATTCTCGCAAGCCCCGGTTTGGGTCATCTCATCCCTGTTCTTGTCCTGGGAAACAGGCTAGCAACCCATCATGCTGTTAAAGTTACAGTACTGGTCCTCACAACTAGCACTTCACCAGCAGAGTCTCAACTGCTCAAGGCCCCCTCCGGTCCAAAAGTAGTGGACACAATTAACATTCCCCCGGTGGACATCTCTCACCTAATTGATGCCAACACTAGGGTGGTCACACAATTATGCATCATGGTACGTGAGTCTCTACCGGGTGTTCGGTCCACAATCGCGGGCATGAAGCACCGGCCGAACGTCCTAATTGCAGACCTCTTCTGCACGGAAGCCTTTCCGATTGCAACTGAATTTAACATTCCCAAGTATTTGTACATTCCCACCACTGCATGGTTTACCGCATTAACTTCGTATTGCCCGGTGCTTCATGAACAAATAGATGGTCAGTATGTTGATCAAAGTGAGCCGCTCCAAATCCCCGGTTGCAAACCGGTCCGACCGGAGGACGTGGTTGACCCCATGCTAGACCGGAACGACCCGCAGTACAGGGAGTACTTGAGGCAAGCGATGGAGTTCCAGCTGGGAGACGGGATCTTGATGAACACTTGGGAAGAGCTAGAGCCCTTATCACTTGAAGCGTTGAGAAGAAATGAATCTTTACGGGCAGTTGTGAAGCCACCGGTTTATCCCATCGGACCGCTAACAAGACCGATCGAACTGGCCGGTCCAAAGAGTGAGTTGATCGAATGGCTGGACAAGCAGCCACATGAGTCGGTGATATTTGTCTGTTTCGGAAGCGGTGGCACTCTATCAGCTCAGCAAATTACAGAGCTAGCTTGGGGTTTGGAGTTGAGCCAACAGAGGTTTATATGGGTGGTTCGACCACCAGCAGAAAATGGTGCGGATGAGTCGTTTTTCACATCGGGGAGCGCTTCTGATGGCACCCTGGATTATTTACCAGAAGGGTTCCTCAGCGGAACGAAGAAGACGGGTTGGGTTGTACCCTTGTGGGCCCAACAACTGGAGATCTTGAATCATCCGTCAGTTGGGGGATTTCTGTCGCATTGCGGATGGAACTCAGCGTTAGAATGCATCAAAAGTGGTGTTCCAATGATTGCATGGCCGCTTTATGCGGAGCAAAGACTGAACGCCACCATGCTAACGGAGGAGCTCGGGATAGCGGTCCGGCCGGAGATTTTACCAGCTAAGAAAGTTGTGGACAGAGAAGAGATTGAGAAAATGGTGAGAACTGTGATGGAGTACAAAGAAGGAAAGGTCATGAGGGATAAAGTTGAAAAACTGAAGAATAGTGCTGAGAATGCACTGAACAAGGGGGGATCCTCTTACGATACCATGTGCAATCTCCTGAGAGATGCCCAGATGAGGTTGAAGTTTTGAGATCCATGGTGTAATGAAATAGTTCTAATGGTACATGGTAATGAACTGATGAAAATGAACTAATGGTAGTGTTTGTACCCTTCGTGTCAAATAAAATGGTAATTTCCTTATGTTTATCTACTGCAAATTTGATGTGTAATATACAGTTGCTTATTCCATAACTTAGCCATATACTATATCTCAAGGACATGTTTTGGTTGACTTTGAGAATACACTTGGCAGGTAGTTTCTGTTGGAACTCAAGGCTCATCTTCGAATAGAAATACCTGCGGAATCTGGCAATTACCACTCACTATTTTGTAGACATTGTAATTGACCCAAAGTAGTCATTATCTTTTAAAAAGAAAAAAAAAATCAAGGGTTAATTACATTTACCTCCCCTGAGATTTAGCCAAACTACGAGTTAGTCCCTCAAGTTAGATCAAACTACGAAACGATCCCTTAATCTCACAACTTAATAACAAATACACCCTTGCCGTTAGTTGACAAATGGTGACTGTTAGTGCTGTTGACACAAAATTATTATGACATCCCTAAAATGCCCACCAAAGGCCGAAATCCAAATGTCCCATTTCAACACCAGTTTCAAGCCTATTTCGATAGCAAATCAATAGCTGTTGAAATTGTCGATTTCAGTCTTTTATATTTTCTCAAACTTTGTAAAAAAGAACGCATTTTTTAGCCTCAAAATCATCCCCAATCCAACCAAAAAAGAGCTTAAATTCAAGCCAAATTCTTTACAACAAGGAAATTGTCAAGCTCCACTTTGTAGAAGATGAGCGGTCAGATTCAAGGGCAACAATGCATCTCAGATTCAACCGAACATGGATTAAGCACAAATAAGACAAAAACAAGCAAGATCTAGTTATGAATAGAAAAAAAAATCCATAATCAAGTTTTCAAAACAAATTTTATTAGAGTTCAGGATATTTTTGTCATTTGTGTTTTATCAAAAAAAAAAAAATTTGCATGGAGAAAGAAGATGGTATTAACAGTGGCTGAAATAGCACGATAAGATCATACTATCTTGACCCCAAGTGCAGCGAATTAAACAAAAAATGTGGTAGTTAGCCGAGGTCGCGACAACTTTTGCAATGTTGGCAATGGCACAATCGGAGATGGAGTTCTAATAATTGTCTAATTCGCGAAACGTCGACAAAAATGGGAGGCACTAGCTTTCAATGTTTTCGTCTCTATCTTCCTCTCCTTCTCTTTTTGTTCTTTCTCATGCAATGGTGGTTTTCATTTTTGCTAACAGCATTTTTTTGGGTGAATTTTTCTTGGTATTCTGCCATGTCTTTGGTAGGAAATTGATGCTGATGAAAGCATTCTCCAAGTCCAGAAGAAGATTGTTGGGTGATGGCGAATCAGAGATGATATGAAGGATGAGATATGATGATTTTGGGTGTAAAGTTGTCCATAGATGAGAATTGGCACGGCAAAGATTAGCTCTACTCTTTCTTTCTTTCTTTCTTTCTTTTTTTTGTTTTGTAATCCATTCCCTTCAATTTTGTTTCCTCCATAATAGTTGGTTCTGTTTATCTTCTTTTTCTTAATCTTTGTTACTCCAATTTTTTTATGTATCTTTGTTTTGTTGTAATGGGTTCTATCTACTGTTTTTTTTTTAGGTTTAAAAAATTGTTCATTTAGTGTGTTTCAAATTTTATTTTTTAAATCTCTTTCACTACGGTTTTTTAGTCATTTTCACACATCTGTTAACAGAGTTTGGCAACAGTTAAAGACAAGGGGGTAAGTGTTATTTGACCAAACCAAAGGGTTCTTTCTGTAATATGGACAAAACTCAAGGGAGGTAAATGTAATTAACCCAAAAATCAAACATGTTCATTCATATATGTATTAAAGAACTAAAAATCTGTGACCTTTCTGCACGAGCCAACCAATAGTTATCGGGAAAGGAAAATCAACGACTCACATGTTGATTACTCAAGATTCAAGAATATGGCTTCAAAACAAGTATAGTTTCAACACGGGCATCATTTTCTTTCGCATCTCTTCCTCCTTTTAAACTGGCTACTTTGTACTATGGAGAAAGTCGCATGAGGTTGGTCCCGTTTTGTCTGTGGTTCGTAGGAGACCCCGACTTCATGAAACAAGTGATTCTTCGTTACTTTTGGGGTAACTCAAGAATTATAACAATGTACAAGTCCGGTATCCTCTATTTTTCAAGCTAATTCATCTAACCTTCCTTCTACCAGTACTAACCCTCCTATAAATACATCATACCTTCTAACAATACTAACTGTCCTATAAATTCGACAAAAAAGAAAAAGAAAAAAACTAAAATAAGTAGTTTAAGCTTGGAAAGAGAATGAAATAAACCACCAAAGACCAGGAAACTAACAGACTAGTGTCCTCGAGTCAAACAGATTCGTTCAATCAAATTCCTGGCGAAGCTAATAAATTAAATAAGTAAATACGTACAGAGGTAAGGCGAGCAAATGGAATACATAAAATGGTCTCAGGCTGCTCAGTCATCACTAATCAATAGTTGAGCCTTGAAACCTAAAGAAACTCGCGCGTTTTTTGTTTTTTGTTTTATTTATTTTGGGTCCTCTATGACTATTATTGATTGCAACTATCATTTTCTGGGCAATTGCTTTACTACGTACGTTATTTTGTCGTACGTAATACAACTGAAAGTCTACTTGAATAATTCCAGCCGACGAAAACGTTTGGGACTTTGGAGGCTCCGAAATAGCTGAGGAGCGCGGAAATTCCGACTTCCCATGCATCATGAGAATTTATGGCAATTACAAGTTGCGACAAGGGTAAAAAGATCCAGCAGGGGAGGGCAATAGTGACGTAACAGCCAAAGAGGAAATTAAAATGGGATAATTTCAGAAACCTCCCCTAAGGTTTGTAACAATTTCAGTCACCTCGCTTGAGGTTTGAAAAATTATAGAAACCTCCCCTAAAAAATATATTTTGGTAACAAATAGTGATGTAAGTACAAAATGTTTGATGAATATCCTATATTACCCTTATTTGATTTATAAAATAAATTAAATGACAAAAGAAGTCGAATGTTAGCGCTACTTGCTAAGTAAAAAATTTTAAGGTAATTTTTTGCAAAAAAATGTAGGTCATGTTTCGAGGCATTATTTTTTAATATCTGGACTTCTTTTTTGTCTCCTTTGCTAAGTAAGTTGTGAAAAAACTTTTTTTAACAAATGCATCCCTACTAGTCAGCTGTTTACAAAACTAAGCAAGAAACCCATTCAAATAACCTAGGAATTAACTATAATGTATTACGTGAGACGAGATTACAGCCTTTGTATAAAGAAATATTTACAAAATGCAGTTTCTTTTCTCTTTACACCCATTTTTTATTTAGTCTATGTAGAGTTATCAAAGTTATTATAGTCTTTCTATAATATTAAGAGTGGTAAGTATAATTTTTCAAATCTCAAGAGAGATAGGTACAATTGTCAAAACCCTTCGAGGAGATTTATGAAATTATCCCACTTAAAATCGGTACAGGAAGCATCTTCCACCCACAAACGTCTTTATTGCTTCCTTGGACGTTTGATTAAGAAGCCAAAAACGTAGTCAATTTTGTGACAGTCATAGTTTGAACTAACCAGTCATAGATTCATCATGTCGGTTGCCCAGAACTCTAGAATGGTACAGCAAGCCAATGACTCGGTTGCATATCCTGTACGTCGTTAACATTTGTACAGTATGTTTGAAAGACTTCTCCTTCAGGGAGACTGTTGGGAGGCCCAGGCCCACGCCTTCATCCAGTTTTAATTTTTAAGCTACCCACCTAGTTTCGTCGTTGTGAATACATGGACGTGTATGGACGCAGACATCTCTTTTTCTCTGATATCAACCGTAACGTCACGAGTTTATGAGCTAACCAAATTAACTTTTGAACAAAAACATGAGTTTAAAATGATTAACCCAATTTATTTAATAACACCATGAGCTTAAACTTATATATATATATATATATAGTTTTTTATTATATGCCTTTAGGATACATGATAAGTAGACAAAATATAAGGGATGGACCCATTTCAAATTTTAAACATTATTATTTTCCCCCTAGAAACTTTAGCGAAAGAAATTTTAAACTTTTTTAGATAACGGACACCCAAATCTACCGCTTATCATATGCCTAAGTGTACAAAATAGAAGAACCTTACACACACACATAAGGGCTAATTAAATCCACACCCTCCATACTAAATCCAAACCATATACACTTATTAAATACTTATGTCTTTAGGTTTTAAGTTTATTTGATACTTCTTGTAGTTTCAAGAAACATATATTTATATAATAAAAAAAAGAAAAAATATAGTTACATTGTTAAAAACATATTTTCAAAGATTTTACAAGGGCATAAGAATATTTACTAATTTAAAAGTTAATTTAGCAATCCAAAATTTTTAATTATTAAATTAAAATGTTCACATATTGCAATTCTATAAAATTAAAATCAAGCAAGTTCCAAGGTGAAATATGCAATCATATTGACTTACTAGCAATATTTACCATTTTATTATATGCAAGCTTAGAAGGAAGTTTAATTAAAAAAAAAGATAGTAGGTCATAAGAGGGAAGAGAAAAAATTTAAAATAACTTTAGAGAAATATAAATTTTGGAACGAGAGAATCAAGAAAAAGAATTTCTATATAAGACAATAAAATTTGGGTGTGAATTTTTTTCTGTAGAAAAGATGTTCTTTTAAGTCTCCTTAGCAGAGAATTGTAATATGTTCATTGTTCCAAGGTGAAATATGCAATCATATTGACTTACTAGCAATATTTACCATTTTATTATATGCAAGCTTAGAAGGAAGTTTAATTAAAAAAAAAGGTAGTAGGTCATAAGAGGGAAGAGAAAAAATTAAAATAACTTTAGAGAAATATAAATTTTGGAACGAGAGAATCAAGAAAAAGAATTTCTATATAAGACAATAAAATTTGGGTGTGAATTTTTTTCTGTAGAAAAGATGTTCTTTTAAGTCTCCTTAGCTCTGTTTGGATCCTTCTGTTTTCAAAAACTAGTTTTTCAAATACTATAAATTTTTTTAAAAAGTACTCTAAAAGATATTCTAAAACGTTGTCTAAATTTTTTTTAATATTTAAAAATTATCCCAAATATATTTTAAAAACTCTACTACTCTTAAATATTCCAAAATATTTTTTAAAAATATCTCAAAATATACTCTAAAAACTCTGCTACAGTAAAATTTTTCAAAAATACCTCCAAAAACAGCTAATCCAAACAGAGACATTGAAGCTTTTTGAATGTTGATTACCTTGTACAAACGAGTTGTTGCCATGTGCGTTGATCAGATCATAGATCTATTAAAAATCTACTAACGTTTCAAAGAGTACCATATCAAGAAGTTAAAAAATGATAAACGATTACCTCATAGGACAGTACAAGCTGGGTAACTCATCGGATGAATCAATTATGGATATGAAGTCTTAACACAGAAGAGGGCAGACAAGTTCATGCGAACTTAAGGGGAGTTGAAGAATATGAGATTGATTTTTAATGCCATCCGGGGTTTAATCCCTTCACTAAACTCGAGGTTCAAGTTCAAACGAGTTTTAATACCAGGCGGATTAATTGCGTTTGCTTAGCTCTGGAGTAAGCAAACAAGTCCAGTGAACCTACAGGATGAAATTAATTTTTAACTTCATGCCCTTGAATGAGGATTGGTCCCATTTTCAAGCCCCTACTGTATGAAACTACCCTCATTTTTAACATTAGACCCTCGAGCGAGGATTGGTCCTATTAACGAGATTTAGAAAGGACTCCAAATGATCACAACGACCAAAAGCGTCCTAACTGGGGCTAAACTTAAAATTTTGACTCCAAAAAAAGTTTCAAGCTCCGATACAAGAAGCACATTTTAACAGACCTTTTGCCCATGATGCAAAGATTTCAATATACGTTACTAGCGATTTCCTACGACTAGAAACTCATTATAATTGAGTTTTTAGAATTCATCTGAAATGTTTCGTTTTAATTTTTCTTCAATCTTAACAAGTTGACTCATTAGCCACAATTTGTGCTAGCATAAAGCTCATAGCAACAGGATAAGAACCGAAATGCTACGGACTGAAAGAGAGGCTGAATATGAAATAAGTAGAATGATATAATCCATTTACACGAGGAATGTGAAGACCGACAACATCATGGAGTGTGCAATGTTCCGACGATCAGAAGGTCAAGATGGTGAACATGGCCTTCAGACGATGGAAAAAAAGGTTCAGAAGTTTGCTATGAATTCAACCCCAGAGGAGATGCTCAGCAAACACAAACAGGTTGAGTAGCCTTTTTGAGCCAAGCCTTCTCAGATTCATCCAAATATGGAGCGAGGATGTCACTACATTTGGAATGATAATTATTCAACCATTCAATTTCTTCAGGTACAAGTAGACTAAAGTCAATCAATTTCGCTTGATACGGTGCCTGAAAACAAAAATACACGACCTCAATGTTAACTCTCACCAGAATAAGAGCGACACAAACTATTGAGCAAAATGAGAGGGAAGCATGCATGAAAAAATGCAAGCAAAAGGCGCGCCGACATTAAGACTTGAGGATGGCCTAACATCAAATACCAAAAAATGCAATAAGAAATAAGTGAGCCTTCAATGCAAAATACTTGCCAAAAGGCTTGTTTCTCTAATCAAAATTGTATTTCCATAATCTAGGGTGAAAGATGCACAGGCACAAGTGAGCCTTGAATGGACCATTGGAAGACGCATGTGCACTTTAATTTTCACATAAATGTATAACATGAAAGGGGATGCGTGGAGTAAATTTAAATTACCCAAGTTCAGTTGCTGGCTTGTTTTGAAGTCATAAATGTATTCCCACAACTCTAGGTTCAAATACACGGACTTCAGTTTAGACCGGAATGTACAACACCAAAACAGATCCATTGGAACAATTTAACTTACCCATGTTATATGCTCGAAAGTTAAATAGCCTTTGTCATCAAAATTGAACTCTGTATCAGCCTCCTTGATGATAAGCACATTCTCCAGTCTTATACCAAAGTTTCCATCCTCGTAGTAACCAGGTTCTGAAATATGCTATTTTGAATCACTTATCTAGTGTGTAGAAATCTCATATTGAATAAGCCAGTATTTCATGCACACACAATGGAGATTACCAACAATAGAGAAAGAAGGAATTATTCAAATATGCATATAACACAATAGGAGCACCTGCGAAACCAATTTTCCTACATATGAATTTGTCTACTCAAGTATTTTCAGACCTTTATGAGATGTTAAAGAAGCAACTAGACACTAATTTCATAACATCCAAGCCTCTAAGTGTATGGCGATTGTGCCGATCCAGGTATATTGGCTTGCTTTTACATAAATATTATTCCAAACAAGCAAAATAAATGACAAATCCAATAACAATAAGAAAGAGCATGCGACAAAGCACAAGGTATGGGGCTAGACATGGAATACCATTGATGGTTAACGTTTAATTTCCTTTATCAGAAAAAGCAAGCTAACATGCATTATGTTGTCAGTGAAACAATGCCAAGTTAGCTTAACTTTACTTGCCTCTTGGTACTTATTTTAAGGTTGTAGGTACCAACTAAAGACAGAGACCCTCCAACCTTCATCTTTTGTTTGCTTACGTACTAATCCGCTTATAGGTATGTAATATATCAAGTGTGCACAATAAATGAGACATAAGTTATCAATTATATGCAAGTCTGTTTCGAAACAAATTTAGTCAACGAGAAGCATGACAGTATAAAGATGAGCAATAGGATAGTGACACTAACCATCCGTGACAGTCATTGAAGCTTGTAACGGCACATTACGAGCAGCAGGTCTGAAACTAATTTGATGGGGTCCTAACATTACAAAAATAAATACATTAAGATTCGCGGATAGCCTGCATTGATACTCTAAAAACCACTATAAAAATGCACATACTAACTACCTTCATGAACATTTAAGTAGGAACCAATTCCATGACCAGTTCCATGCCTATAATCAAGGCCATACTTCCACAAAGGAATCCGAGCAAGAACATCAAGAGTATTTCCTAGAAATGAGTGATTGGAACAATAAGAAATTGAATTCCTCATAACATCACAAAACAACAAAGCTATCCACTGCATTTTCCAAAATATGGAGGACTACTGCCTATACAATATTTTACTACTAGTCATCACAGCACTGAGAAAAAAATGAATCAGGACAATACCATTGGTTCCACTTGGAAATTGAGCATTACCCAATGCAATGTGACCCTTGAGAACCTATGAAATAGTTTCCAAAAGAAGGCAATATTTGTCAGTTGCAGAAATGGCTGTTTATTTACGTGCGTGAGGTAGAGATGTTGGAAAGCCAGTAAATTTTGGAACCTTCCTTTTCAAGCATAAAGCCATATCAATAAAAAGAAAAAAGCTTAACGAAGACATAAATTTGGGCAAAATCATTAAGTTAATAAAGTTAATAAACAGGACTAAGATCTAGGCATCAAGACTGCAACACTCAATAAGACCTTTTCACTTTAGATTCCTAAACTAATTTAGATAACAATAAAATAGCTCATAGTCAACTATACAAGAAAAAAAGCTTGTTGCTAGAATCACTTTCAAGATTTTGAAACTGCCCTATCATTTGTTTCACAATGATTTATGGACATCACGAAAAGCAGCTCGTACTAAACAACAAGCCAATCAACTCAACCAAAAATTCATCCTAGCATATCAGCTGTCTGTTATGCACATCTTTTTTTCTTCTCAGCCTTTCTGGCCAATTCTCTTAGGTAAGCCAAATTATCTTAAGGGCTCATTCTCTTTCTCTTTCACTGTGATATAATGGCATATCCATCTTAGGGGGCAAAAAAAATTTTTTTTTTCCTGGACTGTTCATAATTCATCATGTTTTTTCTTAATTGACCAACATTTACCATACAAGTCATTAAAGCTTACTCTGTCCTATAGGTTTCCATTCCAAAGTGGATACTGAATGGGTGGGAAAGAACTCCTAAGCATTTTGACATTGCTAGATTGCTCGCTAGCACTTCATATAGCAAATCTTATGTAACCCCACAATCAAAAAATGTTACAAGAATGAATGATGCTCTAGGACAATTAAGCTTTAAATTGAAAGTCTAAAAATACATCGGATTTAAAGAAAATCAACCATCATCTATGTCAGTATAACATGCTTTGGACATATACATACTTCATCCACTAAACAAATGTCAACATGCTTCGAATATACTCATTGTACTGAGTAAACAAAATAAGGACTCACCAAAAAAAAAAAAAGCATAGCTACATACCGCAGTATAACATGCTTTCTCATGTTTTGTGGGTTTTCCAAAATGAACTGTTCGAGTTATATCTGTTGTTCCATCAAGATACTTCAAAAACAGCGTATGACATCAATTAAAAAGATCAATGAATTAGAGAGACTAATAAAATGCAAATAGAATTGAAAATGTAATTTAGCAATTAATGAATCAAAAACCCCCCGCTAGACAAGGAAGTTGCTAAACCTGCGCTCCTGAGTCAAAGAGGTAAATGCTATTTGGATCAAGATCAGCACAACTTTTTGCATCAGGTGAATAATGAATAATTGCAGCATTTGGACCAACTGATGAAATAGTTGGAAAGCTTAATCCTCTAAAGTGCTGCAACAGAAAAAGGAACATTAAACTTAGATATATGAGAGAGATTTGATGTTTTCAACATTGAAAAAATCACAGTTATTTAAGCTATATAGTTCAAAACGACACAAACCAAATGCATGTAATAAAAAAGATTCATTAAGGTAAAAATACAGCCAATATTTAATGCCATCCCCAGAAAAAAAGATGTAGTGATAACAGGACTGTACTTTTATAGCATGTTACAACAATTAGATGACAGCTTTCATCTCCAACATAAACAATGAAGCTAAATGATATGTGAAGATTTGTTCCAAAAGAATTGCTCAAAGGGATGAAGTTGTTTATATATATGTCCTTGTAACCACTTCTAAGCAAGTAAAAGTAATGAAACAAAAAAAAAATCACGCAACAAAATATCATGGCAAATCTACATAGTTGTACCTCTTTGGATGCACGGAACTGCTCTAACTTATCACTTGCAGACACTTCCGTTATTCTAGTGGTGTTTCTGCCAATTATTCAAAAGAGATATCTCAGCAAAAATACTCTCCCTGAGAATTATTCAGACCAACATGAAAAAGAAAAATAATCATGGTTAAAGCCAATTTTTTACATTGAGTAACTAATAGGGGTGCAAATGAGCCAACTTAGCTCGAGCGCCTACAAGTGCGAGATCAACTCGACTTAAAGTATCTATACTCGAGCTTGAGCTCATCGATATTGTTGCACCTCATCAAGCTTGATTGAACCCAAAGCTGTTCAGTTAGTTTCAAACAAAATTATTAATTAACCTACAGAATCAAATTCAATCAAACTCTCAAAATATGAATTTAGACTAAAAAGCTTTGATCTTATGACACTTCAATTCACTAGATATCTAAGAATTCCTAGCTGCTAATCAAAATTAATCAAAAGAAATTCATATTTGTTTTCCACACAAAACAAAGGGGACAAGGAATAGAAGAGGTGGTAGTGTTAGGCCATACTTCTAGAAGTTTTTGGTGCCATCAGTTGAACAAGACAAGTGGAACTAAAAAATGATATTTGGTATCTGATTGGAAGAAAGGGAGAAAAAGGTGAACAGAGGAAAGGCTGGGTGTCTACACAAGTGCACCTTCCAATTCTCTTCAGTAAAATAAGATGATTAGAGGTTCAGAAGCAAAAGAGTGAATGAAATAGATGGCTACAAGAAGAAAAGCAAGTGATAGACTTCATTCTCAAGTTGTATCAAGATCCTTCAAGAGTTCAAGATATGTTGTTCAGATCTAACTCTGCTGGCTTTGCAGCCTAAGCTCAACCACTGGTCAGGTATTGAGCTGCTCATGGGTGCTCAGTGTCAAATTGTAGAGGCTCAATTGTAAATTTAAGTATTAACACATTAATCAATTGTTAAACCATGTTAAAAAGTTTTCTTCCATCAATCATGTAATTGACAATGGTTTTGCCTAACAAGTATGAAACAGACAACACAACTACAGGACATGAAAGTCCCTGAGCCTTGTAAACAATCTGACAGTGTGAAATAAGAAGCGAAAAATACTGCTACATACACGTCCTTCTTAATATTTTCCGCCTCCAAGAAGTAACCAGAAGCACCATATAACTCCTGCATCTGTAAATAGAGAAGAACCAGAAACAAAAGTCTAAGAAAAATCCAACAAAGATGAGAAATTCTTCAATCATAACTTGGAAACAAGGTGGAATGACTTGTTTGTGTTAGAACAAGTTTTAACAATGCAAGATGAGCATCAAGCACAAATGCTTTTACAGTATGTAAATATTCATCTAAAATTCCAAAAAAAAATGAAATTAAATCTTCGAGAAATAGAAACTATCAACAGACAAAAAAAATAATATCTAGGAATGAAACTACGACAAAATTGGCACTTTGGCAACTCTCTACGAAGTAGTAGGAATGATATGTATTTTAATGCAATAAAAGTTCATTGGAGACCATTTCTGTCTAATAAGCATTGTTTCTCAATCAAAAAAGAGCTTCAATAAACAAGTATTAGGAGCTAAAGAGGGGAATGGGATGAACATTTGATCAACACTTAATAAAACAACAATTTCCACATACCTGCTTATCCAACCAGACAAGATATTGCACAACGGCAGCCCCATCTCGTATGTGTGCTTTCTTTAATCCATCCATCTCAACAGGGTTCTAAAGATCATACAAATCAGCTTTTCAAAACATAGAACTACAGTTTTATGGACATATCACGAAATAATGCAGCAATTTTGGTTATGTAAACAGTCAGCAAGCGATCTTTTAGTGAGAGCCCTTATAATAAATTTTCCACAGGTACAACATACTTAAAATATTAATTTAATGCTCCAAACACAGCATAATGGTAGAAGGGGAAGCATAAGTTTCATTAGATCAAAAGAAACATTACAGAGAAATAAAGAACAAAAAGTCTCGTATAGTGAAAAATAAGTACAATAAGATGGGCATTCTTTACCAAATTAATCTACACGTTTATTGCATAGAGTTGAACTACTGCACCAAGATCAATTTTACAGTCAAATAGTCAAATGAGGCCATAAAATTAGTTCTTATCCATTTTTTTATGGTATAAACATCATCTACCATGAGTCGAACAACCTAAAATTTAGCATATCTGACATCCTTCTTAGAGAAGTTTTTATACCTTTAGAGCTTTTGCAAGAGCCAAAGGTGACTGTTGTAGGAGAACCTCGTTGGTATTCAATTTTGAATACAAAGCAAAGCAACAAGTTCCAGGATCAACCCAAATGAAATTAGTACTACTGCTATTGTTGTTATGGTGCCCGCTTTCAGATATACTAGCTCTAGTAGCATTAGTTGAAGAGGTAGGTTTGAGCTGATCAGATGCAAGTAGGGTTACATCTGAGGTCACAGCACCATAATCACGTACTTCAATTCCATTTTCCTTCATAATGATGTTTACCTGAGATGATGTATGTTTCTTAGACTAGATACAAAGAAACTTACAACAGAATACAATAAATTAATTGAGATCAAATGTTATTAGAAGCAACCTCAGACGATAACTTCCTCTGGTCCACATACAAGAAAGCTGAGTTTAATGTTACCACTGCAAACGCATGAACAACTGGGCAGTAGGATACATCAGTGCCGCGAATATTATAAAGCCAGGCAACCTATATGGTTGTAATTACATTAAATTGCAAAACAAGCTGAAGAAACCAATATTTTTCAGAAAAAATAGACAATTGCAAAGAACCAGACCACAAGCACCAGAGACTTACCTCATCAAGAGTTGTTATCAGTATACCACGAGCTTTTTCCTGCACAAGGTTCTCTCTCAAATCTTTTAACTTGTCTGCAACAGAACGACCAGAAAATTGTGGAGGATGCACAGCAACAGGATTCAGTTCAAGTGGTGGGCGGCTAATCCAAACTTCATCCACCAGGTTTCTGGGTGTCTGAATCAACTTTTGCTGTTTCTTACTAAAAGCACGCTCCCATTTCTGTGCAGTGTCTACTGACACACACCAAGGATCAACACCAATGGCAGCATCTTTTGGTAAATTCTAGTGTGGCAGTTAACAAACACCAGTTAACGTGGTGAATGAGACAAGATACAAAATTCTAATACTGTAGCCAGCAGTAAATCCAAATTGCAATATCAAGCAACAACCAGCCATTTTTGGAATGCAAGACGTGACAAGTTACCACTACAAACAAGTAAAAGAAAAAGTAGGAATCAAAATGTGAACCATTGTCAACCCAAAAAGTGGCAAAACAAACTGATGTTGAGAATACATTTATCAAGCAAGACCACAAGTTCCAAATTTCCCTGCACTCAATGCCAGTTCATGTGTTCTTTATCAGCCGAAATAAACTATTTGTGCAACTCCAGCGTGAAATTGAAGGATGTGGAAAGTTGATTGCAATCATAGGCAGTGATCTTTTGGGATGCAAGAAGCTTTCTCACGATTTTGATAATCCCTCTTAACTTTTTTCCTGAATATTTATTTTTTATTTATCAATTTGTTTTTTATTTTTATTCTTATTTTTATTTTTATTTTTTTGGGCAGGGGGGTTAGATATGAGGGTGATGGACCCAACAGACTGAGTACTATATTGGCATGCGGTGAAACTTGGAAGGTTCCACAAAGTAAGAAAAATTTTGGTTCTTCATTTGAAAGAGGAAGAATTAGCTGAGACAAATTACCAAAAAACTAGGAGTTGCCATTCGTGCTATCGTTGTGAATGGTAAAAGTAAAATTGCTTCAGTTATGCAAGAAAGGTTACCCCGTGAATGTAGGATGAAATAACATCGTACTGTTATACAACCCAACTAGCTAGAGTAGCTAAGCTGCAACTGAAGTCCTTGCAAGGAAATAGGTTTGAAATGCAGTATACAACACTTACAACAGATTGGGAGAAGTTACATGCAATGCATCACAAAACTTGGTTTTTCCATTTCCACATTCTTAACAATATAGTCGCCATGTAAAAGGACTCACATCTGCCATCCAGATATCAACAGGCGGGTCTTCTCCCATGCGCATGAGCTTCCACTGATCATTAAGTTCATGGGCCGCCTGGAGAAAGTACCGCCCATCAGTCCACAGTCTTGCTTCTTCCATAGTTACAAGTGCCAAACCTAAAATAGTGGAGACCACATTTAATAAAAGTTTCAACAGCTAAAATCAGCAAGAACATTTTCAAAAAATGTCCATTCACGCACACAGACCCATACACACACCTAACTAGCCTTCCATAGCATTTTTCTGCAACAATACACGGTAACAGCACAAAGCTCAAATTTGGTGCAATACAAAGTTCAATTTGCAAACAATGGAAATACACCAAATTTGAACTAGTGTCTACGAAATATATAAACAACTTCAGAAACTCCAGAAAACTAAGTTCAATAGTGACTATTCCCAGCTAGAGCTCTAAATCGAAACGTACAACTAAGTAAAAAGGCCACCGATTAATCTTAATCTCTTCTTGCGATCAACTAATCAACTAAAGCAATTTGAGTTAAATGTCAAGTCAGATTGACTGCATGAGATAGAATTTCTTTTCTCCAAAAGTAGCAAAAACGTTTGTTTCATACAACGGTAAGATGTGAAAACAAAAAACAAATTGAAGACTAACCAGCACTTCCGGTGAATCCTGATATGAATGCGCGCCTCTTGTCCCTTGCAGATACATACTCACTCTGCCACATCGTTCTACCAAGTTAGTATAAACGAACGGATAGCTAAATAAGAGCTGAAATCGACCATCAAAAATCAAAGGCAATGAAAGTAACATCTAAAAACGCCAACAATCTAGAAGTATTAAAGCATCTGATAGAGCCATAGAATTTCAAATCAATCGGCTTTAAATGTCCAACAGCGGACATCCAAAAAAAGAGAAAAAAATCGGAAAACGAGAGCAAACAAAAGTTAAAGAAGACAAGGAAAAAAGTAATTGAAAAGAAGAGACCTGGTGATAATCTTCGGACGGAACAACCAAGGCATGGAGAGGAGGAGAGTGAGAAGCCATCAGAAACCTCAACGAAGCCAATTTGTCCTCTTCCGCCATCGATGCTGCTCTTTCTCTCTTCCCCTGTCTGATTTGACCTCTTTGTTTCTTTCCTTTCGATCTCTCTTGAGAACTGAAAGTGCGTGTGTTTGGTTTTTTTTATATACACTCACTGGTCACTACTTAGCAGAGCGCTGCAACTAGCTAACACCAGAGGAGCGAGAAAGAGATGGAGGTGATTCGGCTTTTGGCTATGGATTTGCCAGACCTTTTTGAGTTTTTAGTTTTTAATCTCGATTCTCTGCTTTGGATTTGCGCGACCTTTCAAGTTTTTACTACTACTTCGTTGGATTAGGTTTTTTTTTGAAGTATTTTAAAAAATTTACTGTAACAGTATATATAAAAATATTTATTATAAAAAAATTTGTAATAAATTATAGGGTTAATTACATTTACCTTCCTTGAGATTTGACCAAATAACGAATTGATCTCTGAGATTTGGCCAAATAACAGTCCACCCTTTGAATAACCAGATATTTACCAATTACCCACCTGCTGTTAAGAGGCGTTAGTAATTCTACTTAACATCAGAAAAAAGAAAACTTGGGATGACAAAATTGCCTTTATTGTGTCCAACTGTCATCAAGATTTGTTCAAGTTCCGAAAATACCTTTTTCATTAAAATTATATATATAATATTGGGATTATAATTCTTTATCATTCACATCCGTGCACTTGCCTACCTTTATCTGTACAAAAAGAGAGAAGAAAAAACTCCCCCATTTTTCCCCAAGTTTGCCGAAAATTGCACTTCCTTCTATGTTCCAATCTTCTCAAGATTCTCAGAAATAATCTTCATCCTTGGTCAAACCTCAGGGTCTGCCTCCGTGCATGCAAGCGCTACATGAAACGCTGCAAGTACTTCCTTCTTCGCATGTACTTCTTTAAGCAACATTGGGTCTACCATGTTTGATAGAGGGTTCACCTCTTCAAATCCCTTCCTCACCCACCTTACTAGCTCTGGGATCTCCGTGGAAGTGGATGTCGTAGGAGATGAGAGCTCTGGAGACTTCCCTGTCAGCAACTCGATCAAGACAACTCCAAATGAGTAGACATCCCACTTTTGGGTAGGTCGGTTGCCAGGGATCCGAGCTTCCGGTGATTGGTAATTGTTGGGTCGCTCGGGTTGAGCTGATTTTAAATATGGAAGAGCCCCACCTATGAATCCACCAGGCGATGAAGGATTGTTGCCTGTGATATTGATCAGGCGGGTCAGGCCGAAATCAGAAATGCAAGCTTGAAAATCATTGTCAAGGAGAATATTAGAGGGCTTTATGTCTCCAAAAAGTAAAGAAGAGTCCGATTGCCAAGATCATATTGGCATACTCTCCCACAAAAAAAAGAGCAGACGCAATTGAAGACGAACTTCTCCTTTCTAAGAGTATCCCGGGAGTCGCTGTCTCAAGAATCACCCTCGTCCTACCCCTTCTTTTCTTAAGCCAGAGTCAAAATGGTATGCTTTTGAGTCTTTCTTTTTGACCTAGGAATGAGCCTAATTCAACTAGTAGTACCAAAGGCAGCACCTTCTATCAAAAAAGGAAAATTGGCTATAGAGATTCCGCGCATCCCACGAATTTTGGTAGAAAAACTCAGCCATAAAGAGGCATTCAAGAAGCTACGATTGCTCTATGTTTTCTGTGGTGTTACAGAATCCGATGTTGCTTTCTCGGCACCAGTAGTAGTCTGGTGGTGTTCAGAGTGGGGAGTCCGCAGCATCCATATTCAAACGCAAGCGGAAATCATTCTTAAGCAAAAAGCCTTTTTTCCGGGTCGGGACTGAGCCCGCAGCATCCATATTCAAAAGCAAGCGGAAATCATTCTTAAGTAAAAAGCCTTGTTTCCGGGTCGGGACGGAGCCGTATGAACTGTAATCAACTCAGCTAAAGCAAAATCAACTGTCGGAAGGGGAGATCGTGAAAAACTACACCGTCTTGTGCAACGGACTTGTAGCTCGGCAGTCCACGGGGTGGGGTGGACAAATTTTCTGGGGCTATATTCATGAAGATACGCTAAGCCCCTCGTTGTCCTTTAGCAATTTTCAGCCTGGTTTCCCATGATAAGCTAGATGATGCCTGACCTGTTCTCCCTGCATCGATGTTATGCATCTTCAATCAAATAATCAACCAACTTAAGTAATATGATACGACATGCAGATGTTAATACTAGATCTTGACCCAAATTATGTTATCAGATTCATCTCTTACCTTACCATGGGCAGACAGAAGTGGTTGTCTGTATTGTTGTCCGCCTAAAGGCTAAAATGGTAAGTACATATTTCTATTTTTATGTCTTTAAAATTTGATGGAAATCAATAAGGGTTGTTCAGACTTTTGGCTATTTCCGTTCCATATAACTGATAAACTTAGCGTGGGAGAGTAATTTGTTATTTGACCAAACCTCAGGGATCGATTCGTTATTTGGTCAAACCTCAAAGGAGGTAAATGTAATTAACCCTATATTATATGAATGAAATAAATTTTAAATTATTATATATTATTATAACATTATATTTAAAAAACTTATTTTTAAAAAATAATCAATACAAACGGAGCTTTATTTGGAGCGCTGGTAAATCCCCCCAAAATATTGGACGACGGACGGAAGTACGGGCCAACCCCAACATATTGCAAGTCGTTGAAGTTGTAGTAGCGTAGACGGTGCAAAGTGCAAACTACTATCCCACACCAAATACAGGATTTGGATTCGCGCTAGGGCTTGCACTCTCCGTCCTCCAACGAATCTACATCAGTTTACACGTTTTATACGATATCTTTCACGTACATTATCCTCTTTCTAGTGTGTTTGGGTGTGTGATTATTTAAAAAAAATTATTTACATCATAAATGTATTTTTTATTATTTTTAATTTGTAATTATCTTTTTATCTCATATGCATAATATATTGCATCATAAAAAATAGTACAGTATTTTTTATAAAAGATTTTCAAATAATCTTCTATCTAAAAACAAAAATCCATTAAATCCGATCCAATGATAATAGTTGGAGAACAAAAAGAAAAATCCACACTACTTTTCTGTTCAAATATTTCAGGTTAACCAAAAAAGGAAAAATAAAGTTCGAGGCTCGACTGTCACCCTCACACCGCATTTATCAATGCGATAAAGTGTCCTTTTTTCTCTATTTGAATTGCTGATACCTCTCACACAATATTTATCAATGCGATAAGAGTATCCATTTTTTCTCTAATGAATTGCTGATACCCTAAGATAGTGGTACATTCTTACGTTTTTTTTAATACCATTTTCAATCATTTTTTTATCTCATATACATTAAATCGACAAAACACTCCAAAAAATGGCAATCCAAACAATAATTTTTAAAGTTTTATTTTTTGTTTTGTTTTCTTTGGCAGTGGTAGGAAGTTAAAGAAGCCATTTGGATTGGATTTTTTAAGAGTTTTTTTGTAGAAAAATACATTATAGCAATAAGAGTTTTTTGTTATATATATATATATTATAACAATGCAATATACGTGAGGTAAAAAATAATTAAAAATATGTCAAAGAAATAAATCAAAATCTTTTCCTTTGAAAATTCGCCAATCCAAAGGGAACCTTAAATAAGCTTTCGAAACCTTTGGAGTCTCCCGATGTATGTTACTATGAGATGCATCTTTCTAAAATCAACTTAATTACACTCTCAAAGCTTATTTTGAAGTGTATATTACTATGTAATTTATCATTAGGAGAGGCTAAGTCAACACCCCTTCATACTAAATTCACACCCCATATACTTATTGAACAACAATGTCATCATCTATTAGATTTATTTGATTCTCATCGTAGTTCCAAATAACATATTAGATTTATTTGATTCTCCTCGTAGTTTCCAAATAACATATGTTGACAAAGCAAAACAGAAGGGGGAAAACGTTTCCACTTAGAAGAGAATATTTTTAAACATTTTACAAGTGTTTAAAAATATTAATTTAAAATTTAATTTAGCAATCGAGAATTTTCAATTACAAATGAGCATGCAAATAGCAATGTTACACATTTCAAGTCTCTAAAATTAAAATCTTAATAGTTTTCAAGATGGAACATGCAATTATAACAACTTTCCCATATAAACATCTGTCATTTGACTATGTGTAAATTATTAAAAATAGTTCAACAAAATAAAAATAGTAGGTTCATAAAAGGAAAGAAGAAAAAATCATTTCAAAGCAACTTCAAAGAAACATAAATATTGGAATGATATAAACAATAAAGAAATTTCTCTATAGAACAATATAAAGATTGGGGTAATACAATATTTTTTTTTATTTAGAAAAGATACAATTGTCCCTATTTTCATATGTAAAAAAGATAAATTTAACTGCTACAAAAGAGTTTTGGTTTAATATATAAAAACTAGGACATTAATGTCTAATAAATGTATAGGGTGAAGGGGCATGGACTTAGCCTCTCCCTTTTAATCTTTTTCTAAATCAATATTGTTGGCCCAGTGAAAAGGTTTATTCAATTATTTGTCAAGATCGTTGTTAAAGGAATATAGGAAATATACATGAATTTAATCAATCGAAAAACGATCTTCTCCTTCAACGAAATGATGACTGCAATTACATATAGGGAGGCATACAAAGGAGAGCAGTATAGACACACCCTTTTAAGTTCCAGATTATAAAGAACTTTTAATCATGTACATTTTCGACATAGAAAATGATTCTACGCGCATCGGACAATGGAAGTAACATCACAAAAAGAATGGGAGCCTCAGATTCAACATGAGGCCGTTTGTCACTATCAATTTACTCAGAACCATGTTTTAACTCGCAAGCAAGACGGGGTAGGATAAAGTCTAAAACCACATTGTCAAATTTGTGCAAGTTTCTTCAATACCGCAGCCATATACTTTCCCTGATGCTCTGCCAGGGCCAACTCTATTTCGGTTGGCTGTCTTGTGCCATCACCAGCAAAGACTCCAGCTCCATACGGAGAACCCCCTCGAAGAGAATCCATTTTGAACATACCAGCTCCAAAGGTGTATCCAATGGGAACATAAAGCATTCCATGATGAGCCAACTGGGTGATTGCAGTCCAACTGCGATAAACATACCAGGAAAATAACCATCAGCCATCAGGGACATAAACTTTTCGGTCACATAAAAGCATATGGCATCATTGACCCTCCTTAGCATTCCAAAACCAAAATATACTAGCACAAGAACTAAAAAACAAGGCACCAGATCGTAAGCAAAGATCTGTCTTGCTCTCATTAATCTGCAAAAACTTGCACTAGATGAATTATCTTCTTGGTAAATAAATCCATAAAAACGTAAAGGGAATTAAATATGGCATCCAAGATCACAAAATTTGCATCAACAGATCCAAGCAACACACACACACACGCGTATTTCTTGGATAAGAGAGAAAGAGAGAGGAAGAAGAAGAGGCTAACTACATTGTAAGAATTAATGACTTGCCTTAATGTCTATCCCCTGTATGACATGCAGCCAGGCATGACCAAATTACTGAATCTACTATCTATGCCACAATTTTACTTGCAATAGCCCATCAATTTGGCTATTTCACCTTAAGATAACCTCCCTTGGCCCAAAAGGATTTTGATTGACTAGCATGTTGAAGATTGAATCCACATAAAAGGCCAGTAATTTAACACTTCTTATTAGCACTACAGCACTCTATGAGGAATATCAAACTTGACAAGGATTTAAAACTATTAGCCCAAAAGGATTTACTTTCTCACAATCACCCACAAACTCCTTTATTATTACCCAATAAAATTGTCTTTCAGCGGTAAAATGCATGAGCATTAGAGAAAAAGAGCACAGTTTTTAAGGTATTAGACTATTGTTCATGTGTTTAATTCCTAATCAACATTTTTAACGATTCAAAGATAAATTTGTACATATAAGTGAAATTTACTCCAGAATGGACATCTGCAAGCTTTTGACATTCTCATTGCTTCCACAAGCATATAATAATATCAAATTCAATAAAATGAAGTTACCCATGTAATCCCCTGCTCAATCCCAAATGCCCCAGCCCAACAAAGAAAATGGAAGAAAAGTCTCTGACCAACTTGGCACATCCTAGAATTTATGGGAGTTAAAGCTGTTTAGAAAATAACTCAATACTTCATTAATTGGATGACAGCTGGGAATGTTTCACAATTTTTGTTCCTGCAATAATGAATGCATTTATTAGATGACAGGAGGGTCTGATATCTTCTCATCAGGGCTCTTGAGTTTAGGCCTAAATATTACTGTATCTCCATCAACTACCACCTAAATAGCAACTATAACTAATGAATGAATCATGCTAAAGCAGATACAATACGATGATAATGTTTTCAAAGTTTAGCCTCAGCAAATTGAAAGCCATAAATATTGACTCATGCAATTGAGGTTGAAAACAAAATAAATCTCTTCACCACCCGAAACAAGTTGATTCAATCATCATTCTCCAAAAGTAGATTCACATTGCTCAGCCATATTACGTTCTTTAGACATCTGTACCAGTCCTTCTCGCACATTAAATCATTAATATCACACACATGGACATAAAATTACGAGCTATTATTATCTCTACACGAAATTCGTTTTCCCAAAATTGCTGAGAGCTTTAACCAATCCACCCCAACTCCCAACATCTTCAATGAATAATTTAGGCAAAATCTAACACTAGAACTAACATGCATATGTCTCCGTCAAAAAATCTAAATAGTATAATCTAATAACAAAATAAAGCATGTGCTACTACTTCAAGATCTCTTCAGAGTGCGAGAACAAACCTAAAAATGGCTAATTAATCGGCTTTTTAGCAGGGCGGACACGAAATGGGAATCATAACAAATTGAAATTAAACTACATATATCTGTTCTAGGAAAGAAATCACCGGTAAGCTTAAAACAGATAGGGAAAAAGACGCTTACGCAGTGGTCTCTTGACCACCTCCTTGCGTCCCAGTACTAACAAAAAACCCGGCAGGCTTTCCAGCGAGCTTCTGCTCTCTCCACAGCTGGCCAGTAGAATCAAAGAAAGCCTTCATTTGGGCGGCCATGCATCCATACCTCGTCGGAAATCCAAACAAGAAACCATCAGCCTCTGTCAAGTGAGCCGCCGAAGCAATCTCGGGAATCGAATCATCTTTGGGCGGGGCCCGCATTTGGGCCAACACATCATCGGAAAGGGTCTCCGGAACTCTATACAGAACTGCCTCCACCCCCTCCACGCTGTCCACCCCTCTCTTCATCCGCACCGCTAGGCCCTCCACGTGGCCGTACATCGAGTAGAATACTATGAAGAGTTTAAGATTGGCTTGAATTGGGATTTCACTAACGGCGTCGGTGGCAGGGGTGTCGTCGGTGGCAGGGGTGTCGTCGGTGGGTTCCACTTGGGGAAGTGGACGGTGGCTGTCTTGGGTGGAGGAGGGTTTGGGACGTTTTTGCTTGCTAGGGACGCAGCCCCCTCCTTTTCCCATTTTTAATTGATTAACGGAGTTGCGTTAAGGTCCAGTGTGTGACTATGTGTTATAAGCTGTCTGTGCGAGTGAAAAATGAAGAAGTGAGGGAGTGGGTGGATGGAGTTGGTAAATGGTGAGGTTTATGGTGGGGTGGGCGTTTGGGACTCTGAAGGATAAAAGGAAGAAAGAGAATCGTGGAAAATCAGGAAGGCCGACCAGGGAGACCTGAAATGGCACATTGGCATGCGAGTGGGATTTTGTTTTGATTGCGATTGCCAAGTTTGGTGTGAAAACGGGGCACTATCCATCTTCTCTGGAGTCTAGAAGTTTTTTCACGGGATAATAATTTTAGAAACCTCCCCGAGGTTTTTGATAATTTCGCCGAGCTCAGTTGAAGTTTTAAAAATTACATCCATCTCCCTTATTCATATAAAATGATTATACCAGTTTATTCCCACCTGAAATTGGTAACTTGGTCAGGGGCTAAAAGAGTGTTATAAGTAGCAAGAGAAGGATGACAGAAGTAAAATCGAAGAAACTGGTTCTTTCAGGGAGTCGTGAACTGTCCTTTTCTTTTCATTTTCGAGTTCTCTTTTAGGTTTGCACAAATGGGCGATCCCACCATTTTCCTCAAGCGGAATGGAATGGGTGAGATGAAGTCCTCGTTGGACACAATAATTTATCACTTTTATTTATTTATTTTAATTTATGGAACGCATAAAACCTTAACAGAAGAGAGGAGAAGCGGGGATCTTCAGAATTGAACTACAATCCCGGCAAATAATTGAGAGCTTCTGCCCGTAGTACTTGTCTATGTGACAGCCCAACATCTGACAGCCCAAGTGCTTTCTTTTGTGCAACTTGAAAAGCTTTAAAGTAGACTACAGGCCCAATTCGATGAAAAAATTAATGGCAAAGACATCCATTCATTCAGGCTGCGTATCCTCCTTTTAGCTCGTACTAGTTCATCCATTCAGGAAACTGGAGATTGGATGGCTGCGTCTGCCTTTCTTCAAAAGGCATTCAAGAATTATCCTCCACGGATTGTACTTTAGCTTCTATTAGGTGCCGAGGAGTCTGAACCATGGAAAATCTTGAAAGAATGGACAGCGGCTGAAAATGGAAAAGCATGCAAGAAATGGCTTCTAAATGTTAAATTTTTCAACCGTTTCTCTAACTTTTGTAAGTTGGCAGCTGTATCATTAACGTTTATTGACTAAAGATGAACTATCATTCACTCTTTCTCGGTAACAACTTTGGACCACCGGGAAGCATGGCTTATTGGCTTTTTACCAAATTCTGATTGATTTCCTTTTCCAAAAAAAGTAATATGTAGCAGTACTACTATTAAATGAAGTTAATGCTATTACACTTTCCTCTTAGGTGTGTACCGAAAGGGAATGATGCTTTTTGAGCTACAATTTTTCCACTTCTTCCAATAAAAAACGATAGCTTGACCTTTGAATTTGATACTATGAAGAGTTTGTTCCAACTTTACCCTTCAAGTTTAATGCTACTTATTAGCTTCCTTAACTCTGAATTGCATCAAATCTTCTGCTTTTTTTAATAAAAAAAAAAAAAAAAACCTTTCCCTTTAATTTTCAATACTCCCAGATTGATTCCAAATTAGCTTTTAGACTAGAAGTGTGAGTTGCTTATGTACTACTAGAATAATCTTACTGGATCACTCACAACCAAAAAAAAAAAGAAAAAAAGACAAGTGCAGTGCTAATTTCGAGTCTTAAACTAATAGCATGACTAGATAGATTCCGGATCGAGTAAGTTGGTCTTCAATCGTCTCTTCAACACCTTACAAGGTGCCGATCGAGGACCACCATTTCTCACTTTAGGTGATCTTCAAAAGTTTCCACAGACCACTGTTTTCGGATCCAGGACACCTGAATGATCTATCTGGAATGCTCTAACGCTGCAAATCTATATTTCAAGAAATACATGGCAAAGCCAAGAGTTCAACACGTGTTCAGTAACTCACCTAATCTGTATCAAAAGAGGATCAGTTGTTCCAGAAGAACAAAAATGGCAAGTGGTAACCATGTGCTAAAGCTTTGTTGAAGGCTTACACGACGCAAGAAAGAAAGACAGCTAGCATTTTATGGAAGAATATGATATGATATGTTGCACAGTTAATTAATAAGCAATGAAACAAGATTGTTTGGAATGCCACATTTCCACTTGTCCTCCATCCACGTCTTGTACGTTTTTCTCATAATCTAATCATCGATTAAAGATTAATTAATGGTTGCTTAAAGCGTAGATTCTTTGACTATCTAGATGTTAAATGAAGCTATGCTATTAGCTCTACACACCTTAGCTGGTGGGAAGATTTGTTGCCTTCTTCAAGTATGGACAGTACCCTTACTTTAGCATGGGTGCTGTGTGTGGGCTTTCTTTTTAACCTTTAATGAAAGTGATGAAGTAGCTTGCCCTCCAATGTGTAAAGAATGACCAAAACAAAGGCTTCCTACTTCTCCGTGTCCTTTCAAGCATTTGACTATAATTCTTTAAGGGTTTTTCTGGGTGTCCAATGATCATTTGCTAACACATCTAAATCCCACACAGTCTATCATGTCATGCATATTATGTACTTTCTCAAATGATTTTACTTTTTAAAAAATCTAACATCTAAAATATATTTTATCGAATATCCGATGAGTACTTGTTAGATAGATCCATTCATTAAAGCAATAGATAAGGCTTTAAGTTAGGGCAGTCAATAGAGTTGAATTGGCCCGAGTTCAGCTCATTCGGCCTCAAAGAAATGAGGCTGAGTCTATTATAATTTTGGGTCGGGTAGAGATTGGGTGTAGATTTGATGCATGATTAAAATGTGAGTTATAGGCTCAGCCATATTAAAGTCTAATCCGTTATTTTATATGTATATATATTATATGCACCCTAATATATATAACTATAAAAATATTATTTTAAAAAATATGTATATAATATATAATTAGACTATTAGTAATTAGCAGAAAGATAATTAGATTCACTAAATAAATTATTAGTAATCTTTTCATGTATTTTTAAAAAATTAGATACAATTATTATTGAAAGATTTTTTTATTTATGTACATTTAATGAACCTTTTACTGGATTTATGTGTAGTTTTAGTGTTGTAGATTTCAAATTAACTTTACTACTTAATAGTTATAGTAATTATATTAAAGAAATTAAGAAATAATAAGTGAGTTTCGACTGAGTCCAAAATAAGCTCAAAACCCGAATATATTGTAAGTTAACTATGAGAGTTTTACATATATAAGTCCGAAACTCATGGCCCAAATCCCGAATATCTTACTAATCAGATGAGTCGAGTTTGGGTTTGTTAAAATCCGATGGTCCATTGATAACCCTACCTTTTAAGCTGGCGGTCGGCTCATTGGCCTTCTAGTTATGTATATCAGTATATGCTAATTACTCCTACGCACCCAACGCGCATTTTCCATTGTCTGCTGGCCTTGATCAACTTGATGTTGTTGTGTAATTGGCGATGGTGGATTACGGGCGCGTTAACACGAGGCATGCTACCTATCAACGTCAAAAAGAGCTTAATTAAGTTAAGACAGTACACAAGTCAAAATCTACCTACATTATGGCTCTACCTACATTATGGCTCCAAATTAAGGCGTAATTTGAGGGTTGTTGAAATCTAAGATATAAAATTACATTGATGATCCTATCCCTGTGCTTCTCCATGCGTCTTAGAAATCGCTACGGCAAGCAAATTGGCTCGCAGTTAGAGGAAAAGCTAGCTTGAAGGGGCTAAGCCTGCATGGTAAGTGAGGAGGGAAACACGGAAGGAGATTGTTTGTGGCACATTATGACATTACAACACAAACAAAATTGACTAGCACTATTTGATTTCTGTGTTGCCAGTGGGGGAAAAAAGTTGACATTGATCGTTATCCATCGCCAATATAAGGACTCACAAATCCCTAAATATCCATTCAGTCGTGGGTTATAGCATCTACCACAAATCATCATCTGCTCTGGTGTTTTTAAAAAATGTTACAAATCCTAGCTACATCAATTCTTACCACATTTCTATTCTAGGCAAGAAAAGAGATGCGTGGAAAGCATTCATCCGGAGAGTGTTATTTAAATTATGATGGACGTGTGCTCATACGCACCGTCAGTTGTATTTTCACGAAGAACGTACGTAATTGTTGCACTACTGTTTGCATTTATTGATGCAAACCAATGATTGCCAAGTTATGTTATGTGTCAATTGAGAACGTTCCTTAGTTAGCCTGGCTATGCTCAATCTCGGTCCATATTTGATTATACCAATTAATTTCCAGCCATGATGATGTCCAATAGTGTAACGAACATAGTGAAGTCCATATTGTCGCGAGATTTGATAACTTCACAGTTGTGACAGAAAAAACTCGAGTAATTAAGAACAACAGAACGGAAGTAACGAATAAGAGGGAAGGTCATGAAGACGTTGAAGAAGCTGGAGAGATAGCAGGACCACCATATTTTCTGCCCATTGGGACTTCATTAATGGTTGGCCAGTTAAGATTTTGTTCCCCCGATGCAATAAACAAACTTCTGCTGCATCATTATGCTTAAAAGATTGAATAGTTAAGTTAACATAATCAAGATAGTGGATTTGATTAGCCAGAATCCCTCTCTGTGCTCCAATGATTTTGAGCTGTTTAGCATCTATAATGGAAGCTGGAAGATGGGAAACAAGGGCTAGAGCTGTCGGGATAAACTTGACAGCTACCAGTTTAAGCTTAATCATCAGTCAATGAGACGTTCAATAACAACTCAAAAGCAACCAGGGAATCCTCCCCATGCCATGCGCATCTTTACCGCGCGTTTATTTTAATAAAAAAAAAAAGAAGCCATCTAATCTTAAATAAATAACACCAATTAACCCAACCTGCAAGCTGCTTAGGAGTTAAGGACACCTCCCTAAAGAGAAAGAGAGAAGCCCTTCTCTCTCCTAACTCGATCTCCTTCTCCATCCTTATCCATTCTTACCACCTTTGTCATTACTCTAGTCGATCGTCTAGTTTACCACATAGTAAACTCCTAAACCTCTCGGTCTTATCCCTTGTTGTTTAAGATAATCCCAACTTGAAATAGAAAAAAAACCCTCTTCTAGACGCATCTTCCTTGCGCCTAGAGAATGAAGATGGTAGGCAATAACGTCACGATCCTATAGGCTATAGGGGCCAAAATTTATGGTGGAACTATATAATACCCGATGGTTCTTGATGTTCGGAGAGTTGGACATCAAATCAAAAAAAGAAAAAAGAAAAACTCAATCAAATGACATTGGAGGCACTTCTGACAATCCTCATAATAACCATTTCCTTTCTCCATTCACAAGAGTGCGCGTCACTCACGATTTTTGGGGGGGGGGGGGGGTCCAAACTGGCAATGGAGCTCGTGCCACGTGTCACAATAAAGTATGCCTTTTTCTAGAAAGTGTCATGTTTCCATCAATATTTCTTTAATAGGGGATATTGAAAAACCTACGCAATATGAGCAGGTCCAGTGAATTGAACCCTGCTGCTGGTTGCAAATATCATGACGCATGCCAGCCGTTGGTAGCTGATGCAGTACATTTTCTCAATTTGATTGGAAAAGATAGAATCTATTCTATTCTTGGAAACAAATTTGTTGGCAATGATAAAAAGGAAGAAAGTAATTCCAACTACAGGACTCACAACCAATGAGAGAAGTGTATTTTTATTGCACAATATATTCCAATCCGTATTCATAAATGCTGCACATACTGCTGAAAGTCGTCCGTGGTAGGGCCATCAATGTACCGATTCAATCTCCAAATTTTTTTTTTTGTTTTCCGTCGGATAAGATTACACAATAGTGGAAGTAATATAAATAAATCATAGTAATTTAAACTAAGCCATAAAACGTAAAAATTTATATTACTACAAACTAACTCGGATGCAATAAAAAGGCTTTACATAGGCTTTTGAGGATGCAATAAAAAGTTTGGCATAAAATGACGAGGTGTTAAAAGGTACCGGAATTCAATAGATTTGTGGTGGTTAAAGTGGCGAAGTAGTTTCGAGTTTGTTTCAGGCTGTCAATAATATGGCTTTTGAGAAAATTGACTTCCTGAGCTTCCAGTTTGTTCTGCAAATTTATTGATGACACTCCTAGTGTGGGATGAGTATACTTGAGTTTTGAGAGTCTTTTCTGAAGCACCTTTATCATATGATTTATCTGTTCAACAACTTTATCAACGTTGTACTCGACTTTCTCAAAAGCCTGGGTGCATACCTTGCTCACACCAAGTTTTTTTACCGACGAAAATATGAGGAACTACCCACCCGCAAGAAAAACATCATCAGTTTGACAGAATAGGAGGATAGACTTCGTAGACATTTTTTCTTTTTTTCTTTTTATCTTCCATATGATGTCCAACACTAACTTCCAAAAGCAAATGCCAAAAAAGTGGTTCCAATAAAAGATGCATCTAACGTGGTAGAAAAAAATGACCAAGACAATTCCCTGGCCCTGTTTGGATTGTAATTTTCTGCCGAAAATTGCATCATTTTTCCGTGATCACATTTTCTTATTATCTTTTTACCTCATATACATCAAATTGTTTCAGTAATTTTTTCATGAAAAATGCAATCCAAACGGAGTTATGTCCTTCCACGAACAAAATGTGTTCCTTTCATTTTGGCACCAACTCCAAGATAGCATATTTTTCAAAAACAAATTTTTAAACATAATGTTGCAGTAATGCATAAATAAAAAAATTTTATAAAATATTTCATCTATACAATATATCAAATATTTTTATAAAAATATTTATAATAAAAATTTTTCATACACACTGTTATAGTAAAATATTTTCAAAAACAGTGAATCCAAACTGAGAGCCCATGGATATGAGTTCTCCAATCGTAAGTATTCCAAAAGCCACCATCAATCGCCAAGGCGGCTGACGGTTAATTTTTTTTTTTTCCCCCCCGGAATACGGAATGGTAAATAAATGGCGATAGGCAAATAAGGTCCATGTAGGGGAAGAAAAATTGAGATAGAATGTCTGCATCAATTGAAAATACACGTGGACGGATAGAATCTGTGGTCCCATTCCGGGATTGTGGGGTGATGACACGTGGATAAGCTCTTGGGTTGCACCCATGTGCTCTCCTCTTACCTTGGCGTGGAAGCTGTCTTCTTTGCCATACTTTCTCCTAAAGTAGGTTTTCCAAAATTTTTACACCATTTCTGGTTTCCTCTCCACTATCTTGCAGAGGTTCCACTCGTTCGATGTTCCGTCAATCGGCTTCAATTTGAACTGATTCTTCCGGCTCTTGGGCTTCTAAACCGCGTATCTTTCTCTTAGAAGATAAAATTACTGCGCACATTTCATTGATCAAGTGTTTAATATTAAACCTTCTTATTTAGATTGCCGTTTTTTCTAAGCAATTTTCAAATTTTTTATGAAACGCATTTCTTAATTATTATTTTATCTCGCACACATCATATCGCTACAATATATCTTCTTATAAAAACTTAAGAAAAATAGCAGTCCAAATGAGTTCAGTTCATGGGCTTCATCAATGGAAAAATGAGCATACGTAGCAATTCTCCTACTCAGAGAGCACTTGTCTTTTAATTGGGCAACTACATAGTTTGTTAGACAACAAGAACTTTTTTTTTTTTTTTTTGAATTAACAGTTGAGTGTTAAAAGTGAGATGGTACCAGCATCATTGTCAAACTTTTCTTCTAGCTGTCCACTGAATTTTGTGCTCTAGCATGAGCTTTTCGTTTTTGCGGGGAAAAGGATGACAAAAAATGTCTAAGATTTTTAGGCAAAGATTGCTCTCCGCCGAATTGCCTTTTGGCACTACTTTCTATCAAGTGGGAAGATATTGTAGATGGACAATAAGATGTTATCAACTGCTGTGTTAGGAAGGCAGCTTCGAATTTAATAAACCTTTCAGAAGTGGTAGCATAAAATATCAACGGCCACAGTTAAAAGGCCATTGTCGTCAACTTTCAATTTCACTCTTTAATTTTCCCTTGAAACAAAGATTTTGAGCCGCAAATAACTTATCGGAGGTCAAGTTCACCATTATGAACACTTGTAGTTAATCAATCTTTGTTCAATTGACTACTGAAGAGGTGATTCTTGGACGGTCAAGTCGAGTTGACCTAATACGTCCTCTTCTTGAGCGAAATGACTTTGTGATGTATTTTTCCTGATATACACATTAAACGGGGCGTTGTTCTCCCCGGAATATCTCCGATGATTAAGTTAATTTTGTGAGAAATGAATAATGTGAATGAAAAGAGTAGAGTTCTTACTATATTTCCCCCTCCTCCCTTTCTGAATAAGGGGGGGAGTGGTATTTATAGGGAACAAGTTGGGGGAAGGAATAGTGGGCTCTAACTCCCTAGGATCTGACAGGGACTGAACGTGTCCAATCTGATTTGACAGAATGGAGCAGTAGACAGGTCCCGTCAGACGTCTTGTCCACCATACAGGTGTCAAGTTCTCCGATAAGATCTCGGATGTCGTGTCCTGCACAAGACCAATTCGAGGCACCAGTGGATGTAGAAGTCACTACAGTTATCCGCATGCAATGTCTAGCCGAGGTGACCAAAACTGGTAGCGACCCGTCCCAAATAATAAAGGATCCAGCTCGGTATGGCCGAGGCGGGATGGCCATCCTCGACTACTTAATTTGTCCGTAGCTAAAAAAAAATCGACGTCAATAAATTCTTCCGATTATTGTGTTCCCGACTGATTTTGAACAATGGTTGAAGAGCAATCAAATTGATAAATGTTGCATGTGATATAACTTGCCAGAGTTTATTGTTCAAATGATTTAACTAAACTAGAAAATAAGTACGACAATAATTCTTTTCTAATAGCCCGAGACAGAAGAGACATCAACTTCATAAACAGGTATTGAATAAAGTTCTTCAACGAGTTTCCTTTTCAGTTCAATTAATGTCGAAACCGTGTTGGGCCATTTCAAAAGAAAAAGTTTTAAAGGACAGACAAAGTGCTCTTCATTTTCTCGACTGAACTCTTGGAAACGGTAATCAAGTTCTTCATGCATTTCCACCATGTTAGTCAAATCCTCCATGTACGTCCCACAGCATTCGATCAATCAATAACTTATCTGCTTTCTTCTTTTTCTTGTTCTTCTGAAGCCGACATAATTGTCATGTTTCAGTTTGCTTGGACAAGGAGATAAGGAATAAAGAGAGTACATTCTGTACATGAGGGAGTCATCCAGTTGCAGACAGGTTGAGAACAAGATGAACCGAAGTACATGTTCTTGAAGGGGAAAAAAAAAAGAAGATAAAACACCCCAAAAAGTGTGAACAAGATTGAGAAAAATAAGATCATCCACCCTTTTTTTGCCAATACGTGTCTCCTTGTAGTTCAAAACATGATAAATGCAACTCACAAAATCAAGAAAAAGGTTTCGACAAATTACGTTTACTTAGGGTTGGCAAATTCAATTTCAGGGCACATATTTACGCATTTTTGCTACATTTTAAGTTCAAAAAGATTTAGAGTACTAATTTTGAAGTGATTAACAGCACATCTCTCAATTTAGACAAACCAACACACCTAATAGAACAATTGAGTGATCCAAATAGACGTAAAAAGGCGAGGTTTTAAAACATTCTGAGTTTGGAACGGATATTAAGCTATTTATTCAGGAAGCAGAAATGATGCAGCGTAATTATGCTAACGGTTCATAACGAAAACAATCTGAGTTGAATCTTAGGAAGTACAACAAGTTAATCAATAACTTTTGAATCATAGAAATATTACTTAATAAATAGACTAGCAAACGCCCCAATATGCTAAACTGGAGGGAAGAAGAGATAATTAACGGCGATCTATTTATGCTCGCACTTCCTTGATTAACTGTCATATAATAATTCTTTACAGTAATCAATATAGCCAACATTTGGTCCATGCATCTTAAGGGTTGGGTGTGTGATGTAATTGCATATGTCAGGTGTCACGCTCCGGCCAGGGTCATGTGGTTGTGATTAGTGAAGATGCTGTCAAAGTTTCACTCTATTTACAACTCTCGAGCCACGCGTGTGAGCGTGATTTAAAAGCCATAACAGTATTAGCTAAACAGTCTTTAAGTTAATTTAAGCTAATAAAGCCGGGCTTGATTAGCTTGCTGCTGCTGCTGCTGATGATGATAGCCATAGAAAGAGGAGAATACCACCTAATTGGACAACAAAAGCAACTCAAATGCCCAAATCCAGAGGCCAACCGTACTCTTTGTTTAATGACTTCGAGGCGGTCAGCTTTGGGATCCCAACCTAGTTAATTCAGACTCACTATTACAAAGTACTCCTGCTGTATTGCTTTGTACCGTCGACGTGGTGCTTCGTGGTTTTCTGTTCATAACTAAATCAACCCCCCGGTCTAATCGCCCTTTATTGTCTACCCCAATCAAGAAAGTGAACAGAACCCTCTCTAGACTCTAGGCCTAAAGTATGTGTCTACCAACAACAACAACAGGATAAAAATTACGTACTACTATTTAGAAAATGGATTAGGTTGATGGTTATGCTGACTTTATGTTTTGTGTATTGGGGTGCTTGAGCATGTAAGCCTAAATGTGTCTTACTATTGTTCTGCATGATTTTTGACACCTTCGCTCCTACACTTTTCTCATCACTAAGTTTAGTTATATTACTTGTCGGATATAAGTCATGAAAGTTTAGCTTGGAATGCATATAATATGACAAATGTTCATAGTTGATATATGTTTTAAATTGTAAGCAGTTGAATCTTACGTGTTCTCCAATTGCTCCATCGGACACTTCGTCAGGGCTCGCCCAAAAGTAAAAATTCAAAAAAGATAGCTCATCAAGAATTGGATTGAAATGTTTTGAGATAAAATAGTTTGCTTCGTAAATTACAATCAACTTTTTATCTCATATACATCACATCACAAAAAGTACTATAATAATTATCTCAAATAAACTCCTGTCCAAACAAACTAGACTAGTAACGTCAAACTGAAGTGTCCATATAATTCCTTGTAGGTTCTTAGAATTTTTAAAAATAAAAAAAAAATTTAAAAAAAGTATGTTTTAAGTAGAATCATATTCTTTTTTGAGTTTTTTGTTCACCTCGAGTTACAAGCATGAGATTGATGATGGTGATTTCTCTGATAAAATATTTATCCCCACTTGTTAAAGTCACTTCATTAATTGTCATGCAATATTTTCATTAATTGTCGAGTGTTATATGCAAATAGTTCGGATTTGTCACAATCAATAAAAAAGAGCGTAGGTGATAACCAAAAGATTTTATTCATCACATGATTTCGGAATATTCTCCTGGAATCAAGAACCTCATTTTTTTTCTTCCTTTTTTTTTTTCATATGTTCTATTTCAAAAGTGCTAACGATTGAAATACAACCATCATAGCAATTACTCTCCTTGGAGTAACGCACTAGTGCCTTTTTATCCCCGTCCATTTTTTTTAAAAAGCTTTATAAGGTCCACCTCGGTATTATCCAGTCGCCAGTTATCTCACTGTGGACAGGATGCGTCATGTAAATTTGAGGACAAATAAAAAGAAATTGATGCGCCTTACTACATTAACGGAATCACGCTTCCACGAATCAGACAAGATTTAAATAGCTAAGCTTAACTTTTATCCTATCCCATTTCCCGATTTGACAAAAAACTTAATCTAATGGCCCGTAGCCCATCCCTTTAAATGGCATTCCTTGATAATTGACAAAGTAAATGTAGGCACTACTTTTTAATTATTATGTCATGGCCATTTATAACCCATATAATAAGTACTAGTGTTAAAGGCACACCCATGTGCGTGCAGTTTAAGAATAAATTAATTTTTATGAAATTTTCTTTAATGAATTGATAAAAATTTTCTTTAAGAATAATAAGTACTAGTGTTAAAGGCACACCCATGTGCATGCAATTTAAGAATAAATTAATTTTTATGAAATTTTCTTTAATGAATTGATAGTTGTCTTGTTAGTAATAAAAATTTGGATATTTACACCTATTTGGTAGTTGCAACAAAAATTATGTTGGTTATATATAATTGGATAGTTAGGATAAAATTTAGTTTTTATGAGGATAAGAATAAAAGTTTAAAAAGTGACAAAAGGTATTTAATGGATAATAGAGATAATGGTAAATTTGAAAACACACAGAGTTAACACCAAGTAAATTACCTACATAGACTTTATTGTTGTAACGATGCCATTAGGAATTTAACTGCTTGATAATTTTATCTTTAAGGGTTTACTGAATTCCACTCCAATGCAACATTACATAGAGCCTTGATAGATCCGGTTTAGGCTCCTAATGAAAATTTTATGGTTAGTATTGAACTTCTTCCCTTATTAAAATTGATTAAGCTTATTTACACTATTCATGTATAAACTATTACCGTTAGATATATGACACATGTGCAAAATTTGCCCCATATGTCATCCACCGAACCGTGATAGTGTAAACATTGACCGTGTCTATAAAATTTACTCTATTAAAATGCTTTAATTTGTGCTTGGAATTATGTTAATGCATTGATTGTTACCCTAGGTCCTTTTCTTTTTTTTTTATTATTATTATTCTGAAGACATAATTTATCTAAATATTTCCTAAAACGATGCACGTAAAGTGAAACATAACATATATAACAAATGTATGGTTATTAAGAAAACGTTGCAAAATCCAGTTCAGATGATTCTGTTGTTGGTTTTTAGATATAAAAAAAGTGATACACGCAACCAAATAAATAAAATGAAAGGTTCCATGTATTGTTAGTAAATTTGTAGCATTGATGGTTGGGTACCACGTTTAGCGATCCACCAAGTACACCGGACACATTCTCTATAAATATAAGACATTTGTGTACAAGTCCAAACACAACAGCTCCTTAGCCTTCACTCCACCCTTATAAATAAGTCCTCAGCCTCGCTAGTTCTAGCTAGTACTGTTCTTCTCTATTCTACACCGAAATACAGTAAAAAAAAAAAGAACAAATTTAAAATAAAAATAACAGCCTCTGAGTCTGAGGGGGTAGTGAAAAAAGAGTAAAGAGAAAGAAAGGAGGAGTGATCAGAGAGACTACCAAAGATGACAAGCAGCATGAGCCATCAAGCTGATCAGCAAATGGTTCTCATTTCTCAGTATTATCCTGGTATATATTCTCAACTGGCGGCTGCAGAACAAGGTTGGTTTTACACTACGAGTAACCATCAAGAACTTTCTGAGCATTTTTTGTCTTTTACTTTTTGTTTTTTTTTTTTTGGCCTTTTGGGGCTATATGCATGCGAGTTCAAAATTTTCTACTTAGATTATTTCATTCAATATCAACTTCTTGTTATGTATCATGATAGGGGAAGTGAAATCACGAAGACGTCGTAAGAAGAACAGAGGAGGAGAGAGCAGCGGCAGTGGCGTGAGGAAGAGGAAGCTGAGCCAGGAACAAGTGAATCTTTTGGAGATCAACTTTGGAAGTGAGCACAAGTTGGAGTCGGAGAGGAAAGACAGGCTTGCCTCAGAGTTGGGGCTTGACCCTCGCCAGGTGGCAGTTTGGTTTCAGAACAGAAGGGCTCGATGGAAGAGCAAGAAGCTGGAGGAAGAGTACTCCAAACTCAAGTCTGAACACGAGAACACTGTCGTCGAGAAATGCCGCCTTGAAACTGAGGTATCCTCCGGCCGCCCCATCTCTTAAATTTCCTTCTCATTTCTCTTTCTATTTTTTTTTAATTTATTATAAATTTAACAGAGCTATACCTAAAAATCATTCTTAGTTTCTCAAAGTCGTGGTATCATGATTTGGCAATATGAAGATAAACAATCAACTTGGCTTATCGGGCAAAAATATCTTTAACGATAGAGGCTTCAAGTTTAGAAGTAGACCCTTCATTGCAAAGAAGAAAAGGAAGAGTAAGCGGGGCCGCCATGTCGGAAATTTCATTTAAACGAACAGACTCACATGAAAAGATCAGAAGATAGTAGTGAATTTGTATTTAATGTTAGCTTGGTTTCTGTTCTTTTGAATTTAGAATGAGATATTGAGCCAGATAGGCCTGCCTTAGCTATTTTTTTCTTTCCCTATTAAAGCGGCCTATGTCTTGCTGATCACTTGAGCGTCTACAGTTTTTTTAAAGTTGTCAAACTTTTGTTTCAAGTTTTTACTAACATTTTTTATTTGGTCTAAGTTTCTGCATTTACCTTGTTAGCTTTTGGAGCGGTAATAACTTCTAGTTTCTATAAATTCACAGGAATTTTCCTTGTGCAATCATGCCATTCTATTTAAAGGCATTCTAACTTTTCTTTTCCTCCTTGATCTGGAACCACCAAGTTTAGAATATGCATGAACCCAAGGCTCGAAAAAGGCCATGTCTTCTTGTTAGGATGTCATAATGAAGGTGGCACCGAACCCAACCAGTGAAATACTACTGAAATTTGGACATGGAATATGGAGACTGCCACCCCCAAAAGACAGCAAAACGTACATTTTCTTACAATTAACAAGAATCCGTACTCAGTTGTTTCAGGTGGCCATTTTTTGTTCACAACGTGCATGGTGGAAGTGCACATGACATTTCAGCCCACGTGGTCCTTCGCAGTAACGGTTCTTGTAAATTTTCACACACACACGCACACACAGAGGGAGTCAATACTTCATGGTCCCAACCTCTCTAGTTGATCCCAAAGATTGAATCTAGTCTTGTAATCAACCTCTCATGGCAAACAGTAGTGATCTTGCTAGCATTTTCTAGTAGCTCTGATTTATTGTCTATCTTCAACACAAGCTCAGAAAAGTTTGTTCTCATTTGTGAACAGGTTCTGAAGCTGAAAGAACAACTGTCTGAAGCTGAGAAGGAGATACACAGGCTGCTGGAGAGGTCAGATGGGGTTTCAAGCAACAGCCCGAGTTCATCATTCTCAATGGAGGCAATAGAGCCACCATTTTTGGGGGAGTTTGGAATGGAAGGATTCGAGAATGTCTTTTACGTGCCGGAAACCAATTACGTTAACGGATTGGAATGGGTCAACATATATAATATGTAACTATTGGTAGCAGTATTAATTTAGTAGTAGTAACTAATATTGATTGTATATGTAGACATAGTGACCAACTAATGTACATCTTTTTTCCTGGCTTTCTGCTCAGTGTTTCTAGTCTAGTGATCAATGATATTGACTACCGTTAATTATCAAAATGGAACTTGTCTCCTACACAACTTGCTTACTTTTTGACTCACTGCAGCACAGCAAGTCTTCGTAATTCATATCTTTTGATCCAGTTTTTTCTACCTTTTTTTTTGTTGTTGTTGGGGGGGGCATCTTCTGATCCAGTGTTGTAACATCAAACCAGAAACATCGTATCTGGCTTTATCCTCATTCCCTTAACATGAAAAGCTGACTGAGGAACTCAGCAGGCTTCTTCCTTTTTTTTTTGGGTATAATTTGATAGTCTATTTTAGCCTGAATCTGATAACCTGATCGACATGGTTTTCTGTAGCTAGGTGGAACAGCTAGCATGGAGCAGCTTGATATTTTGAAGATGATTAATCAATCAAGTAACCTCTCCAACTACCTTCAAAACTTTAATATTACGATTCTAACGAAGATAATCGAATACTTGTAAGGTGCAATGGAGACGAGGAAGAGGCTAGAGATGGGAAAATACATAGCCCATAATGAGGGTATTTTGTCTTTTGGGTAAAGATGGATCGTATGACGACTCCATGCACGTTCACTTGGTCACGTGTTTGACTGAACCAATTCTCCGGTCTAAAACTGTAGAGCTCAGTTCCTAGAAAGTGACCTAAAGCTTCTTCTTCTTTTTTCTTTTTTTTTTTGTGGGAAAGCTTTATATATATATATATATATAAATTATGTGTGGCATTGGCTCAAGGGGATGATGATGCTTTGCGGAATATTTGTACCTCAAACATTATGGGCACTAGACAAAAAATTAAAAAATTAAAAAAATCAGTCAAGTTACTTGGACTGACATGCTGCAGACATTGCCGACAATTTTCTGTTGTTTCGCTTGTATTATTTCAGAATTTTTTGTTAGGACCAGCGAATGCTGCAAGGTTGGATCAAGTATTAATTTCCAAATTAGGAATTGCTTATTAAAGTTAAAAGTTCTTCAGTTATAATGAGAAAGTTTTAAATTCTTTTAGAAGTTGTTATCCTGAGCAAGATTTACGTCTTTTCAACAAAACAGTCGCGTTCATCTGCATCTGATGCAATGATCGATTTAAAAAGAGCAAGAATATTCTTTACTATTGCTACTGTCAACAACTAACCTTAGGAATTTGGATCCCAAAAAGTAAGAAAAAGTAAAACCTTTGCTTCTAAGTTCGGATTGCTTGTGGTCTAACTGGGGTGGGGGGAGATAAAAGTCTTAAATTCGGGTTAAAATAAAGACGCATGCACGACAATTAACGCTCAACGAGCGGACGAGTAAATGACAAACCAATTAAAAAGTTCCTCGTGGACGACAATGAAAGATCAAGTAGAAACAAAAAAAACTAAAAAAAAATCTTTGTTTTACCCAAACAGTAAGCTAAATTAATCTAAGACACCGTTTGGACTGAAAGAATGGAAGGGAAAGGAAAGGATATCAATGGGAAAAAAAAGAAAAGAAAAGAGGAATAGAGAAAAGTGGTTTCCATCCATCTTATTTGAATTAAGTATGGAAAGAAAAGAGAGTAAGTATTGAATTTTCATTTTGGTTGAAGAAGAAAAAAAAATCAAACGTTAATTTACTGAGAAAGATAGACAAAAATAATCTTTTTAAAAAATTAAATTAATTAATTAATTTAATTTAATTTTTCTCCGTTTCGGCCTACCTTTAGGCGAAAGCCATAATTCAATAAAATAATTAGACCCCTCCTCTCTCCATTCTTTCCTTTCCCTCTTCAAAAGTCAATCCAAACAACAAAAATCAACTCCCTTTAATTCTTTTCTTTTTTCTTTTCCTCCCATTCCCTCGATCTGAAAGGGTGCCTAATGGAGAAAGTATAAGGAACTACTTTGAAGCATTTGTCACCCTCAACAGATGACTTTGTTTGAATTGCATTTTTCTGGACTTTTTGTAAAAAAAATATTGTAACAATTTAATATATGTGAAGTAAAAAATGATTGAAAAATGTGTTCACAGAAAACGTTGCAATATTTTTTGAAAATCTGCAATCCAAACACGTCCTAAGTTTCCTCAAAAGTGATTGTGCTAATAAACTAATTGAAAACTATAGTTTATTTGCAATTTGTATGTTATAGCATTTTTTAAATTTTCACAGCTGTTACTTTTTATGGTTATATTCGCATTGGATAAGGATAATTTCCTTGGCCAGTCGAGTACTTTTCCATTTTCATGCGGTCCTGCTGTCGCCACTAAAGAACAGTCAAGTTGCTTCAATCATTGATTTACCGAATCCTTACGCACAACTCATGACGAGTAATGGTTCAGGCCCACTTGCCGATGCAATTTTCCCATTTCCATATTTGGGCTTCTGTGAGCCCGTTCATTCTGTCGGACTTTTCTGTTACACCAAACATTACTGAACATAGAGCATTATTCAATGGATCAAAAACTAGATTAATTTGCACTCAGAGATTGGATTTGCACCCTCTCTTGTTTCTCAAACAAAGGGGGTAAAAAAAAAAGGGCCTGACTTACGTACAAATCGTTCTTCTTAAAAAAAAATTCAGTAAAAAACTTTGATATAAAAAGTCTAATAATCTTCTCTTACGCATCAAAGCAAGAAACTATAATAACCCAAATTGCACGCCTAGTTCTATTTATTGCGTGAAAATGGATAAGATATACTTTAGATCTTAGAAATTAGGTGACTACAGCGCCATTCCTAGATTCCACGTTCAAGAAGAAAGATAGCAATACCTTTTCGGTTTTTCGGTTAGAAGAAAAAAACACAAATAGATATACTATCGGATGGCCAGGAAAAACAAATAAATTAGCTATGCCTTTTGTTGAGGTTTATAAAAGTTTAAATGAGTAAATTGAAAAATTAAAAAAATTCACTTAGATTGAAATTTGGAAGGAAAAAAAAAGGCAACTTGCAGGATAGTATTCAACAAATCCAATAACCTAAAAATAAGAAAATTCGAGGATAATATACAAGAAACCCCAGATAAATATCTTAACAACTTCATATACACAAATGTTTAGTCATAAGAAAATGCGTGGTGCTTGAAAATTAGATATCCAAAACTATTAAATAAATAGGTTTAATTAAATAAGTATATTGCTAATACTTGAATAATTAAATAGGTTTAATTGAATAACTTTTGGTGAGTAATTGGCCCCTTGCAAAATTTTGTGGACAATTATAAAGAAGTCAACAATTTTTTTAGGAAATATATTTTAATACATGATGTAGTTTTAATTATACTAAAAGCTAAAATAACCTATTAATATGTGTTAATTTTTAAGGTGTAAATTTTTCTTTTATTCCAATACAACAAAAATAAATAGTTTAAGTCAACAAATTTACACCTTATACAACAAATTGTTGTTGTAAACTTCATAAGGAAAATACCATACAAGTAGTATTGGAATAAAAATTATATCCTTCTCGTATTTTCTCCAAAGGGGATAAAATGTTACAAAAAATATCAAATCAAGAAAGAAAGTAAGATTTTAAAAATCTCAGGGGATCCAAGTCATATTATTAAAAATCATGAGAGAGGTTTTTGAAATTATCCCAACTATTTATGTGTTGGCAGAAAATATGGGTTGACCAACTTACCATGTCGTATATTTGTATTCTAATAATTATTATCCTTTATTGCATTTATATACTTTCCATATTTAATTTTACCCACCTCTCTAATATTTATTTAATTTTTTAATTAATGTTGTGTTTTTTTTAAAGATATCTTAAACATGACATCTTAAAAATATCTTTTTTTTTATATATTAAAACCTTAAAAATATCTTAAACATGACATCTTAAAGATATCTTTTTTTTTATATTGAAACCTTAAAGATATCTTAAACATGACATCTTAAAGATATATTTATATATATATATATATATATATTGAAACTTTAAAGATATCTTAAAGATGACATCTTAAAGATATCTTTATATATATATATATATATATATTGAAACCTTAAAGATATCTTAAAGATATCTTAAACGTGACATCTTAAAGATATCTTTATATATATATATATATATTGAAACCTTAAAGATATCTTGATGGGTGTCTATTAAAGGAGTCAAATAAAAATAATTATTTCATTTATTAAGTAGGTCCCACGAAAATTAAAGGAGTCAATTTGTATCTGCCAATTCAAGTTTGCAGGTATCACGTTTTCATATCTGTGTTTGTTTTTTATCAAGAAAGTAACCTACTGCACTATTTACCAGCCTAAAGAGAAAAAGGATGAATAATGGCAAATGCAATCCAAAAAGAATAAAGATAAACACTCCAAAATCCTAATTTTGGATATGAACTAAAATAAGTATAATTTCAAAATAAAAAAAAAGAATATGTAGAGTTTAAATATGTATATGACCTCCCAATGTAAACATAAAACCAGGATTATATCTAGAATTTAGATATATATGGGTTAGACTCCTCTCCATTAATTGTAAATGATTTTTTCTCTATTACACCTAAATAAATATAATTATAATATTATTTTTGAAAATAAAAAATATCCATACTATAGTTCTCTAGTTGTTTAAAGTGTATAAAAAATTGAAATTAAATTGATTAAATTTGATTGTTGGATTAAATTTTATAACTTTTATCATAATTTTGACCCATTTGCACTATCAAAATGTTTTGTGCAAATTGAACGACAAAACATTCATAAACGAGTTTGATTTTTAAGTATGTCGATCTACTTGTGAAATAAAATTATCAACACAAATAGATTACTGTGAAAAACTTTAGTTGTATAAATATTAAAAGATAGATAAATAAATAAAAAGAAAAATAATGGAGAGCTCTCAATCAGATGTATCTCTACTTCTTATCTTTTGGCCACTTAGAAAGATCTTTTAATTCTTCATTCCTTTTTTTTTTTTTTGGTTTTACATAAATCGACTAGTACACCATCTACAACCCCCAAATTTCCCAGTCAAAGAAAAACTAGAAAATGATATATAATTACTAGAAATTTAGCACAAAATTAATACACTTAAAGACTTCCCTCTTCAGTCTGCTGTCACATGGTACCATTCAAATGTATACAGAAGGGCAAAACCATCACCCACCAGAGTACATTTGCGAATTCTCTGTAGAAACTACAGTACACACACAGTTACACACACTGAAGCTGTAAAAATACACACGTTCTGTCTTGGGCAATGCGACAGCTGCTGTGAAACAAACAATGGCTGATCAAGAAAATCTTGTTGAAGATTCTCTCTCTACTGCATTTGGCAAGGATGTTGAAGGGTTTAGAAGGAATGATGTTTTTGGTTCGGAAAGGCTTGTCAAGATTGGTAAGGAGCTGTTGATCGATCTAAAACACCTAACTATTGGCTCGATGATCAGTGAAGGCCCTTATTCTATTGTCTATGAAGGACTGTAAGTTCTCTATCTTCGTAGTTTCTATTTTTGGTTCATACATTGTCCTAAATTTCTTTGAAGTACTGATGCATTACGGACTTCAGATTTTCTCTAGAGGACATGAGGAAAGCCCATTTCTTTGATTAAAATTTTGAATTTTTAATGGTTTTCTTGGCGGTGTTTCGTGACATGTTCTTTGCACTTTTGTGATGTTATCTTTGATTTCACACTGGTTTATTTATGATAGTTTTAATGTAAGAAGTGTACGCAGCAGCTTTAAATTTTAGGGACTGAGTACAAGATTGAAATTTATATAGTAGATGAAATGATATTTATTCACTAGAAAGAATCATGCACAGGAAATTCTGATTCCGTATGCATGGAATTTGCTGGTGAATATAGGGTTCCCACTTTTAAATTGATGTTAAGGTTGTGTACGCTTATTTAGTATTAGGCGGATATTGTCAATTTTTCAACTTGAAATTATGTTTAGAAGGTCGAATTTCTTGGACAAAAAAAAGATGCTTTTGGAAAAGATTTCAGTGTAGGTGTAGATTTGATGACTAGGGAAAAAATATAACTTTATGATAGTACAAAATTTGCATATGAGAGTTGTACTATCTTTGGGGAGGTCGTCATAGTTTATTTCTGAACTCTTCTGCCCGAAATATCTTTGTGCAACAGCAATAATATGTTAATCCTTCATGCATCTCTTCAGAAAAGTAGTAAAATGTGGTAAATAATGCCTAAAGGCAATTCAAGTGGCATAGTTGGACCAAGAAAACTAGCAGAGTCACTTGCAAGGGTATGAGCTTGTATAGTACATAGTTTGTGTGCATGCATTTGGCGACTCTATGATACAGATGAGCTTAGTGGATGAAAATGTTTTAGAGGGAGAAACACTTGACTTTAGCTAGTTATGCTATGAAAATTGAACTGACCTGGGTTCCAGACTTTTAAAATTACTAATCAGATTTTGGAGATATGATGTTATAGATAACCCTGCAGGGTTGTCTTCAAGAAGATACAATTTTGACTTATCGAACTTTATTTTAGGTAACAAGACCCATAAGGGTCGAGATTGAGGCTCATCAGGTTGCATTTAGAAATCTAAGATGCTGTACTTTTTTTTTACAATACGAGTATCATATCTTTAGAATGCAGTCCCTCCTTTTACATGGTATGACTACACTAAAGCAGCTTTTCTAACAACCACTTAAAATAATTTGTGTAACATCTGTTAGGTATTGAGAAAGAGCAACGTGGTTTCTTGTAATATTATCCTACTAGGATTTTCAAACATGGAGAGCAGATTAGCTAGATTTTTATCAGGGCAGACACAAGGTGAACTTTTAACTGATATATGAGGCTGGATACTTCTCATTATATACAATACTATCATGTAATAATCAGTTTAAGAGGCAAAGAAGAAATTAGCTGAAATGTGAGAAAGAACCAGTGGCCAAATAATCTTCTAATTTGAGTTTGGCAGTGGTGTCCATGATGTCTACTTGGTCATGTTCACTTTGGGTTGGCTTGTAGTGCCATCTTGGTGCGAGTTTTGTCTAAATTAGTTGCTCATTGAATATATCCTTGCAATTGAGTCATATATCGAACACATGAGATGGAGTGTTTATTCTGCACCAAGTTTTGCAACATTTAGAACACTTGAATGACAATATGCCTTATTTAGTCAAAACAGATCATCACTGTCTTGTAACTTTAATGAGTTAATGCATATGTTAGAGTAATAAACTGAATAAGCACCTAAGATTTCCAAATTTACAGTGACAGACTTGTGCTTGATTTTGTATATGGAAAGTCAGCTCACTCTTTCCCCTAACTTTCTTTTCCAAATGATCCGGGGAGAACCCTGAAATAGAATTAGTGTTCTAATACTGAATATTAAAGCTCTTTATAAATGAAGATCATTGGCACCGTCCTCTTAGATATGAAATCATCAAATAAACTTTATCTGTCAAAAACTTATTCCGTTCATGTCTAATTTGGCGAAAGAAACTAAACTTTCCTCTCAGTTGCATTATGCATTTGGTAGCTGGCATGATCCTGAGGTTCTTAAACTTTCATTATTCCAAGTTTTGCTGATGTCTATGTGGAGGTTTCACCTTGAATTTTCTGAACTCTTTTTATTGGAGAATGCATTCCAGATATAATTCTGTTCCTGTAGCTGTCAAAGTAATTCAGCCAGACATCTCCTCAAATGTTAGTCCTGAGCGCATGGAAAAGTTTGAGAGGGAGGTTGTGATGCTGTCCAGGGTGAAGCATGATAACATTGTCAAGGTATGTGACAAATAAAAAAGAATGGAACAAACAGGGTGCCGTTCCAAAATGCACCGTTATTTATGCTGCATAAAAAAGTTGAATACTATATCCTAATTCTGCATTTGCCAAGGATATGATCTTGTGTTGAATAGTTCATTGGTGCGGCAATGGAACCTGCTTTGATAGTACTCACAGAACTTATGAAAGGTGGCACCCTTCAGAAATACCTGTGGAGCCTCCGTCCCAACTGCCCTGATATGAAGCATTCTTTGAATTTAGCCTTGGGAATATCTCGGGCAATGCAATATTTGCATGCAAATGGCATAATCCATCGTGACTTGAAACCCAGTAATACTCTATACCGCTACAGATAAGTTTGCATGTTTAAGTCTCCTCTAGTTCTTTTACTATATGGACTTACAGTGCATGCATTTCAGATACAAGATTATTAAGACTTCTTAGTAACTCTTACTTCATGTTTTTCAGCTGACAAAACTTGTAATTTTCTGTATTGAATTCATGTGAAGATATTTAATTTGACACACGGACACATTCATATTGTGAAGATGTAACATGTTATAGGAGATACAAACGTTTCAGGAAATTCATGCAATGTTTTCCACATAATCAATTTGCTGAATATTAGTTGATGTTCGTTTAACATGCTTCTTACTGGAATTTGTAGCTTCACTGCCATCAAGGAGCATAGATTTTCATGATTTTTCACTTAGTCAGTAGGGCTCCATCAATGGAGAAGAAGATAAAACCTGCAGTTGCAGAATCTAAACCAACCAAAGACACACAAAAACTATTTACGTATTGTAGGACTCAAAATATTAAATTAACCAGTGAAATGGGTCAAACTCAAAATCTAAATTTTGTTGGCCTTTTACTTGTTACTTAAATTCTTTCACTGTTTTGTAGGTAATCTACTCCTCACAGAAGATAAGAACAAGATCAAGCTAGCTGACTTTGGGCTAGCTAGGGAGGAGGCGGCTGGTGAAATGACTGCTGAGGCTGGTACCTATCGGTGGATGGCTCCTGAGGTAACTGATTTATTCCTCCTGATATACATTTAGAATCAGTCAAATTCTCACAATGAGACTTTATTTATTTCCTAAATCAGTTGTTCAGCATTGACCCACTTAAACTTGGAGGGAAGAAGCCCTATAATCACAAGGTAGATGTTTACAGTTTCTCAATTGTTTTGTGGGAGTCGCTGACAAACAGCACTCCATTCAAGGGAAGGGGCAACGTCATGGTGGCATATGCTGCAGCTGCGGTACGTCCTTCATATGATCTAAGGATCAGGAACTTAGTGACTAATATCATGATGGATATTCTTGGCCCTTTATTTCATATACAATTTGTTCCGATATAGAAAATATTTTTGACTGTTATCTTGGCATCGACCAAATCTACTTCCTTTGCATATTTGTTCTTGCTCAAATTGTTGCAACAGTAATCTAGTTTCTAGTGATCGATTGACTACAATGCTCTGGATTGACTTTTCTTTTCAGAACCTAAGGCCTAACATGGATAACATTCCAACGGAGATTGTACCCCTCCTAAAATCATGCTGGGCTGCAGACCCTGCTGATCGACCAGAATTTGCACAAATTACAGATTTTCTTTCAAAGTTCATTGCCAACATGTGCTCGGTGCAGAAGACACTGTCGAATCTTTTCGACACAGAACATTCAAAGACGCCAGGGGCTGAAGATTCTCTAGTTGCGGTCGAATGTTTGAGGAAGCGTAGGGGCAACAAGAAGAAGAAAAGGAGTTTGCTGACTTGTTTCCGCAAGTGTGTTTGATGTGGCTATGGATATGGACTCCTGGGTCTGGATGCATGGACAGCTCATCATCCTGGACATAAACTTGTGATCATCCTGAATTAACTTGCGATCTCAGTGTTGCTCTTTCCAAATTTAGATAAAATCTTAAAAAAGCATGACTTGAAACATGAAGTTTGAAGCAATTGCCTTGAGATCATAGGATATCAACCGAGCAAGAATCTTAGTGGTTAAATTAGTGCATGTCTTGTTTTAGCAGGTTTCCCGCCCTGATAGAGGAACGAGATCGGCGGCGGGAAATGCAGAGAAAAAGAGAAGAGCTGCTGAATATAAACGGTAGTTCCATAGGAGAAATTGAATTTTGCAGCAGACATGAAGAATCAGTTTTCAGCTAGTCCATCTTAAGAATGTTAAGAAGTTGTGTCAAACATTTTTGTTGTGATGATAAAGAGTGTACAGAAAAGGTTAGGAACAGAAGAGAGCAGCTTATAGAAGCAATGATGTTCCATTTTGTTGATTTTCTCCTTCCAACCAAGTTTTTGACCTTTTTACTCATTTTAATCATTTCCCGGGTCCCTCTTTATATTTTGAAGCTAATTGCTGCTCAAGAAATTTGCCGCAGTTACAGTCAGGTCTTGTGAGCTAGTGACAAACCGGCCTTGTTTTTTGGGTTTTTACTAAATAAAAAAGACGCATCCTTACAGCAAAGTTCTTTGAATATCATGGAAGTTTCTACGTTGGAGTTTGCAATTTTTTTTCTCAAATCATCCAAATGTCCGACAATGGTGTCAGTCATCACTTCGAACTTCTAATCTCTTTTCTCATAAAAGCAAATACTCAAATAGAAGATAAATGACATGTATAATATGGTCACTTAGAAGTTTGCGTTGTACGCAAGCCATAATATTGCTCAAATCTAGCCTAGAAGATTGTAGTCCTCGCGGAGGTGTTCCATATCATGAAGTGCAAGTTTTAGATGACAACAACATAAATCCGTAAAGCCGGGGATGAACAACAAAAAGTTGATTGAAACTTGTAACCACGATGCATGTAAAATAATAGTACACCACAAATATTTTGCCATCCAAACAAACTCTTGCCCTGTAGGTAAAACTACGAAGTGGCCACTGGCCGGTCAAGAGGAGCCACACGAGGGCGGGAGAATGATTAGTGAAAGTTGGATAGTTAAAGCAAGTAAAGAATGCAATTTAATAAATTAGGGCTAATTACATGTACCTCCCTTGAGGTTTGATCAAACTACCATGCATTCCCTGTGGTTTGGTCAAATTACGAGTACCTTCCTTCTCAATGACACCGTCAAAAGCCTTCAAACAAAAGCAATAAAATGACAATTTTATCCTCTTTGCAAAAAGCTTCGAGCTAAGAGTTGTAAGCTGTACTCCATTAGTATTAGGAATTATTAAAGAGTTTCTTACTCTAAGACAAAACCAAACAAAAAGAACGTTATATTGTTTCCTAAAAAATAGTTAGTTACTCGTATCAAACCAAACATGTCAGTACTCTTTTCCGATCAAATATGATGATGTTACTTCAACAGTATATCCACCAATGGGTCATTATAACTTTTTGCTCTTCTGCCATTATTTCTTCAAATTTGAATTCTCCAACACGTTCCTTTTCCATGACCATTAGTTTTCTCACTTTGTCTTCCCACAACCATCACAGCTATGCTGGCAAATCCAGGCGCTAGCACAATCATAAAGCTCAATATTCTAGAGATCTAAAAGGTATTAACACGAGAAATCTATTAGTACCATGGATCAATTATGCTTTTCTTTTTTTTTTTTTTGGGGAAAAGAAACATGAACTGTTTTGATACCTTGGTTATTATGAGCTACAACTAATGGATTTTCCAGTGATTTGATATAGGTTGGTTATTGGTGTTTGATATTTTTCAATGGTTTATTTCTTTTTTTTTTTTAAATTAGAGTTGAAGGAAGCAATTGGTAGATATCGCGGATGATGACGACAGAGAAAAATGATGCGGCAATTAATTTCCTTAACTACTATAATTTTAACATTGAAAATGTTTTTGCCTAAAAATGTTGAGTCTACTGTTGCATGGGCTGAAACCTTAAGAAGAATAATTCGTGCCGATTGTTGCTTTGCTGTGACTGTGTCAATGGAGGTAGACATAGGACGAGACTTTTGGCTTATAAAAATAACTGCAACAACTTGAAGGAGGCGACTGTGTTGTTGTGGGCAATGTAGGGATCTCATTAAAAATGCATGCTGACATAGACTGAGGGACCCTTTTGTAGTTTGACCAAAATTCAAGGTGTAAATGGTAATTTGATCAAACCTCAAGGAAGATAAATGTAATTAAACCAGTAAATTAAGTTATCCAAAACAAGGAGTTTGCGGGGTCATGCCTATCCATCCAATGCATGCCAGCTAGATGCCTCTTGGCGTTCACGTGTCACATTCTCAAAACCCCCCTATTCCCCACCCCACCATCGGCATCCATCCGCTCCCAGAAGTCCATCTTACGTATCAGCTTCCCAAAAGCCCAACCACGGTTTAAACAACGTCGGAGCTCCGTTGGGGCTGCAAACGAATACAACGTTTTGCAAACAAGTCAAGTTCGATCAACGTCGAACTCGAGTTAATCAAGTCGAATTCGAATTAAAAAATACCCACCTCGTTAGTTCGCGATTCAATTCGATTATATATATATATATATTATTTAATAACAAAATTACATATATATATGTTTTATTATTTTATTATTTGTTAATAAAAATTATTATTTTATTTATTTTTAAAATTTTAAAATTATTTTTATTTTTATTTTTTTAAACTCGAGTTCGACTTGAATTTGAATAAATTTTGAGTTCAAACTTTACATTGACAACTCATCAAACTCGAGCTCGAATTCGATTTTCATAAAACTAAATTGAGACTCAGCTCGTTTGCATCCCTAAACTCCACCATGAATTGGCTCCGGGCCCATAAACAGCACGCATATGACACAATTCTTTATCAAATTTTTTTTTATTTTTTGAGCTTGTCTAATAGGGGGTGTCCGCTAGGAGAGTTTATTTCTTGTAATAGTGAAATTAATTACAATAAAGTGTTTGAGTATAGGATTACAATAAATTTGAATATACACATTCACGTAATAGATTTATATAATTTAGGCTAGCTGTTAGAGAAATTTTTAATTTTTTTAATAGTTAATTCCTGGGTTAGTAGCACGTATTAAGATAATAGTTCACTCAAAATTAAAAAAAAATAAAGTTAATTAAGAAAATGTATAAATATAACAAACGGTATTAATTGTTAACAATAAGTCAGATTTGATTTAGGTGTGTATTCGCGAGCACTTGGAATGGACATCCATTAAGGTAAAAAACAAGGAAAGAACCTTAAGTCCAGTCCAACAAACAACATTAATGAGCACTAACAAGTCAAGTACTTAGTAATAAGAGAGTTACTATCCATGGTAGGACTAGAAGTAGTATAAGAAAAAGACTTTAAGAAGAGAGGAATCCAGCGAAGCAGCTGCCCACCATTTCCATCTTCAGTGACGTCCGTAGTACATGGGTCAAAAGTCAAAATTTGAGGAGAGGGACTGACAGAGGTGGTCGTGTCATCGTGTGTGTGTCGACGTAGATAGTGCCGCCGTGTCGTTTTTCTTCTCTGTCCTTCTTCCGTCCAAGTGATAAATGATACAGTAGTAGTGTAATTCCTTCCGTTTCCGTGATAGTAACATTTCTTTCCTGCCACTGCCCTGAGCTAAAGATAAGAGTGGATAATATAAAGTACTACTAGTATTACTATTGGTTATACTCATAAGTATTCATACCTGGCTGGATAGAGTAGTAGTAGCGTATTAAGAAGCACGGTAGTATGATTCAGAATAATAAAACCTGAACCCCAGACAGATATTCCAACAAAATCACCGGGACAGGGGATATATTATCCACTCTTTTTCTATTTTTTTTTGTTCTTATAAAAAAAAAAGGCACTGCTACTAAGTATTACTTAGCTAGCCCTAGCTTCCCAACCGTTGGATCTCAGTCGAACTCTATCTTTTACAGTACCAGTAGAAGTAGTAGACTAGTAGCAGTATAATGTTTTCTCGTTAGTACGAACTGGGAAGCAGACTTACAACAAAAGACTCTCAGTACACAGGCAGGTTTGTTGCTACAGCTAAACAGAAAAAGAAAAAGAAAAAGGGGTATTGTTGTTGTTAGTCCAAATCTAAATCTATCCGAGTTGGAGTGTGTTTGGCCGTTCCACCTCATCCCTCCTCTCAGACTCTCTCTCTTTCTTCTTCACACACCACACCCACACCACCACCTCAGGTCTGTTTTCTCTGTGTCTTTCTCTCTCTCTCAGCCCCCACCCCTCTCAGTCCCTGCTCTCTCCCTCGTTCTTTCCGTCTCCCTTCATTTTTATTATTCTTTTCTCTTCTTCTTTGCCTTTTTTTTTCTCTCTCTCTTGCATATACCCATATCCACACACGCGCGCACACCCACACACACCGTCTATGTAGGACTCGTGATAAACGCAGTTGAATTTCGTCGGCTTCTGTTTTTTGCTTTATTTGTTCCTTTTCTTAACGTTGTTTCGGATTAATGAGTATAATTTGTTTGCTGCGGGCGTGAATTGTTGAATTTAACTGCTTTTCTGTCTTTGAAATTTTGAGTTGTTAAGGACAAGAGTTGAGTGAATTTAGTGGCCCGGAGGATTAGCGTATCATGTGATTCTATGGAGTTGTTCGGTAGGAAAGGAGAATTTTGCGTTTTGTATTTTAATTTTCGGGCCGAATTAGTGTTTTGGATTTCTATTAAAGAGGGAGGGCTAATGGAATGCGTAGTGATAACACTATTCAATTGCGGGTGCATAGCCTGTCGTGAAGTTTATGTGCTGATTTAGTTGTATTGGGTGTAGAACGTGGCGAAGCATAGAGAAATGTGCTTGGTTTTGGTTAGAACGCTAGTTATGATTAATTGTTGATGCAAAAATATCATGCTTGTGTTGCGATTCATCATTCATAATATGTTATGCTGTACTGGAATTCCTGTTCTCTTCATCAATTAATGCATTTTAGGCAAGCTAACATCTAAGCCATGTTACACCCTTTTTCTTTTTCCATGTTTCCAATTATTTTCTTTTCTTTTATTTTTCTCCTTTCCTGGTTTGATTGTTTAGGGCCAGAATACCCTGGTCTGTCAGCGCGATCCCTAGCTTAGCTCTCTTGTAATCTTAGAGAAATGCTGAAAATGATAGAACGTTTGGTGACTTAAGAGTATGTGGTTGCTAGTAAACGTTACATAGATGTGATACAAGGTTTAGTACTTCTTGTGTTTTGGTATAACAGCTGAAGGACAATTGGAGCTGGAAGGAGCTGTGGTGTCTTCAGCCTGACATTTGCTAATATCTCATGCTGTCTTTGGCTTAATTGGTTTCGTGCTACGGATCTCTTGTTTTTTCAGTCTTCGGATGCTGCTGTGCTTCCGGTTGTGTAGAGCTTTGTTTCTGATTACAATAGTTCAGCCTTTTGGTCTGTCTTACAATTGGAAAATGATATTTGTGGCTTTATAACATACAATATCATGAAAGGATTCAAAAGAAAAGGTTGCCCCTTAGAATTTAGGTGCTCTTTCTTTCTTGCTTGATTAGAAGAATATAAGCTTCCAAAGAGAAACTTAGGATTATAGTCATTGAGGTAATGATTGTATGCCACTGATGCTGATTATACTAATTGCTTCCAAATATTGATCCGAAAATATTCATTTTCATAATTTCATGCTATGCTTATGCATGCAGGTCCTTCTATAGTTAAATTAAGGCTACAAGAACTCCTATTGTGGACTAATAGATAAGGCAGGTCATTGAATCTACAGTCCACTTGTCCAATGGGGACTGGGGAAGAAAGCACCCCTGCAAAGCCTTCAAAACCTACATCCACAAAATCAGGTAAACTTCCTTTTATTTTCTCCATGTATTTAAGTAGGTTGAGACATACGTTCTTTTCAACTCAGTCTTGAACAACATTTTCCTGAAACATACTTGTAGGAAGCTCCTGCTACCCCTTCATATCCTGACTGGTCAAGCTCTATGCAGGTTTTAATTTATTTTCTTCATCAAATTTCATCTAATGTGCAACTAGGACAGGATATTCAGTACTTCCACATAGTAATACCTAACTGAACTCTCTCTTGTTAGGCTTACTATGGTGCTGGAGCTCCTCCACCCTTTTTTGCATCAACTGTTGCTTCTCCGAGTCCCCATCCCTATTTATGGGGCAACCAGGTGAGAAGTTCCGTTAATCTTTTGCTCTTCGCTACCATTTTCTGACTTTGTAGGAGTTCTACTCTGGAGGACCTTGCTATGAATAACTAAAATCGTGACTTTATGCACGTACTTTTCAGCATCCTCTGATGTCACCTTATGGCACTCCAGTTCCTTATCCAGCGCTATATCCAGGGGGAGTTTATGCTCATCCTAACATGGCAATGGTAATCTGGACTAGAATTGTAGTTTTTTGATTGGTTAGCAGAAATCATGCCATGATGATGATGCCTAATTTGATTTGTTAGTTTTTGTCTTTGTCAACTAATGGTGCTTCTTTTATTTTATTTACTTGTTATGTATGTGTTAGGCTCCAGGAGCAGTACAGGCTCCTATAGAGTCGGATGCAAAAGCTCCTGATGGGAAAGACCGGAACACAAACAAAAAACTCAAGGGTCCTTCAGCAAACCCTGGGTTGATTGCTGTCAAGGCTGGGGAGAGTGGGAAAGCGGCTTCAGGCTCAGGAAATGATGGTGCAACTCAAAGGTGGATTGGCATGTTATTAAACTTTTCTTCTAAGCTAAATTACATTTTTTTTATCTTGTAATGCACTTGAATGAAAAGATATGCTTCATATGGTGGGTTGCTTATCACATCTGATAAGTTTGTCTGCTAAAATACAGTGCTGAAAGTGGAAGTGAAGGTTCATCTGATGGAAGTGATGAGAATAATAACCATGTATGTCTTTTTCAGGCTATAGGAAAGGTAAATATAACGCTATGACTTTCTTCAACTGAGATGTTTCTGATTTTGTATCTCAGGAACTTTCTGCAACAAAGAAAGGCAGCTTTGATCAAATGCTTGCAGATGGTAAATTTTTTGTTGTCTCTACCTTTAATAATGCATATATTTAACTACACGTATTAAATTCTGTTTACTATATTGTCAGGAGCCACTGCACAGAACAATACTTCTGTAGCAAATTTTCAGAATTCAGTGCCTGGGAATCCTGTAGTCTCCGTGCCTGCTACTAATCTAAATATTGGAATGGACTTGTGGAATCCATCTTCTGCTGCTTCTGGAGCCATGAAGATGCGTCCAAATCCTGGTGTCTCGCCTGCTGTTGCTCCTGGCATGATGACTGACCAGTGGATTCAGGTGTGAATCTTTCGAGTTCTGTCCATCTCATTGTGCATCCCATTTTAATAAGTGATTGAAATATAGTCTTATCTGAATTAGCTACTGCTTAGTTGGTTTCCAATTATGGAATTGGTGGGTTTTGAAAATTGCTTTGGAACCAAAAATGAGTTGAAAAGCATGAATGTCCTTGGGTTATTGATTGCTTGTGCTACCTAATATCTAATTTTTTTTAATGGTTTTAGGGAATTCTTAATGAGACAATAAAAATAGATTCTTTCCATTGAATCTTACTGTGTTTTTTGTCCAAAGATGAAATTCTTAATGATCTTACTGTCCTATGTATTTGCAATTTTTGTCAAGTACTTAAACTTTTGCTTGTAAGCTAATTTTCTTCAAGTTTGAATAGAGTCAAACCCAAACAAAAGTATCCTCTCCAAAATCTAGATTTGATGATTAACTAACTTAATTGGCTATAGTGGTTGACAGCTGTCTGAAGTCAAATAAACATAAATTAGTAAAATATTTTGTAGTTTGATAAAATCCTCCTACTATGTATGGTAAAAGCCATATATTACCATTAACTTGTTTGATTTGATTAGATCCAGAGTACATATTTTTTTTGTTGATTTTCTTCCAGATTAAATGATAGTTAAACTTTCAATATAAAATTTGATACAGTTGGAGGGTTCACGGCATCACACTTAGAATTTTATGATACTTGATTCTGGGTTGTTATCTTAAACTATCTGATTGACAGTTCTGTGAACTTAAACTTGCTCTTAAAAGCGCTCTAATGCCCAAATTATTGCTCTCGAGTGTCTAGTTAGAGTTTTGTTTCAGTTACAGGTGTCTCTTATGTTATTACCATTTCCTTTTCATAGTTTAACATTTTTCTTCAGGATTATATTTCTATTTTCCTTTTTTGCTCAGCTATCAATGCATTATAGATAAGATTATCCATTGTATATTTGAGAGGTTCAATATTAGTTGTTTGCACAATTTGGGACTATAAAGATCATAGACCTATATATTATTCTGAACATTTTGTAGTCATGACCTTTCACTTCACAGGATGAGCGAGAGTTGAAAAGGCAGAAGCGAAAGCAATCTAATCGTGAGTCTGCCCGGAGATCAAGGTTACGCAAACAGGTATGTATCTCAAGTTTTATGGCCATAAAAATACATTTTTCCAACGTTTCTTTGTCATTGCCTTATTGATTCATGATGACACCTCATCTCCTTCAGCTCTTCTATTTGTATTGAGCACATATTACTGTGTTTTCACAAAATTTAGTTACTTTTCCATGTTATGATTCTATGTGCTATGTGATACTTGTAAAAATGTGTAGATTTCACATTGGGTTTCGGATGAATGTAAATAATTTTATGCACATATGCTTTCCATTTAATTTAGATAGACCACAAAACTCTCGTGGTGTTTCCTGAGCGAATGTATATGCAAAATGAGCTGCTATTCTCTATCTGTTTGTGCTTATGATGATTTATCTCCTTTTACTACTCCTTAGCTGTTAGCTCTAGGTCCTGTTAATACTATATCCACTTTTCTGTCACAGTTACCAAGCTGATGTAGATTAAAAAAAAAAAATTGTCCCTCTACTGTTGTCAACCCCTCGAGGAGGTCATAAAAGAGCTGACCTTGAAATGAAGAGCTTTTGCAGCTTGTAGGTGGATTTTCGGGTGAATGGTCTTTTTGTATTGAGAATGTATAATACCTTTTGCAAGGAGATACTGCTATTCTTTTATTTTCTTGTGTTTTGACTTAGGACACCTCTAGTCCTTGGCAAAGGGACTTGAGTAGCTAACCATGAAAAGTATTGCTACAGCCGTACAGCCTGGAAATGATCTTTTAGTTACTGTGAGATTTTTCTTGTGGAAGTTATTTTTGAAATTTTACGAGTCATTGAAGTGGGTTTCATCTGAATGGAAGCAAAAGAGTGTTTTGTGATTATGATGAGATGAGCTCATAAGGTTTCTTAAGTTGCCAAAATGTTAGAGATTGTTGGAATGATAATAATCTTGCTTAGGAAAAGATTTTAGAAGGTTTTTCTTCAGGAATGGTGGGAAACAATTTAGAGGAAATATCTTGCTAGGTTAATATGCATGGTTGCTTAGTTATAAGAAGATGGGTTGACTGTAACAAGAGCTCATTGAGATGCCTTGTAATGGCGCAAAGACAGTTGTACTCCACTTGCTCATAGTGTCCTCTTATTTGATAAACTTGGGAAGAAGCAATTGGTGCATCATTTCACCTAAAAGGGTGATTTTCATTATTTGGAGGAATTAATACACTAACATTTATTTATATATGTCAGACGACTTTAAACTGTTTTCTTCAAACTGTAATGTTACTTTGATGTGTCTTATTCTGAATCATGGTGCTTTTCCTCTTCTGCAAGCAACCAAGATAACAACCCTAGGATGCTGCACCTCTTGTACTGAGGACAATTAAGAGGAAAATTTCTCTAGATTTCTTAACATGTAAAGTGAAACTACGAATTACTGAATACTTAAGTCAGAACCTCAAAAGGAGATCTTTTGATTGTTCTGCTTCAAATAGTTGTTATTATCATTGATTCTCTTCTTTGACAATTTCTGAGATTAATTGCCTAAACTGAACAGATTTCCTGTATAAATTGTTTTTAAACTGATGACAATTTCCTATTCTCACTAGGCTGAGTGCGAAGAGTTGCAGCAGAGAGTCGAGTCACTGAACAGTGAAAATCGTGCACTTAGGGATGAGCTACAAAAGGTTTCTGAGGAATGCGAGAAGCTTACATCCGAAAATAACTCTATTAAGGTTGGTAAAATCACTTCATGAAGTTTAAGATGTTTATATCGCGTTGTATCTGTCGCTCGGCCACTAGTTATTTCATGCAACAACTGTTTTCAGCACAGTATTCTACATTGTGCTTTCTGTTCTGGATGTTTATGTCTCGGTTTATTAACACGTCTATTTCCTGGCTGCACCTATGCCCTCCCCACCCCACAAAACTGTTCCATTGGTACCTATGATGGATTTGCTGCTGAAACAGGAGGAGTTGACTAGGTTGTGTGGACCAGAGGCAGTAGCTAATTAGAGAGCAGTAGCATCACCCAACTTGAGACAAATGGTGATGAAGATGACCATTGAGAGAAGTGATGAAGATAAAGTGACTCAGTTTATAATTGCCCGGAAATTATGCAAAGTACCTGAGAAGTTTATTACTCTAGGGTTGATTAGGTAAAGAATGTTTGGTTTCTACTAATTATACAGGTTAACCATTTCTCAGTTTGTAACTGTATCATTATACTGTCGAATTCCAACATGAGCTCAGTTTGTGCTCTTTGTTGTACTAGTAGTCAGTCAATTGGAGAAATAGAAGAGAGAGTAGTTTTTGGGTGATTCTGTCGTCCATTTAAAGTTTTGTTTTCCCAGTTATATGCGATTTGATATTGCACAACTATTTCCAGCGTAGTTCGGATGGGTGGAGACGTTGCATACTTTTGGTTTTATTATGTGGTTTTTGAAGGAGAAACTAGACAGCTGCAAGGCTCCTTCGTTCCAAATGGAAGAGGGTCGTTCGATTCTGATCGGACTGTCAAAAACTTTAAATCCAAAGCGTGCACGGTTGATTCTAGTTTAAAGCTGTCTCAGAATTGCACGCGTCTACGAGGCTTTGTGACTGATAGATTCCGCAGATTGCCGGTTTTTCGTTAAAAGGTCTAATGCTTTATGGTGAAAATGACAATCATCTTTTGAGGTGTATTAAAAGGATGTCAGAGGTATGGTATGCAAAAGTTACAAGATGTTCTGAAATGGAAGAGTTCATCCATAAAATTAAACATTCTAATATTGCAGATAGGAGGAGTTTTGAGAGTTAATAATATGTATACTTGATGCAATTATGATAGCACTCAAGCCTTGTCATCTCATTTAGTATTTTCTTGAGCATTTGCAGCAGCTTATAAGGGAAAGTGAGTGAGTTCTTGGCCTCAGGCATCAGTCAGTATATACGACAGTTCTTGCTTGAAAAACAGAAACAGTTAAAAAACAGACAATGCTCAAAGGAAAGTGAGAGAAAGAAATACAAGTGAACCAAACCCCACCCTTTTTTTTTACTTCTACAGGTAGCCAAAGCACAGGCATAAGCTATATACGCTATACCTAAACCAAAGTCCATCAAAAAAAGGTAATCCCAAGTTAAATGACATTGCACCCTTACCCAAATTACTAGTTTCATCACATACTTCTACTTAATTTAATCCCCCATTATCAGGTTTAAAACTGCCGCTTATTCTACCAAGTCGTTGCTATTATGCTCGCTGCTAATACCTCCATGCTGACGTGGCAAACGAGGGCCCTCTCATGCCAGCAAAGCAGCATCTCCGCCTGTCTCCTCGCCACGTGGAACCCCCTCACCTGTACTCTCCTTATCAAACACTCGGCTTGGAAGTCAGCGAACTGGCTCAGCGCCACCGGCCTCAGACCGGCCGCCACAAAAGCCTCCCTCCACGGAGCTCCACGGCGGCCGGCCACCCCGACCGCCTCCAGAATCTTTGGATATATGACAAAACTCTCCATTTTATTCATCCAATCATCAGCACCCCCACCACCGTTCGCAGCCTCCAAGGACTCCAACAGCGTCGAGTAAAACTCCAGCCCGTCTATCAAAGTCTGCCGGAAAGACATCGTTCCGAACCCGATTAACCCTTCGCAATCCAAATGCACCACGACATGCGGCGAAACGCGGCGTAGATCGCTCAAGAATCCTGTCCCGACCCGACGAAAAATAGTTGGAGATAAAAGAATAGCAACCTTCTCACCCTCCATGAATTTGATAGCTTTAAAGGAACAAAACTCAATGTACGTACTAAAACGAAGTCCAAATCGAAGCCGATATTGAGTTCTCTCGCGAACTGAGAAAGATTCTCTCTGATCAACTTAGACTCCATTGCATACTCCTCTCCGACCACAGCGGTAATCCTGAGAACCGGTGGGGCTGCTTTGCGCAACTCGGCTTTATCAGCTAGCTCTTTCATGAAGGAAGCCCAGTGGCCTCCGAGGCCGATGTCGAAGTCGATGACGTGGATGAGCATGGAGCCATCCACAGCTTCGAGGACTGCTTGGTTGGCCGTGAAGCTGGAGAACATGGGTACAGGGGAGATGTTGGAGAAGGCCTTATGGGCTTTGATGCTCTGGATAACCTCGGAAGAAGTGGATGGCTGAGTTAGACGGGTTGACCCGGTGAGTAGGGTTTGCAGAGCTTCCTTGAAGTAGAAGGCAGCTCGTTGGAGTGGCTTCCCTGTTGGACCTCGGAGGCGTTGGTTGAGCCGTCCCAGTATCACGTGAGTCAGGTGAAGCGAGTTGGTCTCAAAGCATTCGGCGAGTCGGATGAGTTCGTCGACGTAATCAAACCCTAGATTCCAGTTGAGATTGGTATTGTGATGATGAGTATCATGAGAGAGCCCGAGAGAGTTGATGGAGCTATCGTTGAAAGACGACGGGTACGTAGAGATATCGGGGAGGGTGAAGTCGGAAGGGACAAAGAGAGTAGAATCAAAGGAGTTATGAGTCGGGGGAAACTCGGGAAGATTTTGGAACGGAACTTGAGACCCGCTCTGGGAATGACTAAAGGTAGTAGGTCTGGAAGTAGGGGTTGAATTAGAATCTTCATGCAAGCCCAATTCTCTCATCAAAGAATCCCAGTCTTCTTCGAAATGATTCAGCACATGATCCTCCAGCTGAAGACCTGTGTCGTCCCAGACGGTGGAAATATCGGTGTTTGAGGACGGAATTTCGGTGACTGGACTCGGACTTTGTCGGAGCTCGAGAACTGATTTTGGCTCGTAGCCCAGAAAAGTGTTGCTGTTGGTGGAGGTGGTGGTGGTGGTGGTGGTGGTGGTGGTGGTGCGGAGGTCGTTGTTGTTGTCGTTGCAATTCACTTGTTTCGTTGAGTTCAATATTGATGGCTGATTTTGAATAAAGGGCACTTTCATTTCTGGGTAAGAAGAAGAGGATAATAAAGGTCACCAAGAACGCCTAAGTAAGAAAATAAATCTCTGTTTCTCCCTCTCTATATATACTATAAGATATCTGTACGGCTCTGTTTAGCCTGTACTATGTGTGTTTGTTTGGTTGGCTTGTTCAGTTTTGTAATGTTGAAGTTAGAAATGTGTGGGAAAAATGAAGAGCTAGAGGGAAGGAGGGGGGGGGGGGCTTTTGGAGGTTATGATTGTGGGCTTTTTATAAACTATGTTTGTTTGTTTGCGTGCGTGCGTGCGGTCGTGGGTGCATGAGAAGTATGGGATGATGAGGATTATGGGGTGGGATAGAGATGAGAGAATGTTGAATTGATATTGGAGCGGGGAGTGGAGAGTCATGGAAGGCATAACAGACATGTATATGTGGACAATACATGAAGAAATGGGACACGAGTCAGAAGATTGATGAGGGAGTTGATTGGATTGATCTATCTTTCGGGAGCTTCTTGTTCAAGTCTCCAAAGCCATTGTATACTCTTTTGAAGTTGAGGTGATGAGTAACCTTTTTTTGATTCTCGGCGTTCAGATTTTAACTTGGTTTTTCCTCTACTTTTGCTTTCTAACTTATCTTTTTGGTTTCTGGCTCTGGCAATAGGCCTTTCTTGTGGCGCAATGTCATTTACTAGTATTTTCTTGACGTAGAAAGGGCTGTCACGCCTTTGCATTACACTACTACTAGTAGTAGTATTTAGAACCAGTGGTTGTGTATACTCCACGGAAGGAAAAACAACTGAAAAGGAAGAGTTGATGGCTCTTTCTGTTTCTGGCTTCCATCCGTCAATTCGAGAAAGGCATATGTTTTAGTGGAGGTCTGGCTGTATTGATGGTCTGGCATATGGGAGCTGAAATGGGCTGCAAAAATGGCTAAAAAAGAACAAGAAGAACTTGAGTTCTTGATTTATTGTTGGCGTTTTTGACTTCTCTAAAGAGCATTGTACAACGATGGAATTCCGAAACTATTTAAGATGAACTAGTAGCTGCTTCGTTTTTGTTTAATAGAGTCCTAATAAACAAAGCTAGCCAGAGACAATTGAATCCAGAAGCCAATTCTCGAAATTGTTGGTTTTGTTCATCGTTTAGCTGACCTTCTTCTTAGTCTTTTTGGACTTTTGAGGATCCTGAATGTCTCCTAGTGGCCAGTGACCACATCTTGCACAGTTCTCCTTACTTTCTGCGAGGGTAATTCACTATTCTCACTCTTTCTTTCTTTTTGTTTTTTTTTTTTTTGGTCTATTCTATTTGGCTTTTAATTTGTCTAATTTTACATTAATCACTGACTCTTATAGTGAAAGACTATTCAACAGAAAAGGACTTACAAGTCAAGATGGTTGCAGAAAAAGTCTGCAGTTGTGATTTGAGACTCCACTTTGGAAGTCCCACTCCAGTGCCTAACGAAGGTTCCGCACTCAAAAACTCAATCAAAAGTAGTTAACGGAAGCAAATCACAGAGACCACCGCCCCAAAAATTATACTATAAACTTTACCTGCAGCCTCTGTGCCAACTTACAACCTACGCAGACTAATTGCATTATGGGCAGTGGGAACCTCTGGACTGGAAGAAAACCTGCCTGAAAAGTCCAACCCCATGACATAACCCAATCCCCCGCACTCCAAAGGTTGCCTAACCATACATTGTACAATGCGAACCGCCCAGCTTTAGGTCTGTGATTTCCAGAAAGGAATTAAATCCCTCTTTTAACTGCAGATCAAGATTTGAATCTCACCTATAATTAAAAAAAATTTGATAACGTTTAAAACTTTGATTTAGTCCAGTTTATATAGTCTTTTAGATCAATAGTACAATTTTTTTAAACTTCCCTTGCCTGTAGATAGTTTCTTTAAAAAAAAGCTTTCCCCTCCCTGTAGATAGTTTCTTTAAAAAAAGCTTTGATCTAGTTAGATCTATATAGTCCTTGATACAGTCTTTTTAGACTTTCCTTCCTTGTAAACGGTTTCTTTAAACTTCCTCTTCTTGTAGAATAAAATAGATTAAGTTATAGGAATCCTTGATATAGTTTCTTTAAACTTCCCCTTTCTGTAGAATAAAATAGATTAAATTATAAAAATATTATCGTAGAAAAAAAAAAAGGACAAAAAATACATTGTATAATGCAGATTACTCGCTCCACAAGCAATTCACCATTACAAGGTATCGATTATGCTCTTTTAGACGCTCTGTTTTCTACCTCTCATCGACTTCTAATAGTAAAAGAAAATGCTACTATCTTATTTGTCGGAACTTAAGAATTTGGTATACAATGCAAACTAGTTCATTGATCACTATATATTATTTGTACTAGTTTAGGATAGAATACAACGTCCATTTACAAAGCCAAAGATTTGGGGGATGTGGAATGGAACAGAATTTGAACTTTACTAGTAATTTATTATGAATTAATCAAAAGTTTGAACACTTTTTCTTTTTCTTTGTGCTGGCTTTCCGTTTCTTTTTGACGGTGAGTTGTCTATGATTCCATGCCGGTCGAAATTCTATTTCTTAGTGACTCCGGACACATGAAGAGATCCTAGTGGCTGTCACTAAATTTTTTTTTTGTAAATTTAATGTAGACTACTTACCTCAGACTTGAGATGATCCGTGAGATCATCCTTGCCTTTCTCTAGAACAAGAACAAATCTTTCCTCATTAATTTCTTAAACCAACTGCAGGAGGATCTTGCATGCATGCGTTCTTTTGTGAATCACATGCATGCTATCAGGTTAAGGCTAATAAAATGATGGACGCAGAGAATAAAGAGTCAGTAGCATGAGCAAAAACAAGAGAAGCACACCTCTAGTCAAATTTGTTAATTAATGCCTGAAAGTGTGTTCGTGATTCACCGATTGCTCAGGTAAATTAAAAAAGAAGTGGCTTGGAGAATGGAACCATTTTGAAGTGTCGTAGGATTCAGAGAAGAAAAGATCAAGATTCGGGAGATCAAACGTGGATCGTTGGATGATACTGGACATTTAGCATCTAAGAATTTGTGTGTGTGAGACGATCAGAGGCAATTATGCAGACATACTCGCTCAATCCTCTTGATGGAGGAGGTACCTATATTCCAAAACCTGAAAAAGCCATTTATGAGGAAAGCTAAGCTTCTTCTGATATATTCCTTTTGACATAATTCAAGAAAAGATGACCTCTCCCCATGACAGAGACTAAACATTGACCTGATTGGCCTTACCCGACCCTACCAAATTGGACCCATTTGCTTCTTTTGTCTGCAATGCCATGCTGATCCATCACGTATATGTTCCATATATGATTGTAATCCGGCCCCTCAACTTCTTACTTCTTCCCTGCAATGACTCTGCTCAGAAGAAATCCTGATCAAATTGCCCAAAGGGGATGTGGAAAGCAACTAAATCTGGCGGCTAAGACAGGGAATATGTTCTGCTGGTTATAATGCAATTAACAAACACACCACACCCATGACTCTTCCTTCCTAACTATATCTGGACCTTCGTTTTTGCTTTGAACTTTAGTGGAAAAGCATGACTGAATAAAAGATGGTTAGAGGTCTTTCTTTAACAAGCAGAAATTGTTTTAAAATTGCGTAAAGGCAAAAAAAAAAAATGTAGTATATGCTGCAATATTTAAAAAGTTGTCTTGTCTTAATCAAACCAATGTGTTTCATTAACAATTCTTGCCATCTCATCTTTCAGATTTTACTTTCAAGATATTAATATAATATCGTTGATTTGAAGTGTGAACACTGATGTTAATAGAGTACATTAAGAATTATAACACAAGCTTTGTACGAAATCCTTTTAAGATTATCATGCTTAACTTTTCTTCCAATAATTACCTTTCTGTGTCACCCAGAAACAACTAGCTAACCCCTTTTCCAGTTGCTTCATACATTGGCCTACCTACAAACAATTGCCGAAAGCCAGCCAGCCAGCCAGCTCAAGAAGACAACAGCACATACTCTATATGTTTTTCTCTTCTTTTTTTTTTTTTGGGTCTGTGTATGTTATGTTTAATAGCTTAATGCATCTATGTATGTTTTTAGTTATCAGAATCATCGGCCACAATTTTTAGTTACGACAAAAATTAAATGGACCGCCAGATGTTCCGATAAAAAAAAAAAATTAATAGTATAAAGATAAAGTAGAACTTGCGATTATGATTTTGATTCTGATAACTCAAATCCTCCAGACCTCTGGTGTCCTTATCAAGAAGAAGGTCAAACCGTCGCCTTTCTGCAGCTTCTTTAGTTTGAAACGGCACCAACATTTTGAGCACATTCAAAGGACTTGTGCACCAACAATTTGCTACTTTTTTTGTGCTTAATTTCTGGGCTTCTTCTTCTTCTTCTTCCTCCTCTTTCTGGGACTCTCTGCGGGTACATGCAGCTTTCATATTCGAATAAACAGTAGATTTAAGAGCCAAAATGTTGATCGATGGACTTGGAAACTGCAGCTTGGCATGCTATTGCTATAGGACATCCATGCTGCACAAAGTTACGAAAGAAAGAAGCAATGCGACATTTCATTGCGATAGTGATTAAAGCATCTATCATTTGGAATATATGTCAAAAATTACACCAACTTTATAAATATGACGTAATGGCAGCTACCCGATGGCAATATTCTCCTCTCAAGTTAACTGATAAAAAGGAAACCCCGCGCATGTTATTCACTGCCAAATGATTGCAATCAGAAATCACATCTTTTTTCCTTTCTTCAACCAAATATTAATGGCTTTAAAGTTGATAATCTAATAATTAAACGTATTCTGACCATTTTAATTAAGAATAATCTCAATTTCTTCCAATTTGTCATGCGAACAACAAAGACATAGACCTTGGAAGTTAGAAAGCGAAATATTGAACTGCCTTTTTTTTTTTTTTTTTTTGGTGTTGGTGCATTCGCTAAATGATTGATCATGTCAGAATTGAGCGTCTAGGATTTTCCTTCAAAAATGTTTCCGCTCATTCAAGATCACTCAGATGTGCCACCAAATCTGTTGTAGGTCAAGAAAACTGGAAATTAATCCACCATATGGGAGACACAAAGAATACAAATGCTCTCCAATAATACGACCAAAGTCAAGTACTTAGGAGCTAAGTTTCTAACAAGTACACGGGACGCACGCGGTGGAAAAGAAAGGAGGAACGGAGCCTTGTAGGTCACAAAAGATGGTTGGGTTGAGATTCTGATCGGCATCATTCATGTAAAGAAAAAAATTTTAAAATAAAAAATAAAAAAAAAGGGCAAAGCCAAAAAGGGTTGAAACAGTGGAGTGGAGGTGGATTGGCCATGACATTAGGGTATCTATCTATCTCCTTCTTCTATCCCTGCTGTCCTTCCAATAAGCAAGCACCATGGAACCAGCCATATGATATGCTTGCATTTTTTATGCATGGTTACGAAACGAGTGATGGTGGTCCATCGCTTATACCAGATGGTACTACTAGTATAACACTGCTCTACTGATACGAATATATGATCATCGATTCTCCGGATATGTTAATTTCACTTTGAAAATACCTTTGATTCAAATAGTTTTCTTTTTTTCTTTCCTTCTTTCCGAGCTGTGACCACTATGATCGTTAATTTGTAGTTTATGGGCAGTGATTCCATTCATATTTCACATGTGGCATTTGGCATCTCTCTTCCCTCTCAACTTGCACTTGAACGGTGCAAATCAATGCATATTTATAAGTCCCCACTTTCAAAGTAGTTTTCATAATTGGCTTCTGTCAATGGTCGGCATATTTTCAATGGTATTCTGCAAAACCCTCAAACGTAGCCACCATTTCTACCATAAATGTCATGAAAGATATATGATGCTCTTTAGATCCTTTTTTGCTTGAGGAAACACCAAGGGATGTGATTCAGGCAATTGTAAACGCTTTCATGTCAAAATTTGTCTATTTTATCCATAAATCATCGTACTGTGAATATGAAGTCAATATTATGACCATCTTGATCAATTGTACTTGAATTTTCAGCAAATGGGATCATCACAGTCTAATTTTTATTTCCACAATAACATTCATTGAAATGGCAAAATCACCTATTTTTAAGACCAAATTGTTTTCTTGGAGTTTTTTTTTTTTTTTTTTTTTAAAATTCCGCTAAGAAAAAAAGGATGAAATTTAAGAAGATGAGAGGAAAAAGAAAATTTAAATTCAAGACCTCTGCATCGTCGTGTCTTTTGAGAGAGGCCTCTCTTTCCTGGAGTTGAGAAAATTGAGAAAAGGAAGTTGGGTATTTATTTTCGTGCCTGTGGAAATAGAATTTGAACTGGGTCATTAATGGCAGCGAGTTTTCTAGCTGTAATGGGGCTGAAGCCCAGATTGTGACACTATTGATGGCAGATAGGGGAGGGAAGGCTGTGCATCAATGGCGGTTGCAAAATTGAATCAAACCCAACTAAATTCGCGGAGCGTTGATTCGTTTGCGTTGATGCATGAAGTCCAAAAACCAAAGTAAACAAATCTTGCTTTGGGCCCCGATGGAGGCATTTATTTTGTCTTCGTATCCAGCTGAATGAGTTACTTAGACCTTCGACCCAAAAGAGACTGGTACCCGTGACAGCGTCCGTACACAGACACAAACCAAGAGAAACGGAAGCTGCGAGACCGTGAAGGTGGCCAAGAAACCTCGTCGGTCATCATTTTATGGAGCTTTCATCCCCTCCAGCATGCACGTCTGAATGGCGAAGCCACGTAGATTTGTCGCCTTCTTCGTCATGTCCCCCCTTTTTATTCATTCAACGCCACCTCTTCCAAGCTTACATTTTCGTCATCTTGCTCAGAAAATGTCTCAGAAAATTTTTATGATCTCGCCAATTTTCGTTCTTCATATGCTTAATCTTAGTTTTATGTTTCACCTGTTTAAATGTGGGAGCTGCTTCCGATGAGGAGAGTGAATCCTATTTGGGATCTTTGGTGAAGAAGAAAGATGAACGGAAGCTAATTTCTTCGAGTGAATATGGAGAGATTTCAGGGGTTAGTAGTGTTAGAGAGCGAACGGATTTTTCGTATCACCTTCAGTTCATCACCTTGAAGCCATTTGCTCTTTTCCTCCCCGTTGTATTACATGCAAATATGGTTTTCTATGTGCAAACAGGTAAGCAAAACAAGAGCCTAGAGTTTATCCAATTAAATCTTCATTGTATGTCGCAGTCTTTAAAAGGACTCGTACTATTGCTAATTTTTGGTGCATTATTAAGTTACTATATATTGGTGTGTGAAACATGGGATGAGGTGATTCAGATTCAGCGGGCCATGAATTCAGAATTTCTCTTTTTCCCCACAATTTTGAAGTCGTGGCCTAAAACTTTGGCATGAAATATGAGAGTGTTGCAGGTTCTGGGAAGCTGAGTTACACTAACGAAGCGGGCCGCATGCTGACAAAGACGTTGAGACAAGGAGATACTTTGGAACTCAATCCATGGACTATTTTCTTCATGGAGGCCATCCACTGTGTGGACGAACTAAGAGTTTACGCTATCTTTGGTAATTTGAGGGACATTTCCGCGTAAGAGCTTTCAACGCCCCTGAATTTGTTTCTTTTATCTTATACTAATTTGTAACCCTTCCAGTTGGTTTTCCATAGGGACCGGCAACGACAGCACCATACTCTAGTTTCCGCCACCTGATCCTCGGCTTTGATAAAATGATTCTGCAACTAACCTTCAAGGTACATCAGAATTTGGGCCTTTATTTAGTGGGTGTAATTGCCTCCTTCACAGTTAACAAGCATGTTTGGCTTGATTTAGGAAAGAGACAGTATGCGGTTTGGATTAAGGGCTTCGATCTTATTAAATGAATTTTAGTGATGCCAAAATTGTGTTTGAAAGGTGCCTGAAGATGTGATTAAAGAGATAATGAATAAACCGAACCCACCGGCCATTGTTTCCAGCGTCTCAGGAACAATGGAAAAATTATGGGATTTGGAAGCTCGTTTCATTAAAGAATTAACAAGAAGCACGGGGCCCAACCTCCTCAACATGCTTGGCTTAGAACGAGATTGTGGGAACCATAATGGGTGGAGAACAACATCAAACAAGAAAAAGCTCCCAGATTTCAAAGGTTTCAAAGGTTCCAACTTTGGTGTTTCCGTAACAAATTTGACCAGAGTAAGTGTGGCTACAGTCAATTAGCTCTTAATTGGCTCCCTGCATTATGCTGCAATACCTCAAATAACTAATTATTTAAAAATCATCAACAATTGACACATATGATGATTGACTCGAATGTTTATCTGACAAAATGCAAAATTCCAGGGATCGATGGTGGCGCCGCACTGGAATCAAATGGCAACTGAGATAGTAATTGTTTTACGAGGAAAAGGAATTGTTCTAGTGGTTTGTTCCAGCATTTTTGCTAAACAAAATGAATGTAAAAACATGAGGTTTCAAGTGGGAGAAGGTGATGTGTTTGTCGTGCCAAGGTTCCATCCTACAGCTCAAATGTCTTTCAGTGATGAAACATTTGTTTTCATGAGATTTAGTACCACAAGAAAGAAAATTAGCCATCAATATCTGGTTGGAAAAACTTCCATTTTCAAGACCTTAGGCAAACGTATATTGGCAGCATCACTGGGTGTCAATGAAACAATAGCAGACATGTTTATGGCTTCACAGAGGGAATCCGTAGTCTTGGATTGTAATTTGTGTGCAGAGGAAGAATTAAGGATGATGGAGGAGGAAACAGAAAAGGCAAAACAGACGGAACCAGAAGCCCCAGAAGCAGAAGTAGAAGCTGGAGAAGGAACTGAAAAACCAGAAGAAGAACCAGGGGAAGGGAAAGATCGACCGGAGAAACCAGAAGCTAGAGCCAGGGAATATAAAAATGAAGACACAATCAAAGAAAAGAGATGAGCATAGGCTTGAAAGGGATGTAATTCAAACTCAATATTCAGTTTTTATTGTTAATCAGATTTGCATTGCAGAAGTAATTAGTGTTTATTTCTACGTACAATTACCGATTTTTCACACAGAAAAGGTTGGTGGCATTTGCTTTGGGGACAACGGCGGTATTGTTCTGCATGTCAGACGACTCCTAGGACTCATATTTCAGTACGGTATATATGTAGGAGCTGAGTGGCCTTTCCAATTTCTTAATCACGCGCGTAGCAATATCATAAAAGTGACCAAATCATCATCTACCTGTATTTCTGCATAAACTGACCTAATAATCTTTCGTAACTTTATCAGAGTATAAAATTTTGTGAATCATACAAAGCTAATTATTTCAGCTCCATTCTTGCCTTTGACTTTCATTTCGTAGTCAACTTATCAGCAAACTTACCGGAAATAATGTGCAAATGACAATGAAGAGAATCCGTTGCGAGTGAAGTGCTACATTAGCATTTATATCCATGGTATGCAGACACCCTTAAAATTAAATGTGTATGAAATTTCAAAACTTTGCCCTTCCAATTTGTAATTCCCAACTAGGTTTCATGAGCGGCTGGGGGATTTCACAAATCTTAGAAGGGAAAGGAGAAAGAAAAGAGAGTTAAATAAAAAATCTCAGAGTCACATAACTTATGTTCCTGCCAGCCAAATTGAGTTTTCAGGACGGATAATTATTAATTTTTCTGTAAAAATGGAACGCAGCTCCCATTTTGCAGGTTGCTCTTTGTTATATACCTCGAAAGAATGAAATGGAAGTATGGCCTTTTTTTTTTTTTTGGAATTTCAATAGAAAAACCCCATTATCGATAATGGTCATGAATTGACCATTGCATAGAAAAGTTCAAGACCATTGCATCATCAGCCTACTCAAAATCGGCGCTCTCGCCTGAAGACAAGTTTGAATAAAAACCACCCAGGGCTAAGGTCTCATGCATTTTTGCATGAATGTTTCAACATGTTTCAACACAACAGCTGCCTCGTGGCACCTTCAAATTGCCCCGTGTCCATGCAAAAGCCACGTCGCTTCTCTAATCCCCGTTTCCATTTCCCCCTCCCCTATAAAACCACCGGTTCTGACCACCTCCTTTCTTCACTTCTCACTAGTCCAAAAATTTCAAAAATGTCCACCGAAAAAATTGCTGTCAGCATCTTCAATTTCGCTCCTAGGCTTTGGTTTATGCTTATTTCTCTGCGCGCATGCTACCGCTGGGGAAGATGGTCAGATTGTCCCAGGGCCAGGACATTTAGTAAAGAAAGGTGAAAGGCAGCCAATAATGTCAACTGAATTTGGAGAGGTCTCGGGAGTAGAGTTAGCGATGGAAACGAGACTTTTAATATTCACCTCATCACCTTGGAGCCCAACTCCTTGTTTCTTCCTGTTATGCTGCATCAAGACATGGTGTTCTACGTTCATACAGGTAATTTTATTATTATTATTATTTTTTAAAGGTGCTTGGACTCGGGCTGAACCTTCAATTCCTTGAATTCAGCTGTATCTAATTACTCTACTAGTGTCTGTATTATCAAGAACAAGAAATCACCAGTAATGACTTGTCTTAATCATTGCATTTTGTCAAATTTTGCGGAGTTCATCCTGTTTGTATACAGGGAGCGGAAATCTGAGCTACAGAGATGAACATAAAAGAGAGAATACGACCATAAGACGAGGAGATGTTTACCGTCTGGGATCAGGAAGCGTTTTCTTCATACAGAGCGACGTAGATCTGGAGGCACAGAAGCTAAGAATTTATGCCATATTTGGCAATGCAGGGGAGGACTTGAGAGTAAGAGATTAAAAGCACTATTTTTGTCATTTCACTGATTTTGTCAAATTGACAATGGATGCCTTCAGTTTTCATACGTGATTGACCATGACCATGAATATTGTACTATCTAAACTTCTTAATCTTAGGAACCGACTGAATACGGACCATACTCGAGCATTCGCGACTTGGTTCTTGGATTTGATAAGAAAATTCTCCAGGAGACCTTCAAGGTATGTTATCTAATCTAGCATGTGGTAAAAAGAGTATAGAAAGACAGGACTGTTTCTTGAAATCCCTCATTTTGGGTTGTAACCTCTGGTGCAAAATGGTACTCAAGGTTCCTGAAGAAGTGGTAGAGGAAATCACAAGCGGAAGGAAGCCGGAAGCAATAGTTCGTGGATTGCCGGGCACTCAGGAAAAAAACCATACGGGAGAGGGAGTATCAGTTCATCGAAGCCGTGTTTGGGAAGCACAAGTATTTTCAGCATTTTCAAAACCAGCAACAAAGACAAGAAGAAGTCCAACATATTCAACATTTTCCATGAAAAACGAGATTTTGAGAATTGCAACGGGTGGAGCACAACAGTTACCCGGAAAAAGTATTCCGTCCTGAAGGGCTCCAAATATGGCCTTTTCATGGTGAACTTGACCCGCGTGAGTTTTTAATCTGAGTTTGCCTGAAATTTGTAGCTTGCAGTTAGCAATATGCAAGAATGTGCTACTTACCATACAAAATTTTCCCACTCTGTTCTTGGTCTGTGCTAGTAACGTAGTAGCCATTAGTAAATAGGTGATTGCTGATGGACTCTATTTTACTATTTTTTTTTTCTAGGGAGGAATGATGGGTCCTCACTGGAATCCCGAGGCAACGGAGATAGCAGTAGTACTGCAAGGGAAGGGGATGGTTCGGGTAGTTTGCCCAAGTCTACCAAACAAAGCAGAGTGCAAAAACGCGAGGTTTGGGGTTGAAGAAGGCGACATTTTCGCGGTGCAGAGGTTCCATCCCATGGCGCAAATGGCTTTCAACGACGAAACGCTTCGTTTTTGTTGGTTTCAGTACGTCAACGGAGGACAATCACCCACAGTATCTAGCAGGGAAGGCATCAGTCCTCAGGACTTTGGACAAGCACATCTTGGCAACATCATTTGGAATAAATGAAACAACCTTCGACAGGCTTGTGAATCCACAACGCGAATCGGTTATCTTAGAATGCACCTCCTGCGCAGAGGAAGAATGGAGGATAATGGAGGAAGAGATTGAGAGGGAAAGAGAGGAGGCAAGGCAGAGGGAAGAAGAGAGGAAAAGACAGGAAGAGGAAGCTGAGACGAGAGAAGAGGAGGAGGCAGCTAGGGAGAGAGCAGAGGAGGAAAGGAAGAAGAGAGAGCAAGAAGAAGAGGAAGAAGCGGCAAGGAGGAAGAGAGAGGAAGAAGCAGCACGAGAAAGGAGGGAACAAGAAGAAAGAGAGAGAGAGGAGCGGGAGAAGCAACAACAAGAAGAGGGAGGCACAGAAAAGGAGGGAGCAAGAGGAAAAAGAACAAGCAGCAGCACAGAGGGAAGAGAAAGAAAGGGAAGCAGCAGCAAGAAGGGCGGAGGAAGCAGCTAGGCGAGAAGCAGCAGCAGCAGCGCAAAGAAGACAAGAAGAAGCTGGCCAGGGAGAAGGAGGGCGCCGACACGAAGGGGGCAGGGAAGCACAGCCGCCAAAGGAAGAGGGAAGAAGAGGAGAAGCCAAGCAGGAGGAGGAAACTGCAGAGCAACAAGAAAAAGAAATGGGACAAGAGGAGGAGCAGGGCAATGGCCAAGGATGGGGAAGAAGAATCCTTAAAAAGGCTTCTTGACTCTGTCTAGCAATGCTCAATAGTAGACGTTTCCAGTGCGCATAAAGCTGAATAAGCAGTTTTGTTTCAGTCTTTGCTTGTGAAAAACCTTTTCAGTTGAGAGCTCCATTAGCGCATGGTGAAGTCCTTTAAAAGCCAGCTTATTGAATTCCTACAAATGAATGACTCCAATTAATTCCTGCGATTGATCTATCTTAGAACTGCTTGAGCAAGAGCCAAAACTCAGCCAGGTTTTCTCACATCATGGACAGGAATCCTAAACTCGAGCAATAAAGGAGTTTTCTATACTTACTTTTCTTACTTATTGATGGATTGCAAGAGAGGAAATATGTCTCACAATGAACAATGGACAAGACGTAAACAGGTCCCCAAATGGCCCAAAAAGATGAACCAAAAAAAAAAGGACAACGCTTGAATACCCCCACAGAAAGCATTTTCAAGCTCCAATAGCACGCAGAAATGATTTTGTAAATATTCTCAGACTATTAATACTCAATTAGATATCAGGGACGACCTCTGGGTTCAACGGCAGCTCAAAAAGCTAGGAAACTACTATCCATATCTTACAACTGTAACGGAACACCTTCATAAGTATCAAATTTAGTATCAAATTTGCAAAAGAAGAGGGAGAAAGGGGGTGAGGAAATCTGGAAAATCTCGAAAGCTTTGTAAAGAGAACAAACACCACGTATTCAAAGGCCAGAATGAGGAAAGGACTGCATAAAGTCTAATGTAATTATGTAAGAATTGTAAAAAAATCTATGTTTCAGTCGAGCCTGATAAGTCAGAGACATACGAAACAACAACCGTAATGTCATCAAGTTTTCCACCATAATAAGAGAATCCAATCTCTTGTGCTGCAGTAGAAAATGGAGTTTGCCTTTCCCTGTCCTGAGCTCGGTGGCGCGCCAAAGCTGCAACTTTTTGTGCTGTCAACTCAGGGGTGAAACCTGATGTCACTGCTGCACCAACAATTGTAGTTATTTCACGTTTATACAAGTTATCAAATAGCCCATCTGTTCCGGCAACAATGACATCTCCCGGTAAAACTGAAATCTTGAAAACCTGGCCAAAATATATAAATCTCATTTAGTATGTCGCCAAGTAGTAAGTAAATTTCAAGAAATTCTGACTTCTGAAAGAAATTTAGGAAGACTCCTGTTGGTGCAACACTATTAGCGTGAACAATTGAGATGATATTCTTCTCGAGACATTCTTGATTATAAAAGCGCCATGTATACAAATTCACTTGCACAAAAGATCAGTAAGGAGTGTTCCACTAAATTACCTGACCGGAACTTGGAAGGTCACCCTTATTTCCTCTTTCCAGTTGATAGGGGAAATTGAATCCATGCTGCTGGACTGGAGACTCAAAGGTGGTGCTTCCATCTCTGACCACAATAAATCCACTGTCTCCAAGATTTATGGCATGCAGAAACTGTGGAAGAGAACAAATATGCACAGATGACCATCAGAGGCATCAAAACTCTTCTCAAGTTCAAAGAGGGAAAAAATTTGAAGTCTATGCAACCTCCAGTACAACAAACTACAGTCTTAAAGAATCATTAGCTTTTTCATGATCGCTTTAGGCTGTAATGTGACAGCCAAACCAATCCAATTTGCAAGAGTAGGTCTGAAGAATTGAACAAACACTAATCTACCAAAAGGCATGCAAAGAAAGAATGAAGAAAATCAGGAGATTAAGTGTAGTTAGGCAAACTACTGGCGCACTGTTCTTTCACTTGTACTCCAGTACAATAGCATAAACTTTGCCTTTACAGTTATTTTCTGCAACCTCCAATATTCTAGTGGTCCTCAGAGAGAATCTCCTTTCTAATCAGATATGAGGTTTGGTCTCTTGCAGCAAAAAGTACCAGTGCCAAACTGTTGTCCCCTCCATCTTATAGGAAAGATAAAACAGAATTTCCCATCTTTGCCTCCTCTATGTGCATGGCTCTTTGCATGTCTTTTACAAATATAAAACGAGTCATCATCCATAAACACCACATAAATGTACTTCACAGTTTTACACTTTCTACACTTAGAACAGGAAAAAAAACACACCAAGAATGACATATTCTGCCTAAATTTGCCAAAACATCAGGATAATTCCCCTCTAATGAACCCCAACAAATACATTCATCTACAAATCACCAATCAAAAGTGGCCACATCCAAGTTGAAAATGTTACTACAGCCGTTTTGTTGCACGCAAGTTGGAGCAATATTTTCAAAAGACGTAGTACAAGAAGAATATGTGTGCATGGACAAATATTTTTGGTATGAAGTTAGTAAGACCTGGTCTTTTAGCACAATGATGCAGGCTGTTGAGGAACCCACAGCATTTGTTTCCGAGTGTGCTTTCTCCAATACGCGAGCAGGATCAATAAACTCCCCGGGCTCATTTTTAATAGCATCCATCGAGTTAGACATGAGTTCACAAGCATATTCTCCAGCATTAATCCCAACCTCCGCCCAACCACCAACTCCATCTGCCACACCAATTGCTTGCTCATCTGAACAGATGAAATGAGCATCCTCTCCACCTGTTTTTTCTTTATCAGGATGGGGTAGGTAGCACGATCCAGAGTGTATCTTCAGTGTTCTGTTGCTTAGAGATCTTCTGGATTCAGCAGTAGTAGCCAACCAACTTTAAGGAAAATCACAATACTATATCGCCAAACTTATTAATGCTCAATGCGACTCCGACAAACATAGAACTGTGCATCTCTAAGAAACTTAAATTGAAAAACCCATTCAGTAGAAAATTGAAGCAGGAAATGATCATCTTTGACGCAATGACTCACTGCTAAGTACAGTGATTTATTTAGCTAATAAGTAAAAAGACAAAATTCAAGCAATACCTTGTTTTGATTAAAAAACATAAATATTTGATACTCAAACCAGAATAACGAATCTCTACAATAGCCACAATATGTGAATATGCCAAATCCTCTTAAAGTATGGTTTCTATGGCCTAGAAGTCTTACAGACTTTTCAACATCATGACGAAAGACAATGTTCTTTAGCTATCAGAGAGAAAGTTTCCCTTTAAAACATGCTAAAAATCAGAAACCATACAAAAGAGGAGAAAAATCCATTCCATTTTGAGAAACGATGGACACCCAAGTTCAACAATTATGTCTTTTCAAAAGTCGCCACTTTCATCCTCCTTGAAACTCCATGACTTATTTGAGTTGGAAGAAGCATAAATATAAAAACTCCTGTAAACACCGAGTCGTGGATCACATTATTTTTTCATTAAGTTCCTGCCTGCCGACAAGCTAAGCTCAACTAAAGAATTCTCTGTCTGACAGACAAACTGCTAATGTTGAAGGGTCACCAAATACCATCTTGACTGTTGGAATATAGGAGCTGGATTATTGTTGAATATCCAAACTAATTTAAGGTCAATACATGGGGAACATACACGACTGGCCATCTGGTTTTATTTAATACAACACCTATTTAGAAGTCAAATGAACGCGCCAAAAATTCTTCAGGGAACCGCTACCTTCTGGATTAACAAATGTATTTAACTATAATCAATTTTGAACCATTGAGCATAATAAAGAAACTGCATACAAGAAAATTTTTTTGTTTCTAAAACTAACAAATAGATGGAAACAACTCGATAAGACAACACAAAAGGTTAGAGCAATTACTGGTCTGGTGGTATAGCAAGACTTGATAGCTGTTCGTCGAATGAGGTTCCGTTGCAGAATACATCAGATGCAGCCCCAGTCGAATAACATGGTGATGATGAGGTACTGCAGCTTCTAAACCACGACCCAACAAGGGCATTCGAGCTGCGACATTTCCTTCTACCTCCAAGCACAGAAAAAGCACGATCAGTGCAGCAGCTATTGGTTACCCCATTTCTCAAACTCAGACTAGCTTTTTGACAATTATCGAGACCTCTATTGCCAAAATACATCACAACAGGTTTAGCAAAACTCGAAACATTCCCACAACCAGAGATAAAAGTGTCCATAACAAGGTCTCCAGGGGCAGCCGTTGAACTAGAAACAGCCATGGCTCCACTAAATTTCCCAAAAGCTTGAGAAGACGGGCGCGATACAACACCACCACCACCACGTGTCTGAGAAAATGCCTCAACGGCAGAATGCTTGGTTCTACTGTAAGTATAACAAGCCCCAAATTTCTGACTTCTTTTTACTGCCAAAGATTCTATTAACTTGTGGGTTGGTGCTAGTTTCACTCTTAAACCTCTCTGAACCCCAAATAAAAGGCAGAATTCGGTTTGCGAAGCAACCCAGATGACATATCCTATTCCCCCTCAGCTCAACCCAATTCGTCCATTAGATGAACTCCAAACTTAGCAAGTCTGCATTGTGAGCCAATTCCCTTTAATCCTGAGAAACTTTACATCCTACTCAACGATAACTTTGCCTGCCCAAGCAGCAATTTCCTGCCACCTGATTACAAAAACAATTGCATTATAAAAAGAGTCATTCTTTTTTCTTTTTCTTCTACTTTCGCAAGATGAAAAGAAAGATACAAGGGAAAAGGAAGGCATGGGGAACCCGGGATTTCGGCAATTCGGGCTTGACTAGGGCGGATCGAGAATCCTGTCTGGGGACAAAATTATCGTTGGAGAGAAGAACAGCCGAAGCCCAGCGCTTAATGGGGGCTAATATCGCAGTCAGACTCAAATATCTAAGTTTGACGCCCACCAGCCAAAAAAACTAAAAAACGGACAAAAACGAAGCGGTGGCTCAGAATGGAGGGGAAATTGGCGTTTGGATTTATATTTGTTTTTGGGAAATATTACTGTAGCGTGTACTTAAGATAAAAAAAAAGTGATTAAAAATTATGTATATAAAAATATTTACAAAAAATTTCAAAAAAAATTTCAAAAAATCACAATCCAAATAAGATGTAGTTTTTTAGTCCCTTTTTAATAAGAAATCATGTCAATTTTGTCCTATCAAGTTTTTATTTTGATTAATGTATCACAACATAGTTTATAACACGGGAAGAAGATGACCTTTAACACTTTGACACTCATAAAAATTGATAGTAATTTTTGAAAAAAAAAAAGAATAAAGACGCATTGTGTGAATTGTCTAAAATACAGCAAGTATTATTATGGGGACTAGGGAGAGTGCAAAATTGGAACACAAATGTGCATTATTAATCCCCTACTTGCAAAATTGTCTTTTTGTTGTTTATCCACAATTCCCGACTTTTGTGTCCCCCAACCCAACTTTTGGACGACATTAGGGGCTTATTTGTGCATGCAAAACTCGTGCACCAAGATGCTATCAGTGTGCAATATAACAACAGGCCCCGTGACATGTAACATAATCCAGCACCAGCATTATTGTGTGTTTTAACAGTAGTGCCGTTTGTATTGTTATTTTTAAAAATTTTTGTCAAAAAAAAATACTATAACAATTGAATTTAATATATGTGAATTAAAAATAATAATTAAATATATATTTTTTTTTTCTATAAAAAATCACAATTCAAATAAGGGCGCTTGCACACGTCATGTTTACAGTAAAACGTAAAAGTTTTACTGTGGACGTACGAGATGAATGTTTTTTACACGCCACATCGTGCTTAGATTTAGAAGCACGAAGAAGCAGAGGCTTTGGATTGCCATGAATTGTTCGCATAGAGTAGAGTAGAGTAGGTGACCACGTTCCCTAAAGAGGCCGTGCTACTTGGCTCGCAATTCTGGAATAAGTACAAAGTTATACCCCACTTTACTGCTCTCTAAAGGTCAATGTCAAACGATAACATTTAATACAAGAAGACTATATAATGTAGAGTCAAAATAGTTATCCGTCCTACAAATGAGATACTAGTTCAAGGCTTCAAGCTGGGAGTGCAGAAGCAATTTCTTATTCGTAGGCTCCAGCAAGCAATGGAAATATGTTGACGCTTCCACCCCCAATGTACAAAAATAATTACTCCCTGGTTTTCCTGCGCACAGAAGAAAAAATTATTGGATGCTCATGGGCATGATGTCATAAATAAACCAGGAGTAATTAATCTAATCTGATCCTGGATTATCAGTAACCGTACCGAATACTGGACTATTCACCAACATTGTGCCCGATTGCTTTTACTCCTATCTTCTACTATTATACTCACAAAAGTGCCACCATTTTAACATCATCTTACATATAATCAAAAGTGTTTAAAAGGTCTCTGGACCTTTGGCTACTTATGGTAACGTATATTTCACGGAAAGGGTCTCTTCAACCTTCATAGGCAGCAGAACAAACATTAAAAACCGACTCACTCTCACTGCCTACACTGTAATGCTTAATTTTTTAAGGAGGCCAAGAGTCGCTATTTGCTGCTGCAAGATTAATTGATAATAAAGCTCGATGCCACCTCACAAATCACACTTTCAAAATGTCAACTGTGAAAGCCTTGATTTTCTTGAAAACAAATGTTCTAATTGTTGTCATGATCCCCTTCCCATATCTTTACCAGAGTACTCGCCGCTGCCACCAAATGATGCCGCTGCAGCAGCAGCCACATCAAGGCCGCCGCCAATTGATGTCATTAAGGCAGAAAATCCGCCTGATGGGCCTCCACCAGCTGCCATCCCCAATCCAAGAAGGTCAAGGGTAGTATGCTTAGGACCGAATACAGATGGAGTTCCCAACATCAGTTCCTTCAAGCTAGACCCACCGTCACATGGCAGCCCAAGTCCCAGGCCTGCTGCCAATGATGCACTATCAGACTCAATTCCCCTCCCACTCCACTCCTGCTGCCCGCTGGAAGCTGACGCCGAAGAAACAATCCCGAACCCTCTCAGGAGTGAAGCATTAGTTGCTGCTGCTCCAATCTGAGCAGCTTTTTGGAGTAATGCTGTTGCAGACATGGCAGGCTGTGGTGCAGGCGCATACTGCCTACGTTCCTGCCCTGCTGTTCCAAAAATTGATGAACCGTGATTTGTAGCAAGACAGAGGGATATGGGTTCCGTAGAAGAAGTCGCTACGACTTCAGATGCATTCTCAGGACGAGCCACGGCTCTAAACAAGTCGGTAAATTCAGGTGTTTGAGATTGCAAGCTTCCCGATGTTGTTGATGAGGCAAATATGCTTGCAAAACACGCTGCTGCTGGTACTACCATGACTGCTTGAGCTGCTGCTGCTACCACAGCTGCCGGTTAAGCTGGTCACAACAGATGTTTCCTCTAGAATCTGAGGTGGAGTGGGACTTTGCTTGGGATTTTCAGGTCCCTCTGTTGAATTAAACAAATCATATAAAAAGAATGAGGAAAAAAAAAAGAGCATTCCCTGGTAAAGAAGCAAGAAATGAAGAAAGTATAACCTTTCTTATTAAAGAGCTTTGTATATGATTAAAAGAGATTCAATAATACCCTCCTTTCTCGCCATCAACTTTACTTTTAGCTTTTGGCTGGATCTCTGTCCATTCTTTACCAAAGATTGCTTAGATTCAATCTCAATTTTTTATTCATAGTTGAGATATGGTTTTCCCCAATTGAAGTTAGTAGTAGTGGTTCATCCTTGTTCTTATAGTAACGGAGTAAATCTAGTCAACCACATATGCAGACAACAACAAAGAAGAGGAACAGACAAAAAAAAACTAGACTCCAAGATTAATAGACAAAGAAACAACAACAACAACATTTTGCTTTTCTTTTCTTTTTTCCCGGCAAAAGTATGATATATATCCGACAAAACCCAGACTACAGAGCTACATAACTACCCATCATCAGCAGTACGTGGAGGAGGCTGAGCTACAAATTGGCAGTTTCGAGCAGAAATACCTGGATTTTGAACAGGCAAAGCTGAAGATACTAAAGCAGCTGGTGGAGGAGGCTGAGCTGCTACCGAAGGTGGTGGTGATGAGGATGCAAGTGTTTGAAGCTTCGGCTCCTCATCATCAGCAGTAGGAGCTGGAAGTGCCTCAACTGTCTGTGCTTTTGGCACTCTCCTCAGCTAATGCATCACAAAAAGCTCTGTGTGTAATAAAGCTATCCCTCCTGCAATCATCAAACAGACATTAACATCATTCTTGAAAATAAAAAGAAAAAACAGAGGGAAAAATTTATCTTAACAAGGTAGGGAAAAGATCAGTTAACCTTGAAAACAGAGTCCCACAATCACATTTATATTCTCTAGTTCCACAAATCTTTGAATGAGCTTTCCAATCAGACTGAACAGCATATTTCTTCGAACACTTGTCGCATTTCCACTTCTTTTCGCCATGTTTTTCTGCAGAAATGCTTCTTAATTCCGGTCAAATCGCCCAATGCTCGAGAAGGATCATGGTGAACACAGGTGAGTTCAGGGCATACATAAACTCTCTTCTTGACCTCTTTGCTCGATCTCTGCCTAAGTTTCCAAGGCAAATTAATGTCCTCTCCGATGCAGCTGCAAATTCTGGTCCCTTTGGAACCCTTTATTGCATATTTCGCACACAAATCTATTTGTTGCCAACAGAGTCTTTGGTGACAAAGCAATCACCTCTGCATCCGGATCTAAGAGAAAAACAAAATTAAACTTCAGCAATAAAGCAAAAACAGATTACCAGTCTTTTATGTTTTCCTTTCTGGCTCTTTTACCTGGCATGCCTGGGAGATTTCGTTTTTTCTTAGCAGATGATGTAGGAGGGGCTGCCGCTTGATTGCCTGAAGAAGTAGCACTGGCATCACCGGAAGCGGTAGAATCATTCATGACAGAAGAGTTATCCATATCGGCAGGCATGGAAAGAGTACTGGAGTTGTTAAAAGGGATTTTTAGACTGCTAGAAAGGGAAATTTTGGGGCATTTATGCTGCAAAAAAACTTTTAGGATATAAAGCTCCTTTTTCCTTTCTACGGCTTATGGTCACGGCACTCAGCTCTCAGACTTGTGTATCTATCCACCAGTCAATCTAATTTTTTTTTTTTAAAAAAAATCTCCAACTACCAACTACGATCGACTTTTGACCACGACCAGATCAGAAATGAGCTAATTAGCAAATCCACTTCACAGAACCACCACCTGTAAGCTCTGCAAATAACGGAATCAGAGTCGCAAGAGAATTAATCGCCGGTGAGCATGACATAAGTATCTTCAGCTAAAAGAAGATGAAATTTTGCTATACGTCATGAGGTTTCTAGAACATGGACCTTAAATCTAGGTAGCTGTTCAACTGTCTAATAACCAGAAAACATTTCAGCACCGAGCTTCTTGATTTTCCGGTGAAGTTTTCTCCGATGAAATGCCGGAAATTGGGTACTTTCAAGGAGATGGCTCAGAAAACTAGATGAAAGAGGAAATTTAGGAGGGTAGAGAGAGAGAGAGAAGACGATGTGAAAGTCTTCTTGTGTTTGGTCTACAGTCGTGTATTGTTTAGATAGAACAGGTAGGCGATGTGGATTTGATTAAAGAAGAGCTAAATTAATTAGAAATCATCAACTGTAAATGGGGAGAAGGGCGAAAGATAATGACGAGTTAAGTTTTGTGGCTCACTTTTTAACCACGGTTTCATTGTTGACCTGACCATATGGTGTGGTAGAGTTTCGGAAATAAACAGAAGAGTTTAATGATGGAGCAGAGTGCAGACTGCTAGTGCTGTTCAAAATGTTTTCGACGTTTGATTGGGACACGTACGTTTAGCTTTCGATAAAAATTAGTAATTATTGTAGTTTTTTCAGAAAAAAGAAAAGAAAGCTATAATATTAATTGAAAGCTATAACTAGTGTAGTTTTCAGAAATAATATTATTAGTGTTTTTTTTTTTTGTCAATACATGATGTATCCAATTTTATCAGACTAATCACCTTGCACCTGAAGTACCCTGCCCCCAAGAACACCCAGACATTAAGAGAAGTTCGAACCCCTAGACCTTGGTACCTGAATGGCTACTCCAAAATCAGGTGATCTAATCCGAGGGGGCAATAATATTAGTGTATATTAAATTATGCAAAAAATGTATGGTAACCTTACAATCAACCGCACCGAAACTTCAACCGCATGTGTCTAGACCCTTTTGATTTTTCTTACCATGGCCTTTACAATTTTGACTTGCAATTATAAATTTCTGCACGATTTTATTTTGTGATATATAATTTGTATTGAATTTTTAAAATAAATTTTGGTAATTGTTTGTTTCAATTAGGCTTTACAATGTATATTCAAAAACTCTCATTTATTTGTCAAAATTTATATACTTGCAACATCAATACGTTTTTTCAATCATTTTTTTTATCTCACATTAATCATATCAAAAAAGTGTTACGATATTTTTTTTTAAAAAAATTATCCCAAATAATTTACTATCCAAACACGCTCTGCCTTTTTTAAAAAAAAAAATTTTTCAAATAGTCCAATTATACATCTATGTACCATAAATGCATTCTCGTCTCTAAGTTGTAGAGCGAGCAAAAGGGTTTTATGCATAGCAATTATGTGTAATTTGCACCGTCGAGTGCAACCACTACATTCTATTGTTGATTAAGAAATCAGGACATGTGTCATAAGTAATCATCCCATTCTCTTACTGATTTATGCTCTATGTCCAGTCTCCATTTTACACATGCCCTGTAGTACCAAACGAAACATGAATCTGGCTCTCTAATTCCATCTCCTAATAAGTACTAATAAGTTGCTTTATTAAGACTAATAGTCTAATCATCATTAACCCTGGAAGATTTTTTCCCTGTGAAAAATGCCTTATCCCACAAGAAAAGCATCGATATCATTGTTAGACTTTTTGATGAGTGAGACCGGCTTTCATTCTTTTGCTGCTCATATTCTCTCCATCAATGCCAAGCCCTTCTTCTATTTCTTTTATCTCTTGTTTTCTATCGATACTGATAACATCATGTTCTTTTCTTTATTCTCTCTCTCTCTCTCTTTTTTTTTGGTCCTTTATTTTTCTTTTCCATGACTTGCACAAGAGAAAAACGGGGCGGGAGATGGAACAGGCTGTGGGAATCAAATACGGGTTTGAAGATCAGAGAAATAAAAGTCTCGCCCATTGGGCAATACGAAGCTCTCTACTATTTTTCAATTTACCTAAGCAATGAATACAATTCACAAGAAGCAAGATTATGAATTTAGCTGAAATGATGCATAAACAGGTCGCCCGCATATTTCATGAATTATAGCTAAGCATAATCAATTAATCATCGCGTCATCTTTGATAGAGAAAAGTTATTTCACTTAAATTACAAAAACAGATTTTGTCAGGAGAGAGATTGACCACTTTTTTGTGTGTACTATTAATACTCCTAGCAGACATAAAAGCGAAGGCTATGCACTTTTAACAGAAGCGTTTTTGGAGTTGAGAGTCAAAAATAGAATTAATGAAGTTCAATTAAGAAATACGTATTAGGGGCCAATTATTGTTTGTATATTGGTTTTCTCGCAAAAAAAATTTTACATTTTTCGTAAATACGTTTTCACTGACTTTTTTTTTATTTCACATATATCAAATTACTGCAATACAATTTTTTTTCAAAAATTTATAAAAGTAACAATCCAAACGGGAGGGCAGCACCATAGTTTTAGTACAATTATCAATTATACTAAAGTACAGTTTCAATAATTATGCCAAGTGATAGTAAAAATATATGTATAGTGATCTTTTTGTTCCTTTACTTTTTGTTCTTAATAAAAGAATTGAAATCATTGCCAAAAAAGATGGGGGACGATGATATAAATTTGAGTGACCTAACACTCAAGTCCAGCTAAAATTTAACTAAGCATGCTCTTAGTAGCGCTAATGGTATCAAATACCGCGTTTTGATATTTTAACTGCAAGTCTTTCTTGCCTTCATTCAGCTCCCTGGGCTAAAACATCGTCTAGCTAATATTGACAGGGTCTTTGCATTCACATCACTAACATTTGCTTGATGCAACTGGTACCTAAGTTCGATCGATTTGAATCGGACCGTGACCGACCTTATCCTTTTCTTGTCGGGCAAAAAGATGTTGAAAAATAACGCCAGAGGAATCGTACCTTATATATGTTACTTTGTTTAGCATTTAGGAAAAATAGGTTAAAATGTTGTCCACATCTCATCAATATTTTTTGTCATTCTGTTTCAAAATAGTGATTTTATATACCCTAGAAAATTAAGTTGATAAAATTTATTACAACCTAAATTTAGATTACTTTTTTTTTATCACCAAATCTATCCTGGGACTTACACAACACACGGTCTCATTGTTTTAGGGATATACAGGTTAAATCCCATTTGTAATTAAACAACTCATATTCATTTTTATCTCTAAAAAAATAGGATCTAACATAAATCATATTCATTTTTTCCTAAAAAAGGGATATGATTCAATCCATATTAAATTTTGCCACTAAAAAAAGAGTAGGATGTTATCGCATTGTATATAAAAATATAACTGCATGTAGGTAGCATGGTGATTTTAGGCTAAAAAGTGATTAAAAAAAAAACACATAGGTTGGGACCCAATTTTACTAACTGGAATTTGTAAGAGACGTGAAGTTAACATTGTAAAAGTGAATGACGAAAAAATTAATTTAATGAAATGTAAGGTATGTTTTGAATGATTTTCCCAAACATCTTCTTAACTAATTTTGTTTCATCAAACCAAAATAAGCTAGAATTAGAGAACTGAAGACCAACAACTGTGTATAAAGATGTGGCTTAAAAAAAAAAAAGGGAAGAACTAGCTGCTTGTCATTCGGAAATAAGTTAGGTATAATTTTGCAGGGTTTATTGTTGGATTTTTGCTGTCATTCCCACCTGAAATCCCTACCACAAAATGTGTTTTTGTATTTCTCTTGATGTCTGCGTTGAATTTCAAAATTCAGAATGACAAGTTTTTCCCACCTGAAATCCATGCCACAAAATGTGTTTTTGTACCTTTTCCTGATGCCTAAGTTGAATGTCAAAATTCAGGATGACAAAAAAAATTTGTTTTTTGATGTCGTAAAATTGGTTGAAATTAAGGCCAAGTCTGATACTAGTGATTGCTGTTTTGAGGATACAGTCTAGCTATTAATGGTTACAATTTACATCTACTAAGCATTTTCCGATAACTGGTTTACTTTTTGCCTTACGTTTATATATTTTATTTCTTTGTTAGTATTATTTAGAAGTTCAAAACATCTACAGCAAAGCTACTTATAGTGCTTGATTGTCATCATTGTCCATTACATTTCCAATTTTCTTCTAATTTGACATTTCAAATATTCGGCCAAAAAAAAAATCACCCTTGATGTTCTAATCACCTATGTCTATTGTCTAATTTTTAACATATTATACAACCTTTTTTTATTTTTTCAGAAGATCGACAGTCCGGCAACTAAGGGGTCAAGATAGAAGATGGCCGCCCGCGTCAGTGCTTGGTAGCTCAGTATCTCATTCCTCTGGCGAACTCTGCAACTTTATAAGACTAGTACAATAGAGACCTTTTGCTGTTCTTTCATTTTGATTCTTTTGATGAGTTAATTTGATGTTTTAGTTTCCTTAACCAATATGGCATGCCATTAATTGAGATTCCAAGGAAATTGACTTGACATTCAATAAAAGGGGGCTGGCTGATCTCAAAGTTTCAAGGTCTAGAAAGTTTACTTTAGTTTCAAAGGAGGGAGGACCACCTCAATAATCATGATGCTTTTTTTTTTTTTATAAATATATATATATAAATTTTTAGCCTCCAAAAATAAAGAGAAAAGGGTCCCGGGATACTTTCTTTTTGTTACTTGGAGCCCGGAGGATATGCCTGCAGTAGCATTTCGGCTGCACCAAGTCAATAACAATTCAAGAAAAAAGTGCAATTGCGAATATAATGATGCAGATAATTGAACATATGGCATTTGTTCTATTCCAGGATGACAAAGATCTTTAGGTCTAAGCAAGTAAACAACACTTGGGGTTACAAGCCTTCCCAAGAATTTAGAAATTACACTTCATTTCCTTAAAGAATTAAAGGGTTTTATTTACTATTTATATATTTGTAAAAACAAAAAAAAAAAGATTTTGCCCTTGAAAAGCATCCAGAGCCACCAGCTATGGGCCGGTATAGCACATTTTGAGCTCGAGCAGCGTAGGTTCAGAGTTGGAGGATGGAGTCCTAATAAACTAATTATTATTCAGTGTGTTTGGACAGGAGATTATTTGTTCAAATATATTTGCTTACATCACCGTTACAATTTTTAATACATATTTTTATTTTTCTCAATTACTTTTTTATCTTATATACATTACATCACAAAAAATATTACAGTAAAAATATCTCAAATAATTTACAATCCAAACACACTAATTATTAAATCAAAAGTAAAGTTATAAACACGGTAGAGAGTTGTCGTTTTAGACTTGCAGTGGTCAAGACGAGAAAGAAATGGCAAAAAGGAGACGTGTACTGTCCAAAATCAAAATTAAAGAAGGGACAGGGATGGGACAATGATCGAGTTTGAAGTACAAAAGCCAAAGTCTACTGTAGCGTAGTTTCTTGTGTTCTTTTTTATTACAAGGAAAGAAAAACGTATGAGTGCTTTCTGGTAAATAATTGCAAAACGCAGTAATAAAGTACTGTAAAAAGTTTCCTGATTTCACTTCAGAAAGGGTGCACGTTCTCCTACATGTCTCAGAATTTTTATTTTATTTTCTGTTGTCAGCATCAACTAGTTTCCGTGATATTACTATCATACAAGTGTTTGCTTTCCATATTTATGAAGAAAGACGTAGCAAGGAAGAATCGAGAGAGAGAGAGAGGAAAAGAAAATGAGTACACCATGAAATAAATTCCTATTTCAAGACGAGGAGAATGGAAGACCTTCACTGTTTATCGTAAACATGAATAATGCTTATTTGTTGGAGTTTAGGATCGGAAATGAAAGAAGAGAAAGTTTATCATAAAAGAGGCGAAGGTAGAAGAAGAAAGAACCACCGGCCCTTTGCCCCGGTGGGCACCGTTACCATATATTTTCAATGACTTTATCTGATAGAATTTCTGCTTCTATCGGCTCTTTCTCACCTTAAATTAGAATAAGTTAATTTATAAAAAATGTCATTGTTATGATAAAAAAAATAATAAAAGAAGCAAGGGAGAGAAAAAGTTTTCTCCTCTATTGTGTGGCTCCGTTTGACAGACAAATAAAATAATAATTCTCTTCGTAGACTTTAAATGACACAATTAAATTTCCTTTTATATATGGAACCGCTTTTAAAGAGGGAGCTTTCTTAAACAATACCTCCTTCCATTTCTCTCAATTATTATTCTGTTCTTTTCCCTCCACTTAAAAACCCTGAAACAAAGAAAAAATAAGCAATTTCTCATACTTTCTCTTCTCTTATCTCCATTTCCTACCATCCAAACGCTCCGCCTATGTTAAAATAAAACCAAAAAGAGATACAGAGAGTATAAACTAGAGAGCGAAAGTCATTTTCGATAATCATCATTTAGTATAGGACTCTATGCCATAGTAACAACCACAAAGCCGGCATAAGACTTTTCTCAACATCCGCATAATTAATTGCATTGACTTGGAGCGCAATTGCTTTACCTTTTTTTCTTTTCTTCTTAAAGGAATTTGTCATATCATATTCAAACTTGTTATCATGCCGGACAGAAATGATGGGCCTAGCCGAGTTGGATTTCTCGTGCGGTAAGGTACTCGTTTTCTTTATTCAAAAATCAAAATAGCAGGAGAGCATCGCAGGGAACCCTTTTCTTTTTAACTCTCCCAGCCCCTTTTTATCATATGGAATGGAACGCGATCTTGACGGTGGTGATTGAAGGCCAATTCATTCAAAAAAAAAAAAGCTTTTGAATGGGTAGGGGGATGATAGGTTGGTCTCAATCGATGAGGGGTCGATCAATTACCACCACACCACACCAGCTGAACAATTTCCGAGCAGAACACATGCATTCAATCCATGGGGCAGGCAGGCGGCGTCTGGCAGTTGACCAGCGGATGGCAATGCAATGCACGACTCCTTCATCGTCCATGTACGGGACACGATGACATGCCGAAACCCTTGTGCCGCCTTTTACTTGCCGAGACACTTTAGTCCATACATACCACAAATTTCAAGTTTGATGATGATTAATTTCCCATGGACAAGTTTGATTTTTCGAACGCACATATTTTTGCTGCTGTGGAGAGGTTTTTGCTTCTACAATGACAGTTTCACAGATTTATTTGCTTTTCTATCACTGTCCGTACTTTACTTTGCCCCTATCATATTCATTTCGGTGACCTTTTCAGCAACATTTCAACGCCGAGGAAGATTACGCATGATTATAAGGAAGCAAGAGGAAGAAGAGTAAAAGAGTTAGACGTTTAGTTTAATTAATCTTATGCAACGTATGGATTTCTTGTCGTAACACCCATCTACAAGGTGGTTACAAATTAAAATGAAGTTGCACTACTCTCTCGCAAGTTAAAATGCCGAGAGAACTCTGAGGAGCAAGGACATGTGCAGGAATGGCTTCCAACTACTGAGTAGTAATGAAAAGGACACAACAGTCTGTGACTGCTATTCATGCACAGATCTTAACAGCCAGGTGCATCACCCCGCAATACCCGTAGATATAGCAGCCAGTTTTAGACTACTGTTACCGAAGACTGGCGCAATATTTTATATACCAGAACAATTCATCGTGCGAATTTATTAAGGGGTGGCCCAATTGTAAGGTGATCATCCGACCAGCAACCACTGTTAGGTCCAAAATACAAATGCATCTATTTACCTCTTTATCAGGAATATCACTTCCCCAACTTCTGTAGAATTTAACCCAAAAACGCAAAAGCATTGTGCCAATTTAATTTATCCGAGAACTTGATTTGAAAAGGAATGCCCAAAGACATGCCAGTGATAGGCAAAAGCATTATTGTATGTAAACGGTTTCAATTTTTTCCATGGATGATCAAAACATGACAAACCACATATTAGATACAGGGCCAATCTATTGGGAGGCAATCAGGGACACCTTGGGATGGGATGTTTTATTTCGTTGCCTGCTATATTTTTAGAGTATTTGACTATGTACCCTGTGAAGCATTTCAAGACACGTGTATAAAGTCAACTCATTTTATTGGTTCACTGAATTCCATCATGAGCTCTCTGGAAGATCTGGAACTTTTGGTTTTGGGACATCCAATCTTTAAAGGTATGACGTCTTGGGACTTTCCTTTTGCTGCCGCCCTTTCCTCCAACTTCCTTGTTTCCCTAAACTCCACATATGGGTAGCAATGCTGGTGGTACATGTACGAGCAAAAGCCTCGACGACACAACTTGATTTGCATTTCAAGCTCATGCTTCCCATGTCTTCTATAGAATCTTACCGCAAACCACCATTAAGAGAGAGCCAATGGCTATAATTCATGAATGGAGGTTACCAGAGGTTCTTTACTCTTTTTAATGAGAAAGCAAAGTCATCTAACGAAATAAAAACCTCCTACGTCTCCATATTCAAGTTTATCATACATACTTTAGATGATCAAGGTTAAAAGGTGGTCATCTCATACATTATTTGTCCATATCTTTTCCAGCACATCACCCTATTTTATAAGTATTTACTCGGTCCTTTTCACAAAGACAAATCCTCCTCAAGTTTTGGCATTTCGTACATCACTGAACCCTGTTCGAAATCTGGAGCCTTATCAAGAGAAAAATCACTCATAGTCTTTTAACTTGTCACACCACCTTCTCTACTTGGTTTGTGTATGAAGATCAACCAGCACTTACAAAATCAAACTCAGTCGCAGAAAATTTTCATTCCAAATACGAAATACTAAGGAAAATATCGTATGAGTTTCAACATCAAAAGAAGCGATTATGTTTAAGCTGTAACTGAAACATACAATGGCAATTTAGGCTGCGGTAAAGAAAACATAAAACGCAACTTCATGCACTTTAAGACATACTCATTTAAAGTTACAGCTGGTGCTAAAAGTTCTTGCAATTCCTGTGTTGCACAACAGTTCCCTGCAAAAAGCAAATGGATACAATCTTAGTCATAAGCTGCACCACATTATATTATTAGTCATGAGAAAAATTGGAGTCATTCACAACAACCAAAACCCTTCCTTGTCCATAACTTCTTGTAATCAACTCCAGTTTTCTTAACGAGGCCAATAATATGCATCCGCTAAGAATTAAAAACGAATCTTGCTAACATAAGCAGAAACAAGAAATCGCAGTATAATTAGCAATACAGAAGAAATTTCGACAGAGAACTGTTGAAATTTGATTAAAATAAATTTTATACCATAGATGTAGGAGGTAAAAACGAGAGAATAAAGACGAGTATCATAACTGCCTGCGCTGTGCAAACTAAATTCGTACAAGTGCTAGCAGGATAATTGTGCTATTGAATCTGGATCTACTTTCCCCAAAATTAATTTTACAGGCATATCAGAATATGAACCAACACTGATCCAGGAAATGAAAGAGGGATTCAATAGGTTTAAGAAATTTTCATCTGTATCAAATGGAAGGGAGTAGTAGCCGGTAAAAAGGTTGGTAAGCCAACACAGTGAACTATATCCGGGTGTTTTAGAATATACATCTTTCCTTAATTTAAGTCATATATAAGCATATTTCGCTACCATGATGCTGTGAATCAACATAAACCAGCCAAATTTTCTAACTTGTCCTTTGCAATCTGCATCACTCAGAACTGTCCAGCATTTTTAGCCATGAAGAAGAGTTTATGCCCATTTAACCTCTCAGTACCTTTTCTTCACCAACATTTAATTGGAAACCTCATGCATTTCCTTCATGGCATTATCTAAGCAACTAAGCATTTTCATGTTTTCCATGTATACAGTATACATTATACAACCACAAAAGACCAAACTTAGCTTGAGTATTCTCATACTTTGTCCTGAATATAACCATATAAGCCTAAATAAACTTTGTCACCTGCTTCGGAGTTTCCTGTTTGCCACTTCCAGCATGGTCAAACGTAGACCACCACAAAAGATCTAACATGGCTCAAGTGTTCTCATAAGTTGTTCTAAACATAGTCGTACGAGACAAAAGAACTATTTCACTTGCTTCTGAGTTCAGGGAGTTCAACTTTCAATATGTCAAAAGAAAGTTACAATGAGGGATTGCTATATAACACCCCCAATATGTTCAACTTCAGTAGCAGTATATAACATCCCCAATATATACCATGACTAGCAAATGCAGAACTGATGCAGAATTGGTTATTTCAAGATCCCAGCAAGGAATCACAATTGCCTTGTACACAATTTTAAGGAGCAAAGATTTCAATTTACATGAAAATTAAAAAGGAAAGAAAACACATAACCAGAAAAAGCCGATCACAAAAGAAAACAAAGCCAAATCATCCGCCCAACTTTTTTTATCGAAATTAGCAATTAAAATGTGATCTTGCAAAAACAAGCAATACTAAAATATTAGTACCTTCTACAAAACTCGGCAAAATATCGGAAGCCATTGTAGAAAACAAACCACATCAAAACGACCACCAAGATATCTATCAAACTGTTAAGTATCCCACATCAATCAACTCCAATAAAGATCCAAATTACAGCATAGAGGATTGCATTTAAAATTTACAGAAATCTAATCATTAAAGCTTATGAGGAAATGAATCAGCCAAAAGGATACTGAAGAGGCAACGTTCCCACCAGTCGAGCATGTAGAGTCCGAAAGTGACATTATATAAATAAATTTTACGTTGAAACCAATTCATTCTTTAATTTTGTGAGACGCTTATGAGAATGATATCAGAGAATCAGTTGAAAATTTTTCAACTAATTGAATGATATCAGAATCGAGTGAATCAAATTGAAGGATGAGAAAATTCAGCGGCGAATTTGTGTTACCTTGCTCTAGGAAATTTTTCCCAGCTGCACATCCGAAAGATGAGTTCAGACAATCGTTAACATTAGCCGCCATTTTAAGGAGTCGAGCTCGGATCAGATGGCTACAAAGGTTAAGTTTTTTTTTCAGTTTACTTTTCTCTCTCTCTCTCTCTCAAGGCATTAGGCTTTTTAGAAAGAAAAACTATGTTTGGATCCTTCAATTTTTCAAAAACTAGTTTTTCAAATGCTATAAAAATTTTTTAAAAGATTCTCTAAAAAGTAGTCTAGTTTTTTTTAATGTTTAAAAAATATCCCAAAATATTATTTTAAAAACTCTAATACTCTTAAATATTTCAAAATATTTTTTAAAAATATCTCAAATATATACTCTAAAAACTCTGTTACAGTAAAAATTTTCAAAAATATCCCAAAAAATAGATAATCCAAACAGAGCTAAATTTTTGGTCAAATTCCTCGAACACCCTTCATGCTTTAGCACTTTTTAAGGTTCCAAAAATGTTCACTCACATCTACTTCTTAAGATACATCCATTGTGATTCAAAAATATTCACTTACACTCTCTATGCTTTATTTGAATTGCACATTATATGTATTTTAATTATACACATTGATTTATTTGCGTCATTAACACAGTTTTCAGTCATTTTTTATCTCACATATATCATATAAAAAAATACTATAGTAATTTTTCAAAAAATTATCTCATAATCCCCTGTCCAAACACACTAAAAGTTTTTCTTCCACAAATATCTCCAAATCAACGTTTGCAATCTATAAGAAGTTTCGAATCATCATTATTGAGGTGCAAATGTTTGATCCTTTTTGTAGAGTGTAAATGTTCATTTGGGAACTTTGAAAAAAAAAAAAATTACTAAGGTCTAATATTACTAGAAACAAGTAACCAATTGCATCATTGGATTATGCATGGTTAAATTTTTCACTAATAGAGTCCATTTCAACTCATTTTTGACTTAAATTCAAAGTATAACGGGTATAAGTGGACATTTCAAACCATAAGGGATATATTTTAAAATCGCTTAACTATAAAGGGTGTATGTGAAATTGATCTTTTATTTTTGTTCTTTTTATTGTTCGATGCAATTTTTTCCCTTTTTGTCATTTTGCCAATTACTCTCTTTTCATTTTTTTGGCTCATTTTCAGGAAAAGAGACAAGTTAGAAAATTCAAAATTATTTTCCAAAAAAAAGAGATTAAAATCAAGTAAATAATTGCCCATTGCCCCAAAAAATGACGTGTCCTTGTGCATACATTGCAGTTGTAATTTGTAAGCAATTTGTTTTGTAGATCTCGCAATTATTATATGTAAATTAAAAAATTTACTATTACATAATTAAAAGTAATTCAAATTTCAAAAAATAACACATCAAAACAGAGTTAATTAATTGTATAGTATCACAAATTAGCACTCCCATCTTTACATGCGATATGGAAAGCTAAGATGAAAGAAATAAAAAAAAAATGTCTTCCTCTAAGCTATCGTCTTAAAAGTAAGAGTCAAACGAAAAAATGAATTTATTTAGAAAAAAGAATAATCACAAAATTGTCTCAACTATGCTTAATATTTTTTATTTCAATTTTCAAGAAACAAATTTTGAAAACAAAAACCATCACCTGCCTGAGCCGACAAAAAAAAGAAATAAAAAGTTATGAAAGAAAAAAAAAGAAAAGATATTTCTTTTCAAATTGATAGACAGATTAAAAAAATAATTATAAATACATTAGGTATTATAATTTTATTATTGAACATTTTATTCACAACTTTCTTTCCATTTCTTTCAACCTATCCCTCCATTTCCCTTCTTTTTCTTCCCACTTAAAACTCCCAAACAAGAGAAATCCCTTCTTCTTCTTCTTTTTCCTTCTTTGCTCTCCAAATCTCACCTTACAAAAAGGAGGGGCAATTGAGTAATTAAACCCTGGACTAAACCCTTCCCGAGTAGAACAACGGCGGCAAAATTTTCGTGGAGCTTTTCTTACATTCGAGCTTCCTTCAAAAATCTCTTCTTCCCCAGCTTTGCTCCGCATGCATTTTTCTTCACAGCTTTAGGCCAATACCATCAGTAGCGGTGGACATGGACTTTGACGACCTGGACGAGCCGAGCCAGGCTCCAACCCGGCCCTCTCGTTTCGCACCCAAGGGCTCCAAATTCAAACCTAAAACAGAGCCAGTTGCAGCATCCTCGAACTCCATTGCTAAAAAGGAGGAATTAGATTCCAAACCAGTATCACCGATTAATTCCTCCACCACCGCTGTCGCTGGAAAAGCTGAAGATGCAGCATCCGCTTCCGTTTCCCAATCCGTGGCAATGGATGTCGATGCAAAGGTGGAAGAAGAAGCAGAGCAACCGAAAGATGAACCGATGGAGTCGAGAGAAGAAGGAGAAGATGAAATTGTGAGAGAAATTGATGTTTATCTGACACCTTCTATTGATCCTAATACCAAGGTTAGTGTTTCTGCTTTAATTAATTTGTACAAAATGTTCTAGTGATTTTTTTCTTTGTTTACATTAGTTTCTTTTTAATATTTCAGCTATACGTGTTGCAATATCCTCTGAGGCCACTGTGGCGGCCATATGAATTAGATGATAGATGCGAAGAGGTGCGTGTTTTTCCCTTTCTTACCTAACTTAGAATGATAGGCTGGGTTAAGTTTCATGAGTTGACATTCTTTTAGAAAAATTGAATCAAAGAGTGGAATGAACTGCTGTATAGGAAGGAATTTGATCCCATTCTTAGGTTGAGTACTAAAGGAGGGGTTTGGGATTGATTTGCAGGTGCGAGTGAAGTCTAAAAGTGCTGAAGTAGAAGTTGATTTGGCAGTTGATGTTGATTCCAAGAATTATGACTCTGATGCTGATCCTAGAGTTTCAATGACTAAGCAGGTAGCCTGTTTTCTAATTTCATTATTCATGTGTTCTGTCCAAATTATACAAGTGTGGCAAATTTTGACAGAAATCAAGTCTTTTGATGTAGCGATTGCTTTTGAACACCTACTAAATGAAACCTTGCAACAGCACAGTGACATAGCTCATAGAGTTTATTGGATGAGGGACCTGATAAGGCCTCTCCAAGTCCATAAGAAGTATCTTTATAACTGATATACTTCCCAGCATCTGCGCTATACTTCCTGATTGCAAAATCTGTAGTCTCAATGGGCTTCCACATGATCCTGTGTTTTTTCTGATTAAATAAAGCTGATAGGATTCTCGAAGTATTAAAGTTCCTTGTAGCCGTTTGAAGTTTCCGTGAACTACAAGCTAAATCATAGCTAAACTCCTATACCTTTTGTTTTTTTTTTTGTTGGGGGTCCTAGATTGCCCATAGTTTGATAGAGTTTTATATTTTGAGATTGGATGATTTTCTTTGTCTTCAAAGAGTTTTTGTTTCGTATCTTTATGCTATTAGTATGGCTGGGATTTGTTTTTCTGTTGAATCTCGTTTGATTTAAGTATATTACCAGTATAATCCATAATATGTTTGCCTGTGATTCTTTCCAGACTCTTACCTCATCATGGAAGCCACCTGTCACAGCTGGATATGCTGTTGGAGTTCTTGTTGGAAACAAGGTATGCTCTTTTATCTCGTTGATTCTCATTTTACATGTATTTTGTGTTTTTCTATTTGGACTTATTGGACTCTATGCTTTCTGTTTGCTTCTGTTATTTCTGGTTGTTTCTTGCCTTGACCTTCTTCTCGTCTAACATTATAAGCAATTGAAACTTAAAATTGTAGGTAATAGTCATGGTTATCTCACTATAGCAGTATGATAGCAGGACTCTACAAAGTTGAATTGCATTGCAAATTAAGAGAAATCAAATTCAACAAGAAAATTTTTGACATTTCTGGACATAAATGTGTAATGGCCTTACCAACTTTAGCAGGAGCATTGAAACAAAGTATTCACTGAGAGGCAGACTGTCTATCTACCGCAGTTTTCCAAGAGACGAATCAATTAAATGACTAGTCACTGCATAAAACATCCACCTTTCTGTGAATCTATTTGCACTTGTCCAAGAGAAAGAGAAGGATAAAGATTGCGTATTCATCATATCCACACTCATAAGCACAGACGGCAACTGGCAGTTGAGAAAACTTCTGGCAGAACTATCACTGATAAACCCACAAGTCTTTATAGATAGTTACTTATTTTCTGCTGATTTTGGGCGCTCCTCTCTAGAATACGGTGAAATTATTAGAAATGAATGGTTGTTGGTTGCCCTTTCCCCGTTTTAATTCTTGTTTGACTTTTGCTAAATGAAATTAGTTATAACAATACTCAATTAGAAGATTTTTCTTGTACGTACGACTTGTTTCACAGTTCTATATTGTAAAGTTCTATGATTGCTTTTTTGTCATGCAGTTACACCTGAATCCTATTCATGCAGTTGTACAGCTCCGACCTTCAATGCAGCATTATAAGCCTGAGAGTGCTAAACGGCGAACTACTGCAAGCAGTAACCTTGAAGATAACACAAAGGGGGAAGAAGTAACTACTGGGTCATTGAAGAAGCAGGTTCTGCATTCTGCCCCTCTTTTCTCGTTTTGCCAGTGAAGCTACTATACCTTTTAGTCATAAATTTTATGAGGTCCAATGATCTGATGAAATGGAAGATGTAAAACATGCTCACTTGATGATGAGGATACAACTGGAATATTTGATTTATCCAAGCTTAATCTCTCTCAGGATTTAATCCCCTTGGTTAATTCTAGACTTCAACGAGAGATGTATGGTGTTGGGGTCTTTTCTAGGCATCTAGACAGTGCTATTGCAGGCACTTTTGTAGGGCTAAGTTTTATGTATCATTTCTGGATTGAGTCATGCTAAATAAAGCATTTCTGAGTGTCCATTATCTGATCAGATCTTATAAACTTGGATTACTTCGTCTGCAGGGTAAGTCATCTGGGCCTGTGATTGAGCAGAACAAAGATACTATAGAGGTATCCTTCCATTTGGTCTTTATATTGTTCTTCAAGAAAAAATTCATTCATATTAATCTCAGCAACTATCATTCATTTTAAAAATTCGTTCATACATTTGTCTTTAAATTGTTCTTCAAGAAAAAATTCATTCATTTTCCTCGCATAGGTTTGTCATTTTTATTATGACTACGGTCCTTGAAATAGAGATTAGATAACTACAGTATTTTGTTAAAAATTCAAAAGCTACAGTATTTTGTTTTGTACTTTTTATTGTATGGAAAAATTGGTAAAGTGGATTCACAATCACGAGTGTGAACAGCATATCTTTATGGATTGACTGATTTATTTATTTATTTACTTTTTGCTTATTAAATCATAGATGCGCCTTTTACAACTTATCAGTCTCTTCGTTCTTCTCTTCTCTTTCACAGGATTGGATACGTCTCAACTACCATGGAGCAAGGAGTGATATTTCAATGAGATATGTGAGAAAAATGGTTGAACATGATTCTTCTCATATACAATTTTCAATGAACAGGTATGATTCATTAGTGTATTTTGTATCCTGTTAGTAATGAGTTAGAACCCACCTGGAATCTTCTGAGCAAAAATGTGATGCAGCTTGAGTAGAGGACAGTTTAAAGAGTTTTAGCTTCTGAAGCTTTTCGCTTTAACCCCATTCGTCTTTTGTTTTCAATTTTGAAGGCATGACTATGCGAACACCTTGTGTCCTGGCACATCAAATGAGAATAATGGATCCAATGGGCCTTCGAGAAGGTATTTAACACATTAATTGAGTCATAGGTGACATAAGCACTGATTTTTATGTTACAATGTCAATTTTTTTCTTTCTTAATTTGGAATTTTTACATACAAACTCATTGGGGTTAAATTCTCTATCATACTGGATGACTTGTTGATTTCTAACAGTGGATAAGAAAATGTCTGTTTAGTGGATGAGTAATTTACATGCTCATTTGGCTTTGGCTGGTTAGAATTGTACCTCATATGGTCCTTTAGCTTTCTTTAGATACGTTGATATTAGGTCATCCACTGTCGTCTGTAGGAATACAATTTTGATGTTGCTTTGGTACAATACTTGTTGGCTTTTTGCTGTGGTGGTAGAATCTTGTTTCATTGCTTCACTCGAGTGATCTCATTGTCTGAATTTTTCCTGTTCGTGCCTTTACATCCCGTCTCAAGAGCCAGCAATGACTGACATTTGGTGATAGGGACTCTCCAAATGCTCAGTTTCTTATGGAACTTATATTTATTTCTATTCCTGCATTTTCTTTTGGTGCTAATTTCTATTTGTGCTTTTGAGATTGTCTTTCTCTTTCTGAATTGTTGAGACTCCAGGGTTTTGCTCTCATTGCCACTTGAAGAACGATTTAGAACTTGGCTTCTTCAGGTACATTCTGCTTATTTGGACTCGTGAAATTCATTGAATGAATGAACTATAGATTTTTATTGGAACCTGAGTGATGACTGTAGTTGATCTGCTTTTAATTTTATGAATTTAATTAGTTTTTTCAGTAATGCTGTTTCTTGTTTGGTTGTGTATATCTTTTGTAAATTTTCAATGTTCAACTAACACATTCTGCTCTTTGTTTGGACATATAATCCTGTAGCAGAAACACTACCTAGAGTATGCATGGCAGACCCAAAAAATTGGTAATACCAAAAAATTACATCCGTTGGCAAATGTGACCACAAATACTCTCTTGGCATTTCATTTACTGGTTGAGGATTTCTTAAAATTGTGAAACTTTGCAATGTCGCAATATGATACTATTTTATTGCCAATGAGTTCCATCTTACAGTATACAAATAATTGCTAGATGTGCCATATTGAAGTATCAAAAGTCCAGATAGCCCTGGGTCAGTTATTACAGAAGTCATTAGCTTGTAATGGGATTGCATAGCAAGCACTTTTTGCTAGGATCATTGGAGAGGTGCTTGTAAACCCAAAGCAGTAGCATGGTATACTGAAAAATTCATAGGACTTATTACTTAGAACGATGGAATGCTATTTCTGTACCATCTGATTAACCTTGCTGGCAATAGATGCTCCGATTTCCTACTTGACTGCTGGTCAGCTCATTGAAGATCAAAATTCAACATGTTTGGAGTTTTAATTTTTAGCAGATTGGACATGGGTATAAAGTTTTTTGAGGGCTGTATCACCACAGCATTAATTCTTTTATCTGTTGCAGTTTCTGTTCACAATTCCCAGCTTCTGCCTACTTGGTTTTTAGTCATCATGGGAAGTTAGAGTTGATGACCTTGTACTTGTAATTCTGCTTTATAACTTTATTTGAAGTAATGTGGAGAAAAACCTTCACAATGTGATGGTCCTGGGCCTCTGCACTTCTGTTCATCAACTGTCTGTTCTTCAATTTCAAACTTAATATGACAAATAGATCTAGTATCTTGATGTACACAAGGGCCTTTCTAATCCAAAACTTATGTCTGACATTACTGAATTGTTAGAAGCTAGCTACCCATCTCTGTTTTAGACAGATTGTTAAAGACGATTAAGAGATTTTTTATTGTAATGCTTCTCAATTATCCTCCTTTTTTTCCTTTATTGACATTTTTTAAAATTACTTTGTTGGTATACCTTAATTTGTTTATTCCCCGTTTAATCAGTTAGGTAGTTATTATTATTATTATTATTTCTATAGGGGCCTCCAATCCATCGTTTGGATGCTTTAAAGCATTTGGCACCTGATGCATCTGTCGAGGATATCTTGGCAGTCCTCAGCCAACATGCTCAATTAGTTCAAGGCTTGTGGATTCCCAAAAGTTCACTGCTGTATGGAAAAGATCAAGGAATTGATGCTTTGGCGAGGGATTATGTTCTTCTTCTGTTTAGCAGGACTCCTATTATTAACAATTCACAACTACCACAACAACAGAAACTCAATAGAGCTATGAGAGATGTACTTAACACAATAGCTTTTGAGAGAGCTTCTCTTAATGATTGGAAGTTCAAAGAGCCTCCTGACATGACATTCATAAAACTTAATCCTAAGATTGTCAGAGAACAGGAACAAACTTGGGAACGCTTGGAGAAACTGATAACTGAAAAGATCTTTGGAGATAAAAACAGGCCTGCTACTAAAAACTCTTCAAGGCCTCTCACCACAAATAACCCTGCAACATCAAAGAGTGTAAGTAAGCATGCATCAAATTCTTCAAATGCAGGAGTGCCAAGGAGACCAATGTCAGAAGAAACTCGCGAGGCTTTACCAAAGGCCCTTCAGAAACTTTTTCAAAGTCACAAGGTTTGCAGGTGATTTTTTTTTTCCTGCCTTTGGTTAGATATTGCTAGTATTGTTAGCATTCTTAACTTCAGGTTATTATGTACAGTTCATGCCAACCACTTCTTCTTCTTTTCTTATTTAACGAAAAATGATAGAAGGGAGTATCTACACAAAACAAGGGTAAGCATCAGTACTACAAACTGCTAAAGCAGCAGTGTGACAAAAACCAACCTACAAAACTAACAACTGTTTACACAACAGCATTACATTAAAATATCTTCAGGCAATAATTTTTGCTCAAAAGTACTAGAAGGCAGGGTTCATCCAAGGGCCAGGGACCTATCATCCTAAGTGCTTCGAATAACTTTCTAAGAAGCATACACACCTCTTACATTTGTTAACTGTATCAACACAGAGTTCAGGGATGCACACAGTAAATGTGTTGTAGCTGGTTTTGACCCAAGTAACAATTGATTTGCTAGTTTAGTCCCAGTCTATGGGATGTAGAACCATCTACCATGTATTTGTAATAGCTATAGAAATGAGATCTAGTTTCTTGACAGAAGTATGTGTTTTGCATGGGTGAGCAAGTTTATTGTTAGTCCCCTTTTCATGAAGTCTCCTATCTGCAACTCAGCCACTAATCAAGACATTAACTGTTTAATTGGATGGTTTTTATTTTTCTTCCCTGCTAGCAACTTAAGAAATATGTATTGACTTTGACAGCTTCCAACAAATTTGCCAGCGTCTAAGGGAAATGGCAGTTTCCGAGTCTTCCCGTCCAAAGGGATTTGCTAGAGAAGCAATAGCTGCAGCACATGGTGTTGAAGCTCCTCCAGAGGAGCTTCAGGCAATCATTAGTCAAGTCGCAATTAACATTCATGGTGTTTATGTTTTGAAATCATCCCCAGTTCACCCTGAACATGATGAATTCAGGTTATTGCTAGATCTCCAGCCCCTACACTTTTCCTATTTTTATTATTTACTCAGTGCATAGTCAAGATTAGTTTTCATTTGCAGGAAAGTTGTCATTGATCTTTTCATTGCTGAAGGACCAATCGCAAAGCTTAAGAAGGCCTCAATGATAGAAGCTGCTAAATTGCAGCTTAAAAGGGATATTAACAGCCTGGAATATCAAAAGGTCAAGCCTCAGAGCTTGAGTGCTTTATTTGTCTGTTTGCTATCCTTTTGGTTTATCCAGAGCAAAATTATTAGATGCGTATGGTCACGTCCATAAACCAACTTCAGTTTTTGCATGAGATAGATGCTTTTTCAAATGACAAAGTGGGAGCTACATAATGAAGAATAAGTAGCATGTGACATATCTTAAAATTGAGTAGTAGTGCTTTGCTCTCTTTATTGGCTTAAGTGATGATGTAATAAGTAGATTATACTTTGAAGTAGGTAGGAAGTCTACTGAATATGGGAGTGTAGGTGCTGTCTGAAACTCTGGAACTGATAGAGCAAAACAAGAAAGCTATGCATTTGAAATACTATTAATAAATTGAGGTGCACAGTCTGGTCATCTTGCAAATCTGTCCTTGCTTGTTGTAGTGGAGCATTGACAGTCTCATGGGTCACTCTTGAACAAATTTTACCTTACGCTTTTGTCCAATCTGCAGTTTAGCTAATCTTTTACCCTATTGTTTTCAGGTTGTACAGGAACTATGTGTATCTCAAGGTTCGGCTTGGGTCTTGAAAAGTGGTGATGGAAATCCGAAATGATGCTTCCCCCATTCAGAATGTTTAAGGTACTAAAGTTAATTAACACCAGAAGTCATATGATTGATTGTGGAAAAAATTTATGATAACTGCTCCACATTGGTTTGCCTGAGCACATGTTATGAAATGGTGACACACCTAGAGAATTACTTGTCTGATAGATTGATTTGTAAAAATGCCTTCTATGAATCTCGTTATACTTCCACCGATGATGTCAATGGAGAATCACTTTTGACGATATAGCTGCATGGAACCTAAGAACACTTTTGTTGGTGGGAGTACTTTCTGAGTTTTTGGAAGTTGCATCTGATGGTAGGGGTGGAGTTTTTCTGTGTTGTTGTACCATGCAAAAACTAATTGGTTAAATTATAATTCCCATGAAGTGGTTGTCATTGCAGTAAATGATAATATAGGGGCTACTTCTTTAGCTGCTGAATGAGGTGGTTGTGTGGCACTGCTCATCCCATGTACGCTGGAAATATGATTTCCATTTTTCACTTTTCTGTTCTAGACATGAAACTGACCGTTCATGATGTAGCTTTAGAAAAAAATTTTGGTGTTATTTACTCTAGCACCTTTTTGGTACAATGTATGCAAGATAAAATGGTAGTTTGAAAATGTGTTTTGTGAATAATAAGAAACATTTATTGTTTCTAAATAATTCAATCCAAACGAACTCAAATGGCTTCCCTTTTCAGGTACTCGAGGTTGATTCAGTGTGATAGATTGCTCAAAAATGTCATCTGAGGGTGATTCTGTTTGATAGGTTGCCAGAAAGGCAGAAAGGGTATCTGCTTAGGTCAACGGATGAGGTGATTATCACACTTCTTGTTTGGTAGGCATAATTTGTGCAAATTACGTTACACTTGAGGTGACGACACTTGACAGTTTACTTAGTTCCTAAATCTGGATCTTATTATTGAAAAAATTTGTAACCAATCAGCTTATTTCAGTGATGATGTTCAAGCTCTTTACATGATTGTTAATGTCAACAGTTTTGTGCGGGCTTTTTTGTGCAGGAACACCATCCCTGGTAATTGGTTCGTTTTCTGGAAACTTATAAGCTGACTCAGGTGGGTTAATGGGGACATTGTGGTCAGTCCACTGTAGATACTTGATTCCCACCAGAATTTAGATTAAGTAGATTTTTCAAATGAAACATACATTATGCAACAAATGATTACAGAAGTAGTTAAGTGTATCCTATAGAAAAGAGGTATAATGTTCCACAGAGAGCGAGAGAGAGCAAACGAAGACCGGGAACCGATTGCGTTGCCTGTGAGGTTGCATTACCTCGTTGTGGAACACATTTGTCTATACCATGTACATCGAGGATCAATTTTTTTTCTGTAAAAACATATATTTTAAACTTCTTCGAATGCCTTTGTGGCGTTACTGGCACGAACTCCTCTGTTGTGCCACTGCATGATCGTCCTTACATATATATATATATATATATTTTTTGGTAAAAGTGATCGGCTTTACATGCTGCTCCTATTGTACAACTTTTGTGCTGCAGTCATAAGAATCTGGAATTCTTAACTGCATTGCAATTAGCGTCGTAGATCCCTGCATATGACGTTTGCTCCTATTGTACAACTTTTGTGCTGCAGTCATAAGAATCTGGAATTCTTAACTGCATTGCAATTAGCGTCGTAGATCCCTGCATATGACGTTAGAGTTTCCAAGGCCACGTCTCGGGCTTTTATTTCACCAGGATTGAGATTCGTTGTAAATCTCTGTCACGAGTCCAAGGCAAAAATGATTTTTGCACCCATAATAAATCTTGACATTTTAATCTAATCTTAGATTGGAGCACAATGTAAATGGTAATTAGGGCTGAAAGAAAAATCAAGCTGCTCGAGTTGAAAAACAATCGAGTTCCTTGATACATAAATTGAGTTTGGTTCAATAAAAGTTTATTTGAATTTGATTCGCTAATTAGCCAAATCGACTTTGAACAGCATATTATATGCATATTATATTTGATAAATTTTCAAGTTCGACTCACATGTAAAATATTCAAATTTTCGAATCCAGTTTAAACTCGATTTGATACAAGTTCAACTTGATAAAATCTTATTTGAACTTGATTCAAAAAGTAAACAATCCAAAGTTGAACATAATTTTAAATTCGCTAAAATAATCAAATATATTTCAAAGCAAGGATGTTTGCCTTGTTTAGACTCGTTTACATTCTTAGAGGTGATAAAAAAAAATTTGTTTTGAAGAATAGTAATACTGCACTAAATCTCTTAATTTGCCCCTCAACCGTTTACATCTGGACTAGACTGATATATTCCCTTTTGGTATTACGGACTTTTAGCAGGAAATGTCATTGCAATTACAGCTAAAAAGTTCTCCTAGTTGAAGGTAAATAATTCTTCTCATACTAATCCAGTCAATTGAAAAGGAAATAAAATATCTGTCAACTGAAGCAAGGAAAATAGAACACAAGTTTGAACTTCAGGGATTCAATTATGTTTTGCTGTTTATTGTTTATTCAAATAGATGCTACGTGATAAATTTGTATTTTCCCCTCAAAATCTTCTATTTAGTTCTTACAAGTTCCTAATTCTGGCCAGTTTCAAACAATTTGTTAGAATTCAGTTGGAAGCATTTGGTTTGTCAAAAAGTGCTTTTTTTCTGGAGCAAGAAAAAGAATGTTATATATTGGATTCAATGCTACAATTCCTATCGACAGTATATCATTGCTGATGATTCTATGAATATAATCTACAAACATTTTGAAATTATGAAAAATACATTTCTAAATTATAATCATGAAGTCCAAATCCAATTCAAACCCGAGTTGAACTCAAAATTTGCTGATGATTCTATGAATATAATCTACAAACATTTTGAAATTATGAAAAATACATTTCTAAATTATAATCATGAAGTCCAAATCCAATTCAAACCCGAGTTGAACTCAAAATTTGCTGATGATTCTATGAATATAATCTACAAACATTTTGAAATTATGAAAAATACATTTCTAAATTATAATCATGAAGTCCAAATCCAATTCAAACCCGAGTTGAACTCAAAATTTTTTTTTTCCCCAATAAACCGACTCACGTGTTATATGTATGCCAATATAAATTCTAAACTTTTTCTTTTTGATATCTTTTACTTACAAAATAAGGGTTTTTTTTATTGAGTATAAAATAAGATATGAATATGTGTGTGTACAGAGTTTGTCAAAACATATGTGTATATATATATTTATATGTATATGTATATGTATATGTATGAGTATATATATATGTATTAGGCTCCCAAGTCTTTTTCAGGTCTACAGTTGGATATATATATATGTGTGTGTGTATATATATAAATTGGCTGGACTATATAAATCCCTGCAAGCCCTAGGAGCGAACCCATCTCAAGTGTTCCCAAAAGAGAGAAAAGGCAGCCGAGAAGAGAGAGAACAAATATTCAAGTGCTATTCATTTACTGGAGAACTAACAGATAAGATGCCGGATTACGAAGGCAACGGTGGAGATGATCTAGAGAACTACGGCGGCTCTTCTCCTCAACCCCGTATTAACAGTCACGGCGGTGCCGATGATTTTAGCGACTCCAGATCTCAAGTACTTTCGAATTCTTATGCAAATTGATCTTTTTTCTTTTTGTTTCTGATTTGTATATACGAAGGCATAGAATCGAGCGGACTGCTTGTGTTTATCGTAATTGTTTTTATTATATGTTTTTTAATTGCAGTTGTTCACTTGAAATTGCGACTAGTTATGTATTTAATTCAGCAATTGGCTGCCCTGAGAATCGTTTTTGTTGTGATTAATCCAATTTTTTTGCAGAAATATGGGTTTGCTGATGTCTTTTTGAATGCATGTTGTATTATATACTTATTACTCAAATTAACTGGGGGTTTTACGTTTTTGATGTTTCAGTTGAGGAATTATTAAAAAAAAATTCATCATAGACAATTGTATTGAGAGGTTTACTCGATGGTGCGGGTTATTTAATTGGCAACATTTTTCTCTATCTGGAAATAAGTATTTCCTCTGTTCACCTCATTTAATGGCTTTACTGCCTTTTGTTTTGCTAATGTGCTGATGCATTTCTTATATCTCTAGCAGCATTCTCGTGATGGTGATAATAGAGAAAGAGGGTCTTCTAGAAGCAGGGACAGGGATAGGGAGAGGGAGAGGGGGAGAGACAGGGATAGGGACAGGGACCGTGAAGGTGAACGAAGCAGAGATAAGGACAGGGACAGGGAGAGAGATAGGGAACGTGATAGGGATAAGGATCGGGATCGTCACCATAGGGACCGAGATCGCCACCGGGATCGAAGTGAGAGAAGAGAGAGGGAGGAGAGGACTCGAGAGAGAGATGATGATGGTGATTACCATCGGAGTCGGGAGTATGATAGGTGAGAAAAGTCAATTGCTGTTGAAATTATTATATGTAGATCTTAATTCTGTACAATTCTGTCTTGAATATACTTGTTTGTTAACTTTTTAAACTGAGGAAGTTCTTTATACTCACTCATCATTTGTTTGTTCAAGACGAAGAGATTATGACAGAGATAGAGAAGAGAGGCATAGGCAGAGGTCCAGATCTCGAGAGGGGAGATCAGAACACCGATCAAGGTCACGCTCTCGATCAGGCTCCAAAAGGTAGGCTCCGGGGGATTTCTTCTTGTTTGTAACACGTCCTTTTATGGAGAGCCTATAAATTTTATAATATGTCTGTTGGTCTGTAATGAAGATTTTTGTTGTGGAAACTAAGTCACCATATTTAATCACACTATAGATATAAGATCTGAGATAATGAGAGTAAATGACACAAGGAACAGATAACATTTGTGATAAGTGTGGTGCTATCCTTTTGCTCTTTGCTGTCAGAGAATAGTGTTGTAGTTGGACTTTGAAGCTGTGAAGTGAAATTTTTAGGATGGTGTTATGTTTGTGTCCCAGAAACTGTTCATTTAGTTAGCTGATCCTTTTACATATACATTTTGCTTTACGTGCAATAATTTGATTCTCATGGTTTTAAATAGTTGCAGGGTTGGAAAGGAATGTTGTGGCACAAATTGGGTTGTATTGCAACCCTTTTTGTAGCTTATTTATTTATAATTTGACTGAAACTGTAATAGAGTATGTGCTGGAAAATTCCCAAACTAGCTTGTGGAATGGTTTGATGAACCTCTTTTCTGCTAATCCCTGACGGGAACTTAGCAAAGTCTATAAGGGTAATTTTTTTGGGGTTAATCTGATTAGTGTATAGATTGATGTTAACCGCTTTGTCCTGTTTCTTTTTCTGTTTCTTTGGTATTAATGAAGCATCTTTACAGTAAAAGGATCAGTGGCTTTGACATGGCACCTCCAACTAATCCCTTGATGCCTGGTGCTACCTCTCTCCCAGGTATATGTTCTGTGGGTTAGTTTTCTATTTAATTTTGATAACTTTTTTTCTCTGTCTTTGCCATAGTGTGGAAAAGTTCGTACAAAATTCATGCTTTCATTTTGGTAAGCGTCCCTTGTTCTTTAATCTGTAACTGCATTGGTATAATGTTTGGCCCCTAGTTCCGCTGTTCAGTATTTATTTTTCTTATTGCTTATACTTGGTGAAAATATTCTGAGACTGAGAGGATTTTTGGTTTTTTGTTGTGTTTGGTGTTTGTTTGTTTGTTTTGTATGTCTTGGTCTTAATATCTAAGAAGGCAATATTGGGCTACTAGCCCCACTGTGCTGACACTGGGCGTGAGCCGACTTCTGTAGCTTTTATTACAAGGAAGAAACAATCAGGTCTTCTTCATCTTCAACCAGGATATGCATGTTTGGTAGTTTCATAGATATTTTACCCAGAACATGAATATTTGTATCCATTTTAGTTATTATTTCAATTATAGGAAGAAGAATTTGATTTAACTTAATTAGGAGTATAGTTAAGATCATTTGCTGGATACACACACTTAAAATTCTTAAGAAGATGGCTTTCTGTTTTATTTTCTGAGATGTAATTCTTTTAGTCTTTACAGGTCAGGTAACTGGTGCTGCTCCAGCTGTTCCTGGAGTCTTTCCCAACATGTTTTCATTGCCAACTGGACAGGTAATTATCTGCCTTCTATATGTAATGTTTTTAATGCAGTTTTACCTTTTTTTTTACCTTGATTTTATTTTTGAACTCCTGGCAGCTTGGAGCTCTACCTGTTATGCCAGTTCAGGCTATGACTCAACAGGTTGGTATATGTTCTTGAAACTTTCCCCCCTTCCCCACCCCCGGTTTTTCTCTCTCCTGCTTTGCTTTCTACTTATCAAGTTTTATCTTGGTTCTCTGCTTTTCTATGTTGTCTGAACGTTTTTTTATTAGGCCACTAGACATGCTCGACGAGTGTATGTTGGTGGACTTCCTCCAACAGCTAATGAACAGGTAGTACTCCCATTCCTCGACTTAATTTAGAACAGTTCGTTTTCAGAAGTTAATTTGACCTGTTGAATGTGTCACATATTCTACACTTACTGATGATAATCATTTTTTGAATGTTTACTTTTGAATTATTCAGTCTGTTGCGACATTCTTCAGTCATGTGATGTCGGCAATTGGAGGAAACACTGCTGGTCCAGGTTAGTTTATGTATCTTGCCTTTGTTATCGGAGTTCATGGCTTGTAAGTTTCAGAATTTAAGAGTATTCCTGGTCTAACTTTCAGGGGATGCTGTTGTAAATGTTTATATTAACCATGAGAAGAAATTTGCTTTTGTGGAGATGAGGTCAGTTGAAGAGGCTAGTAATGCCATGGCATTGGATGGCATTATTTTTGAGGTAAGTAAACGTTTTAAATCTTTCCATCGTCTTCCAAAATTTTCCTCTCCATCATTTTATCTATTTGGTTTCCCGTTATTCTAAATCTTTGAGCTGATAGTACTTTACTTGCAATTTGTGCATATATTTCTACAAGTCTTTACTCGTTTGTACTTGCTTGAATAAACCTCCCAGGGAGCACCGGTTAAGGTGAGAAGGCCCAGTGACTACAATCCCTCATTAGCTGCTACTCTTGGTCCTAGCCAGCCCAATCCAAACCTGAACCTTGCTGCTGTTGGACTGACCCCTGGTTCTGCTGGTGGGCTTGAGGGCCCTGACCGTATTTTCGTGGGTGGTCTTCCCTATTATTTCACGGAAGGGCAGATCAGAGAGCTGCTAGAGTCTTTTGGGCCCCTTCGTGGTTTTGATCTGGTGAAAGACAGAGAGACTGGAAATTCCAAGGGCTATGCATTTTGTGTTTACCAGGATTTATCAGTGACTGATATTGCTTGTGCAGCACTTAATGGGATCAAGATGGGTGATAAAACCCTCACTGTTAGGCGTGCAAACCAGGGAGTTACACAACCTAAACCTGAGCAAGAAAGTGTTTTATTGCATGCACAGCAACAGATAGCTTTACAGGTAAAACTTTTTGTTTGCTTTCTTATTCATGGGTGACAGTTTAAAATCATCTTAATAGTTGAAAGACTTGAAAGTCCGTCTTTTTGAGGAAAACAATTGGGATTATACTTCTTATGGCTGATTAGAAGTGTTTATTGGGCACACGCTTGCAGAAACTCATGCTACAACCTGGGACACTGGCCACAAAGGTTTTATGCCTGACACAAGTGGTTAGTGCGGACGAGCTAAGAGATGATGAGGACTATGCAGATATATTGGAAGACATGAGATTGGAATGTGGGAAATTTGGTATGTGCCTGAACCTTAAGCTCAATTGCTTTTTTCTTCTACATCATTTATTTTGGGAAGGGGGGTTGGTGGATTTCTTGGGTATAGATACTTTTTGTGTTATACCTCTGTTTTGCAGTCCTTTTCTAGTACTACATTCTGCTTATCTGAAACGTTGATATGCTGAGAGAGGATTTTATTCTCTATCCCTTGCATTGGAATTTTTGGTTTGCCCCTTTCTCCTTTATAGACTTGATGCTAATTTTCCTTTTTAAATTTACTTTCGCAGGTACTTTGGTGAACCTGGTTATCCCACGGCCAAGTCCCACTGGTGATCCAACACCAGGTGTTGGAAAGGTTAGTTGGAGCTGCATGCATCTCTTACATACAATTGTGGATTCATGTTAGATCGAGTCAATTTGAAATTGCGCTCTTTTTTTTCCCCCTTTTCAATCGTCATGAAACATTCCCTTTTTCTGGTAGGTGTTTTTGGAGTATGCTGATGTCGAGAGTGCCAACAAAGCTCGTCAAGGATTGCATGGAAGAAGATTTGGTGGGAATCAAGTAGTTGCTGTGTTTTATCCAGAGAATAGGTTCTCTCAGGGTGATTATGATGGTTAAGCGGTGGCCGCTACTGGTTTTGAAGTTACCTTAGAGATGCTTAAGTACTGTTATAGGCTTGATGCGTGCTATCCCATAACTCGTACAAAATTAGGTTTAAGCTTAGTACTCAGATTTATCTCTTGGATTTTAGGGTTGCAGTTGAACTTGGATTTTTGGAATGATTATCGAACTTCGCTTTAGAGTCTTGAGTGTCACCTTGAGTCTTCGGTTTGGAATGTTGAATTAGGTTTAAATTTTAATTATGGGTTTCTGCAACAGTAACTGAAATCACACAAGATTAGGTTCTTCCAAACGGCCAATATCGCTTTATTGGTAGGTTACCTGCGGAGAAACGTTTTTGGTTATAGAACAGATAGCTGGGATAGAAATGTAACAGCAGGTTAAACAAAGCGGTTAAATGAGACCATTTTTCTGTGTACATTTAATGAAATCATGTCCATCACTCTGAATTGTAATAACGACTTCAAGATAATGATCCGAGATGCATCTTATCTTAATCTAAATTGGGATTTGGCTGGTTATTGAGACTAGTGGAAAATTCTGTTGAGATGCCGATTGAAAACTGAAAAGTCGTAAAGTTGGCAAGGCAACCTGGGAAATAACTCGACGAGTTCTGAATAGCTTGAAAAGGAACAAGACGGTGCATTCAAAACGGTAAAGCCACAGTAAGCAACAACCTAAACCCAAAACTCGGAAAGCAGGATCAGTCATTTTCCTATTAATAAAAACCCAGGAAGTTATGAATGATCTAAAATGTAATATTTTTGAGCTTACAAGTTACTTACAAATTATAGATATATAGCATGGTTAGATGTTAGTAATACCTTAGGAATTCTTTCTTTACAGGGATTGTTGTTAAATTTTACTCATTAGTAACCTAAAATGTTTCATTCATTAATTTTATTTAGAGTTTATCACGTTCATGATTAATTGGCCTTAATCGAGTATGTAGAATAACTATTTCCACCATGTCTTTCATTGAATTTTTGGTCTAGTTTATTGTCGAAAAGGGCTTTTAATTGGATTTTAAAATTTATATCTCAGTATTAAGACTTGAAATAATTACATAAACCTCTCTTGAGGTTTATGACAATTGCAGGATGCTCCCTTAAAGTTTAAGAAATTACACTTATCTCCCCTAGTGTTGTAAAATTAGTCCAATAACCCTCACATATTGCTTTTTTTTTTTTTTTTTGAAGGACCCTCACATATTGCTTTAAACCATTAAGCAAAAATATATATATATATATATAAAACAATGATACAGATAAGCAACGGCAAGTTTTTGTTTTCTCTGTCCAAAACTCATGTCCTTCTATTAACCCTCTTTTAAACCTTCATGGACTGCCAGCAACCCTTTTGCTTAATTCCTGGACTGACCCATGCTAGCCTCCTCTATTGCCTTCATCGCCCTAAAACTTTCCTTAAAACTTTCCCTTTATTTACGAAGCCATGCCTTCCCAAAATCATTACTAGTTACGAATCCTCAGAAGATCTATAACAAAACTCCTAAAACCCTAGAAGATGTCTTCCCGTCTCGCCCTCCACCACGGCCGCCACCTTTCAACTTCCGCTGCAGCCGCTGCCACCGCAGCCGTCGAAGCAGCAGGGGCTTCTACTGCCACCTCCACAAAGCCGTCTACCATCAGCACTTCCAGAGCCAAATCACAACTCAGATACGTCTACGACCCCGACAAAGCCCTCGAAATCTACTCTTCAGTCTCCCCTAACTATACCTCTCCGCTCTCCTCTCGCTACACCCAAGAGTACACCGTCCGCCGCCTCGCCAAATCCCACAGATTCTCTGACATCGAAAACTTCCTCGAATCTCACAAAAATGACCCCAAAATCACTCAAGAACCATTCCTTTCTTCTCTCATTCGATCCTATGGTCTTGCTGGTATGTTTGATCATGCCCTCAAAACTTTTAATGAAATGGATGATCTGGGTACCCCCAGATCAAATGTTTCCTTCAATGCTCTCCTTTCTGCTTGCAATTCGTCCAAAAATTTTGGACGAGCCCCTGAGCTGTTCGATGAAGTGCCTCAAAGATATGGGTTTTCGCCGGATAAGTTTTCATATGGGAATCTGATTAAGGCTTATTGTGAAATGGGATCGCCCGAATCAGCGCTGGAAAGGCTTAAGGAAATGGAGGAGAAGGGCATTGAGATTACAGCTGTTACTTTTACTACCATTTTGCACTCGTTCTATAAGAAAGGGAAGAATGAAGAGGCGGAGAGAGTATGGAGTGAGATGGTGAAGAGAGGGTGTCCAATTGACGTCGGGGCATATAACGTAAGGATTATGCATATTCATGGAGAGGATCCTGATAGTGTGAAGGGGCTAATTGAGGAAATCAGCAGTGCAGGGTTGAAGCCGGATACTATTAGTTATAATTATTTGATGACTAGTTATTGCAAGAGCGGGATGATGGATGAGGCCTTCAAGGTTTATGAGGATTTAGAGGGGAATGGGTGCAAACCAAATGCGGCGACTTTTAGGACGTTGATATTCTATTTGTGTAAGAAGCAGAGGTTTGAGACTGGGTACAAGGTGTTCAAAGAGAGTGTGGCGGTGCATAAGATTCCGGACTTTAATACCTTGAAGCATTTGCTAGAAGGATTGGTGAAGAGGTCAAAGTTCAAGGAAGCGAAAGGGATGATTAGGACAGTAAAGAAGAAGTTCCCTCCTAATGTTGTGAAGGCATGGGAAAGGCTTCAGAAGGAACTTGGTTTGGTTAGCGTTGAAGCTAATGAGGTTGATTTGGAAGAGACATAAAAGGAGGAGAAGAGTGTTTCTGGAAAATTTGGTTCCTATAGGCTCAAAAAGAATTCCACATGCATCTTGCCAAGTGTGTGGCGAGGTTGAGTCTCAGTTGTCCTGAAGCTGGAAGTCAGCATATCTTGCTGCTTAATTGCAAACTTGATTCTGAAAGCTGACTAGGAAAAGTCCCTTGTGGAGTTTTGATAGACCTCTTATGGATGTCAAAATTAAATGCTACTTCGCTTCTTAAGTTGGTTTATCTCCATTGGCACGAATTTGTTGTCTTTCGATATTTGTTTCCCTGTTTTTGAAGGGCTTACTGACTGCCTAACTAGATGTCCATATGGAACGTGGCACCTAAATGGTTTCTTGCTACTTTCGAGCTGAATTGATGTAGGAGTCATGGTTAATTTTTGGTAGTCTTGTTTAACTTAATATTTACTAAAGAAACTCGAGCAGGTGGTAATCTAGACCGCAAATGAAAATTTGTTGCTGAATGCATCTGCTGCATTTTATGAAGTTCATATGCATTTCATCTCAAGGATTTTCGAGGTTATAGTGTGCTTGATGATGTTGTCTATACTATTGCATTCTGCTGCATTCAACAACATATGAATGATAAGCTGGATCTATAGTCTCTGTACTGCATGTAGTACTTGAGATTAGTGTCTGATAATTTCTCTTTATCTTAACGCCTCCAGCAATCTATTTCCCTTGGTCACCTCTATTCATCCAAAAAAAAAAAAATGCTGATTGAGGATGCTTGGCACGCACTGTTGCGTCTTGACGTGCTTATCTGTGCTCTCTGTTTGCTTCAAAATTACTCTTATTGGCATATTTTACTATCCTTTGAAGATATCAGCTGTTGTCTGGAACCTGTACCTCTATGTATCTGGAGTGTTCCCAGTGATGATAGGTTATGACATCCTTGCTTATTTTATCCTTGTGAAGATCACTGATAGCCTAACTTCAAGCATTGGAAGTATTTTAGCTAGGGCTTTTGTTTGGTTGGTAAAAATGAGGGACATGGCAGTACCTTTTTTTTTTTTTGTCAACCCAGGAGTATCCCAGCTTTGCCAGGCTAATCTCCCTGGACCTGGAGTACCCCGTGGAAAATGAGGGACATGGCAGTACCTTTGGACCCCGTGGAAAATGGTGGTTTGTTGGTAGGCATTAGAGAAGCTAGCCACATCTGTGAAATTGCTGAATAGCTAATGACTAGCAAAGAGCTTATCCAGTAAATGTCTCCTATGATGTAATTTGGGGAAAAAATATTACGTCACATCTTTTGTTTTGCCACGATAAAGGAAAACTAAAAACCGAAAAAGAAGAAGATGCTCGACTGAACAATCGGAGCAGAAACGGACGCTTGTTTAACAGGATAGCCGATGGAATTGAAACAAGAAAACTATCCTATCATGATACTTGAGATTAATTGTTAAATAATCTCAAGTAAACAAAAAAGAGAGAAAAAGGAATATTACTTTCTAATTTGACATAAAACGACTTGGATTCAAAATTAGTCTCTCCTATGAAAAATTTCTAAAATAAGATACTATAGACTAACTTGACCCGACATACACGCTGAACATACCAACAAAATGTTATATGGAAATTAAACACAAATCATGTACATGTACAAAATAAATTATACTAGCATTTTATTCAACATTTTGACACAACATAAGCAACACAGTCTGACTTAGGTAAAATGAATTTTGCGCCAATAAATAAATAGAAGTAAGGGCCACTGGAAACACCCAAAAAAAAAAATTTATTTTATTTTTTTTTCCAGAGTAATATATTGATGTACAAGTATGTGTAGAGTGTACTTTAGTATTTTGGGTTAAGCAGTCCTCCTACAATTTATGTATCAATCAAAAGAGTCGACACCTGTAGGCGGTGGTTGGTTATACAAATGCAGGGTATTACTATCATTCAACGGAAACGGACTGTCCAGTTTACCACAACAATTTATCAGTGTCGAAAGAAAGAGGGAGCTAAACGAAGCTAGAGCGTATCAGAGGCGGCAGAGAGGTTAAAGGCGATGACAACTCGAATTGCTCCTGGTGTCGGAGCTAACCTCCTCGGCCAACACTCCGCCGAGCGCAACCAAGACGCAACTGCCTATGTCGGCAACCTTGACCCTCAAGTACTCTTTTCCCCCAAACCGCTCTCCCTGCCTCATCTATTATCTTCAGCTTCTAAGCACAAACTTCACTTCTTTATTTCGGTTTCCCTGAACCCCGTATCCCTCTTTTCGTTTTCTTCTGTCCTTTGCTTTCCTGTCTTTGTTTAGTTCTCAGTGGATTCTTATTAGTTGTTAGCAACATCGTTTAGGTTTTTAAACTGTCCTCTGGGTTTAATTGCTCTTGTGTAAGTTAGGGTTTTGTGTTAATTACCTGGCAAGGCAAAGACAAATGCCTTTGTTGATTTTTTTTTTTTTTTTTTTGAAAATGTGGATAAACAAATTTCTCAGCTTTCAAGTTGGTGGGTGTTCAGCAACATCACACTTGTGTCATTTGATGGATGTATGCTAATGATATGTCGTGGTCCTGATCAAGTTTAATGGGTTCAGAGGGTGCTAATTGCCTCATCTCTGGCCTTTTTGTTCATTACAAGAATCTAGATATCTCGTCAGGCTAAGTTTGCTTCTCTATCCAATCCAATCACGCGAATTTTTGTGGAGCACCAAACACTGCCTTGAGAACGAACACGGGTTCAGTATTCCTTGGTGTAATTTGTTATATAGGGAATCATATGAGAAGCATCCTCCACTTTTTTGATGGATTAGATTATTTAGGTGTTGCGTATAATGACTCTGCTTGGAGCTTGCAAATGGTATGCCAATGAAATCGGAAGACATGTTTGTTGTTCTACTTGCTCAAATTATGCTAAGTTTCTTGATGGATTTTGAGTCATAAACAATCATGATGTATGGTAAATGTTTGTTTTCTGCATTGCCCATTTGTTGTGTGAATATTGCACTGTTTGATTGACAGTCAATTTTTGCTTTCGAGGTTGTCTTGTCAGATGCATTTTCCAAAATAGATAGTCTATTTTTAACAATTCCGGATTACAAGTCTCTCATTTTCTGAGGATTTAACAAGGCATTTCTTGGTGTTTTGTGTATCCCTTGGCTGTCCCAATTGTTGCTTAGACACAGAGGTTGATGGAGCTAATACTCAATTACATCTTGTTCTTTTCTTTTTTCCATCTTTTGTAGGTTTCAGAAGAATTATTATGGGAATTGTTTGTCCAAGCTGGGCCAGTTGGTTAGTTTTTGGTTTTCTTATTACCTATCAATATATGCACTTGCACCCATATATATCGTTATTGCTGCAACAAATCTTGTTTTTTCTGCAACTCGCGGTAGAAAAGCCTATGTTTTTCCAACTTAATCTACTTTCCATAAATTTCAAGATCTTCAATATATTGCCGTTTGGTTTTCCATTTGTTGCTCAGAAAATTTTTGTTTATTACAGTCAATGTGTATGTGCCCAAGGATAGAGTGACAAATTCACATCAAGGCTATGGCTTCGTAGAATTCCGAAGTGAAGAAGATGCTGACTATGTGAGTAATGGACTAGTTGTTCACTTGTCTGTAGCGGGCTTGTATTCTATGTGCTTGCATCTATTTTTCACCTGCATCTTCAAGCATCATTATGGTTCCTTAATTGCTCTCTTTTTGCCTTTGATATGGTTTTGCTAATTATTTCTGGTTCTTCAGTATTACTAACCGTGTTTTGAAGTGATTGCAAGTTCTTCAGTTCTGATTCTGCTTGTTTTGATCTCCCCCAATTCCTTTGCAGGCTATAAAGGTTCTCAATATGATTAAACTGTATGGGAAACCAATACGAGTTAATAAGGTATAAATTCAAGCTTAATATTTTGTTTCGACATTCTTATTAACTTAAGGCCAGAAATTTTTTAATTTCATGTTAAATTCGTTAATATGTGAAGTTCTTGTATTCTTTTGCCTGTGCATTCTTAGGCATCACAAGATAAGAAGAGTGTGGATGTCGGTGCAAATCTTTTTATCGGGAATCTTGATCCTGTAAGAAACTTGACCTTTTGATTAATTCTTCAGTATAATCTGCTTGCCTAATACCAGTAAAATTTTATTCTGTGTTCATGCACTTCAGCCTGCACACTTGCATTAGGGTGAATTCTTGCCGTAACGTCTTATGGTAGTTCTGCAGATCTTCCAGTGCTTTTGTACCGCCTGTATACACTTGCAATAACTTCCATGTCTGTGCAGGATGTTGATGAGAAACTTCTGTATGATACTTTCAGTGCATTTGGAGTCATTGTTACCAATCCAAAGGTAACGCATTTACTCTTCTGCTTTGTATGAGGTTTTACCCTAGGCACAAGCAGCTAATCTTTAAGAGGCTGACTTCATTTTATTGATTTAGTTCATTTCTTTGTATGTAATCGTTTTGTCTTTGTTGGAACTCCCAATGTTCAAGTTTTGGAATAATCAAATATTCAAAATGTTTCTGTGATGCGTATTTAGAAAATATTGATATGAACAGCAACAAATATGCACCTTATATTATAAGTTGTCAAAGGAGAGAACTTTGGATGGTATGCTGATTATTTGAGGGATTAATAGCCTATGGTTGTAAGATTATGAAAGTCTAACTGGATCTGACATTACTTGACAACTCTATATGAGTCAAATATAGCCAGATGTACTTTGGGAGCCAAGTCATCCAAATAGCCATGGAGGAGTTGCAAAAGCTAGGATACTCATATTTGTTCTAGTGGGACCAATTCTTGCTTGTCACAAAGCTGCTTACTTTAATTTACAACCATCTCCTCTTTTTTTCTCTTTTACCTCCCTCTTGTCTGGGGGCTGTTTAGCTCTACTTGCATCGTTTGTGCTGTTAAAGTACCTCCAAGCAAAGTAGGGCTACAAATCTAACGCTGTCGATGAGGATTTGAATCGAGAACAAAATGTTTCTTTTGGCTAAAACTATTTCATGCTGTTGTTGTTTGCCCGAGGATAGACTGTTTTAGGAATCACAGGCCTTATCTACTTCTCATGTTTGATAGGGATTTTTCTGGCACTGTCAAATCGAACACATTTACGAATTATGTGTTTATTGCTGTTAAATTATGGACCATAGTGTAACATGTTTAGTCTTGAATCCCATTTCCTCTAAGCTATGATGTTTGCTGTTATTGCAGATAATGAGAGATCCCGAGACAGGGAACTCACGGGGCTTTGGCTTTATTAGTTATGATTCTTTTGAGGCATCTGATGCAGCCATTGAGGTACTTTCTTTAACTGAGAGTTGGGGCTTCATCTCCAATTGCCTGAAGGTTTTAAAAGAGGACATCAGAATGTCATTCTGTTCATATGTGGATCCAAATGAAAATATTCATAATTAGATTGCATCAAGTCTATCTTCCAAGAATATAAGTTTTTCCTTTTTCTGGTTGGTGTCTGGAGCCCGTTTGATTTTCATTTAATATGGTTTTAAATGCTGTTGTAACCTTTTTGAGCGGTTTTAGTAATCCCTGATCCCAAAAGCATCATTTGGGCTAGGTGGTCCAAATTAAACTCCTATCCGCTATATAATTGTAGCCATCCCATGGGAAGAAGTGTAGAAATGCTTACAACTGTAGGTTTTTAAAAATAAAGAACTTTTTAATTAAGAAGAATTAAGCAATTACCATGCAATAATAAATTTTAGATTTTTTTTACCTTCAGGTTGCTATAATTGGTAATATCCAAAATGCTGATGCCTAGTGACTGAATTTTTTTAGTCTGAAAATTGTTGTTATTACTGTGTATATATCAAGACTCTTTTGCTTATGCTGCCTCAGTTTTTATTTAGCTGCATTAGTGGTGATTTGGTGGAGTTGACAAATGGCATCACATCCTTGCAATCGAGGATGTGTTGCTGTTTGGAAGTTCAAGATTTTTTATATTGTGTCGTGGATAAATTTTGTCGGGAAAATTAGTTTATGAAGCTAATTGTGATCATTTCAATAATGATTTACCCGAAAGGCAATGAATGGCCAATATCTGTGCAACCGTCAAATTACAGTGTCTTATGCGTACAAGAAAGACACAAAGGGCGAGCGTCATGGTACCCCTGCAGGTGAGATTCTTCTTTCTTTCATTTTCTTTTTGGGGTGATAGAATGTATCAGAGATGGAAAGATTAAGTGCTATGCTCTCTGGAATTTAACGTGTATGCTTGTGTGGTTGGAATTAAGATTTTAATTCTTTTATCACGATTGATGTATTGTGAGTCATATATTACACTGCTGATCAAAGTAATGGCTTTTGAGGCTGTCCATTAAGTTGAGCTTGGATGGTGTTGTATCCATATGCTTGTAAGTTGGATGGTAGCGAACAATTTTAGTTTGGGTAAAGGCTATGCTGTTTCTACTAATTCCAATTCAAGGAATCATAGTATACCTTGCATGGTTGGAATTAGGAATTTAGTCACTTTTTTCATAATTGATGGATTGTGTCTTCAATTACACTTCTGATCAAAGTAATGGTTTCGAGGCTGTCCAATAGTATTAACTTGAATGTTGTTGTCGCCATATGCAAGTTATAAAATGTCCAACCATGGATGGATGTGCTTCGGTGTAGTTTGTCTTCTGGTATTTTAAATGCAGTATTAATATTCTGCCCTTGCTATGCAGAAAGAGTTCTGGCTTCCAGTAATCCAAATGTGCAGAAAAGCAGACCACACACCATGTTTGCAAGCGGACCTCCTACACTTCAAAATGTTGCTCAAGCAAGTGCTAACATTGCTGCTCCTGTCCCTCCACGGCCTTTTGCTAATGGTAATGTTCCTCCAACATCTATTCCACCATTCCGACCACCACCTCCACAGGCTTCCATGTTCCCGCCAATGCCATTGCCTCCACCACAATCATGGCAGGGTCAACAACCACCAGGTCAAACTGCCTTACCTCCACCTCCAATGCAGCAGTTCAGGAGCATGCCGCCTCCACCTCCACAAATTGCTCCAGCTTTACCAAGGCCTCCACCACCACCAGTAGGCGTGGTGACTGCTCCAAATGTGTGGCGGCCACCACCACCTCCTCAGCAGTTAGGTGGTGGTCCCCCCTCTATGCCACCACATATGCCACCCCCTCCTCCCGGCAATTTCCTCCCACCTCCCCCTCCTTCATAGAAGCTGAAAGTAGATCCACATTATGCCTTGCCACTTAACTTTAAAACTTTTGTGTTTCTGTTATAGCTAGTGTAGCAATTTGGTTCCTGTTTAGCATTCAAAAAATATGGCTGATGGTTATTAACAATTTTGCTCTCGGGTTGAGATCTGATGATGTTTTCTACTGGCACTGAATTGAAGGGTGAATGTGAATCCGTCATTCTCATTTGGATATCTCAGAAGAAGTAAACAGGTTAGAAATCTTTAATGTTGCAATCTCTAAACAGATTTTTATAGCTTAGTGTTATGTGGTATGACTTGCTAAATGCTCCAGAGTCTCCGATTGTAGTGGCTGCACGGTCAAGATTATTAGTATATAACAACTAAATGAAAGATAAATTTCTGTATCTGTTGTTGAACATCGAATTTCTACTAACTAGGGATGCATTCCTTGGGCGGCACTCCGTAAACTTGCAAGGCATAATCTAAGAGTTTGTAATTGAACTAGTTCTTGCAGCACGAGAATCGAATCAGCTCTTCTCCTGCGACGTGTTTTCAAAGTGGTAATGGTCTTGTTTTCGATGGATGTTTTACGTTAGCAATAGCTAAACACCGATATCAGACTAAAACACAGCGATGTCAATTTTAAGAAGATCACTGCTTGCAATCCAATGCGAACCTGCCTGTGTTTTAGCTAGAGTTTCATGGCTGCCCCAACCCACGAGATCCTGCTAGATGAATGGATATAATATGCTACACTTAGCATATCATCTATTGGAGAAATCAGAAATAGAACCTGACTCTAAGGCTCTATGCCTGTACCTCGCAGCAAGGGTTTAATGACGAGTTGAGGATTCTGCAACCTGGAGAGCCCCAGTCCACAGGAAATGGAATAGGTTGCGTCAGTTGATTTGGCTCTCTCTTATATTTGGGCAGCCAATGACATTTCCTGTCCAAATTTGGTCTTATCGAACAAACAACAATGGAAAATGTGATGTTCCTGGCACAATGCTTTTATTCTAGGGTGCAACTCAAATCATTATTCCTGGCCAAAAAATGCTTTATTACAGACGTGTACTCTACATACAATTGTTTACTCGAGTAAAGTACTAAAATTCTACTCCCCTAATATTTCCTTGTGTTGAAGATTCATTGCCACGTCTACTGGATCCAACTCAAAAGAAATCTTGGTAAAAACTCTGAAAAGATGCCGCCGAAAGAAGTAAACATGGGATGGGAGCATATTGTTGTGATCTGGTCCAAACCGTTGAAATCTTCATTGTTTTGATAGATTAACGCTGTCCATAATGACATATTTAGACACTTGAATCTATTGACGCATAATTTCTCTTGGGACGTACACACGCTTCAAAGAAGTTGGTACATCCCAGGAGATTTTGTTTACTTCTTCAGAGCAAGCTGTCATCTTCTCTTGTACTTATAAGATACAGTAGCCATCCTGTAGCATTTTAGGTCACATGATACAGCTTTTCAGATTAGATGAAAGTTGTTAGTTTAGGTAATGTTCCAGTGCATATGTTTTCTGTCTCCCAAGATGAAAGGGAAACCAGTTTCCAGTGCTATCCCTTAAATTCACGAGTCCTTTCCTTTGCTATATACTGACTTTCTTCTTTCAGTTCCCAAGAAGAAAAGTAGTAACATAATTTGTTGTTTTCAGCCCAGCATCCTATGTGATCAAAGAGGACAGGAAATTGGTATGGTTTCTGTCAGCTTCCCATCTGTTTCGATCTAGTTTTGCCCATTCATTTGCTATTAATCAGGCGCGGAAATACGTTCTTCATCCTGATTGTCGAGAATCAGTGGAATTGTGTGTAAATCAGTCTTTCCTAATCACATTGGAGAGCTGGCCAAATTTATAGTTCGGTTTTGGTTATCCGTTAATGTTATCCTTTTTACTGATTAGATCCCTTGTCGCATTAGCAAAGTTGACATCATATTTATGGTAATACCTCTGTGGCCATTAGTTGGAAAACATTGCTTTAGGTCATCTTGAATCTGAGCAATCATCAACTCTAATTGATTATAGTAATATTTGTAGGACAGAGACTGGAGAGGTTTTCTCTAACTGGTTTAAAAAAAAAAATTCTAAGCTTTTTTTACCCTTTTTTTTTTTTTTTGGTTTGGGACTTGACAAGGTTGAGTGGAGATCAAGATTGAAAAGACAATCACCCTGGAAGACAATAAAAGAAACAACTCAGGTTGAAACTACAAATTCAAGAAGATAGGAAAAGGGCTTTTGAAGATTCCATATATTCTAGAATTTTCTTCATTGTGTAGTTTCTTCTTTCTTGCATCATTCCTACGCATGAACTTGAACTCATCACCTGCCAAAGTGCCAGTGGAAAATCGCTAGCTATTTCTTCACCGGGTCCTATATATCCACGTGCTTGACCATGTATACAACCACTTCTCTCATATCATTCACTAAATTCTGAACCTCCTGTTAAACCATGCATATATGATGTTTTCCTGAAACACGTAGTTCTCACCCACTTCAAATCACTAAGATATACACGGTAAATTTCTCGCCTGGAACTGATTGTTCCATTCTTGTCTTTGCATTGTCTTAAAATCATCGGCAGCTATCTCTCCCATGGTTCGCAGCTGCGGGTCGCGGTTGCGGCATATCGGTTGGATATCAGGTGATACACACATTATAGAACATAAAAATTTGAAAAAAATTATTAAAAATAGAAAATACCAAAAAAGACACAATTTAAAAAAATATTCGAGTCGACTCTTAGTGGACTCGGATATTTTGGCCTATTCCATGCATTACAGATTCAAATCGGCCAATTTCGACTGAGTCAGAACGAGTCACCGCGGATATAAAATTATCCACGATTCGGGGATCCCTTCCGTTCCGATTATGATTCGGCCGAGTTGTATCAGACTTGGCCGAGATGGCGAACCATGTCGTGGTTAGCAATATCGGCCGATTTCGATACGACTCGGGCGAGTTGTAACCGGAACGGAAGGGACCGATATGATATCGATTCGCGAATCGCGAATAATATCATATCTACGGCGACTTACTCTGACTCGATCGATATTGGCCGATTTGAATCTGTGATGCTTGGTATCGACCGATATATCCGAGTTGATTCGGATATTTTTTTTAGATTGTGCCTTTTTTGATATTTTCTAATTTAGTAATTTTTTCAAATTTTTTGAAAATTTTTATGTGTTATAATGTGCGTATCACCCGATTTTCAACTGATATGCCACGACGGATGTGAAACAACGTGACTGCGACCCACGATAGGCGAACCCACGATAGGCGAACCATGATTGCACCTGTGTTTGGGCAGGAGGTCCAGTCAGTTACATACGAGAGTTCTGTTGGTATCTGGTGTGCAGAAACTAGTGAATTTAAATTTATGTGTCGATGGCTCATTATTGCAACTGGAGAGAATGCAGTGCCGGCAATTCCTGATATTGCTGGATTGGGAGATTTTCGAGGCAGATTATTGCATTCAAGCAATTACACAAATGGAGGTGAGTTCAAAGGGGGTAAAATTTTAGTCGTTGGTTGTGGAAATTCAGGCATGGAGGTTAGTTTGGATCTATGCAATAGTGGTGCTCAAGTTTCTGTCGTTGTCAGAGACAAGGTAACTCATCTTGATCTAATGCCATAATAGCTACAACGTTCTTGGAACTTCACTTCAGGATGTCCAAGTAATTCGATTCATTTCTAGACTACCCATTGTACCCAAGGAAGCATTAATTTTTACTCTCTCAATGAAGTTGCTGAAATGGTTTACAGTAAGATTAGTGGATATTTCCTCATCCTCTGTTCGGAGCTGATTCTAGGAAACACCAATAGACTTGGTATTGATAGACCAAAGGCAGGTTCATTGGAACTAAAAATAGCCGCTGGGAAAACTCCAGTGTTGGATGTTGGAACAATTGCTAAGATAAGATCTGGTGAAAACAAGGTAACCTTTTGGCTGTTCATAAAATTGCAGGCTCCATGTCTCATGTTTTGTAGTATTAAATAAAACATAACGAGCATTTCCTCCTAAACTTAAGACGGCATACCAACTAAGCATGTGCATACTGGGATCTGCTAATGTTCGCTTGGTGGTTGTCTTGAGCTTAAAAAGATGTTCCACCTGGTTTCTGGCGCTCAAGTGGTTCATGATATTCAAAAAATTAGACCTCAAGGTGCAGAATTTGCGGATGGGAAAATGGAGGATTTTGAGTTAATAATTCTAGCAACAGGTTACAGAAGCAACGTAGGATCGTGGCTAAAGGTAAAAAGAGAACATTGACTTGAACAAGACAAGTTTCTTTCTTGCCAGATGTCTTTCAAGCTATAAAACTACTCTTTCTTACTAATTAGTAAACCAAGTATTTAGTTCTTTGCTCAGCAATGCGTCCTTCAATTTAACCAGGTTGACCTCTGTCTAAAAGAAGACTATCCTAAACGCTTAAACCCCAACAGCTGGAAAGGTGAATACGGAATATACAGCGTGGGTTTTACTGGAGAAGGCTTGTTTGGAGCTTCTTCTGATGCTAGAAGAGTAGCAGAGGATATCGCAAGGCTATGGGGTTCTGAAACAAAGCATGTGTATGATGAACCTCATGATCTCTGTGTATACAATTGATCAAGAACAAAATGCATCGACAGATTGAACATCAGATAACAGCCCTGGCTCAGGCATACATAGGCTTCAATAGCTGCAGGGAAAATGGATGTGATTTCATATATTTACGGACAGAAGAATTTGAAACATCTAATGATGAAGGGATCCCATTCAATGTAGGCTCAGGATACTTCTGTATACTACATTCTCTTTGTATTTTAGCACATCAAGCATACTTAACCATACGTAGTAAATGAAATTGCAAGATCTGCTTTTCCTTTTCTCGCAAAGTCAGGAATTTCCAATCCAAGATTGGGAAAGCCTGTCATTATCCTCGTCTTTTGTCTTGTACTAAGCAGCAGACCTAAAGGAACACCACCCTTTGCCCTGTCAGAGAATTGTGATGCCCTTTGTCTTTGTGACCAGGTCCACAAACAACAGGGAAAATAGTCTCCAGACCTTAAAGAGTCCAGACATTTTTCGCCACTCGAAACAACTCTATAGGGCTCTTGTCAAATCATAAACCGAACCATTCAGTGACGGGTCTGGTCCCTTTGTGTAATTCGTAGGAATACTGGGCCACTAGCACTAGCCACTAGTACATTTGTTAGCAGTCCACGTTTGAATATGTCATCGCCTGCTATGGCAAAAGTAGATGAACAGGAGCGGCATTGATTTCGCACGGCAGACGATGCAACGTAGTATATTGATTGGGATTAAATAGACAGGCATTAAATATTAGCAATCTTAAATTGACAGTCGCGAAGGTTAAGACCAAATAGCTTCAATTATGGCAAAACCTAAAAAAAATTCTGAAGAGAAGATGACTCCAGACATCCAAGTTGGCAAGGAAATTAGGAAATATGGAAGCAGACGTCTTGAATGATGGAAGCACCGCAGTATGCCTGGGAGTTCAGTTTTTGATCAATGCTGCAGGCGGAACGCAAGCAATAATCAGGGGAACCTTCTACGACTAAGAATACAAAACCAATAACAATACTAGAAATAAAAAAAATGCCACACCCTCGTCTTTCAATGAAGAAGGCAGCAAGAACAGAATCTAGCGCAGGGGCAAATTGGCTTAAGCAGGACCTTTATAGACTCTCATACACTATGCAAAATCCTTTAAATCCGGTCTACCCAAGCACTCGCTTGCGTTTGTATAATGTGTCCGCTCATTAATTCACTCTCTCCGAAATGTCCCTTTGGTCTCTGATGATTCTGCCTGTACGCATGTTGTGACGGTGAAGAAAGGATATCTCATAATCACGTCAGGGATGGGCAATAAAACGGGTGCTCTGAACATCATTTTGTTATGCATTCTTGCTTAGCAATCACGATTGAATTAAACGAAGGACCACGCCTCAAGTCATGCCACAATTGTAAAGACGGCCATTTTTTGAAAGACTTTCCGACTTCCTGCTTTGTGTTGCTATGGCGGTATATGGAAAGGCAAAACTTAAAACTTCTGATACAGATAAGTATAAGAATGAGCTGAAACAGTAGCCAATTGTATGGACTATCTATATGCTGCACAGGCTGTTCAAACAGAAATTTTACAGATCGAAATTCAGAGTGCTTTCGGCACTTAATGTTGGAATTTTCGACTCCTCAGCCAAGTTCACAGCTGCAGATATCTGACAACATAATAAGAGGGAAAAGAAAAGCAATCAGAGGCTGACACATTAGACACGTTTAATTACACTTGGGAACAATACAGTAAAAGCAATAAAGATATTGTGTTAGAAGGGAAATCCAAATTGTCAGGCGAGCATGCGAAATGCAAATTCAGGACTTCAAATGCAAAATCAGGAGAGTCCTTGAGTCAATTGATATGTCCAAAACATAAAATGGGAACTAAAATTGATGACTTGGGAGAAAGAAACCAATCTTATACACTTGTCGTTGTCACAAATTTGATCATAGAATGTGCTTAAGCAAAAGAAACACAAAATGCAGCTTTGAAGAAAAGCCATATCAGGAGTTTTACTTGCATGGTTATATCTTAAGCAGCCTCACAAAGAAACCTGCTCGGATTGAAAATGATCTTCAGTAACAGTAATAATCTGGCCCAGATTTTCTAACTCTAACGTCAAGAAAATCTGAAATGGTCCCGTCTTCAAATCATCTTAACATTCTTATCTCTCGATCAAAAACAGAAACGACACATTAGATGTTAGCTTAGAAAATAAATTAAACAGGAAAACAAAATTTGCACAGGATTGTCACCGTCTGTCCAACCAGTTTCACTAGTAATAAGTTTCATAATCTGAAACTGAAAGCACCAAAAAGCAGGCAGCAAATAAAGTAATAATGTCTATTTAATGTCTTTTTTATCAGAAGAAAGTTCTTATATCTCTACTTAATCAGCTAAGGCTGAAACCGGAAAGACTTTTAGAAGTATTCTGAACCCCAAGAAAAAGGAACCTGTTGAGCTTTCAAAGATTTACAAGCATTATCATACAAAGGCCCAAATATTTTGTGAAAGCTAGCAGAAAAAAAGAATATCGGGGAACAATTCAATGATCGAAGCACACAGCCGATGAGGGTACGAGACTGAGAATATGAATTTGAGCGAGTCCCAGTTCAGGCAATATGTGAAAATCTATTCCCGAAATAGTCAAAGTCAAATTGGAAAATGAGCTGATACACGTACTCTTAGTCAGAGAGAGCCAAAGATTGCCAGCTAAGTTTGTATGCTATCCTAGCAAGCTTCTATTTGAAATTGATTCCACGCATGGCTTGGTAGTTTATAGGTGACCCAAACCCAAGTTCTTTCCTTCTTCTAAAACTAAAAAGGTGGAGCTCAACTAATCTCTAACCAAAATGCCGTGTTGGCATCACCAATTCAATTGCTTCTCCAGTTGTACATTAAGCCAGCAATGGCATTCAAATACAAATTTCGAGTTGGAAATATACGAGTTGTAATACGATTAATTGAATATAAACACTAGATACAAAAGGGTCTACCATACTATACAGTTTAATACCTGATCCAACGATAATGTACTAGGGCTATTATCTACTACTAACTTCATTTGCATGATTTCTAAGTAAAGGCAAACACATGACAGAAAAGCAGTTTAGAAAGCACATACAGAAGTAGTATCAGTCAAACATAGTTGGCATAAATTTTTCAAATTGACGAAGTACCTGGACTTGGCAACACTGCCAATCATTATACATGGAGACAAAACAAAACCCAAAAAACACAACTCTCCTCGTCTATAAAGCCAAATACAATTTTCACCATGAAAGAATAACAAAACACCAGTTCCTTGACCACAAGTTTACTCATTTCCCATCATTACAGCGAGGGAAAACTTGAAAACAAAGAACCTGACTAGAAAAATTGAAACTAACACATAAAAGCATGCCAACGACAATTAAACAAGGATAGAAATTTATGCAAATAGAAGTAACATACCTTAAAACTCCCGTTTAAGCTAGAAATCCTGGTCCAGTCCAATCCCAACACCTTAGTGGAGCTCCGATAGGAAGCTCTAACCACATCATTCCCGTAAATCCTACGGGAAACAGCAAAATCCCAGGCATTCTTCCCGAAATCATAGCTGGGCTCCACAGTAGTCAAGCCGTCATGAGTATAACTGTACTTCAACATGCAATCATTATCCGAATGAAAACCATAACAAGCAGAAACCTTGTTAGCCGAGTCTATCAGAAAAGTCCCATCCAATGCCGTCCGATTCTCCCCCTTCCAGTGCGTGTACGTCAAGTTCAAAGGCCTCTCCATTACCCTCACCGTATTCATAAATTGAAACCTCACGTCCTTAAACATTATACATACACAATCAAAAAGAGAATTCTTTCGTCATTAAAACAAAGGGAAAAAGAAAGAGAGAAAAAAAAGAGCGGAAATTAGAAATCAGTAGTTAGGCTATTGTTAGAGACGTACTTTATTAGGGAAGTTGTAGTCGATGCTGAAGGATGCAGGCTTCTCAACGGAGAGAGTGAGGCCGTTCAAGGAAGGTCCGTTGACGAAGCAGGCGTCGGTGATGAAAGCTTTGAGTTTCACGTCACCGCCGTCGAGGGTGACAGTGCCGACGGCGCCAGTGACGTCGCTATCGTAGTGTCCATTGAGCGCGGCTTTTATCATTTTCCTTTTTTTTTCTTTTCCTAATTTTTCTGGGTGGAAATATTTACGGAGGAATTGAGGCGGGCGAGTGGATTTTGCGGGGCTCCATTTATGGTTGTTTAGGGGCGGTGGTGGAGGGAACGAGGGAAAGGTTTTTAATATTTAAAAAAAAAAAAATTTACACCACAGACTAGAGGCGGATATGGATTCGGTGAGTCCGGTTGTCTTTTGACTTTTGTTTTGTTATTTTTAGTTGAAATGCAATTTCATCGTCCAATTGAGCTGTGTGGACCTATTGGGCCTTTTGCCTAATTGTTTTATTGGATTGTAAGATCCTCCAAAGTGGGCTTAAAAGGATAGCTGCTGAAGGCTTTATAATGTCAGCTACGCAACTCAAGACTTATATTGCTTGGGAATTGGGATCCAACCTAGCTAGATTGAGGTGGGGAAAGGAAAAAAAAGGAAAATAGAAAGGCGAACGAAGATTGAGGATACGACTATACGAGGACTCGACAAATTAGAACCAAGAAGAAGAACTATATGGTTAGGTCCATTGGAGATAACTTCAATCCGTCGTGTCATCATACTAATGTATCATTTGTCCATTAAATACAGTAGAACTTCTCTTCTCATATAGTATTTGGCATCAAGAAAACCAAAATGCTTAATTGACAGCACTTATCTTGACTGTTGCCCAAACGAGAACAAAGAAAGACGAAAAAACATGTTTGTTTGTCCTAGTAGTAGAAGCTCATAGTAATCACAGTTCAACATTTTGTCTGGTTTGGGGTACTGATGTTTCTCTTCCTTTTTTTTTTTTTTTTTTGAAGGAACTGATATTTCTCTTCTTGGTTCACGACCCAAAGCAAAAAGGAATGGTCATTGGGGGATCCTCAATCCTCATCCAAAAGTGTTGAATCCCTAATTATTCTTGCCAGGATCGATGCATGACAAAACAATGCTGATCCAAAGGCCAATTGCGACGAACCCCTCGAGATTGCGGAGACGACGAGTGCTCAATGTGTCTGCTAGCCAGCTGACTCACCATGGTTCAAAGTCACGATCGCGGCCCAAACCGTTCCACATCGGTTTCGGCATATCGATCGCTGTCTCGGCGAGACGCAAATTTTTAAAATATTTAATATTTTAAAAATTGTAAAAAATATGATAAACAAAAATAATTTAAAAATAGCAAAAAAAATAATGATTCGAGTAGACTCGGGATGACTCGGCCGTTTTTATCTGTCTCGAAGACGTTTTAGACGAGTTCTCGACAATTCATTATTTCGGAGTTATCTCGTCCCGGTATCGGATCGGAAAGTTTCGTTCCAGTGACGACTCGGACGAGTCGTCTCTGTCTCGGCCGAGTCTTTGAACCATGCTCACTGCTAGTATATCAAGCAAAGCAATCTAGAGGGAGCTAAAACCGGACTCCCCAGAACCCAGATTGTGAATCCGATAGATAAAAGATCTGCAGCTTGTAAATATGCATACGCTACCAGAAAAGAAAGCAAAACATAAGAACAGAAAGCTGTAAATTTTTTTTTTCTGTAGAAAGCTGAGCTCCGTTTTCAGTCAGTTTCCTAAGAAGAGAAAAAGAATCTCTGATACCTTGTGAGTGCGACACTCACTAAATTTTACCGGTTGGAGCAAAATGGATTCTTGCAAAAACCTGCAGAGAGAAAATATTTACGGTGGTCGAGTGAGGGGTACAGTTTTACACCTTAAAAAGGGTAAAAGGTAATAATCCTTGAGTGGCCTATACGGAATCAGCACGCCAATGAGACACAATTGTCAAGTGCTAGTAGTGTCTATCCCTCGACTTTTACTGTTAGGTTCAGTCCCACAATGACCACTTGCAGAATTTTTTTTCACCTGAGACTGATACTGATGTAATCCAACAAAGCGTTTGACATGTTTTGCGAAGATGATGAAACTCGGGAAATGAAGAAGTTCGCCGGTTATGTAAGTGCTTTCACGGGCTTCCCTTTCTTGTTTTTGGGATGATAAGGTGATTTTTACAGGACATTCGACGGGATAAGTTTAGGTACTAGCCTCTTAGGTTACGCCTTTTGGACGCCATGGGATAAACTGAGAGTTGTTCAGTTTCCACTAGGATTTTTTGTGTATTTGGCTGCTAAACTATCCCGTTCATATTTAGGCACCTTGGCTTTATCCCCTCGTTTTGTTGTACTTCTGATTGCTTGTATATATGGAGAATTGGAGATATATATATTTATATGTATTGGAAACAGAGATAACTAGTAGTAATTTGTTCAATATAATGCAACAAGGATAATTCATCATCTGCAATGTCTTGTTTGACTGCAGGAAAGAATGAAAGCAAAAAAAAAAAAGGCGTTCTTTTTGCTCTTTCAAACGAAGCCTTGTGCTTGCTTCTATGTATGTTCTTCTTCATTCATGGGTCTGCATTTTAGCATTAGCATCTACTTTTAAAGAATAATTAAACTACGTTCCAAAAGTCCAATTGAGGCACGTTATACATTTAGGAAACGTTGAGAACCTGATCATATAAAACAAGTCGAGATCCAAGTCTCCCGTTTGAATGTTTGGTTTGCTAAAAGAGAGTCCTTGATAGTTATTCTTTTTAGAGTGTTTGCACTGAGGGATGACTTTTACAGGAAAGCCTTCAGATACTTTGAGAAAAGAACATATGCTTGCTTATTCCTCAGAGCTAAATCTTCTTTGAATATTCACTATTCATATATTAGCATGCTCTACATTCATTTCCCGAGAAAGAATCTGTTATTTTTATCAATTGAAATTGAATTGATGTGTATAAATACGGATTCGCACATTATTATACCTTGTTGACTAGTATATACTAAATCATATAAAAACAGAACAATAATCATACAATAGTTATAGTTGGCGTACATTTTTTCAACCGCATTGGGACAGAATCAGAAATTAATGCCAAGACGAGAAAAAAATATTTGACATGATCTTTGTCTTCCATGTTCCTTGACCAACAAGATGTGACCCGTCGGAGGAACAGGAACCATTGGTGACACAAAATCTTACTGTCAAAAAAAAAAAAAGAAAAAGAGCAGTGAATTGAGGGTACAAGGACAAATGGACAAACAATGCAAAATCCGTAGAATAAGGGCCAGATGAAGTTGTCACGTAGACCATGGTCAGATACTGTTCTTAAGTCGGTGTTAATTTTTCTAAAAGCATACGCGCTTTGAAATATTGCACTGCCAAACAGGAACGACCCTGTGTACTGGTGTGTACGTTTTATTTGTGGACACCATGAAGTAAAAGAATAATTGTTTGGTATCAACCTCAAACCGAAGTGATTCGAAAAGCTTTACTGTGGGATGAGGAGAAAACAAAAACCAACTGGGGCCTAGTTGTATTCTTGACGAAAGCCAGGGGTAAACTAAAGAGAAGGTAAATGTTACTGCTAATTGAGGATGAGTGGAACTCACCAGCAGTGATAATTCTAAGAAGCTTGCAGCCTGGCGAAGTACTGCTATCATTTCTTTGCACATGGAAATGATTAATGATGGTCCGCTTCTATCTTTACTCCTTTCTTTTTAATTCTTTTGTTTTCTTTAATACTTTTGGAATCCAACTTTGGACTCTCCCACACCTATAATCATCTATGACCAAGACTTGCTCTGCTTCCTTTCTTATACTCCTAACTACTTTTTAGTGATGGTAGTATAAATGTTACTTATGCTCTGTCTTCTAGTGAAGGTAGTATAAATGTTAATTTTGGATATTGTTGTTTTTGTGGATAAATACACCAACTGTGTTTAGATTGTAAAATTATTCCAAGTTATTTTTGTTTGTATCACAAACACAATTTTCAATCGCAAACACGTACATAACATCCTGCATGCAAAGTACTAGAGTAATTATTACATATATTATTTTAAATAATTTACTACTCAAACATACTAATTGGGGGAATGAATGGGATTGAATGGTACTCGAGAAAGGAGTGTAAGTGAAAGATCAGTGTTCGAAATATCCCGCTTACACTTAAAAGAAAAAGATGGATTAACCGCACCCAATTATGTCCAACCCCAAGTCCCAACCATATATATTTGTCCCAGTTTTAATAATCAACAGGCACTCCAATCATTTTAGTGTCTCAACGTACTTCGAGAAAATCTCGAGCGTTCAGCGCTCCATGCTTGACTGCCATAAATCTAGCTAAGAGACAGTCATGTTCATATTCCTTTCCGTTGTTCAACAATGATTACTACTACTCAATTTCATCCCAAAATTAAGCTAAAAAAGTGGCTATGCACTGCATTTCTTCGTCATAAAGTAGTCCCTCGCATGAGATACTCAATACCAACACCAACGAAGCACGCTTTTTGTTCATGCATCAAAAGGCGAAGATGGAGTTTGACTTCCTGCTATCATTCGTCATTCAGTAGTCGAATTTTTCCTCCATGAAAAAAAAAGGCTATATTTTGCAATTGTTTCCCTAGATTTGACTGGGCATTCATGGCTTACACATTAATGTACCCTGCAGAAACTGTTTTTGGGGTTTTCTCACGGTCTATGCGTCCTGCAATCTGCAATATCTAATGTTGTGCCGTATTTGTTCGTGATTGACTTTTCTTCCTGGTTGGTGCATGCAATAAGCATGAAAAGAAGAACAAACAGGCCCTAATCAAGCACACCTGAACTTGGTTAAATTCTGGCTAGCTGCGAAGCAGAAATGGAACTTGGACTAGATTAATGATAACTAAGGTTAAATTGAAATTATACATACTAATACCTGGGAATAGAAGGTAATTTAGCAGCGTAAGCTGGAATCAAACAAGTAGCTACTAGCTAGTGATACTATTTAAACCTCGGTTCAAAGGGTGATATAGCTACGCCAACTAACCAGCTCAAACTCGAAGGTTGTTTGTATTTCTTGAATTAACACCACCACGACGACGACGACGATGACGATTGGAACGCCGCTGATCATCACTAGCACAAAACATCGCCTCCCAAATCTCAGCAAACACCTCAATGATCAGCCCATGATAATGCCTCGAATTCAACGACAAAAAACACTGCAGCAGCTGCTCCAAATCTCTCTCCTCAAACATCTGCTTCTCCAATATCATCTCCATCATTGACCTCTTAAAATCCTCGTAAGGGTCCTCACTCTTCTTCACTATTGCAAAGCTCTCCTTCACCTTCCCATCCACGCTGCATGGTATCAGCTTTTTGAACACCGACAACCTCGCCGGTGACTCGTTCTCCGCCGCTGACGACACCGAAGACGGCCTGTAAATGGTCGTCGACCTCGATACTCCGCGTTTCGTCGAGTGCTTTTTGTTCTTTTTCTTGCTAGTCCGCTTGTGACGCCTTGTAATGGGCAAAGGGGTCTCGCGAATGGTTTCGAGATTTGGGTTGAATTCCGAGGAGGAATCATCGGTTGAGAAACTTCTCCAAGAAGATATCAGGGTTTCAGTCTCTATCATGCTCTCTTCTTCTTCTTCTTCTTCTTCGTCTAATATTACTTCACCACCTTCGCTGCTGAAAAGCCCGCTTTCAGCTGAGGAGGTGCTCGCGCGGAGTCTAGCCGGAGGAGCTCTTTTCTTCTTCCCTCGTCGTTTCTTTTTAGATGGCGGAGGTGGCGGTGGTAAGGCTAATATTTTCTTGTCTTGGTCGGAGTCGCCGGAAGCGCAGGAGTTGTATATCTTTCGACGAGGGGTCTGATGTTTGTCGTCGTAGATCTTAGCTACAACGTGCCATTTCTCTTCTTGCTCCCAGCTGAATTCTTGTTGCGACGATGATCTGGTGCGGCCGTCGTCGGAGTGTTTAATTGCAGCGGGCTTCATTGAGGCGAAGCCACAGCCGATGGATGAGAAAGCGGAGGACACGTGGTGTCTAACGGACGATGAGCCGGAGCTCTTGGGAGGGTTTGTGTAATGATCAATGGTGAGGAAGTTGGGGTTGACTGGGGAAAGTCGGAAGAATGTAGGGACAGGATCATGTGGGAGAGTGGAGGCGTCTTTAGAGCGACAAGAGTGGAAGGTTGTGGTGACAAGTTTGGAGACACGAAGCTTAAAGCTCTTGCTGGCCATGGATGGAAATTGGGTTTGAAATATTGGGGTTCCCCGGGGGGGGCGGGGTGGTGCGGCGGTATGGTGGAGGTTAGTCGTCTGGGAACCGTGAATTGAGAAATGCCTGCGAAAGTGTCAAATTGTGAACTGTTTGAAGATGAAGATGGTGTTTATATAGGGAGTATGGAGCGTGTTTTAGTTGCAAATATATAAAAAATAAAAAAATAAATAAACATAGAAGTTACAGGGATTTGCTGAGAACATGATTGAGAAACAAACCATTGTTTTAACATGAATTTTTTTTTTGCTGAGAACATGAATTTATTGGTTTGCTTTTTTTTTATTTTTTATTCTTACTATACGCCAGTGCACCCTGGATCAGTAAAGAATTTTATTTTTGGCAGAGAATAATACCAGCAGCATACGTTTTTGTTGGATTACTAAAAGCAAAAATAATCCATCACCTTCGCTATACATCGCGCCTATTTCAGTATTCACTGGTCTCTCCGCTGAGCGGAGGCGAAATCAACTCCGTTGTTTGTCAAATAGATTCTTCCTTTTGTTGGCAAGTGACTAAGTGAGCAATCTGCCACTGCATGCACGCTTGACTAGCCTATTAATGTGATTTCATGTAAATCATAAAATACGGCCACGAAATTGTTCGCATTCTATTTAGATATGTGGAAAAAAATCCATAGTACTTATGGGGTCTAATAGAAACTTTTTCAATAAAAAAAAAATTGACCTTTTTGTGGTGAAAATAGATTGTGCTAATTTGAATTCAAAATTTATATCATTATGAATGGTCTTAAATTTTTTGACATTTTTTGTTCATTTTGATGGCATTTATTTTTTCTTCTTAATTGGTAGAGAGGATGTTTTTATCTATTTTTATCATATAAGCGGAGATGAAAGATTTGTTTTAATTGTGTTAAAAAAATACTTTTACCTTTTTGGCACGCTACACTTCAAAGTTGATTGAAGTGCAATTTTAGAGGGGATGGGGTTGGGTTGAATTGGATGATAAGATGGGAAATATTATAAGTAAGAAATTCTAAATTCAAGATTTTTCACTTACAAAAAAAATGTACAATTTTAGAAATTCTAGCATATCAATAATTAGGATAGTGGTATCAAACAATTCAACTAATTAATATTTGTAATTAATTTTTTAAAACATCTTTTAGTGTTAACAAGCTTTTATATTAAAAACAAGTTTCTATCTAACTTCTATGGGCTTTTTTGTCATCTTAATGTTAGGGGTGTGGATTTAGACCGAAGGAGTTTGGATTTAGCCCCACCCATTATTAAAAACGCTCAATTGGGCCATTCTATCTATATTTTTTAGGGGCATTTTTGCCAATTTGTTAAGCAAAAAATAGTACAACGAGTTAAATGAAACTTTAGAAAGGTTTATTGATCATTCGTATACATTTTGAATTTGTTTTTGAAATTGAAGAACAACAAATAGAAAAATAATTTTCTCAACAAAAAGAGTTATAGCACGAGTTATCATTGCATTCCTAAATCTTGTGAAAATATAATAGAAATATTTTAGCAAGAAAATGATTGGATTGACATCAAAAAAATAGAAAGAAAAAGTTCAAAAAGAAACACGAGAAAACATTTGGGAAAATTTTGCACTTGTGAATGGATAAAGAAAAATAATAGAAAAATGTCTTATTAGAAAAGGAAATATTTCCTTAGAGCTCATAGTTTTTTTTTTTATATATAGTTTTTTAGTCAAGTTATTTTCTTGCTAATCCTGTGTTATAGCTTGTTACTAAGAAATTTCTTTGTCCTTATATTCTTCTTTAGTTTCAAAATAATTCTCCAAAAAAGCGTGCCAAAGGTCACTAACTTCTGATCTAAAATTTTATTTGTTTTTAACTTATCATACTATTTTTTTTTTTGTCTATAGAGTGACAAAAATTCCCTTGCACTTGACCAATAAAATACACACAATGATCCTATTAAACACTTTTAAGAGTATAATGGATCATTGGACATAAAAAATAGTATAATGAATTAAATAAAATTTTAAAAAAGCTTGCTGACTAACGACGCACTTTATATCCTTAAATATACATTTTTCTTTTAAGAATCCTTAAATATACATTTGGAGACAAATATTGAATATACATGCACTCGGAGAGGCAGCCAAAAAAAAAAAACAACAACAAAACTTGCTGTCTCCAAGGAGAAAATGGATTGACACAAGCCCAACTCTACAGCCGATTGGCGACTTTCCTTGCAAGAATATCTGTCATATCCCAAAGACAGGTGAAATCTGAAGGGGACAAGGTAACTCTCGAGAAGCTGGTTGGAGATTACATGTGGAAGTCGAATGTTGTTGCTTTCTGGCCTAAAAGAAATTATTCTTTTGAACCATAATTGTGGGGAAAAGTCAATAAAGAGGCGACAAAACACCCAAGAGGAGGCGCGTGTGCTCGTACGGTAGTGAGTAGTAAATAGCAATCGGCCAAGTCTTCTCCACTCTCTGACGTCCAAAAGCACAAGACTCTGTAAAACGATAACATCACATTATATTCAACTTTATAACAGCGTCCTAATTCACCTGATTCATTTACCCCAATGTTCAAATTTTGAATTGCTGGACTTCATTGCATCACGCAAAGATGTGAGGTTCGACTGATTGCTTGACAATTAAAAAAGGAGAAAACCAGGTTCCTCTGTAATTGATCCCAACCCAACTGATATGAACCATCAACTTTGAAAGCTTAACAGTATACTATATATATATATGTATGTATATTTTGCTTTTACTTCGAAGTTCAAATTGGATATCCCAAGCTATGTTCCAAATTTGAGCCATCAATTAGATATTTAGATCGTGCAATTGTGTAAATAACGGCGAGCCCTTTGATAATAAACCATATGCAATCCTACCAACAATTTTAATTTGAGAAATCTAATAAAACGTTCTCAAACACATTCGATCTCAAAAGGCTCGGGACATTACGATAGCTACATTGGTGGAAGACATTTATCACTTAAACTTGTTGTTTTAAATGTGCTCCGTTTGTTTAATAAGTAGAGATAAGAATCATATATGTACCAAGATTAGTTTTTATGTATTAGAGACATAATACAAGTAGTTTCTCAGTGTCATGTGTACTAACTGTATAGCTAAATCGAGTTTATGCTCGCATTTGTATAGTTTTTGATATCAAATATGGTCAAATTACAGTTTGCTCGCCCCTTTTCTTCTTCTTTTTCTAAGGCATCAAGTCTTTCTTTAAAAAAGAAAAAAAAAATTTGGCCGACGACTTAAAATAAACAAAAACGGATTCCTTGTTCTTCACTTCTTTTGATGTTGCTGTCTTTCTTCTAAAAGACTAAAACCTCCGAAGCAACAGCTGCTTCGTGGCTGTCGGCAGATGAACTGAAAATTTACGTGCAGACTAATTCTTTACACACAAGGACTTGGTAATCCAAATTAATATACCATTCTATTGTAAGTTTTGTAAAATTTGCTTTATATTATTGAAAATTTCCTTGATTCAACAGAATACTATGTCGAATGATATAATACTCAACATTTTGTTACTCAATATGGTAGACATGTTCAGAACTTGACGCAAGTGCAAGAATGCAATGGATTTTTTTTTTTAAATTTTTAAAACGTGTGAGGAAAAAACTTGCAGCTGTCCAACATACTGTCAAAGGTGAGGATGATATGCTGGAGAAATAATTAAACCTATGATTGTTTATTTGCTTTTCCATTTTTTTTGTCTCCCTCTTTCAGAGAGACTAATAAAGCAGAGTTGGATGGTGAAAAGCTAAAAAAGCAACCTTTTGTCTCTACCATCTATTAATCATCGTCATCTTATCAAATGCAGCTCCCCGTCCCCGGCGCCGCTGCGACTGTTTTGTTCTTGGAATGATTTTTTTTATTATTATTAACGTACCCGAAATTAATCTCACGCTTATCAGAGAAAAACAGAAACAAAATGATTATGTCAGGATGCATGGCCTTGCATACAAAGCAATTTCCAACTATTGAAAATGATTTTTACCTTCTCGGAGAAGACTGAAAATTTTGGTACCTCGCTAAGGTAATACTAAAATTATGAATCGGACGCGAGGAAAGCAGCTAGACTTTCGTGGACGGAGAATGCAGATGTAGAACTTTTTCCTCTGGAGACCCACAGAAAACGAAAGTCATTTGTAGAAGCAATCTCAAAAGGTTGGGGTTGGGATCCTAGGGAACAAAATTATCCTTCCCTTTTCTATCTTCTTTTTATTTCGGATAAATAAATAAATAAACGTTATGAAGTTGGCTTTTGGAGGTAGGAAATTCATTTCTCGCCTGTTGTGATTGTACATGATTTAACACTTAATCTTTTGGACAAATATTTTGAGACGTCTCAAAATAATAGAAAGTATAACACTTTCAATGGAATTAAGAGAGTACTTAGTTAAGAACATTTAAAAAAACCACTAGAAACCTACTGGTTAGGGAGTCCTCTTCACTGAGATTCAGGATTCGAATCGAGAGACCTCTCTATTGGGGTTCAACATTCAAATCTTGTGTCTCACAGTTAGGATTGGAGAAAGGTAGGAAGGTAAAAAAAAAAATAAAAATCAAAGAAGTAAAAATCTAAACCTGACAGCCGGGCAGCAGAGCCAAAAAGGCTAGATACTAAAGACGATTCAATTGGCTAACTTGCCTGACAACTGAGTTGGGTTTTGAGTACGTTAATACGCACGTTTAGTCGCATAATGTACTTATCCTTGCAAGGGTAAACTTGGGGGCTGTAATCAGCAATCGCCACCGGAGAAAAACTTTGGGCCCAGGTTTCAGGTCCAGAGAGTCGGCAAGAGGCCTATTTGTTGCTCTACTATCTCATTGATGCCCCAGCTGACCGCTCAAGCACTTGCCGTCCACGACATTGTGGGTTTTTGGCGATCCAGTTGGAATCCAGAAATTGTTGTATTGTTCTTGAGACGCAGATGAGAACATATTATTTGGTAGTTGTAATATCTTTAAAAAGATGTGTGGAAGGAAACTGGCTTTTCTATTAGAGAACTAGTTTTGGGTTTCTATTAGAGAACTAGTTTTGTACCCATTCGTTAAATGAGAATTATTTAAAAATAATAAATTATTTAGTGTAATTCATAAAAATATTTGCATAAAATACAAATTTATTGTATAATCTATTATAACTTTTCTTAAATATATTACTATGTGCACATTATTATTCAAAAATAGTCTTATAATGTAAATTAAAACATCTAATTCAGTGATTAATAATTCAAAAATACAAAAAAAAAACATTTAACGATATGATAACATTCAAAAACTTGAAAATAGGCAAGATCAAATCTTAGCTGATCTTTTGTAAACAAAAGAATGGCCAACCCGTTACCAAAACATCAATTTTGGTACTTAATATAAATGACTTAAAGGTTAATGTGAAAAGAAAAGAAGTCGAATGAAGTATTAATAAAATATCATAATTTAGAATCAATCAAGTCATAGGACCACAGTAACCTTTCAAATCTGTTCACGGCTAATAGAAGCAAAACAAAAACATAAGATGTATTTTACTCTTAAGTCAAAAACATAAAAAATCTAAATAGTCTGATATATATTGCATGACGTGAATTGCTATATGACAATGAATTTGATGTCTTGCCATTTATGTAATCAGTGACACCTTCTTGTTCTTTAGAAACTTTCTACCAAAGTCTAAAAAAAAAAACATTGAAAACTGCACAAATTTTTTTTAACCCCAGAAACCTCGAAAATAAAAAAAAAATTAGCACATTGTTGAAGACAATTAATAAATTGTCAAAAGAAATAAAAAAATCGTGTGAAAACACATAATTTAAAAGGTCACTTTTAAATCACTGACCAAAAAACAATATCTGTTCTACTTGAATTGAAGAGTGAATCCATAAATTGAAATAACAAATTAATTACAAAAACCTTGTCAAAAATAAAAACCAAATTGTAACTTTTGAAGATTTACTTGAAAAATTCAAATTCAATGACCTAACTATGAAGAAAGTGTAGGAAATTACAGACCACATACAGCGAATATAAACAAAGTCCAAATGCGGTCTTTGCATTGAAGGAAATAAAAATGAAGTTTCAAATCCGGTCCTTGCATTGAAGTAAAAAAAAAAACTTTCCAAAAAAACTGGTGGAAAAGTGTAAATATTTTCACTGCTTGATAAAGTGATGAGTAATAGATCGAGAACCATATATATGAGTAAAAATGTAGAGTATCTGCGATAGGCATAATCTGATAAAGATAATCTAATTTTTGAATTGATATTTCGAACCTTTGAGTTGAAGATGAGAGAGAGTTAAAAACATAATTCAAAATTATTTATACTAATTCCCAAGAAATTTAGGGTTAAGGAAAAAAAGGTGAAAGAATAGAAGAGATAATTATGGAATGATTATTTAGAATTATAAAGGCAAGAGAAAAAAGAGGGATGGAATAGCGTAGGTTATTAGGGGGTTAATTCATAAAGTGTGTTGCACCTACTTGCCCTGTCGTTAAGCCACGTAGGAAAGAGATAAAATAAAAAAATAAGCATGAGAGTACGACTTTATTATATATATATATATATATGATGTCAACACAAAAAGTTGATTCGCTTTAAAGGGGCAATAGAAGAAAATCCCAAAAACTTAATACAACAACTATTTAGGACATGGATAGTATTGATCATTAAAGCAGTTGAAGATTACGGTTATTATAAAATGTTGACAAGGTTTATATTTCGTTTGTGCCCAATAAAATTAGTTTATGGTATATTTATCAGAAAAAAGAAATTCCACCGTTACCAGGTTAACAAATTTAGATCAATACTCAAGGAGGTCATAACCTCGGAATCCAACGCCGTTCCATTCTTAAGATTTTAACCTTAATTGCTTTGCCATTTTAATGATCAAGACCACGTGTGATGAGCTGAAGCCCTGGGGAATATCTCAAACCACATTTACAGTCCAAGTCGGTTTTTTTTTTTAAAAAAAAATTCAGACATGGCCAGCTGGCCATGCAATAACCATACCCGGCGGCTTCATTGCCACCGGAACTTTCAAAGTGTGAAGGCCAGCCGTTAATCCAATTGCACCAAGAAAGTTGTTAAAATGATATGATATTTTATTAAACAAGTAGTCTCAATTCTAGATATTGGCTAGCTAGCTAGTAGCCGGAATTGGAGCAGCACTGTATGGTTTAGAGTTAGACTCCTCAGTTCTCTCGTCTCTTAGTTGTGGGTGAAACCGTGAAAGTCTCTGGATCCCATTGGACTTTGACGGGGAAAAAACGACGTGACGCGAGTCAGCTATGGCGTGGTGTCGGTAGCACCCAAGTTTTGTCGATATATTTAATCATGGACTCTGGAGCAAGCAAACATATGATTCGGAGAGGAATCAAATTATTCGATATTTAAATTTAGTTTAATTTGATAAACGTTCATTCGAATTTGATTTATTAATTTGTTAAATTGGATTTGACCAGCATTTTATGTTCGATAACTTTCGAATTCAATAAAAATTTTCTTCAAATTCGATTCGACAAATAAATGAATTAAATTTGAACAAAATTTCAAATCCATTAAAATAATTAAACCAGTTTAAACACAAAAATATATGATTTGATTAGACTTGTTTATATCCTAAGCAGAGACTTGGAGGACTGAAAAGGGGAGAAATGAATCAAGCAACCGTCCTATCCTTTCCTTTCCTTTCCTCTCCTCTCCTCGACCAATTGGCCCATGACCATAAATGCAAATCGGTTGATACAATTGAATGGATGATAAGTAAGGAATGAAAGAATTATCCGTTTAATAAAAATTAGTAAAATTTATGACATCATCTTATTATTACAACAAGCAGCCGTACGACTCCAATGGGTTAGAGGTGGGATAGGATAAGTTAAACCCATGGTCCGTCTTACTACCTAAATCAACAACGTTTGGAGATCGTTGGCAGTTTCAGTTTTAAATTTGGGAAGTATCATTTGACAATCGTGTGACAATATCTTCATACACGCGAAAACTTTTGGATAGAGTATTATTCCAAATAATTATTTGGAATAATTACTATAGTACTTTTTGTGATGTGATGTATGTGAAATAAAAAGATGGTTGGGAATATAAAAATGTGGATTGGAAAATGTGTTTATGATGCAAGCGAAAATTTTTTTTGAAAAAATTATCTATCCAAACATAGCCCACTAGTCTAAAATCCAAATTTGTCTAGTACTGAAATTTGTGCATAACTGTTTAATTTTTTTTCAAATACTCTTGATTTTCTTGGAATTCTATCTAAGAAAAATGTTGGAAGTATTGCCAAACTACATTTCAAAATGCGAGGCAAACTCTGGGTGCTGCTATCAGTTTGATTACTTTCTCTGGCCTCTCCTGTTTTTGTTAGAATGCCAAGAGGCCAAAACTATCCAACCTTCGACGACACCCCCCCAAAAAAAGGGAAAAAAATTTCCCACTTACTATTAATTGATTCATTATTCATTATTGTTTCGTGTAGGTGAGACTTTCGAAAGAGAACACAAGGACAAATGGTGAGATTGAGACTTGAAACTACGAGTGATTTCTTTCTTTCACAATAAAAAACCAACAAATTCTTCTACCACTCAAGTGCCCCACTAACGGTTCAGCCAGTGACTACTATAAAAGTAGAAATGTGAATAACGACTTGAGAACACAACTTGTGATCCCAGTATTAGTGAGTATGCTTTTACCAGTAACAGTAGATGAAAAGAACCCGTCGCTTTTGTTCACTCATTGCCTTCGCCAGCAATAATGCATTGGCAAACACTGGAGTAGATTCGGTTTCTGCAGACTATAGTTGAAATTTTGTCACACAATCTTACCGATACGAAAATGTGACAAAATTCGGACCACATAATTTACAAGATTTGGTCTATCCAAGTTTTTGTCTAATACAATTATTCAAGTCTGAACCCAGAAAAGAATTAAAAAAAAAGGCAAAAGAACAAAGGAGCTACTCCAAAAGACATATATATACATACATATATGTAAATGTGTGTGTGTGTGTATATAGAAACATCTACAGTCTATTAAAAGTAAAATTTAGAGACAACGACATAATTGCTCGCCACCTTCGGTGTAACTTCAATTTTGAAGCGAAAACCTTTGAATGACTTAAATGAGAAAAAATCAAATTAGGCCTTCGACACCTCTAAGGAGGCACTATCTAATAACTCAATTTAATATTTAAACTTAATGAGTTCAGATTTCAACATGTTCAAACACGTTTGATAATAAAAAATAGAATATATGAATTAATTAAATGGCACTAAAATTTCTAAGCAAAATTTGCTCTTAAAAATAAGTGATAAGTTATGCACTTATCACTTAATGTAATATGCACTTCAATGTACCATATTTAGTATCTAGTAATTCAGTAACTTGACGAATTCAGACTTCAAATTTCAAACTTCGGTTTTCAAATTTTAACTTTATCAAATGAACCCTTAATTAATCTTGATTCTTATTAAAGTACTAAAGTTTAGTCTCCAAAGATAAAGCACAACTATGAATTTTTCAACCCAAAAAAGGGAATAATAAAGCACAAAATCCACCCATAAGAATTTTCAACTAGTATTGATCAGTCACTAAAAATTCCAATTTCGGATAAATCAGTAAAATAATAATAGTTTTTTCGTGCGTACACTTAGCAAAACAAATGGATTACACGATATATATGAAAGTAAGGATATAAAAGTGTATAAATATTCTTTAGTTCATGCTGAAAGTTATTTAAAATAAAATTATACTGGCAACGATCTTGTGGTCTCTAGTGAATAATATCTTTAAGAGCGGATAATTATTGGCTAAACACTAATGTTTCTCTTATCTTCAACTTAAGTTTTTTTGCTTAAGGGAGTTGTCAGGAATCACTGTCATCTTATATCCTCAACAAGATTCTGAAAATCTAAAATACAACGAATAAGCGGGATTGTTTAAAATAATAAATGCGATGCCAAAAGAAAAAAGCTCTCCCAGTTTTTTGGAAACTTGTTTAATGATATTGTGATAATAACAATATTTTGATTTATATTAGATTTAGAATAGTTGTCGTGTACACTTTTGCACTAAATTCTAATGACGTCATGATACAAGATATTGATCATAGATGCATATATTTAGTCTATAAATGAAAAATTCTCTTTTTATTTTTGGTTATATCTTTAACATGTGGCTATAGTTTTTCTTTTTGATTGGAAAAAAATTGTAGCCCATTGTTAAATAACATATTCTATTAATTTTTTATTTGCCTTTGTTTATGATAGCACCCTTCCATATAAATTGATACAAAAGTGGCATTTTTCTTTTGATTTTTTCATCATTTATATTTTATAGAAATATTTATTATTTCCTTCAATATATAAATGCACGTATCAGAATAATGGTAGATACAAAAACGAAAGTAAATCTTGGAGATAAATACAAAAATTCGTTCTTGTAATTTAGATTATGATAATAATACATAACAAAAAATATACGTGGATCGAAAAACAACTTTTACATCTCAAATGTTAGTCGCGTGTATTATTAAGGTGTTAGAATTTGAAATAATTCAAATTTTGAAATGATGAAAATATAGTCTACAATCAAAATTTTGAAATCAACTCATTACATTTTAGGAATTGAAATACATTAAAAAAATACACAAAAAAGGATTTGAGAGTTTGGAGATCTAAGAAGGCTTCTGACCAAAAACTCCTTCTATAATTTATATAGATATAGATGCTGTTTATCTTGTGACGTGCTGCAGCGGTCTCTAGTGAATAGTAATATCTTTGAGCTCGGATAATTATTGTCTAAACACTTATGTTTCTCTTATCTTCAACTTAAGTTTTTTGCTTAAGGGAGTTGTTAGGAATCAATGCCATCTTATCCTCAACAAGATTCTGAAAATTCTAAAATTAATACAATGAATAAGCGGGATTGTTTAAAATAATAAATGCGATGCCAGAAAAAAAAGGAAGAAGATAAAAAAGCTCTCCGAGTGTTTTGGAAACTTGTTTAAATGTGGGAGAGACAATAACTGTGGGAAAACGCATCAAAATAGTAAATTGTAAACATAACTTTTACTCTAATTTTTAGCATTTAGGCTGCATGAGCCGCCCTATCTATAGTACTTTTTTACGGGTATTTTTGAAACTGAGTAAATTAAGCTGGGTAAATCACGTAGTACTTACGCTGAAACAAAGCCCCTCTAATTTTTTGCAAATATGGAGAAACAATTTTGTAATTTACTATATATTTTTTTCTTGGTTGATATAGCCAACTCGGCTTAAGATATTTCATAGTTCATATACACTTTTCTTGAATAGTATCATTTTTGGTTTTCTTGAATATCATATGGAGCCCGATAGTGTTTGGATTGTAGCTTTGTTCTAAAAAATTCTTTATGTTTTTCGTAAACATATTTTTCGATCAACTTTTCTATCTTACATATATCAAATTTTTACAATATAATTTTCTACAAAAACTCCAGAAATTAACAATCCAATCGCAAAGAAAATGCTACTGTTCTGATCGGCAAGTCACATATTGATCTTGCCCATCGGCATCGGCCTTCACATGGCGACCATTGACCTCACTTGAGTGTGGTCGCGTTTCATTTCTCGGTGGCGGAGCGCTCGTTGACCTATCACGTCCATCTATGTATGTGAGTCCCGCCTAAACTTAATGCTGAAAAGGATGGCTCACTTGTGACTAATTTTACTCAATAAATATTTTCAATATTTTAAGTGGAACCTAGCTACCTTCATTCACAACAGATAAATAAACAAAATAATCCAGCAAAAACTGGGACATGCTTGTCTGTTAGACGTTATTTGGTTTACTATCCTATCGGTATTGTAAGATTTTTCGGTTGTTTTAAGGTCCTGGAAGTTTTTTCCTGAGGGGTTTGATATGTGAAGCAATCATTTTGAGTCTTGGATAATTTCAGTCTTTGGAGCTTGAGACGTTAGAATCTTTTCATAGCACGCAGGTTTTTTGTTTAATTACGAGGTTAGTCGATAATAATATAGCAGCAGTATGATTGTCTGATTTAATTTGGATGCGGTCCACTCTGGATTATTTGTAGGAGGCAGGGTCCTTACAGTTTAATATTGACAGGTACGGGCGGTTTTGGAGTCAAAGGCCAGAGCGTCAGACGCTGAGTTTAACGGCATACAATTCGGCCCTTTTTCAATTAACATTTATCGGATTGCCATAATTATTATCATTTTTCCTTTTGGAAGCAACTCTTCGTTCTTATCTTTATCCGTGAAATAATTGGTCAACGAAGAGAATCTCTTTCACGAATACAATAAAAAAGACAACTCATTTGCGCAAATGAACAGAGGAGGAAAACAAAAACTTTTTTCCTTTCTCCTACCTTTTCGGGTTCGAGGGTCTGAAAGAGTGGTGATCTGATCATTCCACGACCAAATTATTATTATTGTTATTATATATATATATGAATATAACTATTTCCTAGTTCCTACCGATTCCCTTTCCCTACGATTTTGGATTGGATTACACTTTCCATTTTTTCCAGAAGAAAAGAAAGACTTTGCTGCCTAAAAAACTGCAACTATATATAACCCCCCGTACCTTCTTTCATTGGTGGGTGGGAGGGTTATATTTATGCATGCTTCTATACGTTGTTGATCTGGGCTGTGATATAACAGCTCATGACCAGTAGTCTTATTTAATTACCATAAGAGAGGCTCGAGCTATATCTTAATTAGTTCCCTGTGTGTTGTATGTATATATAAAGTCCGTATCTTAGATTCTTATTGCGTAACGATCGAGGGACGTGAATGATTATCACACACATATGTAGCTAGTTGTTGCCTGGTGAGACGAGAAAACCCCGTGGGAACCACTAGTTCTTTTCATTATTGAAGAGCTGACAATCTCGTGCAATTAATTAGCTGAGGAATCAGGAGTCAGGATCAAGAATTCCATTATCACCCCCCCTCCCTCAACATGATTTCGTCGACGGAGAATGGGATCCCAGAAACCCGCTCAAAGCTTAATCCACATGCTTGCGCATGTGCCATAGTTGCATCTATGATATCCATCATTTTTGGCTATGGTTAGTTTTGTTTCATTTTGACTTCTCTCTTGTTCTTCCTTTCTTTTGCTTATTCTTCATGTTTCATCTTGTTCTGGAATAACTAACTAGTGATTAGATTCAAACATTTTGTTTTGCTCAATCATGCAGCCCTATGATTGCGTGTCTGCGTGTTTTTTCTTTATTGTGGTGGTTTGTTAGTTTAAATTTATCCACAACTGGGGGAAGAAAGGAATACGGTGCAAATATGGAAATGAACGAACAATTTGTCCATTAAGGATATATTTTTCATATTCCGTGATTTAATTTGTTAACCTGATTATCACCGAAAAGTAACCCAAAGGAACATTACTCAGCAGTTGCAACAGGGGAATTAACTTTGTTTTGCAAATTTCAGACACCGGGGTGATGAGTGGAGCAATGATATTCATCAAAGAGGAATTCGATGTCAAGGAATCACAACTGGAAGTCGTTGCCGGAATCCTAAACATGTGTGCTTTGGTCGGCTCTCTCTGTGCCGGAAGAACGTCCGACATGATCGGCCGGCGTTACACGATCGTTATAGCATCCCTGATTTTCCTGCTGGGCTCAGTCGTGATGGGGTACAGTCCAAGTTATGGCGTCCTACTAGCAGGAAGGTGCACGGCTGGTGTAGGCGTCGGCTTTGCGCTGATGATCGCACCTGTTTATTCTGCCGAGATATCGTCTCCATCCTACCGAGGATTTCTCTCTTCTCTGCCAGAAGTTGGCATTAGCGTTGGCATATTACTCGGTTATATCTCCAATATATGTCTCTCCGGCTTGCCTCTACATCTTAACTGGAGACTAATGCTCGGGATTGCAGCTGTCCCATCTCTTTGTTTGGCTATTGGCGTTCTCAAAATGCCCGAGTCTCCAAGATGGCTTGTGATGCAAGGCCGCGTAGGAGATGCCAAGAAGATTCTGTACAAAGTCTCCAATGATCCTGAAGAAGCCGAATATCGATTAAGCGACATAAAAAAGGCTGCCGGGATTGATGAAAATTGCAACGATGATATTGTTAAATTGCCACGCACAAAAGCCACCCACGGCGAAGGGGTATGGAGGGAACTACTACTCAGGCCAACCCCGGCGGTCCGTTGGATTCTGATTGCCGCGGTTGGAATTCATTTCTTCGAGCATGCTACTGGAATTGAAGCAGTCATATTGTACGGCCCGAGGATCTTCAAGAAAGCCGGAGTCAGAGCAAAGAAAAAGCTCTTACTCGCCACGGTTGGGGTGGGGCTTACAAAGCTGACATGCATCACAATTTCAACCTTCATGGTTGACAGAGTTGGGAGGAGAAAGCTCCTGTTGGCAAGCGTTGGCGGCATGATATTAGCATTAACAGGACTGGGAACCTGCTTGACTATAGTTGAACATTCTGGGGATCGTCAAATCGCATGGGCATTGGTTCTAAGTCTTGTGGCAACGTATTCTTATGTGATGTTTTTCAATCTCGGACTGGGACCGGTGACATGGGTTTATAGCTCTGAAATTTTCCCATTGAAGTTAAGGGCACAAGGGGCCGGAATTGGCGTAGCCGTGAACAGATTTATGAATGCCACGGTGAGCATGACGTTTTTATCACTTTCAGAAGCGCTTACGATTGGAGGGGCCTTTTATCTGTTCGCTGGAGTGTCAGTTGCAGCTTGGCTGTTCTTTTACTTCTTCTGTCCTGAGACCAGAGGAAAGGCCTTAGAAGATATTGAAGCCCTTTTCAGCCCGGGCCGAGGGAACTCACCTTTGCATGCCGCCGCAGAGAAGCCTGACAAAGAGGTGGAACTTGGCAGTGGAGCTGGACATACTTAATTATTCCATGTACTGCTCCATTAATTTATTAAACCAGGAGTTTATTGCCACTCCAATCCAAGCATATCATAGGTTCTGTTTAACATTTTTGTGCATGTAAAAGGAAAAGAACTCCTAAACCCTGAAGAATATACTACCACTAGTACTGTAATCGTGTTTGGTGCTTTGCGGCACCAGCACCACTAATGTTGCTTTCCGAGATCCATAGAAAAGGATTGATTGCCTGTTTCAGACTTTAAATTAGCTGTTTGCCAACCCAGAAAGATCTTGTATGCAGTGAAGATACGGTTGATAAACACTAAAGTTGATGCTTGCATTCCGCTGCCGACAGGCTGACTTTTGAGTGGCAAGAACAACTGATCAAGAAAGGAGTACTTGCTTCTTGCGCCTAATTCTTCTGGTTAAAAGTACCGCCCGCCCGCTTCCTATCTTTTTGAATCTTTCTTCGTAATCCTTTTGACTCCATTCAACATGTACGATTAATTTAAGACATATATGCTTCGTGTTTACATTGGGTAGTTTGACCAAAAAAACTTTCTGCCTAAATTTGGAGATGATTGACCCAATTATTAAATTAATTGCTGTACACACTCATTAGATTAGATATCTTCTTCTTTTCTTTTCTTTTTTTTCTTTCGGCAGACAGAGATGACTTGTGGAACTGATTATCCAAAGCTATTTGTCAGTTCCAGCACCTACTTCCTGTCGTGTATATCTATTGTCAATATTGGCATAAGCAGCATGGATAAATAAACAGCAGTCGGAAAATTTTGTGGTGTTAATTGTCGCAAGTAAAATTGAATCAAGTGGGAAACGTAAACTTGGACTTTTGTTTGCTGATGGATGGATATCATATCCACCGCCCAGCTCTTGTAATTCAACCCACCAGACCTACCCTGTCGATTTACTACTCCTAACGATCCTTGATTTCTTTCTGAATCCAGAAAGTGATGGTGATTAATTCAGCTTCAGAAGCAAAGTAATCTACTACTACTTGTTAAGAATCTGTACTGTCTCTCCTACCTTACTCCAGACCCTTAGTTATATGGAGGGGAATTTATTTTGCTACTATGAAATGCGTTTCTCGAAAATTGCATGCATTGGGTTGAATGATAGGTACTTGGGGTTCTGTCTGCTTCAATCTGCAAAAGTGAGATTAAACTTAGAATATAAAAAAGCTGCTTGAATCATTTCAAATTCTAAGAAATAGGTTGGGGTTTCGTGAAGAGTTTAGGAACCGATGGATGCCATACTCCAATTACAATACTCGAGCGAGCGGCCTAATCCGACACTTAACCATTAATTAATCGCTGGATGGCACACCAATAATTGAAAACTTGCATTGCAAGTGCTGGTGCTAAACTAAACCATTGGGCTTTAGTCCAATAAACAGTGAGGGAAACGAATCTTAGAGCTGCTTTTCCGTGCGCTAAACATTGAACTTCTTTTGCTCAAAACAATTCAAAAAATACAGCGGTGCACTTGTTTGATTTAAAGGTTCATCCCTCATCTCCCATGCGACTTCAGTTGGGCTTTCCATTCCTTTGTTCGAAAAAAATTCAAAGCACGCAATAGTACATTTGTCCGATAGTTTGCCCATCAACCCATACAATAGGAGTAACGTAGATTATTGTCGTTATACTAAAACCAAAAAAAAAAAAAATGCTAGTGCTAAACTAGCAATTATCTACTCTCTCTAATTTTGCAAGATGCACTGAATAAACGCAGGATTGGGATAACGATTTTGGACGTCGAATCTGCATTTTTTGGGAGGGGGAAGGGGAGGGGGTGAATGCATATTGTCACCACTCCCGATTATTCCTCTTGAGAATCAGAATTTTCGCTCCAGTCTGATGGAGAAATGAGAAAATACCCGATCTTAACTTTTCAATTATGGTTTGACGGAGTTGAAGACGGTGTAGCGATTAATTCCCTGACCAATCGCGTGTCATCTTTGCCTTCAAAGTCCTGATTAGGGGTCCGTTCGAATCGAGTCGAGCTCGAGTACTCGAGCTCGACTCGAGGTAAAATAACTAAACTCGAGATCGAGCTCGAGTTTGTCAAGCTTTTAGAATTTGAGCTCGAGCTCGTAGAATTCGAGCTCGATGTCAATTTACGTTATTCGAGCTCGAGTTTAATTAAATCTAATCAATTCAAATCAAGCTCACGGAATAAAAATTAATATTTTACATATAATTTTAAATAAAGGATATTATTGACATTTCATAATAATAAAAATAAAAATATATATTATAAAAAGCTCGATTAGGCTCGTCGAGCTTTCGAGCGCAAAATATTGAAACTCAAACTCGACTCGTTGCTTCTATCAAGCAGCTCGAGCTCGAGCTGAGCTGTTGGATCGAGTCAAGCTATTCGATCCAGCATCAGCCCTAGTTCTGGTTGGCTGGCCATCCATTTTTTGGGAGGTTAATTACACTCAAATTGGCAGTATTTATGGTGGAGAAAACTGTATTGAACCCCACTATCAGAGGACCAAAAAATATTTGCTGGCATGCCATATCTTCTGCAGTTTTTCGTACTACTGCTATATAGTATTGTAAGTACAAGTTCATTTTTAGCGACGGAAAGGACCAAATTCTTCTACTAATTCTTTCTTCAATGTCGTATCCATAACAGTCATAAAATTTTGCCTAGATTAATGGGTTGGTCAATTGATCACCGGACGAGTTCAATGCTCCTAAGATCACTTCCAAGGAATACGTGTAACCTAAAAAATTCCAGCCAGACTAACTGTTAAAAAAAAAGAAAAGGAAGGTGTGTAAACAAATACTACCAACAGAAAAGAAAGAAGGAAATCCATGCATTTTATCGTGCCCACACGCCGTCTAGAACCAAGGGGCAGCCTTCATCCATGGTGATTTACCACCCATTTCATCTCTTGAAATCGATCTACAAAACACCACCCTCAACCTAAAACCTAATTTTTTTAGCCTCTAAGCTAGGAAGAAAAAAGAGAGAGATAGAATAAGATCGTCTCAAGAAAAGGTCCCCCATTTCTCTTCAGACTTTTTTATTGAAAAAAAAACACTAATTTGATATAATTCGACATGGCCCATTCACAATCACGTCCGAATCGCAATAACAGACAAAACTTCATGAGGAAACTATGTCCAAATTTTGATCGAGAAGATGGGCTGGAGACAGTTCTGGAGGTGCCCATTCCGGAGGAAATGTTCGCGGCCATGGGGAACAACATAGCCTTGCGGTGGGAAAATATGGCGACTTGGATGAAAGCTCAAACTTCCGATAAATGGTCATCACCAATTATCGCCGGGCGCTATAATGAATTGAGCTTTCTTCTTTTCATTATCGGATCTCCTCTTATCCCACTTCAAGTCCAATTAGACCAATCTATCCATCGTCCTGTTAGGCACGCTTCCATTGTAAGGCATTCCTCCTTTTCTCCCACTGCATCCCTGTGTTATCATTCCTTTTTTTTTTTTGGTTTATTGCCAGCCAATTATGGGAATGCTGCGATTCATATTATCATTCAACTTTTGATCACTTTAAATCATCACAGCTTTGAGTGAATCATGTAAAAATGGTCAGATATGCATGTCATTTACCAGAGAGCGATCTAGTGGATGCCGCTACTCATTTTTTTTTTTTGGGCGATGTAGTCTCGTCTCATTCATTTAGATTTTCCAAGAACATGTGGCCGATTAATTCGTTATTATTATCTCTTCTTTTATTTGTGGTTCATTTTTTTTTTTCTTGATAAAAGATTGAAATGAATTGTTGCAGGAAGCATCAACAGCCAAATACATCGTACAACAATACATAGCAGCAACGGGAGGACAACAGGCTTTGAACTCGGTAAATAGCATGTGCGCTCTTGGACAAGTCAAAATCAGTTCATCAGAATTTCATCAAGGAGATGATTCAGTCAAAGTTAGAAACACTGAAGAAGCCGGAGGATTCGTGCTGTGGCAGAAGAACCCGGACCTCTGGTGCCTAGAGTTGCTCATCTCCGGTTGTAAAGTCATCTCTGGTAGCAATGGCAAAGTTTCCTGGAGGGAATCCTCCAACCAACAAAGACCCATTGCTAAGGGTCCTCCCAGACCCCTACGCCGCTTTTTACAGGTGCGGCTAACTCTTTAAGTTCTTTACCAAAATGAAAATATAATCTTGAAATCTTTTGTGACCAATCCAAATGGTTGATTTAGGAAGCAAACTGCATTTTAATCATTTTCAGCTAGAATTAGTCGTGTTCCGGACACTCGTATCATCAACTACTATGGAAACTCATGGTATCTAAATTGCTATCGTCTGAATAGGGCCTGGATCCTCGCTCTGCAGCCATTTTATTCATAGATGCGGTATGCATAGGAGAGAAGGTCATAAATGACGAAGACTGCTTCATTCTAAAGCTGGACACAAACCAATCAACACTGGAGGCGCAAAGCGGCCCCAATTACGAAATCATCCACCACACTCTGTGGGGATACTTCAGCCAAAGATCAGGGCTTCTCGTTAAATTTGAGGATTCGAGGCTGCTTACTGTCAAAACGAGTAGGGATGATGGTGAAGGGGTGTTCTGGGAGACGAGCACGGAGTCGGTGATAGAGGATTACAAGTATGTGGAGGGTGTTAATATAGCACATAGTGGCAGGACTTCTATGACAGTTTTCAGATATGGAGAGCAGTCAGCAAACCACAAAAGAGAGCTCCAAGAAACTTGGAAGATTGAGGAAGTTGATTTTAATGTCTGGGGTTTGAACTCTGAATTTTTTATGCCTCCTTCAGAATTCCAGAGGAAAAAATGAAAATATGTTGCAGCAGCACTATGAGAACTTCTTTCCTTTTATTTATTTATTATTATTTTTTGGGAAGAGAAAACGTGTATAGAATTAATTTAGGGCCCCCCGGTTTTGCTTTATTGGTTTTGTTTTTCCACGGAGATTGTTAGAGATAATTGTTTACTCATATACATTTGTCGAAGTATAACAAGAAAAAACAATAAAACAAAGATGTCTCACTCCAATAAAATTCTTGTAACCCGGCCCTCCATTTAATTGGCTCATTCTCGGGCTGCTGCCGTGGTTTTTCATTTTTCACCTTCCTGAACTGATCTAGGATTTTCCATGCAAAAACCCGTGTGCCTAGCCTTCTATTTCTCTTTCTTTTCCAGTATTTTAGTATTGTTTGATGGTCTCGGATAGCCTAACGACTGATAATCGCAGCAGATAATTGGTTCCCAGTTCCGACCATATCGTCTGTATACCATCAATAAATTGTTAAACATGAATCTTCCGCATTGTAACATTTCATATTTGAATTATCGTTTTAATCTCCTTTTCTTTCTTCTACATAAATATGGGCACTGGGTATATTTCCTTTTCCCTAATTTTGTACGTTTGATTAGCATTCAGAAGCTGCGATCATGAATTTTAAAAACAAAAGCTAATAGAGCAGTAACCATAGCAATCATCTTTGTGCTACAAGTACTTGGAAAATATTTTGCAAATTCTAGAAGAGTTAAACGAAGTTGGCTGAAGCAATAGTAATTCAAATGTTGGCTCGCATAACTCTCGCGACGTCCAAGTTGAGCCTACAAACTACTAAGATAGCATCTCTTTTATGGGATGGAAATTGTTCTTGTATACTTACTTTCGTCATCAAAGGCCTCCAGGATGGCCGCACAGGTGTGTAACATGAGGGGCTATACACATATACATGTATACGTAAAGCACAGGTCCTTCCCGATCTTCTCCGAACTCGCAACTCGAAGAGTAGCTTAACGGAAGTGCTACATCAACAGTTCATTCCAGACTAGTTAGTAATTCAAGATGTCTGGTGTGATCGATCAGTGGTTCAAGGGGAAACCATCAGAGACAGCATACTCTGTAAGTAAATATCCTTCCATGGAGAAGACTGTAGACAAGCACCGGTAAGCTCTCATTTGAGCAACCAACGCATATCATGCCACCGGCAAAAAGTTTCTTTTCACATAAGACTAATTGAAACCAAAAGTGAAAGCAAGAATCAGAGACCTAAATAAATACATTGTTCATTCCTGTTCAGAAAACAGGCAAAGGACCGCTACCTTCTTAACTGATAAAGGACAATAAACAGGTACAAATGAATTGTGTATAAAAGAATTTCAACTTTGGGAGAATACTCTTCAAATCATAAACTAATCCATGCTGTTGCCATTAACCTGCCTCCTTGTTACTTGATTTGTCCTCCATTTTCGTATACTCTGAAAAGCAGGGTGGAAAAAAAACTTAAAAAGAGTTCCTCGTGTGTACAGTTGAAGGAAATCTACCATTAAACACAGATCAAAGAAAACACCCGTGTACTTCTTGTGTATATCTTAAAAGCAAGAAGGTAGGAGTTGAAAAAATAAATATATAATGATACTCATCCATCAGTCACTAAATCCATTAACTACAGTCTACCGAAAAGTGATTATTTTCCGGAAAGTAGCACCTGCATTCTTTCTTTATATGTTGAACCAAGTAAAAGAAAATTGAAATAAAGAAAGTTCTCTAGCTACTCTAACCAGTTGCTATCATATCGTAAAAAGAAATTTAAAATATATATATATATATATATATACTGCTCATAAATAGACAACAGTCATCACCTATAATGAAAGTCAAGATGTAAATGTTATGAAGTGAAGCTCCTTCAACCAATCAGCATCTGACTTACTGTTGATACCTACTCAACAGCCGTTCACAGTTTACTGAAATCCAACTGATGGCTCAGAAAAGGGCAGGCAATCCTACTCATAATGGTCCTGCTACTAAAGGGTCTATGCTTTGGAAGACAGAACATCATAAGACAAAGGTTCTCAAAGCAAAAGCCACGGGACTAATTAAAGCAGACTGCAGCTGATAACTTCACCAGAAAACGTTCATAGCAAGCTTATGGGCACACAAACACTTTTATGTTGAGATAAATGAAATTAGTTGTTGCTTGTCTAACACAAAGGACAAGCTGCTGACACTCTTACCTCATGCATTCTAGCAATGACTCCACACTAGGACACAGTTCACGTTAATCCTTCATAATAAATAGGACTCCAACAGTCTTGATTGCTCAGGCAAACTATAAAAATAGTGCTGTGAGGGGTCAAATGGCAAGCCCATTTAGCTATGAGGAAGAAATTCTCCTGAGGTAGGCCCTATGGTTTAAAACTGGCATCATCCAGCTTTGCCTTGACGTGGGCACAGAAAGCATCTCTGATTTTGCATTTTTCTACCACCTAGAAAAAGCATTACACCTAAACAGAAAGCAGGATACAGAAGGAGCACAGCCAAAAAACTCAAATTTGTAATCCATTATGTTTGCAAATTGCAACCAAATCGTTCAGGAAAAGTAGCTTAATTCTATCCATGATAAAAGGTGAGTAGGAGGGAATCTTCCTTTCTTTCAAAAAAGACATTCGTCTTGACATGAATGACAGCAATGTTTTTTATTCTTTCAAATTAAAAATATCATCCAGAAGAGCCAAACTTATATTTTTATGTTCTTTAATTCTTTTAATGCAAAAGCAATGACAGATCTTGTGGATTTTTAAGTAACTCCAAAGAGATTAAGAAAAAACAAAACATGAAAGCACCAAAAAAAAAAAGAACCGTTATTTTGTGCATCAGAACTGAATCATGTTGCAGAGCAAATGTTGATGAGCATAAGACATCCTCATGATATGAACACAAGCGATAAGTACACTCATCTATCAGCTAGATCAGAAAACTCATAAAAAGGACTTTCATCCAAAGAAAATCCAAGAGAAATTTCAGTGTTGTAGCCCTTACAAGATAGAAGGTTAAAGCCTTCATTCCCCACTGAACCAAAGGAGAAGAAAAGTCCCAAAAAAAAGAACTAAAACATTATATATTTTTTGAATGTTAAGAAATTGTAAAGGAACACAGTGGGCGCATATGCTAAGCAGCAATAAGAAAGAATAATAGTTCAATATGATTGCCGAAGGTAATACAAATGAAAGAATAAGAGCATCAGGCCTGTAATTAAATAAATATGGAGCTAAATTCTAATGAAGACAAGCAAAAGGAAATTTCTAGTCTAACATTCTAACTTTTAGCATCACTACCGGAAATTGGAATCAGCACCTATCAGTCTCACGTATAATTTTCAAAATCTACTTGTTAACGTCCGGACATAACATGGGGAGAGGGAAAACAAATTCACTCACTTGCAAGCTGCAGATATATCAACTATCATATTATGCCAAACAAATGTAACAAAAAAGATGGAAATAAAAAAAAAATGTTAACGGAGAAGCAGAAACTCCCTAAAATATGTAATGTACCATAATGCTCTGCTAAACTTTTGTAGTTGTGAGCATGTTTATTTGTCTTAGAGTTGTTTGTCCAGATCGAGCAGACAAAATCACAAGGAAGAGAGTGTATTTGCATCATTGTACAAAGGCTTTCATTAGCATCACCACAAGATGATTTGATCAACATCACACAATAATTTTTTTCCTGCTCTATTATCTGTTTCCCGCATGTTAAATTAATAACTATCAAAATATGCTCACAAAAGAAACATAACATGGAGTTTAACATAGAATGAATCACAGAAACTCCTCCAACATGAACTCCAAAATTTCATGCCCTAATGCTCTACTAAGCCTATTTACTTTTAGCAAATTACCATTAACACTTGACTATTGTTTACCACTGTCATGTATGCTAACTAGTCATGTGTTGCAAGTTCTTACAAGCAAATGTATACCAGAACTCAAGCTAATGAACAACAATAGACAAAGTATTCACATCTAGTTCTTCCGAACAACATTTTCAGGTTAATATCGCTACATGAATTAACCAAAATATGTGATTGTAACACTGCCTACTTTGCTCTGACAATATTTGACATTTTATTCAACATAATGATGCTCCGGTCCATCTCTAAAATATTTCCTATTTTTGTCTAAAAAACAAAAGGATTTCAGTGCCACTATTTCACGGCCATATTTAGTAGTCAACAGACCCTAATGCACTAAATCAAGATAGCCTCCAACTACCTTTCCCACAATGCCAAGATACTAATAATCATCCAACAGTTGGTGACTTGTGTTCCAGCACAAATTCACAACCAACTCAGTAAACTAGGCATAAAAAGTCAACAAATTAGTATGAAATGCAGCTAAACCGATTTTAGGACAAAAAAATGTCAAATGCAAAATAGTTAAGTGAATTATTGTACTACTAACCAAAGAATGAGCCGTAGGGGGAGGCTCAAGACGGATACTCCGGAGGGACATCTTAGCGATCTCGGAGACGGCAGCCTCTCGGACTCCAAGGACATCGCTATTCATATATTCGTAAGCCGACTTAAATGCATCCTCCCAAAATTTCGCCAATCTGATCCGGCGATTGCTAGAGGTATAAACATCCCACATATGCCTCACTACCTTCTCCCTCTCCTCCATTTCCTATACATATATTAGACTATTAATCTAACCTATCTAGGAAACAAAAGAACGATCGCATAATTTGATAATCAGAGCGAAGGAAGCTTACGAGGACGTCGAGATCATCGGGGAGAGGGAAGTCGAGGGAGTCGCGGTCGGAGAGTTGATTGAGGTTAGCTGCGGACCATCGGAGAGTGACGGTGCCGGTGAGTATCGACCAGAATGCAAGGAGTATAATGGCCGCCAACGCCCAAAATTTGTACCGGCCTCTGCCGAAGAATAAGTATGAATGATCTCCGGCGGTGGCGGTGGCAGAAGCTGAGCTGATTTCTTTTTTCAATGATAGAGATGACGTAGACGTGGGGGTTGATACTGGTAATGTATCATCATCCTTCATTTCTCGAATCAAAAAATAATAATAGTGAAAGCAAAAAATTCAAGGAAAAAAGTACTAACTACGATTTGTATTAATGGATCATAAGTAGAAGTTGTAATTAAGAAAATTAGAGCTACGTTTTTGGGGCAGTAGTTTCTGGTTTTTCTGGAATCTGAAACCAGAAAAGTTTTGCAGGGACTGATCTGACCATTCACTTGAGGAAGACAGAGAGAGGCAAAAGGGCTTTAGGGAGAAGAGAGTCCGAGGTGGGATCACTCGGTTCCTGGACTGGAAAGTCTGGAACCTGGAATGAGGACGTAATTAATTACTATTTATTTACTTATTTATCCATCTACCAGTTATTGGATCTCCTAATGCACGCTCTTGTCGATAAGCCCAACAGTCTATATACTTGTGGTGGGCAAGTCCAATGGTCCAGCTTCACTTTAAAAATAAATAAATAAATAAACAAGCATATGAGCAGAGAATTTGCATTTATTTACAAGTATTACCGGTAAGAATGCAAACAAACCTAATTAAATCGAATACTTTAGTATTTAAACTTGTGTGATTATTTGATCTAGTTCAAAATGCTGTTTAAGTTTAGTTTGTTTATCTATCAAGTCGAGATCAAATGACCTTTTGTTAAATCGAGCTTAAGTAGCTTGAGTTTTTTGTCTAAAATTTTTAATTTTATGTTAAAGGAGCCAAGTTTGAACCGAGTTTGATCATTTATCTTATGCAAAATGCTATTCAAGTTCGGTTTGATTAGTTGGTCAATCACACTTGAATACTCTCTTACCAAGCCGAACTCAATTTAAATATCGAATAACTTGACTCGCCTTTCAACCCTAATTATAGGGTTAGCATGGATCGCTAGTTTTTCTAAAAACCAGTCTATAATGACACGTTCCAAATACATTTCAAAAAACACCCAAAAATACATCAAATACACCTAAAAAAATGTTTAAATTTTTTTTTAATCCTACCCTTCTTTCTTACACTACTTATCACACACAACCCCCCACCTCACTCCTCATCTCTCTTCCTTTCCCACCATCACTCCTCTTTCTTTTCTCTTCTATCTTTTTCCTATCCCTACCTTTTTCTCTAGTCCCTTTCCCTCTTCCTTTCCCCTCCCCCCTCATTCTCTTTCTCAATTGATCAAATCAAAACTTAATACCTACCATCACCACCTTCCCCTTCCTCTTCCATCTCCTTGTTTTCCCCTTTATTCCTCCTTTCTCTTTCTTTCTTCTTTCCCCTCTCCTCCTTTCCCTTTCCCCTCCCTACTAGAAACCCCGTCTCCCTCCTTTTTCCCTTTTTTGGTCATGACCAAAAGGAATAAGTGATGAATTTTGCAACCCAAAATGTCAACCAAAAAAAATTAAACGGATAAAATTAAACCAAAAAAAAGGTGAACGAATCTCTCAACCAATTGTCCAACCTTCAAAAAATTAATCTTTGTTTCCAGTCCAAAAAAAGGAGGGGCTTCACTGAGAGCAAAGATGGACAGGGCATCCATATCACAACATAAACAGATGCCAGCTTTCCTAGAAATATTTGGATAGCTGCATTGGCTTTTGATTGATTGGCATTATCAAATTCAAAGAAAGAAACTATCAAAAATACAGAATATATCGTGCAATAAATTTGTCTGAAGTGCCATTTTATGATTTTGTCCGCTTTTGATCACAGTCGAAAATGAGAGGTAAAGGGAGGAGGGAGAAAGAGGGAAGAGGAGAAAAAAGATTTTAAAAAAAAAGGAGGAAGAGAGAGGGGGTGGTGGTGGTAGGTGAAAAAAAGAAAGAAGGTATAGATTTGTAGTTATTTTATTTATTTATTTCTTTAGATGCGTTTGAAATTGCGTATGTCTTTAGAGTTATCTTTGAAGTTGTATTTGAAGTGTCGCCGAAGACTTCAAATGCAAATAACTCCAATTCCTACATAGGCCAGAATATTTTTTCAAAATATCATAGAAAATACCTAATTCATACGAATTAGGCAGCATTTGGTCAAGGCAATTAGGCAGCATTCTTCTTTAAAATAAAGCACTACGTATGCTTTGCATTTTTGTTTGAAAGAAACTTGTTTCGTCGCATCGGAGGAAGGGTTTGAACAAAAACACGAATAAAAGCACAAGGTGTGGTGCTCCACGCCCACATGATATTTGACATTTACGGCCTTTTTAAGCTCGGATGAAAAGCGTTCCTGCTCTGCGAATGGAGCCTTTTGGGTTTGAGCAGAATGCTATACTCCACGACAGCTTTTTGTTTAGCGTTACACTACAGCTTACCAGATGCAAACAATTCCAGTCAAACATGCAGAAGACTGTCAACGCACTACAGCATAGTGGTATTGTTGGTTGATGGATAAATATTTTTGAGAAGGTAATTAGCATTATTAGTTCGTGACGAAATTCGCAGTTATATATTTAAAAACAAAAAACTATTTGTACGGAAACATTACCAAAGTAATGAATGTGTTCGGATTATAAATTATTTAAGATAATTTTGTAAAAACAGTACTATAATATTTTTTTAATATGACGTATGTGAAATAAAAAAGTGATTGAAAAATGTATTGATAATACAAGTAAATCAGTATACGTAAATAAGTTGTAAATAAAATATAATTTTTTACGATCCAAACGCAATTGTACTCGCATATTTTGGTTTTGTTTTGGGTCTAAATTACATTTTAAATAAACAAGTGCTACTGTTGACGATGGACAGATGTATCGTTCTCGAATTGCAAATGGACTTTCCACTTTCCAATTTGACCCGGTGCCTGATCCCCCCTGTAATAACAGAACAAAAGTATATATATATATTTTTTATTTCTTTCGGCACAAAAAACTACCAAAATAATTAAAATAAACGAACAAAACAAAAAATGCGGTGCCCGTACTGCTCGGCGGCGCAGGGGCGGTGCACCACCACGTCAAGCGGCCGGTCAATAACCGAGTGCACCTCCTGCGGCCGCGTAGTAGAGGAACGCCAAAGCCAATCCCACCACCTCTTCCACATTCGCGCTCAAGACTCTCCTCTCTGTCTCGTCACTTCCGACCTCCCCACTCTCCCTGTCCCCGCCACCACTGACTCCAACCCCACATCCAACTCCGACGACGATGACCCCTTTGAGCCCACAGGCTTCATCACCGCTTTCTCAACGTGGTCTCTCGAGCCATACCCACTATTCGCTCAGTCTTCGATTTCCTTCGCCGGCCACCTGGCTGAGCTGGAAAGAGTCCTGGAAACGACGTCGTCCTCCTCCTCCTGTTCTTCTTCTTCCGGGTCGAATTCTTCTGGGCCTTCAGTGGTTTTGGATAATTTGAGGGCGTATTTGCAGATTATTGACGTGGCTTCAATATTGGGGCTTGATTATGATATATCTGATCACGCTTTTCAGCTTTTTAGGGATTGTTCTTCCGCTACTTGCTTGAGAAATCGAAGCGTTGAAGCTCTTGCTACTGCTGCGCTTGTTCAGGCCATCAGAGAAGCTCAAGAACCCAGAACCCTCCAGGTACATGGTATCATAATGGGTTTGGGCCGTAAATATATTTGATGATTATCTTTTCATGATAATACGCTTGTTAATTTGTTAGTTAGCCCTGATTACTTCCATTTCTTCTGTTGTTTCTAAACTTTTTTCTTTTAAATGTCAAACGTATTTGTGGCTGAACAGCATAAATTGGTCAAGTTTAATTAAGTTGCTGTCTTGATCCCGATTTTGGCTCGCCGTATGTTTCAGTCCTGCCTACTGGGATCCGATCCTAAGAATTTGTGCTACAATTCCTTTCTTTCCAGTTTTTTTTCGTAAATTTGAAGTATCTTGAATTTGACATTTCCATAGGAAATGGAAAATGAGCGCCAGTGAAATAAGATCAGCTATCCAACACAAATTTGAGTCTTATAGGAGTTGTATCCAAGTTTCAAGATTCTTCTGCTGTTTTTCCTCTGTGTAACTTTCATCTTTGACCGATGTACGAATAAGCAACTTCTACAATTTCTAAAGGAGTTATTGGTCAAGGGCAAATGGAAAATCCGAAGTTTGGAGAATGTTGTCTTTTTCTTTTTTTTTTGAACTCCAAGCTTACAGTGTTCAAAGCGCAAGAATAAGAAGAATGTTACTATTTAAGTGTCCATACATGGAATCATCCTGCGAAATTTTCCTAGTTCATCGTTGAGCTATCTGAAGTGTCTGTGTTTTTTTTCTTTTCCTGATAGTTTTATTTCGGCGTCTTCCTTCATATATCAGGAGATATCAATTGCTGCTAATTTACCCCAGAAGGAGATCGGAAAGTATATAAAGATACTTGGAGAAGCTCTTCAATTAAGTCAACCTATTAATAGCAATTCCATATCGGTTCATATGCCGAGGTTCTGTACGCTTCTCCAGCTCAACAAATCAGCTCAGGTACAACTGGTGATGCAGGGATCTTTATTTTATGTTGTTTGATTCTTTACTCTACTAAGTTTCATGAGGATTAGGTTCTCTTTGATGCTAAAGTCATTGATAGTGTTGAACCATGCTGCTTCTGCTTAATTCTGTAGGTGGACTTGTATCTTATATTGCATATACAAGCATCGTATTATGACTTTCAATTCAATGATCTGTCAAACAATTTGAAGTGAACAATGCCTTTGATCTGTTCAAAAGAATTTATTGTCTGTTGAATGCCCTTTTCAGGAGCTGGCGACTCACATTGGTGAGGTTGTTATCAACAAATGTTTCTGCACTCGTAGAAATCCTATTAGCATTTCTGCAGCTGCTATATACTTGGCCTGCCAACTGGAGGATAAACGCAAGACCCAGGCTGAGATCTGTAAGGTCACTGGACTTACTGAAGTGACGCTTCGTAAGGTTTACAAGGAACTATTGGAGAATTGGGATGATCTGCTGCCATCAAATTACAGTCCAGTTGTCCCTCCAGAGAAAGCATTCCCAATGGCAACTATTGCCTCAGGTCGTTCTTCAACACCTAGAGCTGATTTAGTTGAAGTGCCCTCCTCTGGCAAGCAGACTGAAAGCAAGAATGCTAGAACAAGTGATGTTCTAAATACATGCCATGTCGCTAAAAATAAAGAGGAAACTGAAAATAGAGATAGCATCCATAGGACTCATAGTCTTCCAATGCACAGAACACCATTTTTTGGGAAATCCCAGCCTCCAGTTAGAAGTGCTACACTAAATACACCTGCTGACAAGATTCAGAATATAACTCAGGAAATGGATATTGATCCAAGGAGCCAGACTGGGTCAGATGAAAAAGTCGTAGCCAGTTCTATGAGGCCTGTCCTTTTTTCTGCTCCTACTTCCAGTGCAGGTTCCCTCTCTTGGCCATTGCATACAACATCATCAGGGTTTTCTCCATCTGGTCAGCTTGTGCATCCACGTAATATGGCTTCCAATAGTTTGGATGAAATGACCCCACGTCAAAATGAAAATAAAAAGGTGAACCAACGTGTTGATACGTGAATGAAATCTGGTCTTAGTTTTTTCCTGTATTCTTCAGTTGCAGAACGTGCACGTTTTCCATAGTTACTTAGCTCAATTTAGGATTCCTTGTGTCATTTAGGACACAGTTGGGATGGATGCTTCATGGCTCCTTTTTGTATGTTGGTGGTTAAGGAAAAGACAACGATTCTTAATTCTGTATATTTTCAGAATGTTGTGTTTTATATATATATATTTTTTAATGTGGCAAGTTTTTATCCAATGAATTGGAGAAAACGGCCCACCATTTGGCTCCCAAACTCTCTTTTTTTTATTAAAAAAAAAAATTTGGGTTAGAATAGAATTTATTTCATCACTCGAGGTATATAAAATTTCCTATCCGGATACCATATTTAAAAGCGTGTCACTCTTTAGATTGTGAGTTTTTGTTAAAAAATATATATATATATATATACACTATTAGATTGTGAGTTTTTGTTAAGAAATATATTATAACGATGTAATATATATGAAATAGAAAGTAATTAAGAAATATATTAAAAGAATTTTTCTGTAGAATCCAAACAAGGATCACGTTCATGCCAAGTCACAGGCTCTCAGTCTCATGGCTTGACGCTGTAATTCTTCGTGACTAGCGATCTTGTCTGACCACCATGGTCACAAGCGTTTAGATGTTCAAAATCATTTCAAACGTTCCACCACTATGCTTGATAATTCACCCAAAAAAAAAAAAGATTAAAAAAAAAAGGATTGTCTTGCGTAAAGATTTTGTTGAATTTTGAACGAAATTGAACTAAACCATACGCCATCTGCACGAATATTAATGTGGTATCTGTGAGGCTTTAAGAATCATGCTCCTTCTTTAAAGTACTTTATTTTTTTTTAATGCTACATTGACTAATTTATAGATAAAGGTTTTCCTATCTTTATAGCCTTTGTTCTTTGAATAGTCAAGATTAGGTGGCTATAGTTCTCTACTTGTTTTCTGGTTAGAATGACATCTTTTTCTCTTGAAAAATGAAAACATTAAACGTCTTGCCCGTTCAACAGTATCGTACACATTAAGTGCAAGGCTGCAAGAATGCATACTGACGTGGCTCCGGTATCCATTGAACATGCAAGCAATTATGAGCCCATGGAATGGTTGTCACTTAATAAATGTGGATAATGGTCATTACTAAATGTAGCATATCACATCCTAACTCTTGTTTTACAATTTCAGAGTCATATCCAGATCTTATTCATCCTAGGTTCATTTCTAACGAGAGCATTAGATATGGGCGATGCTCCTATTAATTGGTTTTAGTTGCTTGTCAATTATCATCCCAATAAATCTGTACTGTTGATGACAATTTTTCTTTTTACGGCAACGACGGAAACCTAATCTATCCTAATCTAGAGGGAGGGGAACCTAAGAAAATTGTGTATAAATGACTAGTAGGTATAAGAACTTAATTAGGCTAAATAAGAGTTCTGACACCTATTTTGAATTTTTTTTTAAAGTAGTTGGGGTTCGAATCCCCTCGACTTGCAACCCAAGAAGGGACTTAGTCTTTTTTTTGATGGCCATTGAGCTTCAGTGGTTTCTGTTGATGACAATTGAGCAGTTCAAACTTCAAATTGTTGATTTTTTGGCAAACAAAAAGTTCAGTTTCCTTGAAGCTTAGTTCTTTCGGATGGATTTCAAGTTTGAAGTTATAATTAATTCAAATTCATAAGATCCGATGTGAAAGTTTATACCCAAAAATGATAGCCTTGATGATTATGAGAGCTATAGTTTACATATTCATAAAACGTGCATGTTTATTGAAATTTCCAGTGGGATAAAACACTGAAATAGCCAAGGTTGAAAGACAACAATGAGTTTGGGATCTTGCACTCAAATCTCACCAATTATGAGTTGAGTCTTTTATTTGCTGATCTGTTAAGTAGTTATGATCTTGGTCCGTGTTAGTAATCTTACCGTCATGGATTGATAATAGTCTTGTGATTATTCGAGAGGTGTAGTTAGCTAAACATGTAGAACAAAAGGATTTGAACGGCAGCTACCGTTCTAATGAATCCGAATGCGCTACGAGGGCTTAACTTGGTGGCGGCTAAGAAGTGGACACTATAAATTCCGATATAAATATGTTGGATAGGCTAATTTTTGCAAAAACTTTATTACTTGATTTATAAATAAATATATTTTTATTTTTTAATTACCTTTTTAATCTCACATACACCATATTACAAAATAATCTTACAATATTATTCAAAAAAGACCTAAATAATCATCTATCCAAAGTATGGATTTATAGACCCTTTATTAGAAAAAAACGTGGATAGATGTTTGATGAGGTTAAAAAATATACAATGAGTAGATTTTTAAATCTTTAAATACCCAGTGATATTCTTTTTCTACAGAAAGAAAAAGAGCAAGCAACATCTAGTGTTTGTGTTTAGGTAATTAACGACCCAAATACTCAAGCGTTTGATCAATTGTGGAGTTGAACACACTAACAGTCCTTGATCAAAGGCCGAGTCGAACGCTCTAAATTGCAGGTAACGTGTTACTACCAGCATGAAAATTTCATCAAAATTCTATATCACAACTTGATTTTCACGACCACCGTATTCAATCATGCTTTGATTTCTCAAAGAATGTAATGTTATTCTGATGTTTAAATATCCAAAGAACTTTTAAAGATTGCCTATACGACCTACAATAAAAATGTTCACAATTATAATTATCCTCCCTCTTTACATTTAAATTTATATTATTCAGATAAGTCCTTAAAAAAAAACTAAAAAATGAGACCATATAACAAGTTCTAAGATCACACTTTTGTGCGAAATTCTTGTTGTCTCATGAGTTCGTTTAACTTAGGATTGGCAAATGATTTGAGCAGCTCACGAATAGTTCAATCAAAGTTCGATTCGAGATCGACTTATTCAAATCTAATTGGTGAATCAAATTCATGCGTGTTAGTATTTCAATTGTAAGCTCGTTGAAATTTTCAACTTCCATACTCATATATATATATAATTTTCATAATTATAAAATTATCCAAAAATTCATATTTTTAGATCAAATTACATCTTTTATCACTCAAAATCGAATAGCTCATTTTCAAGTTTGATTTCAACTTACTTTTCGAGCGATCTCGAGTTCGAGCTCGACTTTGAGAACTATATTTATAGAGTCGAGTTCAAGTTTCAAATCTAAAGGTTCATCAAGGTTGAATTTTCATAAAAGAAAATTGAATATGAACTATGAAGCGGGATAAGAAGGACCATTTAAAATTTTTTAATTAACAAGGAACTGGAGTATATATATGAAAGTTGCTTTGCAATAAAAGGGGGGAGAAAAACAAGGCATAGGAGCAAATATTGGCTAAAGTCGTAAGAAAGTGGAAAATACGCTCTGGTCTGGAGTCTAGTGCGCCGATGCGAGCATCGCTATATGCCCAAAGCTGAAGGGCCTAAGACGGAGGAACTCATTAACATAAGGCGGCCTTTTTGGGGCATTTGGAGAGATCACGCCTTCGATAACACTGCTTTGGCTGTGCGCGCAGTCCTCATGGATGTTTATTACTGTGGCATTTGCGTAATAAAAGGGAATCTCAAGGGCATATCTCAAACCTTCCGATATTTCAATACTGCATATTGCGTGTCAGACTTTGCTAGCTCCCTCTCCCTCCCCAGCCCCGAGTCCCAATTTCCCACGATAAAACACTCTATCCACGTCCTTCTGGAAAACAAACACACTCCTCCATTGATCTCCACCGTCCATTTTCCTCCACGTCATCGATCCTAACCTCACAAATCCAACGGCCACAATCCACCTAGTGACTCATCACCGATAACCTCAGAGTCAGCTTAACCCAACCCTAGTCCCCTCCCCTGACTCGGACTTCGACTCACCTTCCCTCTATCATCTAAAGCGCCTCATAGCAGCAGGAAGCCTCCATATTTTTCCCCTTTGCAAAGTGCACCTCCATAATTAGGGTTTTACTCTTTTTCTCCACAACAAATCTTTCTCAATCTTGGGGTCTGCCTTTTTTCCAATATATCATCGAATCATATGTACAGGGAATTGGGGAGTTTATTTAATGGATGAGATCTGGGAGAGAGCGGTGGAAACAGCGTTAGACGGCCAAACCGACGTCGCTTCTGTCCGAACGTTAACCCTCGACGGAGCCGTCAAGTGTGTTCACGGCCGTTTACCTCCTCCGTCCCTGTTCGAGAAGTTTCATAGCCTTCAGCACCTTTCCATTGCCAACATCGGCGTTTCCTCTCTAGAACAGTTCCCTAGGCTTCAGCATCTCCAGAAATTAATCCTCTCCGACAATCGTATCGCCGGGGGCCTCGAGTTTCTCGTCGAAGCTGGTCTAGACTCGCTTAGGGATCTGGATTTATCTAATAACCGGATTCAGGATATCAATGATCTCAGGCCTCTAGCGGAGCTCCGCCTTGTTTCCTTGGATCTTTATGAGTGTCCTGTGACCAGGGTTAAGGATTACCGATCTCAAGTTTTCGGGTTGATTAAGTCGTTGAAGTATTTGGATAAGATGGATGCGGAGGAAAATGAGAGACCTGAGTCGGATGATGAGGAGGAGGACGAAGAGGAGGACGAGGATGATCCTGGAAGTGGAGAAGTCGATGGCGAGGATAGGCCATTTAGTTTGAATAACGGGCATACAGGTGGGAGTGAAGGGATTGTTGATGTGGATGAGGATGAGGAGAGTGATGCCGATGAGGAGGAGACGGAGACTTCCAGAGGGGGCTAATGGGGTCAGCCGAGCTTTTCACCATCAGGCAAATGGGTTTCGGGTTGAGGGGGTGGATGGGGAGGACGATGAGGATGAATGATGGAGAGGGGGAGGACGAGGAGGACAACGATTCTGTGGAGGAGATTGATGAAGAGGAGGGCGAATGACGAGGATGTTGTTGAGGTTCATGAGATTGAGGATAGTGATGACGAGGAAGATGGGGTGGAAGATGATGATGATGATGAGGACGATGATGAAGAGGAGGACGAGGAAGAGGTGGATAATGATGAGGCGATTTTGGTGAGCCAGAGAGTACTGGGAGGTTGACAAGCACAGAAGGAGAAATAGATGGGCACGAGCAGGGGGAAGATGATGTGAACGAAGATGATAATGGAGAGACAGGTGAGGATGAAGAGGGTATTGAGGAGGGAGGAGAATATGATGATGATGATGATGCTGAAGATGAGGTATAATTATTTTTGCTCCATTTTCGTCACAAGTTTTGAGTGCAGATTTGATCCGTGGTTACTTGTGGTTATTGGGTAATCTTATTTGGTGTGTCGCATGCGCATTAACCTGTGTTCTGAGCAATTAATGTTGAGCATTATGGAGAATTGTGGTTGTTTCTGGGTATTTAATTCAATTGTGTTTTCCGGATAGTTGGTTCTGTGTATCTAGCTAATCTGCATGCTCTCCTGAAATAGGTTGGTGTGTAGTTGTTTTTAACTTTTTTGCTATGTTTTTGCTAACGTGTCAGCATAGCCTTTTTGCTTCACTTTGCCTGTTATTTAATAAGGTTTAAGAAAGAGTTGATATTAGGCTTGCGAGTATGCCACTTTGCATGACCATCTGATGAATAACGGTTTCTTAGTATTAACCTGCAGAAAATTGGGACAATACCTAGTCATAGTGTATTTGCTGGTTAGGTGCTTGATGGATTGATTTGGTGTTTTTCAGTGCGGGTTACATATGATAAATTGGCTTGGCTAGATGTGTGATATACCAAGGAAATATTTGCTGATATTGGGTGTCTAGTATTAACATGCAGAAAATTGTAAACAACACTTAGTTGTACTTTTTTCCATGCTAAGGGCTTTCATTTTGTTGTGGAGATTAGTGCTTTTTTTGAAGATAAATTGAAAGGAACTGTTGTTTGAATATGTCGAGTACTTGCTAGTATGGATTCGGTGTTATCTGATTTTGAGTGTTCCTTCTAGTTACTTAGTCACTGTTTACAAGATTCGATTAACCTGTAAATTCATGTTTTATTGTATCAATTAATCAGTCATTTTAACCTGCAAAGTGTCTTGCATCTCCTGAAAATCTGCTGCTGAATGTGTAACATCTGGGGAATTTGTGCAGTTTACTTGTGTCATGGTGCACGCTCAAATCTGCTTTTTGCGCCCCCCCCTTCCCTAATTTTTGGGGCAGAATCTCACTGGTACATAAGAAACACTACTATTGGTGTGATTGGATAGCAATTATTTGGCTAAAATTTTTTTTGCTTACATTACAAACACATTTTCCAATGCACATCTTTATGTTCCCAACCACTATTTTATCTCACATCGCAACAAGTGTTACAGTAATTAATGTGAACGATGTTATTAATTTTTTGTTCTTGTTCAGCTTTAATTAACTATTTCAGTGATTCTTATTGCACTGGATGTTGTAAAAATATTTTCTGAACCAATTGCCGGAGAGTAATCTTCTTACTCTTGTTTGATAGTATGGTGTGAACTGTGAATATGAAGAGGTTTTTTTGGTGTCATCCATTGTTTTTAGGCTTGGTGTTGAGCTTCCAGTGGTCTGGCTAGGTTGGTTTGTGATGTCAATTGTTTCAGATTTGGAATGCTTTGAGTTGGATTCACAGGGATGTAGTTAGTACGTGCTGTGCAATTTTTCCCCATTCCAATTTTATGTGCCTTGAAAAAAAATGGTTTTGTTTACTTGTGACATGAAAATTGTGATTATGCTTGTTAATTTGTAAATTTATGGGTTTAATTTTGCAGGAAGAAGACTGTGGAGCCGGTTATCTGGTACAACCAGTTGGACAGGTTGAAGTTGATGGTGGAGCCGGTGATTTGGAGCCAATAAACGAAGATGAGGATCCCGAGCTGGAGGAAGAGGTTGAAGACGACGAGGACGATGATGAAGACGGTGAAGTCCAAGAGATGCCTCCATCAACAACTTCTCATAAGAGGAAGAGAGATGATGATAATGACGATGGAGGAGGTGGTGATGAGGATGATGATGACGTGGTGGAGTATAGCAAGTCATCAAAGCACCGTTAGTAATGGTGGTGGAGTGAGAGAGAGTGGTATATTATGGTTGGTTTTAGCAGGAATGGGTGGGAAGTTGGAAGTTAGAATGGTTTTGCAGACTGGTAGTTTTAAACTGTTGGGTTATGTTCCTTGAGACAAATCTTTTGGAGGGAAAATTGTGTGATGGATGATGATGGTATATTATGTTCAAAAGGTCGTTAGTAGATCGTTCCCTCCGCTTTGCTTCTTTGAGATAGCCGTTGCCTGATGGTAAAATTCAAATGGAAGTTATGAGCGAGTTGAACCCGTTTATAAACTCAGTCTGGGAATATTTTTTTTGTTTTTAGTCTTTAGCTTTTAGAGGTTGGGTTGTGAAGTTGGTTGGGGGGGGCGGTGGAGGGCTGGGGAACTTGTGAATTTGGAGGGAAAGTGAAGAAATGAATGCCAGATTTGAAGTTTCCCCCTTGTTAATATGCTACTGCTACTAGTATATAAAATGAAGTGCTTCAATTTCTTTAATTTTTTTTTAAAAAGGTATCCTGTGGGTTTATATGGAGGGTGAGCGGCTGGGGAACTTGTGGAATTTGGAGGGGAAAGTGAAAATGAAGTGCCAGATTTGAAGTTTCCCCCTTGTTAATATGCTACTTGCTACTAGTATATAAAATGAAGTTGCTTCAAGTTTCTTTAAATTTTTTTTTAAAAAGGTCATCCTGTGGGTTTCTATATGGAGGGTGGAATTTTAAATTGGGCGGCTGTAAATTAAAACTTTGTTTGATGGTGGGTTTTGCGAATCTGGGGGGGGATGGTAGGACAGTCAAATTGGGAACTAAAGGGGGTTGGGTGGGTTTTTAAATCACGTGCATCATCAGCTGCTTTATTCCAGTCAGTCCTGGGATGAGTCGTACTCCTAGGCAGGCTGGTGCTTTTGTAGTTGTATTTTTGGAATAGCCAGATTGGCATCACAAACATCAATATCATCATGGTTGTATTTGCCCTTCGGTCGCGTGTCAGTGGTTCATTCCATGGTGGTGCTCGGTGCTGGGTGCGGGACCGTACGGAATAAAACGCTTCACAGTTAGCCTTAGCCTGCCCTCCGCGCCTTGGTCCTAATAATTGTGCTCGTTAAGCAGCAGCACAGAAATGTGCTGCAGGCTGCAGCTGCCCGCATCGAGTTCCCCGGGGGTTTGGTTTTATGGGTTGGCCGGGGTGGGGAGGAGGTTCGGGGGTCAATGGAGTCAAGCGGCTCTTGTCAGTAGTCCCTCTTCATATTTTTGAACCAAACGCCCCGGGAATTTCTCTTATTATTTTATAAAGGAAAAGAAAAAAAAATGATGATACATGCCATAGCATCGAACGGTTGGGATTGGGCGTGGTAATGATGATGATTGACCGGGTTTCCGGTGCAGAATTGGACAAATGAAATGGATTGGTTGAGGTCAGTACGCAAAAGAAAAATTCATACTACTACTACTTAACCAGTAGTACGTAGTAATTCTTTGGACTATAATAATGGGGGTCCCCGCCTTCTTATCTACATAATCTACATAATAATAATATAATAAGTAATAAAAGTGCCAAGGATTTGGTTGTTTTTTCACGTGACTTTCGTCGTCCCTCACGTGACCTTCGTTGTTATATGTTTAGCGCGTAGCGCGAGACCTAGGTTAGACTAAAAGACGCCGCCTCTCTTCTTTTCTTCCTTTTCTCTTCTCAGCTGTTTTCCGTTCCTTCCTTTCTCTCTCTCTCTCTCTCTATTTTTTCCTCAGACCCTTCGTTCCCTTCTTCTCTGCGACCCCCATCGTCTCCGTCTCCTCTATCAGCTCCTACTACACCTAACATCACAAGTACCCCTTCTCCCACCAGCCCTGAGATTCTAGGACTTCGAATCCCACCGCAAGATCCTCGTCGTCATCAGTATCTGCCCTTCCTCCCTAGATCTTCCCCCCCCCCCCCCCCCTCGCCCTTCATTTCCTCAGACACTCTTCATTCTCTCTTTCTCTGCCACTATATCGTCTTCCTATCCTCTATCAACTCCTCCTACACCCACCATCACAAGTTTTCCTTCTCCCACCAGCCCTGGGATTCCCCCTCCGCCTCTCTCAATTGCAAGTTCATTGTCGCCCCTCCAGGATCTCCACTCCTTCACCTTCATTTTTATTTTTAAATTTTTGCTCCTTTTTCTTTTGGTTTTTGCAGGTGGAATATCAATATCAAGCAGTATTTCGGTATTTTTTGCATTTCGATTCTTTTTCTATTTCGGTGTCTACATGCGAATATGTCTTTTGCTTTTTTTGTGATGTTATATCTTCAAATTCGAGGGCTTAATAGCTGGTCATTTAGTGGTCTTTTTGTATCTCGGCTGGTTGTATTTTTTTTTTTATTTTTTAGGGGATTTTTCTTTTCTCTTCTCTTCTTGTTTCTTTGCATCTAAATATGCCTTTATTTTTTTGTGATGTTTTGGTTTAGTGTTTCAAAATATCTTGAAATTCTAGGGTGAAGAGCTGGTGATTTAATGATTTTTTTCCCTTTGGTTGGTTGTATTTTTTGCTTATTCAAGAGGATTTTTTTCAAAAAACTGGTGGTTTAGTGTTTCTTTTCCACCCCACTTTGCTTCAAGTTTGTTCCTCTTTTTCGTTTGCAAGGGACTATGAGCCTGAGTGTTGATAAACATTTTAGTTTCCCATACGTTATGACTCAGCATGTGTGTTTTTTTTTTTTTGTTATGCTGATTGGGACTGTACTAGCCATTTCTGAAAGTATGACACAGCGTGCTAATATTTTGGCTTCAATTGAATTTCTATTATTCGTATGCCTGTGAGTTCATTGTAAGAAGATTTTGTTTCGAGTCAGTTATCCTCTGCTCGTGATATTGCATATTTTAATAAGAAAGTAGGGTGTCTTCATTGGGGTGCTCCTGTTAAATTACAACTTCGAATCTTTCATGGGTCCGTAATCCGTATATGATCTATCAATGATGAAAACAGCATTGCCTGTGGCATGAGCCATAGAGTATGTACAAATTGCAAGTTTGTTGTCTGTAATAGTGATCACATTCAAATAGTTGAATGCTGCTATGGAGTTGGGAGTAGTTAGAAAGCCTTTTTAATAATGCTGTGCAATTGCACTACTAAGACTGTGGAAGTTTATATACTCTTTAAGTATGCGCCTTCAAAATGCTTAAACGTGACCTATTTCAGGATTAACAAAGATATGACCCATGAAACCTGAAGCCCTCAGAAGTCATTTAATTGAGGTTGCTTTGTTTTGTTTTCTCCTCTTTTTTAAAATCATCTTTTTTGGACCTTCTTTTCCCTACCATGTAAAGTATCTCAAGTTTTATTTGTTTTTTGGATGGCTGCATGCTTAAGCTGTCACTTATGATTCATTCCAATGGAGTTGTTTCAACTCTTTTTTGCAGATTGATATGCATGTTAGAGACAAAATACTGGTGTTTTTTGACTCTTGGCAAGTGGCCCTAGAGGAAAATATTCCCAGTATTACTGGACGTATGAGGACTTAAGGGTAAGTCAAATTTTGGATTACAGCTGACTGTTTGCTTAGGAATCTATGGGCTTATATGTTGGTTTATAAAGCTGCTATTATTGCTTGATTCCATTAGTCTTTGAATGCTTTTATTATCTGAATTTTATTTTGGTGATAGCTATTTTATATGCTGAATTGTGCCTGCTTCAGTTGTCATATTTCCATAATTTTTTCTGATACACCCTCAACTCAAAAGTAATAGAATTTATTAAAGATAACCTGGATTCGTGGAATAACAATTTATTAAATTAAGAAAGAGCAAGTTGTATAGTTTATGTATAGAGAACAATTAAAAATATAAAAAATGAGAGAACAATGTAAGCATGATGTTACATTGTAGACTATAGCAGGCCTTGAAGGCGCTCTAATGAAGCTGACAAATGACTTCTTTTCAGCAATACCACATTAACGGCATAATGTTCTATGAATACTGTTTATTGCCTAACTTGGCATAAGCCACTTTGCAGCCACATTGATTATTACATGTTATATGTGATTCTGCATGTATCAGCGTTCTGGTGTGGGCTTTCCCAAGTGTTCATTAGATACCGCTCATTCATTTGGGCTTTCCTTCTTCTATCGGCACATCGTCTCCGTGTCTTCTTCTATCGGCTCCTTCTCTACCCAACATCACAGGTCCATTTTGCTCCACCAGCCCTAGGATTCCCCCCCTTCGCCTCCCTCCGCTTTTTTTTACCGTTTCTGGAATTCAAGGTCCAACCCCTGGAGATCACGGTAATCATTCTTCTCCTTTTTTGTTTACCAGTTCCTGTTCTCTTTTGAACATTGTTGGTATTTCTGACGAATTCTTTCGGGATCTGGAATGCACCTTTGCAGTTGTAGACTGCAGCAAATTGAAGGATATGGAGTGGATTTCAAGACAAGATCCTTACATTTGCCTAGAATACGCCAGCACTAAATTCCGTACCCGTACCCACACAGGTATGTAATTCTTATTATTTCCTCTTTTATCTCTGTTTGATTGTTTTTTCAATTACTACTAATATTCGAGCTTGTAAGAAAACTCTCCATTTTGTTGCTTAACTATTCTATTCTCCTGCTACTTAATTACTCATGTAGATGGTGGAAAAAACCCTACTTTTCAAGAGCAATTCGTCTTCCCCTTGATTGAAGGGCTAAGGGAGATCACTGTTGCTGTTTGGAACAGCAATACCTTTACCTAAGATGATTTTATTGGCAATTGAAAGTAATAATGTCTTCTTTAACTTTCTGCTTTTTGTTTTCCCTGTATTCTATTCGTTGTATTAGTTTGAGTATTTTCTTTTTGTTCTATACTTTTAGATGATTTATTATTTTTTTCCTATTATTGTTAATCTATTAGGGTTCAGCTGCAGAAAGTGCTTTCTCAGGGATTTGATGAAAGTTCTTGGCCACTGCAAACTAAAACCGGCAGGTATACTCTACAAAAGATAAAAAAGGACATTACCTGCCATATTCATTCTTTTGTAGGTTAATACATACTTGAACATTTAAAGATTGTACTTATGAGAAAATTGGAATAGCTACTCAAACTTGGTATATTTGTAAAATTTTGACAAGATTGATAAACATGTTGTAATGTTTACATGGTATTTTTCTTACCTGTATTTTGCTAAATGGTTTAAACCATGCCATGAGCTAGATGGATATATTCAATGATGCACTGGAATGTTTTCTATTTTCATGCTTAATAGTTGCTATTAATTCATTTTCTATCTTCTGTTGCAGCTCCTAGAAATAGCTCAAGTTCCTGATGAACATGTGAGATTCAATTTCTTCTGGTTTCTTTACCTTTTAGCGAAATGCTTTTAACTGTTGGCATACTGCATGCAATCTTGTGCAATTTAAACAGGTGAATGAATTCAAGTCGATAGAGAAGTTCAAAATAACAACTTGTAAGTGTTATGCTTCTCATTTGAAACTGAAATATTATTTGCTTCAAGCACTGTGAGCAATGCTTCCTTCATGGGAAATGCAATGGAATGATATATTTCTGTTATCATACAGATGGGTGAACTTGAAAGCAATCAAAAGACTTGTACAAGAAAGTGTACTGAAGATGGAGATTATTCCAAATCCAAAGGTTCTACTTCTTAACTATCTGTTCTGCATTCTGCCAATGTATCTGTTCTATTTAATTTTGTCTGATTAATAGGAAGTAGATGGGGTGAAAGTTCTTCAACTTGAAACTGATGCTGGCGCTACAATAAGGGTACATTAACCTTATCTCTTGATATTCATTTTAAACATCTTTATTTTCCATTTCTTTCCATTTAGGTTTATCAATATGGCATTTCACATTCAGTCTCCTCTCTACCAACAACCAAAGGTAAGAAGTAAAATCATTTATTTTCACCCCCACCCCCAATCAGTTCTTTGATCATGCTATTGAATTCTGTTTTGAATACTATATGAATTGCTATTTATTCATGCATTTAACCTTTACAGTCCGACCTGTACACTTTGTCTGATGACATCTATGTGGTCTACAACGAGGTTAGGAAAAATTCAACTAACCCAGCTATCGAATTGGGACCTGAATTTAAGAAGGTTGAGATTTTAAGCTCCCTATCTTTCTCCACATGTTGAATTGTTTATATTGCTAATTGTTTTTTCACTTTTTTAGGTAGGCAACTTCTTAAGTCGTATCAAGTCTATTCCCAGTATTGTTGAACTAGATAGCCTGAAGATGAGTGGTGATGGTGGTTTGGATCTGGCATCACTCTGAAGGTAATACAAACTAACTACCTGTCTCCCTATCACTCTGTTTCCCTGTTACTCTGTTTCTGAAGCTTTATGGACGTGTCTGTTCCTTGCAGATTTTCTTGTGACGTGTCAATTTGTGGTTGTACAGTGGTTTGTTATTTCTTATTTAGTGTCCATATGGCATATGCACTAATTTCTTCTTTTCTCTATTTTTTCCCCTTGTATTAAGGGGAAAGTGACAAAACTGCAAAACTTGGAACCAAATTAGAAATTCCAGACAAGTTGTAGTTGTTTGATAAGGTAATATATGCAGCTGACTGCCTTAAAAATTTGGTTTCACCGATTCAAAAAAAAAATTGGTTTCATGATGCATAGCAATTTGGCTTTACATTCTCTATCTGTTGCCAGGTTATAAATGGCCTTGAGGATATTTAAGAGGTCTAATTCTCTGGAATTGATGCATAGTTTTGTCATTTTTAACATTGAAAGAAACATTTGTTTTCCATTTATTTTCTTTGTGCAATTTTTTTTTTAAAGAGAAGGTACTGAAAATTCAAAAAGTGATTGAATACTTTTGAATTATTTAAAAAGATTATCTGAGAGATATTTGGTGAATTATGTTCCATAAGAAAGAATAATTGGCACTGAGAATATTTCAAGTAATAAAAGATGAAATCCCTTCAAAAGTTGTATAATTGAAATTACATTGTTGATGTTAAGTTCCAAATTTTGAACTTTAAGCATCATCAACTCCAAACTTCATATTTATAGGGTGAAGTGGTGGTTTAAGAAGAATTATTCTCAATTTCCCAGAATGACGTTGGATGTTAATGTAGGAAAAATTTAATCTGATTGAAAAATTCTTTTGTAATAATCCATTGCTCACTCTCTTCTGCTTGTTATACATGTACTTAACCCAAATCGTCATTTGGTTTTTTGTAGGACTGGTTCCGAAACTGAGCTTGCTCCAGTTTTCAGTTTCAACAGGTACTCATACTGATGCAATACCATATTCTGGGAAATATGATGGGGTAGTTGGCATGTTGGGTTCAATAGAAGCCATCAACGTTCTAAAGCGGTATGTAGGCTAAATTGGCTTGACTGACTCTTGTTAGCCTTCTTGAGTTCTTAAATTGTACCATGGCCCGAAATTCAAGGTTGCAGTTGATTTGCTGCTCTGCTTTACCTATATTTTTCGCTTGTTCCGTGGTTTTTTTCCGGAGTTGGAATCTTAGAGAATTGCCTTTCGCCCCTACTCCTTTATGTGTTTCTTGGATCCTTGTTTTGCTAATGCTTTTGAGCTATGCAATGGTCTTAATGCTAATTTTTTTCATCTTTTTTCCTTGTATGCTTTGTTCTTTCCTGATGCTAAATATCTGGCTGTGATTGTTTGCTGCTTTTTGATGTTTTGTCTTTTCTGGTGTTTTGTTTGATTTCTTTTGGATTTGTCATAAGAGAGGTTAAAAAGTAGGAACAAGTTTTTGGATACAAATCTGGAAGAAAGTTTGTGAAGCTTCCCAGACATTCATTTGGCAATCAAGATACACGTGATGCTTTATCTGCAGCAATCCACCATGAGAACAAAGCTGTCATGTACCACTGCAAATATCTGCTTTTAAGGTTAATTGATGACTTCATTTTCATGTCAACGTCAAAGAAACAGGCCTCTTTGTTCTTCTCCCGGTTGCAAAGAGGATTTCATGGATACAACTGCTATATGAATGAAGGGAAATTTGGTGTAAATTTTGATATGGATCATGTATCAGGATTCAGGTCAAATAGGACTCTAAAATTTCGCCTCCTACTTATTCATGTATATTTATATTTAGCTGTGTACACAAATTATTAACTGACAAACATTTTTTGTTCCATGAATCCATATGTCCTTAAGTGGGCATATTTTCTGGTTTATCCCAACGCGCGCAGCGCGTTTTATGCCTCCTAGTCTTGATACTACTGTAATAGATAGCACCACGAAACTGATCTGCTTCCATTTCCATCTCTACAGCTCAGCTGATTCCCTTGGATGACAGGCCAACCTGTCTCTATCTCTGACATCTTCTACGGAGTACTGGATTTGACTACCCCACACTCAAACTCCTCTCCGTCCTCGCTGGTTGTCAGTATGGGCCAAAATCAAATCGGGGCGGGATTCGAACTTTCGGGTTAGCAAGGACGAACACCTCCCCCGGATCATTCAACTGCGCTCGCTATTCCAGGAGTGGTCGTACCTTGGTGGACCTTTTCTGGCTGTTCTGGGCCAGGCTTTGTAAGTTAGGTCGCTGGGAAGATAAGATGCTCAGCCACCCACAGCCCAGCCCGCCATGCAAGCATGGGTGGTTGACCTGTTTCTCTTGTCTATTGTGCATTTACTATTTTTTTTATTTTATTTTGGGGGGTTCCAATTAGCAGGACGCTGTAGTAAAGTTGGTGAAGAAATCTGCAATTAATTGTCAATTGTTTAGTCTAGATGTGCTGGTTCTTAAATATTTGTACTGCTGCTGCTGTTTTGCTGTATAGCATCTTCTTCTTGTAATTGTAAATGTTTTTTTTTTGGTGAGGAAGCTGTCACAAAATGTTTGAGATAAACTACAAACTAAAGAAATAAAATCGGGGACATACGTGGATCCAAGATTTCATGATTTAGTAACTTTTTATTTATTTATTTTTGCCATGCTTGGAAATTATCCTTTATTTGGAGCGTTGAACTTGAAATGCGCCACTTAATTTAATTTGTTAAAAGGTCATAAGAGGGAGTTCCTTTGATGTTCTAATTCTACTGCTTAGGATTCATGTGTAAGGATTTTTATTTTATTTTTTGTTGAGGGAGATTAATACCTAAGGATCAATCGATTCCAATCAAGCAAATGGATAAGATTCATATACTAGTCCAGCAACCCTTCAACAAACAAAGGAAGTCCACACTATAGCCTCCTACTAGTTACTTAGATTGGCTCCATAGTCCATTAGTTGTTCTCTATCAACCATGCAAGCTTCAAAGATGTTGCTTTTGTCCTCCACACCACTCACATCTCCACCACACCAGCGGCACCACCAGTATAATTGCTCCGCCGCCCGCGGCCAAATGGGGTGTTCTCTGCCTCTTAAAGTACAAGCCATGGCAAAGGAGCAAACCGAAAGCGGGAACGGAATCATAGACAAAGCAGCCATTGCTGGGGGATTGATCTCTACACCAGTAATTGCGTGGTCACTGTACACCCTCAAGACCACCGGCTGCGGCCTCCCACCGGGACCAGGGGGATCCATAGGCGCCCTGGAAGCCGTGAGCTACCTAGCTGTGGTGGGGATTGTGGTTTGGTCGGCATATACCAAAGCCAAAACGGGCTCGGGGCTTCCAAACGGCCCTTTCGGGTTGCTGGGAGCTGTTGAAGGCTTGTCGTACTTGTCTCTTCTTGCAATTATAGTTGTTTTTGGCCTGCAATTCGCTGAGAAGGGTTCCCTTCCCGGGCCACTGCCTAGTGATCAGTGCTTTGGTTGAGTGTTTTCTCAACAATCTTTTCTGCTTTCTTAATTTTTCTTCGTTTATAACTTTTTTCTGTTGTTTGTAAAATATTGGCAATTAATGTCTTATCACCTTCCATCTTCATCGAAGCTCCGGTTTAGACATTCTTCTTCTCTGATGGAGTTCGTGAGCTCAAGAAGAACGCATGCTTTCCGGATACGGTTATGTTAGGATTTTAGCGGTGTCCAATACATCTCCCCACTTATGCGTATGCTTGCAATGTGCATAAAAAATAATGTATGTATTATTACGACAGTGTTTGCTGATATTGGTCCATTTGAATAGCCTTTTTTTGGCCAAAAAAAAAAAAATCGCTTGAGTCATAAACACTTTCTATATCATCTTTTTATTTTTTTCTAATTATCTTTATATTTACACATATCACAACACAAAAATATTATTCACAAAAATATTATTCCAAATAATAGGTTGCTTACTTAAATATTTTATTTCGAATCAAAGTTTGAAATCTAACTTAATTAGGCTAGATTGACCCATAAAAATAGGTTGTGAGCTTAAATACTTAAGTTTGGAGTATGAATTTTTGAAAAAAAAATTACATTTTTTTGAACATATTTTTTAATTAACTTTTATTTTATATACATCAAATCGCTATAATATATATATTTTAAAAAATTTTAAAAAATAATAATCCAAACAAACCTAATACTCAACCTCCACTTCATTCCTTCCTCTACTTTTACACCCTTAGGACAGGCCAACCAGCCTCAATAGGCCGTCGGATACTTCACTTAATTTATTATTTTAATGCGCAAAACTCATACTATTTTGTGTCCGTTATTGCTTCACTCATTTTAGAGATTTAGCTAACTAACTACCTTTAGAGTAGTTGATCACCAAAGAGAACCCGTAGAAGATTCGGCAGCTACTGCAGCCCCCGCTCCTTCAGATGGAACTTCCGATTTGAGGAGTTACTTGGAATGCTACCACAATATCAATATCTTTGGTTTCGTATTCAGGAGTATAATCAGCCAATTTGTACCCTTTATCACTAGCTTTGAATCCAACACTTATTTTAGTCTCTGTTTGTGGTGACATAAATCCCTCCCTACAACTCATGAATTAAGAATTCTCACAACAATAAGGTCTACGGGCTCTCTTTGGGTGAAGGTCAAGAGATTAAATTCTTGGCCTGCATTCTTCTCCAGAATTGTCTTGAAAAAATTCATCAGTCGGTGTAAGGGCATCCGTTTTGTTCTATGGCGGTTCAAACTACTTTTGAGTTTCCTTTGTGATCCTCTTGAATCCACGAGTAGGTGTAGAATCTATCGTGTCGACAAATTTTTTTTTTTTAAAGAGATTTAGCTCTCTCTCTCTCTCTTGTGTCAAAATACCAAGAATTAAAAGCTCTCTTATGAGTACTTCCTTAAGAACCATGATCCAAGAAATACCCGTTAATGAATGACCATAACCAAACCTTTTTTACCGGATGTCCCCGAAGGAACATAACCATACCTTTTCAACCAGCTGAACATGTGTTATACTTGGTTAAGAATCCTGATCCAATTAAACATCTAATCCTGGTAATTTCTATTTCATTTTCTTTGTTGCAACTAAATTGAAAGTTTCTGCGAAATTAGCCAATATAATGCATTAATTTATGGATAAACCCTTTTTAAGACAGAGAGAGAGAGGCGGAGGAGGAGAGGGAGAGAGAGAGGAATGGGGAGAGGGGGGGGGGGGGGGGGGGGGAATTAAAAAGAAGAAACAAAGAAAGGCCAAAAAAGGCACCCAAATTTTTCGCATTAATCTGCCCTCAATGACTTCCTTTATTGGGTACGATATTGAAACGAAATTTTGGAAAATCAGAACAACCAACGAAAATAAATAGTGAACCCCCTCGTCCACCTTAAAACTCCTATTACTTTTCAACTGCCGCTACAAATTTTGATACTCCAAATCTCGATCAACCTCGTCCTCGCGTCTCCTTGGATCCCACCAGATTCCTCTGGGTAAGTCATTATCCTTCTCTTCACTCTTAGTTTTCATTTACTTCTTTAGCAATCGCGCCTCCCTTATTAATCATGGTCACTTAACCTTGTTGTTCAAAAATTGAAGTTTCGATACATAATTGTGACTTGTGGGGTTTCGTCAAACGGATTAACATACCCTCTTTTTTTTTTTTGTATTTTTTTAGCCCCCTTCCCCGGCTCCCGGGGGAGGGGGATTGGTGGGTGGATTAACATACGCTTTTGATATATGGGTGGTGTGAATGCTCTTTGTTCTTCTTTTTTTCCCTTTTTTTATTTTATTTTTTTGGTGTTTTTGGGGTTTTGGGGGAGGGGGGGGGGAGGTGGGAAGGGGCGTTGGGAGGTTTATTTGTGAAACTAAAACTATAACATGAGTTTAAACTTTTGTCTTTGATTGATTTTGATTCATTGAGAAAAGTAAAAGAAAGAATAACATGAGGCTATGAGAACTTATGCAAATATGTTCTGAATTTCCAGAGTCATGCAATTCTTCTAGTGTTTCTTATTTGTGTTTGATTAGTTTCGACAAATTCTGAACAACTTGCTTAACAGCAACTAGACTGATGACCTGAGAAGTTTGAGCTGAGGCTTGCACCTGTGGTGTGGTATGGTCTGTGAAACTAAGTTTTCTTGTGATGGAATTGTTGCATGATTTCTTCATCGTGATTTTATTGCAGCAATCAGCAATGGGTCTGAGTATATTTTCTTTTCTTAAGGTTTCCTAAATTGCAACAAGTTGTAAGGAGATCTCTGCTTTTATGGTCGTTTTGGAGTCACTTGTTACATGAATCTTTTAAGGTGATTTGATGTTTTGCTACTAGAACATCCTATTCCACAACAAGGTGTAGCGCACACAATGTAGCTATGGAGTAATTAATGGATTTATTCTTCTCTGAAAATTAAAAAAGCTTAGTCATATAGGGAACGAGATATTGTGGTGTAATAGTCAATCTATTTTGCCTAGTTTATGACTTGCAAGGGGTGTTATGGCCAGTTTACCCAAGTGTGAGCCTTTTTGATCAGCTATACTTAACTTTTATGCGTGATTTAAGTTTGAGTAACCTAAATAAGTTGATCAACAGAAAATGGATCGTGGAAAGAGGCCTGTTAAGTATGTTGGTGCGACGAGCCATAAGATATACATGGACCTCAAGGATATCATCAGAGAACATGCGCTACAATATCTTCCTGCTAAGTCACTTTTCAGGTTCCAGAGTGTTTGCAGGGACTGGAAGCTCCAGATTTCATCTCCATTTTTTGCCCACAATCAGTCCCATTCTTTTCGCTTCATTTTGGGTCTTTTTGGTCAGACTCCTGGAGAACCACCGTCATTCCTCTCTTTTGATGCAAAAATCTTGTGGTGTCCCAGACCCTCTTTTGACGTTTATCCCTGAACCTGTTGAGATCTTGTCTTCATCCAATGGGTTGCTTTGCTGCAAATCTTGCTCTGTGGAGAAGGTTTACTACATCTGCAATCCTGTTACCCAACAGTGGAAGCAACTTCCAAAATCAAATGCTCATCATGGGTCTGATCCTGCAATTGTGCTCGTCTTTGAACCATCATTGCTTGAATTTTGATGCCGATTTCAAACTGATTTGTGCTTTCCCATCCAATGATTTTGATGATGCAATTGAATTTGAGATATATTCCTCGAGGGGTGGTTCCTGGAAAACTTCAGGGGAAATCTGTTTTGCTTCTAAGACTCTTGTTCCAACATCTGGGATTCATGTGAAAAAATGTCGTCTATTGGAATCTGAAACAAGGCGGTGTTCTTGCGTTTGATCTAATCAAGGATAGGTCACAGCTAATCCAAGGGTATTATGGTGCTAAAGGAACTCTGGGTAATGTGAACGGAAAGCTTTGTTCAGTTTCCTGGTGTGGCCGTGAACTTTATCTGCATGCATTGGCAAATGTGCATTCAAACACAATGCAAATGACGAGTCATGTTAAGATGTGGGGAACAGAAACATGTAGTTCTTGAAAGTAGATTCCTTGGTGGAGATGTAGCTGATGCGAAGGTCATCTTTGCTGGTGGTGACATGCTGGTGATTCAGTGTCGGAGTAGCATCTATTTACATAACTTGAAGACACAAGAAACTAAAGCATTGAGCATCCTAATCAAAAACCATAGTAGGTGCCTACCTTATGTGAACAGTATCGTCAACATCTAAAAGTATTACTCTTTTGAATGCTGCCATCCTCTCTGAGTTCTAGTTTTAGCTTCAAAGTTTGAGACAAGGAATTGAGATTAATAGCTATCTGGAGTAAGTTCACTACTTCTAGGTGGTCCAAGACGTGTGATTAGACCTTTTTTTTGGGTTTAATGTAGCTATTCTACTTCTTTCATGCAAACATATGCTTTGCCGTGTTCGAGACTTTTAAGTTGCTAAGTCTTCTTTTTAAAACATAATAAAATATTCAACAGAATATTTATTGCAAAATATTTCTGGATATCTGCTTAATTTCTCCTCGACCAGTAAAGGAGTTCTCCAAAAGTTCCACCAGTTTGGGCCTGATGCCTGGTTTATGTGCCAGATACAAAGTTTTTGTTCAGGAGGGAGTGAAGTGGACTGCCACTCCTGCCAGGTTCCGTGACGGATTTTAGAAACTAAAATCTGATGATGTGCTTTTTCGTGATCAAGAAAATTAGCATTTTCTCTTTCGTTATCAGAGTTTTGGATTTTCACAATCTTTATTTTATTTAACACTGCAAAGCAAAAGAATGTGGTGCGACCAAATTAAGATGGAATCTTATTACTATGCTTTAATACAAGGGGAAGTGTCTGTGCATCGCGCAGGTGTTTGGTGCCTGTGGTCAGAGAGGATTTTTCATTGAATAAATAATAGTATATTTTGAAAATAAATAGTCATCAAATATGATAAAGTTAATAATGGTATATTCTAATTGCAGCACGCAGTTGTACACTTTATTTTATTAATGATTTTACAATTTTATCATTCTCAAAAGATCTCTACAGATGTCAATTGAAAATCGTCCAAGAGCAGACATAAGTTGTTAAGGAATATTCTCCAACGGCTAGTTATAGCAACGTATTAATTGCATAACGTGTTAATATGTTTGTATTAATTGCACAACAAAATTCACATTTCAATTAAATGTATCTATAACACCATTTCAGTAATTATACCAACACATAAACTTATATGAGTTGTACTCGATGCAAAAACGGTTGTAAATAATTTCGTATTTTAGAAAATATTCAGATGTCTTCGTAAATCAAAACTTTAAATGTACCAAAATGAGGGCATTTAGATAAATATACATAAACACATGCTGCCTTTAGTTGTACCAAACGTTTTTAAAAAACTACACAATATTTCACATTCCTAAAAAACCCCTATCCATGCGATTGAAATTCAAACTCCCATTTGACCACAGCTCATTCTTATATACTATAAGCATAAGGATATTCTAGAGGAAAACGATAAAATTTTAGAAAAATGACTTTTGGTGTTCCAATGGAAAATAACGAAAATCTAGATATTATTTGGCGATGGTGGGAAAAAAAATACCAAAATGTCCATGACTTCAATTCCTATGTGATCCAAAGAATAGACAAGTAAGGCTGGAGAAATAACGGACTCGGTGTCCGAAATTATAGGTGCCTAGGAGAAAGATTTGAAGAGAGACGGAGGGATTAGATGTGTCCAAAGGAGGAGAAGGTATGAAGAGAGACGAAGAGAGAAAAATGGAGAGGAAAGCCATTGTACCCCGTTTGTAGGAGGCAAAGGTGGGACTGCTGAGGAAGCTTGCGAGCGTGCGTTTCCCTCCCTAACCTGGTAAGATGGCTAATATGCAACTTCAATAGCTTTTCTCTCTCTTTTCTTTGAGATTCCTTCCAGTTCCAAGCGTCGGCTTCAGGTCAGCTATTTTCCCTGCATTAGGAAGAATTTACCACCAACAACATTTATTTACACAAACGTCAAATGCATCTCAATCAGATAGTTACTAGTACGCAGAATGATCAATTTCATCATTTTGCAAATGAGAATGCAACAAACTAATGATGCATCGTATGATGGATGCTACATTGTGAGATAACGTAGGCAAAAAGTCTCCACAATTTTTTTTTTCATGAAATATAATATAATGGATTATGTAAATTTTGCATGTCAGAAATTGACGTGCGCGTAACTTTGTAGAAATGAATCATCATTGATCATCGATCGCTGTAGCGCTTGGACGTGTGTTTGGTTAAATGTGATGATGAAAATGTAGGTGAATGATCTGCTGTTGTTATTGTATTTCAGGTGCATTAGGTTTGTTGTGGCCAGCAGTTAGGGGGAAAAGATTGAGTACTTTCCGGCTGATTAGCGTTTCCAGACGTGATTATCTTCGCCGGAACTACTCATTCAATTCAAGAACAAAGGAAACAGTCGCCTCTTTCCGCCTGTTGAAATGGAAAAGAACGATGGAGGCGAATCTCCCAAGGATTCAAGCCCACCAAATCCGTCACCCGCTCCAGAAGCATCTCCACCACCACCTCCTACTGCATCCAACGCACCGCCTCCTGGGAACTCCACCACTTCTCCACCCTCCTCCACCACCTTCACAACCCAAACTCCCCTGCTCCAACTCTTCACAATCACCACCCCCCACTCCCACCCAAACAAGGCTCTCCCTCGTCCTCGCCTCCCCCGCCACCACCACAGGCCGAGCGGAACACCATCAGGGAACACTACATCACCTCCCAGCGGGTCCAATCCAGTTGCTCCTGCGGCCCCTGGGAGATCAACACACCCAGCTCGCGGTGCCCCTTGCAGCACAAAACTCCCACCTTCTTTCAGGCTCCTCTGGTAGTGACTCCTCACCATCTTCTGACTCCGGACCAATTATTGCTGGAGTAGTTGTGGCAGGAGCTGTGGCTGTTGCTTTTTCTCTGGTTTGGCTAATGTGTTCCAAGAAAAAGAAGAAACAGCCATACTATATGGATCGTGGACGTCCCCCGAAAGTCTGTCAGGTCTCCACACACATTTGTACTTCATTTTCTCACTTTCTAATATATACTGGTACTTGATTACTTTTTGATTAGTACTCCACGTCTGTCAAACGGGATCCTCTCTTCTGTCAACCAATACTACAGCGATTCTTACTTGGATTTGCTGAGTCATAATAATGTTATACTATGACCAAAAGTTAAAAGCCTATGGAGATAGCATTTGAAGTTAATTTACATGGGACCTGATAAATTTATGTTCTAGTAGATGCTAACAAGATACAATAAAATTTTGAGCCTGTTTGAGGGAAAAAGAAGTTAACAAAATAAGAGAATTTGCGTAGTTATGATGTATTCGGGGTAAATTCACCAAGTCATTTGTTATCTGGAATGTTCAGATGCATACTATAATGGCTCCAGTCTTTGGAACAACCCGAACCCAGAGCACGTTGTTAAGGTTCCACCACCGCCAGGTGGGATGGCAGGCCCCGGTGGTGGCTGGGCTGCTGCACCTCTAACACCAGACGGAAATGCAAGCAGTGAATATAGCTCAAACTTTGGGCATAATCCTGCAAGTTTACCACCTCCATCACCAGGTCTAGTGGATTTAACAAGAGCCAGTTCAGGTACGAGGAGCTAGCTGCGGGCTACTGGTGGGTTTTCCCAAGCTAATTTGCTGGGCCAAGGTGGATTTGGGTATGTACACAAAGGTGTACTGACTGATGGAAGGGAGGTCGCCGTTAAGAGCTTGAAGTCAGGTAGTGGGCAAGGCGAGAGAGAATTTCAGGCTGAGGTCGAAATCATTAGCCGTGTCCATCATCGGCACCTTGTGTCACTTGTTGATACTGTATTGCTGACGGACAAAGGATGTTTGGTTTATGAATTTGTTCCAAACAAGACCTTGGAGTTCCATCTTCACGGTAAATTTTTTCTTCCTCAAGTACCATGTCTCTTCCAGTTTACCAACTCAATGAATACCATGTTGATTGTCAATATTTTCCAACACTTCACTTCTGTTTACTTGATAATTTCCTCCAACGTGTCTAAACAAAATTTTCGGTTGTAGGAAAGGGTCAGCCGGTCATGGATTGGGCGGTTAGGCTTCGGATTGCATTAGGATCAGCAAAAGGGCTGGCTTATCTCCACGAAGATTGTGTGAAATTCTTCTCCACCTTCTCTCCGCTCTCCTCCTCTTCTTTCCCCTCTCTTTCCCTTCTTCTGACTCGTATATACTACTTCATTTATGGGTGCAGGCTATCCTAAAATTATCCACCGTGACATCAAGGCAGCCAACATTCTACTCGATGACAAGTTTGAAGCTATGGTAACAATTTAAAAGCCTTTGGACAATGTACAACCTTCACAAATAGTTGCAAAATGACTTACAGCCGATGGTGTAACTTTACCCAGGTGGCAGATTTTGGATTGGCAAAGCTCTCTTCTGATAATTATACTCATGTCTCAACTCGCGTCATGGGGACTTTCGGGTCAGTCAAACTGAACATTCGGATAATAACATTCTTCAATTTTGGGAGACAGAGTCTCTTTCTTGTACACATAGTCTGTTAGTCATAAAAATGCCCCAAAGCAGGGAAAAGTGCATATAAACCATTATCATGTAGCTGAATGAAATCTTCAGATGCCAGCTCGTATTACTAGAACTTTTCTGAATAAATATTTGCATCCTCTTATGATAGTTCTCTCAAGAGTGCACTGATTTCTCAGTGTGTTAGAAGTTGGTTAAAATGTACCTAGCATTTCATTCTGAAAACATGTGATCTCGCAACTGGAGAGGAGCTTGAATGACTTTCTAACGTGGGCACTTCCTGTTTGAGATTGCAGGTATCTGGCTTCCTGAGTATGCATCGAGTGGAAAGCTAACAGAAAAATCTGATGTCTTCTCATACGGGGTCATGCTCTTAGAGCTCATAACTGGGAAGAGACCTGTTGATCCCACCAATAAATTCATGGAAGATAGTTTGGTGGACTGGGTTTGTCCTTGAATCCTCTTTGTGCAAATTCAAGTCTCTTAGGCCGTTTTACACCTGTTCTACTACCTTTTTTTTTCTGGGCTCTAGCTTGATCTCACGAGCTTGAACTCTTTCACATATAACAGGCTAGACCACTACTTTCTAAGGCACTTGAAGATGGTGAATATAGTGAGATAGTTGATCCACGTTTAGAAGGAAACTATGTCGCCCATGAGATTGCTAGAATGATAGCCGCCGCCGCTGCATGTATTCGTCATTCTGCTAGAAGACGCCCAAAAATGAGCCAGGTACATCTCTAGGCATTGCTTCCGGAAAGAGTGTTAGAAGAAAACATACTGTGAAGCTGCAGGAGCCAAGTAGACAGTTTTTTTGAAGCTAAGTCCAATATCTTTTGCATCATAAAATTGACTCATCGCAACCTAAGTGATTGCAAGGGGGCTAATCTTTTTGGGCGAGTAATCTATAACCTAGAAAAGCTCCTCTATATACACGATTGGCTCAAGACAGAAGTGCAATTTATGAATCCAACTGTAAATTATTCTAATTTGTTCAGGAGTGATTTCATCTTTTCTGTCTTCAGCTTGAGACGCAAGAGTATATAGTATAGTTTATGTTTAATCGGTTCATGGCCTGATACATTCCTTATATGAAAACAGATTGTGCACGCCCTGGACGGAGATTCGTCACTGGAGGACTTGAACAATGGTCCAAAGCAAAATCAAAAAGGTGGCATTGGTTCACAAGGCGCGGTCGAGTCACAGACGTATGACACTAGAATGTACAATGCTGACATGAACAGGTTCAGGAAGATGATAATGAATACCCAGGAGTATAACAGCAGCGAGTTCGGTGCAACTAGTGACTATGGGCTGAATCCGTCCGCTTCAAGCAGTGACTCCAGAGAGTCTGCTGCTCAGCCCCAGAAGCCGAAACCATCGAGCGGCCCAACTGCTGAACACTAGAAGCTAAGCCCACCTAAAAATGCTATTGCCTTTTTTTTTCTGATTATTATTGCTTGTTCCACTACAAGTTTTAATTTTTACTCCAAACCAGGGAATTCATCGAGTTCTTGTTCCAGAAAGCAGAACTAAAGATGTTTTAGTATCAAGTGATATCTGCGCACCACCGCTCTTATACTGGTCTAAATTAAAACCACGTCAGATTTATGTATAACTATTAAAACAATTAATTAGAATATATATATATATATATATACACACACACATAAAATATACATGTACTACTACAATCTTTTAGTATATGAGTTTGGGTGGGCTGGCTCAGGGGCAATAGCAGCCCTTTCCCAAGGCTTAAGTAATGCTTGGTTTTGAGTTTTTGAACTTTTAATTCTCGTTTTGTCACTTCCCCCGTCCCCAATGTATGGAAGGGAACAACATTTTGTGCAACAAATAGTTTTACTCTTTGTGGCTCATGGCTATCAAATTGTCTCACATTGCTTGCATCAACATCCAAAATACACGAGCTCTGGACGGTTCGTTCTTTATTTATTTCCCCCTTCTTTTCGCGTTATGCTAGAGACAGACTTTTAAAGACGTTATGGTACTAAATATTAAGCCGATTTTTTTTTTCACTCAGCTATCAACATGCATTTGCAAGGAAGAAATATATTATGAAAAAACGGTTCCTTTATAAAGTATAGTGTACATTTTTTTTTAACTATTAGATTTAGATCATTGGCACGTAACCTAAATTCAATATGAAATTTAAATCATGCACATGTGAAATATATTCATAATTGCTAGTATAAAAAATTCATTGCATTATTAGTACATAAAAAGTTATTTCTCCTTTATATGGCCAAAAAAAAATATATGAATAAATCTTATATACGCTATCATTATATATACCGTTATAATTAGATGAATGCTACGATTCAAATTTAACAGCATATTGTTAAGTTGATACCATATACTACCAAATTTAACAACATAATATTCCGTAACAATATCTATAAGATTAATCCAAAATTTATACTATCAAAATTTTGACAATCAGCGACAGACAATTACAAATACGGTGTGATGAAACAAATGTCGGTAAAACAGGATCACAAAACTAAGAATATTACGCAGTCCTAAAAAATATGTACATTTTCATTATTGTAAGTCGTGTAAGCCCCCTCCCCTCTCTCCTCGCGCGGGCAACTCAGACGGTTTCCGTAGTCTCCTCTTCAGGAGCAGGTTTTAGGTTCGACTCCCGAGAACTACCGTGCTGTGATCCTTGGGGTGGGCTCTTACAGCCTGGGAGAGGAGTAGTCTGGCCTGCTCAGGTGATTATGGCCAGGTCAGAACACCTCCCAGTTGACAAAAAAAAAAAAAAAAAAGTCGTGTAAACCGGCCCACGAAATTTCGAGTTCATGTACTCGTTGGATAGTAAAACCTGCCCCTCGATTAGCTCCCATAAGTCGGTGCAAAATCAAATATCCTATTTTTCTGGAACAAATTATTTACAAATTTTTTAGTCAACAAGCTTATGGCGAACCTTACTTACAGCGTACAAATTATTCTCCTTTTCTCAACACTTCTCTTGCGATGAGCACAAGAACAAAATTATAAAGTAAAATTTGATTTTGGGAATTTGATAAATCTTTTTTCACACAAAAGAATTTGATAAAAGGGAAAAACACAGAAAAGAAAAACTTCAAAACGCGTGAGCGACTCAGAACGAGTCACGAAACTAGCGACTCAACTCGTGATGTTTCCCTGACTCGACCCCATATGCATCTATATAAGCCCATGGAAAAATCCCTTTCGTCTCTCGAGGCTCATGTGGCCGCTTTTATGTGTCGTCGGCTCTAGGCACAGGACAATCGTGTTTTAGATCCGATATTCCGACCGCCCTATCGATTGTATTTCACCGTCTGATTATTCCATTCTCGCATTGATTCACAAGTATAGACCCTCAGACAAACCCTAGGACGCAGCAGCGTAATCTCCAGCGACGATGGGAGACTACAGCGATGCCTTAATGCGTAACCAGAACGCCGCCGTTCAGGCTCGCACAAAGGCTCAGAATCGTGCCAATGTTATGCAACTCAAGCTGGTGCTCGCTCTAAACCCTAGTTTTTAATCTGTTAAGTTTACATTCTAGCTTTTTAGGTTTAGTTATCTATTACTTAAACTTGATATTCTATTAGCTAATCCTAGTTTGATTTAACTGTTTAGTTATTCAATGTAAGTGATGGATGGAATTAAAGTCTTAGTCTAGCAGTTTCTGGATAAGGTTCTCCCTAAACATTTAATTTTGTGCGTTCTGTGCGTCTTTTTACGTTTAATTGCATTTGTTAATTATAAATAGGTCGGAGAAATCCGTTCGGAGATGTATGGCTATTAGCTTTTGTTAAATTGCCTTCGTTGGATGACAGTGGCAATGAATTTGATGATTATAATTTTTAGTGAAGTTTGAGAAAAAAAATAAAGCGGTCGTATGTGCATGTGTTGATGGTGCTTTTAAATTGTTGGGAAGTGCTTAAGATTTCCTGATAAATTATGTCATAATCTGTGTACCTGTTTGTTTACCTGATTTTTACTCGATTGTTTTTCTTTTGACGCGTAGATTGGTCAAAGTCATCCAACAGGTTTAACAACCAATCTTCTGAAGTTGTTTGAACCCCGACTTCCTTTGGAATATAAGCCGCCTCCAGAGAAGAGAAAATGCCCTCCATATACAGGTTACAAGTTGTTATGTGGAGTTGAAATTTTCAGCTCCAGTCTGAGAAGCATTTTGTGTTTGTTAAGCCACTTTTTTACATGGATTTGTTACTTTTATGCCTCAGGTATGGCACAATTTGTTAGTAATTTTGCTCAACCTGGAGATGCTGAATATGCTCCACCTGTTCAGAAGGCTGAAACTCCTGTAAGTTTCAATTTTCAACAGTCTGCATGTATTTCTGATATTTGTCAAAGCTATTACCTGAATCTGGAATTCCTCCATTCTGTTTTGAATGGGTTGTTGCTACTGCTGGTCACAAGAATGTATGTCTGTTGTATCATGTCTTTCAGCTGGAAATAGAATGTATGTCTGTTGTACCGTGTCTTTCAGCTGGAAATAGCGAATGTTGATGTAATTTGTTCTGTGTTATTTGAGGGGCTTGATGTACTATATACTTCACATCTTACTTGAAATAGCTCTAGTGCTACCATGACTTGCTGTCCATATTAGTTCCAATTCCTGGTATCAGTTTCAAGATGCAATTTAGTTGCCATCTTCTTTTTTTTTTTTTGGCATTACACTCTTTAATTTTGTCAGTACCAGCCATAAAACTTGAATGGAATGTTTGGCAATTGGAATAAATAATATGCAGTTTTGTCTTAATGCTGTAATTTCTTTCTTGTTTGGTGGACTTCTTTTTTATTTTGTTTAATTAGTTTATGTACCATCTGGTATTTGTTCAGTACAGTTTACTACACCCACAATGGGTGAATTTCCCTGGAAAAATGGATTCCTTTCTATTCATTTTTTTAACATGAATTGAATTTTAGGTGCATGCTGTTCCTTTTTTTTGCTTGCTATTAGGGGGTTACCTATAATATGGTGCCTTTTACTAATCAAAGAACATGTGCAAGTATAATGAAGCAAATATCTGTAATTTTGTTGATTTATTGGCAAAAAAAGGTAGAAAGAAGGGCCAGGATCCACAAAATACGACTTGAGGAGGGCACAAAAAAAGCTTCTGAGGAGCTTGAGAAATGTAATCATCATGTCACTCTCTTTATTTGTTTAAACAATTCATAAACTGAAGAGAGGATCTTTACAGACTAACTAGTTGCTGTAATTTTTGTGCAGATGACCCAAATAATGACCCCAATATTTCTGGAGATCCGTATAAAACACTGTTTGTGGCTAGGCTTGTAAGTGATGTGATGCTGCTAATCTTTACAAGAGCCTTAATATTTTCTTACATTTTGGTTTGAATCTATTTGACACATATTTTCATTTTCAGAATTATGAGACAACTGAGAGCAGAATCAAAAGGGAGTTTGAGACTTATGGTGCTATCAAGCGGGTAGGTATTAAAGAGCACCGAGAGTGTGCTCTGGTTATTGGCTTTTGGTTTGGTAAGAAATTCACCATAATGGTGAATTGCAAATCCCTCGCCTCTTCTGATCACCCATCACCAACCCTTAGTCACTTCCCTCACTGCTCCCCAAACAATAGGAAAAATAATAGGGGAAAAAAAGAAAAGAAGCAAGTACAGGAAAGTTAAATATGTGACAAGGAAATAAAAGCATAAAGGAAAATTGACATCACTTTATACCTGCCTCCTATTATCTCTTTTAGATAATAATTGTGGAGTTTTTCGTTCTGGAGAGCACACAATTTGTGGCAAGACTACAAAACTGACTTGAGTTAAATTTCCTTATAGCCAACATATCCTGTATCCAAAATGTCCTTGTACATGAATTGTTTTGTATAATTGATTTGAGTCGGGATTTATACCTTTTATAATTATCATAAACTTGATAAATTAAATTTATTTACTATACCATTTTCTGTGTCTTACTCCTAAGAACTTTGTAAAAATTGTCTGCTCATCTGAAGTTGGGCAATGTTAATTTCAACATCTGAAGTTAGGCAAATATTAATTTCAAGTTGTCTCACAAGTTCACTTTAGTATCATTGGCATTCCATAGTTTTAGTGCCCTTGGAAAAGTTTAGTGTTTGAACGGCTGATTAATAGCAACATTTTTGCTGTGATTGAGAATGGTTGGATGTGGTCATCAAGATTGGAGCTCTTGCTCAGGTATCTTAAAATTGCATGTAGGTTTGTCTCCGTTGCCCTTCCCTACCTCTTTTGAAATTTGTTGAGTGTAAGAAGTTGCCCTGGGTACTGTTCTAGTGTTAGGTACTGCTTCTATGGTAGGTTTTAAAATATTAAGTAGTAACCCTGGTAAGGGGGGAATTTGCTTATGGTGGCTTTTGGTTCATTCATTCATTCAATGGTACCATTTTGATTCAAAAGATGGTGCTTCATCCTGCAAAGCAAAGCTGAATACTTAAGTTGAGCAACATAGTGATGGATGGTGCCTTTTGGCCCTTGTTCATGCCGAGACTGGAGACTGACAACTTAATTCTGCACTGGGTAAAAAATGTCGGGAGTATTAGCCATCTCTATCCTTTTCTTTACTGTTTAGCACGTGCCTTTTCTGCTACTAAAATCTTACTTTTGGATTTAAAGGCTATCAAAAACGTTTCAGCGGTTCAGAAGATATCCTGGTATTTGACATATTACATATAGTTGTTTTGCCATTTAAAAATATCCCTGGTAAGGGGAGGTTAGTTTGTCCAACTGGTAAAATGTCCTCGTCATTGTGCAACTCTAGCAGTGATGGTGATGCATCTGGCCTTGGAAGCTGTATAATTCAAAGGTGAGCACGGCTATGAGGCATAATGCCTGTCTGCCGTGCAATAGGATTTTACTATATCTGACATATGAAGTGCACAAAATAGAAACATATTATATTTATAATGTCATGTGTGCAGCAGATCAAAGCACTCTTTTATGACTCTGCTCATTTGCAAAATATTTTACTTTTGCAGGTTCGCTTAGTAACGGATAAATCGACAAATAAACCAAGAGGCTATGCTTTCATTGAATATGTTCACACCCGTGATATGAAAGGTCTTGTATCTGTAGAACACTTTGGCCTACTGATTTTTTGGTTATTGTTGTTGACATTTCTTTCCTGATGTTGTTTTGTCTTAATTTATTTTTTGACGTCAATTTATGCTAATTGATATGTGCAGCTGCATATAAACAAGCTGATGGTAAGAAAATTGATAACCGGAGGGTGCTTGTTGATGTTGAACGTGGAAGGACTGTTCCGAATTGGCGACCCCGTAGGCTGGGTGGTGGCCTTGGAACAACTAGAGTTGGAGGTGAAGAACTCAATCAGAGGTACTCCGGGAGGTAGGACCTAGTTACCATTATGTGAACACGCATTAATTTTTCATCAAATGGTAAAATCTTTCAAGCTGCTGTCATCTGGGCCACTTCAGAAATGAAAATTGAAAATGCTGTTCAATTCCCTGTACTGAGATTTTATCACAGAACTCGTTAAAAGAATTGAGGCGGTAATTTCCAGCTCTTCTTTTCATTCTTGGGAGGGAATAAGTAATTCTGTTCATCTGGATTCCAATTTTCAGTTATTTTACTTGAATGATTTGGTGTTAGCTGTAGCTTGTCTATACCTTTTTGTGGTTTGGGTATATTTCTTGTTGTAATCTCCAATGAAAGTGTATTCTCATGTTACCAAATTGATTTCCTTGCAAAAGGGTCTTGGGAGGATAAACAAATTTAGCCTCTTGGTGTAGTATGTACCAGGTCTCTGATATTTATGAACTGGGTGGGGATCATGATAAAAATAAACATGGTCTTTTCTAGAAAAGCTGAAGGTGCAGTTGTATTTGTAATGGTATTGCACTGTGTGTTTTCAGGCATATGATTGCATTATCATTTGAGATATGGTATGTTAGTTATAATCATTTGAAATATATCTTGATTCAGTTTAGAGAGTACTCCTCATTTTATGGAATGTCATAAATGTTTACATCACTTAAATTGTTCAGAGAGCAAATACAACCTGGAGGGGCATCTCGTTCTGAGGAACCAAAAATGCGGGATGATCGAGATCGGTAATACACCTTCTTGTAGTCCTCCATTTCACATTCTTATGTCTTGATTATTGTCACTTTTTAAAAATTCAATATGTTGCTGAACAGAAGAAATAAGTTTAAATATGTTTGGTGGATATTCTATCTTGAGTGAGAGAGATGTTGAAGCAGTACATCATGAATTATTGAAGCAGTACATTATGAATTATCTTGACATCTCGTCCTAATCATGCTCTGGAATTTGTACGTGTTGCCGTTGTCTGCAACTCATTTATATGATGACTGTTTTAGGGAGAGGGAGAAGTCCCGTGAAAGGGTCAGGGATAGGGAAAGAGAACGAGAAAGGTCTCAGGAGCGCTCTCAAGACAGAACAAAAGATCGTGAGCACCGAGAGGATAGGCACCATAGAGATCGTGAAAGAAACAGAGATAGGGACAAGGAGAGAGACCGTGGTCGTGACCGTGTCCGTGATCGAGATCGAACACGTGATCGCGATCACGGCCGGGACCGTGGTCGTGATTATGAACGTGATAGAGACAGATCTCGTGATCGCAATCGTGAGAGGGAGAAGGATAGAGACCGGGATTATGAAGTTGGTGATGCTGACAATGATCGTGGTCGTTCTCATGATAGAGAGTATGACTATGACAAAGTTGAAGCTAAGCATGACCGAGAGCGGCATGGCGAAAGAGAGAGAAACTATGATCATGCGGAGCAGGAGGATGATCGTGGATGGTATGAACAATCAGATCGTGGGCGTAAGCGTCCAGAAGGGGAGCATGACCATGGACACTATGACTATTATGATCACTATCAAGGTCAGGGACAGTATGATAATCAAGGTGCCCAGGGTGATGATGACCGTTATCAAGATTCTGATCGATATCATGACAGATATGATCAGATGGATGAGGACAACTATGGTTATGAGCGAACAACATCTGAGCCACAAGAGAAAGACCGAGATTATCAGCGTTCTGATAGGTCGCTCTCTCACTCGCTCTCTCACGATTACTAGTACTAATTACCAATGCAATGGTACTTGGGAGTTTCTTGTGCTTCGCTGGTAAGGTTAATGAGGTCATAGTGTGCTTGTTGCTCTACAATAAAATTCTGATGCTTTAATTTGCTTGTTTCTGCAGCTATTTTCCCCTGAATATTGAATCTTTTGGTTGATAATCGGTTGGCTCAACACAATCATAAGGGTCTGATTTAGAAGTTCTGTACCGAGTGCGAATTGTTTAAGTTTTTGTGTTGTGTGTGTTTTTTTCTGTTTATTGGAAGGAAATTGTGCATGTCAAGAACTTTTGTATATACTCTAGCACTTGACTATTTGCCTGGATTCAGTCATTATATGAGATCTGCTAGTCTTGAAATTGCTATTGATAATTTGTGGATGACGATAATTGAAGCTGCACTGATGGTATCCATGTTAAGAGTGTTATTTCGATCCCCATTGTCTTTACTGCTTAGTTAGGGTACTCTGGTGTTAAATTTGAGAACTGTTAGAAAGCCAGACAACGGCTGGGGTAGAGACAGGAGAAAAGCTCCACTGCCTACTAATTCCCCCGCCCCTGCCTCGTTCCCCATCCCCGCTTCCCCTGCCCGACTAATAAAAATTTATTATATAATTTTATTATAATTAATAAATTTTAGTAAATAATCAAGTACTAAAATATTAACAAATGTTATTATTCATTGTAATTTTACAATTGAAACTCATAAAAATAATCAAATAAAAATTATTTGAATACAATCTAACATAATTAAATAAATATAATTAAAATAGTTAAATTTTCACTTTTAATACAAATACAATCAATAATTTATTATTGCACTTGTGTTTTTTTTTTGGAGAAAAAAAATTATTGTATTAAACGTAATTAAAAATTTAGTATAAATGCATTACTCCATTCGTTTCATTTATTTAATCATGTTTAAAAAATCTAACTTTTTAAAAATAGTAGTTTGATTGTAATATTTTTACTTCTCTTTCTAATTTTATTCCTACAAATTCAAAATTTAAATTTGAATGGTAATATTTATATGATTAAAAAAAAGGACTATATTGAAAAAAGAGACTAAAAAATGTTTTGACTTTTTTAATATGACAATTATTTTGAAACATCTCAAAATAAAAAATATAACACTTTCAATAGGACGAAGGGAATAGTAAATTTAGTATAATTAACTAATAATTTTTATTAATTAACATATATAATTAATATAATTGATTACATATATTAATATATATTATATAATACATATACTAATAATATCATTATCATAAATTTATAACTAATTAAATTAAATAATATAAGTATAATTGTATACATATATATTTATTTTTTTTAACAATCTAAACAGGGAAAAAATTTCCAGCCCCATTAGGCCCCGCAGGGCGGGTGCCAAACTGCCAATTGCCATCCTTACTTTGGCCACCTGCCATAAAAATGGGCAACACTGCCAACGAAATCCCCACTCCAGAAAAAAAGGTTTGAGACGATTTGGCACCCGAATCGATAAAAAGATAGCATATTGCCATTGGTTATTCTTAAGCACATCCCTCTGAAGAAGGAATGCTTTAGGTTGTTCGGTATGTATAATGTTGCGAGAAATACTCTGGTCCTGAAGAGTATCGCTAGTAAAGGCCTTGCACGTCCAGCCACACGAAAGCTTTGCATTCGGTCATGTATTTTTTATGAGAACGAATTGAAAAAACTTGAGATCAACATGAAATGGTCCAGATGTAAACTGGAGTAGAACGAACGGATCGAACTTGAGGTCAGCCTGTTATGATTCAGATTTAAGCTGGAGTAATTTTCATGTTTCTTGTTCACGGTGATTAAGTCAGGAACAACGTATTATCTCTGCTACTTTAATAATTAGTCTCACTCCTTGCTTATATCTCTAGTTAATAAATACTTGCATGTATCTAAATAACGTACGTTCCTATTCAAAACGTTCCTCACATTTTGCAAAATAATTTTTTTCATCCCTCACTTTTTAAAGTGTAATTTTATGTTCTTTACAAATTCACATTGGTCAAATTTGATTCCTACCTAGGTTTTCAACTAGTTTTTGGTCGAAATCCATCACATACCTTGCACATGATTATTTTTTAGAGACAAAATTGTCAAATAACAATTTATATAATCCGATTCATATCCCTCACATTTCATAAAATGAATTTTTTTGTCCCTCACATTTTAGAAATGAATTTTTTTCATCACTCATTGATCATGTATATGAATAATTTTTTTTAAATTCACGTATATTTTTATTTGATTTCACTTGAATAGTACAAATAACATGTAATATGTCTCTATTTGATTTCACCTAAACAAGTTAATTATAATTGTACACATGCTATTCAATAGAAATATACATGGATTTAAAATTAATAATTCTATTTTAAACCCATGTATATATCTATTTGATTTTACCATATGAACTTATTTGTGACCTTTTTTCTTTTGATAATAATTCATTTATTAAGTTGTATAATAAAATCATATAATTAACGGATTATAATTCGAATTCTATAGTCATACTAACAAATTGCTATTTAAATCTAGAATTTCTACTCGCCACTTTTAAGACCAACAGTTAAATTACTTATCTTATGATTGTCTTAAATTTTGAAAGTGCCAATTATTTAATTTTTTTGTCATATTTTTTCTGTCCAAATTTAATTTGATATAAATATTCGACAATGTTTAGAATGAAATCTCTTCTTTATTTTCAATTTTTGAATAAAAGAAAATGAACATGAATGAAAAACTAATATATATTTTTTAAATTCATGTATATATCTATTTAATTTCATCTAAACAGTATGAATAGCATGTAATATATTTTTATTTGATTTCGTCTAAATAGACTAATTGTAGTTGTACACATGCTATTCGTATTGTTCAGGTAAAATTAAATAGATATATATATATATATATATATATATATATATATATATATATGAGTTTAAAAACAAAACTATTCATACACATGATCAATAAGGGATGAAAAAAATCATTTTGTAAATGTGAGGGATGGAAAAATTCATTTTGTATTCATACATATGATCAATAAGGGATGAAAAAAAATCATTTTGTAAAATGTGAGGGACAAAAAAATTTATTTTGTAAAATATAAGAGATTATAAATCGAATTGTGTAAAATTTGATTTGACAATTTTGCCTTTAAAAATGACCATATGTAAGGCACATGGTGGATTCTGACAAAAAAACTAATTGGAAACCTAAATAGGGATAAAATTTGACCAATATAAATTTATAAGGGATGTAAAATTACACTTTTAAAAGTGAGGGACGAAAAAGTCATATTGTAAGATGTGAAGGACGTTTTGAACGATTTTTCCTTAGAAAAATATTCATATCTTGTCCATTTCAAAATTGTTTTGAATTCATACCTTTTAATTAGTGGTGTATAACATGTGTGTAATAAACTTTGATATATTATACTTTAAAAATTATATTTCAATTTTTTAAAAAAAATTAAAATTTGAATATGGATAACAAATTATCTTTCTAACTATATACAAAATGACGGTGACATTGACATTTAACATAATTATGTAGATTTATACGTACAAAAGTAATAAGATATAAATTTTAATCAATTCAATGTCTCACACATGAGGAAAAAAGTTAAAATTGATATAAATATAGTATAATCTTGAAAAATTTATAGTAATCTTAACCTTATTTTTAATTCCATGACTTGCAATTATATTCATATTATTCATGTACGACTTTATGTGTAATTTTACCAAATACATATTTTTGCACCAATCTTTTAATCGTACTTTTGTAAAATAATTTTGGATAATGTGTGTGTATAATATCTCATAGCCATCGCGTATTTTATTAACTATGCTTATATTTTATAATGTCTATAAGTACTTTGGTAAAAAAAGAAAACTCTACTAATCGTCTTTTAATAAGCCATCGCAATCCGAAATAGCCCTCCCTAGCAGATGCTCTCATGTATAACTCTTGGATGGAAAATGCGTCCACGTCTTCCCTAGTTTGCTGGCCTGTAAAACCCAAAAACTTCTGTCGGCCGGATCCATTATTGTGAGGGGACAGATATGCTAAATTTGCCATGCTCGTGTAGACAAAGTGAAAGAGGATCTTTTTTTTTTGAATCCAAGTGAAATAGGATCCTGTTGTAAAAGTCAGGGAACAATTCACGTGAAGTTGCCCATGGTTAAGCTTTTTAACTTTGTCACCAACGAAAAGTGAGATCTTTCATTCTTCCTGCTGCTCATAAGATGATGCGGCTACAATACAGACACATATCCGGAAAGCATTTTAGCATTGCAGCCTGCCCCTAAAGCGGCCTAATTCCCAAATTCGAGGGAGAAGTTTCGTGGAAGCCACGTCATTTTGTTTGTTTTTGCCGCAGTAACATGAAATGCTGGCTCACGTAAATAGGGTGGGTTTTAAGCAGCTTACCCAGATGTGGCAACGATAACAACGCCACTGTCAAATTAGTAGCTAAGTGAGCCTGTTTGACTTGCTTATTTTTTTAAGTTTTTTGTAAAAAAAAATTCTGAGTTAAAAAATGTATTCACGAAAATGAAAAATTATTTTTTTTTGAGAGAGAGAATGACAATTCAAACAAGGTCTTTTGCTGCCTTAGCCCCATTTCATGAGGTTGAGATCGCAGAGTTGCTAAAAAAACTTGAAATAGACGGGCAGGCAAAAATGCACTATTATTTGTAATGAAACAAAAGAGACACAAGCTGTGTTGACGGGGGGATCATTCAGTACATTGTCGTACGTCGTATATATACAGCCCCGTGTACTAAGAACTTTAGCATTCCCGAATATCAACTATCAAAGGAAGGAAATTAAAGAGAATAGTCAAGAAACCCACTAAAATAAAATGATCCCTTTCGAGTACTCTCGACGCTCCGGCTGGCTGATCCTTTTCCTTCCAAGAATTAGCCCGGTGAACAACAGCCACAAGCCCTGCACAATCCCCTAAAACGGGCCTAAAAATTTGTAATTATTTACGTATTTATTTTCACCATGACTTGCACCACTAAAGATTAGCATCCTCCAAACACCTAAATACCACTAGCTGAGTACTTAAATAAACTTATCCTCAGCTACTGAAATCCCGACAGTATTCAAAAATCTTTCCACCTCATGGTTCAACCACTGAGCTATGGCTCAATGGCCACCAAAAAGGGACTTAAGTCTCTCTTTGAATTATAGGTCGGGGATTTAAATTCTGTCTGTAACAAAAGAATTTCAGAAGTGATGTCAGAACACCCTTTTAGTTTGGTCAGATCTGTATACCTTTTAGTTTAGTCTAAATTAGGTTATACAAATATTATCGTTGCAGATCAAAAAAAAAAAAAAAACCACCTCTTGGTTCAAAATTGAAATGTTACTATTGGCCCTTTGCTTCAGCAGGCCAGTTCCATCACGCACTAATACTAATAACAAGGAAAATGATATACTAGTGGATTATTATGTATCATCGGTTTTCTGAACTACCTGGGTATCGCTTCCTAAGTTGCAATGGTAATTTGGCTTAGGGTTTATTAGCCTGCGTTGCAGTTGCAGAAGTACAACAACAATTCCTATAATAGAAACTCCTCCTATCAATTAGTAGTATTAGTGTCCATCAACTTTTATGTTCCGGGGTTTTTGTACTGGTATCATTGTTGAACTTATGTTCCAATCTACATATGGCAGTGCGAAGGAGCGGCACAGAGACGTTACTTGAAGACACACCAAGCATCATTAATTTCATTGAGATACTGATTGATGGTCCTCATCAGTCCCAGCATACTCATATTTGAGAATATAATATGTATATGTACCTGATGCTTCGCAACACTCTTGAAGAATTTCGAGGAAGTTTCTTCTTGACGTTATAGGGCGGATGGTTTGCAGAAAGTAACTACTCTACCATCTTAATTGATTTTGTTTTCTATTTGATTATCAATGTAGTGTCGACAATAAACTGCAAGGAGACGCAGCCACAGTACCCCAAAAAATATGCTCCGTACATCTCCTAGTTTAATCCCCTTTTTATTTGTCGTTTGGTAAGAGAGCAAAATTCTCAGGAATGTATGCTCAGAAAGAAAGGTAAAACATGCGTAACATGTGGTTAATATGCATTAGGATTTCTGTTCTTTATCGTGTAAATTACTAACGAGTAGAGTAATATGTTGTCTCAAAACAATACTAATATTTTGAAGAAATTAGTAGTTCGATCGTAATATTATACAATAATCATAATCTTGAAAGTATGCCGAATGTCAGACTTTGATCAGATGATATTGATCTTAACTATTATTTGCTTAAAGTGGCACCAGAATGAACATGAATCATCCTTTCTACAAGGGCCTGCAGTGCAGGGTGAGATGAGGAGATGATGATTGTTTAGATTTTTACTGTACTGGAAAGCATGTTTTGTGGAGTGTTTATATGCTTGTGTAATAGCCAAAAAGAATGTAGGCTTCAAAGTAGAATTTCCAATTCCAAGTTTAACGGTTAGCATTTCTGAGAAGGAACTTGGTCTGCTTTAGTCGTTTGAAGCACCATGCTTTCAACTGTCCATGCTATCTCACTTGATCATAGGCTCTTCCCGTTAGTGCACACCGTAACTCGTGCAGCAGTAATATTTGCTTTTAACCACATTCTAAAAGATGCATGGCAAGCAGCTTTTCATTCTGCAGTGATCTGAATAGACCAATAAGTACCCTTAGGTTAAGAAGTACGCCAAAAAGACAAAAGAAAACAAAAAAATATGTGCCCGGAGCTTGATAATTCATATGGGAGATTTATAAATATTCTAGACGACGAAACAGGACTTGCCATTTTCTATCGTCCTCATATCCTCTTCATCCTCAAGATTTTACTCCTCTTTTCATCTGCATGCAGAGTAGAGCTAGCGTACACAAGAACCCTAACACAGGAAAGTAAAGCTAAGAATAGCATCATGGCTGAGGGAGTTTTTGGGATTAACCAAAGAGCCAAGGCGATTGCATTGACAGCAGCATGGTTTTTCTGCTGGATTTTGTTTACAGCCAGTGACATCGGCAGTGCTGAAAGGCTCCTGAAAACCGTCGAGCCAGGACACATTGTGGAGAAGGAAATGAGGCAAGGATTCATAGTTCGATTGGTGCATTTCCTCTGGCAAAGTGGAAAATCTTCTTATCAACATGTTTGGCCCGTAAGTTCAAAAATTGTCTAACTAAGCCCATGTTCCTTATTTTCGCAACCATTTTTCTGTACTTAACTACACTTTCCTTTGCTAAAGGATAGTGTTTCTGTTTTTTTTCTCTTGTGAATTCCTATTTCTATATTAGGCGTATCACTTTATGTTCATGCAAATTACGTCTGATCATGCATGTAACATCAACTGGTCCAATTCAGCTGTCAACGGGAATGTCGTAGAGGAGTATCAACTTTTGTCCTCTGTAGTTTGCAACTCTTATTTGCTTCATGGAGTAAATTTTATCCTCTTTTACTTTTGGGGAAGTGTTTTTTGATTCGTTCCATTTGTTTTTTTTTTCTTCATTTGAACAGGAGATGGAATTTGGCTGGAAACTGGTGGTGGGAACTGTGGTTGGGTTCCTTGGAGCAGCACTGGGAAGTGTTGGAGGCGTTGGAGGCGGTGGAATTTTCGTTCCAATGCTCTCTTTGATCATTGGGTTTGATCCCAAGTCATCAACGGCCATTTCTAAATGTCAGTTTCTGATCTTTAATTTGGTTAATTTCGTAATTTTCATGAAAGATGCACTTAAAAGAAAACGAACGGGAGTAAAAGACTAGATACAAACACTCAAATAACATCCCCAGACCATGCAATCAAATGTAGAACGTGTTAAAATAATCAAGAGCCATATAGTTCTGCCATTCTTTTTTCCTGGCATTTAGTCCAATTCTCTGCAAATATTTATCAGCAGCATCAGTCTCAATTCTCCTTGTATGAGTCCATCCTCTGTTTGTTTCCATCATAGGTATGATAATGGGTGCAGCTGGTTCAACAGTATATTACAATCTGAGGCTGAGGCACCCAACACTAGACTTGCCTCTGATAGACTATGATCTAGCTCTGCTCTTTCAACCTATGCTCATGCTTGGCATCAGCATTGGGGTGGCTTTCAACGTCATCTTTGCCGATTGGATGGTAACAGTGCTGCTCATTCTCCTGTTCATAGGTAATATATATATCACCTTTGCTTTATGCCAAACCTTTTGATTCTGTCCACTGCATGCAAATGAACTTGACTCAACGTATGAGGAGGTTTCATGCTTGAGAAACTTTGACCTCCATCCTCTTCCTAAAACTCCAAGTGGACGCATTGTTTTTACATTGATTGATCAGAATTTAGACAGAAATGGTACTCCATCACTATCAGCTTCTGTTATTGTTAGGATCCATTATATGCGTCTGAGAATTTGCTGAGTATCAATAAGGCAGCTAGTAATCTAACACGATAAATTTAACTGTGATAGGAACATCTTCTAAAGCATTGTTCAAAGGACTAGAGACATGGAACAAGGAAACTAAGATGAAATTGGTAAGGGTAGTCCACTGCTGTTTGGCTCGAATTGGACCTGGGTGTTAGTCACTGCATTCACTGAAGCTTGAAATTCTGCTTTAATTTCAGGAAGCAGCTGAAGTGGCGCAATCAAATTCTAAATTAAATGGTGAGTGCATTAGTAATAACCGTCTTTTAACTAATAAAGTTTGTATAAATCCACCTAGCAACTGTACTGCAAAGCTATTCAAGCAAATGAGAAAAAGAATTAACATAAGTTCATCAAATACTAATCCATATGCATCTGGTTGACTTGATAAAAATGAATACAACTGATGCTGTATACTATTTCATAATTTCACTCACTGCAATGCAGAGGGTTCTGGAAACGAATACAAGCCTCTACCAGGTGGTCCAACTGCTCATGCAGATGAGAAAGTAAGTTATAGGTCCACAACTGTCTTTTTTTTTTTCTTCCCTTGTGTGTGTCCTGTAATAGACCTCTAAAACTCTTTGCAATAGTTACCCTTCAACTTGTTTCAAAGTTCAATAGTAACTAATTATTTACATTCAGGTTCCCCTGCTGTACAACATCTACTGGAAAGAGTTATGTCTGTTATTGTTTGTGTGGATAGCTTTCCTGGCTATTCAGATTATGAAGGTACTCTTTTGACAATACCATAACATTTGAAAACAGCAAAAATAGTTTCTTAAGAAACTTTTCAAGATCATAGATCTCATCCTGCTTCAAAAGAGTATATTTCCTCCTCACATCTTCAGGAAACCTTGTGCATTGGCAGTATGATGGATTAACCATTTGATGCTAGCAATAATACTCCGTATTTTTTATGATCCATTTTGCAATAACACAAATCTCATACTGTACGAGTCTCCTTGCAGACATACACACAGACATGCTCTGCCAAATATTGGACACTGAACTTCCTGCAGGTAAAATTTTTATCTAATGAGATTTTCAACAGTAAAAAGTTGATCAAGTGCTGTGAGCCAATTCTCAAAATAATCCTGCAAAATAACTTTTGCATTTGTCAAGGTACCAATTGCAGCTTCAGTTTCCTTATATGAAGCAACTAGTTTATACAAAGGGACGAGGACAATCGCATCCACGGGGAAGGAAATCGCAGTTTGGAAACCAAACTTGATTTTTCTCTATTGTTGCTTGGGCATATTGGCTGGCGTTGTTGGAGGATTGCTTGGGCTAGGCGGTGGCTTCGTCTTGGGACCCCTTTTTCTAGAATTGGGAGTTCCTCCTCAGGTACATTTTATTTTTTGTTCGGTACTGCAGGTACATCTTTGTAAAGAATTCTCCTTTCCATTTCAATCTCAGTAGTCAATACTCCTAAACAAAAATTCCTGGAAAATTAAGTGTCAATTCCCAAGCAGAATTAAAACTGTTTTCCTTATCTATCAAAAAACTGTTTTTCCTTGTAAAGGTGGTCAGGTCAATAAACCCGTAATCGTTTTGAGATGTTTACATCTCTTGTCAGGTGGCAAGTGCAACATCGACTTTTGCAATGACGTTCTCATCTTCCATGTCAGTCGTACAGTACTACTTACTGAACCGATTCCCAGTTCCTTATGGTAAAGAAATCGATCTCCGGTTAGGTTGTGGATGAAAGAAACTCCTAGATTCAAAACCCAAAAAAAGAAAGAAAGAAACCCCTTTTCATGTATTCTCTGACTCCATTGGTATTTTGTTGCAGCTACATATTTTGTCTTAGTTGCCACAGTTGCTGCCCTCGTTGGTCAGCACGTAGTAAGGAGGATAATTGCAATACTTGGCAGGGCATCTTTAATCATATTCATACTGGCACTGACTATTTTTGTCAGCGCAATCAGCTTAGGTACAAATCATTCTCACACTTCTTTTACATTCACAAATTCTACAAAACAAAAACTGTCTAGTAAGTAGGAGTACCATTCTCTTGTCGTTTAATATTTGGTTTCATGGTGTTGCAACTAATGAAGCAAAATGGTTCCTGATATTGTTGCAGGTGGGGTTGGCATAGCAAGCATGATTGAGAAGCTGCAAAATCACGAGTATATGGGGTTTGATAATTTGTGTCACCAGTCCTAATGTACTATGTTAATTATACTCCACGAATCAAAAGTTTTCTCCGGGAAGGATACTATAATCTGGGCCATGCTGTTTCATAAATAAAGCCCACTACTACTGCATTCCTAGGAGAAAAGCCAGACATGTTATGTTTCATTAATCCGTAGTAACATATTTTTGCAACAACTTTTATCTTGGTTGTTTTGTGGTAGTAAATAATTTGTGCTGAAAGTTGTACTAAAGCAAACATCGTTTGTGTGAATTTGGGTGATTGGATATTGGAATCAAGTTGTTACTGGGCCCAAATAACGCTTCCACTTCCAAGACATATTAGCATCCTTAGGGGGAGAGGTTAAGTAGATTTTTGTTTCTTGCAGCAGTACTCCCTCCGTCCCACTTTGATAGTCCTATCTTTCTTTTTTTTTTTTCCAAAGTATAGTCCACTCTCCAATTGAAGAATATAATTATCTTTTAATTTTTCTAAAATGCTCTTATTCAATGTAGGTTGTTATTACAATAAACTATCTTGTTTAATATAGATTGTTAATCTATCCCATTTAATACATTTAGATTTTTCAAAATATATTGATATATGAAAGGTTAACTTTGTAATTCTTTCAAGTTTATTGGCGGAAATTGAAAATGAAGTGGAGTACTAGGCTCATAAAACTTTTTGATTATGAAATGAAATATTAGGCGGCTAAACTTTTTTTTATTGAAAATGTGAAATAATGTGAAATGAGGATTGATTCTTTCTTGACCATCAATTCAAGTTTCCATGAATAATTAATACTTCATAAAGTTGTACTCTATTTAATGTAAGGATATTTTAGAAATATAATAAAATAAATTTATTTTTCCAGTAATGTTAAAAAAAAAATCAGACCTATCAAAATGGACGCTTTTTTGCGTGCTGGGTTTTGAAGCTGGGAAGTGGGAACCTACACTGTGAACCGTGATCAGCAAAAGAGTCGACAGTTGTATTCCCGACAAATAGCAACGCCATAACTAAGGCGTGCTTTTAATTTTTCAAGATTTACGCCTGGGCCTCGTGAGAATTTTGAAGCGCAATATGAAATGCAGAGGTTTGGCATGTTTTAAAAAAAAAAAAAAGCAAGCGTTATTCATCTTTTTCTCAAGGCATGAAAACTACTCTAGCCACTAATTATTCTACACAATTCCAGATAAACACTCCCATGAACTTCATGTGTAAACTATACAGTCGAATGGATCACCTTTTAAAGCATTTGCTATGAACTACTGTAATAGTCTTGAGGTTTGAATCTCCAGATCGTAAATTTTTGCAAAAAATTCTTTTCACATAGATTGCGATTGCTTTTTTATCTCACACACGTGATCTCATTGTTGTTTTATAAAAATTCCAAAAAAATTTGCACTCCATTTGTATTGTTATTTTCTGGAGTTTTTATATAAAAAAAAGGTATTGTATTGATCTGGTGCATGTAAAATAAAAAAGTGACTGAAAATATATATTTATGAAAAATGTAAACTTTTTTTGGGAAAAAAATGCCAAGCTAGTATTTAGAAATAAGAGGAAGATGAAGCAGTATTGAAAGTGCATACGTTCTTATATGACAATCAAAATTACTAACCCTTAGACAACAATTCAGAAGATTTTCATCCGCATTTGTAGTAGTAAGTTACATATTATTGAGAAATATATTCCTATATTGATTTTTGTATGATGATAGATGAGTGTCCAAAACACAAATTTAAATAAGAACTTAATACAAGCTTTCAGAATTAGCACATGAGTGCCAATTTTTTAAATTTATTTTTTAAGATTGAGATGAATATGCTTAACATTTACTCTCCGTTTGGATTAGCTGTTATTGAAGGTATTTTTAAAATATTTTACTGTAACAGTGTATATGAAAAAAATTAACTATAAATATTTTTTGAAATATTTAATATATTATATAGATGAAACATGTTTTTTGAGTTGTTTTTGTTTATATATTATTGTAACATTGTATTTGAAAAATAAGTCAATCCAAACAAAATTTTTTTGAAGTACAAGGAAAAAAATTCTGCTACTATGAGTACAAGGAAAAAAAAAGAGGGTTGGGGGGATCAAACATTTACTCTATATTAAGAAAAAAAATTTATGATGGCTTGCTCGATATAACGTTGGAAACCCGAGGGCGAACTCAAACCACTCCATTTTCCCGCCCAATGCCGCTCGCTCAGGAACGGGCATTCACTTAAAAAGTCGCATTCCACTTATTTTTTTAAAAAAATTGCACTGTTATGTGAAAAAAAGACTTCTTCTCTATAAAATCTACTCCATCCATCAGTCTTATTCTCTATAAAGCTGAAAACTTTTCATATACTGAGACGCCACCCATTCCCTCTGGTCTAGTCCTGAAGCTCTTCTTCCAGTTCCGGCTGTTTCTCCTTATTTTCCGAGATTCGAGTAAGTTTTTCCACTAATAATTCTTTTTTTTTTTTCTGTATCATGCGTTAATGCGTTTATCGGACGTCTGATTTTCGTTTGGAGCTGTAAAATGAATTTTTCCTCTTTTTTTTTGGAGTTTTGGAAAATGGGGGAAAAGAGAGCTAGGGTTTTAGTAGATTGATGTTTTAATTTTTGTTTTGAATTTGAGTGTACTAGGGGTTGATTGAAACAGAGATGGTGGCTGAGAACGGAGTGAAAGAAGAGCCTCAGGCTGATTCTCCTACTTCTGTTCTTGAAGATGAGGTATACAACCATTTCTTCTGGTAGTTCTTTGTTTGTTTTAACGTTGATGATTTTTCGTTTTTCTTTGCCTTTTGTATTTCTCTTTCTGCTCTTGTCATTTTATTCATCTGTCAAGAAAGGTTTTACCTATCCTCTTTTCGATTAGACTTTCTTTAGAGCCTTTTATTGCGTTTACTTGAGTCTCCATGGATTTTTCCTGTTTTTGAAGTTGGGTTTTGAAAAAAAAAAAAAAAAAACTGTCTCCGTTGAGAAGTAAATGGTCAGGGTTCATGTCTAATATGTTTGTGGTGAAAGGAAAGCCTGCAGGGGCTATATTGATCATGTTAAGGTTTGATTGTGAGCTCCACTGGTAATTTTAGAAGTGTGAAGGAAAAGGGTTTTGACTGAGAGTGTGTCATTTCTATGCTTGGAAAGGAGGGGATTGGGTGATTTCAAGCTTATAATAGCAGAAAGTGAGTTCAGGAGCTTTATTTTCTGTTTTTTTTTTCTTTTTTGTTTTCCCCCTCTTTTGGGGAATCTTCAATTGCAGTCAGTCAAGACAGGTTTGGCATCGTTTTTGCTTTAGCTGGAGAAATACATGATAAGAGTGACTTTTGTTCTTGCACATTTCATTATGGTGGCTTATTGAATTGGCTGGTCTAGATGTTGTTTCCGTAAAGAGCTTGGCTAGCAGAAAAACATTTGTTGTACCCTAATGCAATACTTGAGATGCAGTTACATTTAATTTAATGTTTCACATGATTTATTTCTCGTTGAAAAAACCAGATTCTTGTTTCCTGTTCAATTCAGGTTATTTCATGTAATGTTTATTTGTTTGTCTCCCTTGAAGGATGCTTGCAAGGAGAAAAATTGTGTCAAGATGGAGGGAGAACTATTGCTTGATGCTAAGGATGGAGACTCTTCTCTCATAACAGAAACTATGGCTGCAGAGGAAGAGAAGCTTCTTGAACAGCGGGCAAAAGCAAATTCAAATGAACCTGATGAGGTACCTGTATTGAATGACATCCAGTTTACCAAACTGGATGAGCTTCTGACTCAGACTCAACTTTATACAGAGTTTTTGCTGGAAAACATGGATGACATATCAAAGGTAGGACCTGAAAAATCTGTAGATTCTATGATATCAGTCTGTTTAGTTGTAGTTTCTCCTGACTTAGTGGTGTTTGTGTTGTGTAATCAGAAAGGATTGGAGGATGATGAACAGACTACCAAAGAAAAGAAGAAAGGTCGTGGTTCAAAGAGAAAGGCAGCCTCAAATTACAACAATGTATTTCCTTTTTTCCTTCCACTTTTCATTTTACATTTGATATTCATGCTTTCCCTTATACTGGAAGTCTTCATGATGTCATTTGTTATATCAAAGTATAGGCATTTATCTTATTCGTGGCTGCAAATTGGGGAAATTTTAACATCTTTTACAACCTGAACACGGTGTGTTAATATTTTGTAAGTGGTATTATCATGTTCCTAGTAGCTGCTGCAACCATTTTTAAATAATTAATCATTTTATCAGATCAATGCTCATCTGACACTTGCAATTGCATGCTAGCCAAATGAAGTTCACATAATCTATTATCCTGTTTTGAACCACAGTTTTTTTTTTTTTCAAATTCTTCACGATTAAATGGAGTTGTGCTCATCTCTACATGTCTCAAAATAATTCTTGCAGCTTGATCTTTGACCTACTATGCAAGTACTATTCAAAAACAACTGCAGTATGCTATTTAAGGCAAGTAAAAGTGAGCTTTAGTTGGGAGGTACCCTAGGAAATTAGGTTAACCTGTAGAATACTATATATCAGATCAATGACTATCACATGGTGCTTTCTTGGTTTTCTTTCTGAATTTCCTCAAGTCTAGAATCTGTTGAACATTAACTAGGTCAACTTTAGTGAGAAACAAACTGAGTGTAGATCATACTGTAATCTAGGGGGTCTATACTTGCTCTTTGGTGTAATCCGAGTTTCCTGATTGAGTTACTGCAGAGTAAGGCGAAAAGAGCTGTTGCAGCCATGCTCACAAGATCTAAAGAAGGTGTCTCTTTAGAGGATTCAAACCTTACAGAGGAAGAGAGAAATGAGAAAAGAGCAGGCTGAACTGGTGCCGTTGTTGACCGGTGGAAAGCTGAAGCCTTATCAGCTTAAAGGTGTTAAGTGGTTGATTTCATTGTGGCAAAATGGGCTGAATGGAATACTTGCAGATCAAATGGGTCTTGGAAAGACTATACAAACTATTGCATTTCTTGCGCACTTGAAAGGAAATGGTTTGGATGGACCATATTTAATTATTGCTCCTCTTTCCACTCTCTCAAACTGGGTGAATGAGATAAACCGGTAAATTTATTTGTTCTCTATTTTCAATTCTGTAATCACTTTTTGATTCTGTAGTTAAACTGCACTTTTTTCCTTTGTTCAATTGGATACCTGCTTGATGCTGATTCGTTGTTTCACCCCAAAATATTCTGTAGGTTTGCACCCTCACTAAATGCAATCATATACCATGGTTATGGGAAAGAAAGGGATGAAATAAGGAGAAAATACATGCCAAATACAATAGGTCCTAAATTCCCCATTGTAGTTACCTCCTATGAAGTTGCAATGAGGGATGCACGAAAGCACTTGAGACACTATCACTGGAAATATATGGTGGTTGATGAGGTATACAAACTTCTATGGTTTTCAGATATTACCTTCTTCCCTGTCATACTTTCTCTACTGCATTTTCATCATTTGAGGTAATTCTTCATTTTGCTTTTAAGTCGATTCGTTTCTTTATTCTTGTAGGGGCACAGGTTGAAGAACTCACAATGCAAATTAGTTAAAGAACTTAAGCTGTTGCGTGTTGAAAACAGGCTTTTATTAACTGGGACACCTCTGCAGAACAACTTGACAGAACTCTGGTCGTTGTTGAATTTTATTCTGCCGGACATATTCAATTCGGATCAAGAATTTGAATCATGGTAGTGAACTTCTGTTCTAAATCATATCCTAGAACCCTTGTCACTGAAATAATTTCTATACAAGCACTAAAGCCTTTATAGCTCTTGTGTTTATTACAGCTCTCCTCTTGGGCAAGGAAGGTGCTTTTATGTTTGCTTCATTACATGATGAAGTGTGTCGTCTATTCCCTGTATTTAAAAATTTTAATCTCATGGTATTTTTGTCTATGGAATCACTGCATTAACTTTCCCAGTACAATGTAATATTTTAGTGCTTGAAGTTGTCATTGCTGCTGTGATTTTTGATTTTGTTAATTCTACAGCTATTTAGTGTGGCCAAGTAATTAGGTGCCTTTATGTTTGATTCTTTATGGTCTTTTGTTTTATGTATTTAAAACCTTGATCTCATTGTGATGTTCTCAATGGATTCACTGTCAATCACAGGGTTTAACTTTCCTGGTATATTGTAATGTTTTAGTGATTGTGCAGTTGCCTTTGTGGCTGAGAATTCTGTATTTTTAGTCTTGATTATAGATATTTATGATTATTTGCATTTTGGATTGCCAAAGGTGATTAAGAAATGATAATTTCTATTACGAATTTTAACAAATTATTCACCATACTTATGCAATTTCTAGTTTTAAACAAAATATAATATTTTGTTTTCCTTATTTTAGTAACAAAGAACAGACTGTCAGATGGGCCATAATGTTTGTACTGTTTGAGTATCAAAGCTTTGCACTTAAAATGTTTTCTTTGTTTCTTTTGGAAGTTGAGTTTGGGGAGAAGGCATATGTTTTGAGTACTTACCAGCATAGATTACAATCATTTATTGCAAGTAATCATGATTTTTTGGTCTCTCCTCAACTGAAGTCTTATGTTGTCGCCTACATCTCAGGTTTGATCTTTCTGGAAAGTGCAGCAATGAGGCTTTAAGGGAAGAATTGGAAGAGAAGAGAAGAGCTCAGGCAAATACTTGCTTTCTAACGGAGCTCCTCCTAGGAAGATTTTATGAATTTTAGTGTTTGTAACTGGTTTTTACAAAACCTACAGGTGGTGGCAAAACTCCATTCGATCTTACGTCCCTTTCTGCTGCGGAGGTTGAAATCAGATGTGGAACAAATGCTTCCTCGGAAAAAAGAAATAATTTTATATGCTACCATGACTGATCATCAAAAGAATTTCACAGATCATCTATTGAATAAGACACTAGAAGATTATCTGCGGGAGAAGGCAGCCTCTGGTAGTTACGGAGTTTTACTTATGGAAGAAATAGGATGTGTGTTCTGGATTTCTGGAATCTGGATATCAATAAGATGAAGTGTCTAAACATTTTTTGCAATTTCTGTTAAAAATGCAGGACGTGGCATGAAAGGGAGACTTAATAATTTGATGATTCAGCTTCGGAAGAATTGCAACCACCCTGACCTATTGGAGTCTGCCTTTGATGGTTCTTGTATGTCCTTTACAACTATGGATGGGATTTTCTCACAATGAGCTTCTTGTTGATTTTAATTGTGTTTTCATACTCTTTTGACAGATTTCTTCCCACCTGTAGACCAGATAGTTGAGCAGTGTGGAAAGTTTCGTTTGTTGGACAGATTAGTGGGAAAGCTATTTGCTCGTCAGCACAAAGTATTTGTGTAGTTAATTAGTTCAATGTGTTGCTTTTATGCTCTACTTTGTCCTTTAATTTGTTGATCTTGAACTTTTCTTTTTCATATTGTAACTGCAATGCAGGTTCTGATCTTTTCTCAATGGACCAAGATTTTGGACATAATTGATTATTATTTTGCTGAAAAAGGTTTTGAAGTTTGCAGAATTGATGGCGGAGTGAAATTGGAAGAAAGGAGAAGGCAGGTAATGAACATCTCTTAAAGTTGCACTGTATCTTGGTGCATTCTTTATATATAATTCAGTTTGGATTTCTCGAAAATTTTTGCAGCAATTTCTCATAAGCTTAGATAAAAATATTGTATTTGTTTTTAATTTGCCTCTTGCTGTTTCTTGGAGTTCACATAGCACCATTTCATTGGGCATGATGCTACTCTTTTTTGTGGTCTTTTCTGGACACAAGAGTTTCAGTTATGTGAATTTTTGCCAACCCCTCCATTCAATTGCAGAAATCCTGGTTTCAATTTGAACTTTATATTTGTGAGATCTAAGTAAATAGTAGAATACGTCAGCAAAACTTGTTAGTTTGATCTAGAAACAGTGATTTACTAAAACGGAATTGAGTGAGTTCTTCTATAGTCTGCATTGCACTTAAATGGTGTTAGTTAAAGGGATATGGAATTGTTTTGACTGATAATAATGTACTTGAACAAACAGATACAGGAGTTCAATGATGTGAACAGTAAATACAGAATCTTTCTTCTTACCACCCGAGCTGGTGGGCTGGGCATCAATCTTACTGCTGCTGATACCTGCATTTTATATGACAGTGATTGGGTATCTTCTTAATCTTATCCTTATGGTTCCCTTCATTGTCATCTCATTAGAATGTGGACATGGATTTTTTAAAACTTTTTCTACTTGAACACTTTTATGGTTCAATGTATCTGACTAATTTTGCTTGTGTAACAGAATCCTCAAATGGATTTACAGGCAATGGATCGATGTCACAGAATTGGTCAAACAAAGCCTGTTCATGTTTACAGGCTAGCGACTGCCCAATCGGTGGAGGTATCTCTCTTCTCACTCAATATTTGGTTTTGGCTTTATGCTGCTTTCTTCTGATTAAAAAGACTGTGAACTGTTATCAGGGTCGTATGCTAAAAAGAGCATTCAGTAAATTAAAGCTCGAACACGTGGTAATTGGTAAAGGGCAGTTTAAGCAAGAAAGAACCAAGCCCAATTCCGTGGAGGCAGTTGAGGTTGTGCTTCTTCCTACATGTTTTTTCCTTTAATAAAAATTATTTGCATATGGTTGTTTCCTTGAAGATTTAACTAAGTTATGCCCTAAACTGGAAGAACTTGTTTTCTCCACTCTAAAAATGTGAGATCAAGTTTGTCCTCAGCGATACTTAAATAGGCATTTATCTAGTTAAAACACTTTCAGAACATCAGATTTATTTTCCTTTCATAGTTAAGATAAACTCCCATATTCAGGAAGAGGATCTGCTGGCACTTCTCCGAGATGAAGAAACTGCCGAGGAGAAATGGATCCAGACGGATATTAGTGAAGATGATCTAGAAAGGGTTTTAGATAGGAGTGATCTTGTTGCTGTTTCTTCAGAGCAAGATGGAAAGACTGGCTCAGATTCAACTGTGTTTCCCCTTAAAGGGCCTGGCTGGGAGGTGGTGATCCCGACTGCACCAGGCGGAGTGCTTTCCACCCTTAACAGCTGATGAAGGTTTATTTTGGTGCTTGTGTTAGTTGGGCTGTTCTTTTGAATGCTGGGAGGAGAGGTCTCTCTTTTTGGGGTTTTACATATTTTAGCTTTTCGTTTTCGGGGATGAATATATTTTGCTCTCATTGAGCTAGAGAATGCTAAGCATCTAGTTTTCTCTCATTTTTGCAAATATCCCGAGAGAACATTCTCTTAAATGGTGGTTAGACTCCTACACAGTACTGTAAATGTGTCGTGAAGCAAGTTGCAGGGAACAGCAATTGAAATTGCAGAGTCAATTGTCTGCTGTAAAAACTGTATTAAATGCGCCATTTGATATTGGTGTTTCGGGCGATTGTCTTCTTCAGGACCTTTTTTTCTCTTCCGTTCGTTGGTTACTGGCACTCTTAATATCGACTTTGGTTTCGCAATTATTTTGTAGATGTTCCCCGTCAAAATATCCTAGTCTGATTAAATGATGATAAAAAAAAAAAATGGAGTCCAGACTCTAGATTGCCAAGAACAATTACCATTACCATGTGAACAAAAAATTCAAGTAGCGGAAGCTGAAAGTGAAACTAAGGCCGGCGAAGACGGTTTGCTTCCACGGTTGCCACGACTAATATCAAATTGTCGACTTAGAAATAAAAAAAAAAAAAACAAATTTCCGTTGCCGGGAATCGAACCCGGGTCTCCTGGGTGAAAGCCAGATATCCTAACCGCTGGACGACAACGGACGCTGCGATTACAGGTCGCATGAATTCGTTGTCTTTTGTTTGAGTGATGATTCATCAGTCACATGCACGGCTGGGCCTATCAAGTCTGGAGCCATGCAGGATTAGGGTGAATAGTCGTTCGAACTGGTCGGATGTTGAAGCTTAGTCGAACTGCTGTTTCTCCACCATTCTTGCTTATGAGTTTCTTCACAAACAACTCCAACTTTAATTTTAACATCTTTGTAAATCAAAGAAAACCAGCAGAGTGCTTTCGCAGTAGTTGTTGCTTCGAATCTCTACGCATTTCACCGCTCCGTCAGAAAATTTCATTGTGACGTCGTTGTTCTTTTTCTTTTGCTTTTCCCTTATTTTATACATTGAAATTGTTGAATGCATTAGATATCAATTCCTATCTTGAAAAAGATGTCACAGTTGCGGGTGTATTCTCCACTGATTCCAGTGCTTGGTTCGAAGGAAATATGATCTGTCATAGTCGGGATTCCCCATTTTTCTTTTCACTTCTCCATGGGCGTAGCGGAAATCCATGTCTACTCGTCCAGCGTGGCGCTTATATTAGAACAATTACGAGAAATGATTTTTTTGCAGTGTTTCTGAAACCATCTTAAACCTGTTGTGTTTTCCCATTCACATACTTCAGCACCTGCAAGAGAGGAACACATGCATCTTGACTAACAAATGCTAATTCCCTCAAATGCATTATTAAGCGCCAAGAAAGACAAGACTGTTTCGAACTTCAACCTGATAAAAATTACTCAGATAACCAGCCAAATTCAACTGCTGCACAGAAGTGACAACCACAATTTACCGACAACTAGTAACAAAGTTCAAATATTAGGAAAAAATGGATCTCTCCTAGGCTGTAGCATCCAAGGGTTTCCTACCATGCAAGTTGAGGCTTTACAGTGGTTCATTCAAATGCTCCTGAAAAGTACCAGTTCTAAGATTTGTAAATGAACATTAAACTTGTGGAACTGCAAATTTTCCAACTCTTGGTGATAGAATGGATTGCACATCCACTATGGTCAATATCTTCGGTATTGACATGCCTCCCGATATGACTATCTCTGCAAAATATACACACTCAGGTTGTCATGAATTTGGGTTAACAGTCGAAGAAAGTGTTAACAGATTTGCAGGAGGTAGTTTTTCTCTTGGATTCTTACCTATCCCCTCTCGAACAGAGAGATTCGGTCTCATTATATCTTTCGAGTTGATGAGGAATATATCTCCTAGATAAAGGTGGTTGGTGGGTATATAAACACAGCAAAGCTCCTCTGAACCTGAACTCTTGCGGAGGATGACACTTGATGTAATGAAGCCAAGCGCATACTCCCCGATACGTGGGTGCCTGACGATTGCTACTTCCTTGAAGGCATGTGAATTCTGATCTGGAACAATAACTTGTGTCAAATCCTTGTGCTTTATGTGACTGCACTCCTTTTTGTATGAATTTGGTTTACCTGGTGAAATGGCAGCACTGATTTGCTTTGAAGCACTATAAATGTAGCTCATGATGGGCATTTTCTTAATAAACCATTCTCCCAATCCGAGAACAGAGGCACCCAACCATGATGACATGAAGACTCCAACCAAAAATATGAAAGTTATCGAGGTAACAAATCCAAGACCTGTCAAAACAAATTGCTAAAGTCAGCAAGTTTAATTGATGCATTTTCTGCCAGCAGTAATGCATCCAATATCTTGTTCAACCATCTCAACAGGGAAGTGATATCCCTATATATAGCCTGTGAACGTTGTCTAGTCAATTTGATTATCCCAAGGAATTATTTACTTTGAGCAACAACCAAATTCTAAGGAGCATACTAAATACTGCACCATTCTACTGCAGACATCAAGTTTATTTGCGTACATTGAAGGGTGCATATTTAGGGGACTCGTCGAATTGGCCAACTAACCCTTAAAAACTGCAGATGAATTTATGAGACATGAAACTAATACGTAGATACAGCTAGCACACTAACCGAATACGTTAATCCCCAGATGAGCATAGATCGGGGAGAAGAACCCGTCCACAAAATGAATGAACCACCAAGTGATATAGAATGTGATGGCTATTGGAAACAAGATGACACTGCAAAACAATGTCAAAATCATGTACATATATACCTGCAATAACTGCTACTTTTGCAAGATGAATTCAAGAAAATAGAGAAGCGTATCTATCCAAGATGCAATGTCTATTAACCATGCAGCAACTAGGGAACGCCTCAGTGCGATACGTTTCCTTCTGACGTACTATTCCTCAAGGCACCTAAAACTTCATTCAAACACAGACTCTGGTAGTATCGAATGCAATGACCAAATAATTTTCAGTTCCGCTCATTCTAAAGCAAGTCATCACAACTGGTGACTGGAAAAAAATTCAGCTTGCAACAGCACCATATGCTGCCTTATTCAATCCTCTAATTTCTGAGTTGCGCCAATTCGTAATTGAACCAAATTGCGTATTTTAGTGTAAAGGAAACACGATAGAGCACAAGAGAACTAACCATCCCGACATAAACTTTTTAGAAGCCCAGCTACGAATGACTTTGCTAAATGCCTGTGACACCAGGAAAATGAAAATGAGAGGTATCGTTAGACATGAGCAGATGAATCAAACTTAAACAAGCTACCTGAGAATCCATTTGCACTTCCAAGTCCATACAATGTGTGTGAGAGAACAAAATTTACGTAAGATGACAAAGCTCAATACCTAAGAGACAATTGTCACTACTGGTGCAAGTTTAGCTTTGGAGACTGCTGACCTCAGTTTCTTGAATTAATAAGCTCAAGATTCTCTGATATAGATTCTTGTTCCCTAGAAAAGCATAGGAACATAAAGCCTTCATTCTGTTTCATTTGTTATTTCGGGGGGTTAATACAAATTAACAGACCTCATTCCATACAATCTAGTCCTGGTGACATGAATCATCACCTAATCGAGTTCTGTTGGGACCAAAAGCAATGAGAAGAGGAGGAAAAAAAAAGATTGCTCTAATTTGAGTAACTTGAAAATCAATAATAGTAAGAGGAATGGAATAAAAGCTTTCCACATGAAATTAAAATTATCGTGTTGGCAGGAGTGTAAAGAGAGAGGGAAATTGTTGGTTTAACTGATTTCCTCTGATTGTAAGTTTGTGCTTAGAACCCCAACTGGAACAATTTCTTTTTTTTTTAATAAAGCTAAAACACTATAGACAATATTCAATTCTGTTCTTTTATAACTCAACTCCCAAAAACAGACAGAAAAGAGGCAATCGGGTGTTCTATGATGAATATTCTTTCAGTTGCAACAACTCATTTTTTATTTTTTTAAAAAAAATTCACAGATGCTTCGATCCTTCTCTCTGCCCTCCTAGGAAAAAAAAATTAACAATAATATGAAGACATGATAGCTAAGGCAACTAACTAAGGAACTGTCTCAACATTCCAGAATTTTTTACTTTCAAAAAAATGCCCAATTTACTATAATCACACAGAGGTAACGCAAACGACGTGCATGTGAAACATGTCAATATACGGGATAAGGGAAATTAATTTTTTCTTTAACCCAAAAAAAAAAAAAAAGAGCAAGCAAAAGAAAGAAAAGAAAAGAAAACCTCTTTGCCGGCATGATGAGATAAAGAAGTGGGAGCGAGGGGAGATTCGGAGGGGGAAGAGGATTTGGAGGCAAGCCCATTAACGTTGTCGGAGATTCCTAAGCTTCCTATGGGTATCAAACGTTCCAGATCTCTGTCCTTCTCTCTACTACTGCTGCCCATTCGTGATCTCTCTCTCTCTCTCTCTCTCTCTCTCTCTCAGTTTTTTTATTTTATTTATTTTTTGTGCTTTCTCTGATTTCTTCCTTTCTTCCAGCGAGACTAGCCGAAGCTAAATCAAAGTGTCTAACCAACTCTCTCTAACGCCTTCCCGGGGCTGGGGCTGGGGATACAGAAATCAATGGGACGTTAAAACTCACTAATTAAATTATAAGTATAATTATTCTTGTGCTCAAATTTAACGTAAAAACGCTGAAACAGAAGCAGAAAACATGCGGGAATCACGAATTTAGTTGCAATGTTATCCCAAAATCGTTATTCAACCACCCACGAATTCTACCCATTCTCGGAAAAACACAACAACTTCCTTAGATACCATGGAGTATTTCATTTCATTACAGATAAAATTTACTAACAAAGTAGACCGTCTTGGCACTATAGGCCAGTCACTAGGTGCAACCAAGCTTTTGCTTAATTGAATTAAATAGCCCCCTTAATTTTCAATTACTATGATTTTAATTGGAACTCGGTCTGCATTCAAGCCGGTGAGGGAGAGCCTTTTTTTTTTTTTTCTCGCTTTTTTAATCCCGATGACGGCATTCAACCCCCATTAATCCCTCTTTTTGAATTAAAAAAAAAGAAAAAAAAAGAAAAGCCAAGGGGGGAAAAAAAAGGATTAAGCGCTCGAGTTACCCAGTAGAGGCGGTAGAGCTGAGCTGTCCACCTTAGTAGGGAAACGAACTACAAAGCTCCTCAGATTGTCTAAATTCCCAGTATTGTAATATCATATTTGGTTACATCTATTGGAAATTGAATTCGACGGAGGCTTAGATTATACAGCGCCCGCCCGCATATCTGGAATTTGTGGAAGGTGAAGCAAAGCGGTGGGAAGGTGACAAAGACAATAATTATATCTTGGGGTGGGTTGGTGGGTGGGTGGGGCGTTTCAAGAGAGATGATCACTCGGTCTAAACTGGTGGAGCAACTCCGTGATTACCAGATCCGATCCCAGCATAAATGTCCCGCTCTTACCGTCTTCTCTCCCAAGCCCCTCCTCACAACCCGGTACTTGTGATTATTCTTCGCTTTCCTCGCTCTTCCCAATTATGTGCCGTGAAATTTGGTTGGATTGATCTTTTCTTTAATATGTCGGACATTGTTTAAGTGGAGTTTGTTCTTTTCTTGATATAATTCCTGCTAAGGGCATTTTAATCAGTTGACAAGATTGAATTTTTCCATTAGGTTTTGTTTTTGCTGTTTTGCCGTCTGAAGGTGTAGTAAAGTTTAACGGAGTTAAGTTTGTCAGCTTGGGAACAACCCTCTGTAGTATGTATTTACTGTAGCTTTTTTGTTTCACATTATGCAGTCGTAGAAAACCTGTGTTCTAGGTTTGCCCTTTTGGAATTTCGATGTTATGTTAAGTAGAAACGTAGAACTGTAGTTGGATATGGAGCCTGAAACTAGATGAATAAGCCTTCTTTTTTTAGAGAGAGAGAGAGAGCTTGTGTGCATATTAGCATATTCAATAAACTAGTGTTAGCAGGAAGTTGGCTGTAGTGGAACAACAGCTGGAAACTCTATCCGGCTTTAATCATCTGAACTTCGTGGAGCTATTTCGTAATCCAGTATGTAGACTAAAAATGTCTTTCCGGGATTATTTGTAAATGATTATCTTTTGTCAGTTCAAGCTGGGTAGATTGGGTGGCAGAGTTACAAAAGCAAACATCAGGAACAGGGAAATCCCTCTAGTGGATAACTGAATCATTGCAACAATTCCTTTAAAACTTTCTTTAATTCCTTGCTTGAGTGCCAGTTGCAGTGAAACTTTTAATCCAGACAGAATCGCGGAGGACAAAATGGTCGTTAATGTAAAACTTGATATGGATAAGAAAATATGTTCCTTCAAATAGAAAGCAAGTTGGAAATTTAGAGCAACTTTTTACATTCCTGCGTGTTAGTAGGTATATGATTGATGGATGAGCCTTGTTGAAGCTCCAGTAGTCCTTGTTCCATGCTAAAGAAACAAGCCTATCTGAATATCTCACTCCCCTGTTAGGCGTTAGGACTATTAGTTGCTTTGAACTGGAAATTTATTCCCTTTCAGGGTACTGAAATGGAATTCGCATTTCATCTTATGCCATTTGAGAAAATTTTCCTCAAAAGAATAGCCCAAGATATTCAATGCTTTTTCAGCGGACATTTTTCTCTTGATTATAAATAAGTATTAACTTGATTCCTCTTCTATATGTTCTATGGATGCTTTCAGCTTTGTGGAACACCATTTTGGCAATTCAAAGGTCTCTGCTTAAGTTGATATACTGTGATGTCACAAGATTCGTGCACCATCTCATTTCTCTTCAGATAATAGACTGCTAGAACTATGTGCAAATTGTACCATCTCCATGAACCCCATCTTTTAGAGGCATAGTTACTTGCATTTAGCTGTGTTATCTGCAGTACCATACATAAGTGACACGGCTGTTTGTTGCAGGGATGATGTTATGGTGGCCATCTTGTGGGCATCATTGTTCAGCGCACTTGTCATATCATCATATGTGACCCTATATTTCAGACACTACTGGGTTTCTTTTGTGATCATGTGCTTTGGTATTTTTCTTCCAGTTCGCTTGAGAATTTCACGGCAGGTGCTTGCAAGGAAAAAAGAAAGACTATTACCACTGTCGTTTTGATCACCGCTTCTGTTGCAGTAGCTGCAGAGCCGAGTTTGACTGACTGGTACATTGACTGAACCGTGGTGCTGATTTTGTTAAGAGCTCTGACTTAGTTCAAGTATCTTTATCACCTCTCGTGACGACGGTGGCGCAATGATTTCTCTCTCTCTCTCTCTCTCTCCATCTTCTTCAAGAAGCCTTGAAATTTTACCAAGCAATTCATTTCTCTACCTGTAAAACTTCTCAAAGGAGAGTATACAAAGGTCTTATGACACTCAGAATTTCTTCCAGTTGATTGCAATGTTTATTGAAAGGAGTAGTTTCAAAGTCAGAGATACGTGTTTAGATGTTTTATCAAAAGTTAGGACAAACAGGCGAAATATATATATATATAGTTTGTGAGAAGAGCCTCTTACAGATATCAAGAGTAGGTGCTAAGGTAAGAAAGGAACCCCCTCTAGCATATGTCCATTATCTGACATTGAGTTGGCATGTAAATAAAGGCAATGGCTGTACTTGGTCTTTTACTTCTCTGCATCCGTTCTTCCTTTCATGTAAGCTTACCATCTGCTTCTACAAGGCCTTAATTTTATGGGGAAAGTACTGAATATAGATAGCTTTAGTTGCTGCTATTACTAGAGCATGAGTTCTTTTTTTTTTTCTTCTGCGGTTTAGAGAGGAGAGAGAAAGAGTGCAACTCTTCTTGAATGTTTGAATACCTGAATCAAAAGTTACAACGGAGAACAGAATAGTGAAGTGATTAGGGTAACAGTAAAGTATAGGGACCACCTTCATGCTCCTATTGGTGGAAAACCATGAAAGAGTCTTAATGTAAAGTTACCGCCAAGTTGCAGCAAGTCATGTTCTGATTATCTTGTATACCCTTTCAAGTGAGAGTCACTTGAAAGTTTCAAGAATTTGTCTTAAAATGAAAAGCTTTCTTTCCTTCTATCTTTTACTATTTCTTCTGTATCCGTCCTGGTGGCTGGAATTGCATTTGGTGATTGATCTATCCTGTAGTGGATTTGGCATTGCAGCAACCCTCGGCAACTTTGACTAGTATCTCAAAGAAGATGGTGCAGTAATATTGAGGTGTTTATCCGGTTTTAGTTTTATCGAGAGAATGATGTTGGTCGGTAACCTGGTGTGGGTTAAAAGTTTTTTTTTTTTAAACAAAAAAGAAAGAAGTTTATAGCTCGACGTAGACCACTAATGTCCATACAAAACTGAGATCATCGTCATCCACAACACCGATGACTGATGCTTTTCGCGTCTGTTTCTCGAGCAAGTTCCCTATTCCAGCTCAGTCAGAGATTTAAAAGACTCCATTATTGCTTCTCACTTATTCAAAGATTTACGTCTCTATTAACAACTTAACATAAAGCAAAATCAGGTGAGGACATTGGCCAATTAGCGAGTCCTGAGTCCGAGTCTGAGTCTGTTTAAAGGTGATAGATAAGATAATACATGACACAATCAGTTAAACTAGTGCCGAAGGCCGAAAATTATCGGGCAATCATTATCAATACTAGTCCACTGAGCTGTAAACTAATACAGAACAACCATATTATGGTATAATTAGGTCGATGCCATCATTGAGGCATTTGCTCCCACGACTGGACTCTGAATTTAACACCATGGAAATGAAATGAATGCTGGTTTTGCATCATGCATCTCTCTCAGGTCTCAGGTCTCAGGTCTCAGATCTCGACCAAAATTATAGCGGCATTACTGATGCGTCAATCCTGACGGTCTGAATTCAAGTGGGACTTCACCTGGGGCTGGATTTGACGTTGCCGAAAGTAAAAAAAGGCGGATAGCTCTAGAAACAAAGATGCCTGGTGACGTTAATTTCTAGCTTAAAAGGCAAACTTTATCTCCCACTCCTTTCTACTCCAGTCATTGTCTTGGCGCATTGTGTTCATATAAAATTACTACTAGTCTTTTTGTTGGTGTTATTTTGCATTTTTTCTTATAATACTAGTGTTCTGAACGACAAAATTTTGGGGGGTCTAAGATTACGACGAAAATAGTTTGATGCAGCACTAAAGCATTATTTCATTTTGGAAGTTTCGAAGACAGTTGGGGCTCGTACATATGTCAATGCGGTGTTTGTCTCAAATAATTTACTGTCACGGTTAGGCTGTTAAATCTAAATTATGAAACGTTCGAGCAAATTGCAATGGTAAACATAATATCAAAGGTGGAGGTGTACACGATCTATTTAATTACCATTGTGGAACCTACTGCTTGTTCAAAAAATGCTTGTGACCTGCACTTGGCTTCACACATCCATAACTTGATTCCAACTGATTAGCTTTGTTTAACGAAAAGTAAAAAGTGAAATAACGAGCTGTACTACAGTCAAGATTAGAGGAATTAGTAAACGTACGTACGTGGCATGAATGAGGAAATTAGCTTCTAAGAAATCTCCTATTTCCGATTTTTTCTTCCGTTTTATTTATTGTTCAATCCAACCCTCCCTTGTCCGGAGCAATTCTAAGTTTTAGCCAGTTGTTACCTGCTTTTTAGTACGCACAGCGGCCACTACTTAGTCAAATAGGGTCTTAAACTCGATGACAATTGCCTGCATTTCCATTGATTAAGTGGACCAACATATTATTATTTACATCATCAAAACAAGCAGCTAGCTTTGCATTATTATGTCTATCTATTTATGCACTGTTTGCCTTTTGCTGCTACATCACCAGGACCCTTGAGAACAGCGACAAAAAAATCATCCCATCCAAAAAGAGATAAGAGGACCTCCAAAATCTAAAACACTGCTTAATAATTGTGGCTTCGATGTGGTAAGAAGTTGGGGTTTTATCTCAGTAGTGAGAATGGTCAACGAGTACAGGATGAAAGCGCAAGAGCAATGATTCCAATTGGCCTCGCACTGCCTGCGATTCTCTGAACATCATGCCGGCCACGTTTTTAGAGATACTAGCGCGCGTGCGCAATCATTGCTAACTCTCCCTGTCTGTCTCTTTTCCTTGTGAAATTATGATGCGTGGGGGTTAAGGAATGGAACGTGATACGGAGGTTATATATATGTGCTGTATATTGTGGACCTTTTTTTCTGTGTCTTCTGCGCGTTATGATTCAGTACTACTACTACTGGAGAGAAAATTGTTCTCTTGGTCATTGAATATTACAGTAAATGCTTTTCCAACCCTCCATGCTCTTTAGCTCTTGTTTCAGAGAAGCTGATGTCGCCTTGTCATGCAGGCGTTTGGTTCGTGTTGGAAACCAGAGGTTGAAATGATCCATTGTCGGCTAATGCAACATCTACTCAACTACTAGTTTCTGAAGAATAGATAGGTTTACATTACGTGTATAATTTTTTTTTTTTTTTTAAAAAGACAAAAAATTATGCAGCCCGCATTCTTTGAAGTTTCTTGTCATGGACAGCAAACCAAAAAAAAAAACAATAATTCAAAACGGCCAAATCTTTCTCATCATCTATTGTCTTTTTCCGATTACTTAGTACTCCTGATTGAGAGCATAAGGTGTTGCCACATATTCTTGAAAAAACTTTGCCCTTCTGGATGGAAATGAACCGTATGCTCGTGTTTTAACTGTATCCAACTCTGTTCTTTATTTCCTTTTGCCGTTTGGCTCTATCATGGTTTAATATTTGTAGTCAAACTCTTGTTCCTTTTTCGTTTTATTAACTTCACGAATCATGATTCAACCAACTTATTAGTCACGGGAACTTTTTTTCAAAAAAAAAAGGGTCAAGGGATGATATGACAGAGAAAGATAGAATCTATCCAGAAGTTGAAATCGATCTTATTGTCGAAGGAGGAGAGTAACGAGGATATTATTAGTTCTACGTCCATTTCGTAATATGGCAAATCACCGGTCTATGTATCCATCTCCTCTGCATGACAATTAAATGGAATGAAATACAGGCAGATATGATTGAGAAAGACGGGCAGCTAGAGCTATCGTCGTCCTGAACACATTCATTCTAATTTCTGAACCTTGAAGGAGTTTGCAGCCGTCCTCAACCTCAATCCGGATTGTCATGGTTATCTTATCGACAACTTCTTCCTTAACTAGCGAGAACGTTTGGCCCACGCTTTATTTGCAGTGGCCCTCTGAAAACTGAGATTATATCGAGTGCATATTATTACTGACCAACGAATTATTGCATAATTAGAATGGATGACGAGTTTCCTTTCTTTTATTTTTTTCTCCCCCTTTTTATGTTTAGCTCATGATGGATAGGTTTCCTGCACTACATACCAAAGAAAAATTGGGTGCACAGCGAAGTTTGGTGGAAAGCCTGTTTGAAGCTCCATGTCCAGTTCCATACCTTCACATGGTGGAATGTTCCAACGTTGATATTCTTTACATGGAAATTCTAAATTAATATCGATATATCATCTCATCTTAATTCGGACTAATACAGCGTCATATGCTAACTTAATAATCAGTAGTCGTCACGTACTTAACGTGTGCAAGCCAAGATCCGAGACGTTGAGGTACAAAGTCCAGATGAATTCTGGAATAATACCTGCAGATAAATGAGGAATTCGGAGTGGCTCAATGATCCCCATAATCGAGGGTCGACAACTATCAAGTAAGACTAATAGGCGAGGAGGTTTAGTCAAGGTTGGGAATGATTCCCACGCTAAGTTTCATTATTATTATTATAAAGTGTTACAGTAATTATTTTTAAATAATACCTGCTCAAACAAATATTTGTCTCGTCAAAAGATCTCGGGCTTCGACTTTTCTGAACTGCTGTGCCAAACAAATCTCATGTCTAATCAAATCGGGTTGTAAAGATAGGGAAAAAAAAAAAAAAAAGAGGGAAACCACTCCCGCCATACAAGTATCGGGTCCTTCAATCCTTGCCTCCCAAGTATCGGGTCCCAAGACATCTTAAGTCTTGGGAAGGTGGGAGGTCAAGGGTTCAATCCTTGCCTCCCACTAAAATTTACCACATTCTGTGGCGGTCTTAATTGACCTTCATCGATGGAGTCTGTACTCACATCGAGTCCCCTCCCCTAGATTAGGCTTAGATTAGGTTATAGAAATTCTATCGTTGCGGCAAAAAAAAAAAAAGTATCGGGTCCTTCATCTTCCTGGTCTATCCACTAAAGTACGCCGGTTGGTGAGCAATAAAATCCCTTTTAGCTGTCCCAACCACCCGCACGTGTGGCGCGTGGACACACTTGGTGGAGAAATGGTTGCAATGATTGGGTAGGCCCACATCAACACCTGTTCATGTAGAAGAGAAAGCGGGCCACCCGCACGAGTGGTTAGCTGTTTGGTTCGGCCTCTTTCTTTATTGGGTTTTGGGTTACGAGTGACAGCTAATTGGACATCGTATCAGCCCTTGATCTATTGCAGCACTTCATGCGTTTAACAACGAAAGTATAGATTAAAGAATGTGGTTGGATAGCGAATTATTTTCACAAATTTATCAGATTGCATTATAAAGATATTTTTTTGATTTTTTTATTTACATACATTACATAAAATATTATAATAACATTTTTTTAAAAAAAGTATCCCAAAATAATCTCTGTTCAAAATATACTCAAATTAATCTGCTTTAACGGCTAAGATATCCCATTGTGAGGGTGTTTGACGAGCATACCTATTTAGGAGTGCGTAGTTGCTTGTTTTTGTGTGTGTGTGTGTGTGTGTGTTTTTTATTTGGTAGGAGTAACGTAATGCTTTCAAATTATTCTAATTTTGACTCAAAATCAAATCAGAATTGACAGTGAAAAGATTGGGGTATTAGGGCCCTTTGTCTCAAATATTCAATGCTTTACGGGTGGATTAAATTGCTTGCAAAAGGGAGATAATATTAAATATCAGTTTCCAAATAATTTTCTAGTGTTCAAGTGTTTGGATGACTAGTTGAAAAACTTTGAAGTTGTATGGTAGTAATTGTTTACCACCTGCAAAAGCAGTACGTATTATCGAAATGAGTTGAGAAACAATAATGGTAAATTATTGCATAAGAACATACGCTACAAGCTGATTGTGCGGAATGCGTAATGATTGTTTAAGCAACTTTTGAGGCCGGGAACAGATGAGATCAGACAAATGAATGATAATAAGCGAGATTGAAAGTCACGAAGCTCAATATAGTCAATTAGATTAATGCTAATTTTGAGTTGTCCGAGACATCACGTTGGATCAAGTTCAAAAATTTTCCCAAGTAGAGAAAGATTTTTGTTTTAAAAAAAAAGACTATTTTATTTGGATATGCTCAATAATATTTTTGGATATTTGATGTCACTAGGAAGAGTTAAGAGTGATGTAAGATACATGGTTTAAATTCATGATAAAAAAAATTGCCCAGTTTATGGCGCAATCCTTCACTCGGCACTATTGATTTGTCCTTTTGTCAATAAAATTTTCTCTAAGGTTAAAATAGTAAGGGCTTGTTTAAGGTTACGATAATTTACAAAGAAACAGTTTTGACACGTTAAAAGTGCTTCATGTTACCAAAAGTCGGACTCTCTAAGCTAAAGAAAATTAGTCACAAAACACTGTAAAAGTACTTTTAGTGCTTTTTTATTTTCCCTTTTTGTTTTGTAAATGCAGTGTAACTCCAAACGAGCCTAAATAGGAGTATTCCCATCTAGTTTACGCAATCAATCAAGATAAAATGGACCAGGATTTGAAAGGTGCTTCTGCTTCAAAAGGTGCAAGACAAACGTCCCAGTTTATTTTGCAGACGGGGATTTCTTGAAATGATTGAGAACGAGGTGCAAAATTCGAATATCCACAAGCAAAAGGCCATCGGATCGGAGCCGCCAATCTCCTAGAGTCATTTCCACATGCTTCCGTTCAAGAAAAAACTACTTTTGGTGATCTAAGCCCGGTCGGAAGGAACCGTAATCCCCGATAATTTCTCAGTCAAAAAACCAATTTCACATCGGTCTTAAAAATCACTGTCAGTGCACCAACTGCATGAAGCCAATGGAATCACTCTTAGCTTCCTCGTAATCTTCGTCAGGTTAACGTTAGGCGTGAAAGTCATCATGCCAAAGAGTTCTACATGTAAACATCAATTGCCTGCAACTCGGACAAGTGTGAAATGAATGAAACAATTCAAAAGAAAGGCAGGCCACAATAACGTTGGAAGATAAGAAGAATTCAAACGATAATGATTTTGCTGGCTGAATTGCACTACATCTTTAGCCAAAGTCGTGGGAAATTTTGCCTACAAACGGATCGAGTCTCGCTAGTCGTACATGACATGAGAACAACGGGGGAAACCAACCAGTGCAGCCGCCCTGAAAACGTTGAAATTTTGTTCTTATAAATTAATACAATATGAAAAAGGGAATCTTTTACCGGAACTAAAATTACTCATTTATTATTATCATTTTATAAATTAAAATTTTTTTACGGTATATATATGTGTGTATATATATATGTATATTATTGGTATAAACAATTTAATACTCCTATCTGGGGGCCTCAATTGGGACAAAGAGGCGAGAGATTCTTATATCTGGACTAAAGAAATGCGTCACTGCAATTTATTTATTTATTTTTGGATTTTATTGCAAGAAAGGCCGAACGTTTTAACTTATAATCAAATTTGCACCTTAGGTTTCACATGATGTCCAAAACTGCTAGCCTATGCTATGCATTCAATCGTTGAATTGCGTTTCGTAGCAAGACAGGGTCCCGCGAAGGACAAAAAACACAGCCGCTGCGCCGGTTTGGTCAGGAGTCAATTCCACAGCACATGAGACAACATAGTAACAGGAGCTGCCTACGAGTGGATCGGGGTGGCATTTGTTCCTATCTCCAAATTAGGCTTTGTACTTTTGTAGCATGCATAATTATAAAATTAGGCTTGGATAACAGCCATGATTGGCCACGCAATCAACGTGATCATAAAAGTTTTTAGTCATCTGTAATTCTTTTCCCTTTTCTTTGGATGTGGTTGGTTTCAATTAACCGTAGAATTTTCTCCATATTTGTTGGAGGAACATAATAAAGAAAGCATCGATAGAGTTGTACTCCTTTCAATTTGTACTAATATACATCTTCATAAAGAAAGATTCCATCTGATGTTTTTGCCATTCCATTGTTACTTTTTTTTTTTTTTTGACAAGGAAACTCGCAACTGCTCCATCATTAAGTTGTTCTCATTTCTTTAGTCTTGGGTCCTATTTTAGTTTGGTTGGACTAACAATTGCTAGGCTCATGTGTAGTCTGCTAAAAAAAAAAATTTTTTTAAAAAAATCCATACCTTATTTTTTATGCTACAAGGTAAAAAAGGTAAAAACTACAACTTTTTTCCCCCTTCTGCAAAGCATGTCAAAGATTTACTCAAGCCAAATCCTGTACATTGATATTGCTGGCTGGTACCTGAAGAGTATATTATTTTCACGATTTTAAATATAATCCAGATATATTTATAAAGTACACGGTAGAAAAAGATCTTCATCCTAAACTCTTGCTCGACATATAGATGTAAGGTTCTTTTTCTTTTCTTTTCTTTTTTTGAAGTTTAAGTAAGACTTTTAGCGGAACTAGAAATTGAGATTTTGGGTGACAAAACTAGTAAAAATGTAAAAGAGCACTTCTACATTTTTTGTAATAGGTGTGGGGGCAAAGTCTAATTTTTTTAAGGATATACATGAAAATATTTAATATTTGAAGGGGAAATATGGATTTCTAAAAATCTTGGGGGAGAAAGTCTAATTTCTGTGAAATTATAAACAAAAACTTCACATTTTGCAACCGATAGCTACCCTTCTCCACCATCCTTTGCATCCGCCAGTGCTTAGCATGATGTATCAAATTTTTTTGAGCAATTATCCAGATAGTCGCTAAACTTTTCAAATGGTCGATTCTTGATCACTCAATTTTAAAAGTGTGTATTTATCCACTAAAATTATCAAAAGTGTAAATTTCAAACTATTTCATCCATTTACACCGTTAAATTTGCCAAATCTGGTTATGTCTTGTGATTTGTGCAATTCCTAAATTTGGTAGACTTAACGATAAAAATAGATGAAATAGCTTAAAATTTATATTTCAAATAATTTAGTGGATAAATACATATTCTTAAAAGTTGAGTGGTTTAAAACTCTACTATTTGAGAATTTAGTGACTTTTCGGATAATTTGCTCAATTTCTTTATGAATTCGAATTGAAAAAAAAAAAACTTTACTAGTTTCCGGTGTAACCGAACGAAAGAATTAAACATGCTTTTTCTTCATTTTTCTCAAAAAGAAAAAGAAAAAGAGCAAGGAACTTTTCTCCCGTATTGTAATACTAGTTAATGACCGGTCATAAAACTGATTTACTGTAGTTAAGCAATGAAAGTGCGCCATGGTATGGATTAATAAATATGTTTAGGTCAATAAACCATTTTTTATTCCATCTACCGGATTAATTGAGGGGAAAATGTAACAGAAACAAGTCAACATCAACTGTTGGTAGGAGGTTGGTATGAAGTAAAAAAATGAAATGAGAGGTCACAATGAATATAACCTTTGTCGTGGGACGTAAGTGTAATTCGCCCAAAAGGAAATGTTGGCAAATGAAGGGCACAAAAGGGGTTGTACCCAAGATTTGGGGGAAAATCAAACATAGCAAAGGTTTATTACATTAATTAATCTTAAAACCTAATCAATAGCTAATGGACAAGAAACAAAGCCCTGAAAAGCATCTTATTCGCCCAAAAGTTTCCATTAATTTGTTTTTCTCCCTCGAAAGCCCAAATCCAAAACCACCAGCTCAAAAGAAGAGAGTTAAAGTTCTTTAAATTATATTTGCTGAAAAGCATGACACCAGAAATTTGATCCAACTTTTGCCTACAAGTATTAATAACTCAACAACTAAGCACATCAGGAGAAGAAGAGGGAGAGAGAGGATGTCGGACTTGGAGTTTTCTCTCCTTGTTCTTCCCTCCATCTTGGCTTCACTTCTCTTTTTTCATCTCCTTCTAAGAAGAAACCAAAAATCCTATCATCTTCCACCTGGCAACATGGGCTGGCCTGTACTCGGTGAAAACATTGGCTACTTGAAGCCATACAAAGCTACTACAATAGGAAATTCATGGAGGAACACATATCAAAGTAGCAACTCTTTCTTTTATTTGTCCTTTAGTATATATATGTGTCAAGGTCAATACACCTGACTTGTTAAATTTGTTTCCATGCAGGTATGGGAAAATATACAAGTCCAACTTATTTGGTGAACCGACAATAGTTTCAGCTGATGCTGGACTAAATAGGTTCATTTTACAGAATGAAGGAAGATTGTTTGAGTGCAGCTATCCTAGAAGTATTGGGGGGAATTCTTGGAAAGTGGTCGATGTTGGTTTTAGTTGGAGATATGCATAGAAACATGAGGATCATATCTTTGAGCTTCTTGAGCAATGCTAGACTTAGAACTCATTTGTTACAAGAGGTTGAAAAGCATACCTTGCTAGTGTTAGGATCTTGGAAGCAGAATTCTGTTATTTGTGCTCAAGATGAAGCCAAAAAAAGTAACTCTGCTATATTGATTTTCATACTCCGTTTCATTTTTTTTTGGTAGTATTTGTATTGGTTTTAATCGGTTCTCTGTTCTCCAAAAAACAAATCAAATCTTCTTTGCAGTTCACGTTCAACTTGATGGCTAAGCATATCATGAGTTTGGATCCTGGAAAGCCAGAGACTGAACAGCTGAAGAAAGAGTACATAACATTTATGAAAGGAGTGGTATCAGCTCCTCTGAATTTTCCAGGAACTGCATATAGAAAAGCCTTGCAGGTGATATATTTAGTACTGGGATTGGTCATCTAAATCCCAATAACTGCTGAATCGCTTTATATTTGCTCATTCTGATGACAGTCTCGATCGACTATCCTTCAATTCATTGGGATAAGAATGGAGGAGAGGATCAAGAACGAGTGCAAAGCGGAAGATGATCTACTTGGATGGGTGCTGAAGAACTCTAGTCTCTCTAAAGAGCAAATTCTTGATTTGGTGCTAAGCTTACTCTTTGCTGGACACGAGACTTCATCTGTTTCCATAGCATTAGCCATTTACTTCTTGCAGAGTTGTCCTAAAGCAGTTCAAGAATTAAGAGTGAGCGTCAGATGATCAAATTCTTCATTATCCTTCATTAATTATTTAGTATCATTTAGATTCACCAAAAGGGAAGCTACCCTGCTGATTACTAAATTCTTGTTTACCAATCCAGGAAGAACATGAAGAAATTGCTAAAGCCAAGAAGCAATCGCAACAGATGGAATTGAACTGGGATGACTACAAAAAGATGGAATTTACCCAATGCGTAAGCTGTCTCTGCTATCTCTCTGCACTACACAATAAATAACATGCTCAGTTAATTAAATTCTATGCTGCTAAAGGTGTCTCTTTTCTTTTTTGGGAAGGTTGTCAGCGAGACTCTAAGACTGGGCAATGTAGTGAGGTTTCTGCACAGAAAAGCCCTCAGAGATGTACGGTATAGAGGTAGGTGCATTCTGCCCATGCAAGCAAGAGTCATCTACTACTAGAGAGTGACAAATCGGTAACCAGAAATCTAATATAACATGTTATTGAAACTTTTGTTTTATTGTTTGTATGTGATATTTGAATACACAGGATATGACATTCCATGTGGGTGGAAAGTGCTACCGGTAATTGCAGCCGTGCATTTAGATCCTTTACTTTTTGACCAACCTCAGCATTTCAATCCCTGGAGATGGCAGGTTCGTCAATTTAGCTGAAAGAGTCAAAAACTTGCTTTTACTTCGATGGTTTTCCTTTTTTCATGCCTGGCGTGATAAGCAAATTGAATATATCAACCGCATGTGGATGGGTTGGATGCTAAGTTTTACCTCAAGGGAGAGTTTACTATTTAATGGAGGTTTAAGCCAGAAAATCCCTAGTCCAAGACAAACACTAAAGATCTAAATGGAAATCGAAGGACAGCAACAAAGAAAACTCCAAGCTACTTAACTGGCAAATTTCTTCTCTGGAATAAATTTTTGAGGAGAAGAAATACAGGGTCCTCCCTTTCCCCCTACTCCAATGGCATGTGTCCTACAAGGAGTCAAGTTTCACTGTTCTTCAAGTACATCAATTATTGCACAATTACTATCCCACGACCAAGGAAAAAGAGCAGTTGCACTGAACTGTTCATTCTGCAAAATTGTGTCAATCCATTATCTTGGAAAGATTAGCTCTAATCTTTCTAAAACAAAATAGGAACCCTAATATCTCTTTCGGAAACAACAACAATAATAATAACAATAAAGAGAGTATACATGACTTTGTTTTAAGTTCTTGAAGCTTCGTAGGGAAGGTAGAAAAAGTAACTCCTCAAATTATTAGGAGTACTATTATGGCTCTGACAGTGTCGCCATGGAAGTGTATTCATGTTAGCTAGTATCGACACATAAAGGATTACGCATGTTCTATTCCATGTAAAGAGAAACAGTACATGCATGTTTAATTACATGTGTTAAACGTTGCATCCTCCAATCACAGGTCCATGTATTCAATTGAAGGCACTCCTAGGTTTTAGATCATAAGTTTGAAGGACTTTAGGAGTTGATTCTTTTTTGTCCCAAGTAAATTCACAAGCTTTTGCAGGCCCTTCTGGAAAACTTATGCTGTTCTACTCATGTGAGTACTACTACTATACCTCCAAAGTTATAATCTTGAAGAGGCGACCTACCATATCTCCTTTGTCCCAAATCGTGGGAAAAGTTAAACGAGCCCAAACGACAAGAAAAAACACACTAAGTAGTATTTGGTTTCTAGGATTTTAACGTATTTATTTTGGTAGTACCAAAACGATTGATATATATATATATATATAAACGATTGATCACCAAGAAATATGTTATTTTAAAATCAATTCGTGGAAGTCATAAATATCTTATCTGATCTCTACTCTTCTTCCAATTAGAAGAAGTTAGCGAAGATTTACACGACATGCTTACACACCGTAAGACCATAATCTGCCCTGTGTGAGCCGTTGACTCACTCGATTGGTCAATTTTTCGTAGTCAATTAATTGCAAGAAGTACTAAGTTTTATTGAAGAAAAAACCGATTAATTAAGAATCCTTAAAATTAAAATCTGCGGGCAGTACTGCTAGTAGAGTGGATAAGTTCGGTCATGTGCATGGCCCATAGACTATAGAGGCATGGGGGGGTCCAAAAGAACATTCCATCAAAGCCGTTTGTTTGGTTGGCAACACGGTATCATCTCTCATGGTGCCCAAAAAAAAAAATCAAAAATCAAAAAGTGGTGGACACTCTCTCTTGCAATCATAATGCATCCAGGGGCTTGGGTCCCACTACATGAACTGTCATGATCGATGTTACAGATGTTTGACATCGTACGAATCATGAGGACCCACCACCATCTCACACCGTGGATGCGAAGCAGTGTGTAAATTCTCCAGGTAGATGAAAATGAAAGAGTTTTTTCCATTTCTCTCGGGAGGCCCGAGGCCCGAGGCCCGGGGGGATATGATTAAAGCCCCCATGTGGATGTGGGGTTTGCACGTGCACGTGCATCGCTGCTTTTCCTGGTGGGTCAGTGCCTTTGCTGGTCCAGCCGATTTCCCAACCCAACAGAGATTTTCTTTCTGCAATTGCAGCCTTTTCTTAGAAAAAAAAAAAAGAAATTGTCAACTAGTTTTCTGATGGGCCCATTCCCATGCGGCCTCCGCCTCCCCAAGTCCCCCCCCCCCAAAAAAAGGCCTTTAGATCAAACTTTTTTTTATATATAAAATAGAAAATTTGAGTGGGAAGGTGCAAGACAAAGAAATATTCCATCTCCAATTATTATTAAGAAACAAGAGAAATATAGAGAGTCGATATTAATACCTTCTCTACTACCTTTAGGGATTTTACAATTCTAAAAGAAATGCATATATAGAAAATGGAAATAGTTCCCATGAACTACTATTAGAACTCTCAAGTAAACGCTAAAAAAGTTCATCTTTTATTCCCTTCTAATTCCTAGAAATATGGAGAAAGTTTTTGCACTCGTGTACTCTGTACCCTTTTTAAGCTTACTTTAGATCCCTAAACTCTTTTCTACAATTTTTTAAAATAGAAAGTAGGCTATATTTTTAAATTAATTTTATATATATTGACAATATATACATACACTAGCAAACATAGATGCATATCACATGTTTAGAATTCAAATTGATATTAGATGACATGCATGCATCTGTACCTATTAATATATATAAGATTAATCCATACTCTTTATTCCGGTGATGAATAACAAAACAACTTCTATGGACAAGAGGGTATATAATGAAGATCTAGTGTTTAGAAGTTCAAAGATGTCAAAATCTCTCTCTCTTGAAGTGACATCTATGTTCAATATAAAGTTGGTCTAGTACTTTTTTTTATTAAAGGTAGTTGTTAAAAATTTTGTCGGAGGAAACTTAACAAGGAAATGCAGATAAAATAGTGTACTTTGTAACACTTTAAGAGGGCAATCTAGTTACATGAACAAAACTTACAAAACTGAGGGTGGACAAATAGGTTGCTAAATTAAGAATGCTACAAAATTTTAAGTCTATTGTATAATTTTCCAAAACCTGGGGGGGGGGGGGGGTAATTGTCCACCCACAAGCAAAACATGGCTCATGGAATGTTTTGCAATATAGTATTTGTTTTTCTAGCAAGAAAATGTCATTCCATTAAAATAGAATTAAAAAAAAGTACAGATAGAAAACGAACTCTCCAACCTCCTTCCTATAGTCTTAAAGAAATAGGAACTTGGTAGGCACATTTTTTAATTGAACTTGACCATTGGCAGAGTGTATGGGCTAAGTTAGAGTGGTGGCTTTCTCCCTTGTTGTTTTGCCTCAGCAAATTATGAATGAATATAACCCAAAAAAAAAATGAATATTATCATTGAAAGTGCTGATTTTGTGTCGATCTCTTTTTCTTATTAAATAACAAGAATAAAAAGCTTCAGCTCTTTCATTTGTGGATATCATCTTCTCCATCGTTTGCAAAATATCCTCAAAGACATGTGGCCTTCTCCATTATGAGATGGAGACGTCATTGGAATATTAGTTAGTACATTATACAATGTTTGGAAGTTCATTTAATGGTTACATATATATATATATATGACCCCTCGTAGAGGAATGTTTATATACTAACATATAGTATATGATTAAGTTGATGATACAATGCCCATCTCAAAAAGAATGAAATGGTACGAACATCATCTCGCAACAAGAGAACTCACATCACCATTATGTACCTGCGTCCCCCCTCTCCCCCACACCACCCCCAAAACCAATAAAAGAAAAGAGTAAAAAACAAATCTACTAGTATGATATTGTGATATCCAAGTCTAATGAGATCGATATCTGCAAAGGCGGTGGAAAAGAGAAATTTTAGCACCATGTTATGTAATGTGAGACTTTGTGTTGAACGAAACGTCCAAAATATGACTTTTTATCGCAGTGGAAGGTGGAAGGAATGAAATGTTAAATCAATGTCCAGTTAGAAATAGACTGCATGAAAAATTAGAACTAAATGAAAATTAAAATGTTCTTAAAACATAGCTAGTATACTATTCGTCTAGTTGGTTCAATATATTGTGCTTGCAGGATAGTCGGGGATCATATGCCAATGGCTCAAGCACGGCGACAAGCAACAATAACTTCATGCCATTTGGGGGAGGACCACGACTTTGTGCTGGATCTGAATTAGCCAAACTGGAGATGGCAGTTTTCTTGCATCATTTGGTCCTCAACTACCATTGGGAATTAGCTGATGCGGATCAGGCTTTTGCTTTCCCTTTTGTCGACTTCCCAAAAGGCCTGCCCATAAGAGTACGACACAAACCCTTCTGCGTGGAAACCACTCCTACTTCTCCTCCTACAGTTCCCTGGAAAAATATTTGAGCATCTCCAAAAGGGACCTCAGGTTCTCACAAGTCATATCTATAGAGGCAACAAAAGCAGTATACTTTTGGAGGCTAGAAGATACTAATAAAGATTGATGGATGGAGTCTCTTGGCATTTTCCAACGGCAAAATGTAAAGTGTCTTTGGATTTTTATTTCAAGGTCGGATGCATGAGAACATCCAATCCAAGGGACGATGTAGACAAATCCCAGTATAAAGATTTTCGTCTTATATATAGTTTATACAGGACCACCCCCCATCTCTGTAAATTGCTGTCCTTTTTCTCATTTTGCCCCCTTCTCATCCTTCGTTCCATATTTTTTCTAGGTACTAGTAAGTTTTCATTATGTATGTTCAGACAGTAGTAATTAATTCTTTCTTCTTCTTTTTTTTTGCAATTACAGCAAGTCATTGAATTGCTACAATACACTTCTTTCTGTATTGCATTTTTTTTTTCTTTTTGTGGATCGAAATATGCTTCTATATAGTAGGAGTATAAGTTTTCCAAAGTTGAAATTACAAGTCCTGATGTGAATTCAAGCTTCAAAATGAAACATGCAGGTTCTTCTGGAACCACATAATTTAACACGCCAATGATGCTGAGCTTTGCTTTATCTTGGGGTATATATTTCACTGGCTGAATTGAGATACCGGAGAAGCACAAGGTTAGTGTGTCATCTTCCCGAGAGATTTTGTAACCACCAGGTACGGTGCTTCCTCCAGGGTGAGAAAGTCCCCACAAAGATGATCTGCTTCTGTGACAATCAGGTTTCAGGACACGAAGTTACTATCAGAGTAAATAAGATTCGTTTGGGATATTGTTGGTATGCAAAGCTACGTTATAAATATAAAATCAAAAGTATGACCCATAAAAGGGGAAAAAAAGGGCAAGAAAAATAAATGAACTTCATCCAACAGTTGGGGCTAGCCTCCATTTAATCCTATCCTATCTGCTCAGTTCCACCATTCGTTGCATCTCTCAAGTCGTCTTCTGGACCATTGCGACTGAAAATAAATTCCGCCGAAAAAGATGAGGTTCTCCAGTTCTTTGAAAAAATCTATCTTGCTTTATGTTGAACGAAAAACTCTTTTCGTAATCTTCAAAGACGTTTCGACAGAGAACATGCGGACAACTAATGATTTGACAAATTTTGTTACCACATGTTCCAAAATTAACTGGTATGAAGGCAGGCGGGTAACCCCATGGCCATGTGCATATGTTTGTTAGCCAAGAGAACTTCTGTGTTTAGTGGCAGAGGTGTAATTACTCAAGACTGTTAAAGGGTTTTCCTTTTTTCTTTTTTTTGGGAAGGGGAAGGGGATGGGGTGGTTCACTAATCACTCGTAGTTCATTAGAAATTGCATGCGTGAAATTAGTTCTATGGCATAATTTTAAAAAAAAAAAAATTTTTGCACGTCATAAACTTTTATTTTTCGCACATCATAAACTCGGTGTATTCACCGTCTAGGTACAGCAACCATTGGGCGCCCAAAAAGACCCCACAGATAGTGGGTCCAAAGCTCCCCAAGTGCCCAACTCAAACTACAGCCCAAGTGCCCAACTAAAGGATTGAGAGGTTTTCTCCTCGACCTGGTGTCCTCAACCACGCCCAATCTCCTCGACCTGGTGTCCAGCACCGTATTCATGAAACCAAACGCCCAATCAAATTGATGGCAAGGTGGTTGGAGTGGGTCATTTATTTGGGCTATAACTGGGGTGCATGAAAGTCAAGACAAGTTTGAGCAACGCACTGTTCGAGTTTGAGCCTAACTCGTCAACCTTGGCAAGAACGGCGTTCCGCAGAATATATGACTCATGCCCCTTTAAGAAGTTTTTATTTAAAAGTTGAATTTAATTTCGACTTCAATTCACTTTATTCAAATTTAAGAATCTAATCAAACATAATCGAGTTTAACCATCGAGTTCAATCAAGCCTATTCAAACTTATCTAATAAAAATTGATATTATATAGATAATTTTAAACGAATGATATAATTGATATTTCACACTAACAAATATAAAATATATATATATATATATATGTGTTAATAGTTAGATTAGTCTCATTGAGCCTATGAACTTACTCGAATTCGACTCATATGTATTATTGAGCCACTTAAATTTGGTCAATATTGAGTTCGAGTCAAGTAATCGATCGAACTACTTGCGAGTTCAAGTAATTTGATCAACTTGCAGTTCTAAGTGCTGCCACCCAGTCCACCAGGATCGTTCTCCCTGAAAGATTGGTTGTTTATTCTTTCGTAATAGGCAGAGGAAGTCGCTCTGCCTTTGATCACTGATTATCAGTCGCGAAATGGGAGAGTTCTGGTGTTAGTGGTTTAGTGGCGAGGCCATAAGCAACGTGTCTAAATTTGCCGATCATCGTCCGTCGTGGCTGAGAAAACAGGAGCGCGTCCATGATTCCTCCATTGGTTGGTTTACGTGGACCAGCAGCAGCTAACTTACTAGTGCTAGTTGATGAACTCGTGATGGTCAACCCCGCTGCACCTTCTTCTCCCTTGTTTGGAAATCCGTAATCTTCTATTGCAATGAGCAAGTTATAAAACTTCTCTGCAAAGGCAGAAAGTAAATTTTGGTTCATTTTTTAAGCACAGTCTTATTAGATTATTATTATTAAAAGTCTCCGAATATTGTCGAGATTTTACTTCTTGTACTGTGCTTTTCCATACTCCTAAAGACTATAGATTTGGGTATTATTACTAGCTAGCATTTATGTATAATGCTTATATTTTAATACCTGAAATTTTCTACATCAGAATAGGTCACATGATGATTCTCCAGCACTTGGATTGGGATTTCATGCAATGGGGAAGTAAATGATAATCAATGGGTAGCCAGTTGCAGTTTGCTGTTGTTAAATAGTTTTTTTTTTTCCTGAAATATGGATAAAGAAAGAAAATAGCAAAACTGGAAAATGATGGGGTAGTCTGGATAATAAGCCTGCCTCAGTAAAATTCACTATCCGCTCGTTTGGATAGGTATAATTGGGAGAAAAATTTTGTAAAATTAGAAATTTTAATCACTCTTTTTTATCTTATGTACATTACATTATAAAAAATATTATAGTATTATTTTAAATAAAATTTTCTAAGTAATCTTAAATCCAAACAAATATTATGTCATGTATATTAACCAAATGTACTTGGAAGGTATTAAAGCATGTATGTAACCTGGAAATCAATAGAATAAAAGCAGGATAAATTATCCGAATTTGTAATTTTAGTCAAGAAAATGTTTGACTCGAAGAATGAAATGAAAAAAATGGATGGCTTAGGTTTGTTTGGATTGTAAGTTATTTAAGATATTTTTACTGTAGCATTTTTTGTGATGTGATGTATATGAGATAAAAAGGTAATTTGGAAGATAAAAAGATGTATTGGAAATTGTAATGATGATGTAAACAAATATATTTGGGAAAATAATCAGCTGTCCAAACAAACTGTTTGATTATGAGATTATTTGAGATAATTTTTTTTAAATATACCATTACATTTTTTTATATAATGCATTTAAGATAAAAGATATTTAAAAAATTTGTTTATGATGCAAATAGATAAATTTATATACTAAATAATTTGCTATCCAAACAAAAAGGTCAAATACTACTGGATTAGCAGTTGTATAGGGACGCAACCTAACTATTCCCCGGCGGCCAGCTCTCGTTATTCCTTCCCGGTTTAGCATCCCAGTTCCCATATTATTACCTCCTCTCTCTCTCTCTCTCTTTTTTTTGCCTAATCTTTCTCGTCCTCGGGACCCTGTCAGCTATATCTCCTACGGATCTCCAAATAACAAGGAGAAACAAAAGATTGTTCAATCTCCAGTCTTATATAGGAAAGAACCCCAACACAGACGAATCTATAGAAAGAGATGTGGCGGTGCGTGTCGCGTGGTCTTGGCATTTCTCCCAAGAGATCCATCGCCGGCGACTCTTTCCGGCCGCTCATTAACAGACTATTTTCTGCTCAATCGGTATTATTTTTCATTCTCATTTTATTCTTTTAGCTAATTCGTCACCTCTTTTTCTTTTTTTGGGTTCAATTTACAATCCAATAAGGGCATTCTCACCGAAGTAGCCTCTCTATCTCTCCCTCTCTCTTTTTGATTCATGTTTGTGTCGTTTGTTTTAAGTAAGATATTTCGATTGCAGATATTTGTTATTTATAGTATCTTTCTTTTCCCCGATGGATAGAATGTGGCAGGATCGGACTACACTGTAGTTGACCACACGTATGATGCGGTGGTCGTGGGAGCTGGGGGCGCTGGGCTGAGAGCAGCAATAGGTTTGTCAGAGCATGGATTTAACACTGCATGCATTACCAAGCTCTTCCCTACTCGTTCCCACACTGTTGCAGCTCAGGTTCATCTGATTCGATACTTTCCTTGATTTCATTCTTTTTGGTTGCCCATTCAATTACTTGCTCAAAATGTATCTTAGGATTCTATGTTCTGTGATTTTGTAGTCTCAGGGATTTAATTGCGCCTATTAATCACCGAATCCTGCAGAATATTGGTTCTTGACATAAGTACTTGGCCCTTTCTTCACACTTTTAAAAATGAAGTAAATTCTCATTCAGCTGTTGATTTTTAATGTATAGATTTCTTAAACCTGCTATATTTGCAAATCTTGTGCTATCACTTGGCAAATGAATATTGTTATACTAACCTTACTTGTATGTCATTGTTTCCTGTCACGTTCTTTCCTACCCTACCGAAACTTTTTTCTTCCGAGCTAGTTTGGATTGTCGTACATGTTGACTTATTTTTTGTGGGACTATAATTCCTTCCCCTTCTATTTTCGCGGTGGAATTCTGTAATTTAGTAGAATAGAATAGAAAATTGAGGTGAGCATCCAAATATGTGGTATAACCCTTTGAGGCAGTGCTGAGTGTATTACATTGGAATGTATGACATCATGATTTCTTTTACTTACGACATGCTGGCATTCCTTTTCCAGGCTCAAGATAATCTTAAGGAATCAAGTGATTAGTTCTACTACTGTGAGATTCTGAATGATGCTGTTGTAATGGGTTATATGAACTGCTTACTGTGTCTTCCTGCTGTTTGAAGTTCTTATGCTATGTGCTGATGCATTCTTACCCTTTTGCACATCTGGTTAATAGGGTGGTATAAATGCTGCATTAGGAAATATGACTGAAGATGACTGGAGATGGCACATGTATGATACGGTGAAGGGAAGTGACTGGTTAGGTATGTCTCCACAGCAGCATCACTCTTTATATTTGTTATTGCTAATTCCTCTTTTATCTGGCCAGCTAATCTGCTGAAAACATCATAACTGTAGTTTCTGTGATCCTTCTAAATCATGTTTAAGTCAGGAAAAGTTTTGGTTAGGATCAAAACGTGCAGGTTTTGTGTGTTGGGTGCTTGTCTATTTTGGCTTTTCATTCTCCTTGTACTAATAAGATGTTTTTATTTCTCTTAGGTGATCAAGATGCTATCCAATACATGTGCAGGGAAGCACCAAAAGCAGTTATAGAGCTTGAAAATTATGGTTTACCATTCTCTCGAACTGAAGATGGAAAAATATATCAGCGTGCATTTGGTGGTCAAAGTCTGGATTTTGGAAAAGGTTCTCATGACGTTCAATTTGGAGTTTGTTACAATTATTTTTTCATTCTAAAGGATATCTTTTATGCAGTTTCCTTCGGTTCATTGTTTCACAGGTGGACAAGCATACCGCTGTGCATGTGCTGCTGATCGAACTGGACATGCCCTGTTGCACACACTTTATGGCCAAGCCATGAAGCATAATACACAATTTTTTGTGGAGTATTTTGCTTTGGATCTATTGATGGGTAGTGATGGTAAGTTATACTTTGCAGCTTCTGGTATGATCGAGATTGTGTTTCTTTTTAAATTTTTTGCTTTTACCTAGTCTATACTTATGGTAACACACAGTGAAACACTCTTTTGGACTTAAAAGAGATGCTCAATTTCAAGGTTGTTCTAGTGAGAGAAAGTACAAAGAAATTTTGTTGCCCCTTCTGCATCCATATCTTTATACATCAAAATTCTTTGCTGAAAGTTAGACTGTCTTGAATGTTATATTAATGAAAATTGTTATTTTTTATGCTTGCTTTCTATATCAGGTAGCTGCCAAGGTGTAATTGGACTAAACATGGAGGATGGGACCTTGCATCGATTCCGCGCTGCTTCAACTATACTGGCAAACTGGGGTATTATGATATGAACTACTTTTGTTTTTAGATTGAATTCAATACTTAGATGAATCTAAATTTACAGTTGTGACTTTTCACAGGGATATGGTAGAGCTTACTTTTCTGCAACCTCTGCTCATACTTGCACTGGTGATGGCAATGCTATGGTTGCACGTGCTGGGCTTCCTCTTCAGGTGTCTTGCTGATTTGTCTTTATTTCTTAAGATAATCCTCTCTTCCTCTCTCCTCTTCTCTCTCTCTCTCTCTCTCTGGGTGTTTGAGTACTCCCTTTTAAGTATATTCATTCTGCATACTTCCTACAATTGTTGCTTCATCATCTGCAGGATCTTGAGTTTGGTGCAATTCCACCCAACTGGTATATATGGGTGCTGGGTGCCTTATAACTGAAGGTTGGTGTTTTCCGATTAAGCTTCTCGTGCTTTTGGGCATTTGTTTGTTGAGAGCTGAATTTTTACTACTTTCAGAAAACTAGTATGAAATGAAAGTTCTAAATGGAACACTACTCTTTGATTTTGCAAATCCATGTTGCCTCTTGTTTATATGGCCATCTCAACCTTCATGCTTCAACTTTTTGAAGGTAATCCTTCTCTTTATCTTTTTGTGGCATCTAGGGTCTCGTGGAGAAGGTGGAATTCTTAGGATAGTGAAGGCGAGCGATTTATGGGAGCGGTATGCTCCAACAGCTAAGGATCTGGCATCAAGGGATGTTGTTTCAAGATCTATGACAATGGAAATTAGAGAAGGACGTGGCGTAGGTACTCATTGCTCTTTTTGTGGTCATACAATACACTGCCGACAATTACTGTAATTTGCATGTTTCCCAAAATTTCAAACCCCCGTACAGGTTCTCTGGATTGTGCTTACCCCAGCTTTGATGGAATACCATCTGGAGTTGATGGGTATACAAGATTGTTATAGTATACTCATTCCTCCCATCCCAGGCGATTTTTTAATCATTCACATACTTATAAAAGTATTACTCTGTTTTGGATATAAAAGCATTATTCACGGCATTACTCTGTTTTGGATATAAAAATTCCAGAGGTGCAAGTGAAGTCTGATACTGATTAAAGTTTGTGAAACTTCATAAGTAGTTGTTCTTATAGTTAGCAATTCCATATTCTCCAACTAAACTTGACCATAAAGAGACAGTTGTGCCCTTAGGGGTCATTTGGATGTGTGCCTTCACAAACTTGATGGTTTAAACTGCAGAGCTCTTGATTAAACTGCCCTTTGCTTTCAACAGGACCATTGAAGGATCACATTTATCTCCACTTAAATCATTTACCTCCAGAAGTCCTCAAAGAGAGGCTTCCAGGTATTTCTGAAACAGCTGCCATTTTTGCTGGGGTTGATGTCACGAAGGAGCCAATTCCTGTTTTACCTACTGTGCATTATAATATGGGTGGAATTCCCACAACCATCATGGGGAGGTAAACTAGTAGCATTACTTGAAAGTAAAGGACTACTGTTGGTTTAAATGAAAGCTGTTGGAAATTTTAAACTCCATTGTGTTGCAGGTGGTTACCATTAAAGGTAATGATCCTGATGCTGTAATCCCGGGTCTACTGGCTGCTGGAGAAGCTGCCTGTGCATCTGTTCATGGGGCTAATAGGCTTGGTGCAAATTCTCTTCTTGACATTGTTGTTTTTGGTCGGGCTTGTGCAAATAGGGTTGCAGAGATTCAGCGACCTGGTAAGTTGAATTAACTTCCTGACTCATTTCTTTGGCATCTTTCTGATCATCTATTCTGATGCTTATAAGACTTGTCATTTTCATTTGCATAGGAGAGAAACAAAAACCATTGGAAAAGACTGCTGGAGAGAAGACTATAGCATGGTTGGACAAGCTCAGGAACTCAAATGGTTCAATTCCTACCTCAAAAATCAGGTTGAATATGCAAAGAGTGATGCAGAACAATGCTGCTGTCTTCCGCACGCAAGAGACTCTCGAGGAAGGTAGGTGTTAAGTCTTTCTGTCTTCCTATTTGTCTTCGTGCTCCTAAAAGTGGAGTTTTTGTTGACTTTTGGCTTCTATTTGTAATGCATTTAAATATCTTTTCCTGTTTTCCGATTAGATGCTTTATGGTCATGTTAGTTCTGTGGCAATTTAGAAGCATCCAAGATTGTCATCAGTGTTAAGCCAAATCCAACCCTAGGTGGTTCTTCAGCTAATGAAAATGTAAATGCAGTAATGTTGAATGGCAACCAAAAAAAAAAAAAAGAAAAGGAAGTAATTTTGAATATAAAATTTGACTGAACGTGAATTGGTAATTTAGCCAGTTGGATGCCAGTATCATCTAAGATTTGCTTAAATGCTAGTTTCGCTTGGTTGCAGTTGGGAACTTGAAATAGTTGGGGCTTTAGAAATTTTTGTGAAACATTTAAACAAGACATGGGGTGATGATTTTGCAGGTTGTCAGTTGATTGACAAAGCATGGGATAGCTTTCATGATGTTAAATTAAAGGACCGGAGTTTAATATGGTACTTCTCTTTAATGAATTGTCTTGTTGAAAAGGTTTTAGTATATATGCCTTTCCATCGCTTGGCCTTTTACCAATTTCTTCTATAAATATATCTTTCCAGGAACTCAGACTTGATAGAGACGGTAGAACTGGAAAACCTTTTAATTAATGCTTGTATTACCATGCACTCCGCTGAAGCCAGGAAAGAGAGCAGAGGAGCACATGCTCGTGAAGATTTTACGGTTAGTTTGATTTTTTTTTTTTTAAATTTTTGGCTCAAAACTTTTGCATTTCCTCCCTTCTGCACGATAACAACATGAACTCTGTACCCTTTACAGAAAAGAGATGATGAGAACTGGATGAAACATACGGTGGGGTAAGTTCTCATTATTTATGTTTTACTTCTCTTGTTTAATCTTTTTTCCCATTCAAGTGTTCTTTAAAGGTTTAGTTTTCTTTGGGTGAAAAAAAAATAGCCAAACTAGTCGAACTGCCATGCTTGGCAATTGATCAACTGAGTGATTCACCCCTAAATCCTGTTCTAAGATGTGAACTTGTTGCTTCGAGGCAATTTTTCTGGATATGTAAAAATTGCGTATCTAATTAACAAAAATTCATGTCATTGTCCGTAGGTACTGGGAGAACGAGAAGGTTAGGCTGGATTACAGACCTGTCCACATGAATACGTTGGATGATGAGATTGAATCGTTCCCGCCAAAGGCTCGCGTGTATTAGATGCATGTATTTTCCGTTTTTCTGAAAGAGGTGATAGATGCTTAAATAATGAAATTTTGGTAATAATTGTTGCATTCATCCGTGCTTAGTATGATGCAACCTGTTAATACATTTTCAAGTATGAGATAGCTTTTGTATCTTAACTGTGGACTAATGTTATGTGATTAATTGTTTTAATGGGATTTATGCTTTGTGGCTTGTCAGACTAAACTCGATTGTACAATTTTAAGTTTACTGAATTGTAGTACCAACTTAGGGATCCTGCGAGGATACTGAAAACTTTTCAGTCTTTTGCATTGGCCACAAGTATTCTAGTGCAGGAGACGCATATGTTGTGTTTTAAACCCAAAGTCTGCTCGCGCATTGGAAAAAAAATACATAAATAAAATAAAGTCATCTTCAACCTTTCGGTTTATGTAGGCTGTCTGCACTCTGCCCTAAATAGACTTCTTTTTTAAATCACTTCTATGGTAAAGAGTCAGGTTGGGGAATATCCAAATCACCTTCGGAAGTGTGGGAGGAAATCAACACAAGCCCATAACTGATATTGAGGTGCAATTGTGCTCTGGTCGAGTTTTGGTAGTTCAAATTTGACATTCCGCTTGAGGCAATCCGACCCACTTCAATATCTGTTGGTGTTGATCTTTATTCCGTTATTGGAATGGAATGATGGGTCGAGGACTAATATCAACCTCGTTTTTTGTTGGTTTAGATTTTACAAAATCTGATTGTAGAAACTGATTATGAAGAATCAACAAATATGGTGATTGTAGATTTTAGCTTTTTCGGTGATTAAAAAATTTATAATCAGATCACAAAATCAATCGAGAACATCATCAATCAAAATTGATTATTTAAAATTAGAGTTTATAATTAATTGAGAACCGGCCGCAAAAGGCGAACTAGTGTTGTTCTGTTTCTATATTTTCTTTTTTAAATAATTAATTCGGGTGGAAAAAGTTTTGCGGGGTAATTTTGGTGGGTCCCTTGTCACCATAAAGCGAAAGAGAAGCTTCCCTGAAGGGCAGTACGTAGACATTGCATGGATCAACCGCGGCCGAGTCCAAAAACACTAAACTGATCTGATCTGTGCGACTCCATTTACAAAATTTAGATGGTACGTACAAAAGTGAAAAATGAAAAGGGGACCTCCACTAAAAGTTTGCGTGAACGGCAAAATCTGAGTAACTAGTGTAAAATCATTACTAAAAATACTGACTCGGTACTTTAAACTCATTATACGTAGCTAAGCATGTACACTTAAAATCTCTGAACGCAGATATTTGTGATGGGAATTCGACATTACTACAAAATCCATCATCCTTGATTGATGCCTTTGCATAGGAAAAGAATAGTCCCTACGAGCATAATCCGGTTTATGACTTGATCTAACGTTTGTTTGCTTGTAAAAACTTAATTATGTGATGAAAATGGTGCTCCAATCGTGAGAACACGCAGGCACCACTTTTCCCTTTTAATGCATTTACTTGTTTGAAAAGGGATTTTTCATCAAAAAAAAAATCTCTATGTTTTTTGTGAACAAATTTTTCAATCACTTTTTTACCTCATATATATTAGATCGTTACAGTACATTTTCTACAAAAACTCCAGAAAATTTCAATCCAAACGGAACGGGCCATGTATTAAGCGGTTTCCCCGCCTTTAATAATTCTTAAGCAAGAATCCACTACCCATTGGTCGTAAACCTGATCATGCACATGACCATATGATTAATTTGTCAAAGATACAGTGTCTTCCACTAAGCAACGTCTCTTTGAGTCCAAAAGTCCACTCAATAACATTGAAAAGCAACTACAAATGTCTCACTTTTGTTCCTACTACGTACCATACACGTAGTAGTAGTTCCACTAAAGCAGTCTTCGGATCAATAAACAATCTATTACAACTTTGACCAACAACCATTTTTGTCATTATATGGACGAACATTTAACTAATACTTCAGACTAACCAAATTATTAAGTTCTAACTAATTGACTGACTATAAAGCCGAGGTAGGTATGGAGACAATGGGATCAGCTATCAATGTCATTTGCGTCTCGTGTCTTCACTCTTTCACCAAGAATGTTAAAACAAACTAGGATTTCTCCACTGCCTGTACTCGTGTTCTTGTATGGTTCCATATGTTCACTTGCCTAATTCTTGTAAGTTTACTCTCTCTCATTATCTCATTCCCCCCCCCCCCCCCGGCCGGGGCCAAATAAAAAAAACCAAGTTACTATTGGCCAGCCGACTAGAAAAGAACAACTGCAGCTCTAAAACGGGCTATGTTGCTTCCTCCCACCAAATAATTAGAGGTTCTACTGAATCTGCATAATTCTCAGTTTTACATTAGTATATTAAGGTGAGAATGTAGCAATCAACCAATTTTCATCTTTAATGATGGTCAACTTTACTTAATTGGATAGGTGTGGTCAATGTGATTCTTCTCAATACGTGTGGAGAATTTTTTACTTTTTTTTTCAAATTAAATGACCCGAACTTTATTTAGATAGGGACATTAATTATTTGTCAAGGGTTGCCAGTGGAAAACGAGTTACAAACAACCAAAACCACCCCACCTTAACTGATACTAATTGCAATTGTCAAAGTTTGAACGTCTTAATCAATCGAATTAATGGTGGCCTTAGAAAAGAAGGGTTACATTTGAACGAATAATTTGTCAATTGCTATTCCTTTCGGCTTTAACAAAGACTTAATGCAAACGAAAAAAAAAAAAAAAAGTTTACGTGCCCAACTAAGATACCAGAGTGATTTTAGACGAGTAAAACTCATTAAAAAGATAACAAGTATTACAGGTACAGACACCATAATTGCATTGTGGGCAAATGTAGCATGAATAGTACAACAACGATTTAAAGATCCATATATAATGTGCAAAGCAGTTTCTTGCGTTTCTGTTGAAGACAAATTATAGAGACATGCATCAATAATGACGCGTTAATGGAAGACTACTTTTGGGCCATAATAAGATAAGTTAGCAAAGAAAAATTAGTGTGAAACCGAATTCTCGTGTTTTTTCGGCCTTCATGAAGAACTTTGGAGAAGATAAAGCCCGCTAATCACATCAGCCCTTTGCTTTCTTCATTCTTATCGTCCCTAATAGAGTTGATTGACGTCAATTAGCTGATAATGACTACTAATCTCACCCTTTTCTCCATCTACTTATGTCTGATTTTTTCATACTCATTTCATTCACCTACGTACTGAAATTGTTTCTTTTTTCTTGAACAAAGAATTTAAAGGCACTCATAGTACGTAGTCGGCATTAGAAATCGTAGGCCGACCCCTACTTTTAATCCCGTCGGGAGAAAATTACGATCTCTAATCCCCGGATATTCATCTGAATCGAGGAACTTTAAACTGAATAACATTCTTTAATCACTTTCGCTTCTGGATGGATGCCTCGTGATTAATAATTTCCTATGCTTGGAAAGAACACAAAGAACTGCTTTCAACTCATCACAGCAAGAGCTCATTAGTCGGAGCAATACATTATATATGTTGCAGGGATCGATGGCTTAGCTATGCAGGCATATCATTTTCTGGGCTTTCATTTTGATAGTGAAACGAGAATTTTCATGTCACAAATTAACGAATGCTCCAGTGGTCCAGAAAAATCATATGTAAATTAAGCAATATTACCTAGAAACAACTTCACGAACCTCTTCTGCTATTAGCAGTGGCATTATTTTATCTCCACTCCCGAAAGAAGGTATTTTATCTCCACTCCGAGTAGCAGCTTGTCTTGCTAGTCGTGCAAGTCACTACCATATATATCTCTTTCTTAGGCGGGGTTATTAATTAACCCCCCAAAAAAAAAACAGCGATGCTTTACTTTCAAGAAATTTACACGTATACCTAAAATAGCACGACAAAGTCAGTTTGAGATATGTTTTGAGCTGTAATACGTGATGGATGAATTACCATCACTTCACTGGCCGGACCAAGAAGGGATAAGATAGCCGCCCAAGCAACACTTTTCTGTGCATCCTTTTTATCATTTCTTATTACAGTGTTGAATATTCATCCACCAAAAAGAGAACAAGAAATAAACGAGATGCAAATATTTGGACACTTGTACTCCTCCCACCCGCCATTTACTAGGTCCACCGCTTGTTACCGTTTCGGGTTGTCCCTGTTTAGTTTATCTACCTACGAGTTTTAAAAAAAAAAAAAAAAAAAAAAGGGGATGGTCCAAAGTCAAAAAACTTCGAAAGCAGAATGGTACAGATAGACATATAAAGAGTTTTTATACCTATAGGAAGCGTCGTGGAATGGAGATGGAAAGAGGAAAATGGGGTCAAAATCAATGATGGATCATTTTAATCTGTCAAAATATCATCCACCGTTCCTTTTCCGTTGCTGCACTACGTTTGGTGTACATTTCCTTAGGTGGTACCCACTTTTCCCAATTTAGTCAGCGGCAGGTGGGCCCATCTGTAGTCCATCACAGCCCAAGAGCCGTCCAGGCACAAGGAAGCCCGTTTCTTCCTTCCAACTTTCTCTCCTTTCGGCTCTATTTTAATATAAAAGTGTTTTTTTTTTCCAAACCTCCTGTATATTCAGTTTTTATTACAACGCATGATTTTTCTGGCTAAATTGTTCATATATAGTCTTCCATTTCTAAAGCGTTGGAAGATTACTTGAATTTTTTTTAAATAATAAATGATGTAATATTTTTTTGTAATAAAATAAATGTAGATAAAAATATAATGAAAAAGAATCAAATAAAACTATCAAAGACGTATACAGCATGGAAGTACCCCTGCTTTCCATCAAACTTGTAATGTGCACAAAAACAATTCATAGATTGTTCATTGCTTTTACTTTTGTTTTTGTTTTTCTCTTCTCTGTCTCTCTTTTAAAATTTTTCAGGCAAAATACGAAATTTCTTTTCCAAATATTTTGGTATCCACTGCTTTTTTCAAACTTGTAATGTGCACAAGTCAAATCCTGAATTGCTTTTACTTTTGTATCTCTCTCTCTCTCTCTCCAAAATTTCTAGGTAGAGAGTGAAGTTTTTCAACTATAAAATATTTTTGATAATTTGAACTTTTCAATATTTGTAAAAGGTTAATAACACTTTGCCCCTCTCCTGAAATTATGAATAACAACATTTTGCCCCGCTCAATGAAAGTAATAGGCACTTTACTTACTTAAGATATTTTATTTGGTATTTGCAGCAAGTATTACGTTTGGAAATGCCAAAAAAAATAGACTGTTTAAATAGTTTAATAATTTTACCCTTATAATATTAATAAATAATGTACCGTTATACTGTTGATAAATAACAAAATTTATAGAGTTAAGTTTATATACATTGACAATATATACACTATTACTAGCAGTGTATATACTATTACAATTAATTATATATTACATAAACAAAATTTGGATTTTAAATTTAAATTAAGATAAAGTTATCGCGGATCTAATACTGATGGTATATATGCTGTCAGTATATGAAAAACTAATTCAAATTTATAAAGAACATTCATTGAAGAAAATTGACTACTTAAATATGTTGACAATTTTACTCTTATGCTATTGATAAATAACATATCCTCATACTGTTGATAGATAAAAGTGATTTATAAGGGTAAATTTTGTATATATTGTCAGTGTAAAACTTTTTTTTTATACTAGTAGATTTAAATCAATGCCGCATACACATGAATTGATATTCAAAATTTAAATTACACAAATATGGCATACATCCATAGGTGCTAGTATAAAAATTATCACTTTATCAATACATAAAAAACTAGTATAGAGTTAAGTTTATATATACTGACAGTATATACGCTATTATTGGTAGTTTATACATTGTTACAGTTAGATGTATGATACATAAACAAAATTTGAATCTCAAATTTAAATTCAAATAAGTTGTTATGCATCCGATAGTGATTATTTATACGTTTTTAGTATATAGAAGATTAATCCAAATATATAAAAAACATTCATTGAAGAAACTTAACTGCTTAAATATGTTGACAATTTTACTCTTATACTATTGATAATAACATACTATTATGTTGTTGATAATAACAATGATTTATAAGGGTAAGTTTTTTTATATCAGTGTACAATTTTTTTATACTAGTAGATTTAAGTCAATGTTGTATAACATAAATTTAAATTCAAAATTTAAATTATGCAAATGTGGTATACATCCATAAGTACTAGTATAAAAAATTAGTACATTATTGGTGCATAAAAAAGTTAATTTGATTTATAAAGAACATTTATTATGGAATATAAGCCATACGTAGCACCATATGTTGTCTTAAAAAATAACACATATTTTGAGGTGTTCAAGCTTTGAAAATTTTGAAAAATGTTTCAATCCCATCTAGATCGGATATCGATCAAATGGAAATTGATAAAATCGATTGATATCTAGACTTTAAGGTTTAGTAAAATAGTTTCAGAATAGATATTCAATTTTGATTAAAAAGTTCTTTAAATTTTCAAAAAATAGCTTGAGAATGGATATTAAAATTCCATTATCGATTCCTGGTTATTAACCAAATTATCAAATTTTATATATTAATATATATTATACATGTTACCTCCTAATACATATCATGGGTTAATATATTATATAAATACTATTAGAAGTTATAACTTATGATTCTATAAAATCAAAATGACTGAAGAAAAAATGACAAAGGTAAGGATAAAATTGTCGATAGATATAAGCATACTATCTTGTTGCTTTTTCAAATAGAATGCTTGACATAAACACCAAATGAAATACTCTCAAGAGGGGTAAAGTCTCAATTATTTTTATTAAGGGGATTAAGGGGGGCAAAGTGTAGTTACCAGCAATTTTAGGGGGCAAAGTGTTATTAACCCTATTTGTAATACTCCTTGAGTCGTCGTCACTGATCACGTCGCATGTGGCAACAAAGAAAGAAACACCGTCGAATTTGAAAAATGGACGGGTAGGATCAACTCGTCCAAGTCCTAAAAGATCAAAAGCGATGATGTCATGCGATCAGCGATGTTGACGCGCCGTAAAATGACGTGTCACGAGGAAGGTCTAGTGAGCCCCACACAGGTACCCGAACAGAGCGGGAGGGAATTGCAGGTACACGTGGACGTTGAAAACCTAGTGTTGTCATATCCAGGTCAACAGGACCCGACCCACCATTATGGGCGCCACGTCATTTCTGCCTCACCATCTGCGCTGCTGACACAGACCCTTTGCCCGATATTTCCTTACTACCTTCAGCTGCTAACTCAATACACTTTACACTTTACCTTCAGCTGCTTACTACCTTCTGCATTATTATTATTTTTTTTAAAATTTTCACCCTTTTTCACATTTTTTTTCATCTCTAATAGTTAGATGTTAAAGTTCGAATCCTAAATTTGATAACGAAGAAGGCTCCAAGAGCCTTACAGACCATTGATATTTTTGCATTATTTATTTTGCAATTTAGAGTGAGATGGAGACACAAAGAGACTCGATGAGTGTGTTTGGACAGGAGATTATTTTGTCAAAATATATTTACTTACATTACCATTATAATTTTCAATATACCTTTTTATCTCACATATATCATATCACAAAAAATATTACAGTAAAAATATCTCAAATAATTTACAATCCAAACGGGGATTGCTTGATAAGGATCCTGGAACCCGTGCTGCCATTTATGGTCAGATGAAGAGGACTTTATGCAGTTTGATTGAGATCTTGAATTGGATGGTGTTATTTATTGTGACTCTCTTCATGATGTGATTTATATAAAATAAAAAATATTTTAGAAGACAAAAATATAATTAAAAAATATAGTTGTAATATAATTTTTTTCCCTTCGCATTGCTTTGAGAGAGGTTGTTTTGGGGGGGGGGGGGGTTGCTTTCCAATAAATTACTCTACAATTGCGCAAAGCCCGATTATTCAGAGTCGGCCATCGTTATAGTTCGCAGAGATGTACCAAAAAATTTGCAGAATTTTACAAGTGAAAAATGAAATTTATTTAGTATTTGTTTGGGGTAAACGTTAGTAGTATAATCTATATACCCTTCAATGACACACCTCCAGAGTATATCTTTTTTCTTTTATAACTAATTCTACGCCCCTTGAGCAGTACCATTAAACATGTTTGTCGTAAAGGCGCAACTTGTGTGGTTTTCTTTTCTGGGAAAAATTGGGTCGGTTTCCACACCGCTGACACTGGAAAAAGGTTATTTGCCTTCCATTTTGCATGCATACAACGGTACATTCGTGTTTGGGAGGTGCTGCGCTTAAGATGGTGATCAATCCGAAATCCAATTTCCTTACTAATCAGAGTAATTAATATGCACATTTGGATGGAAGATATTGAACACGACGCACCAAGAGCTTGATAAGAGTCTCTCAGCTTGAGCATAAGAAACCATTTCTTTGGTTGATTTCATTGTTTAATCTAACTATTTTATACCTAATTGTACTGTGACTTGGCTAGCTTTACGTACCAAATCAACTATTTTTAGAGTATTTAGCCATCAAAGAACTCCTTAAATGCAAGTCAAGGGATCAAATCTCTTAACCTGTTGTACTCGCTAGTCCGATGACGGTTCAGTTTCCTCAAAATTCTCCATTGATTTTCTTGAATCCACTCATTTCTTTAGTAAAAATTAGAAGTAAAAATAGGTGTAGAATGTATCGATGAAACAAAAACAGGCCAGCTTCATGTACCTACTTTCTACATATCAGACAAGCACAATGTGGTATTTTAATTCAAATTTTTAATATGTCAGTATAGTTAGGCAGGTCACGTCATTGATTTTAAGCTATTCTTTAGTACTAGTATATTAGATGCAATCTAGTGGTTTATATCCCATGCTAACTGACGTAGGGATGTGCTCAAAAGCATTAAGTAAATTTTGACGGGGTAACTACTGAGGTATTAAATAATAATATTTCGAGGTGAATTTATGATACTTCGAATCGATATGCTTTGTTCAACACATTAAACAAATCTGCAGTAAATTGAATTAAGTTCCCAGTATTAAGTACTGTAACTGTATGAAAATTAAAAAGAAAAGGTTCTGCATTCTACATATACGAGTTTGCTAAAACCAGAGAAGGAGTGGGGGATATGACTCTGAGTTTTTTGTGGCTTTTAGTGAGGGGGAACAACTGTAGACGAGATAGAAATTAGATGAATATAATCAAAATCGAATAAGCTAGTGTTTAAGTTTGTTCGGTTATTTTAATGAATTTGAAATTGTATTCAAATTTGATTTGCTTATTTTTCAAATCAAACTCAAACGAGATTTTATCTAATCGATTTTGAACGGACACAAGTGTCTTAAAATTTTTTTTGAATTTATAAATTTTAATTTTATTCTAATCGAATTAAATTTGAAATATTTTTGAAGGTTTATTGAACTCAAAAATGTTGTTCAAATTTGATTTGATTACCCTCTTACAACCTGAACTCAATTTAAAATATTGAATTTGGTTGGTCTTTCGGACCTAATCAAGAGGTATTAATTGGACTTTGTTTGGGTTACAAAGATTCATTTAGTTCTTGTATTTAGATGCCATGTGGAATGGTTGATATCCATTTCAAGATGTCTAAATGCTTTAGAACTATTTAAACACTAGTGTGAATACCCGTGCTACGCACGGTGCTGACATTATTGAAAAAAAATGAAAATAAAATGGTGAATAAAAAAAGGTTAAAAAATTGTACCAACACAATTAAAATGTAATATCTGTCTAACAATAGTTTGAAATATGATACAATGTGTATATCATTCAAGAACTGCCTTTTTTCGAAAGATAGATTCTGAAAAAATAATAGAAATTTATATTAGAAAATAAATGATATATGAATAAAAATGAATGTTGTTAAAATGGAATACTTACAAATATTATGCATTCGATTTGATAATCTTGCATGAAGGTGCGAACACTCTTCACACCAATCAACTTTTAGTACGAAAACCAAAATTGATGATTTAATTAATTCTGTTGAATTTTGTGAAGTGCGTACTACAAATGAAAACGCGCGATCTTTGCATGAATTGATTCGTTAGTTGAACAACCTATTACCATTTTCTTGAGAATTAAGTACGTACGAAATTCAAAATTAGTGTATTTTTTTACATAGTTTATAAATAACATTATAAAAAATAAATATATATGAAGAAATTCTACCTTTCTTTGTAATTATCTGAGATAAGAAGTATCACAACAAAATACGAATCGTGCATGTTTGTCTTGTAGATTAAGATGCATGTTACCACTAGAATCTCTAATTTGTATGTTAATATTGTACCTGTTTGAGAAATAAAATGTTATATACAATACAGAAAAATATGTTGAAATAAAAAGTACATGAAATTAATTACCTAACAACAGTGTCTACCACGTCATTACAATGCAAACCAAAGTGCAAAGAATCAGATAATGACAATTTTTTTTGTGATAAGAAACATTAACTCTTTTGGCCTAAAGGTACGAAAACTGTCCTCATGACAGTATCAAATACTCTACATAGTTATTGAACTCCAAAAAATCCAAACTAAGTCGCAAACAATCTGAAGATGTAAATTTTCTATCGTAAGAAATTTCTCATATCAAATTCCATCATTTTTGTATCTGGAGGCAACTTAGTTCCATCAAAAGTCAAATACTAATACTTGTGCCATAGGAAAAAGATGACATAAAAACAGTGATGGACATATATTGCTCTGACCATAAAATAAATTTTTATGCTTACTGTTGCGTAATAAGTTGTTATTGAATCCTGAGAAAATGAGTCTAAAACGATGACATATTACCTAACATTTCATTTCTATTTAAAGATGAAAGACAATAATAGCAATAATCAATTAAAAATATTACATTATTGGGAATAATATTTAAACAAACAATGAAAATGCTTATGTTTAAAGAATAAACAGTACCGAAATTTCTAATTTGATGCGAATGATGTTTTAATCGGTGTAGTTGGGATTTTGTCCTTAGAATTTGATATGAGATTTCTCTTTCGTCAATGCAAAGTTGTTGAAACATTTCGAACTGCTGTGTGGAATCGTTGAGGTGTATGTTTCGTTTTCTAAACAAATGTTTTCTCTTTGACAATCTTGCGAGTTTGAAATTTAGATGTCGTTAAAATACTTCTAGGCGGGCATGTTCCATAGTGAAATTAGATTAAGAGCTAAGATAGATACCATAAAAAAGTTGGAGGAGATAATAAGTACTTGGGAAAAACGCAAGAAAGTTGAATGAGAATGCTATATTTTGGAGGACTTTTAATTAAAGTGAAATTCTTAAATTGGAAGACTCTTAATTGGAGTGGGAAAGTGAGGAAATAGTAGGGAAAACGTGAGCATGATTATAGGATTTTAGGACAAATTATAGAATTAGTTAAGAGATAAACATTTCCTAAATTGGAGAACTTTTAATTGGAGTGGGGAACGTGGGGGAAACGTGAGTATGATTATAGGATTTGTAGTATATTCAAATTACCGATGAGGTAAAGTTTGCCTAAATAAACTTTACAGTGTCCTAATTTCTTGCAAAAAAAAAAAACGCTAAATAGTCCTAATTGGCATTGCAAGTTACGGCAACGTGCCAGTGGCATCTAGTCCTAATTTTTTTTTTTGGATCAAAATATAGTCCTAATTGGTTTCGCTGTTTCTTGATCGTGTTATATGCTTCTGAATTCTATTTAGCATGTAATAATTGATAATGATTTATTCTATTTTTTCATGGTATTGGACAGGTGAAAATCACACCAGAAGTGTAGCAAATTTACTATAAACTCCTAATATTATCTCCCCTAATTTTTGTATACTTTTTAAAAAATTTAAACTTTTATCAACAATAGACTGGTAACGCAAATAAAAAAAAAAGGGACTGGTCACACATCTCATTCTTTGCCCTAAAGAATTCAATTTAGCAAATTTCTTAGAATAATGGTGAAAAAAATCATAACAATGGAGGAACCCGGATTTGTTTCTTTTTTTTTTTTTGGATCTGAAACAGCCCTATTCATTTTTAACAAATAAATAAATTGGCCATCTTACGTTCATTAAGAAAAGGAAAATTTTTTGGTCATTGCACATGGATGTCCGGCCATCCTAAAGGGAAAAAAAAAAACAAATGTTCTGTTCTTGCGATTTTTTTTAGGGTTAAATATAGTAAATCCCTTAACTTTACATTTAGTTGCACTTTACCCTCTCAACTTTACATTTAATTGTACATTTGTGATTTTTTTGAAATGTGATTGTAATTTGCAAAGCTCATTTGTAGGAGTGGTTATAGGATTAGTTTAGTGATAAATATTTCTTAATTGCAAAAATGTAAAATTGTATTAAAATAGCATACGAATGAACATTTGTCTTTAATTAAGAAGTAAAAAGGATTTAAAGTATAAATAACAAACTATAAACGGTTTATGAAGTAGATAGTGGGAAAATTTTAAATTTTAAATTTGATTGGTGATAGAGTTGGTTATAATCCACTACTTTTTATGTGTTAAAATAAATACAAAAGCCTAGAAAAAAGAATGAGAAGTGTGGAAGTCATTGAGAGGCTCTCTCCTAAAAACCCACTCTGCAATACATATAGATATAGATTAGAGCAAGAGCATACGAATATGGATCGACACTCCACTTATTCCCTTATTCTTAATAAAATCCTGTTCTGTTTTTGTTCTTTCCAAAATAAATTACAAAATGAAAGAAACTTAATTAATAAAGTTGCCGATCTTGTGCAAGGCCTTCTATATTGGGTATATAATTAGGGTAGATTAATGAAATCATCACCATACCATGCTAGAAAAATAGTGGGTAACGGCAAAGGTGCTAAATAACTTCTTTAAGAAATAAATTCAAATGATCACGAGAACTTCACTCAACAATCATAAAAAGTTATCTATACCCTTGTCTTAAAGCTCTGTTTGAATTAACTGTTTTTAGAAGTGTTTTTTGAAAAATTTATTGTAACAAAATTTTTAGAGTATATTTTGAGATATTTTTAGAAAATATTTTAAAATATTTAAGAGTAGTAGGGTTTTTAAAATATATTTTGAGATATTTTTTTAAATATTTCAAAAAATTTAGACTACTTTTTTAAAATTTTTTATAGTATTTGAAAACTAGTTTTTGAAAAACTATAGGTTCCAAATAGAAAAACGAGTATATTTAGATAGTGTATTATTTGAAAGAATTATTATAGTAATTTTTGTGATGTTATGTACATGAAAGAAAAAAATCGTTGAGAATATTAAAAAGAAAAAGAGTTGAAAACGTATTTGTGGTAGAAGCAAATTTCATTTTTGGGAAAATGATCGGTTTCATCCCTCACATTTCACAAAAATATTCTTTTCGTCCCTCACCTTTAAAACGAAGCAATTTCGTCCTTAACATTTAAAAACTGAAGTTATTACATCCCTAAAACCAATATTCAATCTGAATCAAATCATCTATCAACATGATTACAATCACTTGGATAAGTCAACTTGATATTCAATTGAAATTTAATGAACCACAAAAATAAAAAATTATAACATAAAAAAGAAGGATTAATCTTTTCTACATTGTTATTTTATACACTGACGGGTTTATGTACATGCCACATTATTTCAATTTAAATTTAAACACCAAATTTTGTATTTGTGATATACATCTAGACTCGCAAGCGTATATACTAACGATGCATGAAAAGATTTATCCAAAAAAGTAACCCTACTATTCTAAAACAAAGAATGGCCTTTTATGTTATAATATTTTATTTTTTTGGTTTAATAAATGTCATGTGAATATGATGGAGTTGACTGAATGATCCATCAATTCTAACTCTGAAATTTATTACAGGATTATTGGATAGTTTGATTCAAATTAAAAATTAGGTTCAGGAATGTAATAGTTTTAATTTTTAAATGTTAGGGATGAATTTGCTTTGTTTTAAAAGTGAGGGACGAAAAGAATATTTTTGCGAAATGTGAGGGATGAAACATGTCATTTTCCCTTCATTTTTTTGTAAGTAAAAATTTTGTAAAAAAAAAAAGTTCGTAACCTGCGGGTGATTCTAATAACCCTCGGCCCTCCTCCTGGGTTTGAGCTTTCGTTAATTAAAGCATAGCACTTTTCTCAACCTCGCTCCCTCTCTCTCTCTCTCTCTCTCTCTCTCTCTCTCACACACACTCCCTCACTCTCTTCTTGCCCATCCGTCATCACCCTCACTTGAGCTTCTTCGGTCTCCACTCTGCCAGTAATGTAAACTTACTACTAGTAGAAATTGCAGTAGCCAAAACCCATAGCCACTCAGCCAGCAAAGATTTGGTCGGAGAATGGCGTATATGTGTACCGACAGCGGCAACCTAATGGCCATTGCTCAGCAAGTCATTAAGCAAAAGCAGCAACAGGAACAGCAGCAACAGCAGCAGCAGCAGCAGCAACAGTTTCTGGGCATCAACCCATTTTGCCTGAGTCCATGGTCCACCACCACTCACTCCAGTTTAACCACCAGTCCAGCTTTGGGCTATGGACTCACTGGGCCCGGCTTCGCCGACCCATTTCAGGTCCCCGGAGGTTGTCCAGACTCTGCTGAGCCCGGCTTTCAGTTCCCGCCCCTCGACCACCACTCTACTGGGTTTCGCTTTCCTGATTTTTGCGGGGCACCCGGCGGCGAGTTCGACTCCGATGAGTGGATGGAGAGCTTGATGGGCGGTGGAGATTCCACTGAGAGCTCTAATCTTCACTCTGGCTGCGACGCGTGGCAGACCGGCTCCGACTTTAATGCTACTACTATCTACGGTGCCGATCCCTTTGCCGCTTGCCCGAGTCGTCTCAGTATTGGCTCCTCTCCTCCCTCCTCCGACCTCAACCGAGTCATCTTCTCCGAAACCTCCCAGAAAAGCTCTGCTCCTCCTGATCCTCCCCAAACCCAACCCTCCTCCCAGTGGGTCCCGCCTTCATCTTCCCCACCATCTTCACCTCTACATCCTACCGCTAAAGACTCCTCCTCCAAGCAGCAGCAGCAACAGCAACAACAACAACAACAAAACTCCGCTTCCCAAAACGACGCCGCAGCTGCCTGCACTTCCTCCACGTCCCCGGATGCTTCACCTTCGAAGCCATTACTAAAAGCCTTGATAGAATCGGCTAGATTGGCCGGTTCAGACCCTGACAATGCAGTGAAATCACTGATTCGACTGAGGGAATCGGTTTCCCAGCACGGCGATCCCACAGAGCGAGTCGCGTTTTATTACCTCGAAGCTCTTTACAGCAGAGTTTCCGGACAACCGGAGAAATCTCCGACGATTTTCGACACCACTCCGGAAGAGCTCACTCTCTGCTATAAAGCTCTGAACGATGCTTGCCCGTACTCCAAGTTCGCTCATTTAACGGCAAACCAAGCAATTCTTGAGGCCACTGAAAATGGGACGAAAATTCACATCATCGATTTTGGTATCCTTCAGGGAGTTCAATGGGCCGCTCTATTGCAGGCTCTCGCTACTCGCCCGGCTGGAAAACCCGAGAGAATTCGGATCTCTGGAATTCCAGCTCCTCTCTTGGGGAAGTCTCCGGAAGCTGCTCTTTTGGCCACTGGGAAGCGTTTGAGTGACTTCGCTGAGCTTCTAGATCTGAATTTCGAGTTCGAACCGGTTTTAACTCCGATTGAGGAATTAACCGGGGCAAGTTTCCAGGTCGACCCGGATGAGATACTAGCCGTTAATTTCATGCTTCAGCTGTATAATTTGCTTGATGATGACAAGTGTGGAGCTGAGGCTGCGCTGAAGCTGGCCAAGTCACTGAGTCCGAGTGTAGTCACTTTGGGCGAACACGAGGTTAGTTTGAATCGGGTCGGGTTTCTGGCCCGTTTCAAGAATGCTCTGAAGTACTACTCGGCACTATTTGAATCGTTGGATCCGAATTTGACCCGGGACTCAGACGAAAGGCTGCAAGTGGAAAGTCTACTGTTTGGCCGGAGAATAGCGGGGGTTGTGGGCCCGGAGGAAGAAACGGGAACTAGAAGAGAACGTATGGAAGATAAGGAACAGTGGAGGATTTTGATGGAGAGTGCAGGTTTTGAGCCGGTGACCCTGAGTCATTATGCAATGAGCCAAGCAGGAATACTTCTTTGGAGCTATAATTACAGTCAATCGTACAAACTGGTTGATTCTCCGCCGGGGTTTCTCTCATTGGCCTGGAATGATTTGCCTCTCCTCACCGTTTCTTCTTGGCGTTGATTGGGTTTTAGTCCAAAAGGATTGGAGGAGCTTTTTTCCACTACCTGGTAATTTTATTCTATGGTACTGTGGATATAGTTATGATGATGATGATCAATCTGCCATGAATTGTATCGTTTGAAGATGGCAATGAAGCCCAGTCTCTTGCTTGCCACAAATTTCCCAACTCTAATTGTAGAAGATTATACACTTTAGTATAGCTTGATGGTTGATAGCTGTAGTTTGAAGAAGATGTCTTGGAGACTCGGACCAACTCCACCTATTAGTAACATTTGCAGTTGATTTTGCTAGTCTTTTGTTAATATTATGTGTTAAATTGAATTCTCGTATTCTAGTGTGTTTTGATTTTCATTTCCTTATTAGTATATTATTTTTGGTGGGAAATGGGGAGTGTCATTTCCTGACTTGACTTGAACAAGTGGATCAAATGTAATTGTGAATATTGATTAAGATCTGCTAATTGTGTGCCATATTTAATCGTCTTTAAATTATGAAAGAAACTTGGAAGCGTCAATAATAAATTTGCTACCGTACTTGGTAGGGAGCAGCAGTAAGTGATGGAGGTTAGCGTATCGTTTAACCTGTTCAGATGATGTGAACACCCTAAAGTACTACCATTAACTTTGGTTACTTGCACGATGAGAGCTGAACAAGCCTTTTTTCATAAGATTTCAAGGATGTCGTTGTCTCAGGTTTTCCATGGAATTTTAACGATAAAGACAAACACAGGAAGCCGAGTGAAGCTTCCTGTTCTGTTGTTGAGGAAATTGCCTTGGTTTGCCGTTTTCTTTATCATCCCCTTTTCATTTGCTCTTGCTTCAAGAATACTGTCCGATGAACTTTAATTCCTGTTTCATTTGGTGCCAACTGATCCTTAATTAATACTACTAAAAGGCATTGACGGGTTGTCCTTTTCTGCTCTGCAATTCGTGACTCCTCGTCCTCGCCGTTGTCATGAGCCAGGGAAGCAGCTGGTAAAGTAAGCCTTCCCATTAATGGCCCAGGTGAATGGTACCCGTACAGATCTTACTTCCCATTAATGGCCCAGGTGAATGGTACCCGTACAGATTTCCAGCTTGTGAACCACTTCTCGATACAGTAGTGGTTTCGCTTTCAGTCTGCCCGTCCGTCCTCGGTTGTAGGAGAGTTGGGGAAGTTTCCTCATATAGGGCCCTCTTTTGCTGCCCTAAATAACATGCAGTTTACTGTTTATACCATGTCTGGTCTGGGGTCTACATGGGATTTCAATGGGTGCCCGTTGAGTTTTGAATGCCCTGTATCCTTCTTGGCTGATTTTCGATTCACTGATGTAACCATTGGATTTGCTTACACCGGCTGCATTAAGCTCTTTTATTTGGAGTGGCCAGGCATTGAATCTGTAAGGCTGAGAAAATCTTCCGTTAGTGTACCTGCCGGAAAGGGAATGCTACATTTTACGTGGCGGAGTACAAGAATTTGGAGTGGATTCATTCCTATCTGCTAAAAAGCTTTTCCCTGTTACGGAAGACAAAAGACTACAGTAAAAAGGCTGCAACTAAAATTTATCTCCTCCGCAAATAAATGCTAGTACGAGTAGGTTAACAAGGCCATAAATTCTCACAAATCCCTTGTCAGTTTGCTAGGTTGCTTAATCAGCCAAAAGTTGTTTTTACTGAAAAAAGAGTGGTGGTGTGATACCGGCTGATTCGACTTGTAAACAGCAATTGGGCCAAATAACAACTGGACTGAATCTCTTTGGTCCGGCTGCTGCATGTTTCAGTCAATGTGTCAACTTAACTTGCTACGATACAAGTGAGGCTTTGGTTCAAGTACTCGAAGTTAGGGGTGCAATCGAATCAACATGAGCATAAGTTTGAATTCGAGTTCGATTTTAAAAAATTGTGCTCAAGATCGATCGAACAAAAGAATTGCAGTTCAAATTCGACTAGATGAGATTGTTAAATATCGTGCTCAATTCGATTAAGTTATGGTTTAGGTCTTTTAGGAATTTCTGACTCCTTCAAATTTTTAAAGGGAAAAAATTGACTCCAATGGCCATGAAACTAGCTATACCACGGAAGGGAAGGATTGAAATTTTTTCAATAAGTTCCCAACACTTATGTAATTTAAACCATATAAATATATTAATGTTTGATAACATTCGACGAATTATCAAAGATACGACTAGTCACAATCGAATATGTTCTAAATTGATTTGAACTCGATCAAAGTCGACATGAGAAGATCCGTTGACCAAGCAATTGGATGAGTGCTCCCAAGATGCTCATTTTCGTTTTGCACGCGCCCTTACTCTGAAGCAATTTTCAGTGGGTAGAGGCTTTTAATTAGTTCAATGTATGTCGTTGCGCGATTAAGGTAAAATGGATGCCATATAACGCAGAAAAAGCAAAAGCAAAAAAAATTACTACTAAAAAGAAGTGGGGTTTCCATCCGGTTGGCGGAAACTGCAAGGGCAGGCTGCAGCTGCGGTGCAAAAGTTCCTTCCAGCGTCCAATGTCAAAAGAAATTACCACTAGGGAAAAGCGTCAGCCACGAGAGAGACGTTGGTTGAAGTAATTGCAGCAGTACCGCGACAGGTCTACAGCAAGCAGGTCCTTTTCCTTCTCCATTTTTTTTCCCCTCTTAACACATTGTCGAAAGAGGCGGCACGTGCACGACTATGAGCAGCACCAGCTGCCCGAGAGGGGCGTTTGCCGTTATAATATTGGGCAAGGGTGGGTTGGTGGCTGAATGGGGGTTATGACGTCAGTCAGTCTCTGCCACTAACGGTCGGGTGGTCCAACTCTGCCAACATCTCTGACTGTTCTTCTATCTTTCTCCTGCTTTTGGAGGGCAATTGTTTCTATTTTGACGATTGATGCAGTGCCGTGGGAGGGTTGGAGCTCAATGGGGAAGGAAAAAAAAAAGGGGAAAAGTAACAAGTTGCCTAAAAGTCGTCTCTGAAATGAAAAAATCACTTACGTGGAATGGTAAAAGTCAGGCTCGCTTTTTCTGTGATTCGGATAGATGACAAGTACATAAACAGGTTACTTACTGGTTTTTTAATTGGGAAAATCGTCCAAAACTTCCTTCACATTTTACAAAATAACTTTTTTCATCCTTTACTTTTAAAATTATAATTTTATATCACTTACATATTCACATCGGTCAAATTTAGTCCCTAACTAGGTTTCCGATCATTTTTTGACCAGAATCTATCACGTGCAAGGCGCGTGATCATTTTTTAAGGATAAATTTGTCAAATTATATTTTACATAATATGATCTATAGTCCTCCACATTTTATAAAATAAATTTTTTCGTCCCTCACATTTTATAAAATGATTTTTTTCATCCCTCACATTTCACAAAATAAATTTCTCCATCCCTCACATTTCAAAAAATGAATTTTTCATTTCTCACTAATTCTGTGTGTGAATACATTTTTTTTAAACATATGTATATGTCTATTTGATTTTGTTTAATAATACGAATAGCATAAACACATTTATGTGTCTATTTGATTTCACTTAACAATATGAATACCATATATTATACGTGATCATTTGATTTCATCTGGTATTAGCTAGTAAAAAATCTTGCATTCATTGTCAAGTTGGCCAATCAAGTTGATGTGACTTTACGGAAGGGACAAAATGCAACGAAAATAATGTCAGGAAAAAAAAATACAAATGACATCAAACATTAGGGGAGTTTAGTGCTTTTAACCCAAAATTTTTTTTGAATATTCTCTTGAAATATTTTCTAACCATAACCTGTTTAGATTGCTATTTTTTGGAATTTTTTTGTAAAAAAAATATTATAATAATTTAATACATTTGAGATAAAAAGATAATTGAAATATGTTTGTAGAAAACGTAATTGCTGTTACATCAAAATAGTTGATTAAGAATATGTTTGACATACTTTCCATGTACTCATAAAATAAGTAGCTAGGTAATTATACATGAATTAAACCATTAGCCATTTTTATATTCTTCCAAAATTGTTAGCATGCTATTCTTGCAAAATATATAATCTGCAGACTGCTATAGAATGGTTTTTCCGCGTGGCAAATAACTTAGGGCGGAGAATGTTTAAGATTCATTCATCCCACTTTCATGTGGTCTTATAAAAACCCGAAGGTCTATATATATATATAGAAAATTTAATCCTAAGCTACTAATGGATAACTCGTCTCCTTGATTTTAGTATTATCATGCTTGTATTTATTCGTTAGAAATGTCATAATTTAGAATTGCTCTTTGTAGGTGAATAATACATCTTTTATAAAGTTTGGTGGTCTACATATGGAATCCCAAAGGAGATCTATTATTTTTTTCCGCTGTCACGAATAGTTTGGTGAAAGATCGTGAGGTGCACCGTCAGCGATGCCGAGTCCTAATTAGCACTGTGATTGATGTCTAGTCCTAATTGAGGAAGCCTAACTCAAAAACCAATTCAAACCCAAATTAACAGCATGGTATGATGGTTGAGTTCGCAAATCTATTCGGCTCAGTAGTTGATAAGAGCCCGAGTCAAGTTACATCCTCTTCGGCATCGAAAGCCCATTATGACACATAACGAAATCCATTGTTACCCATTGGTGATTTGGTGCTCTCTTGTGTCCCGCAAACTGGTCATTCCTCAGTATTCTAAATTCTCTAACTACTCTTTCAAAGAATTGTTATTTTTTTTTGGAAAAAAGGGAAGAAGAAGGTTCTAACAGCTGCGAGCGTGTCATCAAACGTGGCAAATTGTGGTGGTAAATTATGGATCCATAGTCATCAACAGAAAAACGTGTCAAATTCTGGAGAATTAGCTCCTAGATGCAGCCAGAAATTCATTCTTATCTTTTCCACATCCTCTGGCTAAATATACTTGTGGGGGGTTTATGATGAGTTAGAGCCTTTGATCCGATATAATGCTTAGAGCGCTTAAAGTACAGAAACTGAGGTCGCCCGCATCCTTTACTTCTCCTAAGCCATCCGATATTTCTCCTAAACTTTCTGGCCTCCGGTTCCGGCAAGCTGTGCAAGGAACTGATATCAATCAGCCAGAGTCAGAGAGTCTTGACAAGATGGCTCAAGCTCCTAATGAAGAAATGGCAGTCGGGTTTGCACTTGGCAGCTAGCTTACTTGCTGCCTTATTTCTTTATATTCTAACGATCATCTTTAAGATTTCTGGAGTTCATCCTCGTGGATAGAATTTTGTAATTATGTATTTTGCTGAAGGATCCTTTTTTTTTTTTGCCCCCTCTCTCCAGAACGGATTCCTTCACTTCTCTGGGAGAAGCATACGCCTCACGTTGTGAGGAGGAGGGCTTTGGAGGGGTGATCTATGGGAAGTATACGACTGCTTCTAAAGATGAGGAAGATAATAATAGTAAGTATCAACCAGGATAGCCGTGCCAAATTTCCGGGTACTAGTTTTTATGCCTGCTTCTTCATCTCCTTCGAAAGTCCTAGAGTAAGAAAAGACTACATCGGAGCTGTGGATGTAGTTTGTCATCTTGGTGGTTTTGCACAGACTTGGTTTTATTCATAATAGATAATGCATAATACATTTTATTATACGTGCATGATGAAGAAGGGAGTGAAGCAAAAGAGGAGGAGGGGAAAGATGGAAATCAAGGCCGGGAGGCGACTGCATAGAGACAGAGAGAGACTTCGCATGCAACTTCACTTGTTTCCAAGGAAAGAAAACACACAGCGACGAGAAGAAAGATCAAATGACAACCCACATGATTCCACCCACCTGATTTTTTCTTCTTTTGTAGGTGTGCATTTGGGTGACTGGATTGATGCCTAATCATTGTAATTATGATCGTCTTTATCCGGCCTTTTCAGTATTAGTACATCTGTAATATGTTATTTGATCCTGTGTTCTTATAAATAAAAGATTTAAAGTATCTCTTTCTTTTCGTTTTTGGTAGGGGTAAAAAAAAAAAAGGGAAAAAGAAAAAGAAAGAGAGAGACAAGTATCATCAATGTGTACCAAAGCAAAATGATCAAGTCTGCAACGGATGATTTCTTTCTAAATCCTTTATATTTTCCCTCTGAATTCACTGCTGCTTGCACCACCAGCCCATCCTATCACAAAATTAAAGAAATGGAAGAAGAATTAAGTATAAGCAATGGGTACAGTCTTCAAAATTTGCTCATCGATCGAACACGCAATTTTTATACGAACTCGAGGGATTTTTTTTTTCCGAACATGAGACAATTATATTCCACCCTCCCTCTTCCGAGAAGTCGAATGTCACGTTTATCTTGTGAAAATATATATGCAAAGTACGAGAAATTGACATAAATCTAATCTAGTCGTCGTCGTGTTCAATGGTATGGAACGCTCTTTTTGAGTATTATTTGACAAACAAATACTAGGTGATGGTCAGATCCTGTTCATGTTTGTAAAAGTTTTTTTTTTCTTTCCTTTTTGAAACAATACCACTTTTTTATGATAGGTCTGAAATGAAGAGATGGTTGTTAATTAAAAAAAAAAAAAGAAAGGTGATTAAACACTACCCTCTCATGGTGCATTAAAAGATTTTTACTTTTTTTTTTTTTATTCAAAGGAAAATGCTGCATCCGCACCTCAATTTCGATTAGTCGATTACTGGAAAAAATTACCTTTGGTTTAGGATGTCAATTAGGGTAACAATACATACAAATTTTTTTTTTCCAATTTCCTTTGTTACACGTGGTGACCAGCTATTGGAGAATTTACTCGTGGTGACTAGGTATTGGAGGAATTCGGCGTTGACAGCTGAGCGCAGACCTACGTTCCCTTCCCCTTACGGAACAAAAAATGACCAACCTCAGCCCGAAACCGCCTCCCATCAGTCGGTTTAATTCCCTATAAATTCCTACCACAGCTCTCCTCTCTTTGCCATACCTCCGTACCTTCAAAGTCCCTCGTTTTTTTTTCTCTCCTTAACAGCCAGCTTTGATGTAGTTCTCCCATCTGAATCTTCAAACGCGTTTGCTCGAGAGCGACGCAGATTTGTATGAGGGGAGCTCAACGTTTCCTCGAAGGCGACGCAGATTTGTATGATGGGAGCTCAGGTCATGGCTTTCTATATTTGTTGCAGATTTGCAGGTATAGCCTCTTTCATCCCTGAAAAATCTCTACCTTTTTCCATGGATCTGAATGTTCCGTTGAACTCTCTCTCTCTTTCCATCCGTGGTGCTTATTTGTCCACCCTATCCCTCGCCCCTTTAGATTGAATTTTGACAAATTATACCTTTTCATTGATTTGAAAGTTTGGGTGAATTGAAAAGATTTGCCTCTTTATCTTATTTTCGTTTTCGGGATGCTTGATTATATTTTTCTCGATCAGAGAAGTTGGATTTTAATCCATGAGGTGGTAGATTACCGCCTTCTGGGTGCGAATCTTTGACGTTTATTTGGCTGGTACTGAGAAACAAATTTGAGGTTTTGGATTTCAATAATTTGTGGACTGCACCGGCCTTTTTTTTTTTTTTTGATAGAAGTTGTAGCTTTTTGGAATCTTATTACGTTTACGTACTTGTCCTTAGGCTGCTGGTCTGGAAGCGGTTGCTACATCGGTTGGAGAAAACAGGCGATTGAAACCGGGTGTTCCTGGTTCCAAATCCGTGATGCTTTCTGGTAAATTTTGGGCAAGCAAGGTTCACAGTTAGCAGTTAATTGGAGATTCCAGATTGTACCAGGATGTAGAAAAAGGAAAAAATTGTGGTTCAGAATCCTATTGTCAATCTGTTGTCATCCTGACCTTTGCCACGGCAGGTGCGCTTGCATGGCAGGTCACTATGATTAATGAAAGATAAGATTTTTGGGTTTGGAGGGCGGGGAGATCGCACGGGGAACATTTTATCTTTCAGCCCGGGTTCTCCCCCCTTCCTCGTGTGTGTGTGTGTGCGTGTGCTCGCTTCTTCTCTCAATTCTCTCAGCGTATCTCCCAGTTTTGCAAGCGAACCAACTGTTGATATGTGTGCCCTTACATAGACGGAGCCTTCTCAACTCAGGTACAAATTATACAGTTTCTGGCTTTTAATTTGCACTAATTCACGATAAAGCATATATTTGTAGCTAATATCACCACCTCCCAAGAGGCCCATAAAATAATAATGAACACCTATAACGTGCTCACCTTGAAAAAACAGGTATTATTGGTAATTCAAAACAATGTTAGAAGAAGTTATACCAATTGATAGCCATCATATTTTTTGAGGTGTAATCCATCTCTTCAATAAGTAATAATTAATGCATCCATTTTACATATTGCAGACTTGATACATGTTCATAATCTCAAAGTTCGATAATTTAAAAGGTTTCAGACCAAGTTTTCGTATAATGCTGATTACAGTTGGCTTGTATACATGTCACGATGACTTGCTTCAATCGCGTGAGTGTCTAACTCTCAAAATTCGCTTTTAACACTGCATTTTGAATTCAGAGGTGGAATGATGTGGAATGTAAGTGTGTGTTTTTTTCTGGCCAACAATTTAATGGTGGTTGGGTTCTGGGTCTGAGCTTAGGTGTTTTCTTTGTAATTTATTTTCAAGTTTGTATTACATATTTCCATTTGTACAGTTTCAATCTTGTATTTACTACCCTAGGAGCTATGGTTTTTGTTGGCTCAACAACGTTCTTCTGGGTGGTGGAGTTTTGTTTTCTTGATGGATAGATTGGGTACTTCCCACCGATATATTTGTTCGATACCTAATATTCTTGCATCAGGATGTATATGTGCTCTTTCTATTGGCGATACCAGCATCCAGGCATCGAGTTTCTTAAATTGGAAGCTTACTCTGAATTGTTAATGGAAGTGCTCATCTGATTCTTTTTTTCGGATTCAATCTTGAGCTAAAGTGCGGAGGACAAGATTTGAGCATCATCTGGGATGAAGGTTTCACACCTTGTCCCTTTTAGATTGGAAGTTTGTTGATGTAACCTTAGCTCATTCTGGCCACCCCATTTGATTGGGAAGTTTCACTCAGCTCATCTGGCTGAGCCCTTCAAAATGCGTGGCCCTAGGCAAGGAGAGCAAAATGCTTACCTCTAGGCAAGGAGGTGCAATGAGTATTGATTATTGAAGCCAACAGTTGTTTAGTATTTTATCTCTTAGTGCTTGATGGAACTTGGAATTCAACCTTTGTACTACGCGCTGGTTGTATGTCATCCAACTCATTTTTTTACACAGAGCTAGCAGCATGAAGACGGAGTTGTTTCAAGGTGATCTCTTAACAAATGCTATCTAGTATTTTGCAGTTTTTGCATCTGTCTTTTAGTTGATTATTTAAAGAAGCTTTTTTTTTTGGGTAATTTGTATTTGGGAATGCATATAACACACTGTTTGTTTGAATAAATCTACTGTATTTGGAGTGAAGGTCGTTGATATTGTGGGGGGGGGGGGAATGGCCTTCAATGCGCTGTATTTGGTGGCTATTTTTTTCGGCGTAACTGATTTTTCACTTCAGTCACCAGCTGAAATATGTGTTGGCAGTATGCCCTCATTCAAATCTGTGTCTCACTGCCAGGCAAGAGACTGTGTGTGCGCGTATTTTTTTGGTCCTAGTGTTGCTGGCTGCAGCTTTTGTCATTCCGAAGAAGCTTGACCATTCCTGGTTCGCTAATTTGGCAAAACCCTACTTGATTGCAATGAGCCCTGCCCAAACCTCCTCGTTCTTGAATTTAACCTTTTTGTTTCCATTTCCGTTGTCTTTCATTTTTATAGCCCTACATGATGGATTCTTAAAGCTTCTGTAGAACATTAGCTAACATCCAAATTCCATATCAGAATCTTGCCTTAGTTTTCAACGGGTTGCAACTAATGCGGCCTTTTTTTTTTTTCAAAATGGAGTTAAAGTGTCACAAAATAGTGGATACATTTGGTTGCCTTTAAAGGTATTTTGTTCATGTCTTTGTCCTTTCAAGGTGTTTAACTTTTGGGTTTCACGATTAATCATTGAGCACAAAAAAATGCTGGTTCTGTAGTCGACTTGTGTGCGTTATTGTTTGTGCTCTGCCCTGGTTATGGATGGATCTGTAGGCTCTAAAGTTGGAAAGAGCGCTCAGGTTTTCAGATGACCTGAGAGGTTGGTGGTTCGAATCCACCCGGATCTATTTCGTTAAGTGTTTCTATACAAATTGGCAGGATAGAACATTTCGTTAGTTTTTGTTGAATCTAGCTTGCATTCATATTTTGTTAAAGAAAATTGCATTTCTGGAACATGTAAATTGTAATGTAAGGAATAAAAAGGAAAAAATAACTTTATTTTTTATATAAGGAATAAAAGTTTAAAAAAACTAATTTGTTTTGATCAATTCGGTTAAACATTTAAGCCAAGTTTTATCAGCCTTGCAATGATTTATAAGCTTCTCCTTTTTTGTATGGTAACACAAAGATATACACACTTTTCTAATTAGGGAAATCTTTTTTTTTTTCCGGTTTATATGAAATTGGAAAAGGCTTGTATAAACCCTATCAAAAAAGGGGGGAAACAATTCGATAAAAATCCGATAAAAGTCAGTTTTTGTTTAATTGCGATGATACCGGATTTAAAATTAAGAGTACAATTTTGTAAACAAAAAAAAATATTTTTTTTTTGGGGTTCTTAAATTGTTTATTCATTCCATTCGAAGAATTATTAGTTGCCAGCTCAGCCGGGCTGACACTTATTCGTTCCGGTAATGGACAAATTATTAGCCGCCAGATCCGACCGACAAACTGGAAACCGCCTCAATGTGTCGGTACGACTCCCTGGGGATGTCGTACCCCTGCCCTGTTCAAAACGCTGGCGGAATAGGCTTTTGGTGGTTTATCCTTCAGCGATTTTTGTCATCAAGCCGCCGACATGGCATCCACCTGTATTTTTGAGGTTACAGGTATCACTACAAATCTACAACCCTTTTCTTTCTTCCTGAGAGAAATTATATCTTTATGTTCGATTTGATATGTTCCCATGTATCGAAAAGATTGTTCTTTATTCTCTGTCTCCGTCTCTTATCGTATTGGGATATGTACACATTGCTGTGAAGTTGCTTCCTTTGCTTAATTTGTCCCGCGAATTGAAAGATTTTTTGGGGTCTATTGTAATCGCAGTGTCACCTGAGAAAATTCTAGGCTTGTGTTGATTTGATGGGGAAGTTCTTACAAATTGAAAAGTTTGGCTCGTCATATTTTTTTCCTTACTCGTCTTCTTGTGAAATCATTGAGTACATATTTTTTTTCCTCTCTATGAAATTTTGGATCTTTATGCACTAAATTTTCTTCCGTGATTGCTGGCACTTTGCTGCTTGGCTCGTCACTGTATGAACGAGCTTTCCTCAGGTATACTGGTCTGTTATTTTGAGCTCCTTCGCGTTCTATAATTCTAATCCTTGTTGGAAGCATAGACTTCTAGCTGTCATCATGCTCATAGGATAGGAGAAGAATGTCTAAAATATGCTCATACTTGAGTTGAAAACAAAGAATCACCCTCTATGCCAAACCAAATTGTTTATGAGTTTAAAGCCGGGATGACCACACCGGAATATATATACATATATATATGTGTATATTCTGGAGGTAAAAGCTTTCATAGTTTGAAAAGAAAAACTTGAGTTTTAATTGCATCTTTGCCATCGAAAGAGGACTGAGTTTCTGAATAATGCTCAGTAAGGTTGGTTTATAGGAGCCAACCATGATTAATTGCTTGATCCTATTCAACTCCCTGAGCACCTGTTGAGAGGATGAGGTCGGAGCTAGTTCATCGGTTATCTTCATAGTCAGGTTTGAAATAATAGAGACTTGAAGTTAATTTATTACAGGCTTATTTACCTGCTTTCTTGTTTCTGACTGCTTACATGAATGAAATCCTCGTATTTGTCATTTATGGAACTTTGTTTGAGCAACGAAGGAAGCTTTCGCGTTTATCTTGGTCAGTGTTGCAAATACAACACTGTACGCCTGCAGTCATGCATTTCCTCGATGATATGCAATCATAGTTTAAAATCAAACTATTATTCAGGTTCTCCTGATTCCTTCTTCGTGGTTTCACTATCCATTTGGCAAAGGTTCAAAACTGCACGGTGAACGATGATGGCAAAGATTGTTCTTCTGCTGAATTATGAGGAGACGAAGAAGTGTACTACTAGTTGTTGTTTTGGTTACCAGTCTGCAAAAGGACCGGGTGGAAGTGTGCCATAGTTTTATGATTATGGGTTTGCTACTTGCTCGAGTCTCCCGACTGATCTATTTCAGCAGCGCGTGGAAGGTGATTTCTTCCCAAGCTATCTAACTTTTGAAAACAATTCCTCAGCAGTTGTTCTCCATTTCAGAATAATTGGCAGCCTGATATCATTCTTTTCTAGAATTGTCGATCTACAGTTCTGTTGCTAGTGCTTTATTCTGAGGCTTTCTTTTTAGGTGCTCAGAGAAGGATTACGGTGTTATTCCTGAAGTTTCCAAGTGGGCTATCTTTTTAGTTACCGGTACGATGTTTTTAGCCTCGCTGTATCTCTGCTATGCTGCTGGAAGATGGAGAAATTTTTTGTGTTTTGCGGTGTCCAAAATTGGATGAAGACCTGAAATGTCCATTCTCTTGGGAGGGGCTGATATAGCAATTCCATAGATTGAATTTATTTGGAATCCATAATCCACACGGGTGCATGTTGAGTTAAGTAGTGTGACGTCGAGAACTTCAGTGGTGGTTTTATTCTGTAATCGAACTATGGAATGTTTTGATGGGCAAAGTATGATCAATATGACTGTTATGAAGTGGTAACATTTTTTTTTTCCTTTTTGATTTACTACTTATTAACGTTGGAATAGACCAACCCATTTGTTGACTGTGGACGCATATGGTTGACCAGCCGAAAAGTAGGTCTGCCAGTACCGAATGATGGCTAATGCGTTCGACTAATTGGAAAAAAAAAAAAGGGAAAGGAAAAAAAGAAAAGACCTTCAAAAACTGCTTTCGTGTCCAACTAGACAAAAGTGTTGCCGAATGAGGTTGCTAAAAGAAATTCCAACTCCTCATCATCTATAATGGGAAAGTTCTGAACATTTACAAGCAAATACGAAATATGCTACTAATTCTCTTTATCACATCTATCAAAGAACACCGAGGGAATTTTTTTTTTTTTTTTTGTATTACCGAATCGACCAGAAACGATGGAAAGTCAACCTTTTCGCTTTTAAGCTGTATTCACATCCAATCATCTTCCCTCTGTTGTGTCAACATGCTTAGTTTTGTTACCAACCTTGAACAGGCCATCGTCGGTCAGGATCAGGAAGCCAAGATGACCTATTTTTCTTCTTTACCACTGCCTCCGGTGGATTGGCTGCAGCCTCCACCGCGACTTCTCCTCTGCCACCCGTTCTCTTGAAAGAAAATACCTTCCCAAGGTACCTCCAAGCTGCAGTATGTTTCCCCGTAATGCTAATCGGTTTACAGCCGCCACCGTATTCGTTGGGCAGCCCCATGGATTGCGAGAGTCTTTCATAGCCTGTGTGTCTTGCAACATCTGATGAGCTGGCCAATTCAGATGCCAGCAACAGACTTTCAGATCTCTCCACCCTTTTCCATGACGACGATGAAGATGAAGATGAACATAGCCTTTGAATCCTGCAGTTCCTACTGCCCATAATCATCTCCATTAAGTTTTCTTCCTCCTCTTCCAGGCTTCCAAATCCAGCTAGTCCGAAGTCTTTCTGCCTGCCTTCTATATCCAATATAACATAGATGGATAGATATCCCCTGTTTCTGGGTATTCTGGTACGCGCAGACACATTTAATGCTTTTCAAAGGAAGCGTAGTCACGGCTCATGAATAAATAAATAAAGGGTGTTGATTGATGTGCCGCGTAATCTGTCGTAGGACACTAGTACTATTCCCCTGCTCCTTATTCTGTAGACCCCGCCTTAGTTATGGAGAATAATTCTGACTGGATGTACAGTGGGTTGACCATCCGGTAACTAATTAGTAATAATTGTGTGTTTGGATGGTAGATTATTTGGAATAATTTTTTGAAAAAAATATATTATTATAACGCATTTGATGTGACGCATAAATAAAATTTTGCAAATAATTCACTGTCCAAACAAATATTAAGTTAGTGGCTCAAAATTGTTGATTTGCATACGTAGGCATGATCAAGTACGAAGTCTCTAAATATTAAGGAAGTTGTTGCTTGTATTTGTATAAAATCAACTTGGTTTAGTGGTCATATGAATTTGAATCACTACTGTTTCTTGAACTTCTCTTGTTTTATCGTTCAATTGTTCCTTGTTTTGCTTTTGAAGAATTAGAATTTGGATTTCGTAGGCTAAATCTACAAAACTTTGGTACGTAACATGAGCTTGAGCCCCATCCATTCCATATCAATGATCAGTTTTTTTATTTGATCCTTGTTTGATTGGTTCCATTGGGTTTTCTCTAATAAGCCCAGTAAAGAGGTTCCAGCTGTCCACCCTTTTGCATGTTGAGCCCATTCAGTTGTGACTTCTTCGGTGTCCACGTTTAAATTTCTGGTCATCACCGAAAGGAATCAATGCCAATTTGTCCATTGGTGTTAGGTGGGAGACGTGAGAATCAGTAATGGATCATCCAGTCCTAGAGCTTCTTTCTTCCTTGCCTGAATTAGAATTACATAGACATCCTACCCTGTAATCAATCGTACTCTGCCTCTTCTGGCAAAACCACTTGATAGGCTTTACGATAATATATATACAAGTTGCCATTGGGATTTTCCTCATAATTCTTGACTTCATTGCCGTCGAACGTAGCATGTGTGTGCTAGTGCAACCAAATACTAGTCCTTAGTTGTCTCACTATTAATTGAAAAGATGTGTAGTTTTGGGCTGATTGGAAGCGATTTTAGCAGCTCATATCCACCCATGCTTTTTTAGGTTTCTCAATTCTCAGTTGACCCCAGCAGAGGTTACTTTCGACGGGGGTAGGAAGGATTGTGAACCTTAGTTGCAACTAAATTGAAGGAAGGTCATGAAATGATGGACTCATTGATAGGTAACCCCGTGCGTGCTTGTTTGTCATTTTTGTGCACATCCTATCGGTACAAAATAAGCATCAAACGGTAATCTTGTTTAATGATACAAGAAGCAAAGCTTGACGAAATCCGTGAACAAAGATTTTTCACTTGCTATGTGTTGGTGTTGTAATAATTGCCTCAACTGCCTGATGGCATGCTATTGAAGCAAATATCAGAAGTCCGTGAAAGCTCCACAGTGAGGTCTCCACAAGAAATAAATGTATTGTAGAATTGCAATTGGTTTTTAGTTTTACGATCCCCCCCCCCCCCTCCCCCTTTTTATCTCTCCAAAAAATAAAAAAAAAATAAAAAAAGAGAAAAAAACTCCACATAATGTCTCTTCAGAAGTTGTCATACATACCAAAAAAGCTTTTCTTTGATTAAATCAAATTAGCATACACTATGTCATGTGATCCGTTTGGATTGCTATTTTTTGAAATTTTTATACAAAAATGTAATGAAATAATTTGATGTATGTGAGATAAAAATGTGTTTACGGAAAATGTCCAATTATTTTGAGAAAAAATGGCAACTCAAATAAGGCAACTTTTCAAGTTTACTTTGACTATTTCTCTGCCCCATATTTCTAAGGGTCCATCTCCTCTATGAGGAGTCTTTGAAGTGTCAGTTTTGTATAAGGTGTTAACCATTTAGAAATGTGAAATCAAATCATGAAAGTTTCTAAGTGTAAGGAGTAATATCAAAGAGTTTGTGTAATCAAAATGGTAGATTAAGTGCTGTGTAGAGTGTATTCTCAAGTAATGGGGTAATACAGCATAACGATTTGCTTGGTTTTCTAATCACTATAAGATACTCGAGGGATGTGGACATGAATTATAGCACACAAACAATAGAGCACATTCTTGTGTTGATGACAAAATCGTAGCAAATGTGGTAGGAACATACAACTTAACCTCCGAAGTCGACGCTCCTACTTTAATGCTTACCTAAGAAGGCGGGCAGAAATAAATTTCTTTCCAATAGGATGGTGACAACTATCTGAAGGCAGCCACGGGCACATCCTAAACAGGTGGGGAGGGGCCTCAGAAATAAAGGGCAGGTAAGAAATTATAGGTCATTTGTCTAATCCATCTATTTTTCCTAGATTTTGTGTCCTATATGGTCCTCTAGCAAGCCTCAGGCAATTTTCAGAGGCCACAGGAAGATTTCAAGAACTCCCAAGTTCAACTATCACCTTTTACGTTATGTATTGGTTTGGAATTAGGAAAAAGACTAATCACCCTTTGTCTTCAGGAAGAGTACGATCATATTTTTGTTGGGTCAATATTACGTGATTTATTGGTTCGGAAATAGGAAAAATGATAATCACCCTTTGTCTTGAAAAAGAGTACTATCTTTTTTTTTAGTTGAGTAAATTACTAATAACCCTCCAATCATATTATCACACAACTACCTAATGTTCTAAAATATCCATAAAATCTTCTAATGATTTTATGTAAAGTAAAAAATGGACAAAAAGTACATTCAACTATAATAGATTGATCTAGACGAACTCTAAGTATATGTATATGAAATTATAATATTCATTTTGTTCACTTAACCCCTCCCTATGGTTTTGCATATACTTAAATAATCCTTTTATGATTCATGCAAAGAGGTTAGACCCCTTAAGTAAGTATAATATTAATATTTCAATCAATGACATTATGCGATTTGCTTTCCATTAAAATTTTCACTTTATACATAACTACAAGAAAATTATGTGGATTTTTTAAAACGTTAAAGGGATTAGATGGAAAAAAGAGACACATGGCAGTTATTGGTAATTTACCCTTTTTTGTTCTAGAGTATTTACCAAAGGGCCATATAAAAAAAAAGTATAAAACGATGTTGGAAGATAAATTATTGAGAGTGAAATTACTATAATGAATTTATTGGTTATAACTAGTTATCTAAGATTCGAAGGGGTAAAACAACTCTATCATTTCATACAATGTGGACGCAGCATATGTAATTGTTGGACATCATCTCTCAATTAAAAAAGACCCAATCGACACTTTTTTCTTCATATATATATATATATACACTGCATGTGTGTTTGGGGGGGGGGGTGGGGAATTCAAACAACCAAACCCCGTGTTGAACTTTTGTTTTTGGTCATTTTGCAACATGGAATAAATAATCCTCTAGTAAATACTACTGATGTATTCAGGAAAATAGGAAAAGGTTTTTTTTTTCTGTTAAAGGGCAAAAGCTGAGAGAAACACGCTTAATCCACCACATAATTGCAATTAGTAAATTATCTAATCGCTGGCGTCTCAGTCAAAACTGTCGTACTACTGGTTGATTCGGTAGTCGGAAAAATTAGCCATCCAATTCCAATTTCTAAGACTGCAGCCAGCCACAACCGGACTTGACTTGGACACTTGGTCGTAAGCAGAATTCCAAGTCTGCGGGGTCACTTCTGTCATTTCATCATCACGAAAAATATTTTTATTATTGTTCCTCTCTTTGACTCGTCCCTCTATAAAATCTCCAAAATATCATAGTAGTACTACAACTTTGACAAACTCAATGCTCGTCCGGGCCAAAAAGCCAAAATAAAGCATCCGACCAAAAATTTCTTCATTTCTCTACCTCTCTAAATTTCGAGTGACCATTTCAATATTTCTCTGGAATTCGAGAGAGCTTGAACGTTGAAGTTTGAAGTCACAGAGTTTTCTTAGTTTCTTGTACGACGTTGCTCAGGTCAGTTACTTTGATTATAACCAACTGTTTCATTATGCTGCAAATGTCTTTTAAGCTTATGTTTTCCCTTTTCATACTATAACACTACTACGAGCTTTACGTAATCTTGATCCTTTTTACGCTTCCACGGATCAACCGATGAAGGATCATTTACATTTTTCGCGAACTTGGATGAATATGAAAGAACTCTTGAAAAAAGAAGAAAAGAAAAGACAGACCAAGAAAAGAACGGGAAAAGATTACAGAAATCCTGATCGGATTAGTCAACAACAGTTTTTGTTCGATGATTTTCCATACTAGTAGTGTTGTTTTCCATAGGTACTGTTTTCTGAAAAAAGGGCTCGGCATTTCCAGTTTTTGCTTTGATGATGGACATGATATGCGACTTTCAGACCACTTCTCCTCATGCTAGATCAAAAGCTCAGACCAAATATTTTCCCTGGTTCTACTTGGTTTTGAGAGCTTTTTCCATCAGTAGTGTAGATCACCGAGTGTGCATTGTGCACATGGAAGTGTACTAGTATAAATTAGTTGATGAAGCGTAGCCGGCGTTCCCATTTATTGTGATTATTCAATAATGTGAAAAACGATCTGAACTTTTGATCTAACTCTTCTTCTATGGCAACTCAAGACCTCAACTACTCCCTGAGCCTCCTAATGCAATAATAGTAGTGTATCTGAATGATTCGCTTGCTGATAAATAATTGGTCGTGCGATTTGCGATCTCCATTTGCTTGTGGTTTATCTGTTCACTGAATCAGCAGGAGTTAGTAAAAGAAATGGTGGGATCTGTCTTGCAAATGTAAGAAAGTCAAAAAAACCTCTCTTCATATAAAAATTGAAACATTTCATCTTCAGTAACGCCACACATTATTGGCAGAGTCAAACTAGCAACGTTCCCAATCGTTTGACATGACAGTAGCCAAGCTTTGTTGATGGCTTCAGGAATTACGTTGGTCTCGCTACATTAGTTGTCAAAATAACGTGTTTGACTCTGGCATTTAGTTTCTCTTTATGACTGTCCTTTTTTCTTTATGGAGCTAGAAATTAATAAGAGGGCGGGGCTACTAAAACTAAAGATCTGAATTCACATTGGGTCTTTTGTTCCACAGGCATCTGTTAAGTGCGACATCCAATTTTGAAGGATAACGGAGGCGTTACTGCTGAGTTTTCCGCATAAGATGCTTTTCTTTGTACTTCTATTCAATTTCTTGATCTTCATAATTAAGAAAATAAATCTTGTTTATTATCTGTGTACAAATAGACGGAATTATGAATTTACAATTTAAATTTTGTTTATTATCTGTAAAAAGAAAAAAAAAATGAAGTATATACGCTTTGTTTCAATCTCGAACAGCATAAATAATATTTGACTTCTGACCTTGAAAAGAAACTACTGCTATGAAAAGCTATCGTGTTTGTTATGTCTACTTTTCACATATTCTAGCTTGCACGATGAAGATTCGAGCTTCAACTCAATTGGCCATGGAAATAAAAGCGCTTTCTTATGCATACATTGCTTAATGTAAATCTTCTTCATGTCCGCCTTAAGATGTATATACTGCCTCTGGTTCTAATGCTTTGACTAGTTTTCATGAGTTTTGTTAACAAAAAAACGTCTTATTTGCAAAGATTTGGTCATAATCAAAGGTTATTGAAATGTAAATACCTCCTTGTTGTTTGCAGGTTAAGCATTAACCATGTTCTGGAAAAAGCAGTCTAGTAGCAATCGTGAGGAGAATTCAGCGGAGAAAGATGCTAAGGTAACAAAGAGAAGATGGAGCCTCAGACTAAGAAAATTTGGCAATCGTCTTTTTGTGCGTCATTTAATTAGCTGATTCTTTGTGAGCAGGTCAGAGAACTAAGGACTGCCATTGGACCTCAAACTGGACGCAGCTTAAAGTACTGTTCAGATGCTTGTCTAAGGAGATACCTGGAAGCCCGAAATTGGAATGTTAACAAGGCTAAGAAAATGTTGGAGGAGTCACTAAAGTGGAGAGCAACTTATAAGCCAGAAGAAATCCGTTGGGTAATATATCGTACCATGAAGAACTTCATAAAAATGCTAATGCATAAAACTAACTATGCACTCCCTTGCTCTTCTCCTTTTCTTATTTTACCTCTTAAAGAGTATCTCCATGGTTCTTTGACTGACCATGGCAATCATTTTCACCGTCTACAGCATGAAGTAGCACATGAAGGTGAGACTGGCAAAGTCTCCAGAGCAAATTTTCATGATCGACTGGGGAGAACTGTCCTTATAATGAGGCCCGGAATGCAGGTATACTTCCAAGTTTTTTGCCTTTCCCGTTAAAAACTTCCTTGGTATCTATTTCAAATTAGTTTGCTATTTCTACTGATGCTGTAAGTTTTTTGTTTTTTTTTTAACATGAAAGTCATCTATTGTTGCAGAACTCGGCGTCTCCTGAGGGAAATATCCGTCATCTAGTTTATCTGATAGAAAATGCCGTTCTGGACTTGCCAGAAGGCCAAGAGCAGATGTCATGGCTCATAGACTTCAACGGTTGGTCATTGAACACTAACATTGCCATCTCAACAGCCCGAGATATCATTTATGTTCTACAGAACCATTACCCAGAGAGACTTGGTTTAATAATTCTGTATAGCCCACCTAGAATTTTCGAGGCATTTTGGAAGGTATGAGCGCTACTTCCATTCCCTCCGACCCTACCTACAAAAAGAACTTTCAAGTTCTTAGCGTATTGAAGAACTGCTTTCCTCTTCTTTTTCAGGTCGTCAGATACTTCGTGGATCCAAAAACTTTTCAGAAGATACATTTTGTGTATCCAAACAACAAAAGTAGCATGGAGCTGATGAAGACCTTTTTTGACGCTGAAAACCTCCCCAGTGAGTTCGGAGGAAAGGCTACCCTGAAGTATGATCATGAAGAATTTTCAAGATTGATGGTCGAGGAAGATGTAAGAACTGCTAAATACTGGGGATTTGACATTACACCACTGAATGGCATAAATGGCAACTCTGAAGCTGTTGTGATTCCTGAACCGGGGAGTCTTGCGTCAGCTGCAGGCTGAGTAAAAATGTCTTGATTGATGATATCAAGAAACAAATAAATGTATCATGCAAGCGAATTACGTTTTCCTGCCCTTGCTTGGCAGTTAAAACCCTTTTGCCACATTAACCTGCAATGACGAGTTAAATGATTCAATAACTGAGTACCATCCCGAGGTAGTTTATCCACCTTCAGTATCTGTTTTAACTCGCACTAGCTGAATGAAAAACGTGAATATGGTGGAAACCAATCTTGCATCTGATCGTTAAATTCTTAGACCTGCCACATATTTTTATAGACCAGACTCTGATTTCAATCCTTGTGGATGAGTAAAAACTTGCTGTCACTTTTAACTGGTAACAATGATCGAAAATCATTTTTTATTTCTTGAAAGCTGGCCCAAGGTGACGAGTTAACAACTTCGAGGATTAACAGTCAAGAACTTGCGAGTCAGAAGGATCAATTCTAGATGCCCAGCACGAATCAGGTTAGTTAAGGTTCCTAGAGAAGCTCAGGTACGTATGAGTTTGCAAGCTTTCAGATTGCCTCAAGTTACAATCCTTGCTATCATTGCTTGGGAAAGGTCTATGGTTATAATCCTCAAGCGACAAATGCTGACATTTATCACTCGTTACTGCTTAATGATATGCCCTGAGGCTGTTGGAAAGTTCAGTAGTCGGCTAATCGCCTGCCTAGAGATCGTTTTAAGGCAACCGCAATGACCAACATGGCGTTTACCATCTTATTCTTAGTGTTTGGATGGTCGGAGAGAGCAACCACCTTGAATAGGTTCCTCAATAAAGGTTTTCATTGATTAACTAATGATCATAAACTAGAAGCCTGCAGAACCATCTGCCTAGAATCTGATAATAGTCAAAATCTGACAAAAAGAGAAACTCATACACCTGTCCAGGAGCATATCAACTTCCTATATCTTGCCCACAGAAGAGCGCCATATTTCATTCTTTTCTTGCTGACCTCAGCTAACAAGGGATAATTACCTCAGACTTTATTTATCAGTTAGATTTAGAACAATACTTTGCATACACTCGCAAAAGGAAAGGATGTAACATTCTCATTTGAGAGATCAAGTTATGATACAAAGGAAGCCTCATCCTGATTGCACAAGAAGTAAACTCCTCCAGTAAGGTTAACCAATCAAAGTTCACTGGAGTAAAGGCACTCGGTTACTAGTTGGCGAAGGTTTGGGTTCTCCAGGGCTGCAGCAACTCTTTCTTTATCATTTAATTGCTTATTAACTGCAGGAAAAGACAAACAACAAACATTTGCTTTAACTTGGGCTAATATAGCAGTTGAATAGATTGTGAAGAAAGGGGATCCAGTAAAGAAACCAAATTAATGAAGATTAAGAGAGAGAGACCAGCAGCTTGAAGGTTCAATAGAACAAACAAAAGCACTTTCAAAAAGCAACCGTTTCCCCTACAATTTGTAGTATGGATAACATCTAATCCTTGATTGAATTCAAAAAACAGGAACTAACTTAGGCACAAGACCCAGAGCTAATGAGTTCCAAATACACAAGCTTACCGAACCCAGGTAACGTTTAACACGCACCTCTTTGAATATTTCAAATCATTCGTCAATATTGGGATATGAAAAAGAACAAGCATTCTCAATGATGGAAATGAATATTTGCAGTTTTCTTAGTTAACCTGCTTCTTCATCAGCATGAGATCCAGGAGCCACTTTTATATCGACCTGCAAAACCTTAAGTTAGATTCATGAATCTCAAAGACGTGCTAAACAGTTAGTTAGTTGCAATGACAAATTATCCAAATGTATCTCAACAAATAATTAGAAGGAAAATATGCAAGTAAAAACTGCTGATGAGTATAGAGGTGGAGAAGTCAACCTTAAAATGTGCAGGGAAACAATCCTTCAGTTTCTCTCTCAGGCACAGACCAATTACAGTTGCCATGCTGCAGTGCTGAATGGTAGGCGTGAAGGTTATCCTACAAATGAACGAAAGAAGTCAGCACTAAATGAGAAAATCCCTAAACAACACGTTCTTCCACGCTTTTTGTTTGTGGGATGAGGCATGACAAGAATTTAAAAGAGAGCAAGATACTAATACTAAAATGGTCACCTTTCCCACATCAATGGGGAAATATAATCGGGACAGATGTATTTGACAGGAAGAAAGATTAGGAAAGTCAGGTACTCAAACAATATGTGGTGATGATTCTTGTTCTCTTTCGAGTGGTTATTATTCTGATAAATTGGCATTAACTGGTTGATCATTCTTGCTCCATCACAACGAAGCACTGAACCTTGTCAATAGGAACATATCAGCCATCCAGGAAACTCAAACACAGGATGACTAACTAAATACTAGCAATGACAACAATTTTTAAGATGCTTAACGCAGGACTCCTCATCCTGGCATGTGTCATGCCTCGATTGAGTCCTTGACCACAACAATAACCACTGTGTGAGATGAGATGTACTAGAGACAGTGACTACAATAACCACATCCCCCAAACTCTCCCACCCACTTCTCCAATAAGGAAAATAACTAAAATCCCGAACATCAATCTTATGAAAACAGCAAGCTCTGGAAATGAATTGAGGAACAATGCTGGTAATAAAGCTATAAGACTTGTTTGGAGAATGAATAGAGTTGATCTTCACATTCCCCCTGAACTTTTGATGAAAGTTACAAGTTTTATTAACTCTGTAGTATCTGAAATTAATAATACTTCTTTTTTCTCATTCATTGAATGGAAGCCACAATACAAATATAACAATAATAAATGAAAACAGGTGAAATGGAGGAAAAGAGGGGGGAGGGGGCGCTCACAAAATCCGGCCAAGCTTCTCATCAACAGTGATGGACTCCTCAGACAGAACGCTGAGCTGCTCTAGTGAATACGGATGCTCCGGATCCCTTATATCTCTCACGTAATGTAATCCAAACTTGCCAAGTCAAAGATCACAACAACAACTCTGATTTTAACACCCAACATAATAATGAAACAAAGGACTTTTGAGATGGCTGTAGTAATATTATTTTGGTGCTAAGCAAGTTGAAGAACTAGGACTAATTATAATTAATCACATCTCCTCTGCAGCTTAGCACTTAGCAGTGAAAGTCAAAGACAAAAAAACTTTCTTTTTAATTGATGTGATTCAAAACAAGAGCAAGAACAATTGAAGAGAAAAGGAACCCAACACGATTTTTTTCTTTTTTTTTGTGGTTTGTGTGTGTGTGGGGGGGTAAGGGGGATTAAGGATATCATAAATCTCGAGAGGATCCACGGCGTCGTCGGCGTGAGGATCGTCGAGGGGGCGAGGCACTCTTTCTTTCTTGGCGTGCACCACCGGGTTTGCATTTATCAGCCCCAATGTCATCTTTCTTCTTTCTCTCTTTTTTCGTCTCTCTCTCCCCGGAGAAAAACACACTACTCTTTTTTTTTTTTTTTTTTTGACACTAGGAAAACACACTATCGACCTGTGTTTTCTGTCGAAGAATAATACTTCACCACTACTAGACTACTGATTAATCAATTCTCTTCCTTAATTCCTTTATTATTATTGATTTTTTTTTTGGGACAAATTGATTCAGCTCTTGTTCATTAACTTTCAAAGGCCAGTCACAGCTCATAAGGGTGTTAATTTAATTAGCAGTTTAGCACTGAGCAAGTAGGACTGGCAACAGGGGTTTATGCTTGTCGTATCTATCTTATGTATGGGACTAAACTTGTAAGCATCGGGCTTCATGCACCGGACCTTATCCTTATTTCGTCGGGACTCGTAATTTCGACTTCGAGCTTTACTTTGTTGACCCTTCATGTCACCCCCCGCTTCCCAAGATCGGCCCAATTTTTTTGACCCATCCTTTTTCGTGACATTGTGGAATAATTCTGACAAAGGAAAGAAGGTGGCTATATATAATTCTAGAGGAAAGGAAATATATAAGGCTAAAAGTTTTCGTCAAGGGACGAACCTGCAATAAAACGGAATGGAAGTTTTTTTTCCCTCCTTATATTTTGTCCTAGTAGTAGAATGATGGGGGTCAAAACACGAAAAAGAAGCAATTGCCATTTGCTCCGAAGCCAGCAACTAAAAAAGAGTAAATTGGAAATTATACACGCATCGAAAGCTTCAGAGCCGCAGTGGTCTCGAGGAGCACGTATCTGCATCTCAATAACCAAAACATTACAAAGATGGCGAGCATCACTATTGCTCATTCACGACATCATCTCAAATGGCTTACTTCATATTCAAAACACAGGAGGAATGGACTAACAGAACAGCAGGTATCAGACTGAATCTCTATGGTTTTAATCTAGTCAAGCGTGCTACTTTATGAAGAGCAAAACATTCCATGTCCCATTCAATCACCTATCCAACTATTTTTGGACGTCTTTCCTTGCTTCTTCTTTATCACTTCATCCAGGTACATGATACCTTTGCCTTTGTAAACTTCTGGTGGCTTACAGCTACGGACAGCAGCAGCAAATTGATGAACCCTTTGCTTGTCGATCCCCGTGCAGCATACTACATTGTTTTTGAAGCAAAATACCCGAACTGCTGGAGGCACGGTCAGTTCTACCTCATGGCTGTAACCCAGTTTTAGATACAAGAGGCGACCTTCCGATTCAGCTCTGGCTTTGAAACCAACTCCCACGATCTTAAGAAAGCGAAAGAACTTGGCTTCCATTTGCAACAACTGACCAGACCACAAAAACAAGAGTAGCCAAAGGTCAAGAGGGCAAATCATATCTGTGCTACACGGTTTGACTTGATAACCAACAGAAGAGAAGCACATGCATATGCGAGTTTTCTTTCTTCTTCTGCAAAATGTTTACTGAAGAACTCTTTTAAGTTTTGGAAGATGGTGTTGTAGCCATATTTTGACCTCACAATCATGTTCAAAACATTTAAGATGAAATAGATGTGCCTCTCATTTTGGTGTAGCATTTTTTGCAAAAAGAAAAAAGCTTCAATGTTGCAAACACACATCCAGAGCATTAGAGTAAAGAAAGCCACAAGGAAAAGGATGACAAAAGGCTAAAAGATTCAGCCTCAGCGACAACAGATGAGCATCAAGAGAGCAAAAACCAGAAGCAGTCACGAAGTGGCAACAATTCATGGGCATGAACATCTGCTTTTAACTTAATTTTGTGATAAACTAAAAATCTCAAATCCAACAATATTCGTCTTATGATGGGAACAACAAGAAATGCACGACAAAAAACCAAATAACGATGCAACAAGAGGGTGGGTAGATCAATTCAAACCAAGTCAGGCAGCTAGTTTGCACTAACAAGAAGAGTACACAGGTAGGAAAAAGTTAGGGTACAAATCAGAATAAACCCAATTATCTTAATTATACAGCTCCTAACAAGACAACAAAGAAAGCAAATAGGCAAATCACAATGGTCTACCATACTTTGAGAAGCTAATAGGGATTCATTAAAAAAAAAAAATTACACAAGGTGACTGCACATGATCAAAGTAGCTGCAAAACCAGGATAAAACCCCAATGCAGTTCTTTTTACTTCCCAACTTACTGAATAAACACTTTTCACTAGCTACAATTGAGCTCTCGAATAGATAACTTTACATTCCTCTTTGGCATATCGTCAAACATCTACTACGCAAAAATGATAAATGCAGCCGAATGCCCCAACAAGCCCATTTTAACTAAAAACCATACTAAAAGACTTGCTATGTTTTACCAAGATTAATCAAAAGACAAAGACGATCATACAATCACATCCCAATATCATTGGCAAGTGGAATCTATTGGATAAAATCAATGGAATAAATATACGCCAAAAACTGTAAGAAACTAATCCCGTACCAATCTCTAGGCCTATCTTGTCTCCTCTAAATGAACAGCAAGCGGGTGGCAGCGAAGTCAAAGGGCGACTGATGCTTCCTCGAGCAAAAAGAAGGTATCGCAGCAGGGGGAGCCGATGGGTTGGAGCGGGCTTGTGGGCTTGAGCTGTTTTGGGAAGGCTGCCCGGAGTGGAAAGTTTTTTGGGTGGGTTTTGATAATTGGGTGGATTTTGTTTTTTAATTTTTTTTTTCCCAGAAGGATGGATGTGGTTGATTAACTGCTCTCTATTTTTTTTGGGTTAATGAATTTGTTATAAGGGATCTTACTGCATTCTTTTTTCCTGATTGTGGGTAGATCTGTAGAGTAGAGAAATATTTTAATGCATTTACTGACAGAAAACATACTTTAATTAGATATCTCGCATAATCATTGGAATCTGTTGTTCAAGGTTTTGCTATGGTGTAATAACTTCCATTGAAAAATTCACCCTTGTTAAAAGAACAAACGCTACTTTACTGGTCCATAATCAATGCGGTGGAAAAATAATCCAAAAACATAAATTTGATGCTCAACAATTTCTGATGATAGTAACCCAAAAAAGGGGAAAAAAAAGAAATTATTTGACCACATCCAATTGCATCTAAAGTGTTTTCTTTGGAACTATTAGAATTAGAACAAGGAGTGAAATTCATTTAATTGACAAAAAATTATTTGAAAAGTTTTACGTGTTACTTCTTAAAAATTCCAAAAATCAGCTATACAACAGAAAAGCAATTGCATTTTATAATGTGTGCTTGGATCATAAATACATTTTTTTAATTATCTTTCTATTTTACATATATCACATCACAAAACGTGCTACAGTAATTATTCCAAATAATATTTCCAATAATACTCAATCCAAACACACAGTCGCTTTTGAAATCCTTCTACTGTAACTTTTCTGGTTGAATTTTTAAGATTCTAAGCAATGAATTATGGCAAGAAATTTTATGACCCTACGGCGTGCATTTTGGGCAGGTCTCTCCTCTTATGAGGTAAAATAAGCAGAAGTGAAAGGAGATAGCAGTCGGTAACAATCAAGATAAATGGTTTTCTTAGAACATTCATCTTGAATCAAGATACAAAATGGAAAAACTCTGTCGAGCCTAAATATATCTGGAAAGACAAGCAGGACTATTATGAGGATATGGCCGTTTAGAAGCACCTAATGGCCAGCTCTGGTGGTGGTGTGAGTGTGACTGCATCAGTACATTGCAATAGAAGCTGCAGATGCAGTAAGAGTTGGAAAACTAGAGCAGCTGCAGGGCTTCCTGAATCAACTTTTCTGTGAGAGCTTTTGAAAGCCCCATGACATGATCAGCAGTGCCTATCTGACAAAAATGGGACCTATGTTAAAAACCGACTTTTGACATCATGCTCAATATTCACCCAATCAAGTCATCGAGGAGATTAACTCAGCCAAAAAAAAAAAATTCAGCAACGAGGCTGACTTTATCATTTTGTCTGAAAAATACATCTACTCATAGCTGCGAAGGTTGATTGTTTAATAATTCCAGGAGGCCAGGATTTGTTTGGTTACTGGAACGTTTCAAGGAGTGTCAACCCTTTAGGTCAGGGAAAATGCCGTTTGAAATAACAAATGTGCCCAAAAAAAATGATATTCAAATTCACGAAACGAAGATGAATACGAGAGAGATACTAACCACTGTGTCAACAAAGGGCAATGTCAATGGGTGTTCAAGCATCAAGGCTCCAGAAACATTGAGTATTATCCCCTCCTCAATCTGAGGAAGATTTGTAAAACTTAAAAAAGGACAATTAGGGGTAATTAGCACTCAGGTAAAGATTATTTCTTACCAGGTTATCTATGACGTCATCTGGTATCTCGTGGAAATAAACCTGCAAAAGAACATTGACAAGAATTAAGTACTGTTCTTCCAAGCATCTCAGTGATTCTGAGGTCATCCTCAATTAAACCTCATCAAAGATTAGCATCATGACATCCAATGCACAACATGCGCTAATGTATGCTTGCAAATTTCAAGTGCATTCAGCCACTTAAGTCACTTTCAGGTTTTTACTCATAATATGGAATATATTGACTTCAAGTACTTCTGAGGTCTAGCTTCAAGGAATGGTCAAAGTTGATCCCCATCTCAAATCAACTGAGCAGAAATAAACAGATTCCAGTCCACCTCTCCTGTCCTCATAAAAGCCCCAAGGAGAAAAAGAATCGGGAAAACCTTCTAACAAATAACTCAAATTGCCGCCAAGATGAGGTAGTGTCATGTTTTTTTCTAGTCAAATAAATCAACATGTTTCTATAAGTGGGGATAACTCATAATTGACCATCCATCACATAAACAGTACGAAGTTCAATATATGCCTTAGTTTTATGATTCAACACTGATCACTAAGGTATCCAAAAGAGTTTATAGAAGCCTGACTTTTGTGTAAGAATTGGACGTAGTCATTCATGCACATGCCAAAACTGGGGAGTTGTATGCATGTGTCCCAATCCTTACAAATTGTTATCTCTTATCTATTTGGGAATCCAGTTGAGAAGGAGATGGAAGTACCTCTGCTCTATCCCATCCTCCCTTTCTGTTACCTGATGTTAGGTTGGATACAACAACGGAACCCAAAACTGAAGTATGACCTCTGGAATAGTCTGCAAGAAATAGCAGTAGTAGGCATGTCTAGATGTGCCAGAAACTAAACATAACTGACAAGAAACTGTATTAAGCAGACCTCGGAGATATTTGCGAGCCTCTTCCTTGCTTGAAGGTTTTTCTCTGACAGTCCCTTCAAACACCGCTACCTCAATACCAATTAGATCTGGGTAAGACAAAAGCTCTAATAATCTAGCTTCCGAGCAAAGAAACAACTAGAGCCTAGCAATTTTATACTATTGCTCTTGATGTCAAGTTAACTTTAATACATAAGAAAACAGGAAGAACATGGCCTGTGACACATAATTTAAGAAATATAAGGTGAATGCCATACATCTAAAATTCCAGGAAAAGGCATAGTGGCATGGAGTAACATGAAAGAGATATACAAAGATAAGCTATTTTCATACATAGCAAACATGATTTTGTCATTTCAATGCCAGCTCTCATAGCTTCAATCCATGATGCTTGATTTTCATTTTAGCTTGTAAGACTAGCCGAAAGAGAACGTTTTTGTTGCAAACAACGACAACTGAGACAATCTTACTGCACTTGTACTTACTGCACTTGTACTGGTAGACAATATTCTGTTCTGTGGTTTTGTCACAAAAAAGTCTATGGCTAACTTTCATGATTCTTGATTTTGTGCATCCTAAAACAATTTTTGGAAAGCATAAAACTCCGTGCTACTAGAAGACTTGTACAAAGAATGAATTTGCTAACACTCATTCCGGTTATTTTTCAATCTTTTCTGATATCTCAGTACTTTAGGACACGTACACAGTTCTATTTTTGCTCGGACCAAATCACGAAACATTACCTCACAGTCATCTGAAAAACAAAAGAAGCAGAAAATGAATAGTTCTTAGTAGTATCTGAATAAAGAAACATACTGTGTCTGCAGTAATTAACAGCACAGGCTGTTCATTTTCCTCCAGATAACTGGTATTCTTCAGCCTCGATATTATAGCATCTGCCTAAAGAAGAAATGGACATAAATTCACATCTCAAACCAGAAGCTTTAAGATTGTAGCCAGCAACGAGCTCAGACATTATGTAGGAGAACCTTGTTCATAGAAACTGATCCATTTCAGAGATGTTAGCAAGGGAAAAAGAAACTAATATATAACCTTCACAGGGTTTCCACCAGAAGGAGAGTTGAATAAGCCATTCTCAGACGTACAAAACTACTAGATTATTAGGGACCACCATTCCACAATTAGAATCAGATGGAGTCCAAAGGGATTGAAAAGAAAGTCATGAAAAGCTGGACGAATCTTGAAAAAATTACTTGAAAGACCTCTGCATTTTCCTTTAGCATTAAGACTTTCCAATTCCCTCTGTAAAAGAATGCAAACCTCACATCTCAACTAGCTATGGTTCTTAGGAGTATTGGGTTGTATCATAAAACAACACAAAGCAAGCAAAATTGAAATCCACAGAGTGCGAGGGAAATAACGCTGAGAACAAGCATTTAGCTGGAACATTACTCATAGAAAATTGGCCGATGTAAAAAAATTAATGCGTGGTCTAACGAAGCAGTGTATGCATCCATACCTTCGCCTCAGCTAGAGCCATCACCAGGTCCTCTGGCTTTTCTTTCCTTACGCTTTTCTCATCTATATCTGCAGTCTAAACCTCTCAAAACCATTAATGAGTTTACTGCTTCCATCGGAATGATAAAGAATAACAAATTTTTATTGACTCAACTGTATATGTGCCGGTGCAAAATTAATGTGTGTAATTTAGCACCATTATAAGCCGATTAAGCTTAAATCATCGTTGCAGGATCTAGACCTTTTCATGTTTCCAAGAGAATATATAATACGAGTAGAAGTCTGTCCAACATAACAACCTCCCTCAAAGTAATCATCATATAGTTAAAATAGTACTAGTAAATTAAGCAAGTGGCCAAATGTACCATGACTGTAAATTCGAAACCCATCTCAGATAGAATTTGTCGACGAGCCATCGAAGACGAGCCCAGGATTATCTTCTTGCATCGTTTGGAAGTAAGTAGTACGAGGTTATATACGTCAGTGTACGATTATGCATGTAGTAAACAAAAATAGCAAAAGATTTTTGGCAAAAAAAAAAAAGGCGTGTAATCTGAGACTAACTCCGACCATATTTCGAATTTTCGACTAGCACAATAAGATTAAGATTAGCTAACCTTAAATGACGCATTCCTTGGGGCCATCTCTCTCCACGGGCACTTGTTGAGAGATAAGCTCTGTGTGAGCCCAAAAAGGCCGCCAACTTGTTCCATTTTCCCTTTGTACACCACGCGGTCCTTTTTTTTTTTTTTTTAAATGTTCTCTGCTGGGCTTTTTCTCCTCCTTGTGGTTGGGGCTCGACCAATCCAACGGTCCGACTAGGGATTTAAAGGGGCAAAGTCTAATTAATCCTGCATGAATTGGTTTTTTCTCAAATATATGGCTGTTTAAGTCGGAAATTTTAGTTAGATTAGCCAACAAAGTAGGCGCGTTCATACTTGAAAAGCCGAAAAATAAAAGAGGGATTTGGTGATACCGAAATATATCTAATTATAATATTTCGTAAAATAGTTTGGAAGAGATATTAAAAATACATCACTGAATTACTGATTATCAGCCAAATTTTGGAAACTTTTACTATATATATATATATACATAGCAATTAGTTAACTATTGGCTACTAACTAGTGGTCTAGTACAATGTTACTAGCTGAATTGATTGAATTTTGTTCGAAATATTATTTTAGCATAACAACTTTTTTAGAGAAAATTAAAATAGTAACTTATGACATTTCGGATTTCATATATTATCGAATTACGGTCTCTTTTGATTGAAATCTAATCATTAATATTCAATTTATCAAAATAAAGTATAAATCGGATATTGATCTTCAGAAATCAAATCCGAAATTTCTAGAATTTCTTTTATTGAATTCCCGTTTACCAGCCGATGAACGCTCCTACCACAAACTACATACAATTTGGAGGTAAACGGGAAATTGTGGGAATATTTTATAAAGCTTAAAAGGTCTCATAGCTACATGAGGCTTTGATAAATCGGACAACACAAGGATGAGTCATTGATTTTACCCCGTACTATCATTTGGTACCAATAAAAAAGCATAAATGATCTAACGTTAACATATGATTTTCCACTAGTAAGGTGTAATCAGAGATGACTTCGATCAATCCTTGATCTAGCTCTCTTCCCATCATTTTGCTATTATGCAAAAAAAATAATTTCAGGGTTCAAATCATCCATGAATATTATTCATAATTCAACTTAGTTGACAAGAACATTAGTGAGATGATTTAGAGGCCTTTAATTCAACTTTTAAGTCTATTTTGGAATCTTCCCTTCGGCAGAGCGAGAATGAAGAGAGAAAAAAGAAAAAGAAAAAGAAAAAAAGAGTGACGTGCACTTTGGAGTCACAGTTGTTAAACCAAAGCGCACGATACTTTTGGACTTTGTCAGAAATAATTTCATTAAGGCCCGAAAGCCAGAGGAGGTAGGCTGATCTGAATCCTTTCGGCCCAAGACATAGAGGGGACGACAGGACGAGCTGCACATCAACTTTGGGTTAGATGAGCTTAGGTCTATATTCATTTTATCTTATTTTATATTTTTGGTTAAAAAAATATTAAAGCCAGACCATTTGTCCTTTAACTAAATGCCATTATTCATCATTATTACTACATCCAGCTTACATCTATAGTATAAAATAAAGAGTCTATATATGATACTAGTTAACTTTATTTTTTTACATGTGACAAACAAATTAATTGGATTTGCTTGGTTAATTTTCTGAATGCCATTTTTTTAGGATATACAAAAAAAAAAAGAAATTGTTCTTGAATTTAGGACCTAATCTCAAAAGGAGCCAACATAGTAAAAGGGACAGCCGAAATCCAAGCCTACAAATAAAATTACTATTCCAAAAGCTAAAATCTATTTTCGAGGGTGCACAAGGGGGTGATTTCACAAATCTGGAGGGTACTAGCAAAAATTTTCATGACTTGGTCGTGTCCTTTTCCCCAGACCCGATTACCGATTACCCATTACCCGCCCTACCCCTCGCCACTAACTTCCTTTCCAAGATTTTATCTTTATTTCGACACCTTTCTTATAAAACAAGTCAGCCAAAACTGTATTAATATAAGTATACCTAAGCACAGTATCCATCCGACCCCTGTTACTGCATCTTCCTCGCCTCTTCAAGAATCTCTGCTCAAGTCTGCATCTCTTCTTCCATAGCAATCTTGTTGTTTCATCAGGTAATAATATTCACTAAGCCTTGCCGTCTCGATGCATATTATTTTTATGATTTTCAGCCTAGTACTAAATTCTATATCGATCTAGTACTGTTCTATAGGAGTACTTCTTAGATAACAAAGTAGATTGACAACGTCTTTGGAGTTTTCTTGAAAAGAATACAATTTTTAGTTGGAGCTTTTAAGCCTTCAAAACTATTCATGCATTCATCGTGTTCTGTTTGTAATTCGTAATTCTGCAGATCAGTAAGGCCTGATTAATTTAATAAGGATAATGGACGCTGCAAAAGGCCAAACCGAAGTTGCTGCTGCAGCAACTGGTCCTGCCGTGACTACCTGCCCGAGGATGAAGTGTGAAAACGGTGGTGGCTTTGTGACCAGTGTTAAGGATTACTTCAACGAGTTTGTCAATACCCCCATGGAAAACCACAAAGTTTGTTTCAAGATGACTATTCAGAAGGTATCTTAATTCCGTTTTCTTACAGAAAATCCTTGCTTGTTTGAGAGATCTTTTTGAATCCGCCAAAAGCATAGTGATTCTGATAATTTGTTTTATCACAGATGGTTGATAAATTTGGAGGCATGACTTCGAGCCAAAAGGATGCTGCAAATTCTGCCGCTCCTCAGCAGGGTTCAAAGGATGGGGCTTGAAGCCCAGAAAGTTCAGACGTTAACAATTTTTTGTTAGTAGTGCTAGCTAGTTTTGAGCCCATAATTTTCTGAATCATGTTTCTGATTGGAAACCTTAGTTTACATATTATCCGGAACTTTTTGGTGGATCATCCTTGGCATAACCTTAATATGTAATTTGAATGTTTTGAGTATGTTGATTATCTTTGATGTGATGTGACTGGATCATCAATTCCTTTTTAGCTATTATCACTTCCAATTGATTTACTACTACTTGAAAATTGAAAAGTTTGGTCTAGAATTGAAATTTTCACATGGGTGAATTGTGGATTCCGGTTCCTCAGTGGAACTCCAATTCTTGTTAGAGATAGATTATTCCCATTGATGATGTACATACACATCCTAGGCCGATTTAATTGGTCACAAATTAGAGTGCATTTCTCTTTGCAAACCAGAGCTTGACCGGTTTGTCCGGTCTGGACTTGCAGTCTTGATGATTCACATATCCACCGGGCACCAAACAAAGTGATAAAACATTGGTGGTCGAAGTAATATCAATCAAGAGAGACCATCAAAACACTCTTTTTGCTTGAAATACTGATTTCACGGCTTATGATTCTTACTCGTCAAACAAATCATTGCTGCTTTATTTGATCATTGCTTATGAATTTATAATCTTTACCTAGAGAAAAGTGTTTATCATCAAGAACACCTACATTCCCCAGCTATCATGATTTCCGATGCATGCTTCCGACTGCCTGAAAATTGATCTGGGAAAACTAGTTCAGAGATTTGTGAACTTAAATTTCGGGCTGTTGTTGTTCATTATTATCACTTACTATATTATAGCAGTTGAGGCAAAGCATTTTTAGTAATTAATACCACTTAGCACTAACATATGTAATCTGCATGGCTTAATCTTCTCTCTTCAATCACAAGATGCAGTGTTCATATCTTGTGCCCAAATAGCAACATTTGGAAAATATTCAGATTAACCCACAAAACGCAGGAAAGCAAATTTCGGATAGATGGAGAGATACATGAGAAAAGCTACTTCTGAACCGTCCATATATAATGTCTGCATCTCTGGAATGGCTACTTGCTAGATAAGAATATTTACCATGCCTGTAAACGCTTCATGACGCATTTCTGGAGGGACTGCCCCTGTATTGAGGAAGGGGAAATTTGTCCGCTTCAATGAGTGCAATATCATTCAGAAGAAGCTGGTACTGCATCTTTATCTCCTCCACAGTTTTCCCACCTACGGCCTTTGCTACATTGTGCCAACGATCCGGAGTATCCTTGTCATATATTGCGAGAGCTGTTTCAAACACCTTATTTTGCTCTTTGGTCCAAGTGAAGTTGGGGTTAAAGCTGCAAGATGGATTGCTAGATGCCATTCTTGCATAGAAAACACCGAAAAACTAGTCAAACTTAAGAAGTTTGAGAATGATGATTAGGATTTGAGGTCGTTGGTTATGATTTATAGTTGAGCAGAAAAGAACACAAGGTAGCAGACACTGATAAATGATGCATGATGCGAAACTCAGGGCCGTGTGAGAACTGAGAAGGAGAGATTATTAAAGATGGACGGTAACTAATTGACAATTTGCGATTCAAGATTTGCAGAACAACTCATTATTTAATGCTAATAAACATTAAACAAGGCTTAACCTGAAGCTGGAACGTTAATGGAATTGGGAAGAGAACATTAATATGTTGACCAAAAAACGTGCACCAATAGTTACATTTTCTGTACCTCATCTGTCTGTAGCTTCAGTGTTCTGTTCTTTACTGTAGAACATTAAGAAGTCTCGGAAAAAATGAGCACGCTTAGCAATGGCCATTGTTTTTAGATCAACTTGTCATTTTAAATTGCATTAATTCCTCGAATGCTATAAAGTTTCTGCAAGCAAACGGTTTCGACTTTCAACTTAAGATTCCTAGACTATAGGTCTGAAGAAACAGTAGTCATATTCCATTTACTGGTGATTTATTTATTACCCGTACAACAGGTAAAAAGGTTCGGAAAATTTATGACCTAACCCAAAAAAACAAAAAGAAAGAAAGAAAACCATGCCTCAATTTGTCAAAGATTCCAGCCCTATGATAGAAATTACAGACTAATTATCTGGTACGCTGCCGCGCTTTTTACCATGCCCTCTGTGCAGGGACGAAATTAAGGAGTGCGGGCTTGAGCAGCCGTCCTCAAACTTCTTAAAAAATCTATAAAGGCCCCTGAAATTTTTTTAAACTTGTATATGAAGTCCTAATTTTTAAATCACCAACATGTTTATCATTATCACATTTAGATATCAATTAGAGAATCTATTTAAATGTCACTAGTTAAAATCAACTCTTAGTTTTCTTATATTAGCAAAAGATTTTCCTGATGCCAGTTTTAGGATTCAAATCTTGTGCCTAATAGTTGGGATGGGAAGGATGTAAGGAAGGATACAAACTTATTATAAAACTAATCTTAGTATATAATTAGTATTTGTGTTTGGTATATACTACTCATAAATACTAACTATACAATCTCCTTTAAGTTTTCTTTGTAAAAAATATCCTATATATAGCAATTTAAGTCTTAGTTTCCTTATATTAGCATACATATCAGTTTTCACTTCAATATTTTATAGCATTAGTAGTCAGTATTACTTCTAAGAGTTTTTCTAGATGGTGCCTAGTAAGTATTAGTTAACAACTTAAATTATACTTAGCTTACCATATGATTATACACAATCACAATTATATTTACCCCTTGCATTTAGATGCTTACAAATTAACTATACTTTTTTTAAAAATTCACATTTGAGATCCCTCTCAACGAGTCTTTCATTAGGCACTTGCTATCCAAATCATTCCTTCATCAGATATGATTATTATAACTTTAAAATAATAACTTCAGAAACACTATATCAATATGCAAAATAAAACAAAAAAAGTATAGTTAATTAAATATTTTAATATTTATTCTTATTCTAAATTTATAATTTAAAAATTTATGATGAGCATCAGCTTATAATATGTTTATGTATTGTCCCCCCCCCCCCCAAAAAAAAAAAAGCCTCTGTGTTGTGTCCATATTACTAATGGTGTTGAGTCCACAGGTACATTTATGTGCAAGAAAACAAAATTTGCATGTACTAATTTTCTAAAAATTAATCTTGCAATATTAAAATAAGATCGTAATCTTCCGATTATGTTTTTTAACCTGAAACTAATAGTTACTTATTTTAGCTAGCTTATAAAGAATGTTTGTAAACTCTATTGGTAATTAAACATAATCTTTTTTGTTTCGCAGTAGCACAAACCAGATGGTACTTTTCCCTTCATATGTGGTACAGATTGTGCCTATGAGACTGGGATTGCAAAGTAGTAAAGGATACTAAAGGACAATGTTAAGGAAAACAACCAAAACCAAAGAACAATTTTGAAGCTGGATATTAATAAAATATTTGTATCAAGAGAGTGTCAAGGACCAAATCATTTAGTAGTGGCAGTGTAGCAATGAATGAATGTGAAGCAAAAGAAACACCCAATCTCAGAGAACAAAGGCAACGACAATGCCTGAAATCGAAATAGAAAATAGACCATAGGCTACCATGTTTGAATAGCAAATTATTTATACAAATTTATCTCTTTTGATCATACAGTATCTTTTTCAGAAAATTGTCCCAAATAATTATCTATCCAAACACACAGCTGTTGCTACTACTTTCGAAAATACACCCAAAGGGGAAATATCCTCAGGCTCCGAAAAATGGTAAAAATCGAAATAGAAAATAGACAAAGGGCGAGTATGTTTGAATAGCAAACTATTTATACACATTTATCTGTTTTGATCATATAGTATCTTTTTTCAGAAAATTGTCCCAAAATTTTTTTATCCAAACACATCTGTTACTCCTGCTTTCTGAAATACGCCAAAGGGAAATATCCTCAGGCTCCGAAAAATGCAAAAAAGGTCCCACCGAGATTTGAACTCGGGTTACTGGATTCAGAGTCCAATGTCCTGACCACTAGACCATGGGACCACTTGGTTGTGTGGGCTTCCCTATCCTATAAATTGACAACCTCAACAACTCACCAGAGAAATTGCCATTTACCTTTTTAGTGAAATTTGGAGACCAAGAAAAATATCCAGAGAATATAGGAAATTAGTGACAGCTATTCGCAGTTATTGAAACTTATGCGAATAACCAACCACTTTCCTTCAAAATCATGCAAATTTTGCAAGACACAAAATGCATGAAAATGCAAAAAAAATTTCATAATTCTTGCCAACAAAACATATGTAAAAGAAAAAAAATAATTAATGACTGTTTGGATGTGGATAAACAAACACTACCTTAATGAGGTTGTAACTTGTACTTTTAGATTCATCTTGATTTGTTTCTAGTCGCAACAACGTTTTTTAGTTTTTAAAATTTGCCTCATTATTCTGATTCTTATCAAGAAACTTCAACATTGTTTTGTGCCACAAATTATTAGCGCATAAAGATTTTTTTTTTGAAACAAAATTGGCATCCACTTTTTCCTTGGAGTACAAGGGAAAAAAAAGTAGTATTTAAACTCCATTACTTTGACGACCCGTTTCACAATCAAATGACAGATAGTAATTGACATTGAGCTTCCATATGCTCACTAGGATGCGTTTTATAAAATTGAACTCTGAAAATTAAAATCTGAATTTGAAGTATGAATTTATTAAATTATTAAATATTAAATCAGATATGTTTAAGTGTATATTACATTCAGAAATAAGTAAATACTTTATCACTTATTTTTTAGAACAAGTTTTTACCTAAAAAGTTCAGTGCCACTTAATTAATTCAGATGTTCTCTGAACATATTAAAATCCGAATTTATTAAGTTTAAATACTGAATTAGATTATTAAACAAAGCCTAGCTCTCACTAATTTCATTTAAGTCCGACTCTAAGGCAAACCTAGCATGTTGGTTTAGAATTTTATCCAAGAAGATTAACTTTACCATTTACTTAACGTGTGCTTAAGCCCTTGTGTAAGCATTTCCCATCTTTTGCGTCCACCGCGATTAAGTTTATTTACACAAATACAACCAAGAATTTCAAAACCTAATTCCTGAACCTCAACACCCAAAGCAGCCGCTAATCAACCATGGCCGCCACCGCCCCAGCTGATGACGATGATATAAACCCCTTCACGTCCATAATGCTACTCACCCTCCGTATCAACCACCAGAAGCAGAAGCAGAAGAAAAAACCACCAGAATCAGAACCCATCGTCCAAAGCTGCAATAACTAGTCAACAACTTCTTGACCAAAATAACTACTACCTCCATTCCATCTATCAACTCCCACAGACTCATCCGACAACTCCCTTCTCAAGGCCTCTTCTTTTCAGCTCTGGCCTTTCACAACCACTCTCTCATCCTCCACGATACCCACTCTCTCATCAAAGACACAAGGGCTCCGGCACTGTTCTTGTGGCAGTTGAAGTTTCTTTTTTCGACATTTGAGTATAGTTACGTCAATACCGAAATTATTTCTAGAGTATGGGAAAAATGTGAAAATGTGTAGGCAGGATAGGAACACTCCAAAGTTTTATGTTAGGAAATCATTTAAAGCTTTTGTTACGCAGGCTGTCTTAAGATTATTGTCATTCTTGTGCCTTATATATTTCATTTTATTTTTTTTTAGCTTATACGACAATGCAAGTAATTTTCTTCAAGCTGATGATTGTTGCATCTTTGAGTCGTCGCGCGCTGTTTTTTTCCAGATTTGGGCCAGTAAATGGGCCACTCTTAGCTGACATGAAGCCGCGGTGACTGGACTACCTAGGCCCATGAACGACCGTACAGCATTTTGCAGCGTCAAATCCGATAACGTTCTATCAGAAAATCATGACCTCCATTCATCTCTCAGATCTTTGGGGAAATGCCAAAATGCTAAGCATATCTAAGTGGAAATGTCAACAGATTTATAATTAGTGATCTCCAGCACAAAACGACACAAATAGTTCTTTACAAATAGATATATAATCCTTCGCTTTCAAAATAATGCAAATTAATCTCTTATATAAGTAAATCGCACCATTTTAGTCCTAAAAATCCATTTCAGACTACATTTTGGCTTAAAAAAAAAAAGAAAAAACGCCACGTGGCCATTACATGTTAGATATTTCAAGGACAAAAAACTTGCGTAGCCTTTTAATGTGCCTGTTTAAGCACTAATAGAATTGAATGATTAAATGAGTCGACACTTTTTTTAAGAAAATAAAAAAATAAACTAGCACACAAATTCTCTATTCTACATAAAATAATTCGACAAAGAGACTTGCAAATTGTTCTAGACGTATTTAAATTCAAAATCATCTTTATTAATAACAACAATAAAGAAGACTAAGTAGCAATTGTTACCTTTGTCCTTGCACTCGTAATTATGTGGTGTTCATGTAATAAATGTTTTTAGGGCAAAAAGTCTTCTAAAATGGGTATTAGGATTCAATCGGGGCAATCTGTATAAGTGAGGGACTAAGTAACTCAAATGCAATGTACAAAAGTATTCGCATCTTTTTCCTTATTGGTCCCTAATTCACATTCTGAAATTAGTGGTATCATGAGTTCATTCAAAGACTTTAGGTTCGAGTTCCATATCTTTCTTGATCTGAACTGAGGTAAAGATTGCTGAGTCGAAGCTGATGTGTCTACAAAGCCACTCTTGAGTCTTGACACTCACACAAGAATTATGGAGGATACAAACAACTTTGTAAATATGGACGACCACTTACTTATTTTATGTATATGTCATTGTATATATCAAGAAAAGGGTACTAGACCATTTTTATTTTACTGAACAATAGAACAGATTTAGGGATGGTCGCATAATTACATGAGCACCATAAAAAATGGAATGAATTTTAGCCAATCAAAGTTTCTAGGTTTATCCTTTCTCAGTGTCCCAAATGCAAGGAAAAAGATAGACTCGAAAACTATAGGTGGATGCTTATAATTGATGCACGCAGATCTGTTATTTCCCTCATGCATGCTCTTATTTTATGTAGCTAGATGGTACTCCTATTAGAATGCTTAAAACTTTTTATCGCATGATGACTTCTTGAAAAACAGTTGAGCATGTTTACCAAATTTATCAAAGGATAGACATTCACAACGGAACAAAACAAATTAAACCCTCCACCAATTCACTTTTTATTAATTGTCGTTTATAAGTTTGTTGTCTTCTCGATTGGTTTTCCACGCATTATTTTCTTTTCGAATTTCATCAATTAACTTGATGCAGCAGGAAGAAGAGCGCTTGATTTCTTCTTTTTTTTCCCCCTAATTTTTTGGCTTCTTAGTACAAAATATTCTCTATGGCATTATGCTTGACCAATCCCACATCACATCAGTTTTCAGTTTTAACAAGACAGAGACAGCCTTGTCGCAGCCAATTTCCCTTTCTTGTTCTCCTCTTCAATGCAGGCCATATACACTTCTACATCCTGCCACATTTCTCGTAAAGTAGACAAATCAACGAGCCCTGAGCAAGCAATTATTAGTACTTAATTGACAACTCCTATTGGATCATGAAAGTTACCAGTTACTACTCATACAAAATCCGGTGTTAGCAGAAATCAGAAGTTAATGTAGTACTACGACTGGTGGAAGGAGATTGGTGCAGTCAGCAGTTTTGATCATCACATTCAAGAAAAAGGTACCAAGAAGCAGCCCGACTGCCAGAAAAAGTAGTAGTAGGGGGAAATAATATCATATATATTTATAGGTGAGTTATCAAAAGCGAAAAAGCAAAAGATCAACTGAGCAAAAAAAAAAAAAAAAAAAGCAGCTAAAAACATGGGATTAACTCATTTTTCACTCCATCTCTCTCACTCTCTCGGTCTAAGATGGACAAAAAAAGAAAAACAGCTGAAAGGAAAGAATTTCATGATCCATAGCTTTCACCACATCACCATCACCAGCACACCACCCATGCCACGTAATCATATGGAGTTTGGAGGAGGCTTTGATCGATCATTTTCTTCCTTGATTTCAAACGTCTATTTTGAACCTTTCTTTCTCTCTTTTCTGGCTTTTTTCATCTGGTGAAGTCATGAACAAGACTTGGCCTATCTGTAACATTGAGACGCCAAGAAAGGAATGGAACGCCATTATCAGAGTCACGGTCATCATCGTCAATGAACCTGAATTCATTCCCATAAGCCGATGAAAGATACGGCATTTTCTGAGTCTGCGAGTGATGAACCCATGAACTGTTTAGCATGTGTTGAGAGTCCGCTCCGCCGGGTACACCATTAGTCCCACTGGTCGCAGCTGCAGCGGATGCCCTCCTCTCTTCCTTCTTAAAGCGAATTCCACAGGCATTACAAAGCGACTGCATTCCACCAACACCATCACTTTTAGCCTCCACAAAGTTCAAAATAAATAAACAAATAAAAACTAATCGTCCATTTTCACCCTTGTAGTAATACAAATATATGATTGCTTGATTAATGCCAAAATGGGAAAAAAATGGCATCTCATCACAGCCATTAAATAAAGTCTCCATATTGAAAGAGAAAATAAACGTGCTAGTTATTCCGTTTTTCACCCTTTAAAGAAACAAAACGAATGGTAATTCTTTTTTTAAACTGGTCATTACCTTGGGTCCTTTTGGGCCGTTTCTCCAGAGAGGTGTAGAAGTGGTGTCACAGTTGGCGCAGCGTCGAGCTAGGAGGCCATCGCCACCGCCAGAGTTGGAGTTGGTGTGACTGTTTGCGCGGCTACTTTTGTGGGACGAATGATGGGGAGAATTGGACGAATGTTTGGACTGTAAAATATCCCAGCAGAAGTTAGACATGTAAGAAGAGCGTCTTTTTTCGGTGTCATTATTGGTTAGACGAGTAGAAGGGGTGCCCAAGGAAAGAGTGCAATCAACAGAGGAAGACGGCGGAGATGATGCGAAGGAATACATATCAGCCGTTTCATCGAGGGTTTATTGTGATGGTTAGGCATGGAGAAGAGCATGGAGAAGGGAATTGGCTTGATGAGTGTGGAACATCCCACATGAACATGGCCCAGCCATGTTTCCATGAGAACCACCATTGCACCTATTACCGTGCATCATCGTTTGTTTTCTTTCTTCTTTCTTTTCTTGCTGCTGCTTCAATCTTTGGATGGATGAACAATCTCTCCGACTGGTCTTTGAATTTATAGGGCTAAGACAAAAGAATGAAAAGAAATACTCTACTAACTATGGGTTTTGTGAGAATGAGGTGGAAAAAAGGGTTGGAAATTGGGAGGGTTAATAATACTGCAGGTCAAGTTTGGAAAACGTTAATAAAGGCAGGGGCGGTACAAGTACGAGCAAATAGTAAGTTGAGAGCGATGGGTAATAATCAAATGGTTGAATGGGGGGGAGTAAGTTGAAGCTTGGAAGGAAGAGCTCGAAATGTTATATGAATATGATATATGAGTGTACGAGAGTGGAGAGAGAGAGAGAGTTGAGCTGTCTGGTAGCTTTCTTTTATTAAGCTAATAAAATGGCGAAATAACAGTCAGCAGCTGCAGCAGTCCACGTTGTCGTCAAATGAAACATTTTTGGAGTCCATGTAGAATATAGGCCAACGAATGTATAGTAAGACTGAGATATACAAAGAGGCAAAAACAAAACAGACGAAAAGGGTCCCAGGTTTACCACGTTACTGGTTTATTACTACTTGCTTGCTTAGCAGCAGGAGTAGCAGCAATAAACAGAAGAAAGACTGAAAGAGAGAGCGAGAATAACTGACGGAGACCGGGGGCTTTGATCAAAGATGATCGATCAGAGGAGGGCACGAGATGATATGTTTATGGCATGCTTTGCAAGTGCAAGTGCAAGCGCAAGCGGTCACCACTCCTCTTCTCTCTATATATAGTACACTGCCCGTGCAGTTGGGTCATTTTTGTTGGAGTTTAATGTTAGAGAATTCGGAATATTTTATACCGTAAAGGTGAAGATACGCACATAGAATATGTTAGTAGATGTTTGAAATTGATTCGGCCACAAGGTGAATGAGTTATAAAGAAAGAAAGAAAAAAAAAAACACACTACCGGTAGTATCGATCATCATGATGAAAAAGTAATTGACGTGTATTTATGATGGATTTTGCTGATGTTCTTTTAGGGTTAACACAAACAGCACCTCCGCTAGTTTCAAATGCCAACATGAATAAATCTCAATTGATTTTTAAGGGCAGTCTATAGAGCAATTTCCATGTTTCCGTATTAATTCTACAAATAGTGAGGGGTGAGGACAGAGAATTCAATAATCGGTCTTTGCAGAGCAAAGCAGTGGCCAAAGGGTGTGCTCAAAACAAAACAAAAATGTTTAGGGTTTTTGTTTGTGTTGTGTTGGGGGGGCCTGCAAAGGTTGGGTGATGATCAAATGTGTTAGTGTGTGTTGTGTGTGTAAGAGAGAGAGAGAGGGAGTTTGGGGGAGGGATATGATGGCTGGGGTGGTCATCGGGTAGTCAAAAGAACCCACGTGACTAGCGGAACAGTCTTCCATGGATGGATCTGCCTTCTCCGATCACGAGGCAACAGTCTCAAACCCAAGACATCAAAAACCTCTGTCCGTATCCGTATCTCTGCCCCTCTCTTGCTCTGTCACTGCCACCCTCCCAAGGAAAATGGAAAATGCCCCAAACTCACTCCGCCCCACCCTTCTTCAACGTCGTCCATCTCACGGGCCCAATTTGCCAAGCCCTTTTACGGAGCAATTTGGTTTTGTATCAGGTAAAAAAGAAAGAAAATTCGTACCCATTTTGCCTTTACGGCTACGGTGTTCTTCTTTAATTAGCAGAATCAAAGCTAAGTCCAAACACAATTTGAATAGGTGGTGATCAAAGGAACTCTCTGCCTCTCGATCCAACCCTTTTTTTTTTTTTTTTTTTTGAGAAAACGTAATCATGTTAAAAGTTGCATTGCACGCTCTTTCTTTTTGGTGCATCGGAGAGTTCTCTGGTTGATGCATAAAAACTATTTATTTGTGGATAATGTGAAAGCTTTAATCAATTATATCGGCCCTTTTTGCTCATCATGTACTAATATGCAATTAATTAACCCACCTTTTCAGGACATGTAATATTGCGGATTATTGTGTTTGGCTCCTCACTTTAGCAATTGAACTACTAGTTTGTTTTTGGGTTAAGGCATTTATTTACTAAAAATTGCACTACTAATAGAAACAAAAGTAACTAATTGACAACAAGCTACGCTAATCCCTTTTTCAGACCAACTAATTTGAATTATTATATTTGTGTTTGGATAGGAGATTATTTGAAAGGATTATTATAGTGTTTTTTTATGATGTTACATGTATGAAATTAAAAAATTGTAAATAAAAATTAATTAAATTTTATAATTGTAATACATTGGAGTGTGTTTGGATAGGAAGATTATTTAGAATATTTATTAAAAAAATATTATAACACTTTTTTTATGTATTGTATATGAAAAAAAATTATTAAAAAATGTACTGATGGTACAAATAAATCAATATATGTAAATATGATACGAATAAAATGCAATCCAAACTCGACAAAATTCCTATCCCTAGTTCATGATCTTGTGCCTGAAAATCTCACAGTAGTAGTAGTCTATACTATAGCAGCTAGTGGTAGATGGATTGAAGATGGAACTAGTGCTGGCGAGGGGTGTGGGTGTGGATATTGTGGATTTATTACATTCCCATACATGAATTCAAAGGGACAATGAGGAATCCTCTCTCCCAATTGTACAAAGTGCAGTTGCGTAGTTATAGGCCGTCCAATCCATTCCATCAAATGCACGACGGAAGCAGACACAAGTATTAGACGGATCATCATTCATCACCATCCCCGAATCAGTTATCACACGACCACTGGTTTCAGCTGACTACTAAATCAATCAACTGGCAGTAGCCTGGATTCCCGTGAACTCTCCCATTCCAACTGAAATAAGTGTCTCCTGCTCCACCTATACTCCTCCTATATTTATATGTTTAATTCCTTTGCCCCTAGTCATCCTCGCTCGTCATCGTCTCCTCTTCCCACTCATCACATGGTCGTAATTCGTATTCCATAAAAAAAAAAAACCAAAATGAAAGAAAAAAAAAGATGAAGATAGTAGTAGTTCATTTACCAAGCTAGCCTAACTGGTAATCTGTTGTTCTTCCTTTATTTTCCCTTTGAAACCAATCGCAATCCGACTTGACTGACTGCAAGTACGTACTCCATCTGTCCCGTTAAAAAAGTGAAGTCTCAAAATATTTTTCTTATTGAGAAAGTCACAACACATATTTCAATCTTCTTTTTTTTTTTTTAAATATAACTCTTTTCTCTGATCATATGCATGTTATCTATTTAAATTTAAATTTTAAATTTGCGGGATAAAATTGAAAAAAAAAATACAAACATCACAATTAAATTATTATTCTTAAAATATTTAAATTCCCAAAACAGGACGGGGATGAATGGAGTACTAGAAGTTCTACTTACTTAAAATTCTAATAATTTATCTCGATTTAACTTCACGGTAAAGTTAATAGTTGAGTTCTAAATAAATTGTCACGATCAACCAAATAGTGGTGGCACGAGCCATGTTGGTAGAGGTGGTTCCTATAATCTATCCAATTATTTGTGAGAATTTGGTTCAATGATGGACAAATAATTGTAAGCTTCTTTTTTACAAGCAAATGGAGTACTCCATGTATATGTAACTACTTCCAAAAATGGAATGCGTCAATAGTAGTAGTATTGTACTCGTGAATCAAATTGCCTGCCTCTGGTGAGCATCGTCAGAAGAATTAGAAATTTCATCAATGGAGGAATATGATGATCTAGTAGTAGTTGCAGTCGAGGAAGAGAAGATGCTTAGATTTGGCAGACGAATAAGAAAGAGAAAAGCGAAAGACATATATAAAGGTAGGATTCAAATGGGATACTCTGCAATCATCAAAGCAACAAAACGGTGTGTTGTGGTTTTAAGATGGAGATCTTTGACTCAAACAACAAGGTAACATATACACAGAGACAATAAAGTTGTATACTCCACCTTAAACTATCAAAACTCGAAAGAAAATGAATAATAATAATAATAATGATGATGATTCAGAGGTTAGCTAGCGTGTGACATACAACAAAACAGCGGATTTAATAAAAATAAAAAATAAAAAAAGGGACCCCACGTCCATCATCATGGCCCGAGCCCTGAACAACAACAAACAAACTCCTCTGGAATATCGATCGATTCGATCAAAAGATTCAAATACAGCAAAAACAAAGAGAGAGAAAGAAAGTTGGAGGGTGAGAAGAGAATCAGATCGTCTAGAGATTGGAGACTCATGTAGAGTTCGACAAACGGGACGACCACCGCTTTCCAAAAGATGCTCTCTCTCTCTATTCTGCTTTGTAAACTACGAAAAAACAAACTACGATCTACCCAAGACTTAACGACGTCGCATTTGCCCCTTCCTTATTATACTTGCATTCAGCTAATAATTAATTAATCCTAATTTTATTTTATTTTTTCATTGCATCCAATTCCTCACAATGGCCAAACCCTACGTGAATTGCACGCATGTAGTAATATGATTTATTAACGCTCGGCAGCACCGTGCAAGTTTTTAATTAAGCTGGTGGACTTGTTCAATTTATTACGGGTGATGTGCTATTCAAGCGCCGAGGATGAGAGTGGAGAAAAGATTGTCGTAGTCTCAGATGTCTATGAAAATTCTGGCATTTAATGCGATCTGTTTATACCCTTCTTTTTTTTTTTTTTAATTAATGAAACTCGGGGATTTGCTTAATCATGGCAAATGCAGCCCCCACGAACGCAATTAATTCTCACAGCCTTTGAGAGTTATATATATATGCGTAGAAAACACACACACACACACATCGGTCATTGGGAACGCATATGCATGCTTATTATTGTGCCTTCTGCCAGCTAGTAGCAAAATAAGTACAGTAACAAGGAACTTTGCACTTCGATATGATGATGATGATGGTATGTGGGCCGTTGGATTTTGTGGGACCGCCTCGGCTGGACCAAGTTTCCAAATATTGCATGCATATCCTATCATGTCATCTATCTCCTGCTTAACGCTAACCCGAAAAGAATCAATCATTAGCATTAATCCACGTTCCACGTGGACTTCAACCAAGTGATTTTTTCCCCTTGCTTGCATGCATGCATGCATGTATGCATTGCGATGCAATTTGTATCGAGAAGCTGAGAACTTTATGGCAGTAGTACGTATACAAACGACACAAGCCAAGAACATCTTGAAATCTTGGGAAAAAAAATTTTGAGAAATGAAAAATCAAGAACATTCCTCAAAAGCAACAAGATACAACTGGAATGGATCTCACTTCTCTTCTCTCTCTCTCTCTGTCCCTCTTTCTGGCTTTCCTTCTCCAGAGGGGGAAAAAATTAAAAACAAAAAAAGAGGGATGTATAGTTTGGGATAGGTCTAGTTATGTTCTTGTTTGCAGGATCTACTTTTTTTCCAGGTAACGTAAAAAGAAGCAGTAGTAGTTGTAGTATCTATAAGGTTTCTGGATGGAGTAAAGGTAAAGTAAGGAAAAGGGGAAGGGAGGAGCAGAAGAAACCCCCTAATGAGCCGACCTACATATGGAATGGAAATTGGAAAGTTGGGTTCTGGTCAAACAACAAACTACATCTAAAGAATAAACTGTTAACCTCGAATTGTCTCCTCTTAGGAGGTCTAGTCTTGTGGCCAAAGGAAGCTTAGATTTCTCCCCAACCCTTTAATTATTGTATTGCACCTATCTCCTTTTGTTTTCTCTTCTTTTAGTTCTCTTCTTTGAAAGTAATCATCAATGCTCGCTTCAGCCAAAGAGTTGGCTTGGTCATGTATGTTACTCGAGATCGTGGAGGAAATTTTTTTGTTTTTGGTTTTGGGGGACCAAAAACAAACCGTCATTTCTTCAAGCTAGTGTCCAGTAAGGATATTGCAATTTCAGACATTGGAAGGGACGTTCATTGTAACTTATGAAAAAACTTACACGAAGTCATATTGTTTTTGCTTTTTTCAGGGGTTATTTTGTGATTTCTATTCTTGTCTTAAAAACATTCAATTTTTAGGTCTGTATTCTAGATAAGATTACACAGCACCTTGAAAATACTTAACTTTTTGGGGGGGGGGTGTGGGATAATGCTAAAAAGGGTAGTTTTTGTTTGCACAAAAAATAATCATAACAATCTTTGAGGTTATTGGTCAATTTACCCCATAACAAACGATCATAATGTCTCATTTGGATTTAATAAAAAATCAATAAAAGTGGCATCTCGGGAATAATTAATGCTGTTAGCTTATAACTTATAGCAAGTCGCAATTTCTTGGTCACACTGGAGATTTATAAAATGACAATCCTGATACAAAATTCGATATCCTAAAGCCAGGATTGTGGCTCCAGGCTCATCAATTTTTAAATAAGGCATATCAGTCCCTAAAAAAGGAGGAAGTGAATGTGGCCTAATGATCAGGTTTCGGAATTTGAATTGGTGGAGTTTGAAGAAAATCTCATTCTTATTAAATTGTGGTGCTGATATCGTTTGGAACCCTATGGCCTATGCCATCCTATCATCACAACTTTGGTTTCTTCAATACATGATGAATGAGTTGAATGGATAGTTGAATTCCAGCTCATTCATCATAAGTTTCGTAACGGACTGCATTTGGGTCCAAAAGTGGATTAGCAAGAAACGAGGCAATACAAAAGTAAACAGTATGGGCTAGAGTCTTGGGCCTAAATTTGCCTACGTTCAAATCCTAGGTAGGCTGTCACATGCGTTTTGCTTAGTTTGAGGTATGCTCCTTTCTTCCTCACGGGGTTAATTTCAGAAACCTCGCTTGAGGTTTTTGACAATTTCACTAGGCTTCCTCTAAAGTTTTAAAATTATACAAATCTCCGCTAAGGTTAAGGTTTTGATAATAAAATTAGTCCAATTAAAAAAAATAACATTAAAAAAATACTTTAAGAAGAAAGATGAAAATTTTTATTCTATAAATACCCCTCGTTCATATATATAAGTTGTATTAGTAAAATAATAAAAAATTTTTGAATTTTGCCTTTCTTTTCTCTCCATTCTCATTTACTAATATATAACGATTAAGTAATTAGAGCACTAATTAACTATTAGTAACTAATTAATGAAAATAACTATTGAAAGTTTCTTTAATGATGAATGATGGGCTTGTATTTATAAAAATAACATCAATTGATATACCTAATGGAGGAAGGAGGCAAAAAAAGACAAAATTGAAAAACTTGTCTGTTCAAATAATAAGAATCATAGCAAACATCATGTTAAAAGAGATGACTTATTTGTTTTGCCAAATCTTGTGATCATTAGTTGTAGTTTTGTTTCTATTTGTATTGTCTAATTTATTAAATATGAACTTTTTAAATGGTGAAATGTCTGTATTAATTGTTTCTAACTTTTAATTAATTTTATTTTTTTACTAATATAACTTATAAACATGCATGAGGGGGTATTTATGAAATCAAAGTTTCATTTTTCTCTTTAAAGTACTTTTTTTAATTGGACTAATTTTGTTATTAAAACCTTAATCTCAGGGGGGTTTGTATGATTTTATAAATTTTCAGAGAGGCTAGTGGAACTGTTAGAAAACCTTAGAGGAGGTTTCTGAAAATTATCCCCTTCCTCAGAAACCTCTTGTGGAAAAACATACTTAGTTCATATATTGTGCACAACAAATTTAACAATGGATATCAGCAACAGGGATGTAGCTAAGGACCCCACGGGTAAGTAGGGTCAAATTTTAGTACAGATAAAATTTATTTAAAAATATAAAACTACTAATAATATATACAGATTATAATTGTACCCTATGAGTACTCTTTGTTTTTTTTTTTTTTAAAATGTTGCAAAATAACTTCATTATCAATTTTGTTAAATATATCTTTTTCAATGTAAGTAACTGAACCTCTTGAATTTTTTAAAATAATTTACGGAATCACCATCAACTTGATATTCTACAGGTTCTTTTATAAAATTTATCTTTACTCTATTCTAAATAAAAATTCACAATAACTTAATTTTGTATTATAAATAAAAAGTTTACCATCCACTTGACTAATTCTTGTTTGTGAAGACTCTGAAGTTGAAGAAAATGATTTAAAAAATTAGTTTTCTCACTCCACTCAAGAAAGTTCATCCCTTGTGTTTGGACATTTTAGATGAATTTATTCTTGAACTAACTTCCATAGATAATTTGAAATAAATTCAAAATTATTGTGATAGTAAAAATCATGGAATTTTCAATTTCGGGGTTAATGTATATAGGGAAAGAAAATTTGATAAAATATAGTGGGATCAAATAAGATGCAACTTTAAAATTTTCCAAATTTTCTAAGTCACTAATTTTTCAAAGTTAACTGGGGTCAATTGACCCCACTTGCTTCTATGTGGCGCCACTGATCGGGCAACCATGTGCATTTAGCTGTCAATTTTTATTGTGTAGTTTAAACCTTTCACCCCTCTAGCTCTCGCACCTTTTTACTCTCAATTATCACATACAAAATTTGAACATTGAATTTGATAGTAACGAAGACTCCTTATAAAATTCATCTTATAATAAGCTTTAGTGGTGAATAATTTACTCAGTAAAACAAAAAAACTAATCCAAAAGTCGATTTGTAGCCTCAACAATAAGAAATTCAGCAGAAGAAAGAAAAAAGAAAAACAAAGATGTCGGTACAACTACATGTACAAAAAAAAACAAAGAAATGCAAATGTTGTCCCTCACATTGGAACAACTACACGAACAAAAAGGAAAACAAAGAAAAAAGGGCTGCTTTAGATTGGAACGAAACGGTGTGCTCACAGAATGCAAATGTCTTAAATAATCCAAAGTCTCTGTTATCACATGTGAACTGAAACGGTGTCATATCGGTCATCAGGAATTAGGTTAGCCAACCTTAACCGGAAAAATGTCGGTAAACCGTAGTTGATCCACTTAAATTAAACAAATCAAAGCCGTAAACCAGTTACCAACCCATTCATGATTTGATACCTGAAGGCCAGTCGCCAAAAAAAAAAAAAAAGTTCAACATTTGGTTAAATCTTTCACTAATTACGGTGGATCTAAACCTCTAGAAGCCATGTCGGAAAGTTCTCCGGTGCAGGACAAAACAGTACCTCGTATTGGCTCCATCAAGAGTAGTCCATACTCCATAGCATATGCAATTTAGCGGTAGAATGAAGTTGGCAGTGTGGTTGATCTAATTAACTTCAAACCAGACCTTCCACAACGAATTCAAATTATTTATACATGGTCAGACTCAGATTAGTTCTGCATGGAGATTCCTAATACTAATTAGGAATAGTTAACAGTGACCGTACACATAGTCACAGACAACAAACTAAGATTTCGTGCAAGAAATTGTTTCGATCAAGACTTTTTTAGGCCATGTGGCCCAGCAATTTTATCTCATGACTTTCTTAAAGCTAAAGTAGCTCAAAATTATGGAACAAATTAATCCCTTTTCTATTTGTCCAGTGTACAAGTAACATCCGAAATGTTAATAATGCAGAGATGGATGTAGTAGCGTTCAGCATTGAAGCAGTAAAATCCACGTCTACGAGTTTCATGAAATATCTATAAGCTGCCTGCAGAAGAAAACGGTGAAATAAACTGCACGAAACCGAGATATCGATGTTCAAAGGGAGATCGACTGAAACAGCACACAAAACTTTACTTTACTTATGTCTGTTGCAGAATTGGTTCTTGCAGGACTATTAGTATTGTAGATGACGCAGAATATGTAAGAATCAGAAAAATTAAGCGTGTAACTAAATTTTGAATATTCAGTCGCCACTAATTTAACGTGATATAATTCGAACATATGATTGATAAGCGATAGAGAAAAGCCACAACCATTCACAGATTAATTTCTTGGGCTTTATTTTTTCAACTTTAGACGTTAATGGGGTAGAGTTACGCAGTTGCAAACGGGGTAGAGATATGGGGAACCGAGTGTCTCAACTTCGTCATCGCCATTTTGCATCTATGTGATATGGCGCCCACAAATCAACCGCAGCAACTGATAACAACCCGGCACCAAACCAGCCTTGTCTAATACTCTGACGTCTTCCCTCCTCCGTCTTAAATTTAAAACCACCGCTAGCTGCCTGCTATGATCACTCCCTAAGCTAAAGCCATCGACCTCCCTCTCCCATCTCTCTCTCTTTCTCTCTCGCACACACACTAACACACGCTCGCGCACACGCAGCGCCACTAAATTAAGATGGTTAACCTCGTAGCAATCCAAAAGCCAATGTTGCATGCCTAATGAAAATGGCTTGGAGTTGTACCTCAAACTATAGAAATCGAGTCAGGCACGGTTATGAACTTTTGGGTTCCAACTGAAACCGTACCAAAAACAGAAAAAGTCCAAAAAAACCACTGGCTCAAGAACGTGGACGAAATCAACCTTAATCACAACATCCTCAAACCTAAAACTGCGAAAGCCAGTAGTAGTTGTTAGTCCACGGCTTTGCAACTGAAGGGATCGTCACTTGGCAATTTCAAGTGGGTGCTTTAACGAAGAAGTATTCGTTTATATCCCCGACTTACTCTTCTTCGGCGGTTCAATCACTGATAGCTCGGACCGGTCACCGACTTTCCAGGCCGAGTGTTTGGCTAAGGGGCTTGGGAAGCTGGGGATTGAGGAAATGTACGGTGTTGGGATTCAGCTATGGTGGTATGGTGGCATTTAAGATGGCTGAGTTGTACCCGGACTTGGTTCAGGCGATGGTGATTTCAGGCTCCATTTTGGCCATGACTGATTCCATTAGTACCACAGCGTTGAATGAGTTGGGGTTTTCTTCTTCTTCTGAGCTGCTGCTGCCAACTTCTGTTAAGGGTTTAAAGGCACTTCTCAAAGTGGCTGTTCACAAGAAGCTTTGGTTCCCCGATCGGCTTCACAAAGACTTTCTTGAGGTTAGTTGAATCATTACATTTTTGCATGCAAAAATCTTTTTTCGTATATATTTTTTTGTTTTCTGAGCATTTTGTTCTTGAATTTTGAATTGCATGGCAAATTAACCTACTTTTTTTTTTCTCCTCTTTTGTTTTTGGTGAAAACTGGGGGCTGACTTTGCTTGATAACAATTGATAATATGTTAGTGGTGATGATATTTTGATCTAGTAGTAATTAAAGTTGATATTTCAAAATTTAGAGGTTTGAGTTTTAAATTTCTTATCCCATCTCCACACCTTCCTTGCTTATGGTTATCACGGGACAACAGAAGAAATTTTCAAAGGGATGGGTTTGTGGGTTTGTTTGTGTAAAAGAAAAACCTTGGTGGAGCAACTAGTCAATAGCTTCATATAATGGGTTTCCGTGTCCCATTGACACGTACGATAAATAAGCAATCTGAAGAAAAATACACCAGCGGTGTAACTGTCCAAAAGAAATGAGTCAGTCTCTTGTTAACTCTCTTTCAAAGATGTACATAATAAAATTTCAAGAAGAAGATGGGGCAGGTTGCCTACTACTACCTAGTACATTAGGGCCGCTGATATCTTAAAACCCACGTAATTGCCTGCAAATGAAGGACCATTGACAAAATTGTTTTCTCAAACTGTAGAGTAGACTGAGGTGCTAAAAAATGACGCAGGAAATGAGGTAAATTTGATATTCTATACAAAAAAAAAAAATTTTTTTTTTTTGAGGTTAGGTTAAATCATCAATCACGATAGTAGTGTCTGTATTATCATGAGTTCGTCAGCTTCTGTACCCTGTTTGTAAGTCTTGAATTGGTGGGGTAATGAGGAAGCCATTCAGTATTATTATTGATTCTTACCAAGCACCACAGCAGTATTTTGGTAAAATCTTGATTCAATATACTCACTCTGATGCAGGTTATGTTCAATAACAGAAAGGAAAGAGGAGAACTTCTTGATGGTTAGTAGTCAGCAACAAGGATGCTACCATCCCCACATTTACACAGGTGACTGATGAATTCTAAATTATTGAGGACCGACCACCTTCGCTAATTAATCAGTCATGGAAACAAAAGATAAACTGCCTTCTCGCTTGATCATTCCGTGATTACATGGGCAAACCAATGACTAATTAACGGTAACATCTTTACCATATGCCTCTCGCAGCAAATACATCTTTTGTGGGGTGAGAATGATCAGATTTTCAAGCTCGAGCTAGCTCAGAACATGAAAGAGTAAGTTTCCAGATAATTAGTTTTTCAGTTCATCTCCTATATCCCTGTATAAAAGCCACATCTCCTTCACTAGGTTTGCTACAAGTCTGACGTCCTTGGCCATGAAACATTTCCTTATATATATATATATGTATCTCATTCATGCAGTTTACATGATTCACTAGGATTATCTAACTACTACAGTATATGAAGTTAACAGTACTATTCCAGCCATTACGATTGCTATAGCGACTGATGCTATTTGATTCTATCTATCGTATCACTAAGCAGGCAACTGGGAGATATGGCGACGATTCAAGGCATAGGGAAAGCAGGGCACCTGGTTCACCTAGAGCGACCCTGCGTCTACAATAGGTGTCTTAAGAAGTTCCTTGCTTCCCTGAAAGCAGATGAAGCACGAAAATTCATCTGATTTTCTTAAAGAATTCATGTCCTCTTTTTTTGATTTCCTTCCTTTTGTTAACATTATTGTTTAGTAGTATTTAATTAATTGAATCAAACATGAAATTGGTGTGCCCACACTCAGGGGAATTGATTTCCTTGCATCTCCTCTTTGTTCCATTACAACAACATTTGACACATGGATACCAGAACAATTAAAAGCAAAGATACTTTTCACATATTATTAGTAACAAAAATTCACTTGGAAGTAGTCGATGGGGGATTTGAGGAAAAGATATCATCTGAACGACCACTGTATTTCTTCCAACGTTCTTCCTTTGGTTTCAGGAACCCAAAGTCTAACAAACACTACTGTGAAAGCTGCTACTAATGCATAAACGGCGAATGTTCCTGTTGAGATCAAATTAATATCAGTATATATACGAAATATGCATGTCTCCCTCTGTGTGTGTGTGTGTGAGAGAGAGAGAGAGAGAGAACCTCCGCTGCTCCATGTCAGTAGCAAGTTTGCCGTCATTGTGACCACTGATGCTGTGAGCCAATTGAACAATGTTGCAACACTGCCGCCAAGACTTTTGATGTTCACCGGAAGTATCTGCAGTTATCAATCCAAACACTTGAGAGAGGAAAGTTTACAATAACTTTTAACTGTCATATGAAATCAAATCCCCAAAAGAAGATTGCAGCACAACAGATAATTTCATTGAAGCTGCTTCCGGTAGAATGAATGCTTTGATTGCCTAAAATTCTAAGCAAAACAGAGTTTGGAACAAAGAGATTGCAAGCAACCAGCTGCAGTCTTCTTTTTGTTACCTGGTCAAGTTTGTAAGCATTGTATGGACAAATCTCAAGAAGGAGCCATTATTGCTTCAATTATTTGACTAATATTTTTAGTACCTATGAAAAAGTTATTACAGAGCTTTCAAACTTCGTTGTTGCTTAGAAAGTCATATTGCATTGCCTATCCTTTTCCATTTAACAGGCATTTCGTGATTTAAGAATTTGCCCAGTGCTGTAAAGCCTTTCATCTTTGTCAAGGAAACCTTGTTGAGACTAATAAATCTGCAATAAGGTATTGCAATTTTCACGAAGTGCACATTGAAGAGAAGATCAAATTAGAAGAACCAAAAATGTTGCGTGTCTTTCAGCAACTAGTCTCCATATCCCCCAAAGTCGAAGGGCACACGAATAATACTTCTTTCATTGTATGATGAAACAGAGTTCGTTTCTTTAATAGTAACTTCTTGTTTTCAGCCGCAAGATTGACTTAACCATACCTCGGACATTATAACCCATGGGACAGCTCCAAGCCCTAGAGAGAAGCCAATCACCAAAATCTGGATAGATAGTTTGAAAAAAAAAAAAAACTGAGAAATGCCTGTGAAGTTCACCAAACAATTAACACATGCACAGAGAGAGAGAGAGAGAGAGAGAGAGAGAGGATGTTATGGAGACATACCACAAAGACCAACCAATGACAAAATCCCTAATACAGAACGAGAATTTTCAGGTATGAAATCCTGCAATGGTAAGAAACTTCTGGTTATGGGGAAGAAGGAAATCATACATCATGGTGACACTGAGGTAAAAGATCTAACTTCTCTGTTCAAAAAAGTAGTGAACAAACTAGCATCAGCTACACAAGGAAAGCTTCAACTCTACTTGCCTCCAAATAGAATGCGATCGCAACAAGAAGACAGCTAGCTGTTGTCAGTGATGAGGATACCTGCAGAAACAGGTGACAGACTTCAAATTGTCAATTATTACAATCTTAAAAGAGATTGTCCCATAAAAATAACTAATCTTATATTCATGTGTCATATTTTTAGCTCTACACACCAAAAGAAGCACCCTGCGACCGGCTTTATCTATCAATGACACAGAAATTCCAGTTGCAACCACCTACATCAATTATGGGAAATTATCAGCAACCATAACCTTTTAAAACTTGAAAACATGTCATGCAATGTGCAATAATTCATTACTACCTGAATAGCACCAAGTCCAAAAGTTGCTGCTTGGCTAGATGAAATTCCTGTGCAGATTTAGATGATATGATCAAATTCTTGACAAAATACATTGTTTTACCAGCTACTGCAAATCCTAATTCCAGTATCAAAAAAATTCTTCTGACAAGTGTTGCACTAGTTTGGAAATGCTCTCTGATTTTATATATCAGAAGGAAACTATCTGGCTAAGGACCAGCACAGGCTAATAGATGTCAATTTCTCGCTAGTTATTGATATGAATGGTTCGAACTAGCATATACGCTAGTACAACAGGGTGAAGCTTGATTTTCTGTGACACTAGTTTAAATTTTCTGCATGCATGTCAAATTGGCTCGACTTAGGAGGTGTGTCATGAAAAACTGATGGAACACAAGTGGATATAACAAAATGGAAATTACAGGACAATTAAGTGGAAGTTCTAGGATTAAAAACAGACTACCAAAAGAAATCAGACTAATTTAGCTTAACATTACCACTTCACTTTTCCATGTCCAGAGTTGAGGAAGCTGCAATCTACCGTATAGTAAAAATTAATACGACCTTTTGGCCGTTAAAAGATCTTAAAACTAGATTGAGTCTTTGTCTTTGTCTCAATAACTTATAGCCAAAAACTCAAGGATGGCCAACTAATCAAACAGATCTGCATCAAAGCTTGATGAAAGTTGATTGAGTCCCAGATGAAGCACCTCGAAGATTTGGTCCCAAAATTAACGTTCGATTAGATTTCTACTCTTAAATCATATCCATGTTAGCCTTACCAGTGTTCAGGTATGCTGTAGTCTAGGATATAATTGTTAAGTCATCTAGTTCTAAACCATTAACAGGAAAAGACAAGGGTATGCAAAAAGAATAAGAAAATCAAATGGCACCAACAAGAGCAAAGATGCATAGATTTCTGCATGAACTGAAGCACTCTACATATCAGTATCTAAAGTTAAGTTGAAAAACCTTGTATCTTTAACCCATGTCATTCCAAAGTAAAAAAATTTAACATAAAGGAGCTTATATTACACCATCATCCCACTTTTCCCCTCAACATGCACCCCCCAAGCACATTTTAAAGACGACAAAAAGGCAAAGATAATAGAAAGATTCCAAAGCTGTATATATCAACTCATTAAGTTCCACTAAGTCAAGTTGGTTCATCTGCACAAGTGATGCATAAGCATATTGTGGATGCTTTTCATGGAAGACATATAGAAATGACACTCCTTTAGCAAATAAGCACATTTATATCCCATAACTATAACTAACATCAAGTGAAAACATGGACCATTTGCAGTCAGAAACAACAAATACATGAACATGCCTACAGCTTCTATTGCAATCAGTGGATGCTTTGGCAGCACCAATTCATCAATATTAGAATGCAAAAGTCTTTAATCATGTGAGATGCAGTAACCAAGAATTAATCCACATCTTGTGTCTTCCTGGATGTGCGCCATGCTAGCAAGACATTAGCCAAATAAATCTTAGGAGAAGCAAGGAAGCATGGAATAAGTGAGACAACCATCTACTGATATTCTGAATGCAATAAGGCATTTCATAATTGAGAACCAAAAAGCTGAACTCACCAGCAGATTTAAATATGTTGCTGGAATAGAATAGAACACCATTGATACCACTCAGCTGCTGGAGCACTAGTAATCCAATTCCAAGCTGCAAAACATGTACTGATTATCAGCGGAAATACATCCAGGGCCTCTAGAAAAGGCAAGTTTCCTAATTTTTTCAAATTCCCGGCCTATAAAAAATTCAGATCTATCACGAAAAATTCAATGAATTTCATAGAGCACAGTATACCATCAAAGGATACCAATATCGTCTTCTTTTAAGCTCCGCAAAATGTATAGTTGTTCTCTTGGTTGATGATCCCACAGATCTCTGTAGCAAGGAACATGCTTGTAATATAGAATCAGAAAACTCAAACAGGATTTCAAATGCAAAAGATAAGCAAACATTAGCAGATCTTGCATAAAGCTTTCAGTTTTTCAAGTTTATGTGCAGTAACTAGAAAAAGAAACTAATTGCAATACCTTGATCTCATTCACTTCAACTGAGATGTCTGTTTCAAATCCACGCAAACTTGTAAAGAAGTTTCAAAATCTTCATTCAGCCCCATTTTAGCCTATGACATAAGGCAAGAAAGGATCAGCTAAAACCAAATCACAAACAAATCAGTTGGTGTTTAGTTCATAAGCATACCAACCAACGAGGAGACTCGGTATAAAAAGAGACAGGAATCAACAGTGTGCAAGGCAAAATTCCTGTAAATAAGGTTTCAAGTCAGAAACAGCTACACAAAAGTAATAATCATAATATTGAACTAAGATCTTCAATGTGTTACGTCCGACTTGTCCAAGTAAATCAAATCTATGCTCAACATGTAAAAGCAGTTAAATACAAGAATATCCTCCTCCAGGAGAAGCAACAAAAATTTCAGGCTCTAACTAGCCTTATCCAAGTACTTCATCCTAATTATGTGCAAATGCACTAGAAAAACAGAAGACATTGCACCAAGTATCTAGTCAATTGCTAAATTTTAAAATTATGACTTTCAGCTATACTTAGTGCTCAAAACGGATCCTCTTTCAAAGCTGCAGAAAACTAGTATCCTTCGCTTTCAACCAAAAAATGCTTAATGTCTGAAAGATGAATGGCATGCTTGGCTTTGAAAACAAGTATCTCCACTTCCACTCTCGGCTAAGAGCGAGAATCAGGTACTGCACACAAATTTCTAAAACAGCATGCCTTCTGGGACAACTCAAAAGTTGATTTTCAGCTCACAGAAATTTGATACAATTTTATCACAACTCACCTAGGACAGCAAGCACTCTCCAAGGCACAAACATTCCCAGTAGATAGGCGAGCATTATTCCAATTGTGACTGAAAGCTACAGAATATCGCCAAAAAAGTTCAAATAACGGATGTTTACCATCAAATTTGATTACAAAGTAAAGAGGGATTGACCTTAAATTAATTGATTTAGACGGCAATGAACAAAACGAACCTGATTTACAGAACCCAGGCTTCCCCTTAAGTTCTGAGGCGCTATCTCTGCTATATACACGGGCACCTATATAAAGCGAAGTTCTTAACAAGTACCATTTCCTATAGTATGTCCAACTGATAGCTAAAGACTATGTTGTAGAAAGGGATTTACCGTGTAAGAAATAATCCCCACACCGAATCCTTCCAACAACCTTCCCAGGAATAAAATGACGAGTCCTATACGATATGTCATGAGAGTAAGAAATATGTTGACTATCAGGTAAAATTTGGACACATTCTATCATCCAATGAGTGCCAACTCACTTTTGCAAATGAAATGGCAAGCCATCCAAGTATATTAGGAATTGCAGCTATCATCAATGACTGCATTCCAAACCTTAAGAATTTAGAAAAAGAAGATGCATGTCGCACAACTGATTGTGCAAATTCAACAGATTTAATATAAAATTTCATACCCCTTTTCGTCCAACGTATTCAGCAATCTGCCCGCTTGCAATTGCACCAACCATTGCACCCACATTGGCCAATGAACCAAATACTGAAAACTACAATCACATCCCACCAAGAGACTTTATCAATAATAATAAAAAAAAAAAAAGGAAACAGAGGAAAAAATAAATAGTTTGAATAAGAAGAGATGGACCTCTGAAATGGTGAGTCCCAGATCATTGATTATATCAGCTTGCGTAGGACTCGAATATCCACACTGAAAACCTCAATCATATAATTGCAAAATGTCAAGTACATTGTTAATATAATGGCAAGTGAGATAAACAAAATGCTATGGAAAGAGGTGAGGAAGTATACGGTGAATCCGAACTGAATGGGTCCCAAAGCGACGATGGATACACAGAGGAAAACGGAAATGGATTCTCTGATCATTTGGGCGGAGGAGCCATAATGCTGGACTGCCTCGACGCCATCCTATACCAACTTCCGGTATGCAATAAGGGCTTCCGAATCCCATCTTCCAATGCCGAATCATCTCTGGAACTCATCGTATTCCCAGCCTCGTTAGCCTTGCAGAAAAAAAAAGTTTTTATTCTACAAATGATAGATTTATTGATGAAGATGTAGAAAACGGAGGCCGTTTACAACGGTCTGTCTTCTTGTTGTTTGTCTGAAGAAATAAAACGAGGAAACGTCGGGAGTGGCGGACAAGTGAGAAGAGAGATGGGGTGTAGGCACGTGTCTAGTTGGGGGTGAAGACACGTGTCTAATCCAATCTGGGCAGAATTATGCTGTGTGGGACCGCGTGGGCTCTGTTGGGGCTGGCATTGACCGGCCGGTAAATTAAGCGCTCCGATCGGGGAATGCTCACCTGGGACATGAGCTCAACACGTCAGCACTAGATGGTGCATTAGCTGTGCTTAGTGGGCCAATCATAATTCATGTACCCCAAGCAAGTATACAGATTGGATCCAGACACATATATACATTCTTGGTTTGTTATATTTTCGTGATTTTATAAGCATATGGAATTTTTGGAGTTTTTTTTTTCTACTTTTCTTTTGAAGGACGGCATGTGGAGTTCGAAGAGACCATGAATCATACTAAAAATAACTTGCAAGGAAAGAACAAAAAGAAAGAACTTGCAAGTTGCAAATTTGCAACAGATAAAATTTAGTACCAAATGAACTCTATATTAATGTTTAGTGGCATAGGCAACTCGTGTGGTTTTGCAATTTGGACTTTAACGTGCTTTTAGATCCTCCTCATGTTGTAAGGTGTGCCATTCTCAGTAATCATAAGTGGATAATTATAAGAATTCTTATTAGCGATTTATGATATTAAAAGTATATTCTAATCGATGATAGTGATCGAAATTAAATTTATTTAATTTTTTTAACAAAAAATTGTTAAAATCCTCTAATACTTGACTGATGAACTCGTTAAGTATTCTATACATACAAGCGTGGAAATTTTTTTTGCCTTTTTTAGAGTTGTACAGAACAACTTTGTAATGAGATCAAATATATAGTTTATTTGACAAGAAAAGCTAATTGTGATTAATTTTGACAAGAAAAGCATTTGCAAGAAAAGTAATTTCATAAAAATTGATTGAAAAAGTCCATTGACGATTTTGCATCTCTGCATACGAACTACACAAAATTCTCAAGTAAAAAGGAAAACCTTGTACTACTAGATTAATTCTTGTCGTTATGTCCACGGAAGATTTGACCCAGCGAGGCAGGCAGCTGTTTGGCCAGTCTTGCCATTAGCCAATGACTCGTCACTACATTTCTAGATTGACTTTTTACCTCCAACAAGAACCAATAATAGTAGAGAGTAGAGACTAGTGTACCCGACCCGGTACCCACCCCCCACCGCAGTCAAAATGCCCCCCTCCAGCCCAACATCATCACAGCAAGAAGACCAGGCCAAGAAAACAACAGCACAGGTGAAACTTCTGCCATAACTACTCCCAATTCTCAACCCTCCACCACCAAAACCACCGCTACCCCGGCTGCCGTCGTTGTTATCCAGTCCCCTTCAGCAATTCTTTCCTCGTCTTCCACCGCCGCAGAACGGAAATTCTAGAAAATAACATTTTGATCACCGCCGCACATATGGGTGAACAAACCCAGGTACAGACCCAAACCCAATCTCAATCGCCGGCATCGTCTCAACCTAATTCTGATGTAACATCCGCAACACAGCCCACTCCTGTAGCCGACGTCTCCATCAATGCCGACGTTTCCCAGAAGCCCTCCAATCCTTCCAAAATACCTATTCGACCTCAAAAAATCCGAAAGCTGTCATCTAACCCTACTTCCACCATTGCCACCACCCCCGTTGTTCTCACCGCCGTTAACTCCTCCTCTATCTCCACCTTGCAGACTTCCGAGGCCAAAGCCCTACAAATTACTGATTCTTCCCTCCTCCCCTTCTGCATACCTATTCCGACCACTGCTTCCTCCTCCTCTACCACCACCACTACCATCACCTCCACCTCCGCGACGACCAGCACTGCTGTTACTTCCACCACAGTTTCCACACCCACGGCATCTACGCCCAAGAATCGGAGGCGTAGTGCTGTCCAATCAGCTAGGGTTCTGCCCCAGATCATCAAACCCCTGTCGGCCGAGGGTGAAATCAATGCCGCTCTCCACCACCTCCGCGTTGTTGACCTTTACTTGCTACCCTGATTGATACCCACCAGCCTCCGGCATTTGAGTCTCACCGCTCCCCATTCCTTGCCCTCACCAAGAGCATTCTCTATCAGCAACTCGCCTACAAAGCAGGCACCTCAATCTACAATCGCTTTGTAGCGCTCTGCGGTGGCGAGACTGCAGTTCTTCCCGACAATGTGCTGGGTCTATCTGCTCAGCAGCTCAAGCAAGTCGGTGTCTCTGGTAGAAAAGCCAGCTATTTATATGACCTCGCAAATAAGTATAAATCTGGGATTTTTATCGGATGAAACTGTGGTCAAAATGGATGATAAGTCATTGTTTACCATGCTATCCATGGTCAAGGGAATTGGGTCATGGTCAGTTCACATGTTCATGATTTTTTCACTGCACAGGCCAGATGTTTTGCCAGTGAGTGATTTGGGAGTGAGGAAAGGAGTGCAGATGTTGTATGGATTGGAGGAGTTACCTAGACCTTCACAAATGGAGCAATTATGTGAGAAATGGAGGCCATATAGGTCAGTTGGTGCTTGGTATATGTGGCGGTTTGTGGAAGGAAAGGGATCACAGAATGCTTCTGCTGCTCCTTCTGTAGAGGGTGCTAATGTGCAGCCATTGCAGCAAATTGAGCCTCAGCAGGATGCACAACAGCAACACCAATTGCAGCTTCTGGAACCCATCAACGGCATGGGGAAATCTCGGGTAGTTGATATTTTGCTTTAAAAATCTTTTCTTGCTTGTAGATAATCAACTCATATGTGTTTTCTGCACTGTGTTAATGCATCATCGTAGAAATTTCTTGTCAGATTAGCTACATGTTGTCATATATGCTTTTTTGTTTCACATGGTAAGCGGGTCTGCAAGGGGGAGTATATGCTAGGATAAAAATGTTATCAACTTTGATGCTTATCTGTTCTAAGATCCATGAGGTAATCTCACTAATTGGTTTCAGAAGGATGAGTTGGTGTTACCTTGTTCATGTGCTTGGTAGGTTGGAATTATATTCCATTAATTGATGCCATTATTGGGTTTTGTCCCTTTTTTTTGGTTATAAAACATGCAAATTAGGTTTCCATTTGCTTGTTCGATGGGGAGCAGTTGTGCCACTAGGTATGGTTGAATTGAACTTGTTTTACATCATTAACGTTATTGTAATTACTAAGAAAAGGTTATGGAAATGGCTGGAATTATAAAACTTTGGTATTGTTTTTGAGTTGTTTATAAATGCTGAAAATCACAGCTTGCGGGATAGGCCATCACTCAGAGGTTTCCAGAAGTCCTTTATTACTGTTCTAGATTGAGTCACTCATAAATGCCAAAAGCCACAATGCTCTAAACTGATGGCATAATCAAAATGATATAAAAACAAAATGCGTTTCATTGTGTTGGGGGCACAACATATATGAATTCACTAGCTATCGCCAACTGCTTTATGAGCTTATGTCTGAGCCCTCTTACTTTATGTGATGCAGTTGTGTGTTTGTATACACAAGTTTCTCTCTATCCCTCTCTCTCAAATGGATGACTACATTTATGAAATAAACTGTTGTTTAATTCGGAACTAGCTTTTCCATTATTTCGGTGAACAACCTACAGTCTAACCGGGGTATTTAAACTTAGGGCAAATCTGGCACAAATAGATTATTGTTGTTTCTTCTATTTACTTATGTCATGTTAGCTGGTTGTTTCTTGTTGCAAGCGTCTGCCTTTTGCTGCCTATTTACTGTTTCTTTGTTTTGGTGTGACCTTTTCATAACTGCAAATTCAACATGAGTTGCTTGAATTGTTGTTCATAACTGCAAAATTCAACATGAGTCGCTTGAATTGTTGTCCATAACTGCAAATTCAACATGAGTCGCTTCAATTGTTGTTCATAACTGCAAATTTAACATAGTCACTTCAATTGTTGTTCATAACTGCACATTCAACTTGAGTCACTTGAATTGTTCATCATACCTAGATCTTTTAAATTGTCTGGCTCTTTATTTTTTTCTTTAATAAGTTTAGCTATGGGTTTTGTCACAGGAACTGTGATTTTTTTTTTTTTTTCGGTTTTGGCTAGTCTGGTATTTGACCTTCCTGTTTGGTTAATTAAAACAGAAAGAAATAGTTAATGCTGAATGTGGATTTTTCATTATAAGATATGCCTCTTCTTAACCATTTCCCACTACCCACCTTTTGACCTGTATAAATAGGACATGATACTTGTAGTTGATAACTCATAGGTTCTTGAGTCGCTAATGCATGGCTTCGTGTGTGGCCTTGACATGCTGGGCCTTTGTGCAAGTGTTTTGCATTTATAGACTAGGTTTTTGAAAATTTCACAATGAAACAGCATTTTGAAATGGTAATATTGTTCACATTTCTTTCCGATATTTGTGGATGAATGACCGCAATGTACATTTGACTGTAACAGTGATTCTTTTTATGGTGAAAACAAAATTGTAGTATTAGTATCCACATGTTGACATTTTTCTTTTCTGTTTAATTATTCAAATTCCATTTTCCCACCTTTTGCCTGTTCATGAATGCGGTATATAGAACCAAGGTTTCTGTTAGCAACTTTAGAGCATACCTCAGTAAAATTGTTGACCACAGGGTTGATTTAGGTGACTTGCATATTAGGATCTGTATTCCATGCCCCAAAAAAATGGGGTATTTGGTCCACACCCACGTCATGCTTAAGTTTCTTATTCATCCAAGTTTCTGGAAATGTAAGTAGAAGGTTGTGGTTGGTTGTGTTGTATATTCAACATTGAAGAGTTAAAAAAGTTTACTATTGGTTATGCTGCTAGTGCAAAATTTGTTGTGGTTTCGTGCTATCAGCTCTTGTAACATGAACCCTGGTGATGAAGGGAGCTATTTGTCATCTTAAATACGAGTAAATTTGGTTCCTGGACTATGAATATATGATATTGGCATTGCTTCACTATCTCCATTCGCCTTTTTGTCTGCTTGTCAATTTAACCTCTTCTCATGAGAAAGGTTGTGCCTCTCATTGACAGAATCAAGAAACAGGTAATGCTGTGGATCCTTAAATGGGATAAATCCTATTTGAAAGGAGATGTTTTGTCATAGGCCATAGTCCATAATTAGTGAATGACGTTTTTGGTAACTTAGGTTACTAAAAGCTGGTACCACTTGACGCTTTGCACTTCCGTCCATTGTTCTTTATGGATACATGCAAAAAGTTTTGATCTTATAATTCACAAGTACATTGACAAGTGTAACCAGATTTGGTCTTCTGTTGTAGGGCTTGCATCTGGGGCCAATGACGAGGAAGAAAGTGTTCTGTGTCATTACATTAGGAATTACTAGTCTCTGTCTGATCCATGGATGTAAAGAATCCAGTGCAAGGGTTTGTTGAATTCCGGAAGAACCTGTCGTATATAGCTCCAACATTTTATATAACCTTGGGGGCTGTATTTGTAGAGTATAGTTGCGAACTTGTTGAACAAGTTGTGCTTTTAGGTATTGAGGCTTTTATTGATAGTTAGGAAAGGATAGCTTCCATAAAAGACTGGCATCAGGAGGGAGAACCCCTCAGCTCTTGATGCAATTGTTTTACTACTGCTCTTACATTTTATCAACGTATAAGCTTTATTTCAACACTTCGTATTTACCCATGTTTGTTTCTTGTGGTGGACCAACCTCAATCCCAAAGCCAACATGATTTGACTTTACATATATGTATATATCATTTGGCAAACAAAATGATAACTCGTGTTTTCTTTCTCGTTTCTATTCTTGTCTGTAAAGTAAGGTGCAAATGAATAATCTAGTCAGAGCCAAGTTTTGACTAAATGAAATGGACCTCGATTAAAAAGTCCCTTTCTTCATCTTAAAAAGTTAATTGTGCAGTAGAATTTCTTCTTGTCAAATTTTTTAAGTCAGAATACTTAAAATCTAAGACAACATTTTGCTTAAGCGTCCAAATTATACAGCTATTCCAAATTTGTTTGTCTCTGTCATTGATTAACCCATTGCTCAAATTACGATTAGTTTTACACCCAATATACAAATTACGAATTCAGCACCTAGTGATTAATCATTTAGAACATATTGCTCAAATTACGATTTTTAGTTTTACAATCTCTAAATTAACCTCTTTCTCATAGATTATCCAACATAAGTGGTTAGCCGTGGGTTAAAAAATGTGTTCACTAAAAACGTAAATTTTTTTTTTTTTTTTTGTAGAAAACAGCAATCCAAACAAGAGGGACTGAAGTAGTCAAACTTTCAACGTTTTCATTTTTTTCCTAGTAAAAAAAACAGTTAAAGTGAATTTATCTTTGATCACTTTCATAGATCAAGCATGCTTCATATAAGTATTTTCTATTTGACGCATCTTCTGCACATGCTATGTGTGTGTGTGTGTGTGTATATATATATATATATGTAGTTGTCAATTATGGGTCTTGCCATTATCGCATCTTTATATAGTGTTGTGGTGGGCTGTGGCCTGTAGAAAGGAGAAAGAAAACCAAAACCATCTCTGGCCCAGAAATCCAGACATTTTGCAAGAGGGAACTGATGGACTTAGTTCAAGCCCAATACATATGTTACGATCCAGTGCACCTGCAAGCAGCAATCCACTTGATACTAGTGGCAGAGAGTTGTCGAAACAAAATTTAGAAAGACTGAAATAGAGGCTGAAAGAAGCCCGAAAATTTTGCTACAGAAACGACACCCTGAACATGATGATTATGCTTGCAAATTCTTAAATTTTTTGGTCATATTGCAAATTCTTATTCGGAGTAGCGTTTTTTTTTATTATTATTCTTGAATATTTTAAACTGAAAAACAAAAGAAAACAAAAAAAAAAGGACGGCAAAGAGATAAAAAAGATGAGAAATTGGTCATATCAAAAATTGACAAGGGCATGCGCATCTTATCTGGATGTTGGATTGCATGCATCATACTTTGATTTGAGGAAACTCATTCTCTTCATCTTTTTTTTTTTTTGGTCCACATGCAACTAAAGCACAACAAAGACGCTTTCATCCCAACTTATAAAAGGACATGGAATTGTCGGAAATTCAAAAGTATGGTATTCTTTCTAGGAAAATCTGTCCTATACTATTAACAATGTGATTAGTCTGTCATATGTGTAAAGTTTAGAATTTCAATTAAACTATAAAATGGTGCGGCATGGCGAGTGTTTAGATAGCAAATTATTTGGGATAATTTTTTTCTAAAAAAAAATAAAGATACTGTAACATTGTTTGATATAATGTATATAAAATAAAAATATGGTTAGAAAATATGTTCATAATACAGAACTTTGTACAAATAATCCACTGTCCAAACAAATTTGCTTGTAAGAAAAATTTATAATTCTTTCAAAACATGTTTAGAATTACTAGCAAGTTTGTCCAACCAAATGATTTATCGCATGCAGTTCGTCACGCGGTAGTCCATGAAAAATCTAAGAGATTTTTATTTTTTTTGTCTGGGCTATGGAACAATTATTTGAAGAGTCTAATAATTAGTGTTTAAGTCATGCGATATGGTCAACCGGACATAGTAAGAATCCCAGGTGCCAAATCAGAACTCTTATCAAATACAATTATTGGGCTCCACAATTTTGTTTAAAAATATCTTCATTGATAGAGGACTGACTGCTCGACTTAACATGTAGCTGTTCCATACCATAATAAAATTTGTCGCCGAAAGAGGGTTAATTGAATTTGAAGCAAGAATACAGAAATGGCAATTATTTGATAGAATATTAATTGGAATATTATTTGGAATAATTACTGTAGCACTTTTTATGATGTAATGTATGTGAGATAAAAAGGTGGTTGGGAATATAAAAAGGTGTATTGATAATTGTAATGGTGATGTCAGCAAATAAATTTGGACAAATAATTTGCTGTCCAAACAAAGGGTTCAACTTAACCATTTATCTTCTCTGCTTTATCTTTCGGCTGCGGATGAGAGGTTACGGTTACTTAAGAGAAAAGAGAAGTAATTAATGCATAATGTATTCTAAAAAAATCAATGAGCATATATGAAATTTATTGATTAAAGATAATTTTGGTATTTGAGTAAAATATGCTCTGATAGGAAGATAGTTGCTCTAGCACTATCACTTACCGGCATGAGCTAATTCATTTCATGTAAACTTGCCAATGGACTTCAAGTAAGTCTGCTTAAAGATCTTCAAAACATCTTAGATCCTGTTTGGAGTTGTGGTAGTTTATAAAAAATATTTTTTTTTTACATAAGTAATTTGAACAAAAATGCTTCTACGTTGTCAAAATTAGACTATTTAAGTTACGGAAAGTTAAGTTACTTTTTAAAAGCTTTTTATTTTTGGGTATAAACACACCGCAACCCCAAACGCACGGTTAGACTAACATTCTCAAAAACTTGGATAAATTCTTTCAAGCGATAATCAACCAATTGCTACATGGTAAATATTAAGTCGGAGAAAGTAACGAAACGGTATTACATATGTCACCTCGAATAGTGTCCCAAAGGGTGGTATACTTTTTGCGTGTATTGGGAGACTTTTTTTTTTTACTACTCCTTTTTTTTTCTTAATACGGCTGCCATGAAGAGACAATTTGTGCCCTGTTTTTCCTTATAGTTGAAGAGACGGTGGTTGATCTGTCAACCAAAATATCACATTATTGTAGGATGTTTAGTCGGATACACACAGTGGTCGGAATTGCTTGGATGAGTTTCAACCAAACTCAAGCCCATGTGTCGACACAAAAGTGAACAGATGAAATGTCAATCGACTTTGCAAAAAATGGCCAGTTTCAATCTAATTATAATTGGCCCTAAAAAAGAGGTTTATGCAATACTGCAATATTAAGTAGTGTTGCTCGGTCCCATAAATATTAATGTAAGTAAACGTAGTTAAAAAGGGTAAGTAAATATAGTTAATGCAATCATTTTTGTTTCATCAATAGTACATATAGTTTTGTTTTTATAGTTCCTACTAGAATAATTGATTAGTGGAGCAACATATTTGTTGATAGGATTTTTCTAAAGAGGGTCTATTCACACACATAAATTACTCATACATTAACAATTACTATCCTTCCTTACATTTATACATTATTCTTAATTAACTTTATTTTTCATAAATTTAATACCTGAATTACATCATAACGAGTATCCACTAGTCACTTGTTAAACAGACCCTTGTTGACAAAGATGCACATTAAGTATAAGTATAGTAGTAAACTGATAAACAAGCAATCCCCTTAAAAAGGAAATAAGTTGATAATTTAGGATATATATAAAAGAACAGTGAGCCTACATTACTTGGGGGTGGGGCGGGGTTGGAGTAGTAAATATAAGGGATAATTTCAGAAATCTCTCCTGAGATTTTTGACAATTTCACTCACTTCCCTTCAAGTTTGAATAATTACACTAACTTCCTTTTATATAGTAAAATGACTATAATATCCTTCACTTATAGATAATTCCTACAAAAAATTCCACAACTAGTTTTTCATTCTAAAACAATGATTGCCACACAAAATAAACTCTTATTGTCTTTCTCCTATGTCTTATGGTCCACTAGTTTTTCGCAAATGTCATCCACACAACTATCTAATACATCTCGAATCCTTATTATTATGGAAATATATCCTCTCTCCTTTTTTTTTTTGTAAATATTATTGAATTGATATTGCCAAATGACAAGTTGCCGAATCAAATTTTTTGTCAAAATAAACAAAGATGAAAAGGATGGCGGTGATACAGAGTACAGACAAGCAAATAAAAGTGATAGCTACAAAGGGAACATGAATTAAGGAAGATTACGTTATTATACCGATTATGTACGAAGAATTTTGGGATATAAAAACTGCAATCGAATTTGCCAAGAGACATGAGATGTAGCCTCTAGTGTTGCTTTTTGGTTGCTTCGTGTTGGTATTCTTGGTGAGTTAGATTATTTTAGCATCAATAAGGTTGCAGCTATTTGGATAGTGACATTAGAACATTGAATTCAGGAAAAAAAGAGGCTAAAGATTAGATTAAATGCAAACTTTAATTGTCACAGTTGATTTGGATGGGAAGCTTTGAGGCGGCAATGATAGGTTGTTAAAATTGTAAGAATATGGGGATAAATCTGAAATGATCTATTAAATTTGTTTATGTGGTGGTTATGACATTTACAATAGTTGCAATCGAAAAAAATTTATTGGTGAGTTTTTCCCTATTCTAAGTAACAAAGAGGTATTTTAGAATTTTTGAGAACAAATTTAACAAATTTGTCTATATTGTTATTGAAATGCTAAAGGGGAGCTTCTTGTAGTAATCAAAAACCTCCCTTCTGAAATTATCCCTAAACATAATACTATCGTCAAAGAAAATTGTTCTGCAATTATGTGATGTTTTAACCGGTGCCCCAAACGACTCGGCCATTTCACCTGAGAAACGTTAAAAATCGATTGCGGCTTTTTAAAATGAGAAGCAACTATTGCAAAAATGGAAAAGATAAGAAAACTGTTAAACGATACTAGAGTCGCGATATGGAGTCTAGCACAAGGCACGGCTAGCTTATTCAGCGGATGAATCATGAATGACGGGGAGTTTACCCTGCAACAGTGACAAGTGCCCCATCGTGCCCTTTTCTTCTCTTCTACTACTTCTTCTTCTTCTCATCTTTTTAATGCACAGTGTTTGTTTGTAAATGATTATCTAACATTGATGAGGCATCTGCAAAACTAATTGATTAGTGCATTCTGGAGTGTTCCTTTTTTTTTTCTTTTTTCCTTAGGGTTTATTATCAGAAAAGCAGTAACATTTAAAATGAAAAAGAAGAGGCGCAGGACTTTAGTTTTTGCCCTTGCACTTCATTTGCTTATAATTTGCTTGCCTCCGTTTGGCTTTCCACTTTCTAGATTTCATAAACTCTTTACAATTTCAGTCCAAACGACTAAAATATTGTTTTAGGGAGTGAAATTAGAATTTTTTACCAAATTTGTCCTTTGTACTACATGTCCAATGAATGACAAAGTACTACAAATCAATTAACAATTAATAAACTTTAAGGAGTATAGTTTATAGGCAACTACGCATTACCTATTTAAAGTACCGGTTCTTTATGGGTATTTTACTTTCCAGATTTCATAAACTCTTCAAGGACAATTTCTTACTACTTTTTCTTTTTGTTTCATATACACATTTATCTAAAACAATGGAATCCATCCAAACACTTTTTTTAATATAATAATGAAAGTTATCTCTGACCTACATGATCCTATTCCCGCAACAATGCGTATGATTTTCACGTACAATTAACATTCAAAAGAAATGTTCCAGATGGGGCAGATATTATGCTAAAATATCTATCATTATCAACAGAAAGCCATGATAGACCTCAAGCTCACTTTTTTTTTTTTTTTTTTATAAAAATTTTCCTTTTTCTTTGAAACAGGAATAGACATCAAGATAAATCACTAGCTACTAGGTACACCAAGAAAGACATTCCACCAAAACCTCCAGCATTACTTTTCAAAATAAATGGTTGACTCTCGAAAAAATCTTTTTGTCCATGAATTAATAACAAAAGATACATCATATTCGTGTCAAAAATGGTATAATACACTCAATAAGTTGCACGTAAAGTAGAGTATTTTAAGACGTACGACGAAAGTTACGTGAGTATATACATCAAATCGTAGAAAGAATATAATAACTGGATCATCTACACTTAAAATCAACTGTGCCTATCCCGGTTAAAACAGCCGCAATTCAAGCATGCCTGTATTAGAGGCATTGATGGGAGTAATCATGGGTCTGTTAAACGTGATTAGACTGTATATATATTATATATATATATATATATATATATGTATGGATGGTGATTGAGAATTTAATTGAGAGATGAGATTGGCAGCTTCCCATGAAACTCTCATCTTTTATGATCTCCCGGCACATGATTTCCAGTCCCACTATTTTGATTCCACTTACAAATCAATCTACGTACAAAGCGTGCAAATGTTGACGTGACTTGTCCATGATCTCAATTAGATTTGCCTTTGGCAAAAGGGCCAAGCAAGCCTTCATATTATTGGTCAGCTGCACCACCAAGCTTTAATTCCAGTACCAGTTGCATAGTACCAGATACCTTTTGATTCTCAAGCAAGATTTTAAGGCTAAATCCCACGCATGTCCAAACCTCTTCCTGGTTATTTTTTCGGCGTCACTAGATAAAGTCCGCCTGTTTGTGCAGTCAGTTTTCAAAGAACGAATACAATTCTCATCTATATCAACTTCATTTCTTTTATGCTAATATACCGTGAATGAACCTTGACAACTGAATTCAAATAGTATCTATTCATGGCTTCAATTGATCGGAAAAGCAGCTCTTTACTTCAGCTGGAAAAGAACCAAGTTTCAAGGTTGATAAACACAAGCTTAATACGTTTTAGATAAATGTTTGCCCTGCAGGTGGAGGTAGAATTTGCAAACCTCGTAGTGTTTGGATTGCAATTTTTCTGCTACGTTTTTTGCGAATTTATTGTGTAATCGTTTTTTATCTCACATATATCAAATTATTACGGTAGTAATTTTTCTAAAAGAAATTAAAAAAAATACAATGCAAACAAAGACAACAGGAGGGAGGGGGGGGGGGGGGTTTGCTGTTGAATCGCAGAATTTGCTGACCAAGTCCCAACGGTCAGAAATTATTTTAATTAGATCGAAAGGAGACAAAAAAAGAATCATAAAGAAATGACAGAAAGGAAAGCAGCAGCAGCAGCGGCAAAGAGGAGGAGTTAATCGAAGTTTGAAAGTCTACAAGATTATGGTCGAGGTTTCGCCACGAGTACCCACGCCTGCCATCTTGTTCTAAATTAATCATGTCAGGGAGATACGCTGATCCACCCCTTAATTAAATACTTCAAAAGCTTCAACGCATTTGATGATTATAAATGAACTCCGCCTACTAATTGCTCGGAACTTGTTCCCTAGCCAAGAAAGGCTAGTGTGGAGAAGAAGACTGGCTTCAACCTATTTCTTTAATCTTTCATTACTATGAAATCCAATCCTGTCTGCTTTCTCCCAATTAAATATGACGAGTAGCATTGAGCAATTGATTAAGCTATAATTGGTTAATAACCCCTTTTACATGTAACAAAGCAATCCGTTTTGGGCTGAGTCAGGAGGGAACAAAGCTACTGTTCTCCCACGCACTAATCTTAAGTGTTTACTGTTACCACTTTAATTAAAGCCAAATCCGATGTTTTTACTCTTTTTACGTTGTGATCCCTTTCTGGTAACATTCTCGTATATAAAAATTTCGGCTGGCGGTTCTGCTTTCCATTTTTAGTTACTCTAGGTTATCGGCTGAGATTGCCATTGGTAAAATCACTAAACATAATCTAAGTACGTGTCCAAAGCCCCCTTCCAAGGGATCTTTTTGACTCATCAACCATTGAATAATGTAAAGAATTCTCAGATGAGTTATCAGTTCCAATTCCATGGTCTGCCTATGGTCGTTTGAGTAATTAGAATAGGGTTCTAATTCATGCACATTGCAAGTACTAATTCCAAGATTATTTTAGTTTCAAAAAAAATTTTTTCAGTACTTCATTTTTTTAAATAATATTTTGTTTGCATCATAAATACATTTTTAAACAACTTTTTTTTTAAATTTTTTAATAGTATTTTTTATCTCACATACATCACATAACAAAAATGTACTGTAGAATTATTTTAAACTCAAATAAGTTTCTATTCAAACACATTCAATGAAAGTGAAAAAAAAAAGTTTAATTCTTAAAAAAATTTTGTTTACAATTCTAACACGTAATTTAATCAACCACAAATTGAAAAGAACAGAAAGAAAATGTAGATTCTCTTAGGAGCATTTTTTTCTCTCCCCATCCCCCACCGGCCCCATGCGTGTCTGATCCACTTAAATTGCATATAACAGCTCACAATGCACATTTTGGACACGATTGTCTCCTTAATTGGTCAAGAAAAAAAATTTAATAGCTCACTCTAGCAGTCCCAAAATCAATCAAAACGACTTTGAAATGAAACTAATAAATTTAGCTGAATAAGGTTAGCATCCAGACAAGTGAACAAGGGCAAAATTGCATGGCCAAAAGGGCATAAAATAAAATAAAGAAAAGAAAAAAATGCAAAATCATCTAATTTTTTTTGTCACAACAATGATAATGCTTTTATAATTTAATCTATCTTTTTCTATAAAGAGGAAGAGTCTAAAAAAAAACTATATAAAGAATTAATAGGTAAACAAATTCGACTATATAAAACGGGTATTTTGACCAATCCCTTAAATTCTTTTTTTACTTTCAACGTATAATTCAAAAGGAAATTTAATTCGTTTTTGGTGACGGGCTGAGGCAATGGCTTTTCAAAGTCATATAATAACCACGTGACGCAACTCCAACAGGAACAAACACAAGTGGTATCCCTGACACCTCCATTTAGTTGCCTACCCCGCGCGCGCGCGCACACACAGTGTACGAGCACATTAGCCAGTAGTAAAGGTACCACACGTCGATAGTGTCCCACGAAGGATGCAGACTGCAGTGAAGGACAAGAGCAATTCTATTCTAGTCTCTACCTGGCTGGATGGTTGGATGGAAATTAACCAACAGTACCTGGCTGATGATGGTTTAGTACCAACAGCATCTACCATCACAAGAAGACTCGGATGCAGAGAGAGCTAAGGTAAAGCCACATGTTGCACAAACATTGCACCACCGGGTGTTCCCACAGCCTTTTTTTTGCAACAAAAAAGCACTCTGCTGCTACATACATTACAGAGAGAGCTCCTCGAGTAATATGAGAGTGTGAGATTATTAAGCTACCCACTGGGTAGCTAAAAATAAAGAAGGAAAGAAGGGAATCTGACACTAACACTGACGGGACCAAAATGCTGTGCTCTGGACCCATCCTTCTCACTTTTATTTCACTCACGCTGCACAACATAAAGATAAAAAAAAAAAGTCTTCCTTTCACGAATTCATATTCTTTTGTCACAAAACGTAATGAGGAGAAATTAATTAAGAAGATTGCTTAGTACTTTACGCATTTCCGCAACAAATACATTATTATTATTATTAACCCTAATTGCACCATGTTGAGCCAGGTCTCACCTTCTTTCTTCCTTATGGTGAGATTTGCATAAAGCACTCCCCTTATTAGCTCATCATACTACTAAATGCGGTAACCCTCTGCAGTTATGTTTGTTTTTAAAGGGATTTAGACCCCAAAAAAGCGCTCCAAGGAAGGATTTGTCTTGTCCCATCCCATCATTAACATGCACACACATCTCTTTCCCCTTTCTAATTCCAGGGATTGCAGGATACATACAACACGGAGGGGGGCTAGCGCGCTGAGGCAATAATAATGGGACAATGGACCAGTGTGCAGGTGTTTAGTGAGTACGAGCATGACTTTGTCGGTTGTTTTGTAGAGTGAGTCTCCCACTGTCATCGGTGTCCAGTACCACCGAGGTTACCTCACTCTCAACTTGGAGTGCATTTCAGCTGCTCCCTTTGATGGATGGATTTTATGGGGCTGGATGGCTGTTGGGAGACACAAGCCCTTCCTTTCTTTTGTTGCTTCTAAACCCTCTTATCACGTCCATCTCTCATTTTCACTCACTGATTATTCCTCCCAAAACTCCTCCTCAACTTCTATAACTTCGCTCGGTACCGACTGCCAAGTTTTTTTTTAAAAAAGTTTTTGCTTAGCTTCAAGGGTCCCATGTCCAATCTAATCTTCTCATCTCTCAAGTGAATTTCAAGATTCCTCTAATTTTCTTACTCTGGAGTTTCCTGAAATTAATCCCTTCTAAGCATGGACCTTTTAGACCATTTCTGTATCAAATACTACCACTAAATCGGCTTACGTATTGAGGACGAGGTTGAAAAATTAGTGAGATGGGACCACTTGGTTTAGCACCAAAAACGTCCATATCAAGCTGAAAAGAAAGCACAAGTCTGAGATTACTTAGTTGATTATCATTTATCTCTTTGGTTTATGTATGCTCTGGGGATTAGACTAGTCGAGTTGATGCTCCGAGAAAATTAGTGATTAGCGCAGGTTCACAGTTAGAGAGAAGCTTATGTTTTGCTGATTATGATGAAGGTAATCTGAGAGAGAGAGAGAGAGAGAGAGAGAGATCAACAGCCGAGGTGGTTCAAAGATCAAGGATCACTACTGTTACTATCAAAATCCATGGAGCCAAGAGGGCAAGAAAAGGATATAGGCAGCCTCCCATACTCGATGGGTTATAGTCCACCTGCATTCACCAATGAATCCTCAACCAAGCCGCCTTCAGCTCCAACTTTGGATAGAAGAAGAATTGATGCCGGCCGCGGAAGTATCATCCCTATCACCCCCAGTCCTAACCAAACCCTAGATCAGCAGCAAAATCCACCACAACAACAACTATATGCAGATAAAGACTCGAACCCAGATCCAGATCCAGCTCAAGTTACCAATGCAACCCCCATAAGTGGTGCATCTAACTCGAAGACAGCGACAGTGGCAGCTCAACAGCCGCCACCAGCAGCAGCAGCTTCAGGAGCTATTACAACTACTCCTGGCTCGTCGGTTCGATATCGCGAATGCCTCAAGAATCATGCAGCAAGCATGGGAGGACATATTGTCGATGGATGTGGAGAATTCATGCCTAGTGGAGAGGAAGGTACTCCTGAAGCCTTAAGGTGTGCAGCTTGCGATTGCCATCGCAATTTTCATCGGAAAGAGAGCGATGGCGAACCACAAGCCGGTACAAGTGGCTATTACACACAAAACCATACGCCCAGACTGCACAATAGTGCTCATCAGGCGACACTATTTCGTACTCAACCTCAAACTTCTCCCATTAGAATGCCGCCTCAGCATCATCATCATCAGCAGCAGCATAAATTTGCTCATAGTTATTCCCATGGTTTAACCGCTAGTCCGACAGGTCCTATGGCGCCTATCATGATGACTTTTGGAGGAAATAGCGGAGGAGCTGCGGCGGAGTCCTCTAGTGAAGATCTCAACATGCTTCAGTATAATGCTGGAGGACAAGTAGTGCAGCAAGCGTTCTCGGTGTCGAGAAAGAGGTTTCGGACAAAATTTACACAACAACAAAAGGATAGAATGAATGAATTTGCTGAGAAGCTGGGGTGGAAGATCCAAAAGCAAGATGAACAAGAAGTGCAGCAGTTTTGCAGTGAGGTAGGAGTAAAGAGACAGGTCTTCAAGGTTTGGATGCACAATAACAAACAAGCAATGAAGAAGAAACAAATGTAAGACAAGGGCTAATCCCCTTTCCGAGATTCTTGAATTTTTAGCGCAGAAAATATGAGATTGTGCACAACCATATACATAAACTGATTTCGGTAGATTAACCAGTGGTTGGGTCGCTGATCACTGCTTGTTTTCTTGATATTTAGATTATCTAAGAGAATTAACCACATCATCTAATACGGTTTCATATGGTATCTAATTTGACATCCTATATTTCTATGTATCCCAATTTTAGTTTCTCCTAAGCTCAACACTCTTTTTATTTATATCTGCCCTACCTCCAGATTACTTGGTCAGTAGTCATCTGTTAACTCGTAATTGTCAGCATTAATAGCACTCTACGTCTTAAGCACAAACTAAGAGCCCTCAGACAAGAATCTTGTTTTGGGGAAACCCATGTGTGTGATTAATGCATCTTTGTCTTTCTTTTATAGTGGTTTAATTTGTTGTTTTATGTTTTAGCCTTCACCACTGAGAATGAGTTGAAATATGATAATCCCTCGTCAATTTTACAGCTGGATGGAAAGACTGTCTAGGTTTTAGTAGTTGATCACATACTGGCCTGGTCAGTTGTTTGCTTCTTTGATCTGGTCAAAATTACTTGGAAACTCCAAAAGCACGTACAATAATAATAAGTCTAGTTCACTAGATGTTAGTTGTTGTATTACAGTAAACAGATTAGGGCACATAAGGAGAATTTCTTAAAGATTGAATGATTACCCAATGATTGGATAACCCTAAACAAGTAGTTAGGTAATCCTGTGTATAATATACAGGCGGACAGTTTCCGGAAGAGATGAATTGTGTGCCTTAATCATCACAACATAGGAACTGAGAGTACAACCGTCAGATTTAGTCTGTGAAAACTAGATTTTGATGCAGTAAGTGAGACTGGAAAGTGAGCTTATGATTATGAGATAAAAGATATATTCCAGCGGACGATCCAAGAGGGGAAAAAATTGCAAATCCTCTCCATACAGGAATATATTTCTATTTTCCTCTTAAAATGTGTACTTTCAGCATGAGTCGCATGGAACAAACTAACTAAAATTGAACTCATAACTATGTAGACATAAAAAATAATAATGTTAAGAAACTTCAATTAGAGAGTCAACCGTGTTTTGAGTTGGGTATTCAGTAATCAGTGAGTGAGTGAGTGAAATTCTCTACTAGATCATAATAAAGTAGGACCAAGCCACAGGCGTTGGCCAAGGAAATCATATTTCTCGCCTGCCAGAGCCTGGAATAATTACATAAGATTTGTTGATCTCTTAAAAAAGACATAGATCTTAGTTTGGAAAAGTTTCTGCTATTGCTGATCCCTATAGCAGTGAACCAGTGCGCAATACAGGACAAGAATATTAAGATATCAACAGGCGGAAATCAGTTACCACCCCAAAAGCCAAAAGGACTGAAGTGGAGATGATATGGATATATTCTTTAATGGGAACAGCCCCAAGCACCTGGAGGTCCTAGACTGAAGGACGGCAAGGTTTTTTTTTTTTTTTTTTTGTCTGAAGGAAATGGAGGAGGGTAAGTTCGGATTACCATTCTGGAGTCGTACATTGAAGCTGCAGAAAGGGAACCACTGTACTGGGAATTTGACGCTCCATCAGGTGGTCCAAACCGTCAAACTAAAATGCCCTTGTGTAAGTATTCTACCTTTTCTCGTTCAGTAAAAAGAATGTGTATCATAAATTCTTTAGCTTTGTAAATCCCTATATCGTATCGTGTAGAAGAAACTGAATCAGCTGCATTAATGCTTTGAAGATGAGAGAATTCAAATATCTACCACTTTTTATAGCGAGTCAAACGCACAACTTCAAATTTATAGCGAGTCAAGTTCATTTACTAACCGTATAAAGGACTGGGGCATTATAAATAAGACAAAGTATAATTAGTTTAACCTACTGTTTATACTCATGACCAGTGTTTTAAAAGAAAAGCAGTTTTGTAGGATTGAATACAGCATCATATATTAAATACACCAACACCTACGATGGATTATTAAACGCGTAATCACATCGAGCCGCCTAACAGACAGTAAGATGACATCTTCATTGCGAGCATGAAAAATCTAGTCATGGCAGAATTCTAAAGTTCATGTCCCAGAGCCCTTCCTACCTTTTTCACCCCCTTCTTGATTTACCATGAGTTATTTTCCTCCAGTCTACTTCAAGGAAATGACAAGGAAATGGCTGATCTTTGTGCAATCTTAATGGACGACTGATGAGTGCTAGCACTTACTAAGCATTACTAGACAGGCTACCAATCCCTACTTCTACCCTAGGTCCTTAAATACCATTCAGGAAAATGAATCTCTTTGCTTTAACAAATTGCCTATCAATGAACTAACAGTCATCAATAGCCAACAAATGGTGTTTAAACACAAATAACAAGGCATCTCTGAAAAGGAAGAAAGAAACATGGAGGAGATCAAAAAAAGAGAAATTGCGACAAGGTCCAACTAGCTTAGATGCAGACAAACATAAACGATAACTCATGTTGTGCCTTAAGGGGAATAAAGAACTATAGCTTGCTGAAAGACGCAAGATGGATGAAAAAAAAAATTGCATACCAGTGCTTAAAGCTGCTTTAGCACATAGCTATGACTTATCTAAGGAATGAAAAGTTAGAAGATAAAAAGGGAGAGGAGATTTTCACCTAAACATGCTCGAATAAACCTGATTGGATATAAACAAACTAGTAAAGCATGTGTCACTCAGAAGAGTAGCCGTGCTAAGCGTTCTTCAAGAAAAAATGTTGCAAACTGCTCTACAGCTCTGCAGTTTCACTCCTCATTAATTCTCCTATATCACCTGTAGCTTGTGAGGCCTTCTCTTTGGCAGCTTCATAGCTTCCCTTTGCATCCTTAGTCATGGTATCCTTGGCATTTAGATAGGTGTCGTGAACCTTTGACTTGGCACCTTCATAACGACCCACGACTTCATCTTTCATGCTCCCCATTGCATTATGCATTGCCTCTTTGCCATCGTTCGCCTTGTCTGATGCCATTCTAAGGGTTGGACCTGTCTTATCTGGAGCAAAGGCAAACGCTTTGGATGCTTTATCTTTCAGCTTCTCTTTGGTGCTCGTAGCCAAATCTGAAGCCTCATCCATGGCCTGACCTGTCTTATCAGAGTTGTAAGAATAAGCATTCTGTGCTTTATCTTTCCCAATTTCCTTGGCATTGCCTACCATGTCTGACATTTTATTCATTGCATCACCAGCTTTATCGGAGGCATAAGCATAGGCATTGTAAGCTTTATCTGTAGCTGCCTCTTTGGCTTCACTACCCATTTCTGAAGCTTTATTCATGGCATTACCCACTTTCTCTTCAGAAAAACCATATGCATCGAGCATTTTTCCCTTTCCTCTCCCTTTTGCTTCATGGGCAATATCCGAAGCCACGTTCATGGCTTCACCGGCCTTATCAGAGGCAATATTGTAGGCATCATAAGCTCTTTCTTTCCCTAAATCTTTGACATCAGCTGCCATTTCTTGGGCATTATAAGCCTTATCAGATGCCATGTGCCTAGCTTGATCGGCCTTCTCTGAAGCAAAGTTTTTAGCATCTCTCATTTTCTCATAAGCGCTATCTGCCATGTCACCTGCCTTTTGAGAAGCATACTTTGATGTCTCTGCATACGGAAGGAAAAGTCATGTAATTTCGTGTTAAAGAGTTGTCATTTGATATCAGGGGACAAGAGAGTATTTACCTGCCGCTGCAGAATTCATGGCATCTGTGGACTTTGATGCAGCATCCTTGGCTTTATCTGCCATTCTTTGAACTGTATCTTTCGTGTTATCCTCATCCAACCCAAACCCCCTAAAGGAAATGTTAAAACCATATGATAACATGAACAGCATTGAGAACTATGCCGACCCTTTAAAAAGATCAGCTTTGCAAGAACACATCAAACAATAAATGGGCTGATGTCCAGTAAGCATTTGCTCAACTAGTTACAACAAGCAGACACAAAAATGTTGATCTTGTTTACGGGTGCTACCCTTCTTTGGGATTGCCTTTACCGTAATGTTTGTACTGTACGTTTATGCTACCCTTCTTTAAGGACTTAACCGACCCAAAAAAATGTGTGCGAGCGTGCGTGTGTATGTGGTCTATTTGACATCCTTTCATCACCAATATGTTCACCTTCTGATTAAAAAAAAAAAGCAAAAGAGAAAGGAGGGCCAAACTTCTCTTAAATTTCACTCTACAAAGGAACTTCAGAATACAAACAGAAAAGGAATTGTGGCAACTACATCCATGTAACCAGTGGCATGCCAATCACGGCACAATACGGACTCAGGCCCAAGTTACAGCTTCACTTGCAATAAACATTTCACCGATCAACAGGATAACTCCCTCCTTTTTTTTTTTTTTTGATAGCAAGATAAATCTAAGTTTAAAATAAGCCAAGGAAATTGGAAAAACTCACGCTTGGTTGCTTACCCCAAAATGAAAAAAAAAAAAAAAAAAGGCTCACGCTTGGCACATGCGTGCTAAAATTGGAATACTCACTCAGAGAACTTGCCAAGAGCCCAATCAGCCCAAGAATCAGTCTTGTCCTTGGCATCTTGCATGGCCTCCGAAGCACTTTGCTTGGCCTCTTCGGCCATGATCTTAATATTTCCAGTAGCCAAATTGGTTCTTTCTTTAGCATTTTCCATCGCCTCCTCACCCCAACACAAGGGTGTTACTGCAGCCAGCCACAGTGCCAATAACACTGTTCTTTTTGCCATCGTTGATCTTTACCTTCTCTCGATCTTCTTTCAATTTCCTTGTACAAGAATTTTCTGCAAAGTAGAGTTAGGATCCAAATTTTGGAAGCAATTGATCTTAAAAGGAAGTTGGTGAAGTTATGATTCTTTTTGTTTTCATTAAACCAACAGCGAAGTGGGGAAGATATATATATATCTATATATATATAGATAGAAGAGAGGAGTTGTAGTAGTAGTAGGATGAAACGTGGCGGTTAAGTAGGAATGCATGAGGACCAAGTTTCATTCCAGTTTTGCCACGTATTTATAAGCCAAGGGTTAGACCATTCTTTACCGTATTTTATGCTCTTTCTTACAGTTCCACGGGATTTGCGCCTCTCCACACATCCACCACCACTGACGGTCACTGGTGGCCGGAGAGGAGCCATCGCAGTTCGGAGTGTCTGGCCGGTTAAATTCAGAAAACTCGTAGTACCTTTACTGTAGATAGAGAGAGAGAGAGAGAGGAACGTGGTCATTTCTGATTTTAAAAAACAAAAAAGTGGTCTCACAGATTTTCAACAATTTGTTTTTAATTTTTCTCCCCACGTATTGAGTGACAGGTTTTATTTACAGAAAAATCTTAAAATATTTATCTAAATACATTTATTCGGCAACCAACTTTTATTCAACTACTCCATCCCAAGAAATTAATAAAACAGTACGTACGTACGCAGAAACAAGTCAAGCGTAAGAGCGCAATGGAAATGAAGCCAAACCGCCGGCTCAACGAGGAGGATGAGGTCTACAGCAGCTAAACTCATTCTAAATGCAATGATCACTTGCTATTTCTCACTACTATTTAGTAGGAGTAGTAAATTAATCATTAGTGGATAAACCAAAATTTGTATGTTGAAAAATTGTTCTCTCGCACTGGGATCTTAGTAACATCCGCCGCAACTCTATTCTACAAGAAATAAATTCTAGCTCTCATTCTGCAACTTTATCAGGTTCGCCGTCTCCCGCTGCAAGTTTAACCCGCTGGTGATGCTCCGCAACCTTGTAATCTACCATCTCCTTGAACAGCTGGGAATCCAAAACACAGTCTGGCCGCCCGTACACAGCTGCTTGAACGCTGGCCATGAGCTTTGCAATCTCACGGCCAGAGAAACCTTCAGTTTTTTTAGCAGCATCTCGGATCACATCGTCCGATACATCTTTCACAGTTATTTTCTGCGCTCTCTTCTTAAACAAATGACCCCACTTAGACTCGTCTTCGCTTTGATCCTCACCACAAAGGTACTTGTTCAAATAAAGTTTCAGCAGTTTGCAGCGCTCCTCCTCCCGGGGGAGGGGGAATTCAATAACTTCGTCAATGCGGTCGGTGATGGCACTGTCAAGATCTCCGGGCCTGTTTGTTGCAAGTACAAGAACGATATCCCTTGACTGGTCCCCAGTTCGAAAGAGCAAAGCATTCAAAGCACTCCTCTGAGCTTCACTCATGTGAATGCTATTGCGCCTGCAGCGTATTAAAGTTCCATAACATGAAAACTTGAGAAACTCGAACAAGGAATAAACGTGTCTGCTTTCCTACTAAAAGGAATTGTCAACATGTCAAAAATTCTACAAGCTTGAAATGTTTGTCATGAATAAAATCACTGCACTTGAAAGATTTACTTTAATAGATAAAAAAAAAATGGCAGATTTATTGATTTGAGAAAGCATTACGTTACTAATTTAACTTACTCGCAAAGGAAGGCATCAGCTTCATCAATGAAAAGCAATAAACCCTTCTTTGATTTTTTGGCCCAGTCAAAGATTTCATGGATTTTGGTAACAGCCTGTGGACCAAGCGGTGCAACATCTCCCCCTGTCATCATAGCATAATCCAGACCCTGCAGAAAACAGCTGAATGAATGAGAGCACACCCATGCCTTTTTCTTCATAAGAATTTCCACAAACAAATCCAAAGAACAATTTCACATTTCTCATCAATAAGATCGCTGACTCTGTGCCATCATGCATAGGAATCTTCCCAGGCTCTCTTTTGCGCAAGAGAATTAAGGGTTTTGTCAGCTACTTTGGTGAAAACCAAGTGGTACACATGGCAAACTGGAAAATATACAAAACTACGAAAATAAAACCCAAAAATCGTAATTTTTCGCTATCAACATTGTAATAATTGGCATACACCATGGATCAATTTATTATTGTCAGTGGTAGGCGGCGGTGGCGGCCAGGGATGGGGGGTGTGGTGGTGGTCTTATTCAGGGAAAACTTAAAAAGCTCAAACATCTACCAGTGGCCAACTGCAACACTGGTACGCCCATAATGACACGAATGAAAAATCAGGGAAAATTGGATGAATCATTTACCGATTTTCTTGCTATCTCCCTGGCGACCCATGGTTTTACCCGTGCCAGGAGGTCCATAGAACAGCATGTTGCGGAAAGGGGCCTCATGAGATTTGGTGTTTGCTGTAGCCCGAGCAAGGTGCTCTACTCTTCTCTGCAATGAAGGATGCAGAACTATACCTCCCAAAGGTGATTTACTTTGTTCTCCAGCAACTGTACCATATTTGAATACCTTATTTACACCACCCTGAAACTATCCCTGACCATGGGAATTTTGTGATGGATGATTCTCGAATTAGTGATGGTTGCCCAAGAATGCGATTGACATATCCCCAAATAACTCTTGCACCTTCCCTGAAATCACGGAACAGATTCAAGTGCAAATAAATAAGTATCCACTTACCTTTGATATCAATTCCGGCATTTCATGTAATCACTGCAAAATTGACATCAGGAAGAAACAAAACTGCACACATACAATTGCCAAATTATGCCAAAAAATTCCATATCATGTATGATCTCTTGAATTTCTTAATAAATGACGGAATGACCACAATCGCATTCCTTGTAACATCATTTCAATTTAAAGTTCGTACATGCAAACACAAAAACTTATCAACAAGTCAAACCGCTCACAATTCCACATGTTGCATTTGGACAGGTAAATGATAAGAAATAATATCTTGCAAAATGCTATTAAGTGGTCAGAAAATGCTAACCTAGTGGTATAGACTCCAGCAGCTAATGCAGTAGCTCCTCCAATAGTCATTACCAATTTACTCCTATCAGTCAATAGAACACGAAAACCCCCTGCAGATTGACCCCAAAAAAAATCATCAAATCTACAGGTTACAAGCTCAACAAGATGGATAAGTATATGGGCACAAGGATAAGAAAATGGCATTTGGTTAGATAGCACAAAAACTGCTTAAAGGCTATAGAGCTGATGCTTTAGATAGTATACTATTTAAAAAGTCATAGAGACTACTTCAGCACAAATGTTAATTAAGGAGGGCAATTTGCCCTTATATTAAGGATCCCTAATAGTAAAGAACAACTGATATTCGAGCATTTTTTTAAGGGGATCAAATTTACAGGTCAGTATCCAGCATGTGAGTTCATGAGTGAAATTTCTGGTGACCTTTTAGAGTGACAACTACAAGGAGCATTCATGACCATCCTTTCAATGCCAAGACTTTGAATTTGGATGATATTAGCACAACAAAGGAAGTCAGGGATTCGGCATCTTCATAAGAGAAACTGAAGTTATTTTCCAGTCACATGCAGAGACTGGGCGGGAGGGGTTGGGTTGGGGAAGGGCTACTACACTTCAGTCACACTCTTAACCTCATAAATCTTCAAGTAACTAGCTACAGTTCGAGTCATCCATACCTTCAATATGACTGAAAGTCGTACTGATTGCAGCAAGCCACTTCTCTCTTTCACCGTTTATCCTGTCTATAAGCATCCTTCTCTTTTGTTCCTCAGTCAGTTTTGCCTCATGAGCTCGAGCTTCTGCCTCAGCCATGGCTTTCACTCTTATCGTTTCTCTTTCAATTTCAGCTCTCTCTTTTTCAGTCTGTCTCTGCTGAGCTTGGATTTGATCTTCGGTTGCTCTTCTTGCCTGTTCTTTTCGTATGGATGATTCCTCTTGCATTTTGACCAATTTCAGCATTATGACGTCTCTGAGCTTCATGATCTGTCTGAAAGTATTAGAATAAAAAACATGAAAAATCACCAAACACTTCCAAAGACCTAAAACACCCAAAACAGGTGATTAAGTCATTTTATCCTTAATTAGATGATTGACTGCAAAGTCCATGATCATACTAAGTTTAGAGAATATAAATTAAGACACATACTTTGCCATTTAATGACCCAGAGTTATCACAAAACCATGAAATCGACAAAAATCAATCGTTTGGATAGTCGTTTTCTTGGAAATTTTTATGGGAAAATTCTGTAAACAAGTTTTCCAACCACCTATTTATCTGACACAAGTCAAAATTCAAAATGTGCTACACCATTATTTTTTCTAGCAATGATTCTGAAAAGCACAATCAAAATGGAAGCTCCAGCCAAAACTCCTTGAGAATAAGTTAAAAAAGAATATAATGTCCACCTGCATCCGTTTCCTAGCCAAGTCATCTTCATATCTTAATACTTGCGCCTTTGTCTGAGCTTGCTGTTGATATAGATTCCTCTGATCTTCTGCCCATTTTCGTTGCTTGTCCTGCATGAACATATGTTTTAATGTTCAAGAAAGTGAACTTAGGAAAAATGTTGCTATAACAAATACAACTACATTTGATCCTCAAATGACTGTACACCCAACCCAGACATCAAAATAAGAAAACATCAAGCAATCCAATTGAACTATTTTCAACTTCCAATCAAAGGAAAAAAGATGGTCCCGCTTGCAACGCCATTTCACATGAACATGAAGCCATAGCATGACAAGATGAAATCCATCCATTCAGCAACCATAATTATGGCGAATTACAACTTTTCCACGGCGATCAATCAATAACCAAATCAATCAATTCTTAAGTTCTGCAAAGCTGAGTAATGCAACTTAAAAAATGGAAAGAAAAGAAATCTTTTGGTAAAGTTAGAACTAACAATATCCGCGTGAGCCTGAATGGCCTCAAAATGAGCTTTTTCAGCCGCTAACTCTGCTTGCCTCGCCTGCTCTTGCTTCCTCATCACCTCAAACACCTTCATAAAAATTCTCAGCAAACAGAACAAATTAATTGAAAAGAATACAATTTTCCCGCTAAAATAGGTTTACTAGCATGCTAAAGAGCCGTACCTGTTTAGCATAAGGAGAGCTATTGATTTCCCTGAGAACTTTAGCACCTCTCTCCAGTGACTCAGGGTCAAAACCACCTCTGGAGTCTTCTGCATCGGCGGTGGACTTGGAAGTGGGATCAGAAGAAGAACTCTCCGGTGTCTGAGGTGGAGATGGAGCAGAGCGGGAAGCGGAGAAGGGGGAAAAACGGAGGGGATTGTCGGCGTATGCAATATTGGAGACTGAAGAATAAGACGCCCCGGCGCTGGCGGCGGCGGCCGCCATCGCCGCCAGTGAAGATAGCCTAGAACCGGCCATATTAGTGCCAGTGACGGGACTCTCTATTGTTTAGTTTAGGGTGCTGTTTCTCTGTTAAATCAACTTGTTCTTTCTTTCTCATCAAGCTAATTTCCCACTATTTTTTTAATTTTCTTTTTCTTTTTTTCTCCACTCTTCTCTTGATTTTTTTTTTTTTTTACAATTAGCTGACCAAGTACCCCAAATAATTCATTAGATTTGTTTAATTGAGCTATAGTGAATGATTCAAAAAATTTACTCGAGCCTAGATGCTAAAATCCTCCATTGAATTTTTATTAACAAACCAGTACTAGTTTTTGTCAATTGCCCAACAAATCTACATCAGCTTGTATTGTACTTTAACCACCAACCAGTACATAGCTTAACGCATTTTCCATTAACTTGCATGAAAATTTACCAAATAGTAATATAGTTGCTATGATTTTAAGATGCAAAATTTCATATGTGTATTGCTGTCTAGATTTCTTTTTCTTTTGAACAAATACATACAAAATCGTTTTGGTTTGGGTTGCCATTTTTTCTTCAAAAAATTTTTACGTCATTTTCAATTATCTTTTTATCTCATATATATCGAAATGTTATAATACAATTCTTTTACAAAAATTTCATAAAATAATAATCCAAACGAGTCTGTTAAATGTATTAGCTTACTCTAACTCATACTATTGAAATTGAAACGCCTAAAGCTGGAAATCTTTTTAGCACTATGGATGTAACACAATCCTAAGAATCAATAAAGCTTCGGTTTGCTTCTCCAAAATAATAATAATAATAATAATAAAGCTTTGGTTTGGACTAGTGGCAGTCTAATTTTTGGTGGCGTTGACGGAAAATCAAAAGAGAGCGATGAAATGCGTTAGGCGGGGACATAAACCCTGGAGTGGTGATTAAGGCCTTAACGGTGGAAGACTTTAGGGTTTAAGCAGCAGCACCAGCTAGACCTTCCATGGCGGTGACATCCGGACTTATTTTAATTTGAGGTATTGGGCTTTCGTTTTGAGTAAAATAATAAATTAACCAACCTTGCTTGCTAAATGGACCACTTGGAATGGGGGGCTGTCTTCTTTAACGAGTTTGTTCCCAATGGGATGGGCTCTATACTTGGGAACGCCCCTGGGCCCATTTTTCCTTTTTTGGGTGCAGTTTATCGTTTCGAAACTTCGAATAAGTATCCAATCTATGACGTAACTTCTTTATTGGTTTTACATTATCATTTTATGTCTCAATGTTTACTTTACAGTTTACACCGCTGCCTCGGAAGTAATTTTCTGCAAAGAGGATAGCTAGCAAGAACTGTTATCTCCTCATATACACATAGGTACCTCAAGTTTCACTAAATTTTGCTTTCTTTAAACTTTACTACTTCAAACTCATCCCAAAAAAAAAAAAGAAAAAAAAACCTATAAAATTTGAACAGGATTGCGGCAGCTATAGTTACTGAATTTTACTTGATCATACAATGTCGTAGAACTCGAATCTACTTTTTTTTTTTTTTTTTGTCATCACAGGGTGTCCGGAACCATTGGGCCCGACTAGTCTCCTGCGACTGTGAGAGCCTCGCCCCAAGGTTCACAGCGCGTTAGCTCTCTCAGGGGTCGAACCAGTGACCTGCCCATAAAGAGGGGACTACGGAAACCAGTCGATCTGCCCGGGGGCATAGAACTCGAATCTACTTGACCAATATCAATTTGCTGAGAAAGAACAAGAAGATCCAGCACGCTTGTGTGCCGGATCCGGTAACAAAAAAGTACTTACCCAAATTTGAGAGTTCTAATAGCAATGCAAACTGTGCATTAATACACACATTACAAGCTGAATCAAGAAGGCTTCATTTTGTCTACTGCTGCATCTATTATTATTATTATTATTTTTTTACACATTTTATCTTTTGGTATCGAAAGACTCATTTTCACATTAGATAATTAATTCTTAAGCATTCCCGGACCCTTCTAGTAGATGCATGCTGATCGTTTTACCTTCAGCCTGGATAACTTGTAACCCAGAGTTTACTGCCCTGTTGCATATGAAAATTGGAGAAAGAAAAGTCAGACGAAAAAACAAGCAAGATCCGGTGAATGTGGCATTGCTGCCTACAAGTTTGATTGCAGCTGCGTAAGACACTCCAGGACAAATGTGATATATAACTAAAGGTTGCTTAGATATGGACTAGACGGGAATGAATGTAGGGTAGGGTCAGATAAAAGCCAGAAAAATGTATAAAGGTTTCATAGATGAAAAGAACCAATAGATAATTGTGTAGGGTCTGGTAGAGTATCCGGATTGGAGTTGAAAATGAGAGGCTTGCGGTTTGTACCCCACATGGAATGCTTTGAGTTTGAACTAGTTGGCATGGCATGTTATCCAAAATAAGAGCTCAGATTAGATCTCATGCGGGCAAATTTTTTAATCTTAAAAGTCCAGGATAAGAAACTGGATAGCCAGGCATTGCCTTTTTGGGATATGATAAGCAGTTTGGTGACAGTAATTGTTTTTATTATCTAACCAGGGAAATGGTGATGCATGAAAATAATAAAGTAAATTGAACCTTTCTGGTGTCAAATCCTCCAAGTCTAATGCAAATCTTGTTTAGGCATGTAATGATGTCACAATAACGAGTGTCCACTTTTGCAATCATGTAAAAGTTTTCACACTTTTAAGGTTTTTTGACCATACAGACATTCTGTATGAAGGATGCTTCCTGCATTGCTTATAGATTTTGCATGAAAATCTGAGAAATCTGTCTGCACGTTTAAGGTTATGATTCTTCATTTTTGGAATGGGGTAAAAGAACTAAATTTAAGTACCTGAGTTTGCATCCTGTGGCTTGATGGCTCAGCGTTTGTTTCTGCCTGACCTGTAATTTGGAAATGGAACATTGCCAGACTCGATGTGTTTGAGATCTTCCACAAGGATTTGATAGTGCCTTTTCACTTCCTCCTCAGTTTTCCCTACCGCCCTAGCAACATTTTGCCAACGGTCTGCGGTATCCTTGTCATATTTAGCAAGGGCCTTTTCAAACAATTTATTTTCTTTGGCTGTCCATGAAGAGGAAGAAGAGAGGGAATTTGATGCCATTGCTTGCCCAAGCTTCAAGTATGGCTATTAAATGCAAAGCTGGAAAGTTGAAGCTAGAATGTATGTGTTGGGAGCTGGATGAATCTTGCAAAAAGAAACACGAGAGAAAGGAGGTTTTTTCTGGTCAAGAAATAGACTTGAAGTCAAGGGAAGTTATGGAGAACCGTTTCCAAGTGAGCTGTTTATAAGCTAGAGGAAAGGTACGTGGTGGGGCTTTGCCAATTGGAGAATATATTTTGCAAAAGCCAGAATAAGGAGTGACCCGTCCGCTCTAGAAACCACAAAATATAGAGAGAGAGGAAGAAAGAATCAGTATCAAGGGACATACTGTGCCTTATGTAGTCATTACCATTGATTTGGATCCTTAAGGTCCAGACAAAAAGGCACAAAAATCTGAATTCTTATTACTTTCCTGATTTACTGACAGCAGGATTAGGTATAAGCAAATTTTACACTGGTAGTCTAGTAGGCTGCAGTTAAACAACTATGATTCTTCATTGTGTTAAACTGTAATTGATAATCCTTTTGCTTCTGATTCAGCAGAAGTACTTTCTTTTTACACTAGTGTCTCGGTCTACATGTCATAAGCCGCTCATAACCGTATTGGGATTGACAGATGACCAATGGTATTAGGCTGTAGCTACTACTACATAAGCCCGATTTGTAACTTAAAAAATTGGTTGTTTATCTGCACTAAAATTCGCTACTATACTGTGATTGATCTTTTATCTGAACTTTTGTTCCACTTCACCCAAGGGAAATTGGCGAAATTGAATGTTAAATTAAGGCTTAATAGCAGCTATTTTGAGCAATGCACTGTTTTCGGATTCTTGCCAGTTCGCAACTTAAGAAACAATCTCGTTAGCTGCTGCAGACTCAGAGTCATGGCCTCAGAATACTCTGCTGACCATGCGTTAAGACGCTTAGTTATGAGCTTTATGTGATTTGACGAAGAGTAGATGAAGGAATCAATGCTTGCCAAAGTCCTATGCTCTTTTACCTCATGACCTCAAGTATGATGGCATCTAAAGGGCATTTCTTTAAGTATTTGCTAAGTTCGGCGCGAATATAGAAGACTAAGGGTGTGTTTGATAAAACTAAAGTCTGAAAACTGAAGTCTAAAATCTGAAGTTTAAATCCAATAAGTTATTGAATTGTTAAGTATTAAATATAATACATTTGAGTGCATATTACATTCAGGTGATAAGTGAATAGTTTATCACTAAATTTTGGGAGCAAGTTTTGCATAGGAAATTCAGTGACATTTAATTAATTCAGATGTTCAATTTTTGGTTCTCAAACCGTCTGAATATGTTAAGATCTGAATCCATTAAATTTAAGTGCGGAAATGAGTTATCAAACACGGCTTAAGTTGGTTACCCAAATTAGATGCTCTACCTATCATGAGATTATTATGATCTTTTAGTTCATTTGGCCAACATGACAGATGTATACTGAAAATCATCATATTTTGGTTCATCAAACAAACAAAAGGACTAACAGCTGCTTTTGCTTGTCTGTCAGCGTTTCTTTTCTTCTTTTCTTTTTTTTTGGGTCACTTTTGTTGATAGCCTTGATGAAATAACACTCCTGCAGTCACAAGTTGCAGCTATGTATCTGGAATATATTAAAAAGTGATACATTCCTCAGTCGTGAGAATAGTTTGACAAAATTAGGCTTCTCACAACTCATTCAGTTCGAACATGTGTGGCATGATATCTTGATATCTATGTCTGAGTTTGCTAGCAGAACACTAGGCCAAATGCGTTGACATCCAAATCCAGCTACAATTTATCTTTAAGCAAAATGATCCGTTGGAGCCCCAGAGTATTGGACAATGAATAACACCCAAGCAAAATTTTTAGATTCATACATGCACTAGGTTCCATATAAGAAAATTTTAGCCTATTTCATGGAGGTGAGAGCGACGCAGCGACTACTTGTCCTTCACTTAGTTTTTTTTAGAATTAGTTCATAGGCCAAACTTGTTTATCTTTGCACCTCGGCAGGTGCCAATTGCTGTGTGTTTTGATGTTGTAAATTGTTCTTGATACAGAAAAGAGATCAAGTTTCCGATTGTAACACTGGTTGTACATGTCAGTATCTAACTGTAGAATTTTACAAGTGGGAATTTTACAAAAATAACTTGACGACAGTTCGCTCGCTCTGCATTCTGTTTTGAAGACTTTGGAGAAGAATGTTTGACCATTGGACTGGATCACTGGATTTCTTAGAATTAAGCTTCAGCCTTATGCTATTTTCTAGAGTTTTGTAGAAAAATATACTGTAACGATTTGGGCGTATGTGAGGTAAAAATGTGTTAACGGAAAGCATAAAAATTTTTGGGCGAAACTGGCTTTGCAAACAAGGCAGCACAAGCACAAATACCCAGTCAGGTCCAGTTCAATCCACTGCCGCATATCATGGTGACAACATCCAAATGAACATGAAGGATCGTTGCGTTGTTTGCTTAGGCTTGGCTCCTCTCTTAAAGGAAAAGTTAGTTGTTTATTCAGCACTCAATCGGAAGAAATGAAAATGCAAATATAAATGAGTAAAGAGAAGATGCTTAATGCTACGGAAACTTCGATTCCCTAGCCACGGAGTGGAAGGCAAGATAAAGGTAAGAAACTATCAACTGACAACACTCCTTTCAGGTCTTCTTGCTTTCTTGTTTTCTCTTTCCAGTACCCAATGATAAGAAGTCGGCATAAGGCAGGGGAATTGCAAGAAGTTTTCTGCTTTTGTGATGTGTATATGAAGACTTTGTACGGAGTGTACTATTGGAATTCGGAACAGTAAGATCTTGCAGCTGATGGTTAGTATAACATATCCATTCTGTTTTTTTTTAATCTGCCATGATTCTGATGATCGTGTGCGGACGAAAATTGATTGCTTATTCTCCTTCAAGTTGATGTAACGTGTTGGAATATATGGTGAACCTCATTTGCTTAGGAAGCAAGTTGGTTGCGAGCACCAAATCTTCCCCAAGTGGAAGCCCTATGTAGTCTGTTCTTCATCACTGGAATCCTAACAGTTATCTGGATTATGTAGCAAAAAGTAACCACGAATTTGTATCTGCTTCCGACCAAACAAGTCATTAAAGGCCGAAACTTTAGTTAGTGGAAGCACAATTTTATTGTTCTTCACCACTAAAATCACCATTCACTACCGAGTACCTTATTAAGTAAAAGAATCTAACAGACTATCAGTTTCTGTTATTTACAGAATAAGTTCATGGCAGGGACCAAGGCTTTTGCTGGTGGAAGCACAATCTTCTTGTTGTCCATTTTCCGTGTGCCTAATAGGTGGATTTTTAGGTCACAATGTATAGCTGAGAATTGATTTGGCTGCTTAATTGTTGCAGAAGTTGATTCCAGGCACCAAACTTTTTACTAGTGGACCACCACCTTGCACTAACTGGGGTTCCCAAACCAATATCTGGGCTGAGTACTTGGAAAAAATAATAGTAACATTCAGTATCAAATGTGTCGTGCTCTCTGCCTGGACGCAAATTCATTGTAACAGATGTACTAGCTATGCATGGTTCTTAAGAAATCCGAATCAGTGACTTAATGAACTACTATTACAAGAGAGTCATCTTTTCGTTTCAGACAAACGTAACAGTGGATTAGATGGTGGGTAAAGGACAAGAAAGACTTTGCTGGAGTAAACAGATTGTATGGTGTGTGGTGGTCCTTAGGATGATGCATCATCATTCTGCGGGGTTGGAATCCTTATCACACCTTTGCCTGCTAAAGTAGCGCCCCAGGATTCCCTTTGTCCCTTTTCCCCTAGATAAAAGTTATGCTCTTTACTTGTTTATGCAGGCACTAAAAGATTTGCCATGAAATAAATCTGGATTTCTTATTTGGAAGAATCGTCTAAAATGATTTGCCGCTGAGTAATTAATGACTTGCCCGCTCTCACCGGTGTTTTAGTCGGTTACTAATCTTAGAAGAATGATCAATTTCAAGTTGTGTTTTTTTGATGTTAGTGCATATCAAACGAATTTTATATAAAGAAAAAAAAATGGAAAGAAAGAAAACAGTGGAATGTAATTGAAGGAATTATATAAATCTGCTTTGCTGCTTTTAAATTTTACCTGTTCTTCTGCAGCCTCAGATTCTCATTTATATTACAACAGCTGGATCATTGCAGTTTGAAGCTTCATGGGAGGCCAGTTTTGTCGGATGCAACGCAGACCGCTCCAAACTTTCAATAGCTGCCCTCTCCAGGCCGCTTGAAACCCACTTGGGATCCTCGGTGACATATTCTCTGTGCCAATTCAATGCCACCTCTAATATTGCGCCAAGTGTCCTGTTATTATTAAATCAAAACCAATTTGAATTATTAAAAAATTAAAGTGAAAATAATAACAGGACACTTGGCACAATATTAGAGGTGTCATTGGATTGGCACAGAGAATATGTCACCGAGGATCCCAAGTGCTTGAAACCTGGCCCCAGTTACTCAAGAAATACGCATCTCCGGTCATTTTGGATAGCATGACTTGAAAACTACTACACACGAAAGAATCCGAGTCATTACCATGCAAAAAATAAAACAACTAATTCACAGGAATGGTATTATTATTATTATTATCATTTTGCAAAAATCAGACTCCTGGGGAAGATGCTCATCTCATAAATACGAAGCCTAGCATGCTACAAGCTTCCTTGCTTCACTGAGCTTCAGCCGAAAAAAGCATATACATGCATTTGGAACTTATTTTGATGCTCATCTGTGATAAGAGTAATTGACTTGGATGGAACCATGCACAACATTCCCGTCATCTTCATGGCCCTGTTGATTGTAAGGCCAAATCTTTCCTAATTTGTAGTAATCAGATTTGCTAGATCTGCATTATTCCAGCTTGCAGAAGCAGATGCAGTGCCGAAGCCACTATAATAACTAAACATATTTGAAGCTATTGATTCCGAACCGGGGCTTAGTCTGAAGCTTTTGGCATCCGTAATATGCTTTTGAAGCAGCAGTCCAGTTTCACGCACTTGACTTGATCGTATCTATTCGTAGCTTGTTTTTGCTATGTACTACAGAAGATGACATCAAATCAAGATACGCCTGTGTTATTAGTACTATAATGAATGGTGACAAATTTGTGCATTATATTCGTCCGAATCCGCTTCGGCCGCTGCTGGTATTCAATTTCTTGTTATTCTTCTTTAATAACGATATATATATAATCGTTGTTTGTTGAGAAAGATGGAATGGTCAATGCTCTTGCCCACCACCGCTACCGTCTCTAACGCTACTAGTCAACAAGCCAAAGAAAGAACGAAAAAGGCTCTCTTCTACACAGTTTGATTTGGTCGTCGCGCCTGAGTTGACTGCAGCTACCGAATCAAATTTGCCTTAGCTCGCCAATCACATTTGCAGGCTGTGGTTGATTAAATAAAATCCACAGGTTTCTTTTTCTTATAGTTTTGCTAGCAGTCGCAGTCGACCCACGAAATTCTTATTTTAGGATACCGATTGAAAATGACAAACTTTTTATTTTAGAGCACTTGGATTTGTGAGTGCTCCAGCCTCCAAGTGCTTTTCTTGGCTTTCACAAACTTTTTCTTTGGTGGGGGCAAAATTTTGCTTCTGATTTATATTTTAGCACGCAGATTTCAGAAGAAGAAGAAGATATTGTGGATGATAATAATAGTAGCGGTTAATGAGGAAAGGTGACCAAGTCAAGACGATAAAAGGACCCCATTAATATTTACAAAAAAAAAAAATAGCAAAAATAGCTCGATGTTAAAATGAATGTCAGAATTTTTTTTTAGGTAAAACCAATAGAAACTGGGAAACTTATCACTGAATCATTTCGAGCTCTTAAGACATTTAAAACGATGCTTATATAGGGCTCAAAAAAGTTGTTCTCAATATGCCCTTTTTTTTTTTTTTTAATTTGTCGATGGGATTTGCATGTCTCAAACGTAACCAAATCAGAGATTCTTGATCGTGTTATGCAAATGTTAATAAGAGAGCAGCGTGAAGCCTCGAAGAAATCGGAATTACAACAAGAAATTGATATCTACAGAATAGTTGACCCAAAACCTTTGACATATACATATATATCTATATAAATTAAATTTAAAAGTCAAATGAATGAACATTTCGATCTTCTGATACGTACCATAATATTTGATTTACGTATAGTAGTAGTATTAAAGATTCATTAAACGTCAAACACGGCCATTGTGTTGTACAAGAATTAATCAGTTCAGTTCCCTCTCCCCCCCCGGCCCCCTTTTTTTTGTCATTTGGGACAAATCAAATTAATGTACATTTATTGAGTGGTATTGTTTCGCTGTCCTTTAATTTGGTGTACAGTCAATTTAATCTGTTTAGATTTCTGTTAAGCCGATGAAATCAACCAACTGAACATCAAAATTAACTCTTGATTTTAATTAGAGACGCGGATGTTTCGACGCTTCTTCTACCACTAGTACTGGCATAGAATGTCAATGGCGTAAGTAGAATTTCTTTTGTAGCCTGTCTAAATCATTTTGTGGCTTCCCTCCCAACTTAGTAATTATGACTTGTTTTCATTAATTAGTTCTCGAGTGCCCAAGTTGTTAGTTGTCTCCACATTAAACTAAACTAATAGAGTGTTTGCACAGCAGTTAATGTCGGAATTTCCTAATTGCGAGTGTTTATCAGAAAATAAAAGTTGGTTTTAACAAGTGGACGTACTGCTCCCAAATATAAAAGTTGAGTGGGTTCAATAATATAATACGAATTCCAAGCCTTTAAGAAAGGTGTGTGAAATGAATCTGTTGAAGAAAGCAATTAAATACGAAGGAGGGAGGAAATGAAGGGGTGAAGTACTGGTATGAACATTCAAGATTATGAAAGCAAACGGTGCGTGCGACCGAAACTTCCAACAATCGCTTTCTCCGCAACATCATGAATTTGACATTTCATAACAAGTCCGTGGCTGTTTCATAATGCTTTTTTGTTTTTTTTTTGTAAAGTCGAAAAGGAATTAACTTCCTGAAGTTTCAATATTAGTTTACTCTCATTACTCAAATTCTTTGCTTAGTTATGTTACAAGACTTTAGTAGTCACGCGGTTAAGAGCAAGAAATGCTAATAATATTGTCTTGTCGTAGTCACTATTGAAGCCCCGCCCCATTAAATAAACCAAACAAGTAATTCTACCAGTTCATATTTACACTTTCTATATCAAAAAATTAACGATGAAAACATCTCATAAACATTCATGTTATACATTGCTGGGATGGGATTCTTTCTTTATAGTTATAGCTGAAAGAGTTATGATTACATTTGAAGTATCATCAAATTCATTATCCTGAAAAATATGCTATGGAGGGACAGGACATCCGATCTCTCATCGTCACCATTCTTTCTTCCTCACACAAAGAAGAATTACAGTCTGTTTTTTAGGGACATTTTTGAAAAATTTTACTGTAACAGTGTATATGAAAATAAAAATTTTAATATATTGTATGGATGAGATTTTTTTAAATTATTTATATTACTATAGCATTGTATTTGAAAATTTTATTTTTAAAAAAAATGATCAATTCAAATGGAGCAGGATCTTTTTAGAATATATATATATATATTTCCTTATGAGAAATAGTAGTACTGCGCACGTTGACCAAGACCTCTGACTGAATGCGAACACACAATAGGCAGGCTTATTGCCCAATAGAAGTCCGTGGAACGGAACAACATCGTGGCTGCCTATTGTCTCAAGCCCCACAGGCATAGGGTGAAATTTCCACAGAGTCATGTGTCTTATATTATCTGAAGAGTGTTTGTCTTTGTTCACGTTCGGTTGAATAGTTTTGACATCGGTCAAAAGTTTTTAAAGTCTAAAGACGGCTGTTTTTTGGTCAATAATTCAACAGATAAAAAAAGTAAGCTCTGTTTTGTGTTATTAGCCGCGGCAGCCTACCTCCAGAACAGAAAATACACGGAGATTCTGCATGAAAATTTCCATGCAGGCTCGGGAAGTTTGGCGCAGCTGGTTGAACGCTTCTTTCTTTCTTTCTGCCCTGGTCTAATTCTAACAACACTTTGGAGGTCGTCGTAAGTAAACGACTCATTACTGTTACTCAACCAACTATTCGTCTAAATTATTAGTTAACATATAATCATTGTAGTTGTAGTAACCATTTAAGCAAAACCCCGACGCTGAATTGTCTATTCTAATAGATCAAATAATAAATCAAACTTTGTGAAGTCCGCCGGAAACCATCATCACCTGTGGAGAATGGAAGATCCCTCAACTCAACCCTGAAGCAGGGGATATCGCCAAAATTGATGATGTTCTTCTAACGCACGCAAGTAGACAAAAAGCGACATGAACGAACAATACTGCTAATATACGACGTATATATAATGAATGCTCCTGCTTACTTAGTGGTCCTTGCCGTTGAAATACTAAACGAATGGATCAATCTCACTTAATTCTGCCTTGGACAGATACAAAAAACGACCCATTATGCATGACATGAACTTTATTATAGTACGCAGTCATATATGTAACTATCAGTACCACCAGGGCCAAATTAATTGAAACTTACTTTTGGGGATGAGGACAAGCACTGCATGAATTTAGTGGTCTGCATTGAGGGGCAAGAGAACATCTTGGAGAATTCGTCAAACAAAGTTTTTCTTCAAGGGAAAACTGCATACTCGGGGACTTTTTCTTTGGAGTAAAATACCAAAAATCATCCCACCTCCTACTAAGTTGACACCTGCACTGTCAAAGAGATAATAAGGAAATGACCTAACGGTAGCAGCACTTAGTTAGTGAGTGAATTTTTTTTTGTTTTTGGCTAATGCTGCCATTTTCCAAGCATTTAGGTTTGCTTCATCCTCCCCATTACGGTAGAGCGTCCCTATATTACGATGCAATAATCAACATATTGGCCAAAGAAACATAATAAAAAGGGTTCTCTCATATCTGCCGTCCGCCCCCCAAAAAATAAAGGTTTAAAAACAAAAAAAAAATTCTCTGTGATATACCTAATATACAGAAAAGCCTCCTGTGATTTCAAAATATATAAAACGACAACTCATATTTTGAACTAAATTGTAAACTAACAAAATTCGTTAAACTTAACGGAATTCGATAAATTTAATGATAAACTTAACGGAATTCGGTAAGTTTAACAAAAGGAACTAAACTTGGTCAAATATTAACCTGGAACCACCGCCACCATCGTTGGCAAACACAGTTAATTAATCGCTATTTACTGTTAATCTCAACCCAAAAAAAAAAACTACTTATTGTTAATGTACTGACACATCAATTTCACTGGTTTGATTGAACTTTTATTTATTGCTAATTTATTACTATTATTCTGCTTCAAAATTATTATCAAAACCTTGCTATGAAATATGTTCAGTAAAATAAAATTTTTTTAAATCTTAAGTCAAATACGTGAGAAAGTGGACTCGGGTTCGATTAAAATTTGGACATGTTCATCTTGGCTGACGGAGAAGTCGGATAAAAATCAGAGGTCCCGGATTAGATGTGGTGGGCATATAAGTCTATGAGATGATTTGTCATGATCTTGAGCTTTTTCTTTTCTTTTTGGCTCGGCTATTCGTAGTTCGTATAGCCCCCGCAATCACATCGAATTTTTTTTTTTTTTTTAAGTGGACATCTATTCTTATTCCACTTTTGTTTTTCTTTTCTTTTCTTGACACTGAAATATTAGGCAGATGTGAGTTATGGTCCAATCAGAGTATAATGCATGGAACTGCTACGAAAGGAGATAGTAATTACTTGGAGCTAAATGCCTCTTAAGTGGGTACCCCAAAAAAGAAAAAGTTTTAATCGTCAATTCCTTTGATGGAGTCACTCTATTCTATTCATTACCCGTGAGTTATTTAATTTATTATAAATACATAAGTGCTAACTCTTTTTGGCCACAAAAAAAGAAGAAGAAATGTTCTAGTTATTTTTTGGCCTAATATTCAACTTGGTTCAATAAGCTGGGATTTATTTTTCTGCAAGGAAAAAATTACAATTGCTTTCTTGGCAATTTAATTAATTGATGAATCCTTCCCAAATGATTACTAATGGAACTTGGTCCACTTGTTCCGTATCTTGGTTCATATTTACAACCTAACTTCGAACCAAACCAAATGCTAGTCTTTTATTAGATGTAATATTCTATTAATAGCATTTATGATCAAAATAGATATTCTATTTATAGCTTCACCAAATAAATCCTTTGAGGCATGGAAAAGAAGAAAATAAAAATAGTGGAAAGTGAAAACTATGCATTAATTTTTATGTATTTTTTTACACTAATAACTACGAATTCGTGACATGCTTACAACAAAATAACCTGAAATGTGAATGAAAAATTTATTTGTCATGAATCCATGTATGCTACATAAACAAACATTTGTACAAGTGATCGCCTAGGAAAATAAGCTTCGAGATTTTTTTTTTACTGTTTTACTGCAAAGAGTACAATAAGTTAACAAAAGAAAGAGACCTACAAGAAGTAAAGCATGCTTCTTACTATGTCTTTATCCAGATTCCCAATATCCCGTGGAACTAGGCAACTAGCAACAAAAATTGAAAATTGACTCATTCCACAAATCCTTCTTTGAAATCGTAACGTTGTCGTAAATATTTCCATGGACCAATCATGAGCTCATTATGTATAGGTTTTTGGTTAGAAAAGTGGAACCAAACAACCAATAATTTAGCAGATGATGAAGTAGTCTGCTTTGTCTCGTCATCTGTAGTTGGTAAGGGCATTTATAAACCTTTGGTTCAACAAATTTAGAAAGATGCAATTTTTAACAATATTTCTAGTGAGGGTTAAGAAGTGAGGACGTTCTCCAACTTTATCATGCTCAAAAATTGGATTCAAGAAAAATCAAGAGAGGCTGCTGGACTGTTGTCCTTTCTTTTGCTTTCTCAATTTCTCTTCATTTACTCTAGAGAAAGGTGGTAGGAGCGTAGAAAGAGGAGAGGACAGGACAGGACAGGAGACCTACATCTTTATGATCGTCACCATCCTTTTTCTCCCATGACCCATGAATTCTGGACTATTGTAGTCTTCTTGAAGCATAAAAATAAAATCTTGTCACCTTTTTTTATCTTCCCATGTGGGATGGTGAGACTTGGTCTTACTAGTCTTTTGGAGTTGGGAGTTATCATTTCTCTTCATTGGTTTTTAATCTTAGCGGCTTCTGTAAAAGGGGAAAGCTAAAGAGTGAGTTTGGTTATGCCTCTGCTTTTTTTGTTAGGTATTTTGGTTTGTGGGGATTCGTTCTACGCTTGTGTCAGAAGGAAGAGGGATTTCTTCCGGTGTATGTTGTCATAGACAAGATTGTCCTTCAGAGAAATCAGAATTATGAACTGAGACTTTGTTCTAGTGAAGGAAAGGAGCAAGGAATTTGCTAAATCTCAGTGGGGAGTACCAAGAAGTTTTTCCTTAAAGCTTAAGTCTTTGTCTGAGCGTGGGGGTTTGATAGTGAATTTTGAGGTTTCGGTGAAGTGGGTCGTGCTTAGTTTGCACAATTAGTCTCTGGTGGTGTCGAATGTCCGTGTATTGGATCATACTGTTGGACAAAGCCAGTTTCCTTCTTGTGTTGAACTTGCTGTTCCTGTTAACCAACAACCAGAGGATAGAAACTTTTCTTGCTCAACCATTTTCCTTGGTAGGTGTTTTCTTTGCTTCCTTCAGACCCCTATTTTTAAAATGATTCCCCTGTCTGTACCCTTCCTTCCTAAAACAACAGATAATCCACTTATTCTGATGTTTACATTTTTACTGCCTGTATTGATGTCTTATCATTTGTTAATTCGCTAACACGCACGCTTTTTGTTCTTAATTGTGGGAGTTTATAATTAACGATAACAAATTTGTTAGGAAAAATTATGTTACTTAGAAGGGGAAATTGAATACTTACTTTCACATATTGCTTCAGTATGGATTTCTTATGTCAGTTAATCCGCCTGCCACTACTCAGCAGAATTTGTAAAAATCACTTCGTATCTATTTGCTGCAAAGCAAATGAATTTGAAAGCCTTTATGTATAATATAGATCTTATAGCTTGTTAGTTCTGTTACTGGACATAAGATAAAAAACATCTCTCTTGTTTGATTGTATGGTTAAGTGATAAACTCTTGTTGGTCTGAGGTATGAAGCTGCCATCCGAAATGGATGTGCCTATTTTTGTCATCTGATCTTGTAAATATGAGGTTTTAAACTGCTTTTCTCAATAAATCCAGTTTCTCCATTGTTTGCCATCTTTACTGCATCTGAGTGCAATTGTCAGCATTTCCTCACATATTGATGTTCACATGCTTGGCAATTTACTACTTGCAGGTTTGAGTTTCTGTTGACTTATGGGGAGTGATGTTTTCGAAGTTACAGAAGCTCTGCCATCTCTGAATGACATAAAGGTATGGATGCATGTTTGATATGTAGCATGTACCTAAAATATCATACTGTTCTGATAGGTTTCAAGGGCAATGATGCTAATACACTAGCAGATGAAAGCTAACACTTAACATGGATATCTTTTCCTTTTGGAAAGGATGCAGTGGATTTATTCTGCAACTTGATTGGTATTATTATGCTGCATTTCTTCTTTTTTCTGGTCATGAGGGACATCAATTGATTCTCCAAGCGTAATTATTGCTAGAGTTGCCAGTTCTCGATTTCCTTTCCATTCCTTCTACCTAATCTACTCTCAGTTGGAGTTAATATTTTGTTGTCCTAATATCCAGGTGCATCGTCTCATGTGCGCAGAGTTAATAAAATTGATAAATAGCGTTTCGAAAATACTTCCAGAAACAGAAGAAGCCCGGCCTGGGTGCTCAACAGGAATAGGGGCACTTTGCTTATTGAACAAAGCAATTGGTAAAGCCAAGTTGTTGCTTCAGCATTGCAGTGAGTCCAGCAAGCTCTACCTGGTAAGTGACTTATAATTACTTCATGGTGGGAATCTTAATTTATCAGATTTGTTTCAACATATTGCAGCTGAATGAGATTTGCTCAATTTCTTGAAATAAAAGAAAAAAAAATGCATCAGTGCTTTGAGTACTTTTGTGAAGTTCACATGGTCAAGTTAAGATTCTTGCTGTAGATGAAGAATGTTAGGAAAAAGCTAATGGACAATGTGATTCAATTTCCTTATAACACGTTGTAGCTTAACCAAGTTCTGTGATATTAGTTCCTGAGTTGCTTTAGCATACCATTTTTCTTTCTTCTCATTCAATCGTCCACTTGTAGCTTGTCAAATTTTCGTTCTCTAGCCACTTCTCCTCAATTCTTTTGTCTCTTATATTGTACTTATACCTCTAAAAAACTTCACTTTGTTTGGAAAGATCTGGCCTAATGCAGTTAAATGATCCCAATAAACGACTGCTCCCATGTGCATATTCTTCAGCGGTTTTGATATCTGTATCATTAGATTGTTCTTGATACTTAATAAAGAATGCAGGCAACATAAAGACAGAGAATGAACATTGAAGAACAAATGAAATGAAAAAACTTGGTGTCTATAGCAGCAAACTCTTATGACTACAGGGTCAAAAACACTTTATGTCTCTCAGTGTAATTAGTTATGTTTTTTGGATACTTTTGTTGCCTTTAGTACTTGGTTTTAGGAAACGCATATGTACATGCATACAGCTCAAACAGACAAGTCTGAGAAATGGTAAGGAATTTACTTTACATTTTCATTTCAATACTGATTTCAGGCACTAACAGGAGATACTATATTGACAAGATGCCAAAAGTCAACGAATCTGCTTGAGCAAAGTTTAAGCCAGTTGCAAAATATGGTCCCTGTAATGCTTGCTGCAGAGGTTAGACAAGAACACTTTATAGTTTAAGATATTTCATGTCTAGGTTTTCAATTGCATGGTAGCCTCTTGAATAATTACCATTTTGATTGATGAAGGATGGCTTTTTCTGGAAAAGCATGTTGATTAGTATGGACTCTGTGAGCTGTTAGATTGGTTTATACCTACTAAAGTATACATCTTTCTTTTCTTTTGTTGAGGGCTAAGCCTGCATTTTTTTCGTACTGACTGTAAAATCACTTTGATTGAATCTTCTGGTCTCTCAATCTTGTCACTCTTTCTGTTTTCTTTTCTCACTTTGGTCCTTAACTAGGTAAGACTGGGATTTTTGACATTCATGGGAATTGTTATCTGCAGATTTCGAAAATAATTTCTGATCTAAGAGTTGTGGCATTTAGCTTAGATCCTTCAGAGGAGGAGGCAGGAAAGGTGTTGTGGGAGTTGCTTAATCAGTATAGATCTCCAACAGATTCAACAGAAGAAACTGCATTTAAGGCTATACAAGGTGCTACAGTGAGGCTTCATATCAATTCCCAGAAAGACCTTTTGATAGAGACAAGATCCATCAGGAAGTTGCTTGACAAAATTGGGCAAAATGAGCTGCCAAAAAGGAAAATCTTATTATTCTTGCAACATCTTCTGAAAAAGTACGGGAAGTTGATTGTGAAAGAGCAAAAGGAAACAAAATTGATGCAGCATGAAGAATCCATTCCATTGTCAAGCTCTTCTAGTCAGTCTGTTGAAGTAGAATCTCGGCTGCTAGATAGACCTGATGAGGCTCAAAGTAAGACATGGAGTACTCCTGGAATTCCAGAAGAATTCAAAATGTCCTTTATCGTTGAGATTAATGTATGACCCCGTTGTTATTGCTTCAGGGCTAACATTTGAAAGGATGTGGATTCAGAGGTGGTTTGATGAAGGTCATGATGTATGTCCAAAGACTCAAAAAAAGTTAATCCACTTGTCATTGACTCCAAATACTGCCATGAAGGATCTAATTTCAAAGTGGTGCGCAAAAGCTGGATTAACTATACCTGATCCCAGCATGCCTGCAGTGTATCAACCACTGGAAACTTCATCAACGTCCATTGCCAGCTTGAGCAGTTCTGTGAATGATCTAGCTCTTCCTATAGATTTCAGCAACTCATCTATTCGAGCTACATATGCTGGACAGGGTTCTGTTAATTCTCATGCTCAGATTGCGAATGGTGTGAGATTTCAGTGTATTGGAAGCGCACATGAAATCGATCTGGAGATTCTGCATGAAATGGATTCACTTCCTTGGGAATACAGGTGCAAAGTGGTCAAAGATATTCAGAGCTTTTGGAAACATGAAGATCGATCTTGTAGCTCAATATCATGTGAGAATTTGATTCCACCACTTCTAAAAATTTCTGAAGGATGCAGATGACGTTCACGATGTGGAAGCTCTGAGAACTGGATGTCTTTTGCTGTCAGCTTTTGTTAAGAAATGCAGGTAATCAATCTGCTAATCCTTGAGAACAATGCTGTGCAAGCTGCTTTTGGTAGAATCAGTTTCGTACTTATTTGAACGACATTAAATTCAAAATAAAATTTTCTTGCATTAAATTGCATGATTCTGACATGTTAGCTGCTTGTTGCTTTTCATGCTTGAGGGTTATATGTAACTTTCATAGGAAGACTTCTATTTGTGCAATGTGATGCCGATTGTTGCGTAGTATTAGTAATTGATATATGCACATACAACAGGTGTACATCTAGTCACAAATTATATAAAAAAAAATACATAATTGGAATTTGCCTCAACCATGATGATGAATGTGGTTTTAGATTTTCCTTTTCCCTCATGTTAAGTCCTTTTGAGCGCTTGTTTCAGAAGCAGTACTATACCATGCTTGGAAGAAGACACGTATGCACTGTTGGCCTCCTTTCTAGACACTGAAGTTGCTGAAGAAACTATTGGTGTACTGGAGGTTTTATCTTGCCACCAACCCTGTGATTATGAAATTGCGGCATCTTGGTGCACTTCATCATATACTAAGAATACTTGACAAACAGATATCAGGACTACAGGAGCCCGCCCTCAAAATATTGTGCAATTTGTCAGCAAAGAGTAGAATTAGGTCCTTAATTGTTCGTGCTGACTTCATCCCCAAGTTTGGTTCCATATTTCGATGATAGTGCTCTGGCAGGGTACCAGTGTGGCTATTCTGAAGAACTTGTGTGACAGTGAAGATACCAGAGCTTTTCTAGCTGAGACTGATGGCTGCGTTGCCTCCCTTACTAAATTACTCGAGAGTGACAGTCAGGAAGACCAGGAATATACAGTAGCTGTTCTTCTTTCTTTGTGCTCCCAACGAATTCGATATTGCGATCTGGTCATGGAGGAGGGTGGTAATTCCTGGTCTTGTTGCTATATCCGTCAATGGGAATAACAAAGGGAAGGCAATGGCAGTGGAACTACTACGACTCTTACGTGATGGAGTAAGTGAAAGTGAAGATTGCTATGACGTTATTAGAGACACTAACCCTCATTCCACAGAAAGGAAATCTTCAAGTAAGGTACAAGAAATTTTTGGGAAAATGGCGAAGTTCTCAAAACATGGAAAGAAAAAGTAATATGCAGGTCCTTTTTCCTCAGGCAATCAAGATTCAACTTTTAACAGATTCTTGGATATAACCAGGTAAGATGTTTCTTGCTTTAGGCTAGTTAGTTGGTAGGAGTGGTTGAGAACATTCATATATTAGAGAATGGATATAGTTGATTCCCAGTGGTTGTGTAAGATATTTTACCAATATTGGTTTGCTATCCAACAGTAGCTAAGGTCTACTCTTTGTAACATAGCTGCAGGGCTTTTGGTATATGTTGGTGTATAAATGTACAGATCTATGAGATGGATGTAGGCTTCTACTTTTGTCGATTTCTTATAATGCTGATGTCATGGTAATCATCTCTAATTACCTGTTTGTAAAGTTCCTTTCACATGCGTATTTGTGTAAAGCATTGTAATCCTTTTAGCATGACTGGCTGCTATGTGTTTCTAACTTTGGTTGATGACCTCAAGTCCATGCACAAAACTGCCCCGAAAAATTTCTTAGCTCTAAGGGTTAATCACTTTCTTTGTGCCCGGAAAAGCAAGAAATCTTTCGGGGACAACTTTCGAAGTTTTTCAAACCATTTAGACTAATAATAATGGGGGAAGAATTATCTGAAATGAACTCCAAAATTTCAAGTGAACACCAAATTCAGACCAGCGGACCATTTTTTTCCACTTTTCCTCCTCAGTTTCTTCATACCAATCTCTTTTCCTATTTTTGCATGCTGTGCATGGTGAAAAGCTAAATTCTTATAAATCAAAACATTGATTTTTTGTTTCTTCTGTGAGAGGTGTAATAGAGTAAGTGCTGTTGGAGAAGAACCTTGGACAGTTAGCAGATGCCTCGACAGTAGAATCGCACTTAGCTCAAATAAACCGGTTCAAGCGAGGTTATACATCAAGCAATCAACTATAATAATCCAATTTTATCAGTGGGATTGCGTCTGATTCACTTTTCAGGCATCAATAACTTAATTAACTCGGGATACAATCATAGAAGAACATACAAACTTATAAATAAACCAGGTAAATAAGTCAACGTGGCAATTGGCATAGAAAAGAAAGCAAGGCTAATTAATAAAAATCTTTCAGAGTACCGCAAAAGAGCTACTAAAACCCATTATTGCTCAAGCAATCTGGTCTTCGACTAATAGTAGAACCTGATGGTGCTCCTGTTGAAGGTCAGTGATCTTGGGCCTACAAAACCCTGCATATTGCTCAAATAGCTCTTCTAGGGGGCCTAAACCCCCTGCATGTAGGACCAACTTGCTATATTCATTCCCCCTGGCCCCTGGCCCTGGTATAAAAGGTTTTGATCAAATGGCTGGAGCATTGATTCATTTAACTGGTATATTGTCATTTGACTGCAATGTCTGGTGCCAATACTATTATAATGCTTTCAGGTGGCTTTTTTCCCCCTGAACTTTAGTTTGCGTCCACTCAGGGCAGTCAAAATTAACTGAGCAAATTTGTAATGCTTTTAGACGGCCTTTGTCCATGTTCCCATGCTTAAGATCATGGGACCGTAATTCCCTATCCATGTCTTTTGCTTGCTTCCTTCTCGAGCCCAATATCATCGTCTCGTTGGAAACACATTGATTACAGATCTTCCATGTCTAACAGACTACTACCTCTCATAACTCTTGATTTGCGATATCTTTGAAGAGAAAGTGATAGAATCATTTAGACCAGTTGACAACCAACTTCTGAAGAGGTTGGCAGGTTTTCCGGCTGAACTAGAAAAACTGTGTCTGACGCTTGAAAATTATTTCATGAACTGATACCAGGTTGCCTCGGAAAGATTATACTTACTAATCAAAATATCCAGTTGTAAGTACCATCTAGCTCAGGTGGAGTTATGATTAATTTGAAGAAATCCATAATGCAAATTGCACCACTTACAGGGTCATTCTCTTTTGGAGTTTAATTAACTAGTATATCCCTGAGGAGGGGGACAGGGAGGTTATTTTCTTAGTTTATGTTAACCCATTATTGAAAGAGAACTGGACTATCAAATCATCATTACTTTTAACCCATATGTTTATGTGAACATTTCCGGAATCATGGGATTAAGTTTTAGGTCATACACCTTCCTATGATGAAGATTCTTGAACTCATTATGGATATTCCCTTCACATCCAATGCCTAGGTCCAGACTAAACTTGGAAAAGCCAGACTTGATTGAAATATGTCAAATGTTTGTTGGCTGGGAAGACAAATGCATGGTGGGGTGGGAAATGGGAATCATTGCCTTGTGGGGTTGAGTGGGCTGGATTGCAGAATGGTAGCCTATTAGTAAGTTATGATATGAGCGTTAGGTATGTGGAAGAATTGAGAGATGAAGCAATCAGAAGAACACATCCATCTCAAGACTGAAGTTGATGAGATCCTCCCAACACAACCCATTGCTTATCCTCAAAAAAAAGAAAAAAATCATTCCTCAATTTATTAATTCAGAGTTCTAGTCAAAACTAACTGTTGCTGGGGCCCCTAAATCTACTTGCTGTATCAATCTTTTATCAAATTAATGTGATCTTGTCCCTCCCCTCCTCCTGGATGTTCTTTTCATAATCCTGTTATCTTTGATTTTTCTTTACTCTTTTCATCTTTTTAGTAGTAACTTGTATTGTTTCATGCTGTCGATTTTTTTGGTGGATAGTTGAGTATAGAAATACAGTGCTCCAACATAACCACCTGCCTTTATCTACGATATGAGATTGACAAATTCCTAATATGTACGCTGATTTTACAAAGCAGAATCAGTTATTCCTCGCCAAAACAATATTGATTTTACAATGACATAATGACCCCAAAACTCAGTGATACTGTGGTGAATTGGCTCGACACGATGGTATAATAACTATTATTGCTCATTTGGGTTTTCAATTTTATTTATTTTGATAAGTACATTGTATTCCCAGCGTCGTGTTTACAGCAAAACTAAAGCTGCTGACAGAATCAATGATGGATCGGGCATTTGCGGTAATCAGGCGTCTGCCTCCTATGGAGATAGGAGATAGCGGTCTAAGCCAAGTAAAGAACGAGGAACTGATTAGTTTTTGGCTCTTGCTGCCTCTTATTTGGCATATTCTTGTTTCTTTTACTGCTTCTCAGGAGTTAAACAAACGGTAGAATGGGGCTACTGATAAAAGAGACCAACCAAGGCAGCAACATCCACTAGTATAGTAATGTAGCAGTGTTATTTATCCATGCATGCATCCAAGAAAAGCCATCGAGAATATAGGACTTCTTTCTCCTTATCCATAACGCTGCGGTTCTGGATAAAAATTGTTTCCATCTACAGATAGTTTTTCTTTTCTTTTTCTTTTTGGAAAGACACAGATAGATAAATTTTATCTTTGCGATTTTAGCTGCAGAGATCAGACACAGAAAGAATTGTTTATGCAAACAAAATACTAGTTGTCTCTTGATGTCCCCACAAACACTTCCCTTGCATCTTTCTTCTCCACAATTAAACACAACATAGCATGTGAAGTATATGGAAAGAAGGATGGTGCATATCCTGATGATGTTGACAGATACCCTGTTCCACAAGCGCTTGCAAGCTAGCTTCAACCCCCCCCCCCCCCCCCTCCCTTCTCTTTCCTCTGCTTCTCCTTCCTTTACCATTTTCTGACGGAGGGCAATAAGGAGAACCTTGTTCTGCATCCTGATGCTGATAGATGCACGTATGTATATTGTATTGTATAGCAGTGCTTTCTCTTCAAAACAGAGTGCGTAAAGGGACCAAGAATTTTGTTTAGGAATTGCATGTGGTCCTTTTCTTATGCTGCTTTTGACTTTTAAACCGATTCAAAAGAGAAGAAACAAATCAAACAATCATTCATGAATTCATACTTGTTCATATCTACGATACAGGATACAGATAACTTAAATTTTCAAAGAGAAGTTATTAAGTAGCAGTTTGGTTGCTTTGTATATCGAAATTTCTTTAATTTTGTTTCGCGGACAATAGCATGAAGGCTTAGAAATCCGTCTTTTATTTATACTAGCTATGGATCACGTGCTTTGCACGTGAACGTAGTGCTTGTAGATTTTTTTTTCCCTTAAAATTTTTAGAATATCAATTGTTTTGAAGGAATAAATGTAATTGAGACAAAAAAGATGTGATATTTAATATTTATATATATGAGACCAGCACGGTCCCGCAATCATCCCATAAAAAGTGGGCTCTTTAACATCTCCATTTTTTTTTTTTTTTTTTGTAAAAAACGGCAACATTTCATTTAGCAATCATCAAATTACACAACCCGGAGCAACTGCTCCTCAACGTCTGCTTGAACACTTTCAAGCAACCAAACTGGAAAATTGTTAGGCCCCGTTTCGATTGCATTTTTCGTCACTTTTCATGGAAAAATTACTGTAGCGATTTGATGTAGGTGAGGGAAAAAGGTAATAGAAAAATGTGATCACGGAAAACGACGTAATTTTTCGGCGAAAAAACGGCAATGCAAACAAGGCCTTAACTTTCCAATCAGCAACTCCATTTGGTGTTAAGGTTTTCCTTCATTTACTCAGCAATCTTTTACATCTCCATTTGGTGTTAAGGTTTTCCTTCAGTTCCTCAGCCCCTCACCTTTTCTCGATTTTTTTTTTGGGTTTATTGTCCCACTAATTAAACCTGCTGATTCCCGACGTTCTTAAGAAATTTGGCTCTACGAAATTGAGAGCGAGTTAGTAACAAACATTATTGTCATAAAATTAGGAGGAGTCCAAAAGGGCAGAAGGCTTTTCTTCACTAATTGGTTTTTAACAAAGCCGAAGGGTGTTCAAAAAATTCATCAAACAAATTGTGGATTCAAGGTGGCATGTACAAAATTGGGAAACCGCGGGTTCTTTCTGGTGAGTCCACTTTCCCAATATGGACTGTGGGTCCTTAGCCAATCTAGGCAACAAACCTAATGGGGCTCCACTTAGCGTAATGAAGATGTTAACAATTAACATAAAATTGTGGATGATCCTGTTCCCCGAGCGATTGATCACCATCCATCATTTTGTTTATATTTTTTTCTTGAAGAGAAGGAGGAAGTATGTCAAAGCGAAGTTTATCATACAAAGAAGGAGAAGCATATAAGAGCAAAGTTCATTATACAAACAATAAGGAGAAGTATTAAAATATAAGAGACTAAACTAATTGAGTCAAACAAATCTAAAACAGCGATTGCCCAAAAATTTAAAAAAAGTCTAAAACTGTACCTCCGTTTTGATTAGTTGTTATTTTTGGAAGGATTTTAAGAATATATTTGGTGTATCTTTTAAAAATAAAATATTTTTAAAAAATTAATACTACCACCCCACCCCCTTCTCAATCTGGTCATGCCCAAATCACGACCAAAAAGTTGTGACCTTTTGGTAACGATCTGCCATTTGTGGCTAGATCACGGTCGAGGCCTTGTTTGATCACAGCTAGATCTAGAGGGGGAGGGGAGGGGAGGGAAAGAGGGGAGGAGAGGAAATAGGAAGAGAGAGGAGGAGGATGACGAGGGAGGAGGTGGTGATAAGTGAAAAATATTGCAAAAGTTTTTAAATTTTTTTGTATATATTGTGAATTGTTTTTGATATATTGTATGAATGAAATTTTTTTGAATTATTATTATTGTGTATTATTATAATAATATATTTAAAAAATTAGTTTTTTAAAAATAGAAAATCCAAACGATCTTGGACTGCAATTATGTTGTTAACTAGTAACTATTATTTGGTTTACTTTTCTTGGATCTATTCAAAGTTTAAACAAGCTTAGCTCGGTTCAACCCCTTCTCCTCGAGCGTTAGTGGCCTAGCGTTGGCGTTCTTTGGTCACTCTTTATGGCCTATCCCTCCGCCGTGGCATGGAAACTAGTGTTCTAGCACTGGCGTTCTTCGGTCTTTCTGGCCCTTCCTCAGCCCTGGCTGGAAACTGCCGTGAGCTTTGGAAGGTGCAGAACGCCGTCGATACCAGTCCGTTTACCGTTAGCAGTCACCGGACATTCTCACATGGTAGTTGCACCTCAGAACCACTGGCCATCGTCCCACCCCTCGCAATCCTTAACCCCACCATTTTGTCCAAACCATCCAAATATATATTCCTTAATATCAACCCCTCCGTCCCCACCTCCCATCTCACCCCTTATCTTCTCCTTTATAAATCACTCCTCCCGCAATTCATTTTTTTTAACGCCGTCTAACAAATTCCTCCCCCCGGTCACATTCACCATTTCATCTCTGGCGCTCATCAATTATTTCCCACCTTTCCAGCTTTCCTCACTAACTTGCGCGCCATCTTGAATTATTATGTTACGCTGCCTGCAGACCCCGTCACCGGAGAACTTCACCGCCGCCGCATGAACGCCGATATGAGCATACTGGAAAGGCAGAGAGCAGTGTTGCAACGCCTTTACCAGCAGCAGCAGCATCAACAGGACATGCATTCTTCGCAACCCACAACATCATCAATGCCTCTGTTTCAGTACCAGAATTTAGTGAATCCCTTCAAAGTTCATCAAGAAAATTCTCCCAATTTCGGGTTCACCTGTTCCGAAATCACGACTACTAATACTAATTGGAAATGGATCACCATCAACTATCCTGCTCTAACGTTACTGCTACTTCATCTAAAACTCATGATGTTGCTTCCAGCAAGAAAAGGAAAGCAGAGGTTGGTAAATTAAATACTCTACAAACCTTGCAAAATTCGCATATTCCAATGCTATTGGAGTAATTTTTAGTGCGATTGATTGATTGATTTATTTATTTTTTGGCAGTTTTGATGTAGAAGAGGAGTGTAAGGACAAAAGGGTTGAAGGAGAAGCAGGGGAAGTACAGTCAGGGATTACCGTCAAAGTGAAAAGGAAAATTCAGGGAGAAATTCCGGCGAAAATTCCAATTCCAAGGCTTCAGAGGTGGTTCAGAAAACTGATTACATTCATGTCAGAGCGCGTCGTGGTCAGGCCACTGATAGCCACAGCTTAGCTGAAAGAGTGAGTCGCTCAGCGTACTACCAGTTTGCCAGAGACTTCAATGTTCTGGGAATTGCCGTATATTGAGGCTAAAATACTTTGCTAAATTCGTTTAAACAAAATGTCTATTTCAGGCTAGGAGGGAGAAAATTAGTAAGAAGATGAAATGTCTACAAGATTTAGTCCCTGGCTGTAACAAAGTTACTGGGAAGGCTGGCATGCTCGATGAAATTATTAATTACGTTCAATCTCTTCAGAAACAAGTTGAGGTAAAATCTGGAATTCGACTTTGGAGATTCTTGATTTTGTTAATCGGCCAGACTTGTTCATGACTTCAGTTGATTGTACCTTGCAGTTCCTTTCGATGAAATTGGCTACTCTGAATCCGCGGCTAGACTTTAACGTTGACAACATCTTTGCAAAAGAGGTTAATATCAGCGTAATCTTTCCACTTTTTGAGTATTATACTTCTTCGCTGTAAAGAGATTTTAACATGTAAAACTGACATTTATTTATGGGGATTGTAGTTTCCTGCTTACATCGCCAGTTTTCCGACCGCGGCTACACCGATAGAAGTGGTTCACTCAGCCTTACTACAGTACAATCAAGGGCAACAAGAACCCACAAGTTCAGGGCTTGATATGGCAATCAATCCTGCTCAGGATGGTGCCACAGAGAACCGGAACATCCTCATTAACATTTCCGGAAGCATATTTTGATTCAGTTTCTAGTCTGTCCGTGAGTAACTTTACTCAAATCTTGCTGCTTAATTTGTCCAAGAACTTACTCTGATGACTACTTCATTGTTAAATTGCAGCAGATGCCAACTTGGGACAGCGATTGGCAAAGCCTCTACAACAATGTCGTCAGCTATCATTAAGAGTAAATAGTCAATTTCGGTCTCACTTTACGTATAGGGTGAGTATTTAGTTTTGTGAAATTGTCAGATTTGTTGGATATGGCAATTGGCAAGTCGCTTTATGCAATCAATTACTAATATTCATTTATAATCACGAGGAGCTGCGTAAATTTGTAAAGTCGTAAATACGGTTGCTGTGCAAGTTATAGACATCGCTGTCATTGATCAATCCTCTTCCTCAGAGGTTTATTCAAATTCTTCACGCTAAAATTATATCTTATGATATACCTGCAGCCTGGATAGCAATTACTACTACAATGGAGCAGGCAGGGTACCTTACCTTCTTCGCCAGTGCTTCTTATCGTACATTTCAGCGAAGCAGATATCAGCAACATGGCTTAAAGCCTCAAGATTTCAAGTTCTGTGATTTTAAGATGGAGTGCCTATAATTTTTTTTTTTTGGACAGCAGATTAACTAGAATGTTGGAGAAATTTTTTTTTTTTTTTGCTTCTAATTTAGCTATATAAATTGGTCCCCTCATTCAATGCGATTTTGTTTGCAGAGGAGATTATTTGCTTGTATAGTATATCTTGCTACCTCTGGTGAGATTTGATAAATATAATTGTAATAATAGTTCTGATTCTTGATCGTATTCCACTGGATGACAAGTATACATACATGATACATGTTTCTATCACGCATATCTTTATACTACTGTAAGATACGATGGAGAGACCAAATTGCAATTTCACCACCACAGAAACCATCACCCCTTGGCCCTCCGCCAGAGTCCCCCCGGAGAAGAAATTCATAGAAAAGAAAGAGAGAATAATGCTGGATGGCGAAAGGGGCAAGGTAATTACAGTTGGGAACTTTTAAGCAGAGGGGGGATGGGGGTGGGGATAAGCAAAAGTGGTGGGGGACGAGGTGAATGAAAAGGAAAGATGGTCTAGTGGTCCAATTTGCAGTTGTACTTGAAAGGGTTGCTTGTGAGTGGCTTTCCTTGCTATAGTGACCTCACCACAGAGGAGGAGCCAGAGCCACTTGATAGGGCCAACATTTCGGACAAGGTGTTCCTTCCTTCTCCATTGCGAAAACAGGTTTTTAGAATGGCATCATCATTGCACTTGCACATGATGAAAATTGACAAATTTTATTGAGGCCACTTTCCTCCTAATACCTAATACTAGTGTTGTTGCCTGTATAACACCAATACCAACTTTTACATGGGAGGGCGGGGGTGGGGATGGGGAGACTGGAGACGTATCTATTAATGTACTAATTCATTAAGACTCGTACTTACCTATTATGGAGGAGCTGATGAGCTATGAGATTTTCCACCTCAAGTTCTTGATATGAATAGTAGACAAACTGATGAAGCACTACGTAAGAACGTCCTATTTTTTTCAACTAATATTATTATCCAGAGGGAGGGAAGTTTTAAGAGACTGTGTATAAGAGGCTAATAGGTATAAAAACCTATCATACTAAAAAGCGCTCTGACAGTCCTTTTGAATTTTTTTCACTGCAGATAAAGTTTGAATCCCCGACTTACCGTCCGAATAGTGGACTAAGCAGCTTAGCGGTAAAAATGACTTGTGCTAGTTGCTAACTGATTATTCCACAAACCAAACGAAATTTGGGACATGTTCCTTAACACAGCTTCCAAGCCTCATGGCTGAGCTCGCCTTCCTTGTGTCTGCTAACCAACGTACAACGACAAATATGTCAAACAAATGAACAATCCCCTTCCTCGGGCCTATTATAGCTTTGTTCTCGTTTGCTTTAGATTTTGTATAAGCTGATTATAAAAAGGGATTATAGAGAATAATCAGAAGCAACAAAAATTACTTTCTGATAAATCGTGAATTTTAACTTTTTTTAATTGTTAAAAAAATTTATAATCTAAATACAAAATCAAACAAGAATATCGAGGAAAAAATGATTATTCAAAATCAGAATCGATAATCAATTCAAATAATTAACCGAAACCAAGCCTTCAGTTTTAATGGGTGAGAGATTTTATAAACAAATCACTATCAAAATATCGTGCAATAGTTTGTCTTTGTGTTCAAAATATTCAGTGCTAGAGCTCCGGATTACTAGTAAAGAAGATTTGCCATCATAGCAAATGCACAATGCATTTCTTGTGAAATCAACAACAATGCTTTACGTAGTCACAACTCACGTACAAAGAAGTTATTAATATGCTTGTTACGGTTTTTCAGATCTAAAGTTCATCTCTTTTTTATTTTCCAGAATTATTTTCATTTTTTACTAGTTTAAATCAAACATAAAATTGTACCCAAAAAGATGAAACCAAGCACATTAAACAAGAACTTGATCATTCCCATTATTTCAAAATCATGAATCCATGAAAATGATGCAGCTGCTAGGAATTGAATTTGAAAGAAAATTCTAATATACAAAAATCATGAATGAGTTACTAAATAATAAATATTGCTGAATAACAAGTGTAAAATATTAGAGGTGGCAATTTGGATGGAGATCCATTTATCCATCCATATAATCCATAATTAAGTGGATTTGAATTATCCATTTATAGCCATGACTATCCTATTCTCCAGTGGAATATTAATCCTTTTTATTTTTCCCCGAAATGATAGACACATGAATATTAATCGAAATACATAAAAATGGTACTGTACGAGTTAGTATTTCGTAATCCTCCATAATAATGCCTACATGATAAGAACAAGCACAAAAATCCAAAATTCATTTTTTTAACAATTTATTTCCCAAGAGACAAAAAAAAAATGCTAATGATGTATTTGAATAGGTTCTTATTTGCAAAAAATTATTTGATTATATCGTAAACATATTTTTTTCAAATCACGTCCGTATTCTTTTTGAAAATAAATTCCTGTGTTTTCAAATGTTTAGAGAAAAAGAGAAAACGCGCGACTAGCGCCAAGTTGAGGGCAAATGTGCTTTTGCAACTAGTTTTCAAAAAAATAGAGGCGGCCCAGTATCGGATACAAATGCCAGTCATGGTGGCATAATCTATCCATAGCTTCTTTCGTCAGATTTGCCTTCATTCAACCTTGCCCAGTTGCCCTCATTGGTATCTATCGTTTCTCTCTCTATATACACATCCTCTGTGACACAACTAGCACAGGGAGCTGGCTGAAAAGCTATTACCTTTTGTAATCTTCAAATCACGATACCTGTTTGACAAAATGCCCAAACGAAATCCCGATCGAATCTAACATTAACAAATCTTGAAAATCAATTGAAATACTTTCCGTTTCTTTTGGGTTTGTGATCTTTGCAAGTTTTTTTTTCTTTTTTCAGCTAGCAGATATATAAGAATAATCTTTGCAAGGGTTCGTGAATAACTTGAAAATAAATTGAAATGGCTGAATCATCTGAGGGAGAGGAAGAAGGGAAGCTTGTTGGAGGGAACCAGCAGCTAGTTGTGGATGATGACCTTTGTGAGATGGCTAAGAAGGCTGCTTGGAGTGTCAGCTCTTGCAAGCCTGGCAATGGCGTTCTTTCGCTTCGCGACGACAACCTTGATACCTACTGCAGTAATTTCTCTTTATTTTACTAATTCACCCTTTAACGTTTTATGTTCTTTCCATTTCTGTTACGTACAGCTTTCTGCGTGCAATAAGTATGTGTTTAATTTGTACTTTCTTTGTTTACTTGTGTTGCATTGGAGCTAGATCAGACGGAGCACAGCCACATCTTGTTAATATTCAATTTCAAAAGAAAAGTAAAGCTTCAAGTATGCTCTTTTAATTAGTTGGTATGTTTTTTTGTTTATTGTGCCTCCTGTTTTTATGCCATAACTAGGATTCTTATTGGTTTTTTTATTGTTTCCTAGTTAGTGGTTTTATATGTGGATTTCAAGCTTGATGAGAGTTATACGCCTAGTAAGATCTCGATCCGGAGCTGGTGATGGTTTCCACAACTTGAAAGTGAGTCGGGTTTTGATCCTCCAGACTTTTGTTCAATTGCGCTCTAACCTATAGAAACTATGAAATATTGCATATCAGAACATCATATAATTGATTGATACTGAATTGTTGATGCATGGAACTATTGAATGTGTTTATGTTCTTTTGATTTTATCTAGGAGATAAAAGCAATCGAGCTTGTCAAGCCAGCAGGTTGGGTGTATATCTCACTGTCTGGGAATGATCCTCGGTGAGCCCTGCAAGCTTTTGTTTTTCTGTTGAGTTAGATATATAGCCCTAAATAATCAGTTATACTTCTTTTTCTCATTTAATTAGTTCTAATTAAAAAATTATTTCCATGGGTAGTGTATAGTTTTGGTTCTTTCCTTAGTTCACGTTGACGATTACATTTAATTAGTTCTACTTAAAAAATCTTGATGTCAGTTTGTTAATGTTTTAAATTTTCACAATATTGTCTCTCTTCTATCCTCTTAGTACGCTTTGCACATTCGTTCTTAATTGCTGATTGAGATGACTTGGCTTCAACTAAGTTCCTTTTGGTGTATGTTAATTCAATTCATCAATAACAATTATTCATGAATGTGGTAGGGAAACTTTTTGTGAATACTTTCATGTTGCAAATAGCGATCTTGTCAAACCATCTTAACGGGAGGGATACTCATGTCAGGCAGATTAAAAGTCTATGGGCCTAGGCTGTGCGTAGCTCTTCCTTTCCTTTGCTTCAATTTTTGCCTCACTAGAGCTACTTGTTTTTTGGGGAGCTATTCTCTAGTGAAAGATTGTTGTCTGTTACAGGAATCCAATTCCTCATCAAGCCTTTCAGTTCACTTCTAGGGAGTTCATCACATATTCTACTGTGAGATGAAGCTCAGGATCTTGTGCTCTCAAGTTGGACAGCAAACCTGTTTCACGGATGTCACAGCCGCAACTTAATGACTATTTTACTGACAATTTAAGTCATTTGAATTGTATCCTGTTAGCCGAGGATGACTATTCTTGGTTCCTTGATGGCTAACTCTCAAGGGTATCCTGTTCCTACAGCTCTTAAAACTTTGATGATGACTTTGGACATAGATTGATAAGCACAATTTGTTCAAATTTGGTTTGAGATGTTAGCAGCAAAACCTAAATGAAAAGAATATTATCATTTCTAGTTAGCAGTCGCAATCTGATGAAATCTGAGCGCTGAACATGGTTTAGTTTTGAAGGAGTTCTCAAGCATTCAGGTAACAGCTACGGAATTACCACTTTGCCTTGTTGTCAATTTGGTTGATAGCTTAAAAATCGATGAGCCTGGCATCGTTTTATTGACACCCCTTTAAGCCTGCATGTGTTGACCGGCTGCCAGGGCCAATGAAATAGCAAAATTTCAGTGGAAGAGTTGGTGTCTTGGCGAGACACGATTTAATACTATAAAACATAGGAAAATGATCTAATCCACTTAAAGGGTTAGTCTTTTTGCATACGATATCTATGATTTTAATTCACTTGTGTCTTCACATGACATCCCACGTTAGGATTGGTGAATGCAAATATTATATTTGAGATTAATTAGTTCTTACCATGACCACATAAGAGGTAATCGTTCGATAACCCTCGTTAATCCAAAGATATAAATTATAAAGAATTGGACCCCGTAAGTCCGAAGATATAAAAGAATGAACATCACCACAGCACATGGACGAGAGAGAGAGGGTCAGTTAACTGGTATTTTCCACATTGATCTTCCATGGCTGTCGTTTATGACGTGCTACAAGCAACGGCATTTACCAACAATTCGTGCACAGCTTTCTCAGCATGAGATCATAGTGTTATTGATATTCATATTGGCTGTGTTATGTTAAAAATATCCTAGTTACCAGAGTCTGATTACCATACGATGCGAGGAAAACTTGCAACACATATTAAATACATGGCACTAACAAAAACACTGGTCTGAGGAGCCCGCGGACTTGTAACTTATGGCCATTCAGGAAGACCTCTTATCAGAGCAATTGAATAAGAAATGGTCATCATATCTGCTATAACCACTGAAAATCATTCACATGCTGGCTTGGTGTCAAAGCTGCTCAAGCAGATTGCAAAAGCTTGGAAGGCAGAGAGTGGGTAGCGATAATCCATCGTGAAGATGTCCTTTCCAATTTTACCAAACTGCAAAATCACTTTTTCTTGCTCTGCAGCTGGTACATTGTGTGATGGGTCAACAGCTGCCACAAGCTGGAAATTCTTAACAGAGGCTACTGTAACACGACCTTTGAAATTTAGGCACCAACACTGTAACTGCTCATGCCATCGAGGGGCCTTATTTTTAAGCACAAGTGCTTCTCTAGGGTGCTGTGATGCAGCTGGTGAACTTGAAGGACTAGGGGAAGATAAACTTTTGAGTGCCTCCTTTCCTTTAGAGCCCGATGAGGGAAAGATTTATCATCAAATGACAGAGGAAAAGATTTTGGTGTTGGAGCATTGCCACCCTCCTGCACTGAAGACACTGGAATTGAGTGCATGACACAATGCATTCGCCTAGGCCCTCTAGTACGAAGGACATTCAGTTCATAGGAAATAGCTGCCACGCCGTAGTTACAAGCAGGTACTCTTGGAGATACTTGCTTTGCATGGAATCTTCTGCTCAAGCGACCGTTTTGGTGAACCGGAGCAACAATTGGAGGTTGGCTATCATAAATGGTAAACTTGGTGCCCAGAAAATTAGACCTGAGTAAATTTTTCATAAAAGTTGAGAACAGAGAAGGGAAGACAAATTCATGCCAAAAACAATTGCTCAATCTATTTGCTGCTACTTACCTCAATTTTCCAACATATGTATTGCTGGCTCGGGAAAAGTCATCTGCAACCAAGGAAATGATGAAGTCTGTACTAGTTGCTCTTCTGATCTTCTTAGCTGCCAACAATAGTTTATCGTTCTCATCCTCAGCTGTCATGTAGTGAATTTGTTAGTGTCATGACTTTAGGTGTAGTCCATTGTCATCTGATCCAGCATTGCGTTGGGTTATTAAAATAAGCATGTTCTTCAACATTATACTTTAAATGACCATTATAATTCCTCTTATATCATATTTGCAACTTTGTTGGGGAAAAGGGCAAGAACAACTATATAGTTTGTAGCCATAAAGCTTCAATTGATTATCTGCCTTCCAACTGCTATGATTAATAACAGAAGACTGTATTCAACAAGTTATATCAAGAATGCAAAATGGCATAAGCTAGAGAAAGTAAACTGAGGGCTGCATCACCACATGATCAAAATGCTTAGATACCGTTTACTGAATAACCAAGTCATGTGTCAAATGACGACGACGAAGCATGATAAGGTAATAAATGATCAGATTAAGCAATCAGTACCGCTCAAAGTACGTAGACCTAGAAAGAGCATTTATTATAAAAGTGTTGACTCCAGAAACAGCGTGCATCCAGATGAATAGTTTAATCATCCTTGCACTGTGTGAAAAGATACTACTAAAAAGAAAATCATGTAAATGAGGATTCTTAAATTGGCTGTACTAGGAAATCTTAGATCCAACACAACCTAGTCCTTGCAAGCAGGTATAACCATGTTCTGTGTCACAACGTATCAACCCTATCAAGGCAACAAACTGATAGCAAATATAAGACACACTTCTCCAACAAAGCTACTGCAAAGCACCAACCTAGAAAAAAACCCATTAACTGGTTGGTTCTCTAGCCTGTCTATAAGTTCATATGTGAATGGAACATGTGTCAAGGAAATGCGCATCACCATATTAGTTAAACTAGTTTTTTTAATGGGAATATTAAAAGTGATTTGTAGGCTTCTACCATAAAAGCAGTGCTCACTCTCGTCTTCTTTGATAGAATTAACTTTATACTGAGTACATAACTATTAACAAGAGCAAAATACTTTTTTGTCAAAAAGAGCAAAATACTTGCAGGCATACAACCAAGCAGATTCCTATGTCTGAGTCGCACAATGGAACATACAGCGAAATTGAAACGAACATGTGAAAACACTGAGAAGCTAGTAGATAGGGAACATAAATAGGAAATCTACTTCGAAATTGGAAATGTGACTCCGAAAATATAAATGCGAAGCTTGTAGATAGAGAACATCACTTACATGGGGTGAGACCAAAATGCAACCGATAAACTGATGCTGCTCTATCCCTTTTAATGAAGCACTGAATTGGCGATTCACGAGGCCCCGGCTAGTTGAGAAAAAAGAAGATAATGCAGAACTAAGACCAGATTCTACTCAACGTCAAACCATAAAAGATACAGGATGAACTTAAATGGATACCTGCTTCAATGAAATGGGAAAGGTGAGCCTCCCACATTCCTCTGGAGTTTTGACAATCTCCTTAGTTATATCCCTCCATGACTTGCAGACTGCTGCACAAAAAACAACAACAGCCCTATCAGGCCATGATGTCTCACTCTCTTCAACCCTCCGTATTATGTCCAAAGAAGCTCTGGCGGCAAGTTTGCCCACTGCCCTTGTTGGATCAGCTCAGACACAACCACATCTGGTGCTATATGAGACCTGGTACGGTGGCGCCAATGCTTCCCTTCCAGTCCTCTCCTAGATATATTCCCAATCCCTTCTTTCATCTCTCTCAGCTCACGCACAATGCTCTTGAATGACATTTCGGAAGATCATACCAAGCGCACCTACAGTTCAATGCCATCCACATAAAGACTCATCAAACCTCTGCTTTCAGAAACCCGAGTTAGTGACCTAAACTTTTAATACTGACTTTCTCCCTACAACCAGATCTATGAGCTAATTCTTGGCTATAGGAGATGGACCCTTTTAGATGGACGAAAACCAAATGAGATCAAACAAGGACCTCCGTTGTCTAAAAAGCGAGAAGATAGAAAAAGGAGGTAAAGTTGAGGTTTTGATTACAAAGAATTGCATGTAAAGGCATATAAAGGAACAATAATTTCAAAATTTCTAAAATGTCATTGCCCAGCTAAAGAAGATTGAACCTTTCCAATATCTATGATCCACATTTTATAATTTTCAGACAAAAACCTTCCCAAAAAAAAAAAGTCCCGAACCAAATTAAATGGGAATTATCACAAAATAAGCAAAATGGAGCAAAAAAGGAACGTTGTATGTAAACAAGGACTTAAAAATTGGAACTTTGAGACATGTAAGACAAAATAGACGAAATTGATGGAAGCCCACCTGAGCAAATTGTGTGATTGAAAAACCAAAGAGTTATAGAGATCGGAGCAAGAAGCAATCAGATCGGAGAATTCCGGCGAATGCAGTCCATCTTCTTTTCCGGGTAGGGTGTAGGAGAAAACCCAGATCAGTTTCGCATTACTCTCCTTTACACAGCGCCGGAAACACCAAGCAACCACCGTCGTCTCCGTCTCCGACGCCGTTCGGAGGGAAACGCGCCACCGGCAACAGGACTCCTCCTCTCTCTTTCCTCCTCTCCTCCCGCTAGTAGTATGACTGGAGGCCTTTAGATTGAAGACTCGGGTCAATAGCAAAAAACGCACACAGAAACACGCACGTCCACACTAAAAATAACACACAATTGATATTCCATGTAGACCACTAGCATTGTATTGTAGACTATATAATAGCAGTGGCAGCATTATTAAGGATTTTATTTAGTGTAATGAAAAATGGTAGAGGAAGCCTTCCACACAAAAAAAAAAAAAAAAAAAAGGTGGAGGAATTCTAATAGTTGGTAAATGAAGGGCGAAGATTTTATTAACAATGATAAAAAGGGAGAGACTTTTTACACGTGGAAGATGGGATCCCAAGGAGTCCTTATTAAGTGGGTCCCTAATGGAGGAAGGCATGGTCTAATGCAATCAATTTATCTGATGGAATGTAGATATCAACTTGATAATCACAATTACCTAAATTAATCACCCATGGCCATCAGGCCATCGCCCGCCTGCGCACACTTTTTTGTAAAGGTGTTTTTGCCGGAACTTCAATACGTAGATAGAGACTGGAAAGCAAGGAATCCGAGGAGAGGGAAATTGGATGGAAGAGCAGAGCTGAATGGGAATACTGCATTTAATAAATGTTTTTCAACCTTTATGGTACCAGGATGGCTTAATTAATTGCCAACTTAGAATAATTAAGAACCGGATTGTCATAACCTGTTGAAGTCATCAAAATCTAGTGGGTCAAAACTCAAAAGGGAAATATCTCATATTGGTACCTACGAACTGATTTGACCAGAATTATCTTAGAATGTGTGCGTATTATCAAAAAGCTGGAAAGAATTTAAAGAAAGTGTGTAGTAGAACTGGACTGTCATACAGCCAAGACATACATGCATACAGAAATTGACCGAAAATTCCAACAAGTTTTCCAAAATCGAGAAATTATGGGTGATTGTGATTGGTTCAATTTGTCAGACAGAAGAAGTTCAAACAAATCAAAGGTACGTAGATGCTGGTGGAGAATCTAAACTAAGATTAAATGGCCTCCTCCTCTTCTTGTTTTTAGCCAAGTTGCCTTGTTATTGATGTGGACTCCATGTCCTGACCTGCGCAGAAGTTTTCTACTACTAGTACTACTATAATGGAATGGAGTACTCCTGATTAGCTGTAACATTTTTACGAGTAGGCCCTGTTAGTTTTATGCATGTGATTTATGAACATGTGTGGGACGGTGGTGACCATAAACATTCATATGGGCATCCTCCCCGATCATCGTGACTGTGCAATCATCTTCGACGGGGGATAAGGTCGGGTAGCCAGCCACCCGCGATCCCGTAATCCCATTCCCATGTTTTCTACTATAATTTCTTTTGTTTTCTTGCAGCTTCTTCAGCGTATCCATGGATCTACTTTCATTTGTTTATGGTTCCGTCTTGGTGGGTTCATATCTCACGTGTATCTTGATTGGTAATCAAAAGATGAATACTACTAGATGCCAATCATTCATGGACAAGGTTGACCAACATAATCCAGTTACTTTAGCATTTTCAGAGTAAAGCTTAGAGATAATTTACGATGGAGGAGAACTTGAGGTCCATGCTGCATAACTTATTCGGCATTCATGTCATTTAATTGATGGTCAAGGTATTATTGTGATTTCGTGAGACTTTTTATTGAATTCAACATTCAATAAATTGTATTGCTTTGTTAAATTGTATTGTTTTGGACTGTCAAGATATTGCATGCATATTGATAAAGAAGATATAGACTCAACTTAATTACATTGGCTTTTAAACCACTTCGGTTGTATAATTGCATACATTTTCTAAACAAAGTTATGTTATGATGCATGGAGAGGAGCCAAATCCTAAGAAAAAGAATAATTGAGGTCATAAAAGGAGATTTTGGAAGAATTTCATGCTTCAACCTTTCTCTTACCTTAAAAGTAACATTAACTTTTGAAAAAGTCTTTCCCAAATGATAAAAAATGGTGAAGACTTCGCTTAGCAAACTTTTCTTTTCTTTTCGTTTCTCCCGTCAAGTCCTTTCTGAAAAAAGCAATTTTTGGTGGGTACGCAGTCTTAAGCAACCGCAATTAACTATGAAAACATCCCTGTTTGAAGCCTAATCGGCCCCCTTTTTTTTTTCCTTTCTTCTTCTCTTCTTAATCAGCCCTTTTTGGCGTCAAAGTTTCTGAACCATAAACAACCTCACTCAGATTAACTTATAACAGTAAGTATTTTTCTAAAGTATAAGAGAAACCTTTATCCCTGGACGCCCTTGTGGATTAATTTGTGAAAGCTGCCCAAGTTATTCTTTAGACGCGCTAGCTTTTGACCTTGAGATGGATGATGAGTACAAATATCCAGGGGCTTGCAGACAAAGAAAGATATTAGTCCATACCATCATGGATCCGCAATCTAATGGTTTATCAAGACAATGCGTGTGTCATTATTTCCTCATACTTCAAAGGTGCAAAGTGGCTTTAGCTCCTATTCTTCATGTCTTTGAAGTTTTCTATCCCACGTACAAATGGGCTAAGTTGAAGTAATATTGATCATCTAATAATAGTTGATGGCAAGGATGGAAAAGCAAATCAATTAGTATATCAATGCCAGTAAAAACCCAAATTCCATTGCAAGAAACAGTTCCGAGTAGTTTCCATATTGTAAGTCAACAAAAAACAGCAATTATTACAGAATCCCAGGTGACTAGTTGAAAGAAACAACTCTAGTGAAAGAATCTACCGTCTGCGATTAATGCTAATGCGACCTTAAATTGGATAATGAAAATAACATCACTTAAAAAAAAAAGCTTGTTCCTTTACCTTAACGGTAAAGCTCAAGGAGCACTTCTACTGGGGGTTCGGTTGGTCTCAGGTAACTCTCATCGAGTCCTAATTTGTCAAAAATTTCCTGAGCAAAAATGTTTCTGCAATCTTCTTGGCTTATACTTGGTGGCTTTCTAAGCCTCTACGTCAGCCAATTCCCTCAAAATCCCTGTCAGAATTTATGTTCACAAGCTTTAGCGTGCAGCATTTTCACATCCCCCTCCACCTAATCGGTTACTATCTGGCCTTCTCCCTTAACCAATTGGAAATGCGTGGCCGTATAAATACGATTATGCTGCATTGCCTTCTCAATCTCATCTATTCATAGTTGAAGAGAAAAAGCAGTACTTCGTGCTTTTCTCCCTAGCAAAATGCCACACAGGAATAGCTTATTTTCCGCGTTAAGCATTTTTCTCTTGGGGTTTCTTTGGTTCATTTCTCTGCCTGCTGAGGCTGCACTTAAGACGTACCAGTTTGATGTGAGTTAATTGCACACTTTTCTCATTTTCCTATGCTTGTCGTAATCTCTCTTTCAGGTCGTTCCGGCTACGGGTCACGGAGTATGATCTTAACCATGTTGCTTTTTCTCCCTTGACCATGTTGCAGATTCAAGTGAAGAATGTGAGTAGGTTATGCCATGCAAAACCTATTGTTACAGTAAATGGGAGGTTTCCGGGGCCTACTGTGTATGTTAGAGAAGGAGATAGAGTTCAAATCAATGTTACCAATCATGCACAATATAACGTGTCTATTCACTGGTAGGAACAAAAATAGCTGACTAAAGTTACCGCAAGTATTTTGATGTTACTTCAAATTAGCCAGAAGGTATCATCTAATGAATCTTGTTTGTAGGCACGGATTAAAACAATATCGTAATGGTTGGGCTGACGGACCTGCTTACATTACTCAATGTCCAATCCAGACTGGAAGTAGCTATGTTTACGACTTCAATGTGACGGGACAAAGAGGTACCTTGTGGTGGCATGCCCACATTCTTTGGCTAAGAGCCACTGTTTATGGTGCAATTGTGATCCTGCCGCAACAAGGAACACCCTTCCCCTTCCCAAAGCCAGAGAGGGAAGAAGTTATTTTGCTAGGTGAGACTCATTGATGTACCTGTAGTCTAATTCAAATACTGTGTGCAGTCTAATGTAGCATACCAAAAGTTCTGTAGATTAAAAAAAAAAAAGGTTCTGCAGATGAATGGGTAAAAAGAGAAGAAATTAATCAAGGAAATCAGACAAGAGGATAATTACTGATTTTGTTGTAGATCTCTACAACTACAAGGCTACAATTGAAGTGTAATAGACAATTTTGCTGTTAAATAATTTGATCATATAATATGCTAGCTAATTTAACTTGCCCCATGTCAAAGTATGCAAGGTACGATCCATGTGATTCTTAAAGGAATGAATTATAAACTTATAACGAAGTAGATGCATAAATTAAGCCACCTTGGGTTGTAGTAGGGTTTAAGGGAAAGTTAGCTTACTTAATGAGACCAAACCTTATACACAAGATAGTTTTTGGATTATCTTGCTGGAAAATGAACATTTTTTTTTCTTGAGGTACAATACAACTGTAAGCTTTTCTTTGTATATCTTTTAATCTTCAAAATAAAGGATGGCACGATTTGTATTTGGTGCAGGCGAATGGTGGCATGCAGACGTTGAAAAGCTGGTAAACAAAGCAAACCAGTTAGGCTCACCTCCAAACAAGTCAGACGCGGCACACAATCAATGGAAAGCCTGGACCACTGTTTCCATGCTCTGAGAAACGTAAGGAATTGACAGATAAGAGGGCTTTTCAGATATATGGATATCACTTTTTATCATTTTACAACGTTGCGGGCTTCAGAAAATCCTAAGCAATACATTGGTATCACTATCACCTATGGAAGTTAACTAACACCTGCATTCGATTTACCTCTTTCAGATACTTTTGTCATGGAAGTTGAACAAGGCAAAAGGTACCTGTTGAGGATCATCAATTCGGCCTTAAATGATGAGCTTTTCTTTGGTATTGCTGGTCACAGCATGACTGTAGTGGAAGTTGATGCGGTATATACCAAGTCATTTACCACTCAGGCCTTGCTGATCGCCCCAGGCCAGACAACCAATGTTTTGGTCTACGCAAATCAAATTCCAGGAAGATATTTCATGGCTGCCAGACCTTTCATGGACGTTCAACTTCCCGTAGACAACAACACCGCAAACAGGCATCCTTCAATACAAAGGCATCCCTAATACAGTTCTTCCAATGCTTCCTCGTTTACCCAAGTCTAACGATTCAGCATTTGCCTTCAGCTATAACAAGAGGCTCAGAAGCCTGAATTCACCACAATTTCCAGCAAATGTTCCTCCACAAGTTGACAGGAACCTGTTTTACACAATTGGTCTAGCAAGGAATTCTTGTCCCGCCTGTTTAAATGGAACCCGATTAATGGCTTCTTTGAACAACATCTCTTTCACTATGCCCGAAACTGCGCTTCTTCAGGCGCATTATTTCAATGTTAAGGGGGTTTTTAAAACTGATTTCCCCGATCAGCCTCCTAAGCCATTTAATTATACTGGTGCACCCCTCACAGCCAATCTTAAGACCACCATAGGCACAAGGGTCAGTAAAATTGCATTTAACTCAACTGTGGAATTGGTATTACAGGATACTAATCTTCTCTCCGTTGAATCACACCCTTTTCATCTTCATGGTTACAATTTCTTTGTTGTTGGAACTGGGATTGGAAATTTTGATCCTGCAAAAGATCCAGCTAAATATAACTTGATCGATCCGCCAGAGAGAAACACGGCTGGTGTTCCTACTGGCGGTTGGACTGCCATTCGATTTAGAGCTGATAATCCAGGTGCATTCTTGGGCTAGTAAACAATCTTCAAACGTTAATTTGATGATTTTACGCTCACATATATTTATTTTTTGGTCTAAATTGTATAGGAGTATGGTTCTTGCACTGTCATTTGGAGATTCATACTGGATGGGGACTGAAAACAGCGTTTGTTGTGGAAGATGGACCGGGGGCAGATCAGGGTATTCTACCTCCACCGAAGGATCTCCCAAAATGCTAGTTGCTGGATTATTTGATTCAGCAAGGCTTCTGTTTGTACAGGAAAACATTTCTTGTGAAATTGCAATTAATTTGTTTATGCCTCTCAACAACAACAAAAAAAAAAAAGATGGTCGGAGGCTATTTGAGTGTCATACTTCAGACGTCATCCTGAAGGTGCCAACAAAGTGTAAAAGTCAGAAGTTTCCTTGGGATATTTGTTGGAACTGCAAAGTGTAATAAAGTCCAGATGCATTAATGTCAATGGACTTCCATTTTTTATTTTTTTCATGGGTGGGTATGCTTCCAAGATTTGTCAGCTAAAGGAGTTGGCTGATCATGTGAAATTACTAATACTACCTCCACTAGTAGATGATTATTGAAGGGACAAAAGGGCGGTCTTACATCATTCCGAAATAATTGAAATTCTCTTACAATAAAAAAAAAAAAAGAAGATATATTGATAAAACAGAAACATTAGAGTGGGAAACATCAAATTAATGACAATAATCCTGAAGGACATGAGTTATAATAATGGGCCCAAAGAACAAACTGAAGGCCCTGAAGATTGGGGTTTTTCGGCTGGTAGGGGGTAAAGCCCAAAGACTCTCTGAGCCCAAACCAGAAACAGTCCTTCTAAGTCATATGACTTAAATTACAGTCTGAAAGATTAAACTCCGAAAAGGAAAAAAGAAAAGAAGAGCAAACTTAGAAGAATTTCGATGAATATAAGAAAGAAAAAAAATACCATACTACACGATGCAGGGAATATCCGAATTTCGCACGAGGAACATTTTTTAACGTTCACCAGCCATCTTTGAGCATTCCTCAGCTTGAAGAAACAGTAACGCACGCAGAAATACGTCCTTAAAAGAAGCTGATTAAGTATACGACTTAGTATATAAGTAAAATATTTTCCAGAAAAAGATGGTGGCTACATTGTCCCTGTTGAACACGTGGTCGGTCGTCAATCCATCCTTAACATCCCCAAACAAACCTCGGCGAGTCAAAAGGTGATTAGTGTTGATTTTATTAGCTTTCTGGGTACTGATTTTTTTTTTTATTTTATTAACAGTGTTTGACATTGTTTGAGCTTGCTAATCTGTTACGCCAGATACGCAGGGATGGCATTTGCAAGCGTTGGTAGCTCAGAAAATCCTTGTTTGGGTATCAAAGTTACACAAGGCCAAGGAAATCTGCCCAAGGTCATTTTGACTTCTTCACACGGCAGGTACTTCACTAAATCTTGTTCAATTCTTACTAATTAGCCCATAGATGTTGATTCTTGCTATTATATTGTGTCATTGGAGCATGTCCCTTGTTCGTTTCAGTCTACCGGGGTTATGTGTGATTTGAGTTTTATGGTTAAATTGCTGGAAAACTCGTATCTAGATCGTTTTCTCGTGCTTCAAGGTTGTGGATTGGGATTTATGAACAATTCATGGATTAGAAAAGAGAAAAATAATTCTCCCTAACAGTTTCTGATGTGTTTTGCTAGGTATACTCTTCTGGTGTTAAATCAAGTTTTACTTGATTAATGTACAGTAGCTAAAGCTAGCTTTGACAGACTCGTTAACTTCATTGCAAAATCATGTAAAAAATATTATGCACTTTCTTTCCAATACACTGGCTTTGAGGATGCACAATACTAGCTTTTCTGTGTCTATCATAGGATGATGTGAGAGCTGCTTTGAAGCATGACATCAGTTCACATGATAGATTTGATAAGTATGTGAGTTAACTGTTCCATCACGATGTTTAAGGTGAACCAGAGTTTCTGAGTTGGCATATCCAAAGGAGCAGCATCCATAAGTCGTATACACTTGCAAGAACTCGGCCAATACTCCTTTGTGAAGAATGTTTTGATTAACGGGAAATGTGAATCTTGCTATTACTTTTCTGTTGTTAAATCTGAGGTCTTGATAAAGTAGAGTGAGAACCAGGCTACTAAGGAGCTATACATTTGATAACCTCATTCTTAGCTGCTAGGTGCTGATAAAGTAGACTCACAACCAGGCTTCAACGAAGTTATATCTGTGACCCCCTCATGCCAGTAGTTAGTGGGATGTCAAAAATTCTGTAGTTTCCATTGGGTACTTTTTGATCTTTGATACAACATTCCTTATGTCAAGCATGAAATATTACTTGAACCTAATCGCACCACCATCTTTTTGCTGAAGTTTAAATGCTAGGACACCTTTTTGCTGCCATTTAGTGGGTGATCTAACTTCACTGGTCCTGAAAGACTCTACCAATGACTGTACTTTGGCAAAAAAGTCTCATATCAGTAACTAATGCTGTTAATATTATGATTTGGAACTGGCTCATACAATTGTGCATTGGTGCATACTCGTATTATTCTCCGCTTTAGAATGCATAAGTGGTAATTAACTCATACTGTTTTTGCAGTGAGGCAGAGTTATACTTATTTGGAGGTTGTGTCACTTCTTGGAAAGTAGCCAATAAAGATTTCCTTTTTGTTCGGCCAGATGCTGTGTTCAATGGACAGAAGCCAATCAGGTTACTCTTTAACATTACATTGCTGTATTGTTATCCAGTTCATGAGATAGTTTCACCATCATCTCCTCAAATAGTAATAGGCTTTTCTGTAGCTACCCCTCCTTTCTTCAGGCCTGTAGCTATCCTTAGTAGTTTAATTATGTATTCAGAGAGATAGGTTATTTGGTGGCTATCAGAGACAAGAATGTCTGATCTAATACTACCAATATGAATCAGGAATTCATATATTCTTTATGAGGCAGCAAAACTTTAAGATGCAATTCTTGAAAGAAAATTCTGCCATTAACTGACTCTTATGCCTTGGGCACAGCGGAGGAATTCCTCATTGTTTTCCACAGTTTGGACCTGGCCCAATGCAGCAGGTACATGTTGTTTACTCTTTGAATATGGTTCACCAGCTAAATCCCTATTAACTGAACTTATGTTGGACTTATCAAATTCTTAAAGCTGAGATGCTGGTTAATCATAGTTCTTAATAACCACTGTATTTGATAACTGTGAGCTCCAATAGTTGCTGAATCATTTTAGTATTGGTTTTCCAGTTGTTAATCTAATTTTCTTACCTTAAGGATCCTTATACTCTTCACAGCATGGATTCGGCAAGGAATATGAACTGGTCTATTGTTAATTCTGAAAATGTGGAAGGAATCCTATTATCACTTTGGAGCTCAAGGATGGTCCATATAGTCGTTCTATGTGGGACCATACTTTCCAAGTTCTGTACAAGGTTGGTTGTTTAGCCATCTTACATTTTACTAAACCCCCAACAAGGAAATTTTAACTCGAGAAAACAGTAGAGGACAGAATGTGTCAAATTCAGAGCTACTTGTGGCTTGTTGCGATCTTTGCGTAATATCTTTATTCAAGCTTTCTCATTTATCTTCAGGTGACTCTGGATAAAAGGACCCTGTCAACAGAATTAAAAGTTACAAATACTGACCCGAAGCCATTTTCATTTACAACTGCCCTGCATACATATTTCAGTGTAAGTCTTGCCTTACATTTTTCACAAAACATCAATCACAAAGTTTGCTTTGCTTTTGGCTTGGATTCAAACTTTTGAGCTTACTGGAGATGTCAAACTTAAATCAGATATTTGTGCTTGAGAAATTGCAGATGAGCAATCAGTCAAGAGGTATTGTTGAATTCCCTCTTCTCAGAGAGCATGTGGTTAACCATGTTTGCTGTAAAAAAAAAAAACTGACGGTCAATGGGTGTGGAAGGTTCTAGGGGATAATTTTTGTTCAGGAGATACTAATGCATATTTGAACCCAGTGTGTATTACTGGCAAGTGGGTGTTCATTATTTCTGACATCATTTGTCATAGTGCATTACTTGCATTACTTAAAATAACACTTTTTTCTGCTTCCATCCAGGGTGACATTCTTTTGTATATCCTGAAAATGACCTGGTAATATGAGTTTGTATTCTGCAGGCTTCTGTAACTGGAGCATCAGTTTAGGGGTTTAAAAGGTTGTAGAACACTTAACAAAGATCCTGATCCGAAGAACCCAATTGAGGGTCAGGAGGAAAGGTGGCTATATCTCATATCTTAACTTTAAAAGCTTTATCACTTATTTTCTGAAATGCGTTCTTCAAAATAATTTCAGTCTTAGATAAGCCATATGCAGTTAGACTATTCAGCCTCTAGTTCTTGTTACTTGGGATAACTTTGTACGTGAATTTGACTATCCAAATATACCAATTCCAGTAATCTTTGTTTCCTTTACTCAGGGATGTAGTCACATTTCCTGGATTTGTAGATTGCATATATCTTAATGCTCCTAGTAAATTGCACCTGGATAATGGTCTTGGTGATACAATACTTATCGAGAATACTAAGTGAGTGATGAAATCTCTCTATGATGCTACATCTTGGTCTGTGCTCAAATTACACCGCTACCTCACCCAATTTTTCCTTTTTCCACGAATAATGTTTGTGCTACACTTACTTTTGCTGTAATTCCTTCTGTACGCAGTTGGTCAGACACTGTACTATGGAATCCACATCTGACAATGGAAGCATTCTTACAAAGACTTTGTTTGCGTTGAAAATGCCAAGGTATTAAAATTGGTTACTGCTTTGTTTTTAACCTTTAGAGGCTGATGGGTAATTTTTCCATCACCAATCAATATCCAATCAGTTCATCTCACTGCATGATAATGGTACAGTGTGCTGCTTCATTCCTTATAACCAATTTCTCGTATCCGTGACAGTTCGAAATGGCTGCTGGGAAAGTCTTTCGATGTTACCTTGCTGATTGCTATTTTATGTTGTCATTTTTGCTGTTTCCTCAGATTGGACAAGTTGAGCTAGAGCCTGAACAATCTTGGACTGCCAATACAACTTCTCAGTGTTGCTTGAAGTCAGAAAGGAGTATCCCTTGTGGGGTTTGTCCCTTCATCTGATACTGTTTTGACTGAGGTAACATGCCAGATGGTATAACACATTCTTCGTGGAGCTACTTATAATGTGATGCGAGAATTTGGACGACATGCTTGTCCTAAATAATCTTGGACATCAGAAACGATATTATGCTATCATTGGATAAGAAATTATCGGAATATTTAAATATATGAATTCGCACGAGTAAATCAAGTTCCTTCTTACTTCCCATTCTAATCATCTGAAAAGGTTTAGAACTCAAATTGCCTTGGCATCCTAGTATTAATTATTTCCCTCACTTTTTCAGGATGAGCTTGCAAGTCATGGCCTGAAAGGAACTTGAATCCCTTCCCCTTCTGTAATAGAAACTTTCAAACGAAAATTTCTGTACCTAAATACCAGCCATTAACATGCTCAGGTTGAATAGTTACAACATAGACAAAACATTCCTGCCAAAATACATTTAAACATTTAAATGTGCTAGTATCCTCGTATGCCTCAACCAGAGAAGTTATGATGAACTTTTGCAGATGCTACATAAGAAAAAGCAAATAAGGGACAACGTTTTATGTGCATTTCTAATCCACTAAGCAACTGTAGGTAAGAGAATATCAGAAGGTAATCAAAAACCCCTGAAACAGCCAAACAAGTAGGATGTACGTGATCCTCTAACTATTCTTTCCTTAGCTGGCAACATGCTTCGTCAGACAACAGCTCAGGAAGTCAATAGGGCAATTAAGCACACAAGCAAGATGATCAGTCCCACAGCCAGCACCCATAAAATCCACTTGTTACCCTTTTTCTTCATCTGCTTAGCATAAAAGAGACTATTGGTTCCACCACTGACAAAGCTTCCAGCAACGGCAACATTGTGCTCAATATCATCAACCTGCTCACCTTGAGCCTCAACCAGAACAGCCATATCAAGAAACACTTGATGAAGCTTATTCAAACTTCTTTGAATATCCATCACAGCTTCATGCCTCTCTTTGTTCTCCAGATTTAATTCCATCTTTCCTTCAACATTTTCAATTTTCCCATTTCCAGATACCATCTTTTCAATCACTTCTTCACTCGGTACCTCACCAGTAGCATTATAGTACCTTCTCCTAAGACTATCTTTGTAATCTGAGAGAATGGTATCCCTCAAATCTTGAAACTCACACATAATGTCCCTAAGCTTGACCCTTAATCCATTAGTAGTTGCCATTCTGATTCGATCGACAGCACTGCCTTCGGCATACTCTACTGAAATCTTCCGGTTGGCCTTATTTGATTTGTCCAGTGCTTCAAGTCTTGCCTTGACAATCTTCGCTTTACGAAGAACAGCAACCATGTCAGAATCCATCCGATCTCGAAGCCCTCTAAGAATTTTGGCACTGTGGGTGATCTTTGACTCTTCATTCAAACCTTGAAGATCAATTAAGAGATTAGTGATCTCTTCCATATCAACCTTAATTACTTGGACTTCTTGAAAGAACTGAGAAAGATTAGTATTATCCGCGTCAATCCGGCAAACTTGGCCATTTTCTATGTCAATATCATTCTCGGCTTCAATTTCCATCTGGGCTTGTTTCTTCAATTCAACATAACTTAGAAACGACTTCGTCATTAGATCATTCATCTTGATCACATCAATCTCCCCCAAGACCGAACCTGAAAAGTAGTTCTTGAAATCAAATAACATAATTCACTTGTGTAATGTGTGAGAAACAGAGACAATAAATGTAGTTGTCTAAACCGTAAATCATACTCGTAACCTTCGGAAGTATGTGAAATTGAAGATCAATTTCATGAAATTCTGGCGTTAACTATAGTCACTTGCCACAACTCACAACCCTGCACATAACAGAGAGAACACAACATTTGCGGTAAAGTTCTTCATTTCTTCAAAGAGATTAAACATAAAACTGAAAAATAAATTCAAGAAACTTGTTACTAAAAATTGATAAAACCGCAAGTGACTGACAAGAGGGTTGATTGACGCTGGAGAGCAAAAGGGTTAATATCTCTTTTGACAGAAGTCGGCCTCTGTTTTTTCTGATTCCACGGGTGTTTGTGAGGGCACAGCACAACTGAGAATTGAGAACAGCACGCACTAAAATTTTAAAAGGCAGAGAGAGGAAGGCTGTGATCAATCGGTTTTTGTATTTGAAATTTTTGTTGTTAGGATAGCCGTTGTATTCCGCGTACCGCTCAAAGTTGGTTAGTTAGTTTCTTTAATCCTGAAAAGAAAAAAAAAAAAAAAAGAAGCCCATAACCGTTCCGAATCTGCAGATGCGCTTGCATACGACGTTATCTTCATTTATTATTTTCTCATTTTTGCTTTCTTGTCTCTTCTTTTTTTTTTTTTTTTTAAACTGACATTTTACCTGTGAACCCAGATTAATGAAAAAACTATTTTTTCGAGAAAATGAAATGTTGATGGGCCAATTCTGAACGAAGAAAAGGAAAAAGAAGTAAAGACACTTTGCTTCAGATTACATCAGCGCCTGGTTCAATTGTTCCTCCCAGAAAATAAATGAAGTTCTTTTATTTTGTAACAAAGTTTCTCGCGTCTTTTGCAGAAGTAATGCGTACTAGGATGTCTAGTTCAAGAATATATTGTACCAAAGTCCCCAAAAAAAATAAAAACGAACATAAGAAGAATAGGAAAAGAAAAAAAAAAAAAGGATGTAAATGTACTGCCGACCCGTTTTTAGATGCCACCAGTTATAGCTCCAAGCAAGTTTTTACAGAATTTTCCTGTTCGAAATCACTTGAGAACAGCTAAGATCGTCTAACAGCTCCAGGGAAAAGTGTAAAATTTTTTGTGTTCTTTCCCCAAAATAAATGACCTATTTATACAGAATGCAACTAAAGTGAACCAAATTACAGAAAGTTGCGATGAAACCAGGTGAGTTATTGTCCAACACTGTCGGATATTTTAACCACGTAAAACTCTAAGCCGTATGGTGGTGATTCTTGAAGAACTCCACATCATTTGTGTGTATCTTCCTTTGACGTAAAAAGCCATCTCTACTCTGTTACAGCTGATACAAGAAGAAAACAAACGCGAAGCCCTTAGATTCAGTATGGACTCCGATGAAAACTCATGCCTGACCTTCAAACTTAGATTTTCTTGATCTTATCAGCCTCAAGCTTCCTCAATGCCGTGGAGCTCAGCTTGTCTCCACTAGATTCTTCGGAGACCAGGTCAACAACTTCAATCTGCTTAAAACTATCAAGTGAATCTTTAATAGTATAGCGACTACCCTAACGCCAATAACACAATTTCAAATGGTACGTTGAATATCAAACCTTTAGTTGTGAAAGGCCTCTTTCAGCTCTCTTCCTGTTAACTGAAAGTCCACCAGGTATTGTCTCCTTGCTGTCAGAATAACAACTAAAAGTTAGTTTTTACTTCAATGTAAAAATTCTAGGAAACAAAAATATATACTTGTATAGCTCTCCAATCAAAATCTTTCAAAATACATGAATTATGATACGAGAACCCAATGCGTAGATCCTCACACCACAGTTACGACAAGATAAGTATCATGCGACATGAAATGATCTCCCAATCTCAGTTTTGGAGTCAGATAAGAAACAAAAAAGTCTATGCTCGTGGAAATCATGCGAGAACATGTATAAGATTTGCAGGAAGCAATATTGTATTTGTACTTTGAAGGGAAAAAAAAGGAGAGGGGGAGTGGGGGAAGTGGGAACCAATTGTCCTGTCAGCACACAGCATTTTCCAACAATTCTACATCAGCTACATGAACTTTGTTGCCCCTATTCATCGAATTCATGTATAATCAATTCTAAAATGAAAAAAAAAAAAAAAATTCTCTGACATAGAAGTTCAGACCAGATACCCCAGAAAAGAGAATTTTTCTCTTGAATGGATATCAAAGCCATAAAGGAACTGAAGTTAAATCTCCTAAATCTTAAAAGGAAATAGAATAAGAAAAAAAGCCCAAAAAACTTGATGATGGTACAGACCTGACAACAATGGCCTCCAAATTCTCATCAACTATTGAAGGGCCATAAGGATCCACTATAGGTTCCGCTTGCACCACCAGCTCCGGTTTTATAGACTAGAAGTGTCGCAGGAAAGTATACAAGTTATCAATGATGCAATGCAGTAAGTTACAATTCTTCCGCTTTTCACTACAATTCTGAAGACAAAACATGAGGCAGCAGGTTTGATAATACATGACTGCTGCATTGCATATAAAAAGCTGCAATTTTATACTATAATGTATTAGCTTAACAGCCCATTCAGTTATGAAAAAGCTGCAATTTCATTACAACGAGATAGCTCAATTGACTCCTAAAAATGAGAAAGAAAATTAGACATGGTAGTATTTTGGATGCAAGTAGAAATAAATACCTTGATGTAATCTTCAACGTTCTTCATTCTTTGTTCAATAGGCTGTATCAAGTCAGCATACTGCAAAAAAGTTAAAGCAAGAATCGAGTATCAAACAAAAGCATCAAGACGAGTAAACAAACAACTTCACTAAATTGGTTGACGAATAGCAGAGAGGGAAAATTTGTGCAATGCATTTAGGATCCATACGATCGATCAGAGATAGTCACAGGATGAATGGTTCAATCACATTGTTGAATACCTGCTTTTTAATCAACATGGGGCCGTCACAAACGCCAATGACAATCCGATTCCGGGCCAACTCCGCAGCTGCCTATAAAATTGAACACCCCTTCATCAATCAATCAATCAATCGAATCACCATTGGACACTCATCTACAACTAAGATAAGATAACACGGCCATCAGCAGTTTATAATTCAAATATGGCCACACAAAAAAAAATCTTTAAAAGGGCAGGCAGAAATGAACTATAAAACACCTTAAGGAACTGGCGATGACCGTCGTGTAAGCGATCAAAGGTGCCCCCAAGAACCACAGCGCCGTGAGAATTAGGGGCAGATATGCCTGAATTGGAGATGGGTTCATTCAAGATTGCCATCTGATCTCGAATATATCGAAGGAAAGCGAGTGCCGTTTAAGGGGTCTCGAGTACAGAGGCTTTTGCGCCCCGGAGGCAAATATTTCAGTTGAGTTTGAGTAGCAAGTTAGCCAAAGGAAGGCTGAGAGTTTGAGTAGTGGTTCTGAGTTAGGTGAAGCAAAAGGCGAATTGTGGTTGGCGGCTAAATAACAATGAATTGAATATGCCAAGCACCTAAAAAGTAGGAGACTTTGACATGGGATACTATTGTTAACTTTGAAAAGAGGAAGCGCAAGAAGGAGAGGCAGACGAGAGAGAAATATGATGTGAGGATTGGGTTTGAGACCTAGTTGTTGATAACAACTGCTCTGCAAGAAATTGCCCTGCTCTTGACAAGTCAAAACGACATCGTGGCTTATCGGCAAAGATGGGAAATGCAAGGTGAATAGTATCGGCGAGGCAGATCTAGAACCGTATGGGCTGATTACAACCCATACATACGCACCGCCACTTATGACTTAACCCATTTTTATTTTTATTTTTTTTTCATCAGTGCACAAAAAAGTTCCCTCCCCATTTATTATCCCAGGCTCAGGCATCTTTTTAAAAAGAGGGCTGTCAGCAATTGAATTTTTATTAAAAAAAAAAAATTTTTTTGTTGCCTCCCCGGACACTGCAACTCAAGATAAATTATATGTAATTGTCAAGTACATTGAACCTGGAAGTTTTTTGTTTTTGTATCAACTAATGCTATTTTTTTTTCCTCCCCCATGTTGGCGAAGATTATGATTGTCAAATACATTGAACCTGGACGTTTTTCTTTCGTATCGACTGAGAGTAAATATTTTTTCCTCCCCCAAAAATGTATCTTCCGGTTGCCACTTTTACTCTTCCAGCCCAGCCTTTCGGGACAAAAAACTACTTTCGCCATCAGATAGTTCAAACTTCAGCTGGATGGATGCCAGCATGAGCATCCATAAAATAACACCTCAACTCCCTTTTATTAACTGAATTGTCACAGCTGAATTTCTTATCAAGAATTCACCGAAAACTCATATGACCAAAGATGATACAGTGACATCCTAGATACGAGGTTAAAGGGGCACTTACATTACAGTGTACAAAGGTGACTAGTAAAACGCACAAAACTTAAAACTAATCTGCAAATTCGAGTACCAGAAAGAAGAAATTTTTGTTTACGTCAAACGTCATTTATTTAAGAAGTTAAATATAAAAGAGTGCTTTTAAACTGAAGGTGGCAAAAAAATTATTCAAGATTTCGGATTCAATCGGGATAAGGAACTCCAAGCATTCTTGCCTTTCGCCAACTTCTTGCAAAAACGAAACCTGAATGTCTCTTCAAGAACCAGGTAGGCAAGAACCTAGAGATGCTCATCGTCTGATCACTCTAGATTTAGTTACTTAACAGCAACAAAAGAAAACCTGTTGGAGAAAGACGACAAGTGGATACTCATTCAGCTACCAAAATTACGGAACCAAGAGTACCTACAGCTACCATTGGACAAAAATGGAATACCATACCTCAATGGAAATAATCATAAACAAGAGTTTGCAGTTTTCGAGTAACAGTAGGCCAAAATTACCTCTTGTTAGGAATCTCCACTGCTTGAAGCTGAATTCAGCTGCACAGGGCAAACAATAACTCGTGCAGCATTTCAACCTAAATCATCTAAAATTGCAAAACTTTTATAACTTCTTCACTGTGACCAGACACTCGTTCAAAAACCTCTCAAGCTCTGATGTATATACACTGGGAAAAGTCCGATAATGGTCAACATGAGGTGATGCACCAAAGTTGAATGCCCACACATTTTTCCCACTTCTCTTCTGTTCATCAACAAATGTCTCAACTGATGAGAATGGAATGACCTTATCAGCTGTACTATACAGATAAAGCTGTGGGCAAGAAGGCTGGTTTTTTGAAAGGACAGAGATTATCTTTGTCAACCGCCTGTTCAAAGATAGAGAACAAATAAACATGTAAATCTTGACTTGTTCTCTCCTTCTTATGGTCTAAATGCAAAAGTGAAACCCAGGATTAGTGATATCTATTGAATTTTATGTGTTCATCTTATAGTTTTTGAGATAAAGGAAGAGATTCAGCATATATCAGGAGTTTCTTAAATACTTACTGTTTGACATCGTTCAAGTTTAGGAGATAAGAGAAGAGCTTCTCAAATGCTGACAAAAAAAAGGTTTCAATGAACAGGGGCTCCTTTTCTCGCAACTTTGAGGTATCAACTCCACTTTCCAATTGATTTCTTCCTACAGGTTCAACTGATGGATAAGATGATGAACTGTATTTCTTTAGCAGGGCTGCAGTAAATCCAGCAGCCCAGACCTACACAAGATAAAGCTGAATCCGTTACTGAGCACTATTCTTCAGAATAATTTTGTTAAACCAAATTATCAAAGATTTTGGGACTGAAACAAATTTTGTAACAAATGCCTGAGTTCCACAAAATTCCGGTTTTTCTTTCAGTTGTTTTGTATCAGAAAAAGTTGCAGAGTAGGATACCAAAATGGTTAACAATCAGGAAACTCCTGTATTTCCACGTTTAGAAGATCCAAATGCAATCAAGAGGAGATATCAATTTGTGAAAATCAAGGCCAGCATCAGCAATTTCAAACACGATCACCAATCACAAAGCATTGAGTAGAAATGGAATTCTCTTCAAGCATCATATAATCAGCAGAAAACAACCACAAGCTTGTAAATACTTCTTTTTAAAGTAGCTTGCAAATACTTTATTGTTGTAGTAGATCAATGTCTCCAATAACTAAATTAATCCATATACACGATAGCAGGAAATGATCTCATGAAGTCTAGTCTTTTCAAATATATTTGGCTGTAAAACAAGACAAAAATCTGCTCAATTTACCATGTACATAAGATATAGACTAGTTTATCTCACAGTTTCCTTCCATAAGGAGTCAAAATTTGTTTCATTAGTCGAGGATGGGGCTACGAATAGTTATGTTGTCTGGCATTAAGTTCATCAAAAGCTGAATGTGAATGTCCTTATAAATGTGATATAGCATCCAACTAAATGCAATGCACTGAAGCGAAAGGTGCTTCAACTTCATATCCATGCACTTATCAATGTATTTATGTCTATCAATTAGTTCAGAAAACTGGTGAAGCCGAGCCCCAATCCTGAATTTATGAGCTGAAATTCATCATGGATAACGAACTATGAGCAGAAATTGGATAATAAGCCAATTTCAAGGTCCAAAATAGTGTATGCACAAACCTTGGGATCTATATTAGCGTCAGCTCCTGAATCAACAATAATTCCCTTGATTTTCTCCATTAAATCTGGCCTACTTTGCAAATTGTCAAGAATGGCACCATACCTGCTCTCAAAATTCCCAGCCAAAGAAATGTAATCAAAATGTCAAGCATATAGTACAACCAAAAAATGTAAAGCTGCCTCAGTAAGATAACAGTATAGTACAACCAAAAAAGAAGGACTCAACCTACGCAAGCCAACCAGTGTTGCTGAAGGTATGAAAAATCAAGAATCTTTCACGACCATCTTTTTCTGATTGAGCCAGCCAAGAAGCCAGCTCAACTGCCAACCCAGAAATCCGTTCTTCTAAATTCTTCCCCAAATCAAACGAAAGCACATCTTTTACAGAAGCAACAAAGGTAACAGCATGAATACCCCTCGAATTATACAACTCCACGTACCTCCTCAGATGCTTCGGCTTCGACCCAAGCCATCCTAACAAAACTGCAGCAAAGATTGGCCCTTTATCCCCGACGACCCCATTTTCTCTTGGGTGAATTCCATCAGGAGCGTAATTCCAGTGGAAAGATTTAGCTTTTTGGTCAGAGAAAATGCGGAAGAAGGTTGAGGTGGAGAAGAATGAGTTGAGGAGAAACTGTGAAGAATTGAGGGAATGGGAAAAGCCAAATGGGGTTGTTGAGGGGTGGTGGGGAATGTGGGCGTTTGAGAAAATAATGGAGTGGCGATTTCGGGGGTTAATAAATGAAACTGCAGGAGTTGGAATTGGGCGATGATGATGATAACGATAGTCAGGAGGAGGAGATGGAAACAGTGTGGAAAAGGGCTTTAGAGGGAGCGGCTTTTGGAGAGGGAAAAGGGAGTTGGGAAGATGGCGAGCGGAGGAATTGAATAGTATCCGGACTGAGGCTTCCATTGTTGCTTTGGGGGTGAGGATAGTGAATGCTGATCGAAAGTGAAGCAGTCGAAAACTCCTAAGCAGGTCGCGCGGCTGGAATTCTTGGTTTGCAATTTCATTCGTTATTCTGTTTAGACTCCAAATTCGGCTTCTGGTTGTATTCCAAGATACTGCACAATTTTTATTTTTTTTTCTTTTTTGTTGCCCAGATACTGCCTTAGGAATATCTTTTTTTTTTTTTCAGAGAGTTTTTTTTTTAACAAAATATATATTATTAGAGAGGTTGAACTCACAATAACAAATACTAACTTGTTACAGAAAGTTGGGTATAGAAAATGATAGACCAACATCAAAATCTTTCATTTTACTTGTCAAGTTTCTTTCCTTGGTCCTTTTTTTTGTTTTGGTGATACGATAGATTCCTACACTAGGGGGAGGAGGAGGACTTGAAGAGGTCCAAAGATAATCCGGAGGTAACTGAATCACTACCGGATCAAACGGGCGCACTATGCATCCATCTAATTTTTTAAAATAAAGCCATTTTTAATGTGATAAACTAGTAGGAGGTAAGCTTTAATGCATTGATAATACCCACCAACTCAAAGGCGTGTGGTTTCTTTTCTTAGTCTTGATAAACATAATATTTAGCACTCCTCTCTTTATGAACAGAAATGAGTTACAGGATGATTTTTTCCTTGGTGATTAATGTACTGACTTGGCTGTTGTGAGTTTACATTGTGGTTGGACATAGAATTGGTGCGGACCTTAATGGCCCATTGTAGCACCACCAATGAGTTGATTAATTTAGGCCCAAGAACATTCGCTTTACGTATTGTACCTGTGCTTAGTGCCACCTCATATGATCATTAGGCTGGCACTTAATTCTCATCATCTTTAATCTCTCCACCGACATGAGGCCAACCTTGCCTATGAGTTGTTAATCTGGACGCGAAGCACAATTAATTAACAAACTTATTTCTCTCAGTGATGCATAGATTGGGTAGAAATTATGTCATAAAGATTTTCTGCAGTATGCCTATAAGTCTCTTCATAAAAATTGTTGCTTGTTGGCTTGTAATCCGCCACAACTTAAGACAGCACTCCCACCACAGAAATACAGACGAAGAAACCCCCAGTTAAAAAAAAAAAATCCTTTGTCAAATGCTCCTCCAGAAAAATCTCCGTCTTCCTTCACCAGTTCACCAACTTGTAACTCTTGAATTGTGATCAGAACTCAGTTTTTGTAACTTCTTAGTTGCAGCAAGCCATTGTGAGCTTGAGATGAAATCCATGTCAACTTCATGTGCTACTCTGCCACATTATCTGAGGACCAAATTCTTGGACCCCAATAGCAGCTACAATTTCATTGCCCCAGTTCAACTCGGACTTCACCATTATAGTGAGTATTCAGATTCTTGGTTAGCATTGATGTTTATACTCGCTGTTAACAACCCCCCCCCCCCCTCTCCTCCTTCGTCTTTTTCTCAGAGAGCAAATGCGAATTAAACAGGAGGGGTTTTACATTCAAGGGAATTGTTGCTGCCGGAGCTTCAGCTGTTGCACCTTCTCTGGTCACTGAATCTTCACAAGGTCAGTTATGTCTCCATTTATGAGAATTGAAATTGCACTATTCTTTTGGGCTTGAGGGGTTAGTCGTATTATATGTCTGTGTTGTTCTCTCCGTCTGTCCTGTGCTTTTGTTTTTGTGTTTTTGGGATGAAGGGAAGTGGAGAGTGAAGGGTGGATGGGGGTGGCTTTCGAGTTTATGTATAGCTTCATGATAGCTGTTGGCACTTTAATTAGTTGGTGATGGTACACTTTTTTTTTGGATCCTAGTTTCTAGATTTGTCACAACTGCTAAGATATGTAGGTTTGGAAAGACTAATGTATAAGCCAGATGGCTACAATTACTGGACATGGCGAGGCAGGAAAATTCATTATGTTGTAGAAGGAGAAGGGTTGCCAGTTGTTCTAATTCATGGATTTGGTGCTTCTGCTTTTCATTGGAGGTACTTTTACCTTGGTTTTTGTTACTAATTCTAGATATAATCTTGTACTTAAAAGAAAAAAAAGGATCTTGCTTTGAATTTACATGTCAGACTGAAGACTCATGGCAATTTGTTTGAATATTTTTGTAACAATAAATAGATCTTCAGCAACTCGAGCTTCTGTTCTGGTGCTAGTGGCTTAGGCTCTGTCTAGCTAAGCATAAAATCTGCTAATGAAGTTTGGGCTTGGATACTCCAGAGAACGAAGGTCAAACATATTTTTTACTGTGGTTTCAGAATTTTCTTCCAATCAAGTTTTACACTAAACGATCCTTCCATTTACCTACACAGTGATGCCAATTTGAGATTTTGGGAAGTTTAAATTGGATGTAAACTTAAAGATTAGCTGCATATTAATGTGCTAGAACACATGCTTTGATACTTAGCAGCTGCCTGCTTGTGCTGAAGGAATAATTACTTTGGCATTGGGTAATTGTGCCAGTCATCATATATTTAGGCAAGCAGAGTTATTGGTGCAGTTTATGGCATAAAGAGTTTTTTATCCTCTCTGATCTTCTCTTCAGGTATAATATCCCAGAATTAGCTAAAAAGCACAAAGTTTATGCACTTGACTTGCTAGGCTTTGGTTGGAGCGAGAAGGCACTAATTGAGTATGATGTTTTGGTTTGGAGAGATCAGGTTGTGGATTTTTTGAAAGAGGTAGTCAAAGAACCAGCAGTTTTAGTTGGCAACAGGTGAGCAAGGGCAATTGGTTTCACACTAACTTAATTCATGCAACTTGCATGCTCCATATTTTCTCTCTCTTTTTTTTTTAAACTGAAAATGTTTAACAATTCCTGTTGAATAGATAGTAAAATTTTAGGACTCCTGCCAGGAAAGAGAATACAAGAGGAACGTAGCACAAGCCTAAAAACTAATGTCATTAAGCACTGCAATATAGAATTTGCCTCATGTATTATCATCAATCAAGCACAGAGTGGTCAAAATTGAAACTTTTCTAATGGCTAAGATCTCTTTCTAGAGAAATCCAAAGTCTAGCTATTAGTTCTCCACAAATTTTGTATCTAACGGTCCTACTTTTCCTCTGGGAGTACCAGCTAAGATTTCTTTCAAGGGACTTCTCTTTAGCAGGATTTAGGTCTCTCTCACACATGCGTGCTCGCACAAAATCTGAGATGGAGGAGCGCGTGCACACACATACGCGTTGCGTTGAGCTATGTGGCTCTGAAATTTCTAATTCTTTAACTTCATCTCACCCTTTTATTGCTAGTGCTAAATGGATAAATTTCTTTTTTGACATAACTATGTTGATCTTTCAGTCTTGGAGGATTTACTGCACTGGTTGCTGCAGCAGCACTGCCACAGCAAGTCAAAGGTGTCTCATTACTGAACTCAGCAGGACAGTTTGGGGATTCAATTACTGAAAAAGTGAATCTGAAGAAACACCGATACAAACATATATTCTCAAGCCGTTAAAAGAAGCTTTCCAGCGTATTGTTCTAGGATTCCTATTCTGGCAAGCCAGGCAACCTTCACGAATAAAATCTGTCTTGAACAGTGTATGCTGAATTCTTACTCCTAGTAATGAGTTTCTAAAGAGTCCATTGCAACATATCCATTTGTCCAAGAAATGGCAAGTTACCATGTTCTGCAAGTGTTGAACAAAATACTCACCAAATGCATAGCACTGACTCAACTAATAAACCTCTATAGCAGCCAAGATTAGCTGGGTTCAGAGTTAGATGAACCTTGACAGGCCCTATACCTGAGGTTGTTCGACCCTCTTTTAATGGGAAAAGAGTATATTTTCATTCTGATGCATTTGAAGTTGGTAAAAGAAGTTACACTAAGTTGGGCATTTCTCCTGCACAGAAATTGTACACCAGACATGGTAGGCATGTTGAAACCTTTATCTGCGTAACTGTGGCGCGTCACTCAAAAAGCAGATGACTGCTTTCTGGTCTAGCTGGTTGCATTAATCTTCTCAATGAAGAAATTTTCCCTTTTAAACAACCATGGATCGCGCATTTACTAGATGGTGAGCTTGCTTACACTTTGTTCTCATTTTCTAACTTCAGGTGTATATAAATGCTTCAAATGTGGATGACTATCTCATTGATTCAATTACAAGGCCAGCAGCAGATGCAAATGCAGGGGAAGTGTACTACAGGTAGGAGTCTGAAACAGCTATATTCCTACGTTTGCTTCTAGAGGTACAAGAAAAAGTTAAGGACTTCTGTTCGCTAATAACTGTTTCTCTTGGGTGCATTATGCAAGCAAAAATGCTTACTCATCCTTGTTTATAAGTTGATATTCTGTGATCAAAGTCCACGTTTTATGCGGCAAACTGTTCTAAAAACATGGAAAATTGCAAAATTAGCTGTTAAAGTACTGTGAATCATGGATTGGAATGGACCTCTTTAGGAAGCTTATTCAGTCTTCTATTTATGTTGGTTGAAGACATGCAAATTTGTAATTGAACAGCAACATGATTGCTGAGGAAATTTTTCAATGATGGTTCCAAAATTTTTCACCTTACCTGCTAAAATTAGTAGAAAAGCGTTTCCGCAGCTTTCAGAGATCAGCTTATTTAGTCACTTTTTCCAATTGACTCGCCATTGCCAATGTTAACATGCATGATAATGCATTTCTGCAGACTAATGACAAGATTCATGTCAAGCCAGAGGAAGTACACACTTGATAATGTGTTAAGCGAACTCTCTTGCCCGCTGCTACTGCTCTGGGGTGACTTAGATCCATGGGTTGGTCCTGCCAAGGCCCTTCGCATCAAGGAATTCTATCCAAATACATCCCTTGTCAACTTACAAGCAGGACATTGTCCCCATGATGAAGTTCCTGAACTCGTCAATAAGGCTCTAACGGATTGGCTGTCAACTTTGACATCTGCACCTCTTGAAACAGCATGACTTTAATCCTGAACTTACACTTTCATACGGCGCTCATATTTAATTATATTTTACATCAATTAAACACAGGAATTGTTTTGCTGATGTAATTGACAACATGTAAGATGAATTATATGGAATGCAATTCCAAATTCTGAGATCATTGGCAGATGAAATTTCCTAAACATGAGCGGTAATTTTTTGTTGTTTTAACCAATAATTTTTACTCTAGTTTGAAAAAGACAAAGTTTTATGCTCTATCTAACGTTTTACTAGAATTTAGGGTGGTAAACTGCTGCTTCGAAACGAGCAAGGTTATCAATGTGATTGGTTTATTCTGCAACTTTAGCAATTGTCAAGGGATCTGATGCAGTGATGATGTATAAAATAAAACAGCTGGCTTTTGGTGACAAGATGGATTACATCGATCGTCCTCATCATATTCATTTTTTTTCTTTTGAGGGCAGGAGAACTGAAAAATTATCTGTAAAGGGGAGATTGCTGGAAACTAGTTTTTCAAATTAAAAGTTGCACTTTTTGGTACTTGAACTCCAGTGGTAAAAGTTAAATGAGATGGGGAGCGGAGGCAGGGGACGGTTGATCTAAAAAAAACTAGTAAACTTCTTAAAAACAGTTCTGAACAGTGTAATATTTTTTTGAACGCTTCGTAATTTTATGTGAACTTCTTATACATCTTTTCAACAGAGATACGATATTTTGTTACTATTTATGTGGACCTTATATATAATAATTATGTTTCTGTTATTAAGTTTTACAAATAGTTCACGTAGAGTTACGTCTTACTTTTTCAAAAATATTACATCGTTCAACCCGTCGTTAGTGTCTGTTACTAAAAACCGTTGGTCTTATCGAAGGAGAAAGAGTTCCGCCGGCCACATGTAAAGAACGACGACGCATTTGAGACCTGATGGCACTGGGTTTATGCAGTCTACCAGTCCATCCATCAATAGATATGATACAGCTTTACCCTTTTCATTAGTAAAGCCAATGAATAATAGACTCTCTTCTTAAACTATTCTTAATCTGTTTTTCTACTATTACGTCAGTTTATAGTTCCAATCCGTGATCTGTTGAAAATGGCTGAGAAAAGCAAGATTTTGATAATTGGGAGCACTGGAAACATTGGGAAATACATAGTGGAAGCGAGTGCAAAAGCTGGGCACCCAACATTTGCCTTGGTTAGAGAAAGCACAGTTTCAGATCCTAAAAAGGCAGCAATCGTAGAGAGCTTCAAGAATCTAGGAGTTACATTTCTATATGTGGGTTGTTAAATTTTTTTTTTTCCAAGTGTTCTGTATTTTCATTTGCTTTTCTTGAATTTTTAGAAATTGACTCGTTGTGAAATGACTGATGAACAGGGAGATTTATACAATCACCGGCTGTTAGTTGATGCAATCAAACAAGTGGACGTAGTAATTTCCACAGTTGCTGGAAAATTAGTGGGTGATCAAGTTAAGATCATTGCAGCGATAAAAGCAGCCGGTAACATCAAAGTAAGCCGATAAAACTTGGTTCTTTTCTTATTCTCTGCATCTTGAGGACGAAGTATATTAAGATGCTGCTTTACAATAAGAATCCAGCCATAACCATGTTCCCTGGAAAAGAATTTGTGATCTCAAAAAACTCTTGTCAAACGGGTCATAGCTGTCCTATAAATTGATTGGATTCTTAAGAGCGCGTTATGATTGCAGAGATTCCTACCTTCTGAATTTGGGTCGGACGTGGATCGCGCGCACGCCGTTGAGCCGGCTGCAAGCCATCTCCGGACCAAGGCAGGGATTCGCAGAGCTATTGAGGCTGAAGGCATACCTTATGCTTTCATAGTATCCCATGGTTTTGCTAGTTATTTCCTCAATAACTTGGGAGACTCTAGCAGCACAACTCCTCCGCGAGAGAAAATTGCCATTCCTGGCGATGGAAATCCAAAAGGTACCCACAAGAATCACGCTTGCTCGAATCTCTTGCTTTGTTCAGTACATGAATTTTGAGCCATCATCGTACTCTGATCTTAGAGTTTTTCATTTCTTGCAGCTATTTTTGTAAAAGAAGAAGACATAGCTGCATACACAATCAAAGCAGCTGACGATCCAAGGACTCTGAACAAGATTGTTTATCTTAGGCCCCCAGCCAACACTCTGTCCTACAATGAGATGGTGTCTTTGTGGGAGAAGAAAATTGGGAAGACCCTCGAAAAGATCTACATTCCAGAGGAGCAACTTCTTAAGAACATTCAAGGTCAGGCAAGGAAAATTGCACAAAAATCCATCTTTCTTGAAAATGGCAAAAAATTAAAAAAGAATATATGCAACGACAACTCATATGATATACTTGAATGTTTTGTGTTTAGCATGTTTTCATTCATTAACTTTGCAGAGGCTCCAATGCCATTGAACTTGTACATGTCTTTGGCGCACTCTACATTCGTGAAGGGAAGTCATACAAACTTTGAGATTGAGGCTTCTTTTGGGGTGGAGGCGACGGAGCTTTATCCAGACGTGAAATACACCACAACTGATGAATACCTTGATCAGTTTGCGTGAGATGAATTGAGAGAAGTTCAAGATATAGCTGACCTCTACCAGTTTGAGACAACAGAGTCTGTGTCTTTTACAGTGTCAATAATGTGTTGCGAAGAAATCAAATGTAGAAGCAACTGTTTGTGCTGTCCTCCAATGTTGTTCAGTACACGTTAATTTGCTACTGCTTCTGAATTCGTGTTTGCTGAATTTTGTAATGTGAAAGTATTTACGGTAAAATGAGATGATACTAATAAACTCGAATTTAGAGACTGAAAGATGTCGGATCTTATTAAGTCTATTTATCGCCCTTTGAGGATGGACGTAGCCTTTCAAAAACCACATTCTCCACAGGAAGGGACATGTACGAGGTGGTGGATGTAAGAATTTTCGGTCAGGAGATAGCAGGATTAAAGGTTGCAACTATGATAAGCTGGTTCAGTGCACCCTGCACAGTGCCTTGAAAAAGATACTTTTAACATACCCTCAGGTTTAGCACTAATTGGACATGCTTACCAAGTCAACTGGATTTTGTGTCTACGTCCTAGAAATAGAGAGTTCTACCCATCTTTGCTTGCGTCCTTTGGATGAATATCAAGGGTTGGAAGGCGGCTTAATCCAAAATGCACACGAGTTAGCTCAAAACAGATACCACCTGCCCCAACAAAAATTTTTGAGAAAGACCCTCAAAAATGTGAGATTTATGGCTAAATCCATCCTGTCCATAGATTGTGACAAAAATTTATAAATCTCTTGATTGGCTCCATTTCTTGACTATCATTTTTTGGTTACCTCAACACTTGTTTCGTCAGCGCTTACTGCAGGTTTCGTCAGGTCATCAAGGGACGAAATGCTACCGCTGATTGAATCTGCCATCTGAGGAATTTCACAAGACATTCATTTGATTTTTTATTTTTTTACTTTAGCCTCTCTTTCGCAATTGCCAAACCACTATTCATTGCAGTAATGCACTCAGGTGGTCATGTAAAAATAAATATAATAAGTCCTTAAAAAACTTGAACCAAATATTTCATGACACGTGCAATTGCGCGTGCTCTCCAAAAAGAATCATTCAGTGCCAGGATTTAGTCAGAAACTCCGTGGGAATCTTCCACTGATTAATCGCTGGAGCAGCATTAGAAATTTCAGAAAATATTGACCCGATCCGTAAAAATCGGGTCAGTCATTTTGTGATATTCGGATATCCGCATTATGTGGATGGATTGGATCAACAGAATATCCGATTTGCATTCAATTTTTTAAATTTCTTTTAAAAAAGCTAAAAATCCCAAAGATAATATGAAATGTAAATGTAATAGAGTTTCAAAACTATAATATAAGTGATATGTTGTACTACTTAGATATAAGTTTTTAATCATAAAAAAAGAGATTTTAGTCAAAATTAATCTTTTTGTTGCAATATAAAGTAAGTACCACATTTTTTTTTCTTATTTTGATTCAAACAAATAAGATTAAATATTTCATCTGTAATTTTTTATCCACAAGTTATATCACAACATGTTTAAAAACTAAACACCATGTATGAAGAAAGCCTGTTTTGAAAGAGGACATAAAAATAAAAATAAGAAATAAGAGATAAAACTATAACAAATTACTAGATTTAATGCATAAAAATTTTAAAAATATATCATTGCAGATCGAATCGAATATCCATGAATCACAAAAAAAATAATATCCAAATCTGATTAGCATAATTCATTGACTCGGATCGACCCGATTCACATATGAACCGCCGAATCGGATATCCGCTAATTCGGATCAAATCTGGATCAGGTCATTGGATTTTTCGGATCACATTGCACACCCTCGGTCCAACCAATAGAGCAGCCAAAGGAAGATGCAGCGACGGGTTTGTCATTTTCTATACTTTTTCCTCCATAAATTAACCATGCACAAGCCTCGAAGCCGCAGCCTGTAGGCACTAAGCACATTTCTGCATCTGTTCAACTCATCAATTTACAGTGTCCATCTAATTTGCAAACCGAAGTTTACTATCCTACAGTGGAAATGGCAGTGAAAAGCAAGATTTTGATCATCGGGGCCACTGGATACATCGGGAAATATATAGTGGAAGCAAGTGCAAAAGCAGGGCACCCAACGTTTGCATTGGTCCGAGAAAGCACAATTTCAGATCCTAAAAGGGCAGCGATCATAGAGAGCTTCAAGAGTTTGGGAGTCACATCTCTGTATGTGTGTTGTTATTTCTTTTCATTATCTAAATACTGTTTCAATTCTCTTCAAGAAATTACAGAAACTGGCGTGTATGGACTGAACAGGGAGATTTGTACAATCATCAGCAGTTGGTAAATGCAATCAAACAAGTTGATATTGTCATCTCAACAGTGGGGGAGGGATGGAAGTTGTAGCTCATCAAGTTAAGATCATTGCAGCAATTAAAGAAGCTGGTAACATTAAAGTAAACACAATACAATGTTAAATGTTCTATCTTGCTTCTTTTTCTTTTAAGAATTGTAACATGGCGGATCCGGTTTATTTGCTCCTGAACAAATTCTTTTTTGTCATTCATGTCAACTTACAAGTTCCTGAACAAAGAGCTATATTTGGTTTCAGAGATTTTTACCTTCTGAGTTTGGAGGTGACGCGGATCGTTGGCATTGCGTTGAGCCTGCTGCAAGCTGGTACAGGACCAAAGCTGAGATCCGCAGAGCTGTCGAGGCTGCAGGGATACCTTACACTTAGTATCTAATGGTTTTGCTGGGTTATTTGAATTATTTCCTTAACCTCTTTGGAGACTTTAGCTCTGCAACTCCTCCAAAAGACAAAATTGGCATTCTTGGTGATGGAAATTCAAAAGGTATCCAAAAGAAGCTACGCCTTTCTTGATTGACTTAGCATCCCGGTACAGAGATCATCGTTCTTAATTTTTCTTCATTTTTACGTTCCGTTGCAGTTGTTTTCTCTAAGGAAGAAGGACATTGCTGCATTACACCATTAAAGCAGCAGATGACCCAAGGACTCTGAACAAGATTGTGCACCTCAGACCCCCTGCCAACACTTTGTCCTGCAACGAAAATAGCATCATTGTGGGAAAAGAAAAATTGGCAAGACCCTCGAAAAGATTTACCTTCCAGAGAAGGAAGTCCTCCGAGAAAATTCAAGGTTTGCTTTATTCCTCGACCTATCTTATGGAATTCAGAATTTTTTTTTTTTTGAATACAATAGTCATCTGGTAGTAACACCTGTTCTACTGCTTAATTAATTGCTTTCTTTTCTTGTATCTGCTGCAGAGGGCTACAATGCCATTAAAATTGTTCCTGTCTCTGGGGGAGAAATGGCCAACTTTTGAGATCGAGGCTTCTTTTGGCGTGGAGGCATCGGAGCTCTATCCCGATGTGAAATACACACCACTTGATGAGTACCTCAACCAATTTGTATCAGATTAACTCAGAGACTTTCAGATTAAACCAATGTTTACGTCTCTACCAGTTTTCTTGTAGCAGTTTCTTATGTATTACTCAGAAATGTTCTGTGATTGTTCATCTCCCATAGGAGGAGGTCATGAATGTGTCTGAAATAAAATATACCCTATGCTTTCTCTTGCAACCTTGAAATTGTCCAGCATATGCAATACCACACGCCCAAATATGTTTTGTGTACACAAAAGTCATGATGTGATCAGATATTGGAATCCGTCCACTTCGACTTGGCATCCCCTCAGTATCCTTTCCTTAACACAACTACATAGTCAAGAAAGTGAATGACGACACCAACCCCCGCTTTATAATTTGGAACCCTGTCTGCCCACGGCTAAAGTCCGGAGAACGCAAGACAAATTTATATATGCTCCTCGTTTCCGTCGTCATTGGCCAGGAATTGCAGAAAACATCAGAATATGAACTCTCCTCATTTGATTCAGACCTCTCCAGGCGTGAGTTTTTAAAAACGGGACAGTTGGATTTCTTTTTTAAGTTGTTGCGAAAAAAACATTGGAGGGCGTACGTTAAGAGGTGATTAGCGGTTTCATTAAAGATTTCATTAAGAGAGGAGGGGGGGGGGGGGGGGAAGAAATTCAACACTGAGGTATTACAATTTGGATTAGACATTCCATGACATAGAAGACGATATGAACAGTGTTAATATGCCGGTTAGCAACTAAAATTGAGAAAACTCATTGGATATTCTTGACTTCAAAAAATACATGTAAATTTGGATGAGAATAACAATATGATGATATCTCAATACAGTGCTTCTATCAAAAACAGGATTGTGCATTAGCTCTTTTTTGGTACGAAGTCAGCAATCAAAATCTGTTGTTAATCTGGCTTCGAGTACTTAGTACCGAAGCTAGCTGCCCCATATATATATTTCTCTTTGTTTTTCCGTTAAAATTGGTGTTGCTAGTCTCTGGTTGCTGGTGCTTTCATCGGCTATGCCGTCTCGCATTCATCAAATGGTGCTAAAATTGCTGTAATCTGTTGTCTATACTTCCCGCCACCTTTATCGTCTTCATCGATGCCTCCACTTCGTGTTTATCGCTTTCACAAATTTAAGAATTTCCGCCTCCCCCACCAAACGTTTTAGCATTGCTCTTGTCATCCCCAACCGCCTACCTTTCTCGAGTCTCTCGACCCCACTTACTAAATTCTCGTGCATGTTTTCACTTAGCTTGAACTATGATCAATATTCATGAATTTCTCGATGATCCCAAATATTCCCTATATTCTTGATCAAGATATTTCTCCAATGATTTTCAGAGACTTGTTGCTGATATTGTTCTTTGTCTATACTTGCCTTTTGGGTTCACAAGAAAAAGCTTTTGTCTTTTGGATTGTTTGTTCTATTTGAACTCGAAATATACTGTACCATCAACTCATGTCCGACCAATGCATTCTCGAATTTCAGCTCAGGTGAAGCAGAGAAGAAGTGGATATGAACCCTCTGATACGGAGGCTGAATGGCAGGACAGTCCCTGGAATGACGGTGATAAAAAAGATGAAGAATCGAATGATGCAGGGCCAAATATTTGCAAGATCAGACCAGAAACAGAAGCCCTTTCGACAGAAGAAACGCCCGAAGAAATGATTATGATCGTTCATATCCCTTGAGAGCTTCAGCCGCCAGCCCTGCTCGAAGGAGGCACAGCAAGTCACCGTATGCTGCTCCAAGAGATGAAGGTAATACTCATTCACCTGTCCATCATAGAAAGTTTCCAGATAGTCCTTTCTTGAAATCCGAGCTAAGGACACATGTTTCCCCATATAAAATTGCATTGGAGGATTATCAATTGGACAATGGAAAGATTGCCAGTTCCAATAGAAAATTCAGGCAAGCTAGTGATGATGTTAGCAAGATGAATGATACATCTACTTATAGTGGTAGGAGGGCTGCTTCTGCTCCTAAGCGAACATTCAAGGAAAAGACTTGATCAAGAATGAGAGTTATTGGGGAGCGAAGTAAACCAGAAAGGACAGCCTCCCCGTTAAGGAGGAACTTATCCAGGAAGGAAAGGGATGGTTCTCATAAACAAGCTCCTTCAGGTGGTGAAATTAACGAAATGCTGGCTAATGTGAAGACTGCTGGGGCTCCAACTGGAATGGATCCCTAAACTTTGAAAGCACAGATTCCATTGTCCCAGGTGACATCTTCTTTTCTAAGGACTACGGTGCCTTCACAAAGCAGAACAGTATCCTTTTCCACAAAAAATGGCACTGACATCAAGTTCAGCGAAAAGCCTGAATTTCTTGTCCATACCAATCCTGGTTTTCATAAACGGAACCAAGCAAATCCATGGCCTAATCATAACATCCGTGAGATTTCAGCTACAGCAAGCAATGTATCAACACAAACAACTGCCAACTCCAATTTTGGTGTTAGTAGGCAGAGTAGCAATTTGAGTGAATTTAGTGGAAGGACAAATGGGGACCATTAAAAATTTCTTAGCAAACAGACAAAAAAGCCAAACAGGACGCATGGTTTTCTTGCATCAAGAGGGGGTTCCTGCAGGGCATCAGAGAAATCTCCTGAGAAACCACGAGGATCCTATGAGGCTTTGATTATTGGAAGGGCATTTGTGGTCGAGAGTCACAGACAATTCTGGGCTGATAAGCATCGACCTTCTTCATTAAGTGAATTCACTTGCCACGAGCAAGAGGCTTTGCACCTTAAGCAACTTGTAAGTTTCTCCTATCCTGAATCAAATGACCTGCAATAACTCTTGCAAATAGCTGTTATCATATAACAAAAATGATACCCAAAAAAAAAAAAAAAAAGAAGCTATTAGTTACCGCCAAGTAGATTTTTGTAATGATAAGACTAAACAAAACTGCAGAACCTGAAAAGAACTTGTTTCAGCATCAAGCACACCTTCAATCACTGAATTACAGTTTTTTTATGTCCAATAGTGCAGTTTCCTTTTTATGTATTTGTGTTTTCTGTGAAGGCTACGAGTGGAAATCCCACACATCTTGCTTAAGGGGCCCCCTGGTTCAGGAAAGAAGTCACTAACAATGGCTCTTCTGCGTGAAATCTATGGGGACACAGTTCGTAATGTATGTGTCTTATTAGTAAACGGAAAAATCTAAGACAACAGCTTACTTTAAGATGCATAGTCATAGTCACACATTCCCCTTTTTGGTGCAGATATCTCATGATTTTGCACTGCTTCCACATTCAGGTATATTTTTGCTGTTCTATTCCTCTATGCTAATACGAACTGTTGTGCTATGCAAGATTCGATATTTTTTATTACTTGTACACGAAGCACTGTGAGACATATAGATCCACCTGATACAGATTCAGGAATATCTGTAGATGCTGATTGATTCTACACACTCTAGAGTAGTGTTTGTTTCCGATTTATATTAACAATCGCACGGAAAGGATTGGTTAATGAAAGTTCAGGAACTTACCACATTACTCATCAAAATCATGTGAAAAATTGTAAGAATTTATAGGATCAGATATGGTATCTTATTATCCTATTGGCAGTCTAAGTTGTATACATCTTTATCTCTGGACAGGAAACAAAGCCAATGGAAGCAGTTGTTCCCGTAAGCTCAAACTCCTCACCATGTGGAGTTCAATGTTTCTTCAGAGCGTAATGTTGCATATGCATTAATGGCTTTAGTCAAGAAAATAAGCACCGACTATGCTGTCGTCCGAGAAATCAGCAACGTCAATATGAAGGCAGACTATAAAGGTAAGCAGCTCCCATAAACACATGGAGATACTCTACTTTTAACATGTTTCTTTTTTTCTGAAACTCAGTTAACTTTGATATATGATGTTTACTACAGTAATGGTTCTCTACGATGTTGATAAAGCTGCGGATAACATACAACATTTGATAAAATGGATTATGGACTGTTACTCTGATGCTTGTAAACTCATTCTCTGCTGTGAAGATGACGTAAAACATCCTTGAACATGTTAAAAGCCGCTGTAAGGTTATCAATGTTGAAGCTCCAGTCACTCATGAAGTAAGTCTTCTTGCTAATCTTTCATAGTTACCTGATATTCAGTCTTTTGTCGGTTGGAAACCAGCATGGAACATACTACTCTACGAGTCTACTAATTATCAGATTTTTTTTTTGTTTGCTTATGAAAGTTCTTTCTTGCCTGACTTCTCCTTCTATTTCTTAGATTATGGAAGTTCTAATCCAGATAGCCGGAAAAGAAGAATTTGAACTACCCATGAGTTTTGCGGCTAGAATTGCTAACAAATCAAAGCAAAATATGAGGAGAGCAATTATGGCACTTGAAGCTTGCAAAGCACACAAGTAAGTCTGTAAATAGTGAGGGATGCATTAGGTACTTTTATCTTCGGACTAACTTCGGCATCAACCCTGTATAGCTACCCTTTTGCGGAGGATCAACCAATCCCACTAGGATGGGAAGAGGTCCTTGTTGAACTTGCTGCAGGAATTCTAGCTGATCCATCACCTAAGAGGTAAAAACTTGAAATTTATTGAGTAACAGGTGCTTCTTGATGCTATAGCTTGTCATCCAAGGAGTTTTCAGGGCATTCCTCAGCATTATTACCTATTAAAAATGAGAAAAATGTAAAATATCTTAAGCGCATTTGCATGAACAGAAGGATTGTTTCAAAGCAAAACCTTTCTTTAACCAAACAAACAATTAAGTCTAATATTGGGCATCCCTGATTCAACAGAATATCCTTCGTCCGATGGAAATTTCAAAAACTTCTAGCGGATTTTGTTCATCCAAAACTGATTCTTCTGGTAATGTGCACCAGACCTTTATAGAGCTTTCCACTAAATTATCACAAATATATAGCATGTAACATTATTGGTTTTCTGTAATTCAGAAGCTTGTTGAACAATTTCTCAAGGGAGTTGACGCCAGTTCAAAAAGGGAAATCTATTACTGGCATGCTTATTATGTAAGTTCAGTTTTCAGCTTCAGATGAGTTGCATTTAACTACGAAGTAAAGAGATTAACTGTTAAGTCCATCTGCAGGATAAGAGACTCCCTACCGGAACAAGTGCTTTATTAAAGTTAGAAGGTAATTGTTTAGAGCAGTTTGCCTTTTAACAGTTCTGTCATGAATCAACACCCCTGCTTCATCTAGATAAATAGAAACGTCAACATTTCCTCACATCTTCGACGTTGTGATCAGTTGGAATAAAAAAATTTTAAAAAAAAAAAGACGTTTCAAAGCCAAATAATGCCATCTAATTCACTGATACATCATTCACATTGACATTGCAGAATTCACAGCCAAGTTTATGAGCATCCAACGGAGGAGTCTGAACCATCATCAGGTCTCCTAGTAACTTGCAATATTACAGGGGGGAGACTCTTCTTGTCGGTTGCAACAGGTCACAGATTTTTTGGCAGTCTGACATTGCATGCTGTTTGCTATAAACTTCTTCTACTCTGAAAAATTTCGCTCGTCTGCAAAATGTGGGCCAATATAGTCAGTAGAAGATGTGGAATCCTACTGCTACGGTTGATTGAGGTTAGAGCACTGTCCAGATGGCTTCACTGCCGAAGCTCAATGCAGCCTCTTCGCTGATACGCAATTACGTAAACATCTGTACTTAGAATTTGAACATATGTAAATCCTATGTTTTATAGAAGTGCTTTTGATTATGTGTGACTCACTACTCTTATGTGATGTGAGTTATGGCATTCACTTGTGCAACTTTTGCCTAGTCCCTTGATGTTGAAATGGAACAACTTAGGTAACCCAAGAATGAAATTTATGGATCAAGAATCAAGATTGTTTTTGAATGTTTGTAATACTTCTTGTATCTTCATAGATTATGGAGGAGGGAGGGTTGGGTTGGGTGTTAAAGAGCTGCTGAATCATTTGTCACGTGGTAGACACATTTTAGATGTGTGTGGTCCACACATAGGACACTGGCGACTTATGGGGGCCAAAAATTTCGCTTCACGATCTATAGAGAAGAAACACTTCTCAAAAATAATTCTGACAGTCCATCCGAAGAATGGACGACGCGTGATCCCCTTATTCACTGTTCACGTGTTTGCTGATAAAAACATATTTCATGCATTCAAATGAAAAATGAAGAGAAAATTCATTGAAGAGAAGCCAAATCCCTGAACAACCACCTCCTCCAACCCACCCACCACACACACACAAAGAACCACCTGTCTTTTGTGTTCCTTAATTGACCATGGCAATCGGCAAGGCATGTTTGGAGTCAAGAGTGGGATGCATAATAGTTTGGACCCAAGCTCGCAGAAACAGAAGTTTCATGGGCACATTTTGTACCTAAGCAAGAAGAAAAGAAAGCCTCGTGTATTTAGGGCCTAACTTCTATGGTGGCACAGATATAGACAATCAGTTTGGTAAGTCTGTGGTCTGTCTGTTGTCTGAGTTTAGCGCCCAACTTTGGCGGTATGCTACGAATTGTAAATTGTTAGCCAACCACCATGAATTTGTTGGACAGTTGCCTAATGCCAATGGCAAAGCAGTGTCGTCTGGCATCCGCAGGAAATATATTCCTACTACTTTATTCGAAGTCGGCTCTAAGATGATCAAACTTGTGGCAGCCAAATGACCGCAACATTTGTTTGATGTAACAGCCTATCTTTTACCGAATCACCATCTAAAATACCAATGAGCTAACACTTTAACCCTCCTAATCAATAACTTTTTTCTAAGGGCTTTTGCACGATATCCCTAGAATAGAAATTGATACACAAATATACGGGAAGACATTTTTCATAAAGCGTCCAGTCCAGAAGATGTTCCATTCCACCTTATATCTCACACCCACAATCATTTGAGTTTATTTATTTTCTTCATCAAGGTAATTTGATGAAGAAATCTTTCCATTACTTAATAGTGCTACTACTGGGCAGAGGAAATTTCTAGAATATTCCTACAGTGGAAAGAAAAAGTAAAGATGCCCTGACTACCGTCAAACAAACAGACGTTACGCCAGCAGCCAGTCGTAATTTCCGGTCAGCGGTTTTCATGCACATTTCCAGACCAAATTCATTACGTGCCGTTCTCCGATTGTTCCTTCACTGACCCAATTTTCCTTCATTACAAGCTCCATTTCTCGAGACTCCATTTGCTTTACCTTGCGATACCATCTCCGGTCCTGAAGCCTTAACCCCACCATCTTCACCGTCAGATCATGAGTGACGCCTTTCCCATCCAACGACTCACGTCGACCGTAAACCAACCGGTAAACGTTGCCCAAAATGTGCTAAGCGGCAAACGCCACGCCATCATGCTTTTCCCACCACTTTACGATTAACGAATACAGAATACTATAGTGGTACTAGTAGACCAGTATAAGACTATAGTCCTCCAGCTTCATTCCGCTCATTCACCACCTCACAACGCTAATCGAATCTCTTTGGCTTCCTATTGTCCCAGGTCTCATCTCTCCTCTGTAAGTTAGCCCCTTTAATCCCTTTTCTCGAATTTAGATTATTTTCAGTTTTTCGCATAGTATTTTCTTGAATTCGGAATATGCATGCAGTTATTACATGGTTTTATGCGTGTCTCTGGATTCTTGTTGACAATACAAACTTCCTTCGTACTACTTCTTTGATTTTTTTTGCCCTTTTTGGGTTCTGTTGAATTTTCGTTCTTTGAATAGAGTACTGGTTTGATGCTGCATGTCGTCATGACTCATTAGTGTCTGACTGTGGCATTTTCATTTTATAAAATAAAATTTGGATTGATTATTCGTTAGATGGGGCTTTTTTTTTTTTTTTTTTAAATAAGGTTACTTGGTTGATGAGTTCTTTTAGTTGCGTTTAGGAAGCCCTTTTCGTATTAGAAGCGAAGTTGATGGTGATTTTTTCCTTTTCTTTGACACTATTTTTACATGTGAAATGCCTAGTGACGTGTGCATATAGGGCTGGTGCTAATGATAAAATGACCATTTTGGAGAAAATTGCACTGATTTGTAATCTGGTCTGTTTTCTACATGGTCAAAAATGGGAAATTTGCTCTAGAGCCTAGAGCAGATGTATTCTGCGATTAATGCACTTACTTCTCCCCTGCCTGTTACCATCTCTGTTGCGTGAGCCATTCTCGTTTCCTGTTCTTAGTTTGTAGTAACATTGTATTTAGCTATAAGTTTTGTTTTTAGATTGTTGCCTCTACTACTTATTCGATAGCCTTTTGATGGCTATGTTAGATAACTAAGATAATTCTTGATAATTTCAAGACTAAAGTACTCTGATTCTCGAAAGCTATTGCAAATCTTACCACAGTTGATCCTGTGATTTCAAAGGTCGTTCTCACTGCTTGGATACCTTTTTTTTCTGAGCTATACATGTCAACATTATCGAAAATGTGATCGCCATCTGATTCTTGCTTTCAATAGGATTGTCAAATTTTATTTGGTTTCCTTGTGTACAAACGAGCTCATAAGCCACAGGACAGAGTTGCTTGTATTCTTTTACTATTGGTCCGCTTATTCTATTTAACTAGGAAATAATAGTTGGCTTATAATTTCTATTGCCTTGTTTCTCTTCATTCAGTTGACAATGGCCAACGACAATGGACAAGGTGCTGGAAAAAGTTTAGGAAACTCTGGTGTTGTCCTGAATGAACGAATTCTCTCCTCCATGTCACGAAGATCTGCTGCTGCTCATCCCTGGCATGACTTGGAAATCGGTAGATATTCTTTCACCCATTTGTATTGCTTATGCAACTGAAGTCAGTTTGCAACAGTTGCCACTTAAACCACTATCAACTTTAATCCTCAAGGAATTATGGTCATTCTATCTACTATCTGGAGTCATCTTCTTTTCCTATGACTGTTTTGCAATAAATTTAATTCACATTTCCTTTTCTTTTGTAATGCCCCATTTGCAGCTTATGTTTATCATATAAATATTGTTTGTATGTTTGTGTATGCAGGGCCGGGAGCACCATCAATTTTTAACTGTGTAAGTATGTTGTGCTTATTCATGCAAATTATAGCACAAATCATCTCATGAATCAAATAAAGGTTTCTATTGTCTCCACTCTCTTGCCTCAACTCCCTCAAAACCAGTGCCAGACTGCTCATGCCTAGTGCTGACTCTTGGCATGATCATGCATTTAATTTCTGTGCATTTTGACAAGTATGCATCCTTCTCTCTCTCTCTCTCTCTCTATTTTTTTCAGTTGTGTAAGCTCTTGAGAAGTATAGGCACTCGATTTTGTGGGTTTGTGCTTCTGTGCCTATCTCTAATGTACAGTTAAGAACTTGCAATGCTATAATTAAACTGCCCCTGTGTGATAGAGATCTGCCCCCTCACCTTTTACCTGATAATGATATTTTATTTCTATAATTTTCATAGTGATTGCCAGTTTTGATGGATCCACAATATTCTGTTAAAAACACTTTTTAAATTTTAAACTGAAGGTATAACCAGTCTGATCCTTAGTTATATGGCAGGTGGTTGAAATTGGAAAAGGCAGCAAAGTGAAGTATGAGCTTGACAAAGATACTGGCCTTATTAAAGTATGCTGAATTTTCTTGCTTCCACTTGCCTTCTGATAATATCCTTTCTGTCATCTTAGAAAATGTTTTATTCAAATTCAAGGTGTCTTACCTTAAGCTAATCTTAATAATTTGGGGTGCTTCCTTTACAAATTGGTGTATCTAGCTAAAGAAGTCATTTATTTCATTTTGACCTCCAATTATGCTGATTGGCATGGGGAGACAAAGCAAGAGTACTCAAAATTATACTAAAGTGAAGATGTCCCAAACTGAATTCTCGTCTCTTGGGGTTGTGGTGGTGCAAAGCCTTTGCAAATCCCGCACTTTATCGGCAAGATGCAGCTTACATTTATTCGGTGCATGAACCAAAAATGGCTGCTGAACTTTGACTTCTATGAAAGCCAAAACATGGTCAAGATATCAACAATTGAGCTACTATATAGGACGGAAGAAAATATGGCTTCATAGGCCATTTAGTTTGACCAAGAGCAGTGCCTGGAGGATGAAAGACATCCTAGGCATTTAATTCCAACAACTCTCCACCTTGGCTTTGCATCCAATGTGCAGAAAATAGTAAACTTGCTCTACCTTGTCCATAAAAGCCCTACTAGGCCGAAAATACCACAATGAGCGCCAATTTTGTCCAAGCAATGCTTGAACCTAGCGATGGAAGAGACTTGGTAAACATGTCAGCAAGATTGTCATCTTCAGAGCTTTCCTTCAGCAATAGTCTCCTGAATGAAGTGATACTTCACGTCATTGTGTTTCATCCTTTCATGGATGGCTTTCCATCCTCCATGTGCATGCATTCTTCTTGGTCAGACTAAATGGCCTATGAAACCATGTTCTTCTTCTGTCCTATTGAAGTAGCTATACTATTAGGATCATGCCATATTTTTTGTTTTCATGCAAGTTACACTTGAGCAAGCTGTGCATGTTCACATGCTGCACATTTTGTTGGAGCTCTCCTACAAATTGCAGTCACAGCACAGCTTGGGAATTTCACCACCACACACACTATAAGGCCATCAGAGAGAGAGCTCTTTAGAGAAATTTTTCCTTTTGTCTACAACTATGAGTTCTTTGTAGTTTTATTGTTTCATCTGTTTTTGAGCTTTAGGAATTTTGTCCTAAGTTTTGTATTCTTCTTCATTATTGTCAAATTTGCTCTCCTCCCGTGGACTAGGTCTAATTCACCAAACTACGTAAATCTTCGTGTCATTATCTTTTAATATTCTTCTCCACAATTTATTATAGCCTTTATTTTCAATTTTCTAGGATGTCAAATTAACTTTTATCGAGTTACCTGGGACCGAGTCCTAACACATGGTCTTTTCTTGAATTAGTTGTGTCGTTAACTTAAGACTGAAACAAAAGATCATTGTTGAAGATTTAATTTGTGTTATTAGTATTCAGAAATATAGAAGTCGACTTCTAAGAAGTTTGGCTTCAATTATCTTAGACCATTCAAACGTATCTCTTCTCCCTTTCCCTTCTTCCTTTCTCTGTCTCTAGCTCCTTTCGTCATCGGTTTTCAGTTTGGCCTGTCTACCCTCTCAATCAAACCGTCTCAACATTAAAGAATAAATGTGCCTATTCTGGTTAAGCTTCACTTCAACATATTCAGACTTCCAGGATTCTCTTCCCAATAAACTTCTCTTTTATATCTGTTGCGTCTATGTCATTGCTTTTCTCATTGATATTGCTTCCTCGATCAACTTTCTGTCTTGGCAAGGAAATTTTAGTTTTTTTTCAGTGCCTCTTCAGCTTTATAAACCTGTGCTTTCTCCTCGAATTGAAAGCACCTGTGTCAGTTTGCAGCTTAAAAGCCCTATTGGGCTACTGGCATTGTTGTTGTTGGACCTGGGTGAATCCATGTTGATAAATATTTCAATAAATTGCCCTAGAAGGCTGAGTTCACCATATCCACTAAGCGATACTATGTGAGATAAAATGGAGATTCATGTCTCATTTTCTGATGCCTGCATCTAGAGGCATTGAATTTCTATCCATAAATGCAGTCACTAACTCAAGAACTCAGGGGTTCCATTCTTTTGTAGATAAAAAGTTCTTTTCACACGCTTAGGTGTTATATTTTTTTATTGGGCATTGAAGCAGCAACCAAAGGAAGTTTTGATTTGTAGGTTGATCGAGTTCTTTACTCTTCAGTAGTCTACCCACATAACTATGGCTTCATTCCTAGAACACTTTGTGAAGATAGTGACCCCATGGACGTTCTAGTCCTCATGCAGGTTCCCTCTTTCTGCCTTGTTGTCTTGCTGATTAAGTTTCTTATTTGATTTTTTACCTATTATATTTGTGCAACTACCTGATACTATTCTAAATCGAATTCCACTTGTGCAGGAACCTGTGCTGCCTGGAACTTTCTTGCGTGCTCGTGCAATTGGTTTGATGCCTATGATTGATCAGGTAAGCTCTTTGAAAGGCAATGGAAAAGCTCTTCATGTACAAGGGTTGAAATTATCTATAATGTACATTACTGCCACCTTTATGGTGCTTACATTCTTATACAACTTGGAGGTCAGGTTCAGATGCATTATCCTTGAGAATGTTGAATACTTCAGCTTGCTTACGCCACACTGCTTACCTCCCCGAGAATTCAGTTTGCTTATATTGCACTATTTACCTCCCTTTGAGTCCCTGAAAAGCCAGTATACCTACTTGAGTGTGGTACAAGGGGAACAAGAGTCTTTATCGGTGCCACTGGAGTTATTGAAGTTAATATCTTTTAATTAACTTCAGAACAGTTCCACTTTTCAGTCTTTCCAGGGGGGTGCCAAAAGTATTTTGGAATTTTTTGAAAGGTCCTTGTGTAAATCTCTTTGCTATCAGCAATGATGTGTCCTTCTAACTTGTCTACAGGGTGAGAAGGATGACAAAATCATAGCTGTATGTGCTGATGATCCTGAGTTTCGCCACTACAAGGACATTAAGGATCTTCCTCCACATCGCCTTGCTGAAATCCGCCGCTTCTTTGAGGACTGTATCCATCAATCTGCACTAGTAATGTTGTTTGCTAGTAGCCTGAGGTTTAGAGTTTAACTCTGTGTGTGTGTGTGTTTTCCCCCTTCTCTCACCCTCTCTATAATCAAGTCATCTTTAGAGTTTATCCCATTTGTTGCATCCTAGGGTTTTGGTTCCATTAAGTTATGCTTAAAAGAACTCTGCGTTTTATGCTGTGTGCTGGTTATCGGTGTACGTTCTTGACATTTCATGCATAGACAAAAAGAATGAGAACAAGTCAGTTGCGGTTGAAGACTTCCTGCCAGCTGCAGTGGCTGTTGAAGCTATCAAGCATTCCATGTAAGTTGTTCGTAAACGTGGTACAATAACTAAACGGAATGGGGATGAGAGAACAATTATTTCATTACCTCCTCCTCCCTTAAAACAATTGTCTTAGAACTTTTAGAGCATTTCGGCTTTGTGCTCTCGTAATGTAATGTTTCTTGCAACCCCATCATTGCAGGGATCTGTATGCTTCCTACATCGTCGAAAGTTTGAGGCAGTGAAAGGCTTCAAGCGTTTACAAGCATAAGAATGCATTTAATTTTCAGAATCTGACGCTGCTATGATCCTGGCAACATGCCTAGTCTGGATGTTATAACTCTAGTATATAGTGATGTTGAGGTCTATATGGCACTTTGCCATGCCTTGTGAACACTCAAAAGTATGTGTAGGCTGGGATTGCCCAGCGAAAACGGTTAGTTATAAAGTGCCTTCTAGCAGTTATATCCTTTTTTTGGGGGGGGTACGAATAGCTTGTTTTGCTTGCTTCTCGTGATGTTGTCCATGAAAGGGTCTTGGTTGATGTTACAGGCATCACAAAAACGGGGACAACAATAATGGCTTTGAAGTTTAGCTACAAAAATGTGATGATTTACTCCAGAAACAGCTTAGGGACTATTTAAGCTTTCGGAATACGTGAAAATTGAGTTCCAGAAATTCAAGGACATAAATAATTAATGCTCTCTCGCATTTATCCGCCTTTCTTGCTTGAATCTATGCAGTTGTTTACTTGGTTCTTTTGAAGTCTTGAATTTCCTAAAAGCTGATTATCAAAAATCGAAGGAAAACAAAATTTTTTATTGCAATTTTTCTTCAAAAAATTTTTATATTTTTTAATCACTTTTGTATCTCACCTACATCAAATTGTTAACATATATTTTTGTACAAAAATTCTTTAAAATAGCAATTCAAAGGGGCTATTAGTTTTTGTGGACTATAGTTCATGTTTATTTTCATTTTTTTCATCGATTTAAGAACCCGTAGTAGTAATTCAGTAATGCAGTCTCGGGGTTAGGTGTCGTACAGTTGTAGGATTTTGCATTTTGGAACTGATATCCGAGAAAGAAAAGCAACGGGGAAGAAAGTGGAAAAATTTTTTTTTTTTAAAAAAAACAAGAGAAAAAGAGATGAGTTGATCGAACAGTAAAAATTGTTTTTCCTTCTCATTACCAAAAAAATGGCTACGATACGAGCCTCTGGTTCAAAGAAAAAATGAGTCTTCTGCTATTAAAATCTCGTGTATTTTTCCTTTTTCCTGTTTTTTGAGGAAAGAAAATTAGGAATAATTTTTGTCTTCTCATTCTTTCTCTTAAAGTTAAAAGTATAAGTTGAGAAATAATTTTATTTTCTTTAATTTAAAGTATGTCTTCAAGCAAAGATTATTTTAGTTTTTCTTTTTGTTGATAAAAATACTAGTATTTTAGTTTTTCTTTTTTTTAAAAATAATTGGTTAAAAAACTATTTTAGTTTCGTTATTGTTTTTGTTTGGTGAAAAATCTATTTTACTAGTTTGTTTACCTCTAAAATAAGTAGCCATCTGGGCCTCAGTACAGGCAACGGAAGCGAGAGTTTTTTTTTTTTTTTTTTTTTGGCGCGTGCGCCCGTGAAGGTTGGGGGTGACCACAACAGATAACGGTAGATGCGAGCGTAGAGAATCAAGCGTCAAGCGAGTAACGAGTCAACCGGGCACTCTACAGTACTGTCTACTCAGTCCCAAATAGAGCAACTCAGCTCATTCTCTTCGTCTCTTGACTGCCCTCCGCTCATAATAAGCAACTACTCAATGCTCAGCTAAAAGCCTAAAACTTCCTCATTTTTCATTTCCTTCGATTCCCCAGCCCACATTATATTCTGATATATCGGAAAACAAATTATCATTCTGGACCAACCTCCCTTGACCCAAAGCAGAAAAGATGGGTTCACTGGGAAGAGCAATCTACACCGTCGGATTCTGGATCCGGGAGACCGGCCAAGCACTCGATCGCCTCGGTTGCCGTCTCCAAGGCAACTACTACTTCCAAGAACAACGTGCGTTTTCACTCATTTCTTTTTCTTCATCATCCTTTTCTCTTCTTTTTTTTAGTTTTTATTTGGAGGTTTAATTTTATTGTCAGATGAAACCCTAGCTAATTCCTAGTTTTGGGGTTTAATTGGCCGTAGCTTAATTCTAAATTTCCTATGCAGTATTTTAGTCTCCGTTATGAGTTTTTGGTATTCTTTGCTGAAACTGTTAGGATTTCCCCATCACCATTCAGCTTTTTTTTTTACTGCTGTCTCTGTCTCTGGTCGTTTCATTATGGATTTTTTTTTTGTTGGGGGGGAGGGGGTGGGGTGGGTGGTGGACTTTTGTCAGATAATTTGAGTATCTGACTGATTGGTTTATCCTTTTTAATGTGTTTGTCGGAATTGGTTTTGGTAAAGTGTCCAGGCATAGAACCCTGATGAACATATTTGATAAAGCTCCTGTGGTTGATAAGGATGCCTTTGTCGCCCCAAGTGCTTCCATCGTTGGTGATGTTCAGGTCGGCCGGAGTTCTTCCATTTGGTACGGTTGCGTTCTAAGAGGTTAGTTATATACTCTTTATCATAATCATATACTCTGGCTGCATCTGTATATTTTTTTGTGAGACATTTGCCTTTTCAATTTTTGCCTTTAGCAAGTTAATTTAATATAATGTAATTAATAACCTTGCTAGCTCAACACCAATACTGCACAATTTAGCATGTCAGTTAAGTGAATATGTGCGAAGCACTACGTCTAGTGCCTGAAATGCTATTACAGCTTCGGTTCTGAAGTTCGTTTGCACCTGGAATACGAATGCTCCAAATCCACAACGTGCTGTGAGAAAGCTTGGGCACCTATTATTTTCCATATTTAGCAATTGCCTTTCACGTATCCTAGACATAGTACGTCAATTAGGTCACATGATCTTTTTCTGGTAATGTGTTAGTTTTTCATCTTCCATAGTCTGAATGAGCAGTTCACTGCCACTTTAGCTACTTTTGCATTGCCTACTGCAGATGTTGCTGCTTTGTCTACTTTTGCATTGTCATTTTACTACTGTTTATAGAAATGGAAATTTACTTTTATCGTGTGGCACTGCTGATCAATAAGGATAGTTTCCTGACGTGATCAACAGCTTTCATGAGGTGGGTGTTAATGTACTATGTCAATCTATATAATGTCTGTTGCAGTAAATTATGACTTCACATTTCTTCTTGGCTCAGATGATGGGCTATGTATGCCTTCTTATTTCTTGGAATAAGATTATACGCCGTTCTTCTCTGACTTGGATTGGTGTGAGATAACATGACCATTTACTGGTTCAAAACATGGAAAAATTCCAAACCTTGACATCCATGGGCATGCATGCTCATATTCTCACTTAGCTTCTTAGTGTTGCACAACTTGTTTGAGGCCTAATGGCAGTAATATGGCTTGCTATTGACCAGCGCTATACCCAGCTGGTGTTTCAATGTGTTTTTAAGGTAGTTCTAGACAGAATCTCTCTCTCTCTCTCTCTCTCTCAGATTAATGAATATTACACTACTAGCAGTACTCTAAGCATGCAAAATTCGGAAAACTTGTTTAAAAATCCTATTCGTTTAAGAATCTCAGATATCCAAGACCATGAAAAATGGGTTGAGAACTGAACAATGGGAAGAGAATATCTCTAATAATATCTGTGTATGTTGTTCCATTGAAACTGTTTTATAGTAAAATTTTCTTATTTCTTATATGAAGTATGTCCACGTCTTATCAAGAATCACCATTTCTTTTTGCAAGAAAAAACAAAGATTTATTTACTCCATCTTGGGGTGAGACATGTTGCATGACACTTGATGATATGCTCGCATTAGATCCCTTTCAATAAGCACTATGCCTTTCTCTTCTAAATAGTTGATCATATCACCCTTCCTCTCTGGGTAGCTCCCTTCAATTGCTCACTGACTGCCCTGTCAATTTCATCTTTTATTTTTCTTTTATTGTATGAACACCCTTGTTAAAACCCATAGTTTACCCTTCATCCTCACTAAATGATACAATCGTTTTTGCTTCATCATATAATAAAAGAACAAATGCATAAAGAAAAAGGAATAATTTATTGGAGCAAAGGGGTTGGGTGAAATGAAACCACAATGAGCTTTAGTTGGATCCTAAATCAAATTGTGCCTAGTCCTAAAATGAGATCTCAGATCTCACCTATATTCTCTTTACTCCTTCACCATCATAATTTCATCTTATCGACTGAGATATGAATGTGTTTACTCAAGCCATGAAAATCACCGGGCCAATAAAGGAGACAGTTTAGAAAACATAACTACAAACACTTTTGGGGTGTTATTACTATATCTGTTTTTGCTAATTGTACATTAATGAAGGTGGAATTTACCTGAGGTCTTATAGCATGAAATGATGCTATGAGAAGTGGGTTTTATTTCTCTAGGCATATAGTGGAGCAAAGTTGGTTTCTGCTTCCCAAAGTTTTGCAAAGAAGCAGTAAGAGAGAGAGAGAGAGACTGAACATTTTCAAGGTTTTAAAATGTGTAAGGTATCTATTTGACGTGGTGGGGACCTGAATATTTTCCATCATTGACATTCCATTCCTTATCCTTCCTTTTTCTTTAGCTATCATTCATTCTTTCATGATAACTCCTTATGATTGGTATCTCATCTAGGTGCCAACTATGTGGATCAGGGTTTCAGCAGTGCATGGATTGATAATTGTTATCTTCTGGATACTTTTAATCTCTCCTTGGTTATGCAATTTGCATTTTAGAGTGAAAAGTTCCCTCTTTTATGAGCTGTGATTTTGCTGTCTATTGTCTAACCATGAAGTGTCATTGCAGGTGATGTAAACAGCATCAGTATTGGCACTGGAACAAATATACAAGACAATTCTCTAGTTCATGTAGCCAAATCCAATCTTAGCGGGAAGGTTTTGCCTACTATTATTGGCGATAATGTTACTGTAGGTGAGTGATTTGATGAATTCATCATGTAATCTGTTTGTCAAATAGACCTACTGATGGACCTTATGGTAAATTTTGACTGTTATTGAATAGGTCATAGTGCTGTTCTACATGGTTGTACCGTTGAGGATGAGGCATTTGTGGGTATGGGAGCAACTTTACTTGATGGGGTGGTTGTAGAGAAGAATGCTATGGTTGCAGCTGGAGCCCTTGTTAGGCAGAATACAAGGATCCCCTACGGTGAGGTTTGTAGACACTGAACTTTTCGCTAAACATTCTTTTCATCATTTCAATCTGCATATTAAATACTTTTAGAATCTGCTGTTTTTACGAACTGTAGCAGCAGTACTTTGAAATATTTTTCTCATTTGAGGCTTCATTTTAGCAATTGGCTTGAGGTAATTATTTTATTGTAAAAGAAGTGTTTTTTTGTGCCCTTATTATGCTTTTGTTGTTTTGCTGCTGAAATGAAGCTACAAAGTATAAATAAGAGTACTACCTAATAACTGGTAGTGAAGCTAAGAAGTGGATTAGAGTAAGCTTAAAACTCTAACTAATTTATGACTGCAAGTATTTTTGGGCTAAGAAAGACTTGAAATTCCATATAGCTGTCTTTATGTTGGGATTGTCTTAGCTAAAGTTGCATCCATCTTGATATCTGGTTGTCAGTCGTACTATTCCTGATTTTATTTTTGGTCCTTGCTTCTGTCATATTAGGCGGCTGGACAGAACAACCTGGGGCTGATTAGTTGGTTTTATGATTGGAGGTTCTGTAAATGACAGCCGGGTTGCTTTGGCAGAAATCTGAAATTCTTGTAATTGTTTTTAAATTAGCCATCTCTAGTACAGCATATGTCATTGTGAATGTGAACGTGGGCATGAGATTTTGAGTGCGTTGCATTTCTTGCCATTTCTGGGGATTTGATTCTGGCCTTATCTTGTTTTACATTTGTAAATGATATTGGAAGAAAATTAGGTGAAAAACCCTTTGGTAACTTATACTGTATTCTGAACACAGGTGTGGGGAGGAAACCCAGCAAAGTTTCTGAGGAAACTTACAGATGAGGAAATAACCTTCATATCCCAGTCAGCCCTCAACTATTCCAACTTAGCGCAGGTCCATGCAGCTGAGAATGCTAAAGGATTTGATGAAATTGAGTTTGAGAAGGTGCTTCGTAAGAAATTTGCACGCAAGGATGAAGAGTATGACTCAATGTTGGGCGTTGTCCGTGAAACTCCTCCAGAGCTTATCCTCCCTGATAATGTTTTGCCAGATAAGGCACCAAAGGCTTCTTAAGATTGTGATGGGGTGCATGTTGGGAAGTTCTTCAGAATTGAAGTTGGTGATATTTTGGCATTATGTGCGGATAAAATAGGAAAAGACCTACATTTCTTTTTCCTAATAATTTTGGGGTCAGGCTCGGATGTTTTAAGCATCAACGGTATTCAGTTCTTGCTTGTACCTTATGCTCAACCACCCTGGTTTATAGGAGGCTTTTGTTTCTTGAGATAATTGACGAGATGTTTAAACTAAACTTTGGTTGTTTAGTGATTAGGGAAAGGTCAAAAAGGATCTACTGTATGAACTGAATTTTTAAAATTGGGGCTTTCACATGAATAAGGTGAACGACTATTCTTGCCCACCAGCTCAGCTTATTAACTTGCCTACTTGCTGACAGGCCTTGGTTGGTTTTCATGAAATTGGGGGAAAGCGGAGGTGGTGTATCTCGTCATTGTCTTGTGATGTAAAGGGTTTTTGGTTTGGCTGGCGGATACAAATACTACCTGGTTTAAATTGATTGCTGGGAATTGATTTTGATAGCCATTTTGACTGCTCTACTCATAGCTGCGAAATCCTACGTGCCCATTTCGGCGGCTATCAGACAGAACTGTGAATTTATGTTGATGCGGTGATTTCATTTTGATTTAATGCAGGAACAAAACGATAGTCGATAGTGTATATGTCGAACCTGTGTTGGCTGCAATAACAAACGATAAATCGAACTCCTGATATTGGAATCTAATTAATTCTGATTTCTGAGAGTTTGAAACGCAAACATCACTGCAGAGGTATTCGCGTTGATGGCCAAGGTCCAAAGTCAACAAGAAGTACTTCCTCAGGGGATGGAAAGTCATCACTGCGCACATGAAGCAGGATCTCAGTGGTCCTCACTCTGCTCTGGCAGCATGGAGATTTGCTCATCAAGAAAAAGAAATACGCAGTAGTATTTTTTCACTACAAGTAAAACAGAACCCAATTCTTACCAAAAATATATAGTCTATAGCTAAAGTTTTTAAAAAACTTGTAACAAACAAACTTGGCAAAAAACTTGGTTCCAAACAAGGCAATAATTACTAAACAAAACTCAACTACCTCACCAATTTGCCACCAAAGCGAGTAGCTGATGGAAGAAGAGCAAAAGAATGGACATTTTGGCCCTGGGCCTCGGGCGGGGACCTGCCTCAATTACAATAGTATGCTCCCAAAATAGCATCACGGAAAGGGAAAAAAGGAAAAGGGGATTGACATATCTATCATCATTCAACAAAAGGACGAAGAAATACGTACGTCTTGTCATCACTTGTGTCATCACGTTTCTGCCTGCAATCGAAATTTTGCAGAAACTTACAGAAGAAAGGCTGGCCTGACGTTCTTTTTGGTACTAAGAATTGGTGGGTCTGCAACAAAAACATATAACTCCACAGCAAAAAAGCGTCATCAGCGTACGGAAGGCAGCCGTAGTTGAAATCCAGGGTGTCAAAATGATACTCCCCCTAAAAACCGTTCGTATTATCAGTTATAAACTCCCTTGCTTTATTGGTGTTGCAGCAGAGTACTACCCTGCTACTAGTTGTTATGCAATGTGATGGCTGATCCCGCAATAATAATTCGGCTTTTTGCTTGAAAAAAAAAAAGAGAAGAAGAGAGAACTAGCAGCATGCATTTCAATTTTCAAACCTCAAGTTTCTTGATTTTCAAAGAAAATGATTATCACAGTTGGTTTGTAAGCGTTTCGGCGCTCAACTAAAATGCCAGTGCGGCAGCGGAATAGTATCATATTCCTTCAGGCGTTTATAGACAGCGTTTTTAACGGTAATCCTACCTTTAATTAAATCTGGATGAATCAAGTATCTAATGATGAAGAAATCGGAGGCGCCGCGCCCTTTTATTCGGAAAATGTTCATGAAGATGTTGTTGGTCACGTCACTGAAATATTCCTCCCTTTACATGATTTTTTGGGCTTCTACTATAAGCAATAGTATATACTGTATAACTTGACCATCAATCTCGTTCGATCTGCTCAATACGTTCCATTTCCCCCACTCAGTATCCTGTATCACTTATAGGAGAGTTTCAAGTAAACTTGCACTGCAAATTGCTTTTTGTATTTATTTGCTGAAGTTTCAAAATGTTCCAGTCTGAAATGCTCCATTTGATCTTTTCTTATCTGCGGTAGGTAAATGGCTTTTCAGATGCATGCTCTGTTAGCTACTAGGGTTCTTGAAATATTACACTATCAGAAAGTTTTTTAGGAGTTTTCAACGGGCACCAACCCCCCTCCATTGGATTTTAACGAGTTAAGCTGATCCACAGCCGCTAGGGTATAATTCAAGGAGCGTGTCACAAAATGATCAAATTAATTGGAAAAATTTGTCAACATGTCATCAATACAATTTGATATAAAAAAAAAAATTATCAAAAGTTAAACCGTGAACTGTCATTTTCAAGAAAAAGATGTCAAATACTTATGAATGAGTTTGGGAAAAGATAAGATAAAATGTTTGCCCACTTTATTATATCAAATTTGCGCGAGTCGTTCTTGCCTGAAAAGGAGGAAGAGATGTTGGCTAAACAATTCTAGGACATCCGCTGGTGTCATGATTGTGCATCTTGAGTGTAAGAGTGTAATGGATAGAGGCATGATTGATAGGCACATTACCATGTCCATGCAAAAGGATGGGGAATTAGAGCTGGAAAGTAATTTACTAAATCATTTGTATTAACAGATCGACTTGGAATTAATGGTTCTGCTTGGATTGTTATTTTTAGGAGTTTTTGTAAGAGAATATATTGTAATAATTTGACGTATGTTAAGCAAAAATAATAATAATAAAATATATTCAGGAAAAACGTAAAAATTTTTCTGTAAAAAACTACAATCACGCGAACAGAACTGTGTTAAATACATAATCATACACACAGACACGCAGTGAACCTTAAAACTCTCATAACCAAACACCCCCCCCCCCCAAAACAAAAAAAAATTATAGAACGAACTTGTGTCGGGGGCAACAACCAACAGACCAACCATTGCATGCGTGCTCATCTGCTCATATGTATTGTGCCCTCTCCTCTAATATATGCCATTCAATCATGTTATCGCACTTGATGATAGCACAGGTAATTTATTACTAGTATTTATCAAATCTTCGTAATCAATGTAGCTAATACTACGCAGGAGTATTGCTCAATGGGCCTTTTTAGCTGAGAGCTTTAATTTTTTTAAACATTTTTGAATTATTGAATTGAATTAATATATAATGCTGAGAAATTGTGAAGATCCATCCTCTCTAAAAATAGATATTACTTACCACATTGGAAAACATAAGAAACTGATTATAGATTACTTCATTCTTTCAAAAAATGATATGTGATTCAATTCCCAATTATGAAACAAAAGCAATTACCATGCATGCTCTTATCATCTATATAATTCTTCTTTCAGACATGCTTGTGTTTTTCAAAAAAAAAATTTTTTTATTTTCCATAAATAAAAACAAATGGTATAAAGTGGTAAACAGAATAGACTCGTAATCAAGCCGAAGAACTGTCTTTTTTGTAGGAATCTTTTTTTTTTATGGTCCTAATTCTTTATAGCATGCTAGTATTATTTAACCCTACACATTCTCCCCTTTGCTGAATAGCCTGAATTGCAAAAGCGCTCATGCAAAGATAATACTGCTTCAAGATAGGACAACAAGAGTAACTGAGAAGAAGAACAAAATCTTCTTTCCCGAAGAGATCAAGAAAATTAGGAGGGAACAAGACGCGGAAAAAATAAGCATCGCCTTTGAATACTTTAACTGGCACCGTTTTCTACTATACATAGCATTGCTCATTGAAAAAGTAAAATTCAATAACGAAAACGAACGAATAATGCAAAAAGGCTCGCAATGCAGCTTGGTTAGAAGGTTCATCCCATGTGGCTGCAACGATTTAACTACTAGTAATAGGGAACCCCGACAGAGTATTCTTTAGGTTGCAGACCAGCTTAGATTAGAATCCAACGTCAGTTTGGGCTTTAATTTGTATATATTGTAAATAAGGATTAAAATAAAGCTTTCTTTCCACCAAAAATTAAAAAGAAAACTAGTGGGATTAGCCCGGCAAGACACTTCGTTGAATCACCTCTTAATGTGACAGCAATTTAGCTAATTGTTGCACAATTAATTATTAAAAAAAGTTTTATGGAATAATCATTTTTATAACCCCAACAAAAAAAACTCGAATTAGATGATTTGGACATTGTCAAATTACCAAAGCTTTGCAAAAACCAGAAAGAAAGTAGTAGAATTTAAAGGACCTTTTCTGATTGCTATTTTTACATCTGTCAATTCAAAAAACAAGGACCTACTTCACTGATTAGTACTACCATATATCGTCGTCATCATTTGGCTGATTAATATCACATCTTCAGTTGGCCGAAGACATCTCACGTTGTGTAGTGCAGTTTGGAGTTGACACTCCTCGATGAATTAGCCATCCGTAAGAACACAAGAAAGAAAAATGTCATTTATCAATGAGTACCACAATTTTTATCAGTTTAGAGCAGTAGCAGTCAATGAGTGCCAATGCATGACATACCCTTTGTTAAGTATTAATTAGATACCGATTGAGATTTCGAAGACGAAAATGGCGATGTGACTTAGGCCATCAATCACAAGGCAGATGTTAGGTTATGAGGACAAGGGGCAGGAATACAACTGTATAAAATTCAATCCACAGCCATGTCTGTACAAAATTCAATCCACAGACCTCCCGATCATCTCATCATGGCTGTCAATTGTATGTTAGTAGTAGTAATGAATGCTGCTCCAGCTCTGCTATTACGCTGTCATATAATCCTACTAAATCAATTGTAAAGAATGATGAATACTGTATATTATGTACATGTACAACTTTAACTTGAAAAGAAAAAGAAAAAAATCACCCTTGATGAGGTCTTGTCGGGTGAAGAATACGCAATCTATTACTACTGCATGGTTCGAAGGCTTGTCTAATCTAAACCACAAAAGTATCAAGAGTAGATTCGAAGATAATCTTTGGTACTTATGTATCCCATCCCTGAAAAGAGAGAAAGAAGGTTCTGGGGATAGAGGCGTCATGGAGACATTTGAGAGAAAGAAGATGACACTCGGATGCATGCATTGCATATCTCATGAATACGGTGGCACGGTTTTATTCGAGTTGAAAAGTTAAAAAGGGTTTGCAAATGATCACAAGAAGATGAGAGTTATGGCTTAGCAACCAAGTGCACATATGTTTCGAGGAAGTTGCTTTTGATTCTTGACCCTTTTTTTTTTTTTTTTTTTAAAAAAGGTATAAAACGCATTTGAAGAATTAAACACAAAAACTGAATAAACTCTCCAAAACAGATTCTTCATTATATATAAAAAAAAGCACAGATTCTTCATTACCTTTATATTTTATATACATACAGATTTTGAAAAAACGAATTCCAAACAAAGCTAGGCGCTCCTTTGTGCATAATGCAAGTTTTTTTGTAAGAAAAAATTTAAAATAATGTACCATAGAAACACCTTTGAATCTACTTTTTATGTTTTTAATTATTTTTATCTCCTATATAAGACACTTGAAAAAGTGTTCAATAGACATTGTTTGAAAACTTTTTTGAGATTTTTGAAACACTTTTTTAATCCTCAATTATATTTCATTTTTTGAATTTTTTTTATTACAACACTGTAATATAGCTTAACTCGAGTTCGGTCAACACCCGAGTTCGAGAACAGATCGTTAATATATACGAGTCGAGTTCGACCAACCATTTGTTAGGCTCGATGAACCACTTGAAAAGCTCGAATTGATGTGAAATTATAAAAATGCTCCTACTTCAATTAAAATCAAGCTAATTTCAAGCTCCTCGGGAGCCAGAATGTCAAGCGAAACTTGAGTTGACGTCTCGAGTTACTTGTGAGTCAGAAATTGAGCTAAACTCATGTGCCAGAAACAAGTCAAGTTCAAACTTTTTTTTTTCTAAGCCAAGTCAATCTCAAGCTTCATTTTTTTTGGATCAATGAGTTCGAACTCGCATATTAATAAGTTTAACTCGATTCGATAAGTTCAAAACTAGAATCGACTTGTTTGCAATCTTACACGTAATAAGATATCTAAACACCAACTCTTTCTTTAGTTTTCTTTCCTTTCTCTTAGTTTTGTTTTGTAGGAAACACCTTAGAAGTCTAAGAACTCATTTGAATTGTTATTTTTTAAAATTTTTTGTTATAAAAATATGTACTGCAGTTATTTGATGTACCTGAAATAAAAATATAATTAAAAAATGTGTTTGTGAAAATGTAAAAATGTGTTTGAGGGCGTGAAATTGGGTGGACTTGAAACTTGAAAGCCTGCAAAACAAACGGAGATGTCAAGCATATACACGACGGTGTACCCCACCACAAACCTCCCAAATTGCCCAATCCCAGTCCCGGTCCCACCCCGCTCCCCAGACCCACTTGTCAATCTCGTCTCTTCAATATCTATTCATCGCCGATTGAAACGTCAGCGAATCCAAACCGCCCTTTCCCTTTTCCTCCCTCTCCATAAAAGAAGACAATTTGTCTTCCCGCAATTACTGCTCCCAAACCCACAGCCCCATTTTCGTCATTCTGCAAATTCTCCCTCCTTTTTCCCATTTTTTTTTACCCCTCGTCCTCTTCCCTCCCCCAAGTCCCACCTCCGGTCCTCCTCCTCGTCCATTGCTCCGTCCTTTCCCACACTCCACTCTGCACCAAAAAAGAGGAAAAGCAGAGGGACTCCAAAACAATATATACTTCCAAAAAAAATAAGAAGTTTACATAAATAATATCCCTAGAGTTCTCCAGGGTTTTCCATTTCTTCTGAGAAATGGAAAACCTCTCGCATTCGTTTTCGAAGAAGAGCTACGGCGGAAATGGCTTTGGAATGGCCAGTCATGGTCATAAATCGGTCTACGACGACGTTTTTGGCGGTCCCCCTAAGTTCGGCATGCCAACTTTGGCGCCTCGTCTTGAAGACTACAGTGAAATTTTCGGAGGTTTTCACTCGGCCAGAGGCTCTTCTATTCCGATTTTGGATCTTCCGGTGGTGGACGAAGCGGAGCTCTGTTGTGATGTTCAGAGCTCCAGGTTCGACTACTCTGAAGTTTTCGGAGGCTTTAACGGCCTGGATTTTAGTGTGTCATTTGAGGATTTGGTTAGGAAAGCTTACGGTGGAGATGATCCTTCTGATGATGATGATGATGATACATGGTATGCTCTTTTGCTGTAGCTTACTGTTATTATTATTTGTTTCCTGTGAGCTTTTCTGAACGTTGTCTATGAAAGTTGGCTGCTGCTGGAAAAGTGTTTAATTTTACTGCAAATTTGCTAGAAAATGGTAAACATTTTTTTTTCTTGTTTCTGCATTTCTTTCGATATCATTTTTCTAAGGCAGAGCGAGCTTTTCGAATTTGTTGTATCTTTATGAGTTCCCTTTTGTCCATGCGTGAAGGTTTGAGTGTGTTTCTGGGTGAAAACTTGTCCAATAGAAAATTTGGGGTGTAACGAAGATTTTTTTTTTTGCTTAACTTTTGGCAATTTTTCCCCGGAGGGTGTTCGTTGGCTTGGCCTAAATTTTCAAGTGAGCTGCGGGGAAGGTATGCTCGCCTTTCGCCAACATTAAGAGGGAGAGTTTAGGAAGGGATAACCATTTCAAGGAGTGTGAACAATTGAACCTTGTCAGATTCCCTAATTATTGAAACATGGAAAGTTTGAAACTTGGATGAAATTTATCTGTATGTCGTAACATGTATGCAAATCTTCAAAGTATACAAGATTATCCAGAGCGCGGCTCCAAGCAGTTACCTTTGGTTTGTTTGATTCCTAGAATTTCTATTTTTCTTTTAAATCTTTTTTTTTTTACTTTATTATGTGCAACTTTTATTGAACCCTATCTGTTCATGTACATTGGAGGTCTTTTAATACTTTGAATTTTGTTGAGAAGTTGTGAAACCAATAGATTTGACAAACTGAATCATGCTTCATTGTACTGGTTATAAGTTTAGTTGGTCTCGTTTGACTTGGGGATATTGATGACACTGGTTTTATCTTCATTTATATAGCTTCCAATTTAAAAGAATGTGATCTTGACATTGCTAGTGGATATTGTCAATGGACTTGTCAAATGAAGAATTACCTTATTGCAATAAACCTTTGAGAAATCCTTTGTTGTTTAACTTGTGAATCTATCCTTTTTACGATTATAAATGAAGAAGACCATAAACAAAATTCTAGTTTGGCGTATTAAGAACCTACATGATGTCTTATGTCTGTCTTGTCACCCTAGGACTCCAGCACAAAGCAACTCTTTGTCAGATGAATCAGATCCTTCGGTTTGTTCTGAAAGAAGTCATAGCTTGGCAAATGCGAATATCTGCAATGAAGCAAGTGGCATTAGGCAGTTTGATATCTCATATCACAAGGCTAACCAAAGAAGCAACGATGAGGTATCAAATGTGACAACACACAAAGCTGAATTATGTGCTATGCCTGGACATACTTATGCGATTGATGAAATGCATGCTTCACAAAAAGTTGAAGGATCAAAGTTGCAAGAAGCCAGTGATCTGAAATCCAGTGTGGATTTTGGTGGGGGAGCAGCAGAAGATGAGCAGTTTAAAAACAATGTATCTGTACCAAAGAAATGTGCCGTTGGAACATCTGAAAGTCATTCCTACCGTGTAGAAAAATCTGACGGACATTTTTTTTCTCAGAGTCGGCCATTTGTAACTGTAAATGACATCAATCTCAGAACAAAGCCTTCTCGGTTGCCACCCCCGTCAAGACCACCGCCAGTTTTTGCATCAGACAAACCAAATTCAAAGCTTAAAGCTTCTAAGACTTGTAGTTTGGAACAGGAAGATGATAGTTGGCCATCTTTCTATGATGTAGAAGTAGATGGAAATTCATCTATGATGGCTTCTGCCACTTTAAGAGATGCCATGCAGAAAGCTCAGGCAAAAATAAGGAGTGCAAAAGAATCAATGGAGAAAAAAGAGGTTTTACAAAGCTCCTTGAAACTGCATTCACAGACTGACATCAAGGAGGAGAAGCTGAGCAAGACTTTTGACAGTTCTAAAGACGACAGAGTACAAGAAAAAAGTGCAAAACAAGACAGTGGAATAAAACTTCTCGCTGAGGAAGAAAGGTACAAAATAAAGATGAATCAGGAACTTTCGGATTTGGTTGAAAGAGAAGGCTCTACTGATTTAGCTGAAAAACCTGCAAAAAGAAGATACGGCAAACATAGTAGCTCATCAAATCCAGTACTCTATGATTCTGAAGGAAATTTTGCTTGGCGACAAGGCACTGAATACTTTGAAGTTTTTGAAGCACATATACCCTTAGCTTTTGAGCACAATAGGGATGACAACGTGTTATTCCAAATGGATTTGGATGAGTTCAAACACTCGGTTGCCACTGAAACAACTGAGCAGTTAGGAGGTGTAAAGGAATTTAAAGCAGCAGAGATCGCTTCTAAGTTGGAAGATCAAAACATTACGTTTGAAGTGGTTGCAGAAACTTTTGGCGAAAGGTTGAGATCAGAAACAACTGCTGGATCAAGCTGTCAAACACAGTCTGAGGAAAAAGCACATGTAGGTGTTAGTAACTGTGAATCAGAAGTGAGTAAAGGGAAAATGAAAATGGCCAAGCAGCATGAAGACAGTAGAAAGTTAGGAAATGTCACTAACAAGAGTGGACAAATGAACACAAAAGCTGACTTGCATGTAGCTGAAGTTGAAGCTAAAAGTCATCTCAGGGGTGTCAGTGAAGGACCAGATACTGATAAAATTGTCATGGATGTTCATGCAAGGAAACCAAATGATAGGAGATCAAGAGAAAATTTTGAGATGAATTATTGTGCAAGACTTGATAAGGTTGGTAAACAAGATGGAAATGAAAAAGGAGAAACAAATCAAGATGAGAAAAAGAAGCAGCAAGAAGAGTATCACGAATCACAAAAGGACGAGAGGAAACAAAAAGAAGTTTGTGGTAGGAAAGAGAATCAGAGGCTTCACAAAGAAGTTGTAAAATCTGAAGATGATGAGAAGAGACTCAAAGGAGCCACTGAGCATGCTGAGAATGAAAAGGATGTCAAGAAGTCTTTTGAGAAATCAGAAAATAAAAAAAGTCAAGAATTGGATTGCCTAGTAGAGAAGGACAATGGGAGGCTTAGAGAGGCTTCTAACCTGGTAGACAGTGATGACTTTGAATTGACTCCTTCATATGATCATGAAGAAGGACAAAGTGATGCTTGTGAACCAGGCAAGGGTGAGGTTAAAGTTGAAGAGGTTGAAGAGCAGGAAGACAACAATAATGGATCAAACATGGTTTTTGTGGAAGATGTTGAAGATGTCTCCACAGTAGCTAATGCATCAGAAAAAAGCATACATGTAAGTGAAGAGGCTGGTAAGCATGAAGAGTTTTGTGGACACGCCAAAGATGCAGAGCAGTCTATGAGGGATGACAAGGACAAACAAGGGAATTTGGATCAAGTAACTAACCTGCCCATGGAAAGGGAGAATATCAAGGCATTTGGAGAGACAGGCAAACTGACTGATGAGATGAATGCTCCCTTTTTACCTGGGAAGCTTGATAAGAATTGTGGAGAGCTGGAAACAATTCAAGAATCTTTTTCATATGAAGAAAATGATTTTCCAACTGGAGCAAAAGATGGTGAATTGGGACTCCATCGAGGAGCAGCTAATCTTCTAGTTGAAAATAAATCTCACTCATTTGGCAAGATTCAGAATGAGTTGCGATGTCAAAAGCTTGAAAAAGGAACAGTGGATGTCAACAATTGTCCATATTTACATGAGCATGGGATAGATTCTAATGAAGCTGGCACTGGCATTGAAAACTCATCTCTACAGGAAAAAGAAGTCTCCCGAAGGGCATGTGATCCTGAGATCACAGCAGGAGCAAGTCATGAACAAGGCTGGAGGGTGAAGATGAACAATGGTGTTCAGATCACTGTCAACAAGGAATCCTTGAAGGACAATGTTAGGCCATGTCAACCGTGCATGTGGGCTGATAATGTACAGGTAATTGGAGCTGGCTTATCAACTGTACGGGAAGACAGAGAAAATGGATGCAATGCAGGTCAAAGATGCGGCCAAAATGTCGAAAGGAAAGAGAAGAATCTGAATGAGACTGTTGCTCAGGAAGATAATAAAATAGCAGAAAGATTGCAAAAGGAAAGAGAAGAGCTTCTAAGAAAGATGGAAGAAGAGAGGGAGCGAGAGAGGGAAAGAGAAAAGGACAGGATGGCTGTTGATAAAGCCACCGTGGAAGCTCGTGATAGGTCATATGCTGAAGCCCGCGGAAGAGCAGAAAGAGCTGCTGTTGAAAGACCCCCTGCTGAAGTTCGGCAAAGAGTAATGTCTGTGGCTCGAGAAAAATTAGAGAAGGCATCTTTCGAGGCTAGGGAGAGATCTGTACCTGATAAGGCATCTGTGGAGGCAAGGATCAGGGCCGAGCGTGCTGCAGTAGAAAGAGCTACTCTAGAGGCTAGGCAACGTGCTTTTGAAAAAGCAATGGCTGACAAGGTTTCCTTTGAAGCACGAGAAAGAGTAGAAAGATCAGTTTCTGATAAATACTCTGCTTCTTCCAAAACTGTTGAAATGAGACAGAGCTCTTCCTTCCGTGTGAGTGTATTTTCATTTGTTTTTCTGTTAATTACATAATTGTTGCCAATTAATTGGGTTATAATTGCAGGATCTACCGGACTTTCAGTCACAGAGTGCTGGAACTTCAAATGTGTTGCGATATTCATATTCTACAGCCCATGCCGGTATGTGTTGTGTATATATGAGAAAGTAACTTTTGGACTCTGTAAACAATTTTCTTTTCTGTAGGTTTGTTTACTTGTGATGTTAATGCTTTTTTCAATTCCGGGAAAGTATTTCTTATTTTGAGAAATCCACATTGTTTCTGCTTTAAGCTGCTTAACCAAAAATTGAAAAAATCGTAGGACTCGAAGGTGAATCACCTCAGAGGTGCAAAGCTCGATTGGAGAGATATTGTAGAACAGCAGAGCGTGCAGTATGTGCTTGGTTTCCTTTCCAGCTTCATATTTTGAGCTCATATTGTGATATTTTTCCGAACTTTCTGTTGTAACATTTATGATCTAATAATAGTTTTGGTGCCGTTTCAGGCGAAAGCTTTGGCTGAGAAAAACATGCGTGATCTTCTTGCCCAAAGAGAACAAGCAGAGAGGAATGTATGCATCCTTTTCGTGAGTACATTCTTGTGTACTACTTAATTTTGCTTGTTTCTTACATGAAGATATCTCTTCAGAGATTAGCGGAGACTCTGGATGCTGAAGTTAAGAGATGGTCAAGTGGGAAAGAAGGGAATCTTCGGGCGCTACTTTCGACGTTGCAATATGTAAGATAATCCATCCTTGTTAAATGTACCTTGAATAGCTGGCTTTCTTTAAAAAAAAAAAATCAGCTATACATTAAGCAACTTGTCAATGATCTGTTAATATCATTAACTGATATGGAATTTTTTTATTGGCAGATTCTTGGGCCAGATTGTGGTTGGCAGCCAATTCCATTAACTGAAGTTATAACTTCTGCAGCGGTAAAGAAAGCTTACAGGAAGGCCACTCTTTGTGTTCACCCCGACAAATTACAACAACGTGGTGCTAGCATTCAACAGAAGTATATATGTGAGAAAGTGTTTGATCTTTTGAAGGTAAGTTGCTGGTGACTTGTGTTAAACGTATTTTTGTCTGAAATTTAGGTGGTTTACACTTCTTTCATTTTGACCAAATGCTTTGCTGTCATATACTATGACAATTTTTATGTCTTTAGTGAACTGGTTATATGTTGGTATTTGATGTTGGCCATGAATTTTTACTTGATATCCTCAACTGGCGTCGCTCTAAGAGTTCTTTTCACCTGTCTATAGGAAGCCTGGAACACATTTAACTCTGAGGAATGGTAGTAAATACCATCTGCTGGTCCACAGTTGAGTTTGTAATTTACTGTTCAAGCAAGTAAACTCTCTTCATTTCCCTCAAAGAAATGGGCATTCTTTTCTTGTATATCCAAATTATGATTTCTCTTTTCTTTTTGTATATTCTTAGGCTTTAAGAAATTGCAACTCTCCCCATGTCTTTTATGAGGTTGATTCTTTCACTTACCCGTTTTCTAAGAATGGCAAGTCTGTCACACCACGGAGGAATAGTTTGAATAGAGAACCAAGAGATTATCTTACATAATGAAGATTGTAACCGAGCTGCTCAAAATTATTGAAATAGTCGCTAAGAAAATTGAAACTGGAGATTCATACCAGAAGCTTTTGAGCTGACTCTGGGCATCCAGAAGATGCAGTGTACTTGCCGATTGAGATGTACCGGTCGCATGATTGTCTTAGCTTGCTAGTTAGTTACTCATGTGTCACCAGTTACATGTATGTCTTCTTCTCCACTTTTAAAACAAATTTAGGACTTGGGAGTTTAGCTGCCGATTGCCAGCTGAAGATGATCATGAGGAACAGGATATAGGCTCAATTTCCGAAATTAGCAGCATTATCAACGTGCACTGCCCTTGTGTTTCTCGCTGCTAGCCCTGACCTTGAAACCACAATTGGCTTTTCATTTGGCGGCTGCTGCGGCGGCGGCAACGACTTAGTAGTAGTCGTAATTAATATAATAAATATCGCATCGTTGGGTTATGGCTGCTGAGGAAGAAGATTAATGAACAGCAGCCAGTATTATTCTCATGGGGTTTACACAAAACTAACAAAGAACTCGAGCCAATTTAGGCAATTTGTAGTTGAATGCAGCAGCAAAATTCAGTGACTTGGAAAAGTTGATACAGGAAATCAATCCACTTCAAAAGAGGTCAATCAACACATACTAACCGGTGCGTTTTAATTTTCATGCGGCTCTCTCTCTCTCTCTCATTTCCTTGACGTCCTCATCACCAAAATGACCAAATTGGGCAATAAGCTAAGACCTCTAATTGGATTTTTTTTTTTGTTTTTTACTTTTTTAGCGAAAAAGAAATGAAGTTTCAGATGCATTATATGCACATTTAAGCAGTATGAGGGAACAAAATATGTCACAGAAGTGTTCAACAGCAAAACCGCGCAACTCATAGATGATTTTGATTGAATTAAAATTGCCAAATGTTACAAAAGCAGCACACTGCTTCATCATCCTCGTGTGATAATAGCTCAGAAATGAATATAAACCGCTGAAAAACACTTTGCCTTGTCGCCCTCCATCTTATTCTTGTACTTAGAAAAAGTCAATGGTGCTATTTTTCTGCGGAAACTGGAAGTGGGCCGTTGACTTGGCCGTTTGCCTGGTCCTTGGTAGCAATAGGAAGTGATTCTTTTTCTTTTCCATTTTCATGGGTTTGAGTAGAATAGGGGAGCAATCCCTTTTCACGGCATGTGTCAATGGCCGCCCGAAACATGTCCTCCAAGGTGTACTTATATTGGAAGCCCTTGCCTACCAACTTCTTGGAAGAAAAGGATACCACGGGTATGTCCTTGTCTATGCCCTTTAACCTTATTGCATCGAAGGATAGATTATACATAAAAAAATGTATAGAAATTAGAGTACAACTTATAGAAGTAAGCAAATGAACTCAAGTACTATAAAGAGCCAAATTAAAGAAGGGAATATTTCAAGAGGCTTACTCAGGGATAGAGTACTCTGGCCATTTCTCCGCGATCAATTTTGCCAAATCATGAATGGTGGCATCATGAGAAGAGCAGATGTATCTTCCTTCGGCGGTAGGATCCTCGTACAAGAATATATGGGCCTCACAAAGATCATCCAGATGGACGAACTGGCCTTGCCTAATAATTGAGTAGTGAGCTTCATTCCCTGTTGCAAAATAAGGTTGAGAACAAAAACGCTCCAACTTTTGAGGAGATGATTTCCTTTTGTAGAAAGGAAACGGAATGCACTTTAATTGATTACCAGTGATCAAGGAAAGTGCAGTTATTAGGCTGGGTGGGAATGTAGGCATGATGAATGGACCTACAACTAGCGTTGGTATTATGCTTATGAAATCAATGTTGCTCTGTTTCGAGACCTCCCAGGCTTCTTTCTCAGCCAAAAGCTTAGAAACGAAATACATCTGTTCAAAGAGAGAAATTACAGTGATGATCAGTTGATGATGATTTCTCCCAACCTTTCTTTTTTTTGGTGTGACTAATTTATCAAGAGAAGTATGGGAGATAAAATACGGACCCATCCTGTCATCTTTCTCGAATATATAAAGTCCAAATCACTCCAGTTGGTCTCGTCGTATACGGGCTGTTGGTGTTCTTGAACGTTGACGGTTCCAGCAGATGAAGTGTAAACCAGCCTCTTGACAGTTTTTGCCTTGACACATGATCTTATGATGCTTAAAGCCCCATTGATCGTTGGCTTGATTATTTCGTTCTAGCACATGAACACCCAAAAAGATTGATCAGAGTTTACTGCACACTCTTAGCTAAAAACAAATCAATCGCGACTGCTAAAGTAAGGCGTAGAATTCCTGGAAATTTTGGATTCTGCATCATTTGCTAGTGTTTCTTGATGTACATGGAACTGGCTTTTCACCAACCATTGTTCTAATAGGATATCAGGGCACATTCAAAGGTATGATCATTAGTGCTACCTTATCAATAACTATAGCTAGCTCGCCATGATCAGTTACTAATCCTTTTTCTCTACCAAATACAGCAAAAACAAGACTATCAGAATTAGATTGTTGCCACCTCAACCCAAAAAAGAGGTGGCATGTTTTGTTTTACTCTCGAGTTATGAACACACATATGTATATATGCACACCTCAGGGTCTTCAGAGTCGAAATCCATGGGTGTGGCCACATGAAACACCCCTTCGCAGCCTTGAATGGCTTCATCGAAACTTCCTTCTTCCGTCATGTCCGCCTTCCACAGCGTCAAATGCGTGCTGGCTTTAGGCAAATCTAGCAAATGTTTTACTTTCTTCATATTCCCTAGTAAGCAAGTAAATACCAAGTAAGCAACACGAGTCAATTGTAGGAGCACCACATATACATGGGCATGTAAAAGATTTGCAGAAATGTTGTGACCTGGATCCCGGACGGTGGCCCGGACAACATAGCCACGTTCAAGAAGTCTCATAACAAGCCATGATCCGATGAAACCAGCGGCTCCCGTGACACAAACGGTGCCCTTTGCCGCGGCAGTGGTTGCAATATCTGCTTCCATTTCAAGAAAGGTAGAAGATGAAAACTCAAGCGGGAAACTCTAATGACTATTATATGGGCAGAAGAAAAGCTAAAACCCTGCGGAGTTTGGCAAGTTAGAAGGGTGGAGGATGGCCTCATTATATATCTCTCTAAGCTGCAGCCTTCAAGTATGATGTTACTGAACTGGTTACGTTTTTGGCAGCAGTTGCACGTGCTCAACGCACCGTTTAGCTACCTGTTAAGATGGAGGCTGCCCTTGAATGGTAGCTGGAGGATGGGAGGGGAACTGTAGCAGCTAAATTAATTCAAACTCAGCAATTATTGCTTACCCCATGAGTGGGGGAAGCTGTGGTTTCCCTCTAAATTAACCACGAAACTCAAAATCTATTTTATTTCCGTGTATACTACAATTGTGTACATCCATATATTTAGGAGTCCTATATTTTAGAATTTTATGGCTGAATATTTACCGTGTAGTATAAAAAACTCTGCATGAATCATGGACAAGGAAACCGGGGTTGGAAATAGAGTATCCGGATATGGATAAAGTAAACAAATACTACTACTACTTCTCAACTTGTTTATGCGGTCTTTCTTTTTATTCTCTCTCTGGGGAAGGATCATATACCCATCAAACATGTTTCTTTGTTTCTTGACTTTCACTGTGGAAACGTCCTCATTTCAACTCTTTCAACAAAACAAAGAAGATAGAGTATTAGAAGAGTGCCCAGGATATTAATGTATTATTATTAATGGGTCGCTTGGCGTAAGATCAGAAGAAAATTTTGTATAAATCTTTGTTTGGGGTTAGGTGGTAAGTCCTTCATCAAATACAATTCTTCAAGCTTCTTGTCAATTTTGGCTTTTATGTATGCATCTTGGGTTGCTCCATTCTCATTCCTACCAAAGAAAGAGAATCCCAATTGTAGCTAGGCAGGCTTCCAATTATAGGTCTTCTCCTCGTATCCTTTTTTTTTTTTTTTTCTCATTCCATTTTTCTTCGATAATTACGCACCAAATCCCACATGTATAAAAGCCACAACACCTCAAATTGGGATTTCTGTTGTGCTGACGTAATTATGCCAGTCTTTGCTGCTTATCAAGTTTGGACAAACAATTTACCTAAGTTGTGAACTTGAAGAAGGCTACTGAATTAAGATTAGGCTTACCTGGTTCAAAAAAGTCAAAATATGGTTTCAGTAATTTGTTGTGTCTGTCTTATCAATCGTAATTTATAGTAATTCGTTTAGAATAGAATTTTCCAAACATAAATAAATGATCTTTTGAGAATCAAAAACTAAATTAGGCCTTTGTTTATTAAATAACGATTGCTTGTTTCATGCGTGCAATATGCTAAAGCAGACAAAATATTTTTTATTTTGTTTTTTTTCCCCCTTAATGTTCTGAGTAAATTTGTTTTATTTACGCAATGCCGTCACGTTAAATGTTGAGACTCAAACTTTTCCCCAGTTATTCAGTACTACTAGGGAAAAGCTCCATTAACTATTTCTCAAAAATAAATATTTTCAGCCGTCAAACTTGCGATACTTGTATTCATCACCACCTGTTCGATGAAATTCCCCATAAAGATATATCTTCCCTCAACTCCCTGCTCAACTCCCACACACGCAATGGAGAAGCTGCTGCTACGTGGGATCTCTTTCTTAAAATGCACTGCACCCGCACTGATCTCAATTCCTACACATTCACACCCGTCTTGACTGCCTGCGCGGCGCTTCTAGACCCGAAACGCGGCCACCAAGTTCACGCCTTGATGATCAAATTGGGAGTGGATTGTGAGATAGTGCCCAAAACTGCCCTGATCGACCTGTACTCCAAATATGGGCAGCTGGGATACTCGGTTTCTGCATTTTATGAGATGCGTTACAGAGATGTGGTCGCTTGGAATGCTATTCTTTCCAGCTATGTGAGCCACGGGTTGCCGCGAAAAGCCCTTGAATTGTTTGCGGATATGAGGAAGGAAAGAGTGGAGTTCAGTGAATTTACTTTGTGCTCTGCGCTTAAAGCTTGTGCTTCCTTGAGAGCTTGTCAGCAGGGTAAGCAAATTCATGCTGTAGTTATAGTAATGGGCCGTGATTTGGTCGTCCTAAGCACTGCTTTGATTAATTTTTATTCGCACTCGGGCCAGATTGATGCAGCAATGACAATCTATCGTACCCTCAGCTGCAGAACGGATGATGTTATGTTCAATACCTTGATTTCTGGGTGTGTTCGTAATAAAAGATATGATGCAGCTTTGTCGATTATGAGTTTAATTCGCCCTAACGCTGTGGCACTTACTAGTGCCCTATCTGCTTGTTCCGAGAATTCGGATATTTGGATTGGGAAGCAGATACATGGAGTCGTTATACGTCAAGGATTTACTCATGATACTCAACTGTCTAATGCAGTGTTAGATATGTATGCTAAATGTGGCAAAATTAGGGAGGCAAGTTTGGTTTTTGACAGACTAGCTAGAAGAGATGTGGTGTCTTGGACGAGCATGATAGACGCATATGGTGTTCATGGCTATGGGGCTGAAGCTATTGATTTATTCAAGAGGATGGAAGGAAAGGAAAATAATAATGTGTTGCCAAACTCTGTGACATTTCTAGCTGTTTTATCGGCCTGTGCTCATTCAGGTCTAGTGGAACAGGGCCGCAAGTACTTTTACATGTTTCAGGAGAAGTATGGCTTAGTGCCAGCTCCAGAGCACTATGCTTGCTTCATAGATATACTAGGCCGAGCTGGTCAAATTGAAGAAGCGTGGTCTGTTTTCCCTGGTATGGTAGACAAAAATATTAAGCCTTCTCCTGCAGTATGGGCAGCGGTACTGAATGCCTGCAGAATTAACCTAGATGTTGAGAGAGGTGAATTTGCTGCTAAATGCCTCATTCAATTGGAACCAAATAACCCAGGGAATTACGTAGCACTTTCCAACTTTTTTGCAGCCATTGGAAGATGGGATTCAGTTGATGAGTTGAGGAGCATTATGAAGAGAAGGGGAATAATTAAGGGAGAAGGAGGTAGTTGGGTCACTATGCACAAGTTTGGTGATAAAATTCAGCATGAACATTCTGGGACAGCAAGTTTTGGAAATCTACAGGAGGTTTGCTAAGGAATTACCACGTTTAGTACACAAATTTGTTATGTCATAACAGTATAGTTGTTATCCTGTTTTGCAATTAATTATTGTCCTTGTACACTCCAGAAATAGTCGGAGGGTTTCTTTCTTAATGTATAGTGATCTTTGAATATGATTTGTCTGCACTTCTTCTAATGTTTGAGATGGAAGCTTTTAGATGAAGTCTGTGTTCTGCCTCCACTTTCTCTCCTGGAAATCAAGTCACGCGTTGATCCTTCTTTTTAACTTTGATAGATTATTGATTTTGAAATACTTGATTGGTTTATGGTATGTCTTGACTTAATCTGCTTTTCTAGAGACGAGCACTAATTGGAGGGTGCTTAGTCTCAAATTTGAATGATTGGAACTTTTTGAATTATTTGTATGTTTTTCTTTTTCACCCGACGGATTCAGACTCTTTTTTTTTTAATCGATACGATAGCTTCCTATACTATGGAGAGGGGAAAGGCCCGAAGAGATCCTGAGATAATTTGAAAGGGACTGAACCATTATCAGATCAGACGGGTACACTACATATTCACTTGAATTTTTTAAACAAGACCATATTTAATTGTGAATTCTTGTCTCTCACCCACCGCACCAAGCCTTAATACATTGGTAGACGGATTCAGACTCATTTCTCTGTGTTTGGTACTTGTCACCTCAGCATTTGCTTGCGATGAGATCGAGACGGAAGCAGCAATTGTAAATACCGTAGGAATAGGATAAATGGTATGCGGCTCCACATAACATTTATGTATGCGCTGGTGGTTGGCAATGGCACTAAAAAGTCAACTAAGAGGAGCCCAACTTGTGATCCATTTTCAACTACAATGACGTGAGCATTTAATCTATATTAATGCATATGTTGAAAATTTCAACAAAGAAGCGCCTCACAAGTCACAAGCATAAAAACGGATGCGTGAGTTTCATTATTTGGCGTCAGATTTTGCAGTTTTTAGTTTCCTCTTGTGCTTGTCCTCGCTCCTCTGCCGTCTGCACCAAGAATTCTTTCTTTATTCAAGCAAAAAGCCGTGGTGCTTTTCTTGGTTGAAGAGCCATGTTGAGAGCTCTGAGCACGCAAAATGGACGGGGTTATGAGAAGATAGAGGAGGGCGGCGAGTCCAGTGCTGTTTTGGAAGCTCAGTTGAACAAATCCAGGAGCTTGCCTGCAAAACTATTCGGTTCACAGCAGAAATCAACAAGAGGGCAGACTGCTGAAGAAAAATCTGCTGCAAAACAAGCCAGGACGGTCAGCAAGATTCACCCGATGTTTAACCTCTTTGATCCCCGTCTGAGAAAGAAAGCCACAGCAAATCCAGAATTCTCCAGATACTTGGAATATCTCAAGGAAGGAGGTACAGCGGGCTTGGGTCCAACTCCAAATATGCCCGTAATCCACGAAACATAAAATTCTGCTGTTTTCTTCACTGTTTTTGTGTTGCCGCTGTTGAGCAAGAAACGTAGATTAGCAGGTATTTATTTACCTGTATATCATTTCAGTAGATCCCCCTGAAGTTTTCAAGGGACGGTGCTAGCTGTATAAAGGGTCATGCGAGGAACTGAAAGAAATGCAAAAGTCTACATCTTTTGCCTTTTTTAATAATGTTTTCTTGCCGTCTCTTGTTCTCTTTCAGTCTCAGATTGGCTTTGGCCGCGGTGGCGGCCGGGAAGACTTGTGCCTCTTGAGGAAAAATATGTTAAATATAACCCAAAAAAAAAAAGTAGTACACCATGTCGTTCAAATTGTATCTCATAAATAAAGCGAGCAGCATTTGTTATGCAGTGTGAAAATGCAAATTCCATCTCGAACTCTCTGATTGCTCTCGGTCTGTTTATTATTGATTTTACCCTGTATCTTCAAGTCGGGGTGGTCCTATTTTACTGCGCATAAAATTTTCTCTTTTTTTTTTTTTTGGGCGGTCCAGAATTGGCAGCCTAACATGGTATATTTGCGAGAGAATAGTCCCATCACCCACACTTTGGACAACAAAACCCCCCCAAAAGTGGGAAATACGCTGACATATAAAAAATATACACGGCCCATGTACCTGGCTATTGGGCTCCAATCATTAAATGGAGAGTGGACTAGACGACGTTGCGTTTACTTTGGGCTGAAGTGATTAATTGGATTGAAAGGTTCCATGCCCAACTCGTACACAGTATCTGATTTTAACGATTGAAGAATTTATCAGTCACCTTTGTTGGAGAGCATGCGAGGAAGAACAAATTGGATCGGTTATAAATTTATAAATCATAGTACCAACGAGAAATTCTTTAGCTTGAGAATCAAGTTGTTTGTCCTCTCACTATAAAGATTTCACTTTTTCCAAAGCAATTAGCATTATTAGGTCACTAGACGATCACGCCAAAAAAAAAAAAAGAAGACAATTGATGATCACAAAAGTATTACTATTAGTTTTCCGTCCATATTTATTTTTAAGCACTTGTTGTTGGTGGCCATAACACGAAAGGGACAATCATAAACTTTTTCACTATTTGAGAATATTTTAATTTTCAAGTGTGCAGTTTAAGCACTTAGAATAGAACGGGTCAAAATTAGGGATGATCGTCCATCTAAATTATTAGCAAAATGGATCATAAAAATAAAAGTTGCGTAGCGTCCAAGTCCAACACTATCGTGCCAGCCAGCAGTGCTACAGAATCAACCACTTTGCTTTGTCCAGTTTGCACTTTCTTTCTTCACGACATTACAGCGTGTTCGCTTCCGTGCCGCGAACCAATGATGGATCTTTAAAGCACAAGATATTTGGATTGCAATCTTCTATAAAAGAAAAAAAAATTACATTTTTCCGTAGACATGTCTTTTAATTACTTTTTTATCTCATATATATTACAAAAACTTAAAAATTGACAATCCAAATTAAATCGTTTTTTTAAAACAGCCAAATCTATTTTTACACGGGTGAGAATTGTCTATGAAGACTCACACTAACTGTTTAATGAAAGCAGTGCTTTGACCTTTAAGATAGTCTAATGTCAAATGGATCACTTGTGCAACTTGTGCAAGTTAAGTCAATGGATCACTCTCAACTTGCAAATGTTCAAAGATGAATTCAAGGATATCCATTATTGATTACTATAATGTTTGGTCCAGCTTCATTGAATAATGCAACGAGAAGGAAAAATGCTTTAGACATTATGTAACTAACATGTTACACCAGATAGCTACCCTTGCTTGTGCTGTTAGTCGAGCCGAGTCAAGTTGAGTATCGTGCTTAACTTAAGTTAGATTCAAATTCGCTTGACTAATCGAACGAGTTTTGAAGTGTGTTCAAACTCGGCTTGCCAATGGGATATGTGACTCGAGTTCGTGCGAATTGATCATAGTAAAAATTTATAATTTTCAATTTCTATTTTTTTGACTTGTAAAAAGACATATATAACCTTCCTTATCGAACCCAAACGGACTACTTGAATAACAAACGATTTGAGTTTACTCAACTCGTTAATTAATCATAAGGGTAGTTTAGGATTTTTAAAAATTTTGTTACATAAATAATAAAAGTAAGGGAAGTAAGTGATATTTCTAAAATCTCAGAGAGCCAAGTAATATTAAGAGAAACCTCAACGGAGGTTTCTGATATTATCCCTAATTTATATGCATTCTTTTATCTCTAAAAGATCCTAGCACTAGCTGACTTGATTTATCATGGATTTTGATTTGAGGTGGGAGGAGGTCCGATGAGCTGCGCCCAACAAATTAGATAAAACTCTCGCTCCTAAATACGAAAAAGGGTCGCTGTCGATCACTTTGTCGTTCAAAGTTCAAACATCAAGCACCATCACCAACCCCACCCCCCCCCCTACCCCCGGCCCCAAAAACGATTTCCCAAATAGCAGGAGGAGGAGCCGCCCTGGACTGGGAGGAAAAAAAAGAGATTTTGCGGTAGGGCAAGGTGGGGGACTTTCGTTTTCTAGTATCCTGTTCCCAAAGGCTAAGGGGAGAACCAGAGAAGAGGTCATATCCGTCATCACAATGATCTTTCAATAATTAACAATGTTAGCTATTAGTACTATTCTGGAAGAAACGTGCTTTCTCACTCACCACCCTTCCCTTCCCTGCCCTTACGTTAAGACTCCATTGAATTCTGACAATTAATTAAATTAAACTATGATCATCAACAATACCATATCGGTTCATTGTCACTATAATTTATTCGAATGACCAGAGTTCGTTACGGCTGTCTCCCCATGCCTTTTGCTTCCTGCCTTCAAATCTCCTCCTCGCTTTAGGGTTTCTTCTGCTCCTTGTGGTAATCTATTGCTCTCCCTCTCCCCCCGACTCTGTTGAATTCGAGCGTACGTGGTTTTATCTGTCTGTGGAGTGGATTTTGTATTGTCGGACTTGTTTTTTAGCTTTTATTCTGTTTTCTGTAGCTTTCACTAGCTGACAAACGGTATATTTTCCAAATGGACGTTTGAATTATTTACTTGGTCCGGTTCGCTGATTATCCGACCTTGTTTTACTACTTTTCTTTGTCTTTTTTTGATATAGCAGCTCTACTTTTGATTAGTATATGTTCTATTATTAGACACGGTGTTCAGTTATGCCAGTTTGCATGATTAAACATTAAGCAATGCTTGGGGTTCAGAGGGGTTAGTTAACGATGAAAGTCCATTTTTTCCTCTTAAAATCGATTGGTTTGGTTATGTCTTATTGGAGTTTGGAAGAAGGCATGTCTATGCAGATTAGGCGTTTTTGAGTTTAGTTTAATGTGGGATTTTTTTTTATTCTCAGCCTTTTCACCTGAATTGTTGCTCGTGAATTATTGCTTGAGGTTTTATGGTGATTGAGGGAATATTTACTATTGGCTGGGCAGGTTGTTGATGTTGTATAATCATGCCCACGTTTACAGCTATAGCTTTGGATAGATTAATAGAAACAGGGGGCTCCAGAAACTATGGCAGGAGGGAAGAATGGTCCTGATGTGAAAGTGGACGGGAGGAACAGTACCTCGATTTCCATTTTCGATAAGGGAGTTACTGCTACCAGAAGTAAGCTCGAAAAGGCAGTAAGTATTCCCACTGGGAAGTTGGACACGAGAAATGATACATCAAAAGTGACCATAGATGGGAAACGTCACTGGGCTCAGATATCTCCAGCACTTTATGCTACTCCCGAACCAACCCCGCTTCCTGATTCTCCTTCTTCATTCCCACCATCGCCTTATATCATCAATCACAAGCGGCGTGGTCCACGACTTCTAAAGAGCTTCTCTCAGGATGATGTTGGCACGCGCCATCAAGCTCTAGATGAGAAAAAGTTGGATGAGGAGGTAAAACATGCAGAGAGGGAGGTTGCTAGTTCTACACATGACAGTAATACTCTTCCAGACAAGGTCATTGAATCTCCGGAGGTATATGATGGTGCATCAACTGTCCATAGCCCTGTGGAGGAAAAGAGTGTCAATGGTATTTCTAACGGGGAACTTGGAATTAATGATTTGGCTAATCATTCAGTGGTGGAAAATAGTATATCTAACTCTGCCATATTCAGTTTCCAACGAGATGGTGAGGGTGATGATTTCTTCGATCCCCAAGAATCAATGAGTGTCAAGAGCAACGCTGAAAGTGAGACTAATAGTGTGGTAGAGCGATCTCTGAATGTTGCAACTCCATTGGCAGAATTTTATGATGCTTGGGAAGGTATTGGATGTTTTCCCTCCGAATTTCTTTGCACTCTGCTATACTGACTTCTTTTATATGTAACTGAGCTTGGATTTCACGTGGTTCTTGTTATTACAACAGTGTATGAAGCTCTTTTCCTTTTTTTTGGTTTTGTTTTGGGGAAAAAAATGTTCAAGTGTCTTTGAGGATCAAATTTCAGATCTGAAAATTCTATGGAAACGAAAAGAACATGGACAGTTATGAACTGCTGCTTAGCTGATTGATTTTCAGCTGTATAAATTCATTTGTGGAATTATTGTCGTGCTGTTAATTGGGTCCATTAGTGCCTTACATGCATCTCCTTCTTCAGAACTATCTTCTGAGACTGGCCCACAGCCTTATGTACCTGACTTTGAAGCTGAATTGCGTGAATTACGATTGAGTGTGTTGACGGAGATAGAGAGGCGCAAGCAAGCAGAAGAATCATTGAGAAACACCAGAGCCCAGTGGCAGAAGATTCGAGAAGAATTATCTGTCATAGGTTTGACTCTACCTGTAGATCTTGTTGCCGCTTCGGAGGATATACATCCTATTCGAGAGCTGTCCCAACAGTTTGACCTTGCTCGATTTGTGTCAAATTCTATTGGGAGAGGAACTGCCAAGGCTGAGGTTGAGATGGAGATGGAGGCTCTAATGGAGTTGAAAAACTTTGAGATTGCTCGGTTGTTGGACAGGCTACACTATTATGAAGCTGTTAATAGGGAGATGTCTCAGAGGAATCAGGAAACAATAGGTGAGATTTCCTTTTTGGTCAGTTTTTGTAACTATCAGTTGCCTAATCACCTTAACTATTGGGCTAGTTGTCTACTTTGTAGTATTTGTTTCTTCATCTCTCCTTTGAGCTTTAGAGATTATGCTTGTGATAATATGCTTTCATATGTGACTTGTGTGATTTTCCAGTTTTGCTTACTTTTTTAGGCTCCTCCCGGTTGTAATGAACCAAGGCATCACCGGAAGAAGAGAAAAGACAAATGGGGTTTGAAAAAAAAAGATGAAAAAAGAAAATTAATGGAACATCTACTCATTGTCAAGTCGATTCCTAATTCCTCTCCCCACTGTTTAATCGCCTTCTAAATTTTGAATTAGACCTGGTTTCCAATGTGCATACTTGTTCGTTTTCTTAATTATGAAAAACATGTCATTGAGATATTTGTTTAAAGGTAGTCTTTCATCAAGTTTAATAAGGAATCATGTTTACAGGAATTTTGGATACTTGGAAGGATGAGGAGATAGGAATAGTTGTCTGTAATGAAGAAAATGTAGTATATCATATTCCCGTTTGTTTTGGTGATTAGCTCTGCTTTTGATTGTATGTCCATGCCTAGTATTTTGACCCAGGTTAGCATTTAGCACTGGGTTTATGATTGACATGGCTGGTGTTTTGTTGACTAAATGAGCACTGAGTTTCTTTAGGTCAGCAATAAATGTTCATGTTTGATTTACTGGACAAGGGATTGCAACTCTGGATAAGCTCCGGGTATATTTATTGTTTGATCATCGTTTGCTAAATTGAACTGCACACGTTGGTTGTGGTGATAATTTGAGTTCCAATGGAAGAGTAAAATTTTTACACCATAAAGAGCAAAGAACAAGATACTAGCTACTTTGTTATGTTCAGCTGTGCTGCATCCTGGATTAATACAATCCAAATTAATACTATCTACGTTGTTTGTTCTTCCTTTTGTATTTTCCCCTCTAGAGCTGCAAAACCACTAGGCAGAGAAAGAGCTCAAATGCTTAGACTTGGTTTAAGGAGCTTCTGGGTATCAAAACTGGTTCCCAAGGAGGCCAGCTTTTTGGGTTTTTCCATTTGATTATAATCACCAAACCCCTTGCTTTACTCCTGTCAAGATTGCCGATGATGGATACTTTTACAACTTCCTCTGATTCTCTTTTCAGACACATAGTTATAAACTCTCTCTGTTGTTTGCCTTTGTTTAGAGATATCAAGGCGTCTTAGGCAAAGAAGGAAGAAAAGGCAGAGGTGGATTTGGGGATCAGTTGCTGCTGCTATAACAGTTGGTGCTGCTGTTTTAGCATGGTCTTACTTCCCGACTGGAAAAGGGTCTTCTACAAATCTCTTGCCTTCCCCTGAGGGTGATCATACATCAGAGAAATGAGTTTCAATCCCTATGTTTATGCATGACATGTTGAGCAAGAGAGGTCACATATGTCATTTTGTGAATAGCAACATCTTTGTCCTTTAGTTTCACATATCATTCTCTTTAGCAGGAGATGTATAGGTCCTCCAAAATAATCTTTATGCTCAGCTATGGTTTTAGCTTGCAATATGAAATGGTTGAATATGAAAAAATAAAACAAGTCATTACAAATTTTGAAGTCTGCAATACAGCAGGGCAAGATAATCTCTTTTTGGTTCATTTGCATTGCACTTAAAATGCTTTGACGTGATATTGATTCCTCTGTCTTGCTATTATAACTAGGAGAATATGTTCAAGAATTATACATTTTGTACTGCAGGGGGCCATCAGGTTGGATGGAAATACTTGCGTACACATTGATCCGAGTCTTAATTGTTTCCTTCTGTTTTCCCTGCTACACTTGTTCTTTGGGAGTTGGAATCAATGCTTTGGAGGCGGGTGTTCACCTTATGAAAGGTTTTCCGTGAGTGCCTGTGTAGCCTTATTCTTGAATCCCGTAACTTCATAAGATTGTTATGGATCTTAATGCATAGGGACAAAACAGCTTAGTAGTTGCTTTTGATAAAGATTTTCCAACATATTTGTTATTCACCTGCCAGGATTACAGAATGGGTGTAGCTATTTCAGGGTGTGTGTTTCAGCTTTATAGGAAATTGAATGTGGTTTTAGAATATGGTGAAAATTATGCTTGGTGATTACTTGGAAGAACAGCCAGCCTGAAGGTCAATTTTCCCCCTTTTCCTGCAACTATCTTCCTTTTTGGAATTCTTCCGTTGTATATTTGCTGTGAAAGAGGGATAAACACATTGATTGGTAGTACTAAAGATGGAAATTTGTTGTTCCATCCTAATGGCTAAACATATAACATGGCATCATCCTCTGGTGGCTAAACAGTGCATCACTAGAGCAGGGGCTTCGGTCAAGAACGGTAACAAACAGAAACACTGGCATGAGAAGCAGGTTTTACTTGGAATCAACCCGTCCTGAGATATTTGGCAGTAGTGTGTGTTTTTGGCATGAGAAGTAGGTTCTACATTTACATGGTGCTTGGCTAAATTAAATTTTGGATTTGGAATATTTTAAAAGAAATTATGCATTTTAGACTTGGAAAAACAAACTTAAAAACCTAACTCTGTTTGAATAGAAAGAAAAAAGTTGTACGGGAAAGTGAAATAAAAGAAAGTAACATAAAGGAAAATAAAAATAAGTTTTTCCTTCACTTTTGGTTATTAAGAAAAATATTAGGAGAATATAAGAAGTTAATGACATTTAATTGCAGTCATTGAAATTTTTGTGAGTGATCAACTATTTTCCTTTAAAATCTTGCAAATTTTGTACGACACAAAATGCAAGAAAATGCAGAAAAATTTTTAAACATTTTCGCCAACCAAACATGCAGTTCCCATTGCAAACGGGCTTCAAACGATGTCGCACTGTCAGCAGAGACACATTTTTCTATACTGCTGCAGATACCAGAACAGTCAAAAACGTACTTTTGAGCGCTACGGATAAAGGAAAGGAAAATGGATACAGAGAAGCACCGGCAACGGTGACGAATATAGCGTCAGCGAGGCAACGGCCCAGCTTCCTCCTCTGGTCCTCCCTCTTCTTCTTCCCTGTAGTAGGCGAAATTGAAAATGGTGGAGCTTTCTCTTACTCTGATAAAGCCCATTACCTCGTTACAACAAAACAATTATCCTTCTCTTTCGAACAAAACCCAGTACAATCTTCTCTCCCTCCATCATCCTAGAGGAAGTTCAATCCCAAAAACTTTTAAGCGAGCCAAACCAAGAAAACCCAGTAACAAAATTGGAAATAGAGATGGACCCATGTTACCGAAGGATCAGCTTTCATATCGGGACATGGTAACTGAAAGTGAAGAAGCACAAGAGGAAGAAGAACAAGACGAAGTTGAGGAAGAAGATGACTATAGTCATGAAGCAGCAAGGACGAGGTCGGTTTCTTTATTAGGCGACGAAGAAGGAGAGGAAGAAGACAATGAGTCATCAACTTTCCTATCCTTGAGTGAAAAGCCTGACCGGAATACGGCTTTGCTCGACGATTATGAGACGGAGGAGCTTGATTTTGCTAGCGATGCCACTGGCCATCGTAGTGGTAAGCTCACATTTCAACTGGCATAGCTTCATGACTGTTGCTTTATACTTATACATCACCCCCAAAAAAGATGTAGAAAATTAGGAACATGGAGGGGAAAGTTTAATGACAATGTAATAATCTATTCTAGGACGAGGACAAAGGCCCTTAGTGAATGGTTGTATCTGATTCTTGCACATCAGTAGTGTATTCCTTCGGTGATTTGAACATGTAAAAAGTTTTCTGCTTGAGCTGATGATTGAAATGACGGATTACATGCTTATGCAGGATATGTGGCAGTGGTGGGGAAGCCAAATGTAGGAAAAAGTACTCTTTCGAATCAAATGGTTGGGCAGAAGCTGTCCATTGTTACGGATAAGCCTCAAACCACGCGTCATCGAATTCTTGGTATATGTTCTGGCGAAGACTATCAGGTTTCAAAAGCTTGTAATGTTTAGGATGATCGTTGTTCGCTTTTGGTTTCCTATTTGGTGTATTATCTTAGATTTCTGCATTTTAACTAGGCCTGTTGGAGCAATAATCTGCATTGCTGGCCTGTTTTCAAACTTTGAACTTTATGGGCTGCAAATTGGGGGAAATCGATATAGCTGAATAATGCCTGTGGTTCTATTTGATGAATTTCATTACGTATGTGGATGAATTTCTGCTTTAGTCAAACTTTATACCATATGGTGGGGCTTTGCAGATGTAAATGTCATTGAATGAATGCCACGATGATATTGTTGTTTTAGGATGATTTCTTCCAATATGAACTTCCAGATTTCACTATAAACTTTCTGTTCTTTTGGTAGTATGGTTCTATCCTGGTATTTATACCATATCCATCATATCGTACCTGGACAGACAAGGTTTTGGGATGTGCTTTGAATATCTCTCTTGGGTATAAACCCGAACAGAGGATATTCTTCTGTATATCTGGCCAATTTTCATGCTCTAGTCAACATGGACCATCTGATAACTACATATGTTTTAGAATGTTGTTATAATTTTTTGTTTCCTGTGCATGTGCAAGGGGAAAAATTATATGTTGCTAATCAAGATTATACCTCCACTAACAGATGATACTTTATGATACGCCTGGTGTGATTGAAAAAAAAATGCATAAGTTAGACTCAATGATGATGAACAATGTGCGCAGTGCTGCCATAAACGCAGACTGTGTGCTGGTGGTTGTTGATGCATGTCAGGCGCCCCAAAAGGTACTCTTTATATTTCAAATTACTTGATAAGTTGTTTTTTTCCGTTTTTGACAATTTCCTTCTCTGCTTGCAGATTGATGAAATTTTAGACGAGGGTGTGGGAGACCTGAAAGATAAAATACCCACTTTGTTAGTTATGAACAAGAAGGATCTGATCAAACCTGGTGAAATAGCAAAGAAACTCGAGGTCAGAATTTCTTATCATCTGCATTGTAATCCTTTTGGTGATTTTCATGCTTTGGCTTAATTAACAAGGTGAGGATGAGGGAGCAATATATCAATCAGCATTTGCTTTAAAAGACAAGTATTTTGTTTCACACATGTTGGATTCCATGAGCTGCATCGCATCCATCTTTGGGATAACTTTTGATAATTATGTGCCAAGGTTTTTTCAGATGATTGATAGTTGATACTAGAGTTGTAGTCCATACTGAAGTCAAATGACCCTTATATTAAAATTATGGCAAACAAATTTAAATGATCTCTTTGATTGTTTAAATGATCTCTTTGATTGCTTTTTCTTGTCAAACAAAGCAATATTATGATCTTGGAATGCTATTGCAAGTCTTTATAGTGGCTGGGAACCTTTAAAGGAAAACCTTTTGTTTTACCATAATCTCTCTTAAATGTATGTTGTCTAACTTGCAGTGGTATGAGAAATTTACTGATGTTGATGAGGTCATTCCAGTTAGTGCCAAGTATGGTCATGGAGTGGATGATGTCAAGGATTGGATATTATCAAAACTTCCTCTAGGTCCAGCTTTTTACCCTAAGGTTTGCATGATCTGTTCTCTTACTCTCTTTAGGAAGGTTTGCATGATCTGTTCTCTTACTCTCTTTAGGGCATTAGTTAGATGCTTTCTTCTATCTTTTTTATCTCTTAAAAGTCTACTTTTTTTAAGTTTTTGAATTTTGATCTTCCAATTCATATAAGTGGAAAATCTGTTTGTCATAAGCTGCTAGTATATGGAAGGAAATTGGGAACACTTTTGATCCTTTAATCCGTTTTTTCTTGTTCATGATAATTAGAAAATTAAAAGTGGATATAAAAGCAAAAATGGGAGAAGAACTATTGGTTGAATTAGATCATACCTTTTGATATCAACGCCATATTTTTGCGTTAAATGACCTTAATTACTGCCTATATTGGTAGTGCTTCATAAGAGTGACTTGAGCATCTGTGTCCAGGAGAGCTTGTGTGGATGGTGATGTTCTTCTCCTACCCTTGCTGTCAAATCTCCTGCTCTAGCTGTTATATGCGAAAAAAACTATTGATGGTGTGATTGGACTTTGAATTTGATTTTATGAATCTGTCACTGAGGCAAATCTGGAAGATGAGACGAACTTCAACTTGATTTCGACTTCTGTTGAATAATTCAACTTTTACATCTCTGAGCTTTTATGTAAATAAAGTTCTCAAGAGAGCGTATAAGTGTCTTTTAAGGCATAAAGAAAAGCTTCTCTTAGAAGAGAATGCTCATAAAACATTGTCAAGTTTCTTCATGTCCTTTCTCAAGTTAAATTAGCACATTATTTTAGATGCGTAATGCTACAATTTGGAGGGTATGAATGTTTATTTATTGATATTCCGAGGGCTTTGTCAAGGATCTTATTTGATAATATTAGTTGGAAGAATTGGCACTGCATATACAAAACTTCAAAATTACTGTTTTTGTAGTAGCTATCTCTGGAGAGTGAGCTGTATGCATCTACTCTCTTTAGGATTTGTTCTCAAAACTGCAAAATTTTGCGCCGTTCAATAACCTTCCTCCCATGGTTTTCAGGACATTGCTAGTGAGCACCCTGAAAGATTTTTTCTAGCTGAAATTGTTAGAGAAAAGATCTTTCTTCAATACCGAAATGAAGTCCCTTATGCATGCCAGGTGATGAAATACTGTTGAAAACTAGATTAATTTACTAAAAAACCTCTTTACCTATCTTGGTTTCTTTTTATGGTCTCTTCCTTTGGTTATAGGAAACGGTTGGATTCCAAAAAATATTAATGGGCACTGCTTTGCTAAATTCTACAGGTCAATGTCATTAGTTACAAAACAAGACCAAATGCAAAAGATTTCATTCAAGTTGAAGTTGTTGTGGAAAAAAACTCACAGAAAATTATCCTTATTGGAAAGGTAAAACATGCTTTTGTATTACAGCTAGAATTTAGAGAATTTCACATGATTTGTCATAGGACGGAACAGATTCAAAAGATTTTGATGTTTTATCTCATCCGTTCTCAACCATTATAGGAAGGGAAAGCTTTGAAGCTGCTTGCAACAGCTGCTCGGCTAGACATAGAAGATTTCTTGCAGAAGAAAGTTTTTCTAGAGGTAACAACATAACAGCATCCTTCTTGATAGTACTCAGCAGTGCTAGAATGTCAGTGATGAAGAAGAAAGTCCCATACCTTTTAGCTTTCATACAAGCAAGTTGAAACGAAAAGAAAGCCTACAGCACTGTTTCAAAATGGTCATGTAGGTGTAACGTGGTACTGAGTGACAGAGGAACAAATGATCAGCCATTATTATTATTATTATTATTTTGTTTAGTTTGAAAAATTGCTCAAGACGATTTCCAAATGAAACAGGTTCAAGTGAAGGTTAAAGAGGATTGGAGGCAAAATGAAGGGCTTTTGAAGTATTATGGCTATGGTGGGCAAATTAGAGCATTATGACATGTTCTTCCCAATTGCAGACTCAAGTGCTCTTTTTATTCGCCATTGATGAATATCTCATGGTGGTGTTGAGGACGAAATCCTTGTGTGCATGCATAGTCTCTCGGCAGCAGATCTTTTTTTTTCTTGGAAGTAATTTGATGGTAGAGGAGCATGGCTGACGCCTTTGTGTTTTAATTTGCGACGATGCTGTCTGTCAGAGCAAGAATCCTCAGCCGGAGCAGAACTACAACTTGTTTGGTTCAGTGTAGAACCCAAAAGTGCCCCCATCAGTCAACGGTCAATGCTTTGTGGGTCCGACCAATACACTTTTCTCTTTTTTTGCATGCGTCTAATTGCGCCTTGGATTTATCATCTCGTCGCCTCAAACCTCTTCTGCTTTCTCCGCCCTGATTATAAATTTCTCATCTTAAATTGGATTGAATAGACGAATTTCTTTTGGTTGCGTAAGAATCAAAATTGGTAGTATAAAGAACACTTTTACCTTTTTTCTTTTTATATCAGTGTATGATGCAGGATGAGGAGGATACAAGTTTTGATATTTGGCACGCACTCTAGTTTTCTTTTTCCTGCCTTGACAGATAAAATGCGGAGGGAACGGCGCCAAATTTCAAGGGCTGCACTGACTGACGCAGGAGTTTCTCTTCGATCCATTTGACCATTTTGGGAGTGAGTAGGCATCAATTGCGGAGGGTCTTCCAAGCTTTTTGCAATCACATATCCACAAGATTGGGCGGAGTTTAGGCTGTAACTTTTGGCTCATATTTTTTACAATGGAAAGTGGATCTAGTTTAAGAAGCCAAGCCCCATGAATCACGCATGCGACTGTACAAGAAGTCGCACCAACGGTGATCAGTAATGTGACCGTCGCAACCAAATCTATCGTGGTGATTTATCAAATTCTCTTTTGACCTCTTTAAGTCCATTTTTCCTAGTGTAGAGTAGGAGCAAATCTATCGTGTGTTGACAAAAAAGAAGAAAAAAGTAATTTTACCCATTTACAAAAAAAAAAAAAAGGCAACGTATGGCCAAACGACTCACGCCTCTCCAGACACGATACGAAAGTCATTCATGCACGAAAAGTAAGGTGAAAACGTATGTAGAGGACTTTGGTCCGGGCCTTGGAAGCATGACATAAAATTAGGACAAGTCCTCTGGAGATGACCCACGATGCAGTATAATATACTCCACTAGTGTTTTGAACAATTGGATCGAATTGATCGGTTGGATTGATCGAATCACAAATCGATCATGCCTTTAATTCGATTTAATGAATGATAAAAAATCAATTGAATCAATCAAATTCGATTAAGAATCAATAAAAATTAGGAGGTTCAATTGATTATTATTAAATTTTTATTTTTAAAAATAAATATTTTAATTTTATTCAAAATTTTTAATATTAAAATCAATAAAAAAATTATTAAAATTTTGAACCGGTATTAAATCGGCCGAATCGATTAAATTGCAAAACCGAAAAGTTTTTCGATTTGCTCTCTAACCCGAATTTAAAAACAACTGCAAAAAAATTTTGCGTTTGTGCATGGGTCCATGTTTCATCACCGCGGTCAAATTTACCTTGGAATTCGTTGTTAGGTATCGAAAGAGACCCCTGAGATGGGACCCATTTGTAATTCAGGCAAGTTTTTATTGGCCCCGATTTGGGTGGGCCAGACATACCAGACCACCATGTCTTAAAAATGGTGGTTCCGCTCGTTGCGCCCATTTAAAACTGGGATTATGTCTTACATCTTACATTAAATAAGGGAGGCAAGGATGGTGCTTGCAGGTAGCAACCGTTTAAGAAGGAAAAAAAAAAACAAAGGCCAAAGTCTAGATTTATTTTACGTTTATATTGGGTTGAAAGTGATATGTATTATGAATATATGAACTTTATATTTTGTCGAATGAAACAAAACTATGGGGTTCTGTGTTATCTGCCCATCACCATGATTGATCTTCACAAGTCAGAGCTGCAGATGTTCGGATTGGTCCATTGCAGAACCCGTAGTTTTAGTTAAGCTTTTTTGGTGTTTGGATTGCATTTTTTAGGATTTTTTATAGAAAAATTACTGTAACGATTTGATGTATGTGAGTAAAAAAGGTACTAGGAAAATATGATCACGAAAAATGACTGTCCAATCAAGACTAGTTTTCGTCGGCTCCCCTTTCTCTGAATTAAAATAGAGCAGATTATACAAATATTGTCCTTGCAACAAAAAAAAAAAAAACATTAGTTTTGTCAAGCCGGTGATCATTAATTGAAAGCTTTTTTTTTCTCATCTCATTAGCCTGCGACACTCAAATGCAGCAAGCCAGTCGTCGATTTGGTGGCGTAGCACTTTTACCTGCCAGAAACATACCAACTCGTTAGTTTGGTGCGTCCATCACAATTCACAAATTACTAATTATTATGATAGAAAAACCTCGTTCTCCATTGCGTTAATTCCTCTATACATTTATATTCTCAATGGTGGCAAAAAAATGCAAACCAATTGAGGATCACGAAAATCATGCCTATATATATATATATATATATATGTATATATGGTAGCTAGAACAATAGCATGTATCCATTCTTGCTTACCAAACAAACATTGCATGATCTCTGTCTCACATGGGGCTAATCCATTTCCAACCCCACAGCCGTAGCCCTTTGCCCTGTGTAGTTCTCGCTTGTGGCAAAGCTCTCTCGAACGCCGATGGCAATTCCAAGATCCTCCAACCATTTTGGCCTCATGATGGGGCTGAGCAGCCCATGGCATTCAAGTTAACTATCCCGATTCAATTAACTTGGAGGTTTTACTGGACCCCCTTCCATCATTCACCATGGCCACCACAAGGCCCCACAACCATTACTTTAATTGCATGTTTTACTGCTTTTTTGTAACAAATGTCACCCGATGGTCACTGGAATCTCACTTTTCTCAATTTTTAAGCGGGCGATTTGATTCCTAGTCCCCTACTCTACTGACCATTTTAACCATCCAGCCGCTCTCAACTAAAATCACGGTTGCCGTATTTGGTTAAATAGTACTGCTCTAGCATCAATGATTCGTGAATGTGGACGGCAGCCTATTAGTACTTCTTGGTACAAAATAGGGATTTCATGGATCCCGTGCTTAGGGAACTTAAAAGCCTGTCGGTGTCTTAAAAAGATTGTAATGCTGATAGGAATCCAGGCCACTTAGTGGAGCTCAAGCCAAAGAGATTCTCTTTACTTCATAGAGGAGTTTTTAGGAGTTTTAGAGTTTTGGGAGGGGAGGGGAACTTCCTTTAGATGCGCAACAATTTTGTACCCAGAAGCAAGCAAGTCAAGTATTGCTCCCTTTGAATCAGTGTGAAATGTCTATCTAAGCATTTCTAGTTGACGGGTTTAGATATTGGGATCGTTGAAACAATAATAATGTCATTTTAAGGGAGAATTCTCTTTCGGGCCTCTATGGATGAATATTAAACTACTGCGATCAAGACTCATCAATTGTTAATACACCTTATATCATTATGATCAAATTTTTGGAGCAATATTGGACCACAGTTTAATAGTTAAAGAGTCATGAATTTGGCAAAAGTTGTTGTCTAATTTTAGTTTCTCGGTAATCAATTTACGCAAGAATTTTATGCGCAAGTAACGCAACCACGGTTAATCAGGCCGGTCAGCAAAGTAATCTGCGGGGGTAAGGCGAGGTTAATTAAAAGAAAGAAGTTGCACCTAGAACGTTCAGTCCCTTTATGATGGTCGCTGATACTTTTCCTTTTTTCAGTTATATTTGTGCAAAAATCTCCTTGTTCATCCAGAAAGACAAAACTCAGAACAACCCCACATTCTTCTGTTCTGCCTCTTCTAGATATCTGCTTCTTAAATATTCTCATTTCTTCCTTGCATTTATCCATAGGAGGGAAAAAGAAAATTAGTCCTGATCCTGCGTTGGGAGTTGTTAGCAAAAGATAGGGAGATGAAGCATTCTCTAGTGGTTCTACTTCTTTTCCTCTTGATGCAAGAAAAGGGCTTTCTTCTTCAAGTTAAGGCAGGGGATGGATTTGTCAGGACCAGAGGAAATACATTTCATGTTGAATAATGGTCCTTACTATGCTAACGGCTTCAATGCCTACTGGCTAATGTACGTGGCTTCTGACCCTTCTCAGAGGTCCAAAGTTTCAGCTGCATTTAGGGAAGCTTCTGGTCATGGCCTTACAGTTGCAAGGACTTGGGCTTTCAACGATGGTGGTTATAGGGCCTTGCAGTATGCTTCCTGGTGCCTACAACGAGCAAACGTTCAAGGTCTGTCCTCTCTTCGTCTTTGCTCAAGATTTCACTTTTTGGTGAACTTTTGTTGTAACTATTGTTATCTTCATGACCTTTTTTCTTGAAGGGGTTGGATTTTGTTGTAGCAGAGGCCAGAAGATATGGGATTAAGCTTATATTAAGCTTGGCAAATAACTATGAAAGCTTTGGAGGAAAGAAACAATACGTGGACTGGGCTAGAAGTCGAGGGCAATACCTTAGTTCTGATTGATGATTCTTTAGAAATTCAGTTGTCAAGGGATACTACAAAAATCACATAAGAGTAAGTGCAAGGTCACTACACTACTTCCATCTGATTGTTCTGTTACATGTTTTATCTTGCACTAATTTTCTCTTCGTCCAATCTTGTCCCTTTATCTTTCTAGCATGATGTATTTTTTCTTGGCTAAGGAGGTTGTTTATCTGTTCAAGATTAAGCTATTGAAAGGCCTAGTTTTTTATTTTAGTATGAGATGTAACTTGGAACGATGGCAACTTGAACAACCTTGGTTCTTTGTGCAGACTGGTTCTCAACAGATACAACACATTCACTGGGATTCTTTACATGAATGATCCCACTATCATGGCATGGGAGCTGATGAACGAGCCCCGTTGCACCTCAGATCCTTCGGGAAGGACCATTCAGGTTGTCCATTCTTTAGTTGGCTCACAGGCAGGACAAATTCCTCTAAACTTCTTGCATCAGCATTTCAACAGACACCCTTCACAGATTAAAACGTATACTCCATGTTAAGTAACTTACTGAAATCAAATTGGGCCCTCTGACATGGACCATGATTAGAAACTAAAGGGTTCAAAATCTGGATAGCTAGTACATGGGGACCTTAATGAATCCTGGCCCCTCCTAAAAATGAGTGTTTTCTGATACCACTCATCTGTTCATGTCCATGTAGTTTTGGATCTTTGCTTAGCTATGTATTTTGATACCACTCGCCTGTTCATCTTCATCAAAAAATGTTGGCTGACCTTTATGGTTCTTACCGAATTTTGTTGCTGGTTCATGTCTGATAGGCCTGGATTATGGAAATGGCTTCTTATGTTAAGTCAATAGACAGAAATCATTTGTTGGAAGCTGGTCTGGAAGGATTTTATGGACAATCCACACCTCAGAGGACTCACCTCAATCCTGGATTGAATATAGGAACTGATTTCGTTGCAAACAACCGTGTACCTGGCATTGATTTTGCTACCGTACATTCCTATCCAGATATCTGGTAAATCTCACTACAATCCTCGGATAAATAGTCATGGATATTAATTTTGGTTTTCAAGCTAAATTGCAGCAAAGTCTGATGAATATCTTGACTGGAGTGTTCTTGCCCATGTTGTTGTATGATTAGGCTATCCAGCTCAAATGATCAATCCCAAGTCTCTTTTATGAACCAATGGCTTGACGCCCACTTTCAAGACGCCCAGTATATGCTTGGAAAACCCGTAATGGTTGCAGAATTCGGAAAATCCTGGAAAGACAGTGGCTTCAGCAACTATGAAAGAGATGCTTTGTTCAACGACGTATATTTCAAGGTTTATTCCTCAGCAAAACATGGTGGTCCAGCAGCTGGAGCCTTGTTCTGGCAACTTCTAACTGAAGGCCTGGATTCCTTCCGGGACGGATATGAGATTGTGTTAAGCCAGAGCCCGTCTACAGCGAATGTGATTGCCCAACAGTCCTATAAGCTTCGCCTGATCCAGAAGATCTTCACCCGGATGCTAAACATTAAGAGGTGGAAGAGAGCAAGGGCTGCTAGGGGACAATGGATCGACAGAAACAAGGGGAGGTACATTGGAAACTGATGAATAGCAGCTTCCATACGATATAATAGTTGTGCAAGCCGCAAGGCAGACCGTGCATTGTCAAGTGATAAATAACTGTCTACGTTTCCATAAGGTCCAGAGTTCTGCAGCAAGCCTGTGTTTGAATCAAATGTTTGTCTTAATGGAAATATATGGTACGTTGCAAAATGTAGTGTGTGACGTTTTGCCTAGAATCTGAATCTCTCTTAGAGATGAATGAAAAGTTGTTCATCCAGGAGGAAGACTTGTTTAGGGTCATCATCAGTAGGAATTATTACCCTTGATGAAGTGCTTTATAATCTTACTATAGTATTGTCCTTGCATGCGGGCTTTGTTCCATTGGGTTCCTATTCTTTCTTTCACTTTCTGTAAGAACTTGCAGATATAATCCCAAAGAACGAATTCGCTGAATTTCTCAAAATCGCCATAACAACATCTTCGTACAGAAAATAAAAGAAAAGTAGTTGGTTGGTTAGGATTTTTCTCAAGAATGGGTCCAAGACAGTCGTTTATTTTAGTTGAGTACTTTCCTGAATTAACTTTAGAAAGGGACTCATCAACAATAGATTTAGGATTTGAGTCTTACCAACTCAAGGGGTGTGGATTTCGAACCTCTTTATTTAATTCAGTCTCTACTTGGTGCTTATTATTTCTCTCCTCCGAAAAAAACTTGCAGAAAATAAAAGGCCTAAATAAATTACTCTAATTCTTAAATTAGTCAACGTACCTTGTTATCTTATTTTCGGTAGAAGATTAAAAGGGATCAATTGGGTGGTTCAAAAAAAGGAGTACAAGTGAAAGACTCAAAAGTCTCAGATTCGAATCTTCTCATTTACATTGAAAAAAAAAAGAACAGAAAAAGAAGTACAAAAGATTAAAAAAATAAGTAGTTGTTTAATTAGAATTAAAAAATACTACTAATTCATTAATTATTAAAATAAGAATAAAATGTCTAACTACAAGTTGATTTTTTGAATTGTAAATTTTAAAACTAGTCTAACTTATGTAGAAATTTAGAACAGAAGAAATAGGTTAAAAAGAAATGAGTTATAAAAGAAATTTAATTAACTGAAACTTTCTCTTGACCCACTTTCCTATCAATTTCAATGGGAAAAATTTTACAAGAAAATGAGTGATTACGAGAAAATTTTATGTGATGAATCCCATTAAGTTTCATATCAAGCAAATGTTCAAAACTTGTTGGAAAGTTATTTTACTTCACTTTCCTTCTCTTTTCCTTTGTAAACACTAAACAAACACCATCTTTGTTTCCCTTCAAAAACCGTTTCACAGATGCCTAACGTGGACCGAGAACCACGCCTGTCTGCGCACTCATCAAAGTCGTTTGGTCTTAACGCCTCATGTGTAGCGCCTTCTTCCCTAGTTGTCACTTTTCATAGTCTCCTGTACAGGCATGGAAAGCGTTACCGCGTTAAAGATTATAGTGAGATTATAGAATAACGACTTCAGTTGATTATCGTCTAAACAATTTCGAAGCAGGCAGCACAACGGAGCCCCAAAAGCACGAACCCCACTTGAATGATTGTGTCTTTGAGAAAAGAATTCTCATTTCTGGATCTCTTTGATTCGTCATGCCACCCTATACATCTCAACTTGAACTTTATGGATCCTGCATTTGCAGATAATGCTCTCCCCATAAGTGTCATTATGTTTTTGGGTAGAGGTTTCTGCAATACGCCGAGCCAAAAAAGAATATTATCATCATGAAGGAGGCGGGATTGTTGGATCACAGAACTATCAACTTCTGTGAGTAAGTCAAAACTATGGTCTCACCATTGAGGCCCTGTATCAGAAGATTATCTGCAACCTCAAGTATTGCCTATGCTGCTGAACCCAGAAGTTGTTTGGCTTCTGGGACGAGCACTGATTACTTGACAAGAAAAACCCACGAAGGTTCTCAGGTTGATATCTTGTTAATTAACTCAAAGCTGAAAGAGCTTGTGAAAGTGGGGCATCTCTGTGATGCGCGGAGGATGTTTGATGAATTGCCGCAAAGGGATGAAATTTCGTGGACCAATATGATAGCAGGATATGTCAACGGATCTGATCCGTCAGAAGCATTGTCTTTGTTTTCTAGGATGTGGGTTGACCCTAATCTTCAAATTGACCCTTTTGTACTTAGTCTAGCATTGAAGGCTTGTGGGATTAGTCTGGACAAGAAATTTGGGGATTCACTACATGGATACTCGGTGAAAACTGGCTTTATGAATTCTGTTTTCGTCGGAAGTGCACTAGTTGATATGTATATGAAAATTGGGAAGGTTTGGGATGGTCGTATAGTTTTTAATGAGATGCCTTTGAGGAATGTAGTTTCTTGGACTGCCGTTATTACAGGACTTGTTCATGCTGGTTATGATATGGACGGCTTAATGTCTTTTGCTGAAATGTGGAGAGAAGGCATTAATTACGATTCATATACTTTGGCCATTGCATTGAAGGCATGTGCCAATTTGGGTGAATTGAATTATGGGAGAGAAATCCATACCCACACGATAAAAAAAGGTTTGGATGCAAGTTCATATGTTGCTAATAGTCTTGCAACAATGTACAATAAGTGCAATAAATTGAATTATGGCTTACAGTTGTTTAAGAAGATGCATGCCAAAGATGTGGTTTCATGGACAACCATGATTACGACATATGTTCAGATGGGTCAAGAGCATCTTGGGATACAAACTTTCTTTGCAAATGAGAGAATCTGATGTCAGTCCTAATGGCTTTACATTTTCAACTCTGATCTCGGGCTGTGCAAATATTTTGAAACTTGACTGGGGCGAACAGTTGCATGCACATGTTCTTCGTTTAGGTCTTGCTCATTATCTATCTGTGACAAATTCCCTTGTGACTTTATACTCAAAGTGTGGACAACTCGATTCAGCTACTAAAATGTTTCAGGAAATGAGCACGAGGGATATTGTTTCCTGGAGCACAATTATTGCTGGATATGCTCAAGGAGGTTATTGCGAGGAAGCCTTTGATTTTCTATCAAGGATGAGAAGGTCAGGACCAAAGCCCACTGAATTTGCTCTTGCTAGTCTGTTAAGTCTTTGTGGAAGTATGGCAATTCTTGACCAAGGAAAGCAACTTCATGCCCATGTTTTCATTATTGGATTAGATCACACAGCTATGATTAGGAGTGCTTTAATAAATATGTATTCAAAATGTGGAAGTATAGGAGAAGCCTCGACTGTATTCTATAAGATGGAGAATGATGATGTCATATCATGGACTGCCATGATTAATGGATATGCTGAACACGGATACAGCCATGAAGCCATAAAGTTATTTGAAGAAATGGCAAAGGTTGGCCTGAGACCAGATCCTGTGACTTCATTGGTGTTCTTAGTGCTTGCAGCCATGTTGGGCTCGTTGACCTTGGCTTTCACTACCTCAACTTGATGAGCAAGATGTATAAGATAACCCCTTCTAAAGAACATTATGGTTGCATGATTGATCTCCTATGCCGAGCTGGAACGATTGCATGATGCAGAGAACATGATCAAGACTATGCCACTTGATCAGGATGATGTTGTGTGGTCGACTCTGCTCAGAGCGTCGAGGCTACAAGGTGATGTTGAATGCGGAAGACGAGCTGCAGAACAGATTCTTAAGATGGATCCAAGTTGTGCAGGGACCCACATTACCCTAGCTAATATTTACTCTTCGGCTGGAAAGTGGAGAGAAGCAGCAAAAGTTAGGAAGCTCTTGAAATCAAAAGGTGTCATCAAGGAGCCAGGATGGTCTTGGATCAAAGTCAAGGATCAAATTTCTGCATTTGTCGCTGGTGATCGATCCCATCCACAGTCTGAAGAGATATACTATATTCTGGATTTAGTCGCTTCCAAAACAGAAGTTGCAGTCTTCGAGCTAGATTGCCTGCTTCATGACCTAGAAGATTAGCAGAAGTTTAAGCAGATGCTTCAAATCATTAACTAATGCTGAGAAACATCTTTGAGATTTTGATTCCCTTCAGAATTTGACCTAGCAACATATTCTGACAGTTGTGTCTAAATTTTCACCATATATTGCTCTGTCAGAAGGTTGAAGGTGGTGTCTACTTGGAGACAACTACGGCTGAAATCAAGAAATAGCTACTCCTGTCCTCTAGTCCTGGAGTGAGCTTGTCTGAGTTTATTTAAGGAGCTTGCTGACTGTGAAATTCATTTATCTTGTGGCTTCAGAGAAATGTCTGAAGGAGGAACGTAGGATGAGCCAGCTAACCTAAGGCAGTAAGGCCAGACACGATATCTTCACACCTTTTAGCTAAACCTCTGCAATTAAATTGACCTAGGGACTGGGCTGAGAGCCGTGTGAAAGAAAGAAAACACACAATTGGACTCCTTTACTTGCATCAAAGGGAGGACGAAACTCATGTCCTAGTTTCTGGTGCAAACCACCGTGTATCCATTGGGAAGCCAAATTCTTTACGTGGATATCCTATTTGTGATCATTGCGGGTCAGGAGAAACTATAAACAGATTCTTGGTTAGAGTTTCTGGATAATTTCTTGTGAATGAAGGGTTCAGTAACAAGTGAGCTAATTTAAGTAGATTATGAAAGCTTTTGGTTCCACAAAAGTGCGCTCAGGATTTCCAGTTTAATGTACGATCAGAACGAAACTGTGGTTGGAAGCTTGGATGCAAATTTGCATGACCGTGAATAGTTGGTCTTAATTCATTATTGTATGCATCAAATTTGAGACAGATAAGTGGTTCATTGGTGGATACAAGGAAAAACAGCCGCCAGCAAAAGTGATTTGGCTTGGCTGCTTTTCTTTTGTTTTAGAAGATTTTGTAAAGCCATGAATATTTTTTCTTCTTTTGGGCATAAAGCCATGAAAATTTGTTAATGGATGTTTATACTCTCAACAACCTACCTATTGTGGATGCAAGCTAAGATGGGGTTGCTTAATCTATCTGTTTTGGTTTAAAATATCTGTAGACCTGAATGTTTGTGCATTCTGTTATTCAAGTTTGAAGTTGAAACTGGTCAGCACGGTCGTGGGCTGATGGTGGGTAGATTTTTGGCTTATTTTTGTTTCTCGGTCCTGAACGCTAAGAGGATATTATTTGCTTGAAATCTGGACTTTTGATATTTGGTTGGGGATATATGCCAGCAGAGACAACAGGTCAGCCGAGGATCCCCCTGTGAGAAAGAAAACAAATGTTTGTGAGTGAACTGAACTTGCCGAGTCACAAGTAATTCTCCAGAATGGCTACAAGCATCACCCAAACGGCTTGAGCAGTCGCATATTTTCTGTTCCAATAACAATTGGTGAACTGTATTGTATGCTATAATTGAAGAAAACGCTATAATTGAATGCTGATCATCAAATGGAGCAGATCATACAGAACATGATACAAACTACATAATGTCATATTTTTCGTTTTTTGTTTGATCCAATATATTCTTTTTCACTTGAAGGGTCACTATTAAGCATGATCATCAATAACTACCTTAACATTTGCAATCAAATAATGAAAATTTTCAAAATTTAAGAGCAGAAAAATCTTAAAGGCTGACCTTGAGATTTTCATAATCACCAAAATTTTGTAATAAAATTGAAAGCAAATTTCCTCTTCAAGTCTCCTAAATCCTTAGATATGCCTAAAAAAGCTCTATTTCTCTTGTTTCACAAAAGTCACTAAAGTCTGAATCATTACTTCTACTCACACATGTCAATTATCAATCACAAAAAGCGCCCATATTTGGCCCCATTTTGTAATGGCATATTAAAATTTTTTTTAAAAAACTTATAAATTGGCATTGTTTCTGTTAAACCTAGTTAATAACAATTTAACTAATCATGTGAACATAATTACGAAATATCATTTCTCCATGATTGATGTAACAATTGGATCCCAATGACCTGATAGGGGAGGTTTCGAATATTATCAATGAGACTATCAGAAATCTCAAGGGAGGTTTCTGAAATTATGCCCGAAAAACAAATGAGAAAGTGCATGTTAGCTTGAGAATTTCCTAGACATGTACAAAGTCAATGGTTCCATAACCCAGTACCTAATAACATGTAAAATAAATACAGTGCAAAATGCAGCAGCACCCAGGGTGACGACAATCTGAACCCATAAGTTGGATACATATGCCTTCAGTACAATAGAACTCCAGGCCCAAAACCACAACGTTGAGAAGACAGTTCCCAACAAAGCACCCACAACGACTTGGCTGATTGTATGAAGCTGTTGTGAAACACGAAGCCAGCTCTGCAAACACAGAAAAACATTGGCAAGCACATTTACCTGAAGTCAGCAACTGAATACATCGGAGTTTATTACATATTCAGTAATACTCTCTAAGAAGAAGCACCCCTCCGAGGAGGCTTCACAAGAAAACTGCAGCCTCATGTATCTGAGTTAAGGATTGGGGGGGGGGGGGGGGGGGACAACGAGAGGAGAATGAGGAAGTTCTTATTCTATAGCTGATCAGAAAGAAAGAAGGCAATCAATCATGATGCATGCTTGTTTCAGTCAGCAGGGATCACTATAGTTATAGTCAGAAGCTACCAAATACAACGTCCTTATCTTGGACCGTTATGGGCTCAGGAGAGTAGCTTTATGCTGTGTTTACAATTTTGGTTCACAATCAAAAGCAATGCATCATTGTAAAATTTTTTCCAAGGGGGGAAGAAAGGCAAATTGATCATGAGCAGTGAAGATAAAAATAAACATAGTTATTCACTACAGTTATTATGTAAGGTTGTTCTTCTACTATTTTCTAACCGAAAATTATATTTTTACCAGAAAGACCCCATATGTCATAAACAAAAGATTAAATACAGAGTCACTGGATTCAATTGAGCTAAAGAGTTCGTGTTGAATGCTTACAAAGTAAGACCCAATTGAAAGAAAAATCCCACTGATGGCGGCTGTAATTCCATTCAACCCCCAATATTGAATCACTGCAATGAGGAGCGTAAGGAACCAGAATTCAGACAAATAGGTTGTATAAACATACTGCAAGAAGGGAAGCGATGGTTAAACATCATCACTTAATATAAAAAGAACCTAGGTAAACACTATTTTTTTTTCCACATTCACTGGAATATGAACCATATGATTCTTCAAAAGTGAAATCCCACTGATTGAGAAGAGTAAATTTCTCAGAATAATAAAGAAGGGAAGATTCAAGAAACAATTTGTTCGTAAATTGACAACAACACAACAAAATTGCTCAACAAACAGACAATGCAAATTCACGAAACAAACTCATACTACTACCTAGAGGAAAATGATACCATCTCTGTCAAAAAATCTGAAAGGTGCCAATGGTCCGCTTTAACCTACTTAGCAGTTAGTCTCTTATACTTTGGATTATGAAAAACATCTAGCAAATCTCAGCCTTTCATTCTCAAATGCAACTGTCTCATTACCCTCAACCTTTCACCACATCCAAAGCTATTCCAAATTGTTCCACTGAGCTCCATCTAGAACAAAGTCCTTCACAAGGCAACATGTTTATCATAATATTATATCATGTAAAATAATTTAGCAAAGTTTAGGCTCTTCATCATCTTCATTTCTAGCAATATATAATTCTGTTGGTTCCCTTTACAGGTGCACTCAGTGATCTAGTAAAATAAGCCCAATCCATCTTTATCTTGAATAGTTGGAAAAAACCACCTGATAGAATGATATATGTAGTTATATAGGAGATGGACAGAGCGTGCGAAGATGGCATGCCCGGGTCTGATCTTAAATTAGAAACAGGTCGTTTCTTGGTTTAATAATCTCTTCAATATAATTCCCATTGCCATATTCATAACAGAACCCCAAGCAGCCCACAGTGCAGCCGCATCATGCCTTACAAGGAGAAATATGCCAAAGAGTACCGCAGTCAGCCACTTACTCTGCATCAAACGCATTTCAACTGAGATTATAATACTACAAGAGTTTCACATCAAAATGCTGAAACAAAGCAGAAACCTTTCTACAAAAGGCAACATAAAAATTTAAGCAAGTAAAAATTACAAAATGCAGAACGTCTCCAAGCAGGTTAATAGTGCCTAAGAATATGGTTTTTACATAATTTTAAATGGAAAGACACAATAATTTAAGAGCACCATGGGGGAATCACATTGAGGTTCAGCGGTTAAGTGTCATTGCTCCTCAGATTTAGAATAAAGTTGGATTCACAACCTCCCAACCTCTCCCCTTTTCAAAAATAAAAAAAATAAATAATACCCATTGAGCGTGCAGTGCAGTTTTAAGTAAGCAACCGTATTTGATTAGCTTCAATAAAGTTCAAATTTTGATGCCAGCACTGACTCGCCTGCAAAACGCCCCACACGTATTTGCAAGACTACACAAGATAACTCAAATCTGATACAGTACGAAATAGATAGAGATAAGCTGAGTAAAGCTAGTAGAATCAACCGAATGCTAAATGCAAACGTAACGGAACAATTAAATGCAGGCCCTTGCACATAATAGAAAACTGGACGACAATCCATGGCAGAATCAGAAATAGTCAGAGGCCTCGTATTGGGAAAAAGCATTCGAGTTCCCCTTTCTAAACTAAAACCCAAAAATAAGAAATAAAAAAATACTGGAGATTAATATGTTGGTACCAAGTTATTAACAATAGCTTCGAGTCCACTAGCTGCAGGACCGGAGGACCCATCAACGAAAGCTTCCTGTTCCAAAGCTCCGAGGGTTCCTCTATCGCCTGGGTCATCACCGGGTCGGAATCTGCTGGGCTCGGTCATCATGCTGCTTTGTTTTAGGAATTTCTTCTTACAACCTGCAATCTTGATGTCAGTGGAAAAATATTTTGGTGAGGAGGAGGAGGTCTCACCAAGCGCGTTGGACTTGGAATAAAAGTGGGTCTTCCAAAAACAGCTGCGACAGATGACATTCTCCCAACCCCCTTGACTTGGATCACGGTCAGACTATCTTATATGGTGGATTACCAACGCATGAGCTGAAACTTGTTCTTTTTCTTTTGGTGGGAGCGCCCCTTTCCTCTTCGGCTCTACTCTATAAGCCCTATAACTAACTGAGTGGCAGTTAAGCCCACAACGTTATTCCGAGGTTGTTAGTGCTGGTTTGTCAAAATCAGCTCAACGTTTCACTTCCTAGTACACGGTACTAAAATACTAAGTACTACTACTATTATATAGAACAGAGGATCAGATGCTGGGATAAGATAGGGTCCAAGAAGGGCATCTAATTCAGGCCTCAGTGACAAATTCCCGAGTTTTTTTTTTTTTTAAAGGAATTCCCGAGCGTTCATTGTTCAATTGCAACATTGAGGACTGAGACAAAAGAAAGGCTATGAAGGGACGCTTAGTTGTGATTAATTAGGAACTCTTGCTGCTGCTGCTGCTGCTGTCAAATTTTATCCCGCGAATTCATGAACGGTTTTGAATCTTTCCAAATTTTATCCTTTCCAAATGACATAAATAAGAAGATACAAATTGATAAATCAATATTACATTAAGTTAAAATTCCCTCTCCATTTCAATTTTCAACTTTAGTTAGAAAATGTGTTCAGTTGAAAACAGTTCTGTTGTTAGTTATTTTATATTTATATTCACATAAAAAAAAGGCAAATTCAGTACTAATATACAATTCCATTGTATATTCAATGCATTGGCAATTTTTGCTTGCGATTTTATTAGCGCACAAGGTATTAATATATATGGTTCGAATCGGTTCTCCCACCGCGTTTAAATCAATGTGAATTTATATAATTGTTGGATTTGTTAGGGTATCGGTCATTGTTACAAGCATGTTTACTTACAAAATATAATTAAGTTCAATATAATTTTCGCTGTTAATTATAAGTTTTTACTTAAAAATACAACTTCAGAATAAAATTTTGGTATTCAGTATGTAATTTTGCATTTCTTTGACTTTAGAGACATAAAATAGCCTCCACGCAAATTCTAGTGTATACTGAAGCTATCAAAGTGCATGCAAGTTCTTCCCTCAATTGACAGCTACATACACACAACCTCGATGTTATTTCCTTAGCCTCATTTCATTTCTTTTATAAACAGGCTGCTGCAATCTTAAATCTACACCAACCAGGCTATGGCATTAGTACCCTTGTACCAGACAGCCCAAGCTCCTCGCTTCTCGACTCCGATTTACGATTTAAAACGCCCAATTAAAGGTACAAGAATAGCACAAATGGCCCTCCAACGCCGCATTACCAGAAGAAGAGCGACAACAAACATTTTGGCAGCTTCAGTAGGGGTGCTGGCAATGGAAGCAATATCCTGTCAACAAACTGGCACTGCTAGTGGCTTTGATTTTGGAATGACGGCACCTGAACAGACGCTAGAAGAGGCTGAGAGTGGGATTAAAGGGCACGCTCAAAGTTTGATACAAGTGAAAGAATTGTTGGAGGCAGAGTCATGGAACGCGGCGCAAAAGGCACTGCGGAAGAGCTCAGCATACCTAAAACAAGATATCTACACAATTATTCAAGCCAAGCCTGGAAGTGAGAGGCCTGAGCTGAGGGAAGTTGTATTCCGATCTATTCAATAGCGTCACGAGACTGGATTATGCAGCAAGGGATGAGAATGTGCCACGTATTTGGGATTGCTATGGCAATGTTGTTTCGGCCCTTAGCAATATCTTGTCAAGATTATGATTGTTGTATTGCTTATTTTGCCCCTGATTAAGCGGGCAATATGAGCGGGCGAACTACTCAATTAAAGAAAGGAGAAAAAAAAAAAAAGCAACTCTGATATTTTTAATAATATTAATGGTAGGATCAATTTACTTTTTATGCTTTAAACAACACGACATGCAATCTCCTCTCGCCACACTGGCAGACGACCAAAGCTGACATGGAGAGAGGGCCACTCCCTCTTATACTATATGGTTAATAATAGTAAGAACTGCAAGTTAGAGTGGTCGGCAGGCCACACCGACTTGAATTTTAAACCCGTAATTTTTTAATTCACAAATTATTAAGTTAATGCATCATTTCTGGACCACGGCAAGAGCCAAGGAGGACCAAAAAACACAAATACTGAACGTACGTAGACTCACAAGTGTAATAAACTAGTACTTTTATATCAGTGGCGGAACCAGAAAAATTTTCAGTGGGGGCAAAAATAACTCTAAAATTTTTTACCTACTCTTTTAAGGAAAAAATATTCACCAACAAGTACAAATAATGCATATATTTCATGCAAAACATCAAAAGACAAATTCAAAATTATTAATGTAATAATAATCCAAACTAAAGCATTTACAATTGCTCGTGACGGAGTTTTCATATTTTGATAACGGTTAACAACATTTTCATTTTGAACTTCACGAAATATATTTTTTCTCAATATAAGTAACTAAACAATTATTCATCCAAGTGTCTTCCATTCTATTTGTAACCGATTCTTCACTATATTCATCATTGAAAAAACCCTTTCTACGGTAGCTGTAACAACAGGTAAAATCGAAGACAACTTTAAAAGCATATAAATCAATAGATACACAAAACTCCAGGGGCACACTTGAAATTACATCAAATTTCATAGGTATTATAGCAATTTAAGGGGACAGTAGGGGCCTATAAACAAATAGATACACAAAACTTCAGGAGCATAGTTGAAATTACATCAAATTTTTATAACTATCATAGAAATTTAAGGGGGCAGTGGGGGCCGTGCCCCCAGTGCCCCCAGTGTAAATCCGCCACTGCTTTATATAGCATGCTTCACATGGAACCAAACAAAAATTGTCCATGGTTGGTAAGAATTGTCATACCAACCATACGAGCAATTCTTTTTTTTTTTCGGGGAGGGGGCACATGAATCAAGTCAGTCAACATATTCACGATCAGTGCGTAGTAAATAAAATCCCTCCCAAATTTTAGAATCATGCAAAGAAATGGGCTGCAATTGTTTCTGGATTTGGATATTAGGAGTCCAATGACCTCAAAACTCCTTTGAATCTGCCTTTCCGAAATCGCTCGATATTTTGGGCTTACAATTCATTAGCCCATCATTGAGAATTGGATTCGCTCCTGTTTTTCACGTTAGCTTAGGGATCCACCAAATGATACTCCTCACAAAAGCAACTAAAAAAATGTTATACAGTACCCAAAAAAAATCCCTCAAATTTATACAAGTCATATTCCAAAGCAAAGAAAAGTAACAAAAACAAAAAGGGCAAACCAAGGATTTTATAACATGTCAATGTGTTTTAGCTTTAATTGTCTGGTTTTGGATTCCAATACTGAAAGTTTTCAGGCTGAGTATGATCTGATAAGTGCAGGAGTCATTCCAGACTAATGATAATGGGTAGAGCCTCCTCAGACCACAAAATTCCTCGAGAAAAAAGCAAGAATAAGTTCTGGCATTGCAGTTTAACTCACATATATGTGATATAACATCGCTCTGATTTCCTTTCCAAAGATTCTCAGGAGTACTTTACACGCAAGCGGGTTGAAATTAGAGATTTTTAAAAGCTTCCGTTTGGAATCTATCTAAATCACCTTTCAAGAAATCAAACGTTGAAGATCAGCTTCCTTATCTCACCAGTACAGATAAAAGCCATAAGCATGATACTACTTTCACTGCTTGCAGATTCTCCCCTTTTCACTAGTAGCATCCGTGGTGCTTTTCATCGCCTTCTTCTTCCTGCTTTTTAAGATAATCTAATTAAAATGAAGCCTTTTGCAAATTTATGCCTATAATATTCCAGGTTGTAAAACTTGGACAAACACTACGGTCAGATCAGTGTCCGGGAATCATGGAATGGGGATGGAGCTCCTTTTGTTTTTACTCATCTCAGCCAGGTTTCTGCATTGTTCGTCAAAAGATTGTCAAATGAGATTATTGAATAGTTACTTTTACAAAATTATGATGGGGGAAAGAAAACAAAAAGGGCCAAGACTAACCAACCTTTTCTTTAACATAAGATTTAGATTTGAGCATGGTATTTTAACTAATACGAGTTGTTGATTAAACTTATGCGTCTTGGACAAAAGGGCCTTTTTCTATTGAATAGGATGTAGCACATTCTTTCCTTCCTCAAGTATAGTCCACAGTAATATTATAAACCGATCAAGCAGATACGAAGTCTCTAACAGTTGCATGTTCTATGAGCATCATTGTCAAACATTAATAGTTTTTCCGCTTGTAGAAGGAAAGCTTTTTATACATGTGTCTCCAGTTTTTTAGAGTTACCAAAACTGAAATCTCGCAGCTAGCTTGAAAGAAACTTCACAAGCTTAAATGCTGTAAAAGTTGCTGAATGTCAACTGCCCCAACTGACCTCCATGATACTCGTTCTCGAATTGAAGTAAAACCAAGAAATGATAATGGATCTTTAAGCTTTGCAGTTGCAAGCATCAGATATTGGTTGCTTCATTCAATTTATGCAGCTACACATGGCAAGCCAGATGCAACCACTTATTTTAAAACCTTTATAAAGAACCAAGTATTTGCATTATATGGACAGTTCAAGTGCAGCATACATCAAAATTAATCAGCAACTTATTATTTGGAAGATACGGTGACACGCCTATTTTCATTGGACATCTTAAATTAGCTTGCGTATCAGCGAAAAGCAGGGTGCGATTGACTGTCAAAATATGCCAACTTTTCCTGTCGATTTTACTAGATTATATTTGGTATCAGAATAATTTAATTAGTAGAAGAATAAGTCTTGTTAGGATATTTGTTAACAAAACAAATATATATTGGTTTGTTAACAAATATTTTACCTATGATTTGTTAGGTACTATGTTATTAAGTAATTTTTTGTTGAGATTTTTTAGAGAATTGTTAGTTGAATTGTGTTTGATTTATTTCCTTGTAAACACTGTAAATATGGTGTTTATGAGTGAAGAAACAAGCTTATTTTCACCTTTAATACAAGTCTCTTATGATCTTTTTTTTTTTTTTTACAATGCTACTGTGTTATTTCTTAATTTATGCTTTAAAAAATCAACAATGACATTACTCGCATACTCGCCTCACCATTGCATGAACACCTGCAACAGGACTAGAACGATAAACTGACGACGGTCAGACCAAAAATAAGCGTAGGCAGTAGGCCAACTGCTAAGTCTAAGCAACATTTCATGACCTATTGATATCAGCCATTGAGCAGTCAGCAGAAGTGTAGGTGTAAGCTGTGGTGGGGGTCGCAAGGCTGAGCCCTGGTGGCTCCACGTGCAGGATTCAGGTACGATGGTTGGAGGAGATGGCTGTCTGGCCTTCAATGTCAGGACTCAGGAGAGGGAAAAAAAAACAAAAAACTATAAAAGGGGGTCATGAATAGAGGAGGAGATGCCTCCAATGTATCGTCTTCAATTTGAGCGACGAGCTCCTAATCCTCTCCCTACGGCAATAGGGCTGGATGAAAGAGTCTCTGTCATGGTTAGATCAACCAATTATAGAGCTACAAGTCTGACGCCAATTTGTTTTACAGTAATAGTAGTAATTAACTTTTCTTGCACATTTCAGAAATAATTAAGTAAATGACTTATTAATAATTCAAAGATTACACAGTGTAATATCTTCAACACTCAACAGCAATTAATCGATGGACGCTCCAACATGCGGTATCTCATTGTCAAATTTTTAGTTGAATCAGTACCTCTCAATCTCTGAGGACAAACAGCCAATTATGGATGGCAATTTTTTAAGCACCCCTTTCATCTTTTTCTTTTCTTTTTGGGTCTTGTGATGGAGAAATGATATTTGAAAAATGCTTCGAAGATAACGAGGGACGAGACTTTTGTCAAGTATGCAAAATAGGAATCAGCAGCCTGTACTCTAATCAACCTGTTGTGCTCGTTTTTAAGTCTTACATTACACCACGCTGGCAAATGAATAAGACGTCATCAACCAATGCATTAAGATTTGGTGGGGGATCAAACCTTGCCTCCTATCAATTTGTCACAATTAAATGTGACCTTATTTAAAAAATTCAGACGGATACGTGGTGCACCTGTCTGGTCCGGTAATGGTTCAGTCTTCTCTGAGTTACTCCAAGACCTCCTTCAGACCCTCCCTTCCGCCCATAACGTAGGATCATAGTGTAGGAAACTATCGTAATCAACAAAAAAAAAAAAAGAATAAGACGTCATCATGCTGAAAAGGGCATCTGATGGAGTTTATTATTATTATTATTATTATTCTTTGTAGAATTTGACGCCATAGATGAGAAGAGGCGTTAATGCATGAAGAATTAAAGTTTCCATTGGAGAACTGGTCGTGTGATAGACTCTTAATAGAAATGGTGTCTCAGGAGCCAAATGCTTTACACCTAAGGATTGCTTTTGCAGAATGTATACTGAATCTGATTCTCAAAAATATAGGCTTAAAAAAGTAAAATGGTGATCAGGTTCTTAAAAACAGTGGAGATATTAGAATTGTGGATAAGTCCCAAATATCAAATAGTTTAAAGTATGAAAATATTGCCAAAACAACTCCACTAAACCACATTTAGTTTAGTTAATATTAAATTTTAAAATTCTAAATTCTAGAGAAATAAAATATCTATTTCATCCATCCATTCGGAAATAAAGGAGATCCTTTAACTCGGATCACTTAAACGCTAAAAATGGAAAGACGAAGTTCCTTAATTAAGCAGTTAGTCTGCTCCAATCCGGTTTTGCCTTTTTTCATCTCTCCCCTCTTTATCAACATAGAAAAATTCTTCTTCAGCAGCTTAAGCGCATGGCCGAAATTAGATAATGTATTGCTTTTGTTATTCTTAAACAATCTTCTTTCTCGAGACTAGCGTTAGAAGAAGATAATTTTTAGTTGTACATCAAGAAGGCTTAAGACGTCGTTTCATGTTTGGTTATTTATCATTATGACTTACCTGCTAAGAGTCTAAGACCAACAAAGCAATCATAGAATTAATCAGCCAATAGTTTTTCCTTTCTTGAAACTGATAATCATTAACTTGTCACAGAAAAGAAACTGATAATCACCCTACCAAAGGAAAATACTTCAAATCCCAATGTTTCTAATCAATTGCAATGTCCAAGCGAATTGAACTCGTTTCTGATCATATGTATGAGGGTCGAAGCAATGAAGGAGTGAAGAGACCCAACGTCGGTCTCCTGCGCTGCCTGCCCGGATTGTCCACATAAATTAGGTTGTTTAAGAAGTGCTGAAATAGTTGGCTTTAAACGATGCAAAAAAAAAAAAACCAATAAAACATGGAGTATTACACTTGCCCAACTCTCCAACTTCTAAACTACGCTGGTGGTATTTCTTTTTGTTTGCTAATGGGTTTGTTTTACGTCATTATTTGGAAAAAAATTGCTTTACATTATAAATATATTTTTTAATTATTTTTTATCCCAACATTACAAAAAAATTACAGTATTGTTCTCCAAAAAAATATTTCCTAAATATTTCACAGCTCTGCATTTGGGATTCTGATTTTTTGCAAAAAAATTTTTTATTTTTTTTAAATATATTTTTCAATCACCTTTTTATTTAACAGTATCAAGTTGTTTACCGGTAGCATTTTTCTATAAAAATTACTAAAAATTGCAATCCAAATAACCTACGAAGAGTCCAGCTAATTCCATATTTAAGTTGAGGCTAGAAAATGACGTGAGAACCCTAACATTAAAAAAATAAAAATAAAAAAGGAGAATGCGCTACTACTAGTAACCGGTCAAATAGTGGTAAAACCATGAGTCTAATAATTTCTGGTCACGGAGGATCCGCTCCTCAGCGATTGTAGCATGGTTTTCAGGGCCTCTGATGGGAAATCTATGAAACACGCGAATGCTGCTGCTGCTGCTGCCATCAGCGCTATGGCGTACGAGACCCTAGTTGCAAATTGTAAGAGCTGCAACAGTGAATCTGTGTCCCCCTTTCCTTGCTCCGGAGTCTCTTAGACTACCACGAGAATGTTCCTAAGATTATGAAATTGGGATAATTTCAGAACCTCCCTGAGGATAAGATTTTGAACAATAAAATTAGTCTAATTAGAAAAGTAACATTAAAATAGTTGCTTAACAGGAGAGAGATGAAACTTTGTCCGTTTTGACAAGTGAATTTTTTGGATGTTTGTCTAAAAATTTACTGTAAATTACTGTAGAAATCGTAGAAATTTTTTTAAAATGTATAAATTTTTAAATATTTTAAAGTGTATAGTTTAAAATTTTTGAAAATTTTTTTTGAAATTACTGTAGCTAAAATTGTTAAAAATCTTGTAACAGACAAACCTTGGGTTAAAACTTGCTTGCCAAACAAGGCCTTTAATTTCATAAATACCCCTTATGCATGCATATAAGTTGTATTAGTAAAATAATTAAAAATTAGAAACAATTAATACATATATTTCATCACTCAAAAAGTTCATATTTAATAAATTAGACACATAGATAAGCAAAAAAGTACACCAATGATCACAAGATTCAGCAAAACAGACTAGTCATTCTTTTTTCACATGATGTTTGCTATAACTCTTGTGATTTTGAATAGAAATTTTTTCAAAAATTTACCTTTCTTTTTCCTCCTTCGTCTATTAGGTATATCAATTGATGTTATTTTGTAAATACAAGTCATCATTCATTATTGAAGAAATATTCAACAATTTTTTTGTTAATTAGCTACTAATAGTTAATTAGTGCTCTAATGACTTGATCATTAGATATTAGTAAAGGAGAATTAATGGAAAAAATGCAAAATTTTGAAAATTTTTTCTATTCAAAATCACAAGAGCTATAGTAAACATTATGTCAAAGGAGATGACTAGTCTGTTTTTGTTGAATCTTGTGGTCATTAGTAGAGCTTTTTTACTTATTTGTGATGTCTAATTTATTAAATGTGAACTTTTTGAGTGATGATACGTGAGTATTAATTGTTTCTAAATTTTAGTTATTTTTTGTTCTTTTACTAATACAACTTATATACACGCATAAGGGGTATTTATGGATCAAAGTTTCATCTCTTTCCTTAAAGTACATTTTTAATGTTACTTTTTTCTAATTGAACTAATTTTGTTATCAAAACCTTAACATCAGGGGAAGTTTGCGCAATTTTGTAAACTTTAGAGGAGGCTAGTGAAATTGTCAGAAGCCTCTGGGAAGGTTTCTGAATTATCCCTATGAAATTTATTAATTTTACATTAACTACAATTTTAAATAAAATTTTGTACTAGTAGTTATAATCTGTCCAAATGACCAGCTGGCTAAGATAAAGTTTCTTCTTATCTTAATGGTCCCAGAACCAAATCCCACTTCTCCAATCCTTTCTTGAATGTTTCTCCAATCCTGCCTCAGGCACAAGGGCGCTGCTGATCACTGTTGAGTGTTTTCGTGGGATGATGCACCAGCAACGAAATCACACACAAGAATGGCGTGAAATCATTTAGTGACATTTTTCCAGATTCAAGTTCGAGACAATTATGATGAGACTCCTGGGTACCCGTCAGCTGCGTATATTACTTGTCATTTATGCGTATTAATGAAAAATGCAACACAAAGGAGTGAGGCCAAACCAGATGTTGTCTCCAAATACCAGAATAAAATATGAGTAGTTGAAATACTATAGCATAGCACTCACGGTGAACTCTGCACGCTGAGTTATTGTACCATGATATCTCCTGTCTTACTTCTCAGACAATGTGATTTCTTCATAGGTGGCCAAATATTAACTTGAAAACATCCAGATGTACCAGCTTACCAGGAGGAGCAGGTGTATTCAGACTAAAATTCACGTGAAACTTCTCCAGTCATCAGAAAGAGGAATGTACACTGCGGACCCGGCCAGTTTTACATTGTGCGTGTATATTATCCTGCTGATAAACTACCTCCAAAGTGCTTTGACAAGGATGACAAGGCCTGATTGAGCTTGGTTATCAATTTATCCACCATTAGAAGAAATTTCATGTTTGGATTGGATTTTTTATAGAAAAATTACTGTAGCGATTTGATATATGTGAGGTAAAAAAATAATTGAAAAATGTATTCACGGAAAACGTATCAATTTTTCTTTGGAAAATTGCTTTCCAAACAAGGCCTTCTCGAGGTAATGAAATCACTAAATGTAAATGAAGAGTGAAGACTTCTTAAATTCTCATGGTGCAGTGTAAAGTTGGAATTGGAAACATCTTGAATTCTACTGTTAACTCTAGCAAAGAAAATTTAAATTTTTACACACAATTAACTATTTTATCAGGTACACGGTAGAAGAACCTATTGTCAAATGACTATTTTTTTTCCCACTCCTTTAACATAAAGATTTTTCGCTAGGTTCAACTTTGGTTACAAATTGTACAACAATCATTCAAATTTTGAATTCTTAATTTGTGCACCTGGTGTGCATCTATGTCTTTCATGTAAAAAAAAAAAAAAAAAAAAAACCTTTGCATTAACAACGTAGGAAAAATTAGGTATAATTTCAGAAACCTCCCTTAAAGCTTGTGACAATTTCACTTAGCACCCCTCAACTTTAAAAAATATCAACTTGCATCCCTTATTTTTAACTTATTGTAACATTACCAACCTATTTTCAAATATATATTATAAAAAACTCATTTCTGGATAGAGAATATATTTTCATTCCAATGCTGCCCTTTTTTTGTAAACCATTTCTTTTACATAAACAATTTTAGTCAATCTCTTAACTTTTGAACACTTGGCCAAGGTGATTTTCTTAAAAAAATTTGGAATTGCAAAGTGTTAACAAGGTTGAAAGACGTATTAATAATTTCTGTGTTATTAGTCTGGAAAAGGAATATAATAAAACTTTGAAATTTTAAATAATTTAGAAAATTCATAGAAATTACCCGAGAATTTTACAATGAAGATAATAGCATTTTGCACCTTGAAGACAGATCAAATAAGTTTCCAAATTTATATTTAAGAAATTTATTTTATTCAAGTTTTCAAGCCAATAATCTGGTCAAAGAATTAGAAAACTTTAAAAATTTGCGTACAATTCATAAATCCTTAATTTCATCCATAAACATATTTGAATTACAAAATAATTTTTGGTCCTTGAGAAAACCTCAAATGAATTTGTGAACATAAAAATTTTGTCTTTTTTTTACGATTCACAAGCCATCCACCTACACAAGAAATTTAGAAAATTTGAGAAAGTCCTCAAATTAACCAAAAACACTTTACAATAAAGGAATAATCTTTTTTTTTGTTCTTGAAAATGATTTGAATATATTATTAAAATAATTTTTACATTAAAATATGTACAGTTATATCGTGTCCCTCAAAATTACACATTTGTACAATTTATCTTTATTTTAACCTTTTATTACTTGCTTTCAATTTTGGAAAAAAAAAAAAAGTAGAACAACAAAGGGCACTTTTGGAATGAAAATATCTCCTCAATTTTGGAAAAAGTAGAACAACAAATGAGTTTTTAACTACTATTATGTTGTGAAATGGGTTGACAATATTACAAAAAGTTAAAGGTAAGGAAGGCAAATGATATTTTTTTAAAGTTAAGTTAAGGGGTGCTAAGTGAAATTTTTAGAAACCTCAAGGAAGGTCTGTGAAATTGTGCCGAATATTTAATCTTAAAGACAAGGATTATTAACCAGCATCTTTGCTGTCATGGGTAAAACTTGACATTCTTGTAGTGGCTTTGTTGAAGACCATGGTCCCCTCTCCAGTAACAAACAATTGTTTCGCAATAGCACTTCTCATTTTAAAATCTCCGCACACTGGGTCCAACTAATTAAAAATTTATTAGAGGGCCGTTATACTAGTATTCTTTTAATCTCTCCCTCTCTTTTCTTTTTCCTTTTTTTTTTTAAAAAAATAAATTTTTTGAAAAGAACTTTGTGTTAATCACTCTGCCCCCTTCCAATTCCCACTTCCACTCGTTGTAGTCTATAAAAAGCTCAGCACCTTCCCTCTCAAACGCTCTATTTCTCCAATATTGAACAAAGCATCTCTCTTTTTCCCCCTCCAAAAGATTTTCCTTTTCATTGCCTCTTTCTTTGCTCAAAATTCAAATTTAATGGAGGCCTTTGATTTTGATAATATCACGCCGGAGAAATCAAGCGTCATTTTAAGCTGTACTCACCTTAGAAGTATTGCCAAATTGTTCCGAATTGTTGAGGTTTTCTTCGTACTAATCTTACTCTCATGGACATCTACTCGCTTGCCGTTCGCCGTCAAAATCTCCGGCGAGTATTGCCGGCATCTAGTGACTATTGTCATTAGTCCTCTTTTCATTTTTCTTCTCGGCAACCTAATCGTCTTGACTCTGCTCTTCAAAGCCGGCCGCATCCTCTCGGGCGGCCAATCTCCGGCCGACATTAACTCCGAAATGGAAACTGAAACTGATCCGTACGAAGCATTCGTCAAAACTAGCGATAGCTGCATGAACTTTACGAATCTAACCTCCTCTCCCGATGAGATTGAATACCAAGATAAACAGACTATATTTGAAGTGAGCAGAGCCGCCAAAATTGGAAAAGCCGATGCGTCGGAAGTTTCAGAAGTGTTTTTCGACAAACCTTCGGAAATGAAGGCGTATTCTAGAAGCCAATCGGAGAACTTCGACTCGAAGAGAGAGCTTCTGGAAGAGGAAGAGGATAATTGCGGAAGGCTCAGGCGTTCGGAGACTGAGAAGTGCCGGAAAGTTGCGAATCCCGGCGAGATTCCCGGAGAAACAGTGGTATGTATTTGATGAATTGAGCAATGAGGAGTTTCAACAGACGATTGAGGCCTTTATTGCTAAGCAAATTAACTTCCATCGCGAAGAAAAGCTGGCTATTGTACTCCCTAACCATAGTTGAGTTTCTTACTCAAAAAATAAGTCAAAGAAAAAGGGATGTGAAAAATAAAACGGATAGAGTATGTATAGTAGTGATTAAATCGGAAATATTATTGTGAAGAGGAGGAAAAATTGAGATGCTAATGTGGGCCGTTGCGTTAATGTGGTATTTTAGGCAAGCAATTCTTAATCTGGCCCGTTAATTGTTGTTACTCTTGAGTGGATCATCTGACGTGCATGGTTGCATTGCATGTAAAAATCTTTTGTGGGTTTATTACTCTTGGAATTAGAAACTGGAGTTCAAACTTTCTCCCAATGGAATTGTGATACACATTGAAATTGTCTTTGACCAATTTAGGATTGATTACCAAAAACTGTTTAACCTCTCAGTTTTTCTTTTTTTTTTTTTGAGGGAAGTTTAACCTCTTTCACAGTTCAAGTGGATAACTTGATTTTTCTCACACCAATTTATCATTACTTGATGTAGAGTTGAAGGATAGTCTAGCGTTTGGCTTAGTTTGCTATCTGAGAATTCTTAATGCTGATATTCGTAGGCATTGCTCAACCAGATGTGCTCGGAAGTTTTCTATTATCCGACTTTATTTATTTCTTCTGTATAGTTAGGATCAATTGACATCTTAGTTTTTCCAATGTCACTGATAATGACTGCCAAAGCCTTGAAATTGCGCATCTTAGCGTTCCCTCTGGCTGTCGACAAACTATGAATCCGTCATCTATGATAACAGTACTATTCCAAATTGCATTTCAAGTATAGTTGATATATTGTGAATTGCCAAGGCAGGCCAACAGATTCTCCTTCGCTTCTCAATGAGATCTTTTAATGGGGTCTTAACTGTGACTGTTCAGCGGAAACAATTACTATCTATTAATGGCCAATAATGAGACTGTTTGATGTAAAATCCAAGGTTACATAATCAACATACGTCATAATCTCTCTCTCTCTTTTTAAGGAATCGAGTAACATTGGAAAATAATGAAATTGGCAAATTCTCGTTGTGGGTTAGTTATGAAATTTGAAGAGAGTAATTATGAAACTCCAAAACTAAGCATAGGTAGTTAGTTAGCCATCATATCTGCTTCAGTGGTGACTCCACCATTTTAGTTATCAGTAGTGTTTCTACATCAAAATTCAACTCGATTTTTCTGACCTTGAAAGACTCACACAACTTCTAACCTACTGTAATAACCGGAAAAAGCAAAGGCGGAATTGATTTGGGTAGTTCAGCCAAATGAACTGAGCTGCATCATGTTTGAATTAATGCATGCAGAGGAGGCTAGATAAACTGATCTTCTCATCAGCTCTTGAATAGAAATGAGTTGTTAAAGGACCAGGGTCCTGGAATTTCCGGAGTTACTCGACGATCAAGTGTTGTTGATATTTTTAAGAAAAGAGAAGCAGAGAGTTGATTCAGTACCTTCTATTATCAAAGAATAATACTTTGGTGATTATCTCAAATTAAGATAGTGAAAACAAGTTTGGTAGTAGTTTATTACTATTTATTCATTAATAACAAGTCTCATCATAAATTTGGTGGTTAATTCATTAATAACAAATCTCATAATTCTGAGACAAACCTTATCTACGACCCTAGACACAATTTTAGTTCGACATAATTGGGCCATGTATGAGTCAGACACTAATTTTCCCCCCCTCTACACCTACAAACCTCAACTAGTTATGCACTTTGGCGAAGCCAAGTCCACATATAAAACAATCGACATGGTAGGATTCTATCTTGATCCTGAGATCATATATCATCGAGACTTCGTTAGCAGTCTTTTCCTCTTTATCCGCACCGGACCAATAATTGACTGCCATAAAATTGTACTTAATACCGGCACGTTACCTACTAGAAGAAATAAAGTAGAAGAAACCCCTCAATTGTGTTGTTACAGTTACAGAACAAAATTTTCCATGGCCATCCTGCTCACTATAGAGGAGAAAGCACGGGAGTTGTCTAGGTAAACAACGTAAGAGCACATAAAGTAACCAGAGGTGGGAAAAGTTCTAATAGTGCTCCACTCCCATTTTACTTTCACTACCTCCGCAATCCCTCAAAGCACACTTTTTCACTTTAGTAGTAGTAGTATTAGTAAAGGGTTATTTATTTCTGCTCTTTAAATCTTCCTCGCTTTTTTCTTGATCTTCTTCCTTTCCTTTACCTCCAAAACTTGGCGGGCACAATGATTACAATTTCCACAGTGAATGATTTGGGATATATTTTTTTTTAACGTAACGATTAAACTACCTTATGGAATACAAAAAGAAGCTCAGGGAGACACAACCTTTTTCTTTGGCACGCAATAATGTTCTTATCAAGGCCGTGTACTTTCTTTTCCTCTGTTTATCTTTTTGTTTCTCTATTGTGTTTCTATGGGGTGAGAGGACAGGAAAAAGGGTGTCTGAAATTGGTGGGTGCCAAAAGAAGAAGGCCAGCCTCCATCCGTCCATTGCGTATAGTTGTTGGCGTTTTCCTTTTTAATGAGGCACCAGCCTGCATTATCGGGAAAGTCAGAGAATTTAATTCGAAAAGGGAACTTTTGATAGATAAGCAACTCAATTATTCATAGTTTAAATTAACTCCAAAATGGCACGTATCCCTATGTCTATCTAATATCATCCTGAGATATTAACACCAACGATTTTGTATTATACAATGGTTAACAGAATGTATATCTAGATAATTATAGTGTAAGAATTGCTTTCACCCCCTTTTTTTTTTGTTGGGATCCTTAATTATTAGTTTCCCGGGCAGGGGAAGTAAAGCAGCACATCGAAAAAGAACATATTCTGATGCCCGAATATGTTCGGTATATATATTTCACACCCCTCGTCAAGCATTTATCAGAACTAAGAGTGATTTGTCAAACTTTCTTCAGATCAATTCTGGTACCTAATTCTTGTTAACATGCAGTAACCAGCCATTATGGTATCTACTTGCCATGTCCCTTGAACTAGACATGATAGGTGATCAGTACTGGGGAAGCAAGAGGGGAAAAAAAATCCAACTAAATTCGCCATCACCGGTATCCAATTCCGTATGGTGATTGTTGTGGTTGTAAGTCTCAACGTAAGGCATATATTCCAATGGTTGATTCAGCGCCAAATCTTCAAGTACTTTTTGTCGTCAATTTAAGATGGAAAATGAGTCCTGATATTCATTGATAAAGGCTTGCTCCTCTTGAACCTCTATCAATTACTATACTTCTCTAGATGTTTGTTAATTTGTCGCTTCCGCCTTTGTTACATTCTGAGCTCATTCTTATGTCCAGATAAAAGGGTATCAGGATCACGTAATCAAAAGTTTTAGTACAATTTATTCTTTATATAAACTATAATACGTAAAGATTACTGGCTTGCATTAGCTACCACTAACCAAACGAAATTGTGGTCAGTTATGTTGATCATCCGCTAAGTTTATGTTTAAACTTTAGGACGAATGGGCTGAGGATATTGATGTTAAGCTGCAGGACCGCCAGCCGATCATTACTTGGTTATAAAACCATGTAGAAGGTGACGAGTAACGGTGTTTCAACTTTTCTCATGATGAAGAATCTCAGGCATGCAAACAACTGCAATTCTTCATGATTCGGCTGCATGTAAAACAAGACACAGCCAGGCAGTTGAATTCCTGTACATGCAGCAATAAACAGCTGCAGAGATCTGGTCATCCACTCCTGTGCATCAGGATTAATCAGGGAGTCAGGCGTAAGTAAAATTCTTGTAAAAACTTGGAGCATAAGACTGTTTTTACATGAAAAAGAAAGAGAACGCTGGGATCCACCACCTATCCAGTCTTGCTCAACTGGATATCAACAACCAAACATATTGTACCACTAGTTACAGTTTCTTGCGTGTCTTCTCAAGAGACCATGACAGTTTGTAGAAACAAGGCTAGCACTATGTAGAGGGACCCTTTAATTAAGCTTCCACAGTAGATTCCAAATCTTTTTCCCCACCAATATGCATATATCATCCCCTTTCTTTCTTTTTGTTTCCCCCTCAATCAACATTGCGAGACGCGAATGAAGTGGTGACTGATGAGAAACCATTTAATTGCCAAATTTGATTAGTTAAGGATATTGTGAAGCAGATCTGATAGGATTTGGTAGGAAGCCCTTAAAATCATAAAACCGGACGGTTAAACTCATTTTGCTTTGACTTTGAGTGGTTATTTAAAGCGAGGTTTAGATGGATATATTCAGCTTTTACTTTTGACTAGGATTTGTACTTGAGTTGCGTGTATTTTAGGCACCCATAATAATTAGTACTGCTTCTTCATCTGGAAATGACATTAGAAAACTAGGATTACGTATAAATATGTACTCTTTTTCCCTTCATTTTGGTGTACATTATTGAATTGAGGCTGGATGTTCTGTGACATTAGAAAACTAGGTTGGATTTTGCAGCCAGTCATCATATCTAAAGCCAAGAAATGTAATTGTCACCCTCATTATCTTGTGTTTCCCATCGCATTTTGAGGGGTGTTGCCCAATCTTGAGCACGAATTTTTAACTACAAATCAAATGCTCTGTAGTTTTTGACACTTTCCCTGTGTTATTGAAATCACTATCGTAAACCGTTCCGATGACGATTGTTGGTAATGAAAAAATTTCCGGGAGATTTTGATCAACCTTAATCTAAATGGATTTCAGCTGGACTAAATATATCCTGTACTATTCCTGCGTAATTCTCCTATACGTGAGGCGGAACTGCACGAGCAACTCGTTGGGTCATTGTACAAATCTTGCATAAACTATTGGGGCCTTTTGCAACAATTTGCATTTTGATAGCGATTCCACTTTTTGACTCGTTCATGAATCTTTTTTCATTTTGCGCTTCTTCTTTTTTTTTCTTTTCTTAGATCCCACCCTCCTTATACCATTCTCACTCTTAATCGTCAGATTTAAAATTCTAAAAACCCTTTTCTAATCACTGAACCGATTCCAATAGTTTCATTTTTGCATTTGAGTGGACTGAACTCAAGCCTGATGCTGAACCAACATGAGCAGAAACTTTATATGATGGATTTGTTTGTGAGAATATAAAAAGTTTCACCATACCATACGACCAAGGGTTTTGAAGAAAACTATTTAACAACTTTTCACTTGCAATTATATTTTGCATGTGAAGTTTGATCTGGTAATTTGTAGATAAATCAAGAGAAAAGGTGACAAAATTTTCTTTGAACCAATTTATAAGATATTTAACGTGCAATACAATAAATTGATTACTTTGCTTTGCTACCAAAAAAAAAGATAAAAAAGTAAGTTGTTTATTTGTCTTGGGAGTTATTTCTCATAAGCCAATCTTGGATCGTATTTGTTTCACGCGTAAAATTATCCAGAAAGTTATTGGGCCAGTGTCGAATTTATTGGGCCCAAAGTCTGGACTAAGCATGAGGTTGTTCTGGGCTTTCACTTCTCCTGCGAACTTGTGCATCTTTCTTCCACTCCATTGTGTACTAAGACGGAGAATCTAGCATGGCTGATAGCAATAATTTATTTTGAATTCAAAATCGTCCTGAAATAACTCAGAATTTATTGGAAATGGTTGGTATTTAATCACTCTATTTTTTTTCATTATTGTTGTTAGAGCAATTGGAAAAAAAAAAAAATTCCTACAAGGCTCAGTCAAAGTTTTGTAGTAGTTGTCGTATGTTTGTTATGCGAAATTCACATTAACTAAACCTCCATGCAAACAACTTTGGTATCAAATATTTTTAAGCGGAACTTATAGGCTTTATGATAAATTACATACACAATAGTTTGATCAATCATATGCTTGAGAAACCATGTCCCGGTGCTAAGTAAACGATCCACATTTATTCTCCAAAAACGAAGGGTAGGGTTGTACTTTACAGTTGAGCCAAGAAAGCTTGGTTGTATCCTTTGTCAAAACTAAGCTGAACTTGGAAGGCGTGGTTGGAATTGCAATTGGGAAGTCCAATGGAGATATCCTAGACTTGTTGAGTTTTAAACCCTTCTTTTCCTTTTTTCCAATCAAGGAAAAAAGTGAAGAAAAACGTTTTCAACTATTTTGATGGAGGTTGGACCAGGATAAACGAGCATTTCCTTTTAATTGGAAAAGTTTGATCCGTAGATAATTTTTATTATTATCAGATTCAAGATTTGAATCTTGGTCCTGACAATTGGGGACAGTAAAGGGGTAGGGAGGGGTGGGAGGTAATTTTTTTAAAAAAATGCTGAGAGATCACTCCATCTTGCACTTTGGTGGGAGGTTTTTTTATTAAAAAAAATGCTGAGCGACCACTCCATTTTTCACTTTTTTTTAAAAAAAAAACCACTGTTACATCTGAGGCGTGATTGGCAATCAGAATAGGACGGCAGAACCATGACCTATTTAAACCAAAGGCGTGCTTTCTTTTTATCCGATAAACAACGCTTTTGTTCTACACTTTGAAACCTTTTTGCGTTTGGAAGAGAAAGTACTGGTCCAGAATATTGAGATTAAAGAGCAAACTAGAACAAATTAACATTATTCATATACAATTTCCAAAACTTAAACTACACATACATTACACTACTTTTTAACATTACTTATATCAGGCCTGACTGGATTCATTAATTTCGGCACAAACTTCCTGTCATAGTTTTCGAAGGACAACAACTGAAGTCATAGGCCTAATATCTTCTTTGGCCATTTCTTCATCAACCATTCTTCCATATAAATCAAACAAATCATCAACGATTGCATCACCAAAATGGTGGGCGATCATTGATTCCTGAATAGCCCTAACAGTCATAGCAACCCTTGTTCCATAGCTTGTAGCGCTACCATCACAAACATCTTTCTCAATTTCAAACATTTCAACCCCTTCCAATTTCAGGGACCCCTCCTTTTTAATCAAATCTTCCAATTCCTCCTTGGATGGCGCATAAAAATGAACATCATATGAATCCAGTTTTTCCTCCTCAACATCTCCCTGTGCATCAAGCAACGCTTTTGATAAATAATTCCACGTTAAAAAGTTCCTAGATTGTGAATGAAAATGCTTAATTGCTCACGAAGTGTCATTACCTTTGTGAACCAAAGAGGCTAAAGATCTGTAGAGAATTTCCCAGAAGAATGAATTTCCTCTATCAATATGATTAGGACCTTCCCTTGCCAACAAAATCAGCACCATCCCACCTCCACTAACGAGTTCCTTTGACCTTGAATGCAAGAACAGTGAGAAATCTTCCTGGAACTGTTTGGAGTATGCTTCGGGCACCTCTGGAGGACTGTTATCAGAAATATATATGCTGCCTTTGTTGATTGATCTGCATGTCTCATCATAAAGACCCTGAGGAACCTAAGGAATATTATACATGACAACTTTGATTAGAAAGTACATGCATGTTAAAGGGACCTAATTTTCTTAACTTTTCACTTTATGCTATTTCAAGAAAATTGACGTGTGTGCTGTTCTCAGGGGAAAATAGGTTTGTATCGGAACTCAACTAATATGACCAGGAGGAAAGGGGATGAGAATCTTGAATCCGTCTAAATTTAACGGACAAAATGCAACCATATTAAGGTAAATCAACCAGATCCAAAATGTTAAGGGAGAAGAAAAAAGTAATTGACTGATGATGTCCCATTAGTGTGTAGAGCGTAGACCGTAATTTAACTATATGTTAGTTGGTACTATATTTTTTCTCAAATGCAGATTCAACTATTGGTTGTCAGAAAATAAAGCAAAAGGTCAACGCGGGAAGAATTAACAAACCTTGGATAGCCAGTGCAAACTGTAGGAGGAATATATGAAGTGCAAGCAGCTATCAGGGAAAAGTCTTCCATAAAATGTTCCAGGATAACCAGCTATGTATATAGACGGAGGCGCCCCCTGATTGCTTCTTCCATTCTTGAGGCCACCATAGAAATCTGGTAAGGCCTGGAATATAGCATTAAAGTCATTGGTGGGAAGATCATTTAGGTACACTCGAAATTCAGGTGCTGGTTGCAAGGTTCTGCGACTGATCTCTTCAATTGCATCCACTATTTCTCTAATGTTTGACAATGTGTTGGGTCCTGAGGAGCAACCCAAGTCAGCTATGCCTAAGCTCTTTGGCTTTGCGGTCAGATAAACTTGTTCGATGGTCTCCAGGGTTATGTATTTCACCTTATCAGAAGCCTTCTTCTGCCATTGAACAAAAAATAAAGGAAATTTCAGCTTTTGTGAAGATAGTAAAATTCCAGCGATTGAAAGAAAAGAAAATTATGGCCGGAAAACACGAACCTGTAGAGAAGAATTTTTGGAATAGCTAGTCTTCCCCACCCCACCTTTCATGCGGAAAATTTTTTCAACGTCCATTTTCATTATGGGAAAATTTGTAAGCTTTATGCTTTACTATTGCCTGGTGGTAAACATCATGGTATCTCCTTTTAAAGATACGATATGTGATAAGGGCACGCTGTTTTCTTTTTTCTTTCTTTTTTCTCTTCCCACTCTTCCAAACATATCCCGAGACTGATCAATAGTCGAGGTGTTCATAGTTTGACTACTAAACAAAAAGATGCTACCGTTAATTATTTAAATAAAAGTAAGCTAGTTTGACCACTGTGCTGCTTGTCAATTTTGCGCCTGGAATTGATCACTCCGTCTAAAAAAATATAAACGAAGTCAATAATGTTCATTTTTGATTGCTTGAGACTGTTCCTCCGCAATTTTGGTGCGAAATGACCAGCTAAATTACCACCGCATCTCCACTACTTCTTGGTCGTGCAATACTTTTTTCTCTCGCGCCCGCCAAGACATTCGTTGAATTGAGACACAATATATCAAGACCTTTTGCTCAAGAATGAAGTTAATTTGTTTATTCATGGCCTTAACGTGTCTCTGCAAATTGTTTATATGTTGTGTTTCCATAGCTTCAGCGGTGGTATAATTTTGGAAGAATGATAGTATACAGTTGGAACTCCAATTTTGCGAATATGAAGTAAAGTAAACACAAATCCTAAAAGATAGGAACTTATGCAGAGTTCAAGTACATTTAGCATCCTACCGCAAACACAAATTCTATGTACAATATTAGGTTCATATCTAGAGCTTAAACGTACTCATCTTTACCTCAGATTTTTACAGGATAGCAGTTAAAAGTTGCACGATAAAACTTCTGGACGGAGGAGTTTTGGATTGAATATCACTGCTCAAAGAGAAAAGTCAAAGCTGCAAGTGGCAATATAACAAATGGCAATGGAGTGCTTGCTCGTATCGACAATCTGACATCCAGGGGGGGTTGGATAGCAAACAAAGATCAGAAAATGGAGGAGAGGGCTTTTTGGTTTCTTGACTTTTAAGGAGGAATCGATGCGTGATGTAAATAAAGTGCGTTTGGGATCAGACAGTTCCAGTACTAGATTGCACGCCCAAGTCACTCATCTAACTTTGTACAGCTTCTCAATCAATCCAATCAGTTTTAACTTTGTCAGAAATTGGAGAATATAATTGCTAACTTCCCCGTCTTCTCGAAAGCACCAGCCTCCGACAAGTGTCAGCAGAGGGACACCAAAGGCCAAACAGAATAAGTCCAGATAAACTGAGAGGGGCATTCTCATTTCCGAACGTAGGCTGGGGGGGACCGTACCACTAGTTTCTTCCAAACATCAATTCTCCATTGGTTGTCAAGATTCAACAATAATGGAGTAGGACGCAAGTCGCTCATTAGAGTAGTAGTAATTCATTAGCTCGCCTCACTACTTTTGGCTGATCCTACCGCGCATAGATTGGTGCAGCTCATACCACAATGTCACACTCAAGCCTAGAGTTTAAAAAAAAAAAAAAAAAAAAAAACTACTCACGCCTAGAGTCCTAGAGTCGGAGTGAAATTTTAGTCACACATTGAAAATTTAACCTTTTATCAATAAATATTTGATAATCAAAATTATAACATCTAAATTCATTAAGCGACGCTGAATTTTCTAAACAAATTTTACTCCAAAAAATAAATGATGAATTATTCACTTATTACCATCTAATGTAAATACTATTTAATAATTCACAAATTTAGTGAAATCACGTTTCAAATTTCAATTTTATCAAATCAACCCTTAATTACATTTCTGCGCGATGAATCATCTAAGTTGGTCCTACACATCATCCGTATTTAATTGCAAGTGCAAAAGTTGGGACTCGTGACATGCAATTAGGACCGCATCTTATACTTTTGCCGGATAACTCAACAGAGTCGCCAATTGACTTATGCTGTTCATCTTTTTGAGTGCTTGAAATGTGCATTACGTCCATTACATCAATGATCATTTCAGACCGCACAAGGAGGACCGCAAGACAAGCGAGTGAGAGTGACCCACAACTGCGGAAGCAGCACATAGTTTTGCTCGGCTTTCTTTCTTTCTTTCTTTCTTTTCCAGACTTTTGCATCTCCCCATGGTAATGCGGTTGGCAATTATTATGTTGTTCTTGTCTACTTAGATGTCGGGGCCTCGACACTGTACCTTTTCTTTACACCACTGTGCATCAAACTTCATGCCTTGGAAATAAGGCCTAGGGCATTGTCAGTCGCATTCGTTTCTAATAATTGTTCTCGATGGACTCAAATTTATTAACAAAGTAAAAATTTAAATTATACAAGATCGGAACGCTTCGAGTAACTCCAATATAACTATCTTAAGTCTACACAAACAGTAATAAATATTACTTTTCTATAGTATAAAAATGTCAAATTATTTACTCTGAATTACTACTTATTAAAATACTCTTACACTAGTATTCAAAAATGGATACACTATGTCTATAATCTTTTCTTCCTCTTTCTCGAATGCCTTTGACCTTCACTCCATTTCCATTAATTGCTCACTACCATTTTCGTCTTGAATTTTTCCACTTCGACTTGTACTTTATTAGTACTATTCTTTTTAAATGGCGTGAACCAATTGAAGTATACAAGCATGGAGGATGGCGTAATCAATAATGCCAAACTTCTGATGGCTTTGGTTAGAGCTAGGGCTGACTGTAGGTTTCACTCTCGTACTGATGATTTCCTCAACACGGGAAAGTTAGGTCTTGATGCGAAATGGACGAGGGGTAGGAACAGTTGCAAGAAGTAATCGTTTCTGAAGGTTCGTAACCAAAATTTAGTCAAAAAAAATGTAACATTCAAATTTCTTCTTGTACATTATTTTTCACATCATGTGTGGGGCTTATAAAAATTTATTCTATAATTATATATTATTGAAAGTAAATTACACTGCATATATACAAAGTTACATTTTGTGCATTTGTACAAAATCGCTCCGAACAGATTTCTGATGACAGTTCGGGCCTCTTGTCCATGCAAAACTGTGCAATCAAAGCAAGACCTAATTCATTGTCACAAGTACATTGATGCTATAATTGCATCCCACTAAAACAACAAATTCGTGTGTTTTTTATTTACTGGACTAGCTTCTTTGTGTTGCTAGGAGCCAAAAGCTCAGTTGATTTTCTAGTTGAAATTTAGCAACACTAAATGTCTAAAGCATTGGCCGTTTTAGGCACAGTCCCCACAACAATTATACGCAAAGTTTGCATATGTTTAACATGTATATGCTACTGCGTGGACTTCTTATGCTAAGCCAATTTTAGAGCCAATAATTTTGTGGTATGGTGACAAGTTATAGTTTGTTCTCCCGCTTTCTCTTTCCTTTTTTTTAAAAAATTTTTTCTAACAGAAAAGGATGGAATTTAAGAAGGAAGGAAAGGAATGAAGGATTTGAACTTGAAATCACTAGATTCTGGAGCCTTAGCCGTATCCATTTTTCCATAGATTAACCACACTTCTTTTGATGCCTTAGGGCTTCTTTCAATTTAAAAATTATTGTTCTCGTGTTAGATAAAGCTTTAGAGATCATGCATGAAAAACTGTGCTTTTCTCAGTTAATTATTTTAGTTAATTATAAATTCTAATTTTAGATAATCATTTTTTTTATATTATCGTTTGCTTTTGAGTAATAATTAACTAAAACTAAAATTTAAAATCTATCACAGAGTAGTAATTTTTGTGACTATTCTCAGTTCTTATAATTTGGGCTGATTTGGATCATTGATCTGAAATTTATTTGATCCTAACCGTTAAATGTTCTTCAATCCAACAAATTTAACTTGGAGTATGTGGAAGATGATGGGCCTCATCAGACACGCAGATGCCCTAAAATAGAAGGTGAAAGGTCAAGCGTAAGGTCCAAAAGTCTCCCCAATTCTGAGGGGGATTGGAAGTTGTTCGGAGCCACAGTGCTCCTATTGTGTGAAATGGGCTTTCGAGAACAACAAACCGCTAGAATATCATTCATGAGCTATTCAATTCAAATTATTTGTAGCTTTCAATCGAATTTCTAGAAATAATGTTAAATTTAGAAAATATCTCATTTATGGTGTTTTATGAGGTTGTTTTCTTCACTTAACATCGCTGCATTTTTCGAATGCGACGACCACAAAACAGAGTATTTTTATTTTGAACTATTTTTAAGTGTCAGAATGACTAAAGATTTTTATTTCTTTTTTTTTTATGCATCTTCACAGTCATTGACCATTTGCCACATCCAAAAGTGGATGCTTCAACCCCAAGGAATTTTTTTCGTGTTAAACCAATGTCAATCGATACAAACGAGAAAATGAATTTAGCCGTTGATCAAACGTTGATATAGCATCTTGATCTTTTGAGACCATCAGCCCGATATTGTTCAATTTTTAGAGGTGGTTATTCTGTTTGTGTGTAATTGGTACGATGTTTTTGCATTTTGAAGTATCTTCCATGTACTTGTTGTTTCCAGATGTTTATGTCTTGCTCAATGTATTTTTATTGTTTTACGATTTGGAGATGATATATCTCCTTGCATGCGGTGACCTATAAACTGAAAAAAAAAAAAAAAAAAAAAAGTTTCGCCGCATTCATGTTTGATACGGCGACCATTTGATGGCAACTAATTTCACAGTCGCCTGTGGAATTGTATGAAAAGAAATTATTTTTTTTCCTCTCCTTTTAGAACAAAAGAAAATTTGGCAATCCAAATAATTTTAATAGCATCTAAGCATGTATATTAAAAGAATAACTTTGGAAACTTTGAACTCCAAATCAACAATGCTTCTCTTTTTTTAATATTACTAACAAAAAAATGTATATTTTCATATAAAAAAATCTAGCTACTAAAAGAAAAACTTAGCCGCATGAACATTTTCAAAGAGAAACTGACAATATCCAATCATTTTTAGACTTTTAAAAATATTTCACATTTTAGGTTTTTAATAACAAATTTCATTTGTTTTTTCCCATTATTAAGCCAAATTAGCAAGATATCTTTCTCAATCTAAAAAAAGTGTAATTATAGAATGAAATTATCTAGGACCATATATATGAAAATATTTTTTATTATTATGTTAGGAATAATAATTTTGAAATATTAATTATCTTGGGTGTTATCAAATATTGGAGTTCACTAATGATTTTAGTAATAAACTGTTGGTTTTTTGGGGCATAAACTAAAAACAACACCTTAGTGTTGCAAAAAGAGTTTATAAGAGACTTGTATTGAAGTTGGAAAATGAGTTTAATTTCTTCATTCATCGACACCCTATTTATAGTGTTTACAAAAAAACAAACCAAAACAATTTCAGCTAACAATTCTCTAGAAAATCTCAACAAAAACTACTTAATAACATGATATTCTACCTAGCAAATCTTAGCTAAAATATTTGTTAACAAACTAATATGATTTTGGTTAACAAATATCCTAACAATAAGACTTATTGTTCTACCAACTAAATTATTCTGATATCAAACTTAATCTGATAAAATTTATAGGAAAAATTGGCACATCTCAACACAAACAAATAAGTTGATAAAAAATGATGTTAGGGGATAAAGCGCAAAACATGCTATAGTCTAAGGTGATTTGTTGTAATTAACTCTTAGGGATATTAATATCTTTTTAACATCATCATTATACAATTTTAAAGATGACTAACGATTTAGGTGACAAAATGAGAAAAAAATAATTATCAAGCAGGAAGTGCAAAAGTGACTATACTTTAGGGGAGTTTTTGTGATTAACCCTTAGCACTATCACCAGCTGCCAAAAGCACCTATATGGGCGTATCTTTGTGTTTATTTGTCTTCCCTGCGAATGTATATGGAGTACTAATTATGACAAAACCCAAAGTATATGAATATGCTTATAGTATACTAATTATGACAAAAAACCAGAGATTAGATAACCGAAAACAAGAGAACTTAGATAACTTGAACACAAGCCACTTTTGGACAAGCCTGTCGTGCATCCACTTTGTCCAAAAAGTGGATGCGGAAACTTTGGAAATGCATTAAATTTTTTTTCCTTTTCGGTCCTTTTTAGCACTTCTAACGCGGCAAAAAGAAATTGAAAGTAAAATACGACGGTTTCACGGTCGCCGCATTTTGAAAATGCAGCAATCGCAAGTGAGGAAAACGATTCCGAAGGACACCATAATTGAGATATTTTTGTGAATTTAACAATATTCGTAGAAATTGCCCTAGCTTTTGTCATCAAAAATAGAAAAAAAAAGATACGTTGGTTGCTTTCAATTGAAATATCAAAATTCTTCAGTAATGTTGGTGGTTAGAGATGGGCATTTAGAATTTTGCTCACTGTCAATTAAATTCTGATAATTAAAACTAAAAAGGATGTAGAGAGGTGGGCACGTAATACACGAATCCTATGTTTGGCATTTGAAAGTGGAAAGGATGTGGAGAGGTGGATACGGAAGAGTGATAAATTTTAAAGTTAATGTGAAAGTGATAAATTTTATTATACCACTTCTAGGGTTAGACACGCATCGCACAAACGGCATATATATTTTTTTAGGGTTATCTCTTAACGCAAAAGTGATAACTTTTATTATACCACTTCTAGAGGTGAACACGCAATGCACAATAGCATTTTTTTAGGATTTCCTTGTAACGCAAATGTGATAAATTTTATTATACCTCTTCTCTTTTAACAGCCATGTTTAGATTTTTTTTTTCCCTATTTTTTCTGAGAACAATTGACAACATCATGTAGCTCATGCTAATTTCTACACCGCAACAAAATGATATTTCGAAAAATCATTCGTCTTATGCAACTTAATCTTATGTGGCACTACTACATTTAGAATCCTTGCTCTAACCAATTTCTCCAAAAAAAAAACACACACACACACACAAAAGCGACATAATGAATACTTCGTAATAGTCCAAAATACTTGTCGATTTTTTTAACCAATATGCTCTCAGAGCAGCAGAAGATCGCTATCCTCAGTACTCCATTTTTTTTTTTAAACGGCATTAAGGTGGTGCTAAGGTAGTATAGTTGAGCACTGTGGTTAGCACTTCAGCTATCATCACTTGCTAAACTCATAAGCAGCGATCTTCGTCTTACCCAAAAAATAATAATAATAATAATAATAATAATAAGCAACGATCTTCGTTGATTGATTCAATCCTAAAACCATAAAATTAACTTAATTATTGAGATCAATAACAAAAGGAAAAGCAGATACCAAAATGGCAAAAAATGAGATGAATGAGGCGGTGCAAGTTTTCTGCGTCGGAACCGCTGATACGAAGCTTGAAGAGCTCCGATTTCTATCCCAATCCGTTCAATCAAATCTCAACAACTTCTCCACTAAGGTACTGCATTATATTCTTCAATTTTCTAATAGAAAATGTTTCAATTTTGTTCTTTTCTATTTTTTAGCCTAATAGTTTTTGCTGCTGATCACTGAGTAGAAAAGAATCTTGAACGCTAATCTGAAGTGGGATTTTGCATGGTTGGTTTGATTAAACGCTGTTATGGAGTAGCTTTTATGGTTGCTGTTCACTCCTCTGCTTGTAATGGTGAAGCTTTAGTTCTATCGTTGCTAGTTCTTGCTAAGGCAGGGGCGGAAGTTTTACATTTATGTTATTCGCAATCAATTTCTTGTGTCAAAATAGTATCCGGTCGGTGCTATGCGCTTCCCATGTTATGCATTGCTGCTTTTTGGACCATTTTGAAATGGTAAATGATGGTACCAAAAGTGCTGATGAGGAAATGTAGGTCTGTAGCATAAGCTTTTATAGTTCTGTTTGTATATCCCTTCTATGATCAGACTCTGCTGAGATTCAGAAAGGGAATTTAGAGAGTGGAAATTGTCAGGATAGGCACACAGCACAAGTGGAGATTAAGTTAATTAAGTGCAACTCGTTGGTGGGTATTTATAGTAGAATCCAAGATCAAATGCACACTTAACCTTAATATCTTAGTATAATTGCAAGGTCCACCACTGTCCTTATGGGTAATATAGGCTAGATGCCCTTTCTTTTACAAACTCGTCCTAATGTTATTAACACATAATCCTGACAAATAAAATTTATAGCTTTTCCGGTTTTATGTCTTGTCTTTGTGGCCATTACGTGTTCTTAGTTACTTCAAGAACCCATAAGTTTCTAAGATGCTAAAACAATTTAACTTTGATTGTCATATTTCCTTAAGTCGATGAAAAAACCGAGGCAAGAAAGATATCGGGATTTTTGGTGGTTTCAGTACAGTTAAATGCATGACAAGTTTCAATGCTGTTTATTTTTCAGCATTGCTTCACACTATAAAAAGTTATGAAGATGTGCAGGTACAAGTTACAGTTGTAGATGTTTCTGCGGGTGAGAAGGAGGTAAAGAGCTGTGGTGACTTCAAGTTTGTATCAAGGGAGGATGTCTTTTCTGCTTCAGGGGAACCAAGCCCAGTCCAGCTTCCTGATGATAGAGGCAAAGCTGTTGCAGTGATTAGTAAAGCACTTGAAAATTTTCTCAGAAAAGCTCATAGGGATCGAGTCCTTGCTGGAGTTGTAGGGCTGGGAGGTAGTGGAGGGACATCTCTGCTATCATCTGCCTTTCGATCTCTTCCCATTGGGATCCCCAAGTTACTTGTATCTACTGTTGCCAGTGGTCAAACGGAACCTTATATTGGAACATCAGATTTATTGTTGTTTCCTTCAGTGGTGGATATTTGTGGCATTAACAATGTGAGCAGGGTTGTGCTATCAAATGCTGGTGCAGCTTTTGCTGGGATGGTCACTGGAAGGCTTGAAAAGTCTAAAGAAACCCGCAATGGCAGTGAAAAATTTACAGTGGGTTTGACAATGTTTGGAGTCACCACACCATGTGTTAACGCTGTCAAGGAAAGACTCCTTAAAGAAGGTTATGAGACCTTGGTTTTTCACGCCACAGGTGTAGGAGGCAGGGCTATGGAAGATCTTGTTAGACAAGGACTTATACAGGTAGCTATGCGTGTTATCTGTACAAGCATTAAAACTCTTACAGATTAACTTGTACAATTTTCTATTTGGAGTATTGGAATTTGGAAGTTGCTATTTCCTGCAGGGTGGATCTATGAAATGGGCAGAAGTGGTAGAGGGAAAGTGTTATTATTTAAAGAGATGAAAATATAAGGTTGAAGGTCGAATATGGGAATTTAAAGAGACTACTTAGGTTGAATTATAATGAAATTAAGTCCTTCAAGAATTAGTTCCTACTCACACTCAGCCTCTTTGTCTAGGATGGGGTGCTTTGACATCAAAACAACTGCAAGACTGTGGAATGATAATAAGTTTAAGATGAAAGATAAAAACTTGAACAGATTAATTGATGATTAGCAACAAATTGTTATTTGTCATTTTTATTTGCTGGATGATTTATCGACACCCAACATTTGTATTGTTGTTGTACATAGGGTGTTTTAGACATCACAACCACTGAAGTTGCAGATTATGTTGTTGGAGGTGTTATGGCATGTGATAGTTCCCGGTTTGATGCCTTAATAGAGAAAAATATACCTTTGGTGCTGAGTGTGGGAGCCTTGGATATGGTTAATTTTGGAGGCCGAGATACCATACCTTCTCAATTTCATCATCGGAAGATTCATGAACACAATCAGCAGGTAAAAAATTTAATTAACTTTGTCTACTTACAGTTTACAAAATTTAATTAACTTTGTCTACTTACAGTTTACCTGGAGTCAGTTACGTTTTAGTACTCAAGTATACATGGTAATGACTACTGTGTCAAATATCTATTTGATCAGATGAAAAGTTCAATGCTCTGAATTCTATGCTTTAGCCTACCACAGGAGTAAATTGATGGAAAAAAAAGAAAAAAAAGCACTTCTGTAGTTGTTCTACTGAGATATTGCTGTAACGGTTATATAGTTCTTTGGTAAGAATGAAACATATTCTTGGCTGGTGTAGAGTCAAAGAAGAGAAAAAATTGATCGTTCTGATTATTAACCTTCAGGATATTGGAAATTTGTTGATAATATTTATGAATTTTCAAGGTTTCTTTGATGCGGACTACAGTGGATGAGAATAAAAAGTTTGCTGAATTTATAGCAGAGAAGTTAAACAAGTCAAACTCAAAACTCTGTATCTGCTTGCCAGAGAAAGGGATATCTGCTTTGGATGCACCTGGTAAGGCCTTTTATGATCCTGAGGTTACTGGAACTCTGATAAAGGAAGTACAGAAGCTGATTCAGACAAATGAAGACCGTCAGGTAACCGCATTGCTTACAAGATAGATTTATGAGTTTTTTTACATTATTCATTTGCCCCATGGAGTTTCCTACTAAAAGATTCTGTTCATCTCTGGAAGATAATATATTTGTCTATTGATAGGTCAAGGTTTTCCCTCATCACATTAATGATATTGAGTTCGCAAACGCCTTGGCTGACTTGTTCATAGAGATCTGTCATAATTCTAAAGATGGTGGTGAGAGTGTTTATGAATCTATGAAAGATATCCAAGAAGATCATCCTGTTTTTGAAGTAAAACCCACAAAAGGAACTATTTCTTACTGCCTGAGCAACTTCCCAAATGCAAAACCAGGTTTTTTTTTCCCCTCAATGTTATTTTTCTGAGCTTCTTCTGTATATGTCTTAGGTTGTGTTGTATCGTGAAACTGGTTAGGCTGATTTTCATTTAAGAATGTCTCGTAACTCGTCTAAACGGACATAGTAGTCTTCATGGTCATTTCATGGAAAAACCTGTTTAGAGGAAGCACAAATTTACTTTCTTTTCTTCATTACTAGCATGTTTACTAGGTTCCTGATTCGCATGCTATTAGCTATTAAGAGCTTGTTGAAGATGTTTGGTGACTGATAGTTTCCAGTCCTTGGGTCAACCTGTCAATTACCTCCGTGCATCTGTCAATCTTACTTTGTCACAAGTCTAGTTGAATACTGCTTGTTATTTGAAAGAAGTGTTTGACACAGATTTGCCTCGATGCTTAAGGCAGCATGTGGTTTATGAGACAACCATAAGTTTCTGAATTTGTGCTTTGCAGAATTCTGCTTGAATGAATAGTCCATGGGAGGTTTTTGGCATTTCTATTTTATCTTCTTACATGGGGAGGGGGCTAGGGGAAATGGTGGAAGTAATCAATTCATTGCTGTAACTGCCTTTATTCTTGTGCATTGAGGCTTACTGTTGCAGATGTAATGTGCTCTAGGAGCTTAGTAGTTTCTTCAAATTCACCAATATATGCAGGAGGAGGGATTATGTTTATTTCTAATATCTAGCTGAAGTCCTAATGAAAATTTTATTCCTTTCAACAGAAACTTTGCAGAGAACGCATGCCGTGATACAGAATTTGAAAGATCAAATAAGGATGGGTAAACCCATTATTGGGGCTGGTGCAGGGACAGGGATATCAGCAAAATTTGAAGAAGCGGGTGGCGTGGATCTAATAGTTTTATACAACTCAGGGCGCTTTCGGATGGCAGGAAGGGGCTCCTTGGCAGGATTGTTGCCTTTTGCTGATGCAAATGCAGTAGTAGTTGAGATGGCCAATGAAGTGTTGCCTGTAAGAATTTTTTTCTTCCAGACGGAAAAGAGTTTATGGGGTGAAAGAAGAGTATATGTACATGTTAAATCTGGCAAATACTCTAGTAATATGCTCGAATTTTTTCAGTACTGCACCTTCATGGTTTAATTCCTTTTGTAACTATAGTAGGATGCCTCCATTGTATATGGGGTAAGCATTACCATTGATCACCTTGTGCTGCTCGATTTATACTCATGTTGAACGTCCAGGTAGTTAAGAAGGTTCCTGTTCTGGCTGGTATCTGTGCAACTGATCCATTTCGCCGCATTGACTATTTCCTGAAGCAGTTGGAGTCCATAGGTTTCTGTGGAGTGCAAAATTTTCCTACTGTTGGGCTTTTTGATGGTAATTTTAGACAAAATCTAGAAGAGACTGGAATGGGATATGGGTATGTCTTAATTTAGTGACATACATGTGGGCTTTTTTCTAACATTCTTTGCAATCATAAATGGAATGAACAATCACCATATTTGTTATACAGATTGGAGGTTGAAATGGTTGCGAAAGCTCATGAAATGGGCCTCTTAACAACCCCTTATGCCTTCAACATAGAAGAAGCAGTGGCAATGGCAAAAGCTGGTGCTGACGTTGTAGTGGCTCATATGGGGCTCACAACCTCAGGATCAATTGGTGCAAAAACGGCTCTCTCATTGGATGAAAGTGTTGTTCGTGTTCAAGCTATTGCTGAGGCTGTTCATTCTGTCAATAGTGATGTTATTGTGCTCTGCCATGGAGGTACCATCTGAGAAACCTTTGCTTGCTACAAATGTTTTCAACCAATAATGTACTGAACCCAAAAGTTCAAACAATGGTGGGATATTTTCTATAACAACATTTTACCAATTCAGAATGAGATATGTTGCTTGAACTGGAAAGCAACAATAATAACTACTAACTCTAACAGCTTGTATAGCTAATTTGTCATTTGGGTCATTGGATCAAACTGGTTAGTCCACCTGTATTGGGTTTCTGTGTTTGGTCAGGAGGTCATTCTAGAATATGACGCGTTGCTAGACGGATGACTGCCACCATAAAAGGACCAAATAGAGACATCATCACTTGAAGGCAGAGTCTATTATTATTTTGAAGCTTGAATTTTTAACGTGTTTGCTAGGTACATTTGGTATATTTTTCTGGAATCTGCTTAGCCGTCTGTTCAGATTGCTGTGTTTAGTTGGACTTGGCTTCCACAAACTATTGTCATGTCTCATAGATGTCACTTCTTTAAAACTAAATTTCAAGAAGCTATTGTTAGATATGTTTCATGGTATCAGCATAGGAAAGAAAAAACAGTACATTATTCTTAAGTGTTGAATGAATTCACTTCGTTTTCACATTTATTGACTGCTGTGCAACTTTCAGGTCCTATATCCAGCCCTGAAGAAGCCAAATATGTACTAAAGAATACAAAAGGCGTTCATGGATTCTATGGGGCATCAAGTTTGGAAAGGCTACCAGTAGAGCAAGCTATAACAGCCACCGTACAGGAGTACAAATCAATTTCTATGAAGTAAACATGACATTCTTGGATGCCTTTGGGAGCTAGATCCTTTTTGTGTGTTTGTTAACTTTTCGATTCGTTATCATCTTTTTCTGACATGTACTTTGTTAAAAAAAAAAAGATATATAAATATTCAAAGATTTCAGATCAACATTACGCACTTATGGATGAGAATAAAATTTGAAATGACATTATTGTCATTCAGAAGATTTAGCTCTTTCTCTTATAATGGCCAAATATGGGTAGTATTCCTTTTGTGTATGACTGAAATACTTGAAATTCATGGTTTATGTATGACGATGGATCACATAAATGATGACTGGATGACATCATTTCTTTTTGTTGCCTCTACTAATTTCCTGTGAAATTTAGAATCTTCTTTTTCTGGGAATTTGAAACATAAGAACTGGATTACAACAAGAAATTGATGATACTTGGTACATAGTCTTAAACCATGCATCTACATTAATCACCGTAGTGCACAAGTCATTTAGTTGTGTTCATTCTTCAGAGCCGTTAAGGTTATTGGACATCCACTTCTCAATCTTGGTATGTGTGCTTTTCCTTCTAGATGAGGGTCTAGGTCATCAACAGTCCACCTGTGCAATGAAAGATGGAAACTCATTCAAACTAGGAAACTGTATCCCGTTAAAAAGAGGAACAGAAGTCAGAGAAGCTAAAGGCTAGTAGCTCACATGTATCCAGTAGTTAGTTGGTGTAAAAAAACCAACATTGTAAGTTTTGCCATATTGATTCCCAAGCATGTCCTTGGTCCTGACCCGAATGGTATGTAACTGTATGGCTTTTGCATTTCCTAATGATATGAAATACATGATGAATTTATAATGTTCCTTTTTGGAAAGTGAGGATGATTAAATGAAGAATGAGCAGGAAACTTGTTACATCAAATCTTGAAGGGTTGAAGAGCATAGGATCCTTGTGTATTTCTGGGTCTTGATGTATACAGGTTGCATCAACATTGACATGCCATCCTTTCTTTATCTCGAAACCTGCATCATGACATGGATAAGTATGCTTGTTGATTTATTTAATAAATACAATCAGGTTTTTTTGTTAATCTGGAGATTGAATATGCTAGGCTTATAATATTAGAATTTTGGGTTTGAACCTTTTTAGAAGAAAAGGTTTTTATGCATAGGTAACTAGTAAAGCGTGAGGCAAGTTTTCTTTTGCCCTTGTTCCTTTTATTTAAGGCTTAACTTACCTTCAATTGTGCAGTTATCTAGTGCCACTCGAGGAAACCATAGGAGGACGTTTGACATTCTCAATGTCTCTTTGACAACCTAGAAACATAAAAATCAACCTTGATAAGCATAGAAATATATATAATTGGGGGTGGACAAGGGACTGTAGTTTCAATAAGGAAATTCATTGAACTTCTTTCTCCGAGTTCCTCTAACCTTTGAGGCATATGACATGTTGTTCAGATCTTCGAGGGTCAGGAGGGCTCCATTTGGCTTGTTTCTGAGTATGGACAATTGTTCTTCCTGTAAATCCATCAAAAGAGAAAGAATCATAGTATGTCTGCAATGATCTTCAACGAAAGGATGTAACATATATATATATATAAAACAAAAGCACACCCAAGCACAGAGATATTGATTTTGTTTGGATAGGAGGTTATTTGAAATATTTATTTGGATAATTACTGTAGCACTTTTTGTGATATGATGTATGTAAGATAAAAAGGTGGTTGGAAATTGTGTTTATGATGTAAGTAGAAAAAAATTTGAAATTTTGTTTGCAAATCTTTCTATCCAAACAAGCTCATTGTTTTCTGCTAGTTTTCCTCTTCCTCGAGGTTTTTGGATTCTTTTCTGTTTCCTTTCCCAGAGTGTTTCAGGTGCTCGCCAGGGGGAGGGGGGAAGCAATGGTTAACAGGAGTTTAGTAGCAGAATGGTGGGAGGGAGTTTAGAGAGAGAGAGAGAGGGAGTTTGCATTTTAAAATGCAGGCATTATTTCTCACCCTGAGCCTATCCTGAACTCCTTGATGTTCATCTAAGAACTTGACACTCCACATCATTGCAGCAGCTGTAGTGGTTTGTCCAGCAATTATCAATGTCAATAGGTTATCCATGATCTCTTCATCGCTGAGTTTTTCATTATCTGGATATTGATCTCTTTGCAGCATGGACTGTAGGAAGTCTTCAGGATGTTGACTTCCTGTCCTTCGACAGGCAATCATTCCTTTGAACGTTTCCATGAGTCGACTTCGTGCCTGTGTATATGCTTGTTCAGTTTTAATGACTTAAAAAGTTTGAAATGAACGAGCATACTTCTTTCATGTTTCAAGATATCTTTTCCCGCACTTTTGCTTGTGTTTCTGGAAAGGATTTTACTACAATTTGCTCTGTCTTGTAGCTGTCTTAATAAGCCAAATTTTTTAGGTCACATTGCTCCTAAAACATCACCAAGCAGATTTTCTTGTTGGTCATTTGGTGATTATTGGTATGACCTATAGATTCTATATTGCAGAATAGAAGCTTACTTTGATGCCTTTGTAGTATCGAGTGCCAGGGGTCATGACAGGGAAGGATAACATGGCATCAGAAACTGCAGTGCAGTCTCTTTTCAATTTGTTCGAGTAAGGAAGCATCTGTGACGCTCATCAACATGTCACACATTGCATCAAATGTCATCTGCATCAAATCTATTGAGGTTAGCCTTTGACATTGAAAACCAATACTTCTTCATTTCTTGAATTTCTAAAAAAGTTTCTTGGGCTGCCTTTTGGCTTGGTTGTTAACATATTGAGTTGGCTTGGTCAAATGTCCCGTGTATATAAGTCCTTAAACCAAAGTTTCCTCATAATAAGAAAAAGATTTCTCAAAGAAAGTTGGTCGAGCCTGCCATTTGTTTTAAACATTTGTTTTAATACCAATTAGAACAGTGTCTATGCAACAGATAATGGAAATGGAATTCAGTAATACCTTCATATTGAAGTCAAGCACCACAAAACTTTGTCCGTCCCTTTCTAATTTCTCCAATCTTTTACTCAGCATGCAGTCAATTTTCTGAACAAACTTGGATAAAGAATTCATAGAGAAAGGTTCAGACAGAAGACGCCTGATTCTTCTGTGGACTTTCATGAGAAACACATAGCAAGCTATTCTTTCCTACTGCATCTGCCATTGATTTCACATATCCCTTGTTGAACAGTGCAAAATCATTGGCAAAGATTGTCTTGGCACCGTCAACACTTGGAACATACACATGGATCTTGCCAAATATCCTTGTTTTGAACCATTTCCCATACCTAATTTTATCAGTCACTCAATCAGTACATATTTCATGAAGCTACTTAGCTTCTGCAGTAATTTTACCTTAATCAGAGAGTTGGTGGTAATAGATATCTCTACTGTTTTCTTTTTTTTCATTTTTATTTTTTACTGTTTCTGCTCTTTCTTCTTCTCCTCCTCCTCCTATTCTTTTTTCTTCTGGGTTGGCATTATACTACAATTTTCAACTGCCTTTTTACATGATATATGACATGGAAATTGGTCTTACTGCAAATGAGAGGACTATATAGGTTTGAGAAGAAAGGCAAAACATATGTACTTCATCTTAGTCAGAAATTGAAAAAGTTCAGGTATTTTGTAACTTGACACTGTATAAGATCTTGGATAAAACAGTAAACTAACTCCTAGCTTTGCATCTGTTGGAAACTACACTGCACATAAAGGAGTTAAATTGAAGAGTCACAAGGATGGCTTTCCCTATATCCATCAAAGATGTATATTCTATTCTCAAAAGGAGGAGGATAACTTACCACGATCGTCGGAGTCTAACAAACTCATAGCAGCCTTTGTTGCTATTGTTAGCTGAGAGGAATGAAAGAGTCTCCCCGAGGAAGGGGATTCCCAGGCTGCCAGGGATGCCACTTTTTCCCACCTTTAGTTCCCTTAGAAAGGAGAACTGTCACTCCTATGGCGAGCACTGATGCTAGGAGAATATAATGGTAGTTGCCAAGTAGAAGGACGAGATACTCAACAGACATCTTGAGTTAATTTAGAGGAAACTGATGACAGTCGGGAGTATGATTATGAACTGTTGGAACATAAATTATCACCTGGCATCAAAGGTCTAGTAGTCTGAGATGAACGAGAAATGTGAATTAAATAGGGATGTTTGGAAGCATCTTTAGCGTATGCCGGTTATAGGCACTCCTCCAAGATTCATGCTAGTAAAAGACAATATTCTACGTGCCTCCGTCTTTGTCCGTACTTCCTGAGACATTGTAATTTGACCCTCGACTTTGTCATATCCTTGTTAAATAACTGGATTGCCGAACCAGGGTAGTGTTTGCCAGGACGAGAAGTTTATCCGAACATTTTTAATCACACAAATGGTGACTAGCATGTTCGGAAACTCTTTTCTTTGATGATTCTTGGGTACCACATTACATCATGCTGCTTCTTTATTGATACTAAACAATTGCGAAATCATTTTATCTCTAGTCACGTTTATAAACTCTTGCGGCCTATTGTTTACCAGGACTGAGAGGAATGAAAAATATATGATACATAGTTATATATAACGTAAATGTTACAAATTGCAATTCCGGACATTGATGTGGATTGTGGACAAGAAATCAGGAATCAGGCCAAATTTTTGGTTCATTATGAGGTGTCTGCCGCTGAAGGTGTTCGTTGAATGCACTCTATTGCTTGTTCCGCTAGTATTTCTCGTTAACTGATATGCTACGATCCCCGGGATTGGTTTATCGATCTCATGTCTGGTGAGAAGCGACAATTAGCCATTGGAAGAAATTGGTCAAATCAAGATGAGATTTCAGCATGTCCCTCAGGCCTAGGAAGACATGCATGCAGTAGTATGTGCTTTAATCTGCATTCTCCTGTTCACTCCTTATCCCAACCTTGTTTACGAGGAATTGAACCATAGTCTGCGAGGCGGAGGCAGGAGTTCAACTTCCTGACCACTAGTCCCCGCGACGACATGATTCTGTAGTCAATGTAGAGAGAGTTCATCTCCAGGTATGATGGTGGTTACTACTATCTGTCAAATAATAAGGGATGGTAGTTATTGTCCCGAGGCGTTCCGTAAAAAGATTCGATTCAGGCCTAGTGCCGACTTGCCAAGGATTATAAGATGGTATCGTTGAATTAACAATGACTACTACATTTGTGAAATGATGACTTGGAGAAGAGCTCTGATATGATGTACAAGTGGAAGACGACTATGTCTCGAGCATGTCGCTATTAATTTTTGTCCCATAGCCACTCCTCAGATTCGATCTACACCAAAATCCAAAAATAAGTTTTTGACAAAAAAAAATCCAAAAATAAGTGAAATCTTTCCTTTTCAGAGTAGATAAACTGCTACAAATATAAGATTTCCTTTGTTTGTGCAGTATAGACTGCAAGGCCTCTCTGCCAGGGGAAAAAAGAAATATTGGTTTTGCTAATCTGGATGCATTACATTCCATGCACCTTATATTGATATTAGATGAATGATTCAAAAGTTTAAATGTAATAGAAGTTCATCTAGCTTAATGTTACCAGATATATATATATATAGTATAGTCGGACAATGCTATAGTGGCTACAGTTATGGTAACGATATTAGGGTGACCTGCTATTGCAGGTTTTTATTAACTTCAACGACACATCAAGTTTTTTAGCGTCTTTTAAACATTGTATTAAAATAATTAATATTAACATTAGTAAGTTTTTAATTAAAATTAGTAAGTATATGTCTGAAATAGTCAGTTTTAGTCAAAAATGAAAATTTACACTTTTGAGTAATGTAATTTACTTATAATTTGACAAAAGTTATTTTTGTTTAAATTAAATTTACTAATAATAAAAGTAAAAATTTTGCATCTTTAAGTAAAAGATCACCTATTTCCTGAAACGTTTTCGGGTATCGCCTGTCTCTTTAAAGTCACCTGCCTTCTTCTTATTTACTTCTCAATTCTCACAATACGATTGAATTCCCAGGCAAAAGTTTTCACTTTGGTCCACACTTTCTCTTAGTTACGATTGAATAAATTTTCTCACTCCAAAATTTTCATCTTTAGTCCACACTTTCCCTTTCTCCTTCCTCATCAATCGGTTGGTTTTGGGTGCTGCCATATGCAGACACAACAAAAGGGTTAGCGACGGTGGTAGCTAGCCAAAGAGCAAATGAAAAATAGCAGTGATGCGGTTAGACCATCATGTTCTCTTGAAATTGTTTGATTATATTGCTGTAATTTATTTATCTTTCATTTGTTTTGTTTGTCAAGGTTTTCTTGCAAAATCAGGGTTGAGATTTTGAAGATTTTATTGCAATATTGGGGCTGGAAATGTCCGTTGAAACATGTAGGAAATGGTTGTAGCTTTGATTGTCTACGGGTAAAGTAAGCTTAATAGCCATATGAAACATCTAGGAAATGACTTGAGACCCTTTATGTGAAAGTGTGTAGGCGTTTAAATTAAATGTGATTAATTTAGGAATGCATATAAGATGTTTGGTGAAATGTCAAAGAGAAATTTGTGTGTTATGATTGATGCTCTATGCGGGTGAGAAAATGAAATGTTGCCAAATGGTCTTGAGACCCTTTCTTTCCATTTGCTTTTTAATAGTGAAAATTTCTTTTGATTATATTGGTAAAAAAAAATAACATATTTTACAAATTATTCTAATTTATTTAGAAAATGTTATTAATTTCATCAGAAATTATATAATGTAAAAATGGTTTAATAATTTTTTACTAAACATAAATATTGCATACAAAAGGAAAAGATATTTGATTTGATTTTATTTTGATTAGAAAAACTTGTGGTAGTAATAACGAAAACAATCACATTGATGCAAATTTCGAATCAACAATTAACGTACACTTGATTACGATAATTTTTTAGCCAATCAGACTAATATATGCCATAAAGTAGTAAGATTTAATCATTTATGAATTGACAATTTTAGCAGTTTATATACCATTCACTTATAAAAATTATAATTATTATAAAATGACATTTTATAATAACTTACATACTATTTGCCAATTAAAAATAAGTTTGATAAAAAAATATGCATACAAATCCATAATGTAAATGATACAAAATATATTTGAAAGTCACAAAACTTAATATATGGGTAAATTTACATATAATTTTCAAAGATTATACTACATTGACTTTTATAATTGTGACCCAGAAAATAAATTTATTAAAATGTTACCATTTTATTAAATTCATAAGTATTAATATATGGAAATTGTGATGTATAGATAAGTGCTACTCTATATATAATTCGAAATATTTGTTGTTATTGTCATTCAAACTTTCTAACTTTTTCACAAATTCAAAAATAATTCAGAATTTGTAACATGGCAAATTATTCTTACATATTTTATAAGGTCATGTGAAAGAAATAGTCTTCATCTTCATAGTATATTTAAAAGATTAATTTTTCCTACACTGACAGTGTATACACTATCAACGTTGGATCAATGACAACTATGCAAAATTTAAATTTGAAATTCAACTTTTACACACATGTCATGAATCAAATGGTGATAGTGTATACGCTGTCAGTGTATATAAGATTTACTCTTATTTAAAATGCTTAAAACACGTAACATTTATGAATGATACATACAATCGTGTATTATACATTTATGTTACAAGCGATTACTAACTATAATACTAAATTTCAATCATTAATAAAAAATCTTAACATTATTTTAAATAAACTTCCTAATACTTGTTTCATATAAGTTTTTTTTAAGTAAAATAGTAAATTTATGCCATAAACTAGTAAGTTTTGACGATTAACCAAATTTACTATTCTATTAACAAGATTTATTATTAATCTATAAAAACTTACTATTACTTGAACTAAACTTACTTTCCAAAAAGTAAGTTTCGAATATAGAGTAGTAATTTATTTAAAAAAAACAAGTAACTTTCATATTTATTTTGATTTGCTTTTTGAGGCATAAAAGTTATTAATTTATCGGATTAACTTACTATTTTTAATGTGAAACTTATTAACCAAATTTTTAGGTATTATCTTATTTAGGTGTCCGGTCCAACAGGTAATCAAATGGTCACTAAAAATGTTTTTACTTGTCATATAAAATAAAAACACTTTCATTACCATAACCTGTGTTCTTAAACTCTGATCGGACCGGCCAGTTCAATCAGTTGGATCGAAAATCGGATAGATGTCTGGTCCGAGTTGATTTAAAGAATCGGATGGAAAAGACTCAGTGAAACTCGATCAAAATTCGAGTCTAACCAGGAAAACCGGAAACCAAGATTAAAAAACCCGATTTTGTCTTTTCAAAAATTCTGCATCGTTTCCCCAAAAAAAATTACAAACTTTCTTCACCTAGATTTTCAAGCCACCCTTCAGATCTGGTACGGAAGAAGGGATGATAGTGAAGTTGTTACCATTTACAGAATTCATTAGCACCAAAAACAAAATTAAAATAAAGAAGGAAACTCATAGATCTAAAAATCTAAAACGAAACTAAGAGAAAAAAAACAAAACAAGAGCAAAGGGATGGAAGAAAAAGCAAGAAAGGGTAAAAAAGTTTTTATGGTTTTGTTGGATTAAACAATGAAAAGAAAGTCAAAAATTAGGAAAATAAAATTGCAAGTTAGAAATATGGAGATCTGGGTGGGTAGCTGTGGTGTTGTCACATGCGGTGGAGATGGAGGTCGGGGCAAAAGTTTAGGAAGAAGAAAGTATCAATGCAAAGAATGTGACGGCTGATAACGAAGTCCACAAATAGGATTTAGGAACAAATACCTAAAGTTTCATGGTATTTCATATTTTCCCTAGAATGTTTTAAATAATTATAATTGTTACCCTAATATTGTCAAATATTTTTTATAGCCTTAAATTTTGATATATATTCTCAAATAAGTCCTAAGGATTTTGTTATGGAGTCATTAACTTGCATTTAAATTTTAGAAATGTTAAATTGGAGTTAAATTTTGGTCTGTTGAATTTTAAGAAATAGGAGAAATGAAAAAATGAACAAGCAAAAGGGATAATTTCTTTTTCTAGTAACATGTATATTAGATAAATTCCTTAACCTATTTATTTATATGTATAATTAATATATTTATGACATCATGATGATGTCATCCGAGTTTTTAAACCGATTCAATCGATCTGACTCTTTGATCCTTGACTCCTGAGTTCGGCCGGTTCACCTTTCGGTTCGAGTTTAAAACACAAACCATAATGATCGTTATTTTAGACTTTTTCCCGTCGCATTACCAAATATATATATATATATATATATATAGTCTATCTGCTTATGAAAACGCCACCAAAGTTACTCAAAATTACTAGATAATCGGTCCATGGACATTGTAGCAACTCCAACTCACACTTTTAGTATAGTAAGGATATATATATATATATATAATTAAAAGAAGAAGAAGAAGAAGTGCCTGTAGTTGTAGTATTAAGACAACAAACCTGGCTAAAACCGTGAAAATCTGAGGATTCCGCTAGTTAGTTCAGTCATCGGCACTGGGAAAATATGAACATTCGTATATTAAGGGGAATGGTTACTCCCCGGAATGATTTTGCAGTTCCTACTATAACAACTGACCTTCTGCCAAGAAATTAACATGGTATGTAGATAGTATTGCCTTCTATTAGAGCGTTTCAAAATATGGAACCCGCTTTGCCGATAGAAGAATTGAAAGAAAAAGACCATAAAGGACATGGAAAATTAACAAACAGCAGAATTTGAAGAGAAAAATTTTCACGTTTTCTGAAATCTTTGTAGTATTTGTTGAGATAGTAAAAGTTGTATTATGAAATATGAACAAGTGAAGTGCTCCAAAAAATTTCCTTTATTCCATATATGGTTGTTCTTTTGCTGCTCGTTCACTATAAGATAACCATCAATATTTTGGATAGTAAATTATTTGAGATAATTTTAAAAAAAAAATACTATAACGCCGTTTTAATATAATATATGTAAAATAAAAATATGATTGAAAAATGTATTAATGATACAAATAAACAAAAAATTGTAAATAAACTAGTACAATCCAAGCAAACTTATATGTCTTCAAAAGTAGGGATGTCCATATTATATATACCACTCCTTTAGTCGCGATAGGAAAAATGTATGAAAAGAATATCCACAAAAAATGTAAAAAAAAAAAAATCTTCAGAAGATGGCAATCCAACAACGTATTTTGGATGGAGTACTACAACAAGTCTACAATACTGTATGCTTTTCTCTGAAACTGGTTTCTTCGTTTTAGTCATGTTGGAGCCGTGGGTCGCAAGGGTTATCAACTTTGCATTTTTCAAAACTGGAAGAAGAAAGTTGACGATTTGTAGCAGTTCCTGTGTTTGATATCAAGGAGAGCACAGGGTACGCCGCCGCACCATGACCAGAGCTTTTCTTTTTTTTCTTGGGCCTTCCATTAAGATTCTACAGTTTGGATCCTTTCTTCTTTTTTTTTTTCAGGCATATTAAAATTTGGACAGTAAAAACAACATCCGTGCCAATTAATTTGTCAACTGGTGCCTAATATTCCAGGTCGCTCCTCAATTTAATTGCAAATTGACGAACCGACGTACAAAATGGTTGATGCTCTCTGGAGACACAAGTCAACTTAGCATAGACATATTTAATCAAATCCAAGCCCAAAAGGCGTAGTATAATAAAAAAAAAAAATTAAACAAAGATGTAATATGATACTTCGACTTGGTGTTCAGGATTAAAATCAATTCCACCATGGTCAAGCTGCCAGGTCCATCTATTGCATTGCGAGGAAACCCTCTCTGTTTGAAAGATGGTTTCAAAGTCAACGCTGGTTTCCACAGGCCAAACGAGACTTCCATGGCACCTTTCCTAGCTCTAGATGTTCAAACTTGACCTGCTACAAATACCCCTTCCCTCGGCACTTTTTTTTGTACACCTACAACCACTACCAATTTTCAATCGACTTTCTTCAATCCCAATTTCTCTGAAACATAAGAAATCTCCAATTTCAAAAAACCCTTTTTCAGATCCTAAGTTACTTCCCATTCCATTCCAAGAAAATGTCAGAATCATCCAGCTCCAATTTGGCCATGGCCAAGACCATTTTGTCCACAGTTGGCTCAGTTGCAGCTACAGCAATGGTGGTCCGTTCAGTAGTCCGAGAATTTGTCCCAGCTGAGATGGAAGACTACCTCTTTCTGGCCTTAGGAGGCTCTTTGACCGATTCTCAAATCAACTGACAATGGTGATTGATGAATTTGATGGGCTGGTCAACAATGAAATCTACGAGGCAGCTGAGGTCTACCTAGGCCCGAAAGTAACCCCAACAACCCGAAGACTCAAAATCAGCAAGCCCGAAAAGCAGAAGAACTTCAACATTGCCATGGAGAAAGGTGAGGAGCTCACAGATATCTTTCACGGGATCAAATTTAAGTGGGTTTGGATCGTTAACAAAGTTGAAACAAGAAATTTTTATAATCCCAGAGACATGAATTCCACTCTGAGGTCAGAGGTAAGGTCGTTTGAGCTGACATTTCACAAGAAAAATCAAGACTTTGTGATCAATACATACTTGCCTTATATAGTAAGTGAAGCAGAGTCGAGGAAACACGAGAAGAAAACTATCAAGCTTTTTACGGTGGATCCTGAACAGATGTATGACATGAACAATGCATGGCTGTCTGTGACTCTTGATCATCCTTCTACTTTCGATACATTGGCTATGGATTCAGAGGTGAAAGATATGGTCTTGAAGGATCTCGAGAGGTTTGTGAAGAGAAGGGAATTTTATAGGAAAGTTGGCAAGGCTTGGAAAAGAGGGTACTTGTTGTATGGTCCTCCAGGGACTGGAAAATCTAGCTTGATTGCTGCCATTGCCAATTTCTTGAACTTTGATATTTATGATTTGGAGTTGACTGATATCAGGAGGAATACTGATTTGAGGAAATTGTTGGTGGCCACTGCTAATAAGTCTATATTGGTGGTGGAGGACATTGATTGCACTATTGAGTTTAAGGACAGGTTGAGCAATAAAGCTGCTGCTGCATCTTCAGAACCTGAATTTCGCGAGGAAGAAAACAAGGTACAATCTCCTTTTGCTTCCTTATAATTTTTCAGTTCACTTTCAGAAAAAAAAAAAAAAAATTTCCCGTTTTCCTGGTGATGTGCAAATTATGGTCTTGTTAACTTTGGATTAAAACGGTTTCCGGATTCAAGTTTAGATTTTTATCACCAGCTTGCAATCGTGTAGACTACATGGCACTCTATCTCCATGACCAATACCGTTGTGGAAAAACAAACAGTGTGGTAATTGGTAAACTGTGATAACTGCCTTTTTCCACTGGTCCACATAATCTGCTTCAGAAAAAGAGATGACAAATACATTTTGGTGACTCGATGGCTTGAGGCAATAGCTTTTTATATTATAAAGTCTACTGGCTTAGTGAGTTGGCAAAAAATGGGCATCAAGAAAATGATATGGAAGAGATTTTGCTAGTAAATTTTTGCTTTTTATTAACGTATCTGCTGTCAGTTCGTGGATGGCTGATAGATAGTCCTTTCCCTGGTCTAAAAGTTCGATTTGAATTTGCTGCATTGTTTTGTTTTATAGGTGACACTGTCTGGTTTCCTCAATTTTATTGATGGTTTATGGTCAAGTTGTGGTGACGAGAGGATCATAATTTTCACTACAAATCACAAAGAAAAGTTGGACCCTGCTTTATTGCGGCCTGGTAGAATGGATGTTCACATTCACATGTCCTATTGCACCCCTTCTGGATTCAGAATTTTGGCTGCAAATTACCTTGAGATTAAAGACCACTGCCTATTTAAAGAAATTGAGGAATTGATTGCAGCCACAGAGGTTACACCAAGCAGAAGTTGCAGAGCAGTTGTTGAAGAATGATGAGGCTGATGTTATACTTGAAGGGTTGATTGATTTTCTCCATGTGAAGAGAAAAGAAAAAGAAGAAGCCGAGACTAAGAAAGTTGAAGTAGAGCCAAAAGAGGAGGAGAGAAATGTACAGGAGGAAGGTGAGAAAGAACAGAAAGATGGCACAAAACAAGAAAGCTGAAGTTAACATGTTTTGGCTGGCTTACATGATTCAAAAACTTGCCAAGCATAGAGCCATAGACTGTTCAGATACAGATTTCCATAATCAGTACATTTTGTCAAAAGATCTTAAATTATTCGGATTACTTTTATTAACTACCGATGGAAAATCTTGTTCGTCCAATGTGTACAATTTAACTAGTCAGGTTTTAAAGGAATGCAAACTTAGGACTGGTCTTGCTTTGCAGATTTGGCCAACTATGAGATTGAAAGAAAATTAGTTCTAGCGAGAAACTAAGTACTATAATTTGGGTTTATATGAACTAAATTTTGCTAATGGCTTTGGCGCCTATTTGGTTCCATTTCACTTATCTCAAGTCTGCAGGAAATTTGGTTCCTTATTACATTTTTGGTATGCCATTATAACCTGTTAAAACCAATTTACCCGAACCGTGCCGAACAAAATACCTTCATTTGTGAAACTAATTTTCAGCTTTTTTGCCGTCTTGTTTAGGAATAGAGGTTTCTTCACCTAAGAATTGTTCTTCGGTTCCATCAGCTTATGAATGGAGATTGCTTTTTCTTTTTTTTATGAGTTCAAGAGGAGATTGCCTTTCTTTTCGTGAACTGATTCATGGCAGCATGAATCAAAAGTTATTAAAAAAAAATAAAACGAAAGCTCAAACCTCAATCATAGTGTTGGTGCTTTAGGCATTCAGCATGCTACATGTAAGGGGGAGAAAAAGGAAAGGATCCAAAATTAAGGGAGAAAAATTGAGTGTAAAGGGCAAATGTAAAACTAGGCCAATTAAAGGAGCAAATGATAAGGTTGGGTGCACTAATGAGTGTTGGGCTGGGCAGTTGTTATAAAAAATGCAATAATTTATTAAGTGGATCATTATAATCGATCAAACTAAATAGTGGATCTACCTTCATTAAGATAGAATAGTTTAGGTGTCAGTTAAAGTTTTAGAAAGTATAGTTAATTAAGAAAAATATATAAATGTAAGCATGGGAGAACAAAGTTGTGCTTTTCAGTTGGGCCGATGTCTGGCTTGGCAAAGCCCAGATACTGAGGTCCAATTAACCCGACGGAAAGTCTGAAAAGGGTAAAGTTGCAATTTCATGTCATTTTACGAGAGCAAAATAGTCAGCTTGCTACAAGCTGACTTAAATTGGATACTGATTTGATCTTCGACTACTCGACGAAGAAGAATTCGCAATTTATTATTATTATTTTTTCAAAAATTGTGGACACTTTTTTCCCGTCTTCTTCAATTCGGGAAATCTTCTCCAAAGCCCTAGCTTGAGCTCTCCTTCTCTACCCCCTAATTAAATCAAGATGACGAAAGAACAAGCTAATTGGTCTCCTTACGACAACAATGGAGGGGTAAATTTTTTTAATTTGATCCATCCTTTTTTTTTTTCGTTATCCACTCTTCTCTCTCTTTTCTGTGATGTAACTTTTGCTTATATCTGTACTTGTCTGCAGCACTTGTGTCGCAATTGCCGGTGCAGATTACTGTGTTGTTGCGGCCGACACGAGAATGGCTTCGGGATACAATATATTAACCCGGGATTACTCCAAAATCGCTAAATTGTAAGTTGTCATTATTTGCGAGGTGAGCTAGGACTGTTATTAGAATTGCTCTTCTCGACATAGAAATTTTACTTTAAAACTCGCCTTGTATTGGGAAAGTGTATTAATTCTGTTTCTTTTAACCAAAGATTTCTTCCACATGTAGTGTTCTTAACGCATGTCTATATAAGTTTTTTTACTTTGATTTGAATCTGAAGCATACTAGTGAATGGGAGATTCGGGGATGAATAAAAAGGATGGTGGATGAATGAAAGGAAAGATTGAAAACTTTGAGCTAAATGAGTCGCTAATGTACTTGGGTATTTATGGAAGAATTGGAGGTTGGACGTTGGCTAGTGTTGAATTTGGTTTTTTTTTTTTTGTCAAAATGAAGTTTATTTTGTTTGAAATGTAGTAATAATTTAGTCCACGTGAACCTGATTCAGGGCAATTTAAGGACAAAGGACATTGGATGTGCATCACTTTTACGAAATCTTGTTTTCGCACGGGAACTTTTTGCTGAGAGCATTGGCTAATCATTCCATGGTGAAGATTTTTCTATTTTTAGTAAATGGGTTACTTACGCATGTAGAGATAGGATACCGCATTTAGCTTTTCGCTTTTGATGTTATCAATGAGATGTCAAAGTTCTTCTCTTATTCAAATTCACATGGTTTTTCAACTTTGTTACTCATTCTGATTTTTCCAGGGCGGACAAATGTGCCATGGCATCTTCTGGATTTCAGGCTGATGTAAGAGCTTTGCAAAAGCACTTAGAAGCAAGGCATCTGGTAAGATTTCAGAAATCTAGACATCCTGATTTTAGTTGCTTTTTTCTTTCGTCAATCATTTGATTGTAAAGTGCGTAACTAGTTTGCTGTGTTGTGTACTGTGACTGCCTGCAGTGCCTATTAAATTAGGGTCTATTTTTTGGAAGTTGAAGCCTTCAGCAGTACATTACCTTTCTACTTGTTTCTCAATGATTTTAATTACTGCACATGTAGATATGGAGCCAGTCATGGTGGCAGAGAGGACAATAGAATGTCCTTCATTGGAATAACAAATTTCAGGCATTGCCAGTTAACCTCTTTTTTTTTTTTGGTGGGGGAGAGGAGACAACTTATGGAGTTGACATGAAATAAGTTTGCAGAGTTTCTTGTATCCTGAGGTGTCTGCTGTTCTTCAATGACTTGCTCTTATCTGGTATAAGAGAAGCCCTGTGTGCAAACCTTCAATAATTAGCTTTTAGTATTTGTTCCTCAACTTGCTATTTAAGTTCCACATGCTCTAATATGAACAAATGATGATTTCCTGTGGGAAGCTACTGTCATTTATTTGGATGCAATATATAGGAAACGAGTTTTCCTTGAGGAGATAGAAATGTATATTATTCAACACTGGAGTAGTATTCTTTGTAAGCATTCTATTTATGCAGCATTTTCTTCCTTACTGTGTCTTTGTCGAAGAGGTTCTGGACAGATTGTGTTTTCCCTTAGTTGATTACTTTTGTTGTTGTTGTTGCTTTTTTTTTTTTTAAGAATTTCTTAGGATTAAAAATTTTTTTTGAAAAGAGGGTTCTGTTTAAATCATTGGAAAATTCGTAAATATTATCACAACATACTGTGCTTCGATAACTCATTATAACCAAAATTTTCCTTACGCAAGTGAGAGTGAACTATTGCGCTATAACTGATGTTTTCATGCTTTCTTCCTCAAATGTAGATCTATCAGCATCAGCACAATAAACAAATGAGCACTCCTGCCATGGCTCAGTTGCTGTCGAACACCCTTTACTACAAGCGCTTCTTTCCTTACTATGCTTTTAATGTTCTGGGGGGGCTTGATAGTCAGGGTATGCTTTCATTGACAGATGTATTTTTTATCCACTTTATTCATGTCCAATTTTCATCTAGCCCTTTTTGCATTGTTAAACAACACTAGGGAAGGGGTGTGTCTTCACATATGACGCTGTTGGATCCTATGAGAGGGTTGGATATAGTTCACAAGGTTCTGGTTCTACATTGATCATGCCTTTCTTGGACAACCAGCTAAAGTCTCCTAGCCCTCTCTTATTACCTGCAAAGGTCTAGCTTCTCTCTAAATTTTAACAATATAGTTTGGTAATTTTTTTCTTTATTCTGACAAAGTTGAGAATCATGAGTTATCAGGATGCTGTTACACCACTTTCTGAATCTGAAGCCATTGACCTGGTAAAGACATGTTTTGCTTCTGCAACAGAAAGAGATATCTACACCGTAAGTTGATTCTGCCTGTTGCCTATTCTTAATTGGGAACATTCAAGAAACCTCAGAACAATTTCTATAAGTTTCCAGTGTAAATGCATGTCCACAGGGCAAAAAGAGTGTGAAACTTCTAATTTGATTTACCCCAATGAAGTTAATTACAAACTCTGTAAGGTGGTTCTTTAACAAGATAAATGATACCTTGTGGTGGGATCTGCTTATTGGTGTTTACTTAATGAATTTTGCAAGTAAACCATGTCTATTGGATATGTGTGAAAAGCTCATGTTTTGTCATCTAGAAGTATGTCTTAGTCATGCACAGGAAAAAGGCTATTCCCTGCTTGCTCCCTTTTTCTTTTCCCCGTTTGTTTGGTTGTGAACTGGGGTGTTAGTTGGGTTGGTAGCCAGATAAACATTTTTGGTCTTAAGGTGCATTTCCAGACTTCACCTAGGCTATGTAGTGGTGTTTGATGTCTCAGTTGTAAGTGATGTTGTGTTGAAAATTTTCTGTTGCAACATCAACTCTTAGATGGCCTGGTTTACTTGAAAGTTGTTCTTGAATGGTGGTGTAGAGTTCCTTATAAACTGTCAGACCACCTGATCAAGGCATTTGTGTGGACTGTGGTTAACTTGTTTCTCCCCTTTCATGTTGTATAGTCTTGCCTATTATTTTTGTTTTACCATATTTATGGTGCTTGTAGGGTGACAAGCTGGAAATTGTCGTCTTGAATGCTGAGGGAACCAGACGTGAATATATGGAACTGAGGAAGGATTGACGTGTTGTGGTAGTATTCTGGATCTGCGGGTTTGCCACAAGTGTGGAATGCTCCAATTCGAGAGCTTTAATTTGGACATTGACTTGGGCTGCGTTCCGTGGTTCTCAGTTATCAACCCTTAGATTTGGATTCTAGACTGAAGATAGACGCTGGGCATGAAGCTGACACTTTGTTACCCATTTCCAAGTTTTATTTTCTTTTTTAAATTTTTATACATCCATGTTTGTCTTTTTACTATGGCATACCCACTTTATTTTCTAAAGAAGAAAATTGACTCGACTTCCATCTGTGATCCGTGGAAGAGGTTAACTAAATCAGAGCAACTTAAGCAAGTTTATGTGTTTTTGGCAGAGGTTGTGAGTCTTGTGACAAATGATACTTATATGTTAACTAATCTTTTTTTTTTTTTTTGGCTTTTCGTGAACAACGTCACTGCATTTCTTCTCACAAAAGGGGGCAACTGAACCACTCGTACAGACCTAGCAATTGAACCAGCATAGGAGTGCTCTCCAAAGGAGGCGTCAAAGCATCTTGTTAAGTTCTTATACCGGCTCCTCCTTCCTGTAGATCAGAATAAATTAAGTTATAAAAATTTTAGTAGAATAGATTAAGTTACAAAAATGTTATCATTGTTATAAAAAAAAAAGAAGAAAAGAGCAAACAACATCCAAAAGAAAATTCAATTAATTACCTTTGATCTATTATGCTTCCTTTCTTCCTTGAATATCCATGAGGATCTATTTGAAATATTTTTTGGAATAATTACTGTAATACTTTTTGTGATGTGATGTATGTGAGATAAAAAGGTAGTTGAAGATATAAAAATGTGGATTAAAAAATATGTTTACGATACCAGCGAAATATTATTTGGGGTAATTTAGCAATCCAAACACACTATTTTGCCATCCCAACTAATCCATTTGTTTGAATAGTTCATTATTTGGAAAATTTATTTTAATTGCACATAAATATGTTTTTTAATTATTTTTTGATCATTTCAACTACATTTTCTTCTTACATAATTATTTTAAAAACACTTTCCAAATGATTGGATGGAGATATATTGCACTCAGTTTCTCTGGAGGCAAGAATAAGTATTGGGTCCCAATACCGAATGTGCTGCGCACCTTACTGTTGTCTTTAAGATCTGCTTTAAGGTCCTTTACAAACTCGTGCCTGAATACGAGAGCCTAGTGGCAAGACTTGTCGAGTTTTTCTTTTTCTTTTCTTTTCCTTTGAAAAAAAAAAAGACTCGTTGAGTTATTTCCATATTGGCGGATGCCTTTTTCGGTTTTTTTTACCTCTCTAGCCTCTTTGGTTAAGAAAATGCGTTCTTGTATTCATTATGGAACATTCACTCCTAAACAATGCGTTCTTGTATTCACACCTAAACAATTTCATAATGAAACATTCCTGTATTCATAAGAAATAAGCGTAGCCTTAATTTAATTCCACAAGAATTCACCCAAAAGCTTAGCTATTTTGGGTTGAACGTAAACGATAACGACAATGAACTTTAAATAAGATCAGCTTCTGCACCTATCTGGGTCAAGAGAATCATTGAAGTATAAAAAACCAGTAATGGCATAAACTTTAAACTCTCTCGAGGGAATTGAATAATACAAACCAATCAGAGGACGGTACCTTTTGCCATAGTCAATAGAAGGAGTTAATAAATAAGCTTATGGCATCTAACTCAAATTAAATAATTCAAATTCATGAAGTTAGGTAACAGTAGGAGTTGATAGCTGATAGGCTTATTATGAGTGATGAAATCTACACAATTCAATGACCTTGGTTTATACCTTTACAACTGCTTTCCACAAAACTTTGTGCTTTTTGGGGTTAAATGTTGAAGAACTTTTATGATATCAGCTTTCACCTCCTGCCCCCATGCAGGAGAATCATTCTAACAGTGGCAGGAGAACTGTGAAGGTGAATACAGACGATTCAGTTTCCACATGTATGATCCATGGGGAATTGAGCAAAATATGGGCCAATGAGTGAATGACATTTTTTTGTATCTTTGTCAGTAAAAAGATTAAATAGGATAAGCGGCGTCAGTAAGCACGACTGCTTAACTTTTTCTTTCCTAGTTACGTACGGCTACCATACATCTTTTAGTTTTGGCATGTATTGCTGTTGCTATCACGCTGCATTTTGGTCAGGCTTTCCTCCAATCACACAAAGAATTCGTGGGCTCAACAGTGAGTTGCTTTATCTCTTTTCTCCTCCTTTTTCCTTTCTTGATTTTGATTTGCACCGAGAAAAGAAGAAAAGGGCACAGCTTTTTTACTAGCAGAATTTTTTTTCAGAAGCCCTCATTCCAAGTATAAGAAGCAATAATCTTGGTTCTCTTGTGTGAGAAGGTTTTGAGCAGTGGTTGAAGATCAGATTTTGTTAAAAAGAAAATGGTGACTTTCGCAGCAATACCTTCGCCATCATCAGTTTTCTCAGCATATGCCTCATTATCAGCTTCTATTATGCTGTTTCAGACAGTGCTAAATCAATTTGTACCCCGTCCGGTACAAAACTGTATTTCCTCTGCCATCAGGTACTATTTCAAGCCTAGGTCCTCTAAGTTGGTTGTAGTTATTGAGGAGAATGATGGGATATCAAACAATGAAATATACAATGCTGCTGAAATATATCTCTACAGCAAGATTGATTCCAGCATTGAATGTCTCAAGATCACCAAACGTCCCAAAGAGGCAAGCATAAACATCAAATTTGCTCACTGTGAAAAAATGGTTGATTACTATGATGGGGTTGAAGTTGTTTGGAGGTTCTGTTGTGAAGAGAGGAAAAAGGGTCCTTCAAAGCTTGTGGATGATGATTCTGGTCATTTTTTCTCAGACTTCGAGAAAAGATACTTTGAGCTTAGTTTTAACAGAAAGCACAAGGAAAAGATTTTGGGCTCCTATGTTCCTTACGTCCTACAAAGATCCAAGGACATCAAAGCTGAAAAGAAGGTTGTAAAGTTGCATACTTTGTCTTCCATCTCTTATTCACCATCAATAGCGTGGGAATCCATCAACCTCGAACATCCCTCCACCTTTGACACGATCGCATTGGATGCAAAGCTGAAGAAAGCAATTACTGAAGATTTGGATAGATTTGTAAGGAGGAAAGATTTTTACAGGAAGGTCGGGAAAGCATGGAAAAGAGGCTACTTGTTGCATGGCCCTCCAGGGACCGGAAAGTCGAGTTTGATAGCTGCAATAGCTAACTATCTGAGGTTTGATATATATGATCTTGAGCTTGCAAATATAAAACGTGACTCTGATTTGAGGAGATTGTTGCTCAAGACTGCAAATCGTTCCATACTCGTTATAGAAGATATTGATTGCGGTGTGGAGTTGCCTGATAGAAAGGGGCCATCTGCACATGCGGAGGGACGTCCAAGGGAACCCCAGGTAATTTTTCTGTCTCCAATTATTCCTTCTTTTTTTGTTCTTTTTTGGAGGGGAAGAGTGGGATCCAGCATCTTTTTGGCCATTAAGAAAAAGCAAGCATTCATTTAGGTACGATGATGCAATATTTAGTTTGGCAGTTCAATTTTTTGCCCTTGGCCGTGTTGCAACTTGCAATTACTCTCTATTTCTTTCCATGTACCGCATTATTGTCATGGCCTGGATTTTTGGTGCTTTACACTGCAATGAATTTAAACTCCTAGGATCCAGAAACTTACGAAGACAAGAACTGACATCAATCTCTCGAAAACCATTTATTAGTTGATGTGTTGCAAAATGCCAAATGACAGTAGTAAATTCACTTGAGGAGGGGGGGGGGGGGCATTTTTTATCTTGGTTGGTGACATATTACTTTCACTCTGTGTTCATGAACAGGTTCGATCATGCCGGGTAATGCAAGAGTGTGATCATGTTGCCAATTTTAAGTGCTAGTAACTTTATGCGAATTTGAAGGGGAATGATAGATCTACAGAGTTGCCTATTTCCTTCTTTTATTTCCTCTCTTAAGTCTTAATACGTTCTTGAAGACTCGTTTGAACGATTTAAACCCTGATCGAATATTTTACGTTGTGTGGTTATGCAGTTTACGCTGTCAGGACTGTTGAACTTCATAGATGGTCTGTGGTCTAGCTGCGGGGATGAGCGAATCATCATATTCACAACCAACAACAGGGACAGGCTTGATCCAGCATTGCTGCGTGCAGGGCGAATGGACATGCACATTTCGATGTCATATCTAACAGCTGAAGGGTTCAAGATCTTGGCCACCAATTACCTGGATATCAAAGATCACCATTGGCAGTTTGAGGAGATAGAAGAATTGATCGAGAGCATGAATGTCAGTCCAGCAGAAGTTGCGGAAGAACTGATGAAGAGTGATGATGCTGATGTTTCCCTCGGAGGACTGCTCAACTTTCTCAATGTCAAGAGGAAGAAGATGAATGATGACGATGATGGTGATGGAATGAAAGATAAAGGGAGTGATGAAATTGATCGGGTCCAGAAAGGGAAAAAGCTTAAGCTTGACATCAACACAGATGAACTTCCTCGTTGAAGAATCAAATATTCATCAGGCATGACTTCTTTTCAGATGCGGGATCTTGCTAGATGAAGAAGCTTTTACACTCGGGAATTCCAAGTGCTAGTAACTTTCAGTCATCAACCTTAATCTTCTAAATAATTGTCCCTAGCATTTGAATTTGGAATTAGGGAAAACATCCTAGTTTGCTAACCTTTTCGTGGTTAAAAGACTGTGTTTTGTTTTACCTAATTGTCAGCCAATTCAACCTACTGTTTTCTGCAATTACACTTGTAAAATGTTGTCGAAACTGCAAAACAGCTTAAAGATCGGGATTTTAAAAAAAAAAAAAAAAGAGCTTAAAGATGGATGTAAACTTTGGCGCAAGCAGAAAGTAAGAAAACCAACGAATTTTTAACTCAATGGAGCTGTAACCAGACAGCATCAATAATAGCAATATTGGATGCATTTGGAATTGCGTAATTCATAGGTTCAGCCAAAAGCAGGAGTCAATTACCACATAAGTTGGTCTTGGAGCAACTTTCCAGGAAAATGAAAAGAGGAAAAGGACCAATGCTTTTCAAAAACACGCGCATTCATCACTGTCATTGCCCAAATTCAATTCACGGACCGGAAATTTGGAACCTTATGGACACGCAGACGCCGGTTTTAACTTTTGACATATACAAAAATTGCAAACGGCTGACAAGAGGGAGTCGAGGAGGAAAGGACATTTAACTCCAAAAAGGCAAAAGATCTTGAGTTTGGCAGGAAAAAGATTTTGCTTCTGATCTAGGGAGAATCATGTCATGGGACTTTTAATGAACGTTTAAACCAAGCACGTTTCATGGTCTAGGGAGAATCATGTCACGCAGGCCAGACTCATCTGAGTTGTACGCCTTTATTGCATCTTTGGCTAAGTAGGTTTCCGAATGAGTCCAACATCTTGTTCAATCATGTCATTGCAATGGGACTAGTGTAGACTTTCTTGTTGTTTGGATTGTGATTTGCCGCAAAAAAAAAAAAAAAATTCACGTCTTTCATGGACATGTTTTTTAAATTATTTTTTTATCTGATATATATTATATCTTCATAGTACATTTTTAAATAAAAATTTCAAAAAATAACAATCCAAACCGACAGTTACTAATAGAACAACTTAAGCATTGATTCCTTTGTTATTATTATTTTTGAATTATTTGATGAGAGTAAGTTCTAACCGTGACATTTGTTGGATTTTATTAAAAAGATGCTAGATTGCTGGATTTGGAACTCGTAGTCCGATCCCTCTCCAGTGTGAAGTTAGGATAATTGCTTTAGTTTACTGGTGAAAGAATTACAAGCAAATGAACAGGCCATGAAATACATCTTCAAACTCGTTCAAAAGCGTGATACTTAATATTGTGAGAGACCAAATTCATCTCCAGCCTGAATGAAGGCGTTAACTTGACGCGTGCAAATATCGCGCCACCCTATTCTTCGCTGAACAAGCGTAAAGTTGTATGTGGGGCAGAAGTTATAGAAGAACATATGGCAGAGAGCAAATCCTCCAAATAATCCTTCAATTTTTTTTTTACTAATCCATGTTTGATCATCCATCTTAAAAATCACTTGGGATTCTCGGTGACATATTCTGTATGCCAATCCAATCCTCGGTGATATGGAAGAGTAAAGAACTTGATATTAGTCAGACACATTGGTTAGTTACTAATTTATCCACTTATTTATGCTGTTCAGTTTTTTTTGGTTAACTTTAATTTCAATTGTATTAAATGTGGCATTGGATTGGCACAGAGAATATGTCACCGAGGATCCCAGATGCTTAAAAATGGGAAATAATGGTCCTCTAACAAAATTTTTTGGGCTAAATTGATCCTTGTGCGGTGGAACTGTTAAAAAAAATTCAAATCTCACCATCACTTTGATCCAACGGCTTCTCAATTGCTCGACCCTACTATAGGGACCAATTTGATCCAAAAATTTTTATTAAAAAACTATTATGTTCCATTTTTAAGATGGAGGACCAAGCATGAATTCGTAAAAAGGTTGAAGGACTATTTGAAGAATTTGCCCTATGGCAGAAGTTTAGAAGAAGATATGGCATAGTTATAAGGCCAAAAAATATGATAAAATGAAGAGAGACATTGGATTAGTTAGTCCAGTGACTGGTGGAAAAAGTAGCAATGTTGCATTAATTGATTTTCCCATCGTTCATCCATACTTTTACTTGCATGATACCATCCGTTATTCGGTTTCTAAATTTCGAGTTGAGAATTGAGAATTTAGACAATAAAAGCTCCTTTTCGTTCGGGGATGCGATGCATATATATAAATAAAAAAAAAAAACCCTCTTAGATACTAAAAATACTTCTAAGATGTTACTATATAACTAATTCTCGTAACTTAAGATGTCTAATTTTTATAATTTAAAAGCACTTGTGTGAGAAGTGCTTGTCTATAGGTCACCGTCATTAATATCCACTGCGGATTAATGAATTCTATAATCAAAGACACAAGTACTAAGCAGTGATAATAATGAAGAATAAAAGTCACCCTAGGAGGAGAAGAGAAGCCGTAGAAGAACACTACTACTACTACTCGCATCAAAAATCGTGCAAGTCAATGGCCAATGCTGGTAATTAAGCAGTAGCAAGGCGTAAAAACCAAGTGACAAACTTCAAACAACCGATTTTGATGACATTTAATCAAACAGTTTAATGATCCCCTTTGGGTCACTTTTCAAGTCTTTTTTCAACGAGTTTGTATTTTTCAAGTTTTTTTCAACTGTCACTATAATTTTCTTCCCAACTAAATGAGATAGTAAATAGTTATAGAGGTAGTTGACGGTTTCCCTAAGGGATAGGTTCTAAAATTATTACACATCAACCTAAGGTATAATTGTTGGAGGCATTATAGAGTACACTTGACAATTTAGATCGACCTAAGCTAATCACATTCAAATTTGTGCTATCAACTCTTGAAAAATAAAAAGGAAACATATAAATTTAAATTAAACAGCCCAAATCGCATTGTACTCTATTTTGATAAGTTGATGTAGCACAATTGTGCATTTTTTTCGCTATTGTTATTGTCAAATTACTGGATTCCACCAATTTTTAAGTTGTTCAATTATAATCGGTATATATTAACCCCTCGATAACGTGGGTTAATTGTAATCATATCAAACAAATTATTGGTTTCCCTATGAAGAAAATTCATATTCTGATGTTATATTCTATTAGGGAGTTATCATAGCTAATCTTAACTTGTTTAATTTCTGATTTCTCATTTGTAAATTTTTTTTGTCAAGGTCCTACATGCATTATTGATGGCACAATATGTACTAAAATCAATTATCTAAGATCAATCCAACTAGAAATTATTTTGGCCTTGTTTGGATTGCTGTTTTCCGTCGAAAAATTACGTCGTTTTCCGTGATCACATTTCCCTATTACCTTTTTCCCTCACATATATCAAATCGCTACAGCATTTTTTCCATGAGAAATCATGGAAAATGCAATCCAAACACAACCTTGATTTTCCGTTTTGTTCGGACTGAAATTTTTAAATATTTTTTTGTGATTATATTTTCCAGTCACTTTTAATTTCATATATATCAAATCATTATAATAGTATATTTTTTCTACGAAAACTCCAGAACACAGCAATTTATATGCGACCTAATTCGACTAAACATAAAAAAGAAAAAAAAACATTGGATGGAAAATCAATTGAAAAATTTGTTTAAAATAACCAAATCTTAGATGTGATATATATATGAAATAAAACTATAATCAAAATAAGGGAAAAATAATACAAATAGTTTGAAGGTCAGCGTGTACATATGCGTGTATATATATATATATATATATTTTTTAAAGCGTGTGTACAATTCGTGTTACGGCGTGATGCTATCCAGATTGAAGCCTAAGCTTGGCGACCAAGCACAAGTAGAGCGTGGTGAGCAAGCAGAGAATCGCTCTCCTACGACACCTTCTCCAACTAGTATCTCGAACCCACCATTTACAACTAAACACGTAGTTAAATCGGCAGCACCTTCAGTGACGCCGCATCCTTCTCCCCCCTGCGCTTGCCAAGGAAGGATCATCGTACACCGTATATTTTGCTTCATGCTGAAGTAACTCGCGTGAACACAACACTCGAAACTGTCTTGTTTTCTCATAGGACTCACCTCAGACCGCAGTCGGCTTCGAACATCCCAACCTCCTCCTTTCCTATAAATAGTACGAAACCAACGTCCATAACTCGTACGTTTCACAATTTCTGCTTCAGGGCTCGAACCTCACTCACTGAGTTCCCCAACAACTCAGTTTGAGTTGCTGAGTTCCGAACAACCGAGTTCCGGCGGCCTTCAGCCGATTCCAAAAGTTTATCCCCTGTCCCGAAAATGCAGACATTCTCGGAGATGCAATCTACGGCAACGAGCCTTTTCTCGGCCTACGCATCTTTGGCAGGGACCATTATGCTCTTTCGGTCACTGGTCAATGACATTATTCCACCTTCCCTCCGATCCTATATCCAATCATTTTTAGCTTACCTTTTCACCTTTCCGTCCACTCAAATCACCATCATCATAGACGAGCAAAACGGCATGACTCGGAACCAGGTTTATGACTCGGCCGAGATATATCTCAGCACCAAAATCTCCCCAACCACGGAGCGATTCAAAGTCAACAAGTCCCCTAAGCAGAAGACCATCAATGTCACCATCGAGAAGGACCAACAGATCACGGACACATTTGGTCAAATCCAATTGCAGTGGCGTTTTCGTGCTGGTTGAACCTCGAAATGACCAGGGGTACTCCCCGGAAAAACGGTTTTTCGAGCTCAGTTTCAACAAAAAACACAAGGATGCTGTTATGAAAGATTATTTGCCTTTCATACTGGAGAAGGCGCGGGAGATTAGGGACAACGATCGGGTGGTGAAGCTGTATACTAGAGATTGTCCATATAATGACGATGATTATAGTTCTTATAATGGTGGTGGCGGAGCTGGGATCTGGGGAGCGATTAATTTGGATCATCCAGCGACGTTTGACAAGCTGGCCATGGAACCGGAGATGAAAAGGGCTGTGATTGAGGATTTGGATAGGTTCGTGAGGAGGAGGGATTATTATAGGAATGTCGGGAAGGCATGGAAAAGAGGATATTTGTTGTACGGGCCGCCCGGGACGGGAAAGTCTAGTTTGATAGCGGCCATGGCTAATTACTTGAAGTTTGATATCTATGATCTGGAGCTTACGAGTTTGTATTCAAACTCTGAAACTGAGGAGGATCTTGATTTCTACCTCCAACAGGTCCATCATTGTTATTGAGGATATCGATTGTAGCGTGGAGATGCATGATCGCCAGCAGGAGCAGAATGTTGGTTATGAACCATCAACTAAGGTCAGTCCATCTTCCAAACTCATACGACGATAATCAATTAAGAAAATTTTGAAGGTGGTTTATTAATCTAATCTATATTTTTTTTCGTTTCACGGTTTCAGTTGACGCTGTCGGGACTGTTAAATTTCATTGATGGGCTGTGGTCGAGCTGTGGAGACGAGAGAATTATTGTTTTCACTACCAATTATAAAGAGAAGCTCGACCCTGCTCTGTTGCGCCCGGGTAGGATGGACATGCATATTCATATGTCCTATTGTACACCTCAAGGATTTAGGATATTGGCCTCTAATTACCACGGGCATTAATGGTTACCATCGGCTTTTTGGTGAGGTTGATAGGTTAATCGAGAATTCTCAAGTTACCCCAGCTGAACTTGCAGAAGAACTCATGAGAAGTGAGGACGCTGATCTTGCATTTGAGGGAGTTTTTAACTTGCTCAAGAAAAAGGAAATGGATCAAAGTGTTGAGGTGAACCGTAGTTCACGTCCAACAACTCCTGAAGAGAATAACGAAATCGTGGAAGAATCGAGTCCTCTTCTAGAAGAATTTCAGGAGCCAAAAAGGAAAATAAGACCCGAGTTCGTTATGAGGAGAGGCCTAAGAACTACTTGCAGGAGAAGAGTGAACAGAGGAGGGAATAGCAGATTTATGGTGGGTGGATTTAGAGGAAAATGGTTATAGGCCAAAAAATAGGCCTCTTCCTGTGCATCAATTAATACTCTTGCGAGATCCAACAAATTGATGAATCCAGAAATCCGAGATGCTATACGGCAGTTTGAGCGTCTGTCTCGTCTTATGAGGTCTAATTAATCAGATCGATCTGATCTCACTTGCCATAAAGAAAAAAAGTAAAAGAAAAAAGGAGAGCCGGTGGTTATTTGCTGAGAAAGGCATATAATTTTGTTGAATTCTCAGTCCACCCACCACTTTTTTGCTTAGCGTGAGATTTTTGTATCGTAACTTTGAAAGAGAAAAGAAAAAAAAAAGTTTACTATGATTTTTTTTCCGCGAGCTAAAGTAATCAGATAGATAGTCGGGCTTTGTCATTTTTGTAGGAAACTCTTAATCATTGGATCAAAAACCTCACCCGTCAGAAAAGAGCACCGTATTAGTAGTACAAAAGGTACCTCGTCAAACTTCCAAGCCCATTTAACGTTACCTTACCTTGGCATTGTAGTGACATTTTATTGCTTTCGGAAAAGAAATGGATAAAGCTTATCAATGAGTGAGTGATCATGAGAAGCAGCCAATTGGCATCCTAAAAAATCACAGCACCAGACTCTGTGTGTGTGTGTGTGACGCTGTTTCACTCTTTTTTGCCTGCTTTCTCTCCTTTGCAGACCGTGCTTACTCCTTCACCCCACAAATAATGCAAATTTACCCCTTTTTTACATTCTTTGCCCAAAGCACGTGTAGAAAGTTATTCGGTGCATATTTGTATTCATTGTTTTTTTGGTGTAAGTCACGGATATTCCAGTTCGTTTTACGATTTGTGACTAATTACATTCGAATCGAATCGGATCGGATCGGATCTCTTGTAAGAAACTTTTATAACACTGTTCTTTTCATTCCCATGAATTTCGAATCTGAAATCTCATGATTAAGGGATCCAAATCCCTTGCACTTGCACCAATGTCCGTTGATGTATTTGTATTCATTGTTGTATAGCAGTAATGGTTCCTTGAAAGGCTGGAAATTTATGCATTGTAGTCTGCCCGTAGTCAATACATAATATCAAAATCTTGTTTTCGGCCTTTTAATTTGCTTCAAAACATCATGCACACATCACATTTGTAATAAAATGCGCTTTTAACAAAAGTAGAGGTGTACAACTTTTCTTAGCAGGAAAAAAAAAAATAATGAAAGAAATAAAGGCAAGTTCACAGCTTACAACATGTCCCTCTGGTAAAGAGCATGTCCATATCTGGATTTTCTAGTTTGGTACTTTGTTCTTCAATGTACGGGTACATGGCTCTCTCTCTCTCATTATTATTATTATTATTAATTTTTTTTTGGTGAAAGGAATACATGGCTTAAATTTGATGTATTTTTTAAAAAATTTGATAGTTTTCTAATAGAATAGTGGACGGAACGATTACGTTTGACAACTTTGTCTACCTCTCATTCTTTGAGAATTAGAAAGATTCTTTATATGATAGATTAAATATTAAAAAAGTTGTTATTGACACTCTCTTAAATAGTTTCTTGATCATTTAAAAGGCATGAATTCATCTTTTTATAATTGCAATTACAATTACCCTTTTTTTTTCTTGTACAATAATTCAACTATTCAAATGAAACACATAGGCGTGGTTGTCTTTTCTTTCAACAAAGAGATAAATAAATAAATAAATAAATAAATAAAAGAGGTGTGATTGTTCTTTCATATGTGCAATTTGCCAAAAACTAAAGGAGTGTGGATGACAAATTTGGAAGCAACATATCAGCTCGACAGCTCCCAATAGGAAATTACAATTTTGCAATCGTGCCATTGTGGTATGTGCTATTTCCGGATATACCCGTATTGCTTTTGCCACTTACTTAGTTCGAGTAAAGCCAACCGGTCGGAGTTTTAAATTCTCAACCGCCACCAATCGTCGTGTTTTCTGATCCACCCGCCCTAACCTTGCAACCAGTCGATTGAAGCACGCTGGCCGGTTCACCCTAACGAGTCTGCAAACGCATTTACACCGGGACTCACTGAGTTACGGTTATCGAGAAGTCTCTTACCTAGATCTTTACTTTCAGGTAAGGGGGACCTCGCAATTCTTTTAAATTTTGTGCTGAATTCGTTAATTGTTTCAAGAATTTCCCGTGGTTTTATTTCTTTTGGCTCTGATTTTAGAATCTGCTAGATTCCAAGGGAAAAGAGATGGATCCTAACGCAGTCAAATCAACTTTATCTAATTTGGCATTTGGAAATGTAATGGCAGCAGCAGCTCGTGATTATCAGAAGGTTATCTAATATTCCTTCTTAAAAATTCTGTCTTTTGCTTGTTTATCACTGTAGAGTTTCAAATTTTGGTAGTCCTGCAAAATGAGGAAGTGTGCAATATTGCATATTTGGAGTAGCTATCGACCAATTGCTACCATGCTGGGTGAGAAACGCGTTTATGAAAGCTTTAGTCCATGCAAACCTTTTGGTACAAGCAATTTACACATGCAAAACTTTTTTGGCCCTCCTTAGATCTCTGAATGTTGTGGTTTTTGGCAACGTGTTTACCCGTTTTATTGCCAAAAAAATGATAATTCTGTCCTCTTTTGAGGCCATCTTTGGCTGCCACTTGTAGTAGATGTTGGATTGGGAGCTGTGTTTAGAGCAATCACCGTGCTTTTGGTGAGACTTCTGTACATTCAGCACTGCATAGATGTCAGCTGAATGATCTTAGACACCACATGAATTTGAAGCATACTGCATTCAGAGAAAGCTTAAGCTTTCCTTATTTTTTTCTGACACCAAATGTTTTTTCCAAAGACAAAAAGACTATATTACATGCATGTATGTGGTCGGGTGCTTTTATATTGAAGATACTGGTATCTGGTTAGTTACCATAGTGCCATTCCTAGAATTTAACATGTCGAACTTTAAGGTTATCAGGCTACATGATGAAACAATTTTCATCAGGTTGCTGAGTACCTTCCTGCAAACTTTTTGTAAGGTCAAGTTAAATAAAGCATCATCACATTGTGGTTAGTGCACTTTTTTGGGCATGATTGTTCTCTCTGCTATGTCTAAACTACTTCATTTAACAATGCTATTGAAAGTAGCAGTTGTGGCTGTTTGCCTATGACGATATGAATTTGAATTGTTTGAGTTTTCTTTTATGTATTATACAGGAATTGATGGCTCAAGAGAAGGCCCAGGCCTCGGCTACTGCTGATGAGGAGGTTGATCTAGATGAATTGATGGATGTAAGTAGAATATGCATCTTCCATTTTCTTCCTGTACTAATGTGTTTTGATCTGCCAGTGTTTGACATTTTTCCTATAATAGGATCCAGAGCTGGAAAGGTTGCATGCTGATCGGATAGCTGCTCTCAAGGTCTGATATTTGGTGTGACTAAATGCATAGTCAGGTTTTGCTTGTATTGCAGTTTGTTATAGCTAAAATATTTCTAATTCCTTGTTATGGCTCCTGAAGAAAGAAGCTGAGAAACGACAAGAATTGAAGCAACAAGGGCATGGAGAGTATAGGGAGATAACTGAAGGGGATTTTCTGGGTGAAGTTACTGGCACTGAAATAGTTATTTGTCATTTTTACCACCGGGAGTTCTACCGTTGCATGTAAGAATGATTTCTTCGGAGAGTCACTAACAAACACTCTGTATAGTAAAAGAGATAGATAACTAATACACGAACTAGTTCAAGAGCTTCAATACCATCTTACCATAGTTTTTTTTTTTTTTTTTTTGCCAAAGTTGACATCCAGAAGACTACTGTGGTTTAAGCAACCATGTGATGGAAGACATGTCGCATTGGTTGTTTTTGTATACATGCTCTGGCTCGAACGCCCTTGCATGCGCTCAAGACAAGATCAGTTGGGTTCTTATTAATTTTTTTTAATACTTTTAGGATCATGGATAAGCATTTGAAGTCTCTTGCACCAAGGCATTTGGAAACTAAGTTTGTCAAATTAGATGCAGAGGTAAGTTTTTTCATCTAGTCTTTTAAGTGCTTTGTGCATTTGGTGCGGTATTTGACGTGACTGACCATAGGTCATGACTGACTTTTGCAGAATGCACCTTTCTTTGTTGCTAAATTAGCTATCAAAAACTCTGCCTTGTGTAATATTCTTCAGGTTTGTTCCACATTGCTTTTCTATTTTGATTTCATTTATGTGGTCCTTTTCTCCTTTGTTTAAAGTTTTTTTGTAGGTAGTGATCCTCCATTTGGTTTCTTGGAAATTGGTTCCAGAAGTATGTAGTAGCATCCTTAATTTAGGATAACTCATATTACCATATCAAAATATATGGGTCTCTAAGAAAGCAATGCATCAAACAATCCAAGGACCTCTTATGGTTTGGATGTTTATTTCAAGGGTCTAGCTCATTGAAGTTTCTGCTGCGTGTAATGGTTTCAGCATATTTTTAGGGAACTTCCTGACACTGTTTGTTTTTTCTGAGACAATAATGATTTGTCCAACCCAACAAATTTGGTAATTCTTAAGTTTGGGAGTCAAAGCAGAGCCTTCTATTCTTTTGATTATTTCTGGGTTACCGACTTTTGCTCTGCTTAATCAAGGTCTGGATGTTGACTTGGATTTCATGTTCCACCCTATTTTAGGTCCCCTGCTAAGCTTGTGCTCTTGAAATCACATTCAATACATCCCTGAATATCAACACTTCTTAACTATCTTCGAGGGTCTCATTTCGTCATTTTTTATTAGCAAACTAAGAACCAAGGAAAATGTTCATGTTTTTCTTTGAATTAATCTTTTTTTCAGGAATGGAATTGCAATAGACAGGTTGGTAAGGGTTTCAAGACTTGGGAGGAAAAGATGATTTTACTACAAAGGCACTTGAAATTCTTCTTTTAAGGAAAGGTAATACTTTTACTCATTATTGGCTGCACTTAGTGATATGGCAGTTTGTAATCCACTTTTTTCAGAAATGATCAAGGAGAACAAATTAGAAGAAGAAGAGGATGATGATTATCACGAAAATAGACAGAGGACAGTGAGATCATCTGTGAACGCTGATTCAGATTCAGACTGAATGAATTGTGATTGCTTGATTTCAATGTAATGCATATACTTTCGGATGCTTGATTTCTTCAAACTGTTGCTATTTATTCATTCCATTATCAATTACTTCATCTGAGATTAACTTCTTCCCATGGGATTGCAATAATGATGCTGCATTTTTCAGATTACTTCTGGCTGAATCAGGAAGGTAGCCAAGATAGCTACAAGAGTACTCAAGTCAGTTGATCTGAATTGGTGTTATGCATAAGAGCTGTGTGATGCATGAAGCCACTTCTTTAGCTGACTGAGGCAATGGAGTTTGTTCTTGATTTGTGCTAGGCTTTCATAGTGGTTGTCTTCTTGTCCGTTGGAGTCGTGTAGTAGAGAATATGTATTTCTTCCAATAGGTTATCCTATCTGCAACGAGCAGCACCAATCTGATTCCCACTTCTAGAAAAATGTTTTTGTTACTTGAGGTTGCTACAAATTTGCTGCCTGCAGGACTGATTCTTGCTTCTTTTTCTAGATTGCAGGAATTACCAACTTTGTGATAAGCGGGTGCTTTTGTTATCTTATTGATTTCTATCTTTAGTCTTGTTATTTTTAAACTTCGCAGGGGTCAATTATCACTAGAAATAGGCATTTTACGGGATTGGCTTTGTACTTTGGCAGCAAGGTGCCATATCAGTGAATGAAAATGAAAATTAAAGTTGCAAGCAGCGGAAAGGACTATGGTTATTGATGATGCTTTTAGCCTCTGCTGTCTTTCACAGCTTCTCTTTCTTCATTGGTAAAAATTTGGGCTAACAAGCAAATGTAAGTGAAGAACATGTACTTGGCTTCTCGCTATATCAGGGAAACAATTTAAGGCTGGAAGGAGGAGGAATTTGCAGAACGATAGCAGAATTCTGATATATCAAGCTTATTGGTTTTCATGCTTTTCCAACTGAAAGAAATTGCCCTTTTATTTTTTTTAGGGTGAAAAATCTGCCCATCCTTCATTTTTCACATTTCATCCCCAAGCGGAAAAGGTTACAAGAGGCCTGAAAGAGAAGAATACAGCAGAATTGATCGATTTCAGCAGAGACCTTTTGGTCCTTTGGGAACCATGATTGTGTAATTAGCCCCATCTCCTGTAGGATAGGACGCACAATGACATTACTTGATGCGGGTTTAAGCAATTTCTTGGAGGTGATATTATTGTAAAAGAAAGGATATCTGCTTCTTCGAAGAAATGAGATGATTAGAAAAAAAGAAGCCACCGGGTTGACTTGGATGACACCTCGGTCTTTTGATTTTCGGTAATTCTTGGAAGCCGTGTTCCTGTTGGTCCTATCCTACCTTCCGTGTGTGAACTACCATCCTCGAAACGAAACAATCGTTGCATTTCTTCCGAGTCTCCCTTTGCTCGTCCACTTCCGCTTTCTTGCTATATTTCGCCACTATACCGACTTTATCTTTTCTGGCTATAATCACGATCAAAGTGCAGGATATATATATATATATATAGAAGCCGTCTAGGGGAGGATTTGATCTGAAGAAGGCAAAATTTTTCTTGTATTTTGAAGAAATATCTTTTACTGCTCAACGGTAAGTGCATTTTCCATTACATTCACGTTCTTCCTGCATTATATTCGTCAAATGAAGTTTTCCGTAATTTGATCATCCTTTTGTTTTCTGTTTCTCATTTCTGTCCCGTATTTAGCTATCTCCTTTCCGGTAATACTAATTGTTTCTAAAATCAGATGCAAAAATTTTGGCCGCAAACAGCAAAATCTTGGTAGTTTACTTATCTTTATGATATTCTCAGTACATAAATTTGGGGGAAAAAAAGTGTGAAGCTGATACTTCTGATGTCAAAGTTTAAAGATTCTTCAGTTCATTCTATAGCTTAATCTGCTTAAGATCAGATTATCGTTTAAGCTTTATAGGCGAGGGCTACGTAGGTGCTCTATATATGTTTCGTATCGGCCGAGATAAACTAACCATCAACTGAGGAACTAGTACTTTCTTCACACCCTAATTACACGACGAGATGGATTTTTCAAGTGATAAAACTGTCTTTTAAAATTGACTTAAAAAACAATTGAAGAATCCTTCTTGGTCTTGGAGGTTATTTTGACAGGATAAGAAATCAAAGATAGCATCGCATGCTAACTTGTGACTAGTTTGACTTTCTCCAAATTTTGGAAATTAGGATCAAAATTTCCTTTTTTGGCCATGAGCGATTGATGTAAAGTAGATATTCTTGTGCAGAAGCACAATAAAAGATGGTGGATGCAGTGGTTTCGGTGTTCTTGGAGAAGCTTCTTAATGCTTTCCAGGAGGAGAGCCAATATCTGAGCAAGTTTAGAGAGCAATTTGGAAGATTGAAGAATGAGCTGCTACTCATGGAAAGCTTCCTAAAAGATGCGGATAGGCTCAAGAGGAAAAAACCAGACTCTTCGAAGGATAATGATGTGTTTACGTGATCTTATATATGAAGCTGAAGATATACTGATAGATTGCCAGGCTATACCAGTTCGCGCAAATGGGGCTTCAAAGTTCGCTAGTTGTTTCCGTCCGTCAAAACTTCCACTTCAATACCGAACCGGGAAGCGTCTATGTGAGATTAATGAGAAAATCAGAGAGATAAAACAAAATATTTCATCCTATCTGGGGGTGCCGCTTTTGAGTGAAACCCGTAGCATGGAGACTCATGACCATCTCATGTCCAGATGGAGCTCACCAGTGTATGATCACTCCCAGGTTGTTGGTTTAAAGGATGATACTGAGAAGATGAAGAATTGGATATTGCAGTCAAATGATGGCATCATTTCCATTGGAATTGTTGGAATGGGAGGAGTGGGGAAGACTACCATTGCTCAAGAAGTCTTCAATAACAGAGAGATAGAGGACAGGTTTGAAAGAAGAATCTGGGTCTCTGTTTCTCAAACTTTTACTGAGGAGCAGATCATGAGAAGCATATTGAGGAGCTTAGGGGATGCATGTGTGGGCAACAATGAAAGTGAATTATTGACGAAGATAAAGCAGTATCTCTCAGGAAAGAGATATTTGATTGTGATGGATGACGTCTGGAGCTTGGATAATACTTGGTGGCTTAGAATATATGGCGGGTTGCCTCAAGGAAATGGAAACTGTGTAATTATTACTACAAGAATTGAGAAAGTTGCTCGGAAGATGGGAGTGAGGGAATCAAGGACTCATTGGCCCAAATGCCTCAATGAGGACTATAGTTGGTTACTGTTTCGTAAGATAGCATTTGCCGCAACTGGGGGTGAGTGTCGTCACTCTGAGTTAGAGGATGTTGGGAAGGAGATTGTTGAGAAGTGCAAAGGGCTTCCATTAGCTATTAAAGCAGTGGGAGGAGTGATGCTGTGCAAACCACCTCATTATCATGAATGGAGACGAATCTCAGATCATTTTCGTGAAGAATTAGCTGAAAATGATAACTCTGTGATGGCATCACTGCAATTGAGCTATGATGAACTCCCACCCTACTTGAAGTCATGTTTCCTCTGCTTCTCAATCTTTCCAGAGGATTGTGTCATCGATAAAGATCAATTGGTTCATTGGTGGATTGGTGAGAGTTTCATACCTGTGAGAAACCATAGATTATCAACTGAAGTTGGAGAAGACTGTTTCTCGGAGTTGACAAATCGATGTTTGATAGAGGTGGTTTGACAAGGCTTATAATGGTCGGATCCAGACTTGCAAAATACATGACATGGTTCGTGACTTGGTGATTAGAATTGCTGAAGATGATGCATTTTCCATTCCATCTGATGCTAACTGCCGCCATCTTGGGTATTAGCAGTGACATGAGTGCACGTAACCTGGCAGCTGATCAAAGGTTGCGAGCACTGCTCACTACAACCAAGATTGGTGAGGTAAACAAGATTGGTTCAAAATTGGCAAAGAGTTTCTGCAGATGTTGCCATCTGCAGATACTCGATCTTTCCAAATCGATTTTTGCAGCATCGCTTTCAAGTTTGTTGGATGAAGTAGGAACTCTCCAGCATTTGACCTGTCTGAGCCTAAGCAATACTCATCCTTTAATCCAACTCCCAATTTCACTATCAAAGCTCCAAAATCTGAAGATTTGGATGTCAGTTATTGCCAGAATTTGAACATGCTTCCAAGTTGTACAGTAGCATTTGAAAAGCTCGTGGTGTTGGATGTCAGCAATTGCGGTTCTCTTGAGTTCCTGCCCAAAGGATTAGGGAGGCTTTCCAACCTTGAAGTGTTATTGGGCTTCAAGCCTGCTATGCCGGTCGAATGTGGAGGTTGTCGCATTGCTGAACTGAAAAGCTTGTCAAGACTGAGAAGACTAGATTTAAGGCTTACTCATGGTGATGAGATTGGAAATGACGAGGTTGATGCATTAGTAAATCTCCAGGAACTGCAATTCTTAACACTGAGCTTCTTTGATAGTCATGATGATAATCTATTTTTGAAAATCAACAAACTTCTCCCTCCTCGACAACTGCATGAGCTGAGTTTTAAATTTTATCCTGGGAAAATAAGTCCAGAGTGGCTGAATCCCAAGTCGCTTCCTATGTTGAGGTACCTGTCCATTGTTTCTGGAAGCCTCGCAAAATTGAATGATAGCTTCTGGGGCCTTGGAAATGTGGTATGGAGAATTGAGGGCTTAAATTTGAAGCTTTATCAGACTTGAATTCGGAATGGTCAATGATGCATCAAGCCATGCCATCCCTGAAAATACTGAATGTGAGCTGGTGTCCTGAGCTAGAGTCTTTCCCAATTGAAGATGCTGGATTTAGAGGAGGTGTTTGGAAGAAGGAAGAGCAAAGGAGCTAGCAAGACTTAAAAGGTGCAATACAAGTAACAACAGTTCTTGTACAGTCCCAGTACTGATTGAATAAGCTCTTGCATGTCATCATTGAAGTGTTGCATTTCATCACTTTGCTTCGGGATTGGTTCATAACCCATTCCTCCAATGTTACAAAACTCCATGCTTCTTGGAAGGGGTGGTCGACATATGCCGCAACTGCGCCTTCCTTCGGTGGGAAATTCTTCTCTTTCGAGTTGGGCTCCTAAAACCGGGCTTTCACAACTCTCTCCATTTTCCTGAGGCCCTGATTTTGATTTAAGGGAGTTTCTTTACCTTTCGGCCTAGAGCTATTCAGCCTCGTTACATTTTTGATCCCATCTATGGGGCAAGCTACCCCAATCTCCACCGTGAAAATGTCCAACTAATAGGAGATTATGTTTTGTTGTAGGCTCTTATTTTTTCACAAGATAGTCTGCTAACTTCTTGATATATGTAAATTCCTACCGCATGATTTATCTAATACTTTCTAAAATAGGGTGGTCAACTTTCCTTGTAGTAATTTTTTTCCCTCCCTAGGCAACACATATATTACTTTAGTTGGAAAATTATGGTTGTATAAGGGATTAAATGGGAAGACCAATATAAATCAATAGTACACATTAGATCTTTTGATTGCAATCTACAATCGGTGATTAACTCACTTTTAACAAGAGGGCAGTCAACTGAGATTTTTTTTTTTTCCATCTTGAATCTGCAGTCCAACTTTATGAACCTTACAGTTGGAGTCAATTTTTCTTTTCATTAATCATCAATTGTTAAAAAAAAGGTTTGAATCAATTTTCTTTAAGAACCTATTCTTGAATCTTAAGCAATGGTAATTCAAAGCTATCATAAAGCTTCAATTTATGCTATCTTCGCTAATAGTAGTGTATCCGAGAAAAATCTGAATGATTAAAAGAAGAAATTGTTTGAACAGCGTAGTATCCAAAACATGATGCTGAGTTCACTGATTCAACTTCTTTGCCTCTTTTTCTAACTTGTCTTCGGATATTGCTTGAAAGATTTGTCGTGAATCATCCCAATAATCAACATCACTATGATGAGCAAAAGAGAAAACAGCTAATGAAAAAACTAAAGCGGCCAGGACGTCCCTTCCGCAGAAAATGATCATAATAGTTATCCGTAAAATACAACAAAACTTAAAGACAAGGCAAGGTGCCTAAAAGAGAATACAACAAAACTGTACCTTGTTATCTTATAACAAACAAATCACCCAGCAAAAAAACAGACGAGGGAAGGTGCCTTTCCATTTCAGGACGCGACATCAATCTATACCCGACCGACAAGAGCTTCATTCCTTTCAACCAAATAATGAGAAACGGATGCATGCCACCTTTCAGAAATCCCCATCCTTGTGAAAAAAGCATATGAGTTGCCCCCATGTTCTTGTAAAATCACTTTTACAATCAGATACTATATAACGAGGACTAATTTTCAGCAGTATATCAGACGGCATTGTTATTGTTGTTTATCTTTTTGGCGGAGTTAAAACATGGTAGCAGCCCTTTGGGGATCAGATGCTCCCATTGTAAGAGCAACAGACGTATGACGTGAAAGCAAGGGGTACCAGACACAGCCCTCTACTTCTCAGATCTTGCATTGCCCGCTCTTCTTCATCCTCGTGTTCTTTCATGCTTAACAGCTCCTGCTGTTCTCATCACCGGTAAACCAAGACAAAGTTAATTACAATCTCAAATCTCGTTTTTATGTTTCATGATTATTCTGTTCTGAAGCTGCAATAAAGATGAAAAGCATTTTTCAAAGCAAGTTTTAACCACTTTTCTCTTAGGTCGAATTACTGCGTAAATGGAAGCTCATTTTATTTGGTTATTTATTTATTTTTTAGGTGTAGACAGAATTGCAACTAAAGTCAAAATCTTGATGATAATCGATACTGGAAGCCGAAGACTTACTCCACGAGTTGCTCGACAGGACTTGCTGCTGCGAGATGATTTCAAATACGCCATACTCAATGTCTGCAAAGAATCATATTAGTATTTAGTGGACCAATTTCACGATCATGCCAACCAAGAATTTATGTGTCCATCAAGTCTGACAAAACATTTCCAAAAGAAAGTAGTAAACTTTTTCTTTTCCTTCTTAGGAAATCAAATTTTGGGATTTTTCTTTAATTTTATTTCCTGCGGGTTATTAACAATAATGTGTATTTCTCAGAAAACCAAATTTAACAAGCTTTTTAAGGGTTGATGGGTTAATTACCTGGATTTGGTCCTGGAGGAACTGAATGTACCCAATGGCTTCCGTCAAAACTGATGCTGTATCCGTCTGCATGTTCCCCATTACCAGAAAGAATTTCATCAGGGCATGGACAAAAATTTAAAATAATACGCCATTCTCTTCTCTCTCTCTCGCTCAGTCTTTTTGCACGATAGTGGATTCCGATGAATAAATGACCAGACCACATACTACCTTGCCGAAAGGCGAGACCAATCTGTGAAGAGCTGCAATTCTGTCTCCCAATTTTTCCTTTCGGACCTAGGTACGTAAGTTGAACCACGATTACTTAATAATATTGAATCCTCCCACCACCCACCACCAAAAAAAAAAAAAAAAAAAAAAGAAAATAAAAGAAAAACCTCGTTCTGTTACAGATTGAGTACGAGGATAGTAACATTTTTTGTTTGGCACCTTAAGGGTTGCACATGAAGATTGCGGGTACCAGTAGTCGAGGTTTCTTGGCCACTGCAAGGGATGGCGTTGGTTTTTGGGTTTTCGGTCTTGAAACTTCTTTCCTGAAGGTTGATGTCTTTGAAACCAAAGGGTAATTATTAAAGTTTAGCCTACTATTGCCAAAATTAAATTGATCAGAGAGCTGTGGAAAGTTAATAATAAGAAGCGTAAATTAGTAACTGAGACTAATTAAATATTTCAAGTATCAACTAGCTGCGCTTTGCACACATGTACTTATTATACACGAACATTTGAATCAAAATGACTATGCACTGGAAATTGATAATTACAAAAGTTGGCAAGGCACGCATTTTCATTATTTTTCGTGAATTCTATGATGAATATGAGTCAATATTCCAGGTAATTAAAGATATCTATGCACTAAAACTCTCGAGGAGCATTTAACACACACATTCAACGTATCGTGCATTTCTCTAGAAATCAATCAATCACTCACGTAATCACGTAAAGAAATGCGTATAAACACTAAAACTCGACTAACCCAAATACTCCAATACACAAAATTGATGATGCATTGCACTGGTACTGAAAAAATTAATTCGTCTAAAACGGTAATTCGATCTAACCAATAATATTTAACACTAACGCATTAACACAACCTATTCTCATTCCAGTTGGTTAATTTTTAGTACTAAACTGCTTCTTGCGAATACTGAAAAATATACTAAATGGTCACCCACAGTAAATGATTGGTTTACTTCATCATCGACTTTAAAAAAAAAAAAAGAAGAAGAATTGGCAAGAAAATCACTGGTGGAAGAATATTAAACCGAAACCATATGCATTGATCCATGATGAAGATTGCACTAATTAGAGACGTCCGTGTATGGTGAATGAACAGTTGTAGACTTAGGAGCAGATGAAGAAGGATCTATTTGAAGACAATAAACTTCCGGAAAGGCTATAAAATTGTATGTTTCGACAGAAGAAAGAGGAAAATACCCACTTTGTTGGAGCTGTTTGATGGACTATCACTTGATTGTCGGAGGTGACAATAATCCGAAGACATTCTTTCTTCGAAGGATTCATGACTACGACGACCCTCATCAAAGTTTCTGCAATTCAGGATCTCCGTGGCCAAAGGCAAGCTTTGTGAAGTGGGAAGTAAAGAAGTAGAGGCATAAAGTTGATGCTGATCTGTGCTTTCTGAAGTACCGCTGGACATAAAATTTGGAGGAGATGGTGGTAGACCTACAAAACTAGCAAAACCATCCCCATTTGAGTAGGATTCATTAGTTGAAAGCTTCTGGTTGATGTGGCTGTGGGAGAAGGAACCAATCCAAAGATTCTCGTTTAGGTCTATTGACACATCTTGTTGCCCATTTTTTATGTGGCTGTTCTTTAATATGCTGCCATTCATGTCATCCGATATGAGGAAAAGTCCCGGATTAATGCCACCCTTACTGGGCAATGGATGATGCAGGTAGCTTCCAAAATCACGACAATTAGAATCTTCATGATCAACTTCGAGTAGCGATTTTTTGACAGAAGGGACTGAGTTGATACTCTTTGGCCAAAAGTAGTCCCTCGAATTTGGAAGGATTTCATTCATGTATCTGCTGAATTCATCTCCTTCCCTACATCATCAAAACCAAAAGTGGGTAAATCTTCCCGAATGAGTTTAAAATGTTAAAATTAAACTTCTTCTACGTATCTTCCATTCCCTTTCATCTGTTTAACCAAAATTTTAGCATGATGACCTAGCTCGGAAGATGAATGTTTTTCTAGGTGGTGATAAGTCAAATAAAGAATTTTTCTCTTTTTTTTTAATATTTTGACCCCTCTAAAAACGGCAAAAATGAAAAAAGAAGTGAATTATATATCCGAATCACAGTTGAATCATAATCCTTCAGAAGTTTTTGCGAAATCAACCGAGCTACTTGAGAAAGTTCGTTATGTAGGACAAATATTCTTCTCCGCTGTAACAGTGAAGATAAAACAAAAGCAAGAATATTGCCCCCAGAAAGAAAGAAAAAAATATAGCAAGAATAATAGAAGTAGGGAAATCCTCTAAGCTTGTATACTTACAAGACCATGCTGGGGTTCCACTGACCATTCACGGTTGATACTAGTGTAGCTGAGGAAGAGGTCGGCGATGAAAAAGCAGGATAGATAAGCTGTTGCTGCTGCTGATGCTCCTGTTGCTGTAACGGCTGATCATGATGCTGATTAATATTCGCTGATTCCATGATGATTTTGTTCAAGACTTGAGAATCCCTAGAAGAATGATCTGCATACATATTTATGGTTCAAACGGCCTCCCAAAAAAAAAAAACTTCACCTGAAAAGTTCAAGTCACGAATATTGATACAAAACCCTTGTACCCCTTAGCTTTATACTCCACTTGAAACCGGCATCAAGTAATTAATAAGAGCAGACAATTTATGATTTGCTAGTATATATACAATTCATTCATCTTCGCTAAGTTGAACTTAGCTTGACCTAGAAAGTGCATTTGTAGCCATGTCGTTTCCCTACTGCCCATTGTCACATAATTGATGAATTACCCACGAGGTGAAAATCATTACCAAAAAGCGGCGATTTTTCTGGCCACATGTCTACACTTTTCTATCATTGAGCATATTATTATAGGTTCCGGTTTAAGATTGAGGAAAATGAGATAAACAAGAAAAAAAAAAGTTAGCTTATTAGTTAGTATTTCCATGGACTGGATGGATCATGTTAAGTGCTGTTGCATGTGCTCTGTGTCCCTATCTCGTATTCAGGCCCATGTACGCTGTACTTCTAAGCAGGAATCATTGATGAATAGAGAGAATTGGGATTTACTGGACTTTGTGTGGCTGAGATGGCAACCACCCACTTGTATCGCTTATGTTGTGGTTGGTTGATGCAAATATGATGTCATGCTGCAAATGCAACATCTAATTAATTAAGGCAAATTTGAGAAAATTAGAAAACCAGTTGACTGCAAATATATATCATCATTACCAAAAAGTAAGTAGGGATTTCTCTGGTTGATGCACGCCATTACATGTTCATTTTAACTACCACAATAAAATCGAATTACGCTTTGAGGATTGCACCATTTTGTGCAAGTTTGGATGCGAATTACGCTTACAATGTTTTTCTAAAATGTAACAATATTGTTTTCTAGAACATGATTACCGATTGATTTTTTTTTTTGGAGGGAGGCAATTCACATTACAGTTTCTCTGCTCGAGCAATAACGATTTAAAAAACATAACAGTGACTATTGAGCTAATCTATCAACTTATCAAAAAACTTTGTGTTTGGATTGCATTTTCCATGATTTTTCATGGAAAAATTACTGTAGCGATTTGATATATGTGAGGGAAAAAGGTAATAGGGAAATGTGATCACGGAAAACGACGTAATTTTTCGACGAAAAACGGCAATCCAAACAAGGCCAAGTCCAAGCACAACTTATCAGGAGCACTATATATTTGGACATAAGTTTAACGACCCTCACCTACTCATGTTAGATAATTAAATATTCGATACTCTTTATCTGTTTTCCTCTAGCCGACTAAAGTCATTATTACCATCTTCTCTTTGACTCTTGGTTGATTGGGGACCAGAATGCAGGAATAATCAACTTCAAACAAATTTTTTTTATTTTAGTACGCACAAGGAAAACCACAATACTATCTTATGCCTTCCCTTTTGTCAGACAAGAGTCCATAGAAATGTCAAATTTGAGGACTTGAACTGGGAAATCATAAGCAATGCCATCTACTACAATGCATTTGTTTTCTTGAAATCACGTGGACAAATGAATTGCACTGCAGCGTTACTTCTTCCATCCCACTAGTTCATTCCTTCTTCCTCCCCTTCCCGTTCTACTGGAGCTTAGTTCATTATTTGCAATTAATGGGTAAGGGTGGCTTATGTGCCTGGTATTTTGTCAAACTGTCATGCATGCAGATTTCAGATTATGTGCTAACTTCTTAGTAATGTGTTCCTTGTCCAACTCTAATCGCCAGCAAGAGATTCTTTTCCTTTCCGGTGATATCCTAAACTTGATTATTTTATGCTGAGGAGAGAGGAATTCGTTCTTACCATCCCTCATTCTCTCTCCATTCCAGCTTCTTCTTTCCCACTTCTCCCATATGCTAAAGTAAAAAGATACATGTTGAAGTGCTATTTCACTATTTTTTAGAGAAAAGTAAGATCGGGGGAGGTAACTGATAATAGCAACGTCCCAACAAGAAGGCAAAATGATATATCAGGCGAAAAAGTGATAATGGATTAATGGATTTCCAGGTTATGGACAGGTTTGTCTTGATCTCTTACTTTTTCAGCCGTACTCAAAATTCAACTAGCCTTGCCAATGCCATCCACGGCCTCCTGCAACAAGCTCTCAATCTCATTTTCTAAATTTTTTTTCACTCTCATTATGTCTTAGCTTTTGCATAGTCAATTTTAGCAAATTTTACCTGAACTATTGGACACGATTGCAACGAGTTCATTTTCTTACGTGATAGGGTCGTTAATTCAATATCTTGTACATGTAACACTACATTTGTTTTTTTTTTCCATTTTAATTGACTATACGCGTAATCACTCTAGAGTCTATATGCATAATGTCTTTATGATTAATTTTTTATACACAAATAATAAATATACGATCACCATTGAATGCATGATAACTGATTTGAATTTGAACTTGAAATCTAAATTTTACATTATATATAATACATCCAATCGTGATAATATATACACCACCAATATGGATAAAATTAATTCATATTTTTAACATCCATGTTTTATATGTTTCAAAAAGAAATTAACACCTTATTTCATATATTTGATTGAATATTAGAAACCTCCCTGCTGAAAGTAAATTGTAAGAGTGTCAAATTTGATGTTTGCCGTTTTTTAAAGATATGAACATTAATAAAGATACATCAATCAGAAGCTACCCCCCCAAAAAAAAGCATATAAAGGACAAAGGATTTTATGGCACAGACTTGCTAATACATAAATTCCTTGATTGAGTTCAAAACTTAATGCACTTTCGCCGACAATATGCCAAAAATCTCCTTACTCGAAGACTTTGGAAGTTCAAGTGTTTGAGACTAATGAGATGCATAAACTATTATGAATTAATCTTTTCTACACAACACAACAGTATATCTATTGTCTGCTAGTTTTTTATGAATGACAGTGATGTAAAATTTGAACTTGAAATTTAACTTTTTCGCATGTGTCATTAATCTAATGGTAATAATTTAATCTAAAGGTAATAATATATATTATCAGTGTATATAAGATTTATTCAAATATTTAAGCATTAATTTTTGAATTTGACCTAAAAGACCTTTGTCACTAATAGCAAGTAGATGGAACTTAAACCTAAGAACATGATTAAATAACCGCTCCAAATTTTCATGGATTTAAAGGTCGACTTGATTTCTCCTTCTAAATAATTAAGTTACGAGGGTGGCGTGATTTTGAGGGCCGACATATAGAATAACAATGCAATTATTGGTACTTTGGGATTAATCCCAGATGCCTTTTTCTGAATTAGTCTTTTATTATTGTAATTACTTGGAGTTATGTTAAAATTCCCTATAGTACTTTATAGTCCACTTGCTGCTATGGGTACCAAATGGAGTCCTAGTTGGATTCATTATGTTCCTTCGACCGTCTTCCCATTTGAATATGTTTTGCGTGCACGAAACACGTCGTTGCCAAAACGCAATTGGCGTTGCAATCATTTGTCTATTGGTGACTTTTATCTTGAGACCATCAACCATTGTATGTATCAATTATCATGTCTAGACCTGAGATTTGTGTCCATAAGGTAGACTTATCAGAAAGAGTCCAAGCGAAAGTGGTGCTAATCTAAATTAATACTATGCTCTTTTCGTGTTTTGTGTGTCCATGGTAGCTTAAATATTTTGTTCTGCTCTATATGGGTAATCTTGAGAGTAAATTAAAACTCTGAATATTCTCTACATAGTTGACCCGTAATTTCATGCACAAAGCTAGCTCCAAGGCCTTATTTTTGGCCTCTAAAGTCATATGGTCATTCTAGCATACGGTAACACCACGACCTTATGCTGTGTACTATTTTACTTTGTAACAAATGATGATAGTTCGTTCACTAAAAATGTAAGTGGCTGTAGTTTAGTGGTAAGAATTCCACGTTGTGGCCGTGGAGACCTGGGCTCGAATCCCAGCAGCCACATATTTTGTTTTATATGATTGCACTTAAAATGCAATAATTGTTTTTGAAACCTTTCTCCGTTTTTCTCTTGAATTTAGAGTGTTTCCGTATGATGGATTAGAAATTTACTTAAGATAGAATGGCGTCTCTAAAACGGCCATTGGCCAACCTATTACAAACTTTAATACTTGCACGTGTTTAGGTAAATGTGTAGCAATAAAGCCTTTAGAGGATTGCCTTTAAAAAAAAAACTTTAATACAAACTTTAATACTTGCACATGGTTAGGTAAATGGGTAGCATTAAAGCCTTTAGGGGATTGCCTTTTAAAAAAAAAAAAAAGCATTAAGGGGATTAAATGTTTTTAACTGTGTTTTTCGAAAATCATATTGTAAAAAATTTGTTAGGTGCACAGCGCACCTACCATAACCATCAACCACCTCGATCACCACTACTCATCTCCACTACTACCATTGCCCTTCCTCCCTCTTTCTCTCTCCTCTTCATCCTTCATTCTCTTTGGTCCTAGGAAGAGGTACGGATAGAGGTGAGAAGGAAATAAAGAGAGAGGGGGAAGAGTGAGGGAGAGAAAGGAGAAAGAAAGAAAGGAAAGAACTAAATCCAAGTTTAAAAACACTTTTATCCTAATATATTAAATAAGAACAAAATGTCTATTTAATGAGTTTAGACCTTCTAAAGGATAAAAAGTAGGTAAAGTTTAGGAAAATTTAACGTTTTTTGTGAACGCATTTTTCAGTCACTTTTTTAATTATAAACATCAAATCATTATGGTATATTTTTCTATAAAAATTTAAAAGGAAAAAATTCCAACAACACCTTACGGGGGTCAATCATATTTGACCTGTAACATTTAACCATTTCTTATGTATACCTGTTTTATGTAGATCGTTAGTAAGGGTGGGCCGTAATAGGTACTCATCCTGTGCATCATTTTGTTGAATCAACTAACACCTTATGTGTCAGTCATTTTCTGACTCTTACCAAACCCATATATTAGCGAGTACCTTGTTAACGAGTACCCACTGAGGTACGATCGAATCAATGGGTACCTATTCTACCTCGTTTATCATTTAATTTTTTTTAAAAATAATTTATACTAAATAATTTTATATTTTACATATTCATCTGAGATTTAATAAAGCTTTTCTCAAAAAAGTTTCCTACCATGATTATTAGTTTCCTCGTTTATCATTATTTTACTTATTTAGCTTTAAAAATATTAGTTTGTAGTATGTGTATACAAATAAAAATAAAAATAAAATATATATATACCAAACGGATTGGATATCTATGGATTCTTAATCACGTAGCACTAACCTGACCCTACATATAGGCACGGATTTTTTTTTATTTTGGCCTAACTTTAGTTTTTTTTTTTTGTCGATACGATAAATTTCTACACTAAAGGGAGGGGAGGACCTGAAGAGATTTAAGGATAACTCGGTGGGGGACTGAAGAATTTTTTAAGCAAAGCCAATCTTTAATGTAGCGAATTGATGGAAAGCAATGTTTAAATCTTGCCTCTCACCCCCACTAAATTTTAATATATTGGTGGTGAAAGGCTGGTGGTTTTGGCCCAACCCTAGCCGCAACGCTGGAGTCATGGTTGATTTTAGGGTTAATTACATTTACCTCCCTTGAGGTTTGACCAAATAACGAATCGATCCCTGAGATTTGATCAAATAACAAAACAAACCTTGAAAACCATAAAGTCATAACAAAGGAATCCCTCTCGTTAGTCAACAAACGTTGACTACTTCATTCCAACGCTGTCAACAGAAAACAAGAACCTAAATGCCCATTATACCCTTTACCTCTAACCTTTCTACCAAGGGTTAATTACATTTACCTCCCCTGAGGTTTAACCAAATTATCATTTACTCCCTGAATTTAGACAAACTACAAAAAGGTCCCTCAAATTGAAAGATGTATAACAGATACAACCCTCCCGTTAGTCTGTTGCTGTTGACTGTTAAGATTATAATGATGCCATCATACAAATTTAATGAATTGCCTAGATTGCCCCTAAATCCATAACCTTCCCCTTCCCTTCGTTGCTTTTCTTCAAAACCTAACCTACTTCATTTACCACCGTTGACATAACTATGGCAGTAAAATCATCGAGACATATTATCGATATCTACTTTCATGATCTTTTTCTTGGTAAGCACGTTTTCACTGTCAAAATCATAATAAGTTTATAGAAATTTAATTGCCTTTTATCTCTATTATTCCCAAACAACCATCCTTTTAACTCCATTATAAGCAGAGAAAAAACCCATTTGATAATATCAAACCCAATGACCAACTACAAAAATAACCCAGAGTTGAAAAAATGATTATTTGGAACTCTAAATACCCGCATGAATCAAGTCAGATCCTGGTTGATAACCGTTAATTCTTCACTGATAATTTGAGTGAGTTTGAGATTTTACTCGTCTCTGGATTGGTCGATGTGATTGTGGTAGTTGTAGAGAAGGGAAATACAACAAACAAGATTATTGGCCGACAAAGGGCTACAGACTTGTAGAGACTCTTTTTGTGGTGGATTGAGTGAACCTTTACATTGCTTCTATAAATTTTCTTTCATCGCTCAATTGTCGGTTTCCTTTTTTCACTCTACTTTTTTTTCCCATTCCTTTCTTTGCTTTTCACATTTTAATTTCTTTTTTGTTTTCTAGGCTTTCCTTCTTTCTTCATTTTCTTTCTTTTGTTTCTTTATGCACATATTTTATCAAATTTGATTATTACATGCTTGGTTTTATTTTTTCTTTTATACTGGTTAAAAACTATTTTATTTAAGTAGTAAACTCTTAGTTTAATTCGTTATTATTGAAATCACCTTCGATTTTTTTAACGGTAAGTTTTCTCTAACTACAAGTTTTTACAAAGAGGGTAAATATGACATTTTACTACTTCTATTTAAGTGTCTTTGACGGGTTTACTTAAAAAGGAGGTACTTGTAATATTACCACATCATAGGGATTTAATGGTAGTTTGGTCAAACCACAAGGGAGGTAGATGTAATTAACCCTTAAAAATTTGATGGAAATCAATAAGGGTTATTCAAACTTTTGGCTACTTCCGTTACATATAAGTGACAGAAGTTAGTGTGGGGGAGGAATCTGTTATTTGGTCAAATCTCAGGGATCGATTCGTTATTTGGTCAAACCTCAAGGGAGGTAAATGTAATTAACCCTTGATTTTAATCTAGAATTCCACTAGCATCCGCGACGCTGGTTGCACTTTTTACTAGCCAGCCAATTCCCCGATACTTTCCACGTGGACAGCCGGTCGCCGCTTGCTTAAGGAGCCGTCAACTGAAAATGTCTCTTCCAGACGATGAGAAGACCAAAGACTTCTAAGTTTCAAACATGCACGTTGTCGAGTATTATAGTGTAGTATGGTATAATTCTACTCAAAAGTTAGTTAAACAAACTAAAGGAAACCCACCAGGCCACCACCAATCCTCCACTCTATCCGTCTATCATCATCGAATCTCATCAAAGCCATATCCCTTAAGAAACCAAACTCTTTATTGAACATCCAACCTCCAACTTAGCCGCTCGGCTCGGCTCGGCTCTTCGCTCTTATATACAAAGGTAAGCACTACAAGCAATATAAGAAATTGAACCCTAACTACTTTGACCAAAAAAGAAAAGCTAAGTAATCATATTCCTACCTTTTTTTAGACACGATTTGGATAATTTCAAGTTCCACGACGGAGTTAGAAATATTTTCTAGGTGAAGGCACAAATTAGCAATAAAAGTTCGTGTAATACTTTAAAAGAAATAAATATTAGTAAGGGTACTCGAATAATAAGTAGAAATGTGGTGGGTCAATTTGTAACTTAAGGTACATTTGTAATTGCAGCGACTTATCAAAAGATACTTAATTAGTAGAGGTCTCATCAAAGTATTTATTAAGTGCTTAATCATATTATTTGGATACATACTTGTATAAGTATTTTCTCTATTTGATAGTAATAAGCAATTTTAATTTCTATTCTTAAATTAAAAGAATGATGCTCACTAAATGTGTTAAAAATTGCTCTTGTTAGCAAAAGTATCACAACTCCAAACGAACCTTAAACTTTAAGTTTTACTAGTTGTATTTATTTATTTATTATTCATCAAATAATTATAACAACCATGATCTTAATTATTTCACAAATTCAGCGGGGACACAAATTTCTGAAGAAATTCTAAACCTATAATAAGCCTTTTTTTTTATCCTTGCCGACGCGTACATTTGTCACTCATGAAGGCAAATATATATAGTAAACAAAGTACATAATAAAATCGTGCAACAAGATAAACAGGGCTTGATTATTTTTTATTTTAAAAGTACAATCTTGATATTTTGACACTAAATTATAAGGCGGTGGCAACAAAAATTTTTAGTGAGGAAATTAAATGTGATTTTCACAAGACATGCATCAATGTCTTGAAAACAATAATCTCAACTGATTCCAGCTGACATAACCGGACATCATGAGGTGCTGAATTAAATTAGGCCTTCTACTTCTACTGCCGGCATTCCCTCGTAGAGGCCCAAAAAAAAAAAAAAAAAAACTACGAAGCTCCGAGTCATATTTTATACTTCAAGCTTGGCTTAACTGGCTTTTGAAGCCGAGAATAAACCATAATTGAGCGGTAACAACAACTAAAAGGCTGTCCCCATTATTTATCAACTAAATTGATTTTGCCTGATTCAGTAATATAGTTGAAAAATTCATGCATCCGAACAAAATTACTCGTTTCAATTTGGGATAAGATTTCACATCTTTGTGGGTATAATCCTAAACATTTTACTTTTCCAATATACTCTCCTCATCTTAGAAATGCCCATTTTTGTCCATTCCTCTTTGTATATATCTGTCTCTGACTCTGTATCCTTCTCATCAATTTCAAGCTGGTAAGGGGCCGGATATTTTTACGAGCTGGAAATTTACTGGGTTTGAATGTATATTTTTCAGTTTGAGTTCTGCAGGAATTTGTATATAGATCAAAACTTTATCTAACTTCGGCTTTACTTCTTCTCACAAACAGGTTTTTTGATGGCCAAAGTTGAAAAAGTTGCAGCGAATTTGTCGAAGATTGAAGGGAAAGAAAAGGGGAAATTCTCAAATTAAATTATTGATTTCTTGGAAGATTAATAGAGGGCCCAAGAAGATTGAACCGCCGAAATGTAAGTATCAATCTTTTCATACTTCCATTTTTTAAGTTCCACTTCACGTTTGAGAATAGTAATTTAGCTGTTCAATTCCTGTTACGCATTGCTTCAACAGTGGGTTTTAGCTTTTTGGTAATCAGTAGCTTTCTATTCTGCAAACGGAATAAATTTTTCTTCGATCAATTGGTGAATTCTGAGTGATGATTATTTTTTTCTAAAATTGTGGGATGAAAAATAACAGTGAAATGGGAACTGTAATGGAGCCAGCCAATGAGATTAGACAAAGAGGAAAGCATTACTACACAATGGGGCAAACTTTGTTTGAGATCGATACAAAATATGTTCCAATCAAACCCATAGGAAGAGGGGCATATGGGGTTGTTTGTTCTTCAATTGATATGGAGACTCATGAGAAAGTGGCAATCAAAAAGATACAAAATGTGTTTGGGGAATAGGATTGATGCATTGAGGACTCTCAGGGAGTTGAAGCTTCTGCGGCATCTTAAGCATGAGAATGTGATTGCCTTGAAGGATGTCATGATGCCTATGCACAGGAGTAGCTTCAAGGACGTGTACTTGGTGTACGAATTGATGGATACTGATCTTCATCATATTATAAAGTCATCTCAGCCGTTATCAAATGATCATTGCAAGTTTTTTATTTTCCAGGTGCTGATTCATTTTGAGCTTTAAGTACACTTGATTAAGTTTATCCTTTGGTTGCATGAGTTTTGTTATTGAGAAGTTATGGATTACAATTTGCTTGTATGAGTACTAACTGCTGTTCTCATCCTAATGGAAGAGGTCTCAGTCACAATTTTCTCTCTTTTTTTTTTGCTTAGTCACAATTTTCTCTCTGTTAAAAGAAGGATAGAACCACATTAGCTACTATAGATGCGGTGATCAACAGCCTTTTTGTGTTTTAATTTTGATATGAACTTCTATTTGAAACTTTTCTGCTTTTTTTCTTGTTTATCTCTCCTACACTTACTTTCATTTCTGAAATTTGGGGGTCTCTCATTTCAAGTTCTGAATAAACTGAATGAATTCCATATCTAGGATAACAAATTTTGATAGCTTTCCTGATGATTAACCTTAGAGTACTCGTATAGCTTGAAAGCTTTTGGGAAAGACCTATATGTTAAAATTGGTATTTGACTTAGAAAATGTAATTAGTACATTAGAGTTAATTTGTAGTTTTAAGGTTTCCCCTGATAGTGAACTTCGCTATTATGCCTGGTGTGCCAGTTGTGATATATAAACTTCATTGTGTCTGAGGACAATGGAACTAATTTCAAGGCTTATGAGTTCACTCTATCCAGAGGACCATGTATTCGGGGCTTTATGCACATAATCATCGTCTCTTTTTCTAAAGCTTCAAAAGAGATAAGTAGATAAGTATAAATACAAGTAGCATACGTAGCAGTTATTTTGTAAATCCAGCAGAAAAGGTTGTAGAGGCATTGGTCCTCTTCTGAGCGAAGAACTATGGTTTCAATTACACTTGAGAAAAGCTTCAATTTTGTATCTTGTGCCTGCATTTCCTGTCAAGTTGGATGTCAAGTTGCATGCTGTGTCTTTTCAAAATGTTTTCCTGTGGACTATATCTCAAATTCAGATTGTGTGAATGGTGCAAAGAAAAGGTTTATTTGTTGCTTTCTTACATCATGCTTATCATGATGGAATTCAGGACAAGGCATGAGCCTTTCTTTAGTTGGACTTTCAGAGTTTATGCATTATTTTCAATCTAATTTTTAACCTTCTTTCTGAGCTTTCACGACATACGCAAACAGAAAATCTTTTCCTGTTGAAGATTATTATCAATTGTTTCATTTAACCTTCTTTTCTTTAAATGCTGATACGTTGCAAGATTACTGTTCTTGTGATTCTTGAACAGTCGCATTCATGGCTGTAGCCACCCTCTCACGTGATCTTCAATTCAAAATGTTAGGTATTAGAAATATGATGCATCAAAAGCTCTTGATTTATTCTCCTTAATTTTTTTGCTGGTCTGATTCTACTCCTGTTTTTCCCTCATCACTGAATTGCAATGTGCAGCTTCTTTGTGGTTTGCAATATCTTCACTCGGCAAATGTCCTTCATCGGGACTTGAAACCAGGAAATCTCCTTGTTAATGCTAATTGGGCACTCAAGATATGTGACTTTGGATTAGCAAGAACTGGCAATGACAGTGGACAATTCATGACTGAATATGTAGTCACAAGGTGGTATCGTGCGCCAGAGTTGCTTCTTTGCTGTGACAATTACGGGACCTCTATTGACGTCTGGTCTGTAGGGTGCATCTTTGCTGAAATCCTTGGCAGGAAACCAATATTCCCAGGAACAGAGTGCCTCAATCAGCTTAAACTTATCATTGATGTCCTTGGCAGCCAAACTGAAGCCGATCTTGAATTCATTGATATCTGAGGGCTAAAACATTCATAATGTCACTTCCTTATTCCAGAGGGGTTAACTTTGCTTCTCTCTACCCCCATGCTGATCCTTTGGCCATAGATTTGTTACAGCGGATGCTAGTTTTTGATCCATCGAAGAGAATCACAGTGACAGAAGCTCTTTATCATCCATATTTGTCAGGTCTCTATGATCCAAGTCGCAACCCTCCTGCTCAGTTTCCTCTCAGTCTTGATGTTGATGAGAATATGAGCGAAACAATGATCCGCGAGACGATGTTGAGAGAGATCCTTCTTTACCATCCGCCACAAGTGACTTACACGAACACGAACACGGTGATAAAATTTCATTTGAGAAGCATTTCTTTGGCACTAGACCTTTGGAAAAAGCATAAAGTTGTGGGAAAGGAAAGAAAGAACAAAAAGTACCAATACATTAGTACACAAGTATTGTTTTAGAATCATTACTTGTTCTGTACCAAGCCTTGGATGTTTCTTTTTGGTTTCATCAATTTATTATTTAAGCCCAAGGGGAAAAGGGACAGTGGCAGTAGTACTGATATAGCAGTTGAATCCTAGCAATTTGCCTGGAGAGTGGTGACTTCAATCGCTCGACTCTTGGGGCAACCCTTGCTCCTCTGACCTCTGAATATTTGATTAGTCCGGAAATTTTTGTTCTCTATGCGTTCTTTAGTCTGAGATCACTGCAGAAGTAGCTGCATATCAGAACCTATAAGAGCAGTAGCTTGACACATCATTCCTTGATGGAGAAACCGTCTTATCTCAAAATTAGTCATTAATAATCTTTAAGAGTCGGCTTTTTTTCCCCTTCCCTCCCCATTAGTAATCACAAGTGGTGGGCATCTTTGAGGGAATATGATGATGATTATCAAAGCATAAAGCAGCAGCAGCTATAAAAGGAGGCAGAATACGTCAGTATTAACTCAAACTAGTGGATCTCCACTACAGTCTGACACGATGAAAGAGGTGCATCAATCGAGTCTGACAGGGAAATCACAAATTTTAAAAAGATACAACAATTTGCAGGGAAGTATCTTATCATTATGCAAAGCTATGAATTGATCAAGCTCTTCTCTTATTTGCTCGGTGTGGAATAGTCAATGAACACAAGCTTGTATCTATCTCCAGAAGCCCAATCAAGAAAATATACAATATACTATATATATATATATATATTATAGTATGACAATCTTTTATAAAGCAGCAGCATGACGATTGTGTACTTAGGTTGAATGAATAATAAGTATTTACAAAAGTTTTTATGCCAAAATTTGATTAGATTATTACATAGCCAACTAAAAGTTGGCAAACCATCCATCCATGCATGAAGGTGAATGAAGTTTCTATCTTCTTTCCTCAAACGTACGTACCTCAGGGGCCCTGGCCCATAATGTACGGTTGTCCGGCGCGCACGAGAAGAAATTAGAGAGTTAGTTAGAAACACGTTTGCCGGAAGCTTCCGATAATTGTTTCCACGTTGTCAATTGGAACTCATAATGGGTCTGTCTGTTTAGATATACTAGATTTTTTTCTTCCAACTTGTATCGTATTTTTTTTAACGACACTCTTGTTAAAATATATTTCAGATAAATTATTTTTTTTCATCTTATGTATATTATATCATAAAAAAGTACAACCATCGTCGATACAAATAATTTTTTTTAAAATTATCTAAACATACCCATTGCTTTTGCCCCGCTCCTAGTGTTCGAGTATCGCAGGATTGAATAAAGATGTTTTACCTAAAACCATGGATGCATGAATGATACAGTCACTTCAACTTTGCCCATGTCAGCTCAAATTTTCCACTGGTTGCTTTTTTTAAAACAATTTTTTTTCTTTTTCTTTAATCAAGAAGTGAAGATTGGTTTTCTTACTCTGTTGTCTCCCATGCGTGTTAGGAGAATGCAAGAGAAATTTAAAAAACGTTAAACAGTAATATTGCTTAGCTTCTTAAACATGACTTTGATGAATATTAAGATAGTTTGGATAGAGTATTATTTCAAATAATTATTTGGAATAATTACTGTAACACTTTTTATGATGTGATGTATGTGAGATAAAAAGATAGTTAAAATTAAAAAAAATAGATTAAAAAATACATTTATGATACAAATTAAAAAAGTTTTAGAAAATTATCCATCCAAACATAGACAAAAGTAAAACATACTACAACATTCTTAAATGCGGTCAAAAGTAATTAAACCTCGTGCATGGATAATGTACATCGCTTTACACGGGCTGGGTATTCCCTTTAGGCTTTAACCCCTGGGAAGTTAAGTCAAAAGTCAAAAAAGACGAACGAGGAAAAATGGCCGAGCGAGCTTTGTTGAAGTTGATTGACAGCTGCTAATAGAGGCCAAGTCAGAGTGAAGGTTCCCATTTTCTGCGATTTCCCTGTTCAAGTTGCACGGGATAGACTCCAGAGCCGGCCCCCCCCCATCCTTACCCAAATATCCACCCATTTGATACAATTGAAGCTTTAGCCACCAAACAACGTGCGGGAAAAAAAAAAAAAAAAAAAGCTTTTGATAAGCAAATTTTTCCTTCCAAACGGATCAGTCCACCTATCATGTGTCAACTATTCTCTCACTATTTCAACTGCTAAAAACCAAACAAAAGTTTCTTGATACATTTTCTATTGCCATCATCCCAAAAAAAAATTTTTTTTTTTTTGCTTTTGTTTTTTTCTGTATTGTGGAATTTAGGATACTACTCCACAATAAAAGTATATTTGAAGAGAGCGAAGACGAGTAAGTGATTGACAATTCTAATTAAGTGGGTATGAGTAGCGCAATTTGCTTTTGTCTTCACTTTTTCAGGTAAAAAGTAGTGGATTGATGGCTGATTTCTCTAATTCGTAAGTAATACTAAATTGGTAGTTTAAACCATAGTGAGGATGGCCAGCTGGCCTCACTTGCCGTCACTTTTGTGCTTCTCAATGGGCCTAAAACTGTGTATAAATTCCACATCCACCACACCCAAATTCTCCTTCCTTCCTCCCTCCGCATTCTTCCTTCCTCATTTCATTTTGCTTTTAGCTTTGTGAGGTTCGGCCTCTGCCTCTTCCTAATTTTCTGTTCCTCCAGGTTCTGAAACTCCCAGCTTCCACAAGCCCGAATATTTCTATTTCCCCTTTGATCCTCTACCCAAACATTCATGGCGGCAACAGGCGTTTATTCTCTAACCTTGACATTCATGTCTCCTGTACTCAGCGAAGTCATCCTCTCTGGTTTCACAATCAGCTCCACCCTCCGCCGTACCCACTTGATGCAATCTTTCTCTGTTGTATTCCTCTACTGGTTCTATGTTTTCTCATGAACTCATAAAACCATCATATTTACATTATTTTCATTGACCAAAAGTCTTCTTTGTCGCAAGTTCATTATCCATAATACTCCTACCCTTTATTATTTGCTTATCTAAAAGACTGCAGAGTAGTATTTTGTAAGAGATTTTGTACTTTTTGGCATATATTTTGCGCCATGTCTTGTACCAGCGGAAATTCATCAGGGCCAAGCCAGATTCAGAATTCGGGGTCCGATGAAGATCCCCAACAAATTATGGACCTAAGAAAACGCAAAAGAATGATATCCAACCGGGAATCTGCTAGGCGATCAAGGATGAAGAAACAGAAGCACTTGGATGATATGATGGCCCAGGTGAATCAACTGAAGAACGAGAATAATCAAATTTTCACCAATATCAACCTTACAAATCAGCTTTATCTGAACATTGAATCTGAAAATTCTGTCCTAAGAGCTCAGCTGGCTGAACTCAGCCACAGGCTACAGTCCCTCAATGATATCATTGACTGCTTAAATGCTAACAACAAATTCACCAGTTCTTGAAACACAGGACTCTGCTTTTGATTATCAGATGATGAGTGCTTCTGATCATGATTTCTTCAACCCCTGGAATTTACTCACTGTAAATCAGCCCATCATGGCTTCTCCAGATGTTCTCATGTACTGATTCATTCGGAGAAGTGATCCGTTGCTTTGGTGCTTGGCTTGCTGATGATCAGGGTCGTAGACTTCTGGGTGCTTAGTGAAATTGAACTAGAATGTTGTCCTTGGTTTGTAATTGAAACGATTATGTATATTATGGTTGCATGTACTGCCATTGCGAATACAAGTTGTTTTCTAAATATTAGAATAAAATTCAAAGTCCATTATTGTGTGGATTAGTTCATTACCTAATTACGTTGTTTTCGGTGTACATCTTCAAAAATGACGTAAGGTTCGTGCTCATATATATATATATATGGTTTTCCCTCTAAAAAAAAAAGAACTATATATGTGGTGGGCAGTGGGCAGTGGGCTGTTTGGCTGGGGAAGAAAAGATTTGTTAAAAAAAAAAATACTACCTCAAATGATGACATCATCCTGTACTATTGGTAATCACAAACCGACAGATGCATTTGACCTAACAAGTAGAATTATTAGTATCATACAATGTTGAAAGGAAGACATCTTAATCGCATTATGCGTGGAAAGTTAATACAAGACTCGCATAATGCTGCTTCTAATTGTTAATATTTTAGTTAAGCCATGACTAAAATATAAAAAGAGGTTAACAAATCAATAATGTCATCCCTTTTACACGAAATAACTTGAACACGAAGGAGGGGGCATGGATGCAGCATCTCCACTTAATTATTTACAGTAGATGAATACAAACCGCCTCGGTCGGATGCTTTTTCATTCTTTAATCCGTTCTCAGTTCCACACAAGACTCAAATCAATCTATAAGATTCCTTGAGAAAATTATTGAGCCCCCACTTCGTCTGACATTGAGATCAGAAGTTTCTTGATTAAAGAACTTAAAAGCAGAATTATTAGTAGTGAAAGACAAGAAACACGTTAAGGTCGCGATCCGACGTCTCTGTTACTTATCAGTTCCATGTTGTTTTCACCTGTCTTTGAAAGAACAAATAAATGAAATGCAAGGTGCTGCCACTCAACCTGTGGAATCACTTTCTAGCCCAAATTAAAGAAACCCCCCCATTAGACTCAGACTCACTGTTGCATGCCAGATCGAGCATATCCACCTATTGAATTGAACCCTTTTAGGAGTTGTTCTGATGTCACAATTTTATGTAGAAAGTAGGATTCCACTCTTCAAGAATCGTAATTATACATTAGTATATACCATTGTGACTCGCGTAGTATTGCAATGTAAAGTCCCATTTACAAACTCAGCAGGGAGGAGGGGCCATTTATTTTCTAAATTAAGGTCCTTAAGTGAAAAATCTCAATTGCACAATAGACAAGATTCATAAATTTTCAAGTCTTAAAAGGTTGAACAGAGATGCTTCTGGTGCTTCTCTAACTAAAGAATGCTAGATCAACTCTACAGAACAAAATGCAGTTACACGCTATCTGTTCTGCACAGACATATCCACCAAATTTGATCTCTATGTGATTCATATTAAACCAGTTGAATCCTTTTCTCTGGCTAATGAATAAAATGATATACGCATAAAATTACTGGCATTGATTTTGCTAGCTGTTGGGCTTCATCAGTTGAGTTAATCTGGTATCGACTTGACCAAACTTTGCCAGCAGTATGAGCAGCTCAGCATCAGGACTTTCTTGATTTGTTTTCTATTGATTAGTGCATCAGCACTAGGACCAGGGGGGAAAAGTATGCTGGAGAGATACACGGAAAGAAAAATTTATTTGCATGTTGTTTTGCTTTGGCATAGCCGTACGTGGTTTGATATTGCAGCTTGTTTTTTTTTTTAAAAAAAAAAAAAAAGTTAGGTCGACAAGTTTTCAAACTTCAACCAGACATTGCTGTACCATGTGGCCAACCCTTTTCGAGAGGACGCCCACATGATTTGATCAGAAGAAAGAAAAAGAAAAGTTGGTTTGTCTGTGGAGTCCTTGAGTGGGAAGTTAATGGGTTTCGACTAAGCCAACCGACGCCAAAAATTGGCTTGCTTATGTTGCTCAGTATTGTAACTCCACTCCATGGCTTTATATTATTATTCGTAGAGAATTGGTGAAGGAATTGCCATGAGGAGTGGAATCTTCTCCATTTCCTTCCACCTACAGAAATCTGGCAAACAGTTTTTCCCATCATATTATATCTTTCCGTTCAACCCAAAGACCAAAAGAGCAAAACAAGTACTCTACAACCAATCAAACTATGAATCAATAGGATTGTACGTTTATTGATTTCTCCTCCGATCTGTATATGCATCAAGGTATTAAAATCGCGACACCCGTAATTGACATGAGACGGCAACCACTTCTGATTGAATTTACCATGTGTGCCCGAGTTGAAGAATGTTCATTGAATTGGTTCTCGATCATGAGTATGGGAATTTGTAAATTACATATTCATCTATCTTTAGTACAAAAACATGCTTTTGACCAAAAAGAAAAAGTATAAAAGCATGCACCCTATTAGAAATCAAATTTAAGCATTTTCTTTTTTCCTTTTTTTTTTGTGAGTAGATCAAAACTTAAGTTTAGAATGCAAAATTCTTAAGGCTACTCCATAAGTTATTGGGGCTTAATCAATTTTTATAGTTTGATCACTTTCACGTTTGGATTGCTATTTATAGGAATTTTTGTAGAAAAATGTACTGTGATGATTTGATATATGTGTGATAAAAAGGTGATCGAAAAATGCGTTATTGAAAATATGTATATATATTTTTGCAAAAAACCACAATCCCAACATAGACATCCTTTATTTTTTAAGATAAAGTTTGGGTGAGTTTAACTCTGGTCACCACCTTAAGCACATGATACAATCTTTTGTAAGAAAATGATTCGTTCTTATCAACTGAATTAACTTGTGTTGGCTTAAAAGAAAAAAAAAAGTCCTTGGTTGATTATATGCTAAAACATATGAGTTTTTAAGTTTTTGGATGGAATAATGTGCTAATATAATCACTAGCATAATGTGTACAATGTTAATACACAGTGCATACGCGTACATAACATGCTGCAATTCTCTGCACTCTTCACGTACATTAAATCCTCGCCAATTACCCTTTCCTCTCTTAGCATGTTCAATGATTAATTGTTTAAGTACCAAAATGCAAGCAGCAGGACAGAAGTGCATCAAGTCATCAAATTTTACATGCATCAATTGTTTGGGACGGTTGAAGGCAAATATTTTCGTCAATAGTACATTTATACTTTTTTTTAATAACTTTTTTTCATACATTGTCAGTATATAATTTTTTTCATGCTCAAATCATGTACAAGTGACATACATTTAAAGTTATTAGTGTAAAAAAATCACTACATTGTCGATGCATAAAAAGTTAATTCTTTTTTTTTAATTAATTCAAATTTCAAGTTTCAACCACGTAATAGGCTCATATATTTTATTAATAACAAAATAGGGAAACTGGACGGGCAACTTCTTGAAACTAAGATAGGATCTTCTTGTATTGGCCACAATGGGCACAAAGGCGATGGCCCAATAAGAGCTCTTAAGTTGCCGCCAAATCCCTGAACTTTTCCTCAAAATCCCAAAAATGTCCTCATCCCCGTCCTCAGAGCTTCCCCTTCACCCCTCCCAAAACCCTAGCAACTGGCGCTTCACATGGGAGGCCCAATCTCACATCCCAACCGTCCGATTATATCTCTTCAACCCCCACATCAAACCCTCAGCTCAATGCACCAACTTAGAGGTCGACTTATCAATGGACCAGTCTTCACTCCTCGTCAGATTCTACCAAGCAGAGGCCGAAGCCGAAGCCGAAGCCTGCACTTCATTTCGGGTCCCGCTCCCTAGAGTTTTAATCGACCCGGAGTCACCGGTTCAGTTCACAGCTTATGATGATCATATTCATGTTAAACTCGCTCTGCTTCTTCCCATTGATCATCCTCTTGCTTCGGAATTTGATTCCTCGTCTGATGAGTACCGGCCACTTTCCACCGATTCCGGTGAGCTTATAACCAATTACTTAAGATGGAATCTTTTTATTCTTTTTTGATATTTCTATTCGCTTATGAATGATTTGCTGTTTAGGAGCATTTGTCATTTGGTTTAAACTTTGTTGTGAATATGTTTTATTCTGTTTTGGAACAAATGTGGCAATGTCGCTGGTATTTTGCTTTCAAGATGGATGGTGGATGATTTGACCTTCACTGCCCACAAAGCTGTGACATTTACTTTTGAATAGGTCATTTTGCGATGAATAATTGCTTGACTAAATGATGTGTGAGCTGAAATAGCTTTTAGCTTACCATTGTCCTTCCTTTGCAATCTGGGAGAAAGAATATGGAATTGCTCGCGCTTCCAGTGTCTGCAACATGAGTTCACTTGGCTTTCAAGTTTTAAGGGCAAGTTGGGTACAGATTGGGAACCTGTGATTATACAATTTTCCTTTTTGTCTAGAAGTCTTTTCTTTTTTGGGCCGTTACCATCAGTTATTCAAACACTGACCCAACCTTTTGGTTTTATTTATTTATTTAATTTTTATGCAAGTTGTAGAAATCATGCACATGCTAAATTGTCAGTCATACTTGTCAAGTTGATTTAGGTGGAGCTACAGAGTGGAGAATGTTGTTCGATTTGTAGTTAGAATTAGGCTGAGGATATTGTACACACGGGTGGGTGCAAAAAAGTTTGTGACATTTGATATTTGTTTCTCTTGTGAACGAAAAATGGTTGTGTTTAAGTTTAAATCACCATGTCACTTTTTATTTGTCTATTTCATTTTGAAGATGACGAGCTAACATGTTTTAGCTTAATATTTCTGTCTTTCCTTTCATGGCATCTAAGAGCTATCTTTGGAAGCTCAAATACTTTATCTTGTCAATCAGTGATGAATCTTTTTGTTTCCATTTAATTTCTTCCTTTTTTAAAATTTCTTTTGGTATTTGTAATCCAAGTGTATTCCTAGTAATTATGGTTGTTCGTTTAGATCTAAAGAATTTATCTGCTTTGGAGGAAGTGTACTTTTACTGCAGAAGTTGCTCGGCTAAGTTGACAAGATCTCTCAGGTAGATTCTATTCGAACATTTTTGGAGGAAATACAAAAATCCTCATGGGTGCTGATTCTTTCTTCTATAAATATTGCATTTTCATGTATGAGACATTTATGATTTCTAGAACAATTTTGCCCCCCCCCCCCCCCCTCCTCCTCCTCCTCCTCCTCTTTTCCCCTGAATCACTGGCAATCTCATCGTTGCCAGTTAAGTCCTGTACTCTTCTTGTGGAAGGGTTACCTCACCTCCTTTCATGGTACGGCCCGGTAGACGGCTAGATTTACCATTGGCTTGGAAGACCCATAGAATCTACATTCAGTTTGTTCTTTCTTTTCCTGAACAAATAGATGGAATCCTACCTTGTTCATTGGGAATTTATTTTACTCTTTCTTAGATTTTATTACAATTGTTTTGTGCAATAAAGGATGTCCTTTTCCTGGCTGAACTTTCCAAATTATATAGATGTTTCAAGGAGATGCCATCAGTCAATTGGCAAGAAGCAGCAGACAATTGGTTTGGGGCTTGTTGTTGTTCATTTGGAGGTATCAGTGAGCAGCTGGTTAGAAGTTATGCAAAGTCCTATACATGTGCAGCAGGCGTTTGTCTCTTAGATACAGAATCTGTCATTTTGTGCAAGGATGATCTTGTGGGATGTGAATTTCCTGGATTTAATTGGAACCAAAGTGTTGAGTTTAATCTGAAATTGACTACTGACGATATTTTGGTCAAAGCTTCCTCAGATGATGCAAGTAAACATGGGCAAACTGTCTGCTCTGAGAATGATGACTTTGGGAGGGAGGTCAGCAATGGCAAGGAACATCATCTTGGTTCTGAGGAAGAAAACCTCAAAGAGAAACTGAGACATGAAGCTACTGGAAATGCTGGCGATTGTGGTAACTTATCTTGCCTGTCTTCACACTTACAGACTGCAGAAAACATGGCAACTTGTCCTGACTTCCATGCAGTTATGAAACATGATCTTGGGTACTGTGATAATGTTTGTCATAGTCTTGATCGTTTAGAAATCTCTTCAGAGGAAAAATCTGGAAGGGATATTGAACTCCTAGAACATCAGAAAGTATTACTTAATGGCTTTCTTTGGAATGGTTTCCTGGCAAGATCCTCCAATCTTTCAAAAGATGTTAGGTGGGTCGAATTCTTGTGTCCTCAATGTTCTTCCCTACTTGGAGCATACCCTTGCTTCAGTGATAGTAGTCCATTGGACAGTGGAGTTCGCTTGTTGAAATGCCACATTTCAACCACTTTACCTGTTGGTGGCTCCGGTGATATGTTTAGGTAAAAGACTTCTATTTATGATTGCTATCACAAGAAGTGTTGTAAGTTTTGTGCTTGTGACAGTTATGATCATTTATTTGTTTTTCAATTGTGGAAGGACACATACCCAATGCTCTTATAAGATGTATAAGAGTAGGTCTTAGAAGGAGAAAGTCATCTTTCATAAATTGTTTATTTGTAAATGGGTCTGTTAGTATGGCTCTGATGATATGATGTGGATACTTTGATTTCTTTTGGGTTTGACATTTTAGGAAATAAATCCTAAATCCATCAAAGAAAATGACTTCTATCCTTTTTTTTCCCAAAAAAGGAAGGAAGTCATTCATTGGAAATAAGAAAAGAAAATATTGCTATGGCTTTAAACACTGGCTATTGTTAGTGTCGCTATTCCTCTTCCTCCAGTTGGTTAGTTTACACTAAAACATCTTCAGCGCTCTTTCACTTTAGTTAGTTGGCCAGCAGAACTGGGTGTTACATTATGTTGGGATGCTTTCGCCTGTTATATTATGTGTTCAGCTTCATGAAGGGAATAAAGCATGCAAGTGATGTTGGTTAATTAACTATTTACTCTTCTTCAGTATGTTGGAACCTTTCCTAATGTCCTTTCTTATTTTTAATTAAATATTTCTTGGTCTGAATTTTGCAAAGTTCAATTTTGTGCAGATGTTATAGCTTGGAGAGGATGTTTGCATTCAGTTGCTGGAAAGTGCAAAAAGATGAATTATCATTCCGGACTGTTGTGAGAGATATGCAAACCAAATATCCTATGCTGCAAATTGTTCTGTTGAACCCAGATTCTTGGTGCTGCAGTGGATGTTGTTTGTACTCCACTGAATCAGCTTCAAGGAAAAGCATGTATCCAACCATCAAGGTGCTATTTTCTGCCTGCTGCAATGATGAGGAAAACGAGTCTAGGTCAGTTATTCAAATGCATTTGATCTATTTCGTGCATATATTAAGGCATTGTTTGTCCACCTGTTGACAGCAGAGTAAGTGTCAATAGGGTAATATAGCGAAGTGATCTTCAATGTACAATAATTAGTCCTCTGATTAAATTTCGACGTGGCTGGAATGTGTTATCATACTTTTCCCAGGGGCCTTTCTTCTTTGAGGAGCAAATGCATCTATGATTGATTTTATGGATTGGCTCTAGAAAGATTCTGTAATGGTCACTGCTTAAACACAGCTTAATAGCAATCTATGTTTCCGATTTTGACTCTATCCAGAATTTATTTGGCCATGGTTGAATCATGTGCAGGAAGCTTGAAGAATGGATTACCAAGAATCAAGCAGATGAAGTGTACATGTTGCCATCTCAAATAGGAAACTTGATTTCCTATTTAAAGTCGGCTAACAGTATGTACCCGCCATCACAATTTCCTCTGCAGAATCTGTCCCTGTCATCCATGAGAAGATAAACAAGATACGGGAGATGTTGATCTCCAACAAAATCTTATTGTGGTCGGTTCGCATGAGGAGGATCTGAAATCCCAAAGAAGGCTCAGATTTTTAATCTTGCAAGTTCTATAGAATTGTACGCAATTTCAAGTTGCCAGATTACTAGGGGCTGATCTGGCTGTCATTCTGTTCCATGACCAGAGGTTTAAAAATCTCCCTCCGACCATGCGCGCTCTTTCAAGAGGAAAAAGAAGCGTCTAGGATATTGAAACTACAGTTCATCATGGCAGTGCCAGTACGATTATAACACCTACCATTAGAGGCATTTGAAGCGTAACTGGTGCCCTTGCCCGACAGAGAGGGTGGAAAATTAGGGGCTGCAATGGTACGCGGAGCCCGCAACTTACGAGGTATAGGATTCTGTGATCGAGTCAACAACGACGAGACGCAATCCCGGCATAAACGAATTTCCCTTTGTTTTTTTGGTGGGACTGGCATATATGTTTGCTTTGTTATATGGAAAAGCAAAAAATAAAAAATAAAAAGCTATTATTCCAAAAAAAAAAGAGTAAGTTATGCTGTCTAATTTGTAATATGTTATTTGAAAATTATTTCGTGGCAATTGGATTAAGAAGATTTGAAGTAAAATAATTTACTTCACAAATTTCAACTACCTTTTTATTTTTTCAATTACCTTTTTATGTTACATACATCATATTACAAAAAATGCTATTGTAATTATCTTAAATAAATCAATCAAATAAACTCTTATCCAAATAAACTCATTTTGTCTCGGATATTTTGAATGCAAACAAATATTTTGACTATTAACCTTCTCCGTTTGCTGATTACTCGAAATTTACAACTGCAATAAAGCCATACAACTGACCACAAAAACAACCAACCATCTCAAGCTTTAAAAAACTACATAAGAGAAACCTATAATATAAATCTAAACTTAAAATACTTCATAAGAGTAAAAGAGAAGAACAAAAAATCATCATAATTTAAGAACTAAAAGGAAAAGTAAAAGAGAAGAGGCTCTACTGATAACCGCACTTGAAAAGAAAAGAAAAAAAAAAGACACACGTGCACTACTAAACGTGCTTTTCTGCGACCTTTTGAATTATTCACTACTTGAAAAGAAAAAGAAATGAAAAATTGATAGGAACTTTATTAATGGAATTGACCTGGCATTTTGACTGCAGAAGAAACAAAGGAAATTCTTGTATTAATCCAAGCTTTCATGCAGAAGAAATGACTAATTCTCTCATACAGATGAATGACACCTATGTAACAAACGAAGAATACAACTTGTATTAATGGATTCTTTGGACAAAGCTTATAGAATTTGCATACGCTTTAACAAGTCAAATATATCTGCCATTGGACTTTGTGCGTCCTCTTTTGAAAGGTCAAAAGCCACAAAGTATAAAAAGAAGAATATAATGTCACAAGAGTGGAGAAGAATGCATTGTCGTAGTATCAGCTGGAGGTATTAAAATCGCAGAAATAAATTTCATGCAAGAAATCCTTTTAGCAAGATGTTGTGCCGAATGGACTTTTATCCACCTTCCGAAAGTGGCTACATGAATGGACTCATAGCTATTAGTTTAAGCTTTAAAGATCATGGCCTTGAATGGGTGATGACAGTAGATTTTTGGTTTCTTGGAATAAAATCAACGTTAGTGGTTGAATTATTTGAACTTGATTCCAAATTCTATACGTTTTTTTGGACACGATTCTTTTTCCCCAAATGAGTAAACTTTACTTAAATTTTCTAGAAATAAAAAGTAGAATTTTTTTTATTTTAACAATGAGAAGAGGTCTTGGTTTTTTTTTTTTTTTTTTGAGAAACCAATCGTCAACCATCGCATTGCATATTAATAGCTTCCCAAAACCGTAAACCTAACCTATAATCCATATGATTTGATATTTTGTTCAGATTGAGCCACACCATTACGTATCTGATCCCAGACAAACCACTATGTATTGCTCAATCCTAATGAATCTAGGTACTCTAGTAAGTGTAGGACTTGGAGTTTTATTATTGAAACGTTATCATGTTTTTAATTTTTGCTAATAAATACGAAGTGGGGGCAAACCAGTATATTTACCAAGAATCAGAATACCATAATGTCTATCATTTCACAATTTTATACTCATGTCTTTCTTTTGATCTTTAATTGACTAATTGATTAGTGAAATGTATATAGATTGTCTCACGTGCTTTTTCCGAATGTCTCTCAACGAGTCGGATAGAGGTATATTCATGATTGATTTAAAGATTAAAAGGAATGATTGAACTTGGCTTATGTTTAATACTTTTTTGAAAGAATTTAATTGAATTTGGTTTGAAATTTCAGATATATATTCACAAAAAGTTTGGCTTGATTTGTTAAAATATCGAGTTAAAACACATACAATCAAAGCTTGGCTTGTCTTAAAATTTCGTGTTATATTATATAGAGATTTTCACCCTAATTTGTTGCTTTTTTCCCTTAATTTTTGCCGTATGATATTCAAGAAATCTATTACAATGAATTAGTGATGTGATTAAAGTTAATTATGCCTATTTAAGAAATCTATTACAATGAGTTATGGAAGTGATCAAAATCAATTATACCTATTCAAGGGATAAGAGTAGTATATCTATTCAAAAGACAGCTATATTTTATAAGACAAGTAATATACGGGAAGGAAAGAAATGGGGTTAAAAATATTATATGCTTGCTATAAATGTACGATAAGCAATATATGGGAAGGAAAGAAGTGGAGTTAAGAAAGAAAACTTTATATATATTTTTATCAAATTTGCTTGCCGTAAATGTTTATGAACATATCGAGCTCGACAACGTTTCCCACCTTGAATAGATGAAAGCTTATACCATCCCACTCTTTTTAATTTGATTAATCAGCTGGATTCTAATATTTTAGTAGGATGTAATAATTTTTTTTTTTACCTAGACTAGGTTGCTAAAGATCGTACACAGTAGTACAACTAGGTTAACCAATTTCCCATGATCATTAAATATTTGACCAATTTAGTAGGTAAAGAACAAGATTCAACCAAAGTTAAGCTCAAGGCTCACTTAACCAGTATTCTATACCATGTAGAAATAAAATTTATTTCTCCATTCAATTAAAAATATGAACTTTCTTGCATGCTTATTGTTATAATTATGACAAATGTCACTTAAATTTTGGTAACACCATAAAAATAGCCGATATAGCATAAAAATATTAAAAAAAAGTGGTCATTAAGTTAACAAAAATGCAATCTATATTTCTCAATCATTTGCAAACTTATGATTTTTTTTGGCCTTCTTCTCTAATTGGCTGTGATTTGTACTCATTGTTATTTAGTTCCCATATTGAAAGTCAAAAAAAGGATAAGGGCATAAAGGAAATAAGGATAAATAAGTATTTCAGATTTTATGAACTAATAAGGGCATAAAGAGGATAAGAAAATTTAACACCACAAAAGTAAAAATACTCAACAATACTCAGAATGTGTTTGGTTTGCATTCCAAAATCACAATGATAAATCTTTCATCATTTTCCAACCTTGTTGCTCCGTTAAAAAGCAAGTTGGATTTCATTCTAGTAATTATTTAATCAATTTGAAATCCAAGTCATTACAAATTATGACACCTTTTTTCCCATTAACGGATTTCCATAATAGTTTATCAAATAATAGATATAAATAGCCTCAATAAGACAATAGATAGAGGTATCATTAGCTTCAATGCTAATTCCTAACTCTAGCACTCATTTGCCAAAAACCCTTAAAGCTAACCATAACCATATATATATATATATTAAGAAAAAAGTATGGATCCGTTGGGATTACAAGCATGGCAACCATCCGCCTGTCTAATGAACCTAACCAGTGCCATAAACAATGGTCTAATGAACCTAAATAGTGTTGTAAACAACGGCCTTATCATTTCATTACTACTAGTAAAACTACACGTACGTGCTTTGCTCGTGGTTATATTTTCCCAAACTTTTATATATTATTTATAATAGAGTATTTTGTGAAATATCAATCATTAACACCATAATATTTTTTTCTTTCCATCAACCATAGGGTGTATTTCATCCCTATAGATAAAGAAAGTGGCAAATTATGATGTATTATTCATGCTAACACATATGAAGTAAAATCTGTTAAGTTATAATTTTCGGATTCAACCTTCAAGAATGTATCAAAAAATTAATTAACTTTGGCAAGAGATTGCACATCTTGAGTGCCAAATACAATACAAGATCTGTGGAGTTATAATTTATGGATCTAACCTTCAGAAACGGTATCAAACATGATAGACTTCTGGCTAGAGAAGTTTATCTTGAGCTTCTCCTTTACAAACCATTAAAATTTTGGCAGTACCATGTTGGTTCCTTTTTATTTCGCCATATAAAGGCACTATTATATGCGGTAGTAATAATGTGTGCATGATGATGAAACCAAATAAACGGATAAGAATGGGACTACGAAACCATTGTCATTTGGGGAGAACACTTGCTACATTGCTGCGTTGTATCCTCAAGGTACATTGAACTATAAACGGATATGAGTAGGTGTGTGATATATTGCTACATTGTAAATTTGTAATAATAGAAATTTTTTTTTTAGTATGTATCCTTAAGACGCGCGATAAGCCTACAAAATACAAACGATGGACCAATATCAAATTTTAAATATCATTATCAACCCCCAAAATCTAGGAAACTTTAGCAATAAATTTTAAACTTTTCCATAACCAATACCTGATCCACCCCCTTATCATGTGTTCTAAGGGTACAAAGAATCCTCATAGAAATAATAAATGATGGTATCTTCGAATGAGGGAATGCAAATAATAAGCACTTAGATAAATTTAGAGATAATTACAGTCAGCAAATTTGTATCATAACCATATAGAGTTATTGTCATATAATTTACACTATTCTTCCCATACTTTATCATGCATTAAAGTTTCTAATAACTATGTTTTTAGCCCATTATTTCTGAATGCATTTTGATCTAACAATTGTTTTTCTGAACGACTTCTTAAAGATCTTAATTTACCAAAATTAATATTGTGGATATCTCTTATGTGCTAAGTTAAACACGAATTCAACACAACCAAAATTTACACACAAAATAGTTTAGATGCTTGAGAATTAAGAGTATTTTTCATGCTAACCTTTCTTCTTTTTCTTTTCCTCCTCTATTAGAGATGGCTTTTGAATTGTGTGCTGGATGGACCTGATTGAATCACCTTAAAAAAACAAAAATCCAGGCACAAGCAACTTAGCCTCCTTTACACTCAAAGAACTCAAATGTTCTTTTTGGTATTGTTTGAATTATCCTTATTAGCTTTTTATTTAATTTGTTTGTTCACTTTATGTCATTTAATTATTGATTTTCAATTCTATGGAGCTTTCCTTTTTTTTTTTTAAGGGAAAGTTTTGTAGTTTCTTTGGGGCATTCCACTAATGAGATTAAATTTGCCGTTGGATATAGAATAAGAATTATCAACCCTTAAATTATTTCAAGAGTCTAAATCACTGAATGATACGGCAAGATATAAAAGGATTTGAATAATGGGTACTGTATCCAAGAGGAACTGTAGTATTTTCCTTTTTTTTTTAGTTTATTTGCCTGTTCTCAATAATGAATTTTAATTATTGCATTGTGTTATTTCATTTATACATAACTTTTTATTATAACAATTAATAACATGATTGATATTCATTCCCCCATCATTATTGAAATGCATTATAATTATTCTATAGAGGGTAGTTTAGGCATTACAAAAAGTAAGACAAAATCTGTTTACACTACCTATACTTCTAGACTTATAATACTTTTACAGGAGTATAGACAGATTCATGGCTTTCTTTTGCTCTTGAATTGATTAGGTAAATGTGTATAGCTTGTCCCACATGTTTTTTTTTTTCCAAATGTCCTTGAATAGCCAAACGAAATCTTGTACCGTTCCACTCTTTTCAAATTGGTTAATCAATTGGATTAACTCTTTTTTTTGGCCGGAAAAAAATTTCTATAGATCGTGCAATTTATCATTGAACTAGTACAAAGTGGATTAACCAATTTCCCATAGGTCGAGCATAGCACTACTACTTGATCTATAAGACATTCAAAATTTATCTTCCTCTCTCAGAATCCTTCTTCGTCGAGGACATGTAGCGCATTAGTTGAACGTAGATTCCTTAGAATGCATGGGAACTTATTCGTTTACGAAATGGGCAATCGAGAGAGAGAGAGAGGCAGGATTATAATTTCTCGAAGGGCCAAGATCGACCAAAGGGTCGTATGGCATTTTATGCATTGATCAGAATCTCTTTAATATTCGTTGATTGGTTATAAATAGAGTTTGGGAATGATCAGTTTTTACAATGCAATGGGTTGATAGGAAGATAAGAGGAAAAGAGGCCTTACATGAAGGTAAAGGTTCTCATTTGGTAGCCAAGGATGACTTGCCTGCTCCACCTCAGGGGGTTTGTCTAAGTCCACAGGTGAACCCTTTGTCGTGGTCGCCAGGAAGTCTCCTTGGCTAGCCTGAGAGGCTCTTTTCCCTCATGCTAGGTCTTCTTTTCCCCTGCAGCCTCTGCCGCCTCCCAGTCCTTTATTATTTTCTTTCATCTCTTCCAATTCTTGAATTTTCCGTTAACTCCTTCATCGTCGTGGTTTGCACTTTGCATTGCAGTAGTGAGCTGTTTGTGCTCAAGTACTGGCAGTTGATATAGGCACGTACTTATGATGATTGACAAAGCATTGCAGTTTGAGCACTAACTTTGTTTATTAGAAGTGTTGAAAATTTTTCATCATAACATTGATATTTTGCATTTCGGTACGTAAAAGTATGTCTGGCATTGTTTTAGCATCAGCCATCGTCTAATCCTCGTATAAATGTCAGTAAGATGGATCGTCTGTTTCAACATTCGACCAGGTTTTACAACATTCGATCCAACAAATTTTTGTTTTTGGGGGGGGGGGGGTGGGGGTGGGAGGGGAGTAATTTTTGTTGGAGAAAACCTTATAGGCGCACAAATTTTAGTCCCCCTATTCCCTGTTCCCTAGCATTTAATTTGTAGGCCATGTTTACTATTCCTTCCTTTCTATCTGTCTTCTTTTATTTAGATCAATTGTTTTTTTTTAAAAAAAAAATCTTTATCAAGAAAACAAAGGTGAAGTTCTTTGAAGTATTCGGAGCAGGACTCGAAACGTAAGTAAGCTGCCCAAGATTCTCATGTAATAGCAAAATCCAATTAGGTCACGAACGAAATTTAATGCAGGAACGAGGAACGAAACAAAAACCGTTCAGGGGACGTGTCACACAGCCGCACTAAAAGTCTTCAAACAGCTCTCCGTGCCTTGAAAACGCAACATTTTAGCAGCACACTTGGACGATTGTGGGCAGATGGCATATTTCAGCACCACAACTCCTTACAAATCCAGAATATATTATTATCATAGAGCAAAATATCAATAATATATGTCTGTATGGGTGTGATCCAATGCCCATCAAGCGTCCAGAGCCACCATGTGTACATTTGCCTCCCAAGGGCCGGGCCCCAAAGATTTATGGATATACACTGTTTACATCCAAGCCACGATTGAGGCGGATCCCTTTAATCCATCCTTTGATTTGAACCAAAAATATCCTGCCAAGGACGGGGAGCCTTCATGAAGCTTTCATGGGAGATGGGACCGTAGGAGGATTATGCGTATTTTTTGTCTCTTAAAGTTCTCATACGCGGTGAAGTGTCACCTTACCTAGCTCATCACTTATAAGAGGATCTTCGATTAAAAAGAGCTAAAAACGTTTCCAATTGACCAACCTTATCTACTGCCGACAAAGGACACTTGTCACTGTCATTCACAGCCACGTAACATGTTGCAGACGGACGCGGTGTCAGTACTGCATGAATTCAGCTTACACCTGGAACGCTGTTTGTGGCTCTTCCTCTGCATGCACCGGCAAACCCTCATAACTGCTGGTCCTTTCTTTACTGATCTTGTCGTTATTCCCTTTCTTCTTCAGCTTGCCTATATAAACAGGGTTCCGCTGCAACTGTTTCTCGTCAAATCCACCCGTTTGTGGCAAGAAGTCTTATCAGTTTCTGATCTTTCACCTTTCATTCATTTGTGTTCTATATTCTACTTCCGCTAGTAGTTGAAATTTGGCAATTAAGATGGCACAATACGGGGCTGATTATGGCAACCAAAAGAGCCAGTACGATGAGTACGGAAACCCAGTTCGTCAGACCGACGAATATGGTAACCCTGCCCGCCATGGAGGTACCATGGGTGATTATGGAACCACTGGCACTACTGGAGCCTATGGTGGCACAACTGGGACTTATGCAACTGGAACCACCGGCACTACCGGTACCGGTGCATATGCCACCCAGCCTGGCACTGATGTGGGGAAGGAGCATGGAAAAGAGCACCATGGCCTTGGTGGCATGCTTCATCGCTCTGGTAGCGGTAGCTCTAGCTCGGTACGTCCTCCTAATTAATCTCGTCTTGCTTAAATTGTACTGAGTAGTAGTAGTAGTATTTAACAAATCTTGACTAGCTTGTGATGACTAGCAATTAAAAGTTCTAATCTGTTTTTTTTTTTTGTGGTTGGGATGCAGTCCGAGGATGATGGGCAAGGCGGGAGGAGGAAGAAGGGGATGAAGGAGAAGATAAAGGAGAAACTGCCTGGCGGTCACAAGGAGGCTCAACCTGGACAAGAATATTCGAGTGCTACTACAGCTCCTGGATACGGCGGGGAAGGAGAGCAGCACGAGAAGAAAGGAATTATGGGTAAAATCAAGGAGAAATTACCGGGGGGTCGCCACAACTGAAGATCTAATTCTAATAATATTGGATCCAATTATGATATAGTGTACCCCTATTTTCAATCTCGTTCGTGTCACGTTTGTGTTTTCTGAGATTGAGTGTGTGGACGTCTTTAGTTTCTGTAATTGGAATAAAGATGATGATGATTCGTCTTCGTCTTCGTCTTCGTCTTCGTGGACTCTGTAGTGTGTTTGTCCGTATATTCGGCGTCTTGTACTCGGGTCATCTGGTCATGTATGCAACATATTATATATCAAATACGTGAAGTTTTGCGTTACTTTAGTGTGTGATCGCTTGTAAGTTGTAAGGATTACGACTCTGGTCGCATCTATTCTTTTTGTCTCCTCCTAACATTATAGAGCGGTTGCAGGCTCTTGTAATTGTACACCAATATCTCCAAAGTTTCCAACTTCAGTATATATTAGTTCCTTGATCCAATACCAAAACCAAGCAAGCAAATGCCACACAGAAAATAATCGGGACAGGGACAAGATATGGATCTAGCAAATCAATAGACTGAGTTCAGAGGTATATACTTGCCTTTGCGTGGCCAAATCATCATTGTTTTTTTTTTTTTATCATTTTTTTCGCCGCTGGGGGCTGGGGATGTATGATGGTTTGTTGACGCGGAACAAATCTGTACAATACAAGCGAGAGAAGGGGTAACCCCTTAGCAAACACGAGTGTAGGAGGAAAAAGACACCAATTCCAGTAAGAGTGATTTCAACTTTTCTTGGCATGCGGCAATTCTTTCAGCCCCAAGGAGGGGGGCAAAAGTGTTATCCTTGGACTTCACCTTTAGGCCAAGCAGGGTACACTTAATATTCAAGGAACGGTTAGTGACAATATGTGGCTGAGGGCCTGAGACTCGATACGTCAGGGGATCCAAAGCCAGACCATAAGAACCAGGCAAGAATATCAATTTTACTAGAGATGCGAAACCCGAGGAGAGAAAGAAACGGCATAAGGTCCTTTTGGAGAGTATATCACAGATGTGAATGTGATGCGGTTTCGGAGTAGAATATCGTGTTAGATTGCAGAGGCAATGAACCACCATCACATCATTGACTCTCTATAAGTATACACTCTATTTTACCTGGATTATCTGGGATTAACACACGATAGTATCACAAGCTTACTTCCAGTTCTGCCCCAACAATGAAAGAATCCAAACGGGGTTAAGGCTCAACCTATTGAAAAGAATTCAATGTTCCGGGATAGGGGATTCTTTTACTGAGGCCCAAATAGATTGGCTCTTTAAGTAATTATCTCAACCCTAACAATTAAGAATGTCTAGGCATTTTCATTGCTACCGTGGTTAACCCCAGGATTCCAACTTCAATCACCAAAAATCACCACAGGAGCATATTCCTTTCCGGAAATGGTGGAACCTCAAGTTATCCCTAACAACTATCTCCCTGCTCGTGAGCTGAGATGCTCTGCTCATTACAGAGTGGCAGTCCTCACACATTCTCACGTTCTTGATGATTCTGATAACACAATTAGCACTTGTAGTTAGCAGGGAATACGCCAAAGCGAGCTTTTCACTATGCGTTAGAAGGATCCGCTCCTTTTCTTCATCACTTACATCATAAGGAGCAGAACTTAGTATTGGCTGATAGCCATGGACCTTTAGTCTCTTAAGAAGATCCTGTAGTGTCTGCTTTATCCATTTAGACTCTGGATGAATCGTGTCATCAGAATAGAAGTTGTGAAGTCCCCCATTTTCATCTTCAACCATGCTAAGTGAAGGAGTTTTAATTAAACGTTTTGCTCTTATCAACTTCCTTACTCTCGAAACATCTTCCCACCTCCAGCTGACGCATAGATATGGGAAAGCAAGACATAGTTTCCAATACCATCAGGTTCAAGTTGAAACAGTTGCTTAGCAGCTATTTCAGCAACCTTAGGATTTCTATGAATTCGGCAAGCTCCTAGCAGGGCTCCCCAAATGCTGCCATTGGGCTTTATTGGCATAGTTTGAATAAGTTCCAGTGCTTCTTCCAGTCTTCCAGCTCTGCCAAGGAGATCAATTATGCAAGTATAGTGGTCAACAGACGGTTTAATACCACAACCATTCTCCATCATTCCAAAGAAATGCTGACCTTGTTTCTACCAAGCCTGCATGACTACATGCGGCAAGGACCCCGACAAAAGTCACCTTATTAGGCTTCACCTCAGTCTTCATCATCTTCTCAAACAACTCTATTGCTTCTCTAGCACATCCGTGCATTGCAAAACCCACCAATCATTGAACTATAAGAGAAAACATTTCGATCCTTCATACTCTCAAAAAACCTTAAATGCATCCTCCACACTCCCACACTTCGAGTACATATCAATTAAAGCCGACCCAACAAGGACATTATCTGTAGGTCCAAATCCTGACTTCTCGGCAAGATCCCGGACCCAATTTGCGTACTTGATTGCACCCAATTGAGCACAAGCTGAAATAACACTAGACAAGGTCACTTCATCCGTGTTTACCCCAGAATTCTGCATTTTCTCAAAGTACTCTAACGCTTCCTTAGGCTGAGCATTCTGTGCAAACCCTGTCACTATCGCGGTCCATGCCACCATATCCTTCACAGGAAGCCTATCAAACAACTCGCTTGCCGCCACCATATCCCCGCTCTTCGCATATGCAACGATCAAAGCTGTAAAAGAAATGACGTCCCTCGTGGACAATTCATCAAATACCCTCCTAGCAAAATCCAAGCACCCACATTTTACATACATATCAATCAACATATTTCCCACAAATAAATCCTGGACAAACCCACCAATCTTCAAACTTTGCCCATGAATTTGCCTGCCCAAATCCACATTCAACACGCCAGTACAAGCCTTCAACAATGCCGTAAAAGTAAATGAAACGGGCAAAATATCATCCCTCCTCATTTGGCCATACAAAAATACGGCCTTTTCTAGTGGCCCCTGAACAGAATAACCGCGGATAATTGCTGTATAGAGAAAAGGGTTGGGGCAATATACCTGGCTGAAGATCAGACGGGCGTAAGTATCGATGGGGGTATTGAGTTTGCAGAGCACCCGAACGAGTTTTGTTAGGACGAAGCTGCATTGGTCGAGACCTTTTCTGATGATATGAGCGTGGACTCTCTTGATTTCTGTGAGACTAATGCAGGAATCGAGGATTGAGACGAGCTGGGCTTCTAGAAGCTTTGTTTCTTGAAGCTTAGAGAAGGTAATGAAGGGTTCTTGGAGGTCCAGAGCTGGAGCTTTCGGTCCGTAGAATTTGGGGATGAGAATTGCAGGGGGTCCAAGGGTTTTAATCAGCTTCTTGGAAAGTGAAACCATCACATATTTTGCACAGAATTTGTGGACTAGAAGTGGCCGTTTAGGGATGAAGAATAGAGTGAATTTTGTGTTGGCGCCAAATAACAGCAATCGTAAATGGAGGGTGTAGTCGTCAGCCCAAGGTAGTGAAGAATTGACACTACCAATTGCCAAACCAATTTTCTTTTTCTTTTTGTTGTTATGCTTAGATAATATGTAGATAATGACAACTTGTAATTTTTCGGCATGAAGCATAATGATTATTATATGTTTACTTCTACAAAACTAAAGTGTGGATAGTAAATTATTTGAATTTTTTTAAAAAAAAAATGCATTAACGCTTTTTTTGACATGAAATATACGAGATATCAGATACAAGAGATGATAAAAAAATGCGTTAATAATGCACATAAATAAATTTTTGCAGCTAAATCACTATCCAAACAAATCTACTGTAAACATTTTCAAAAAGTTGTGAAGATATTTAGGCCTTGTTTGGACAGCAATTTTCCAAAGAAAAATTGTTACGTTTTCCGTGAACACATTTCCCAATCACCTTTTTACCTCACATATATCAAATCTCTACAATTATTTTTTGAAAAATCTAGAAAAATACAATCCAAACACAACCTTATATTTCTGAGTTGAATGCATAGAACGCTTTAAACGGTTTAATAAACAAAAAAAAAAAAACCCAGCAAAAAGATATAGGCCTTGTGAAAAAGACACAGAACCATATATAAGTTACTCGTGCAACAAATGTTCATCATCGGGGCCTGTTTATGATAGTAATTGGCAAAAGAAGAAAAGAACAGGGAAATTTGCAGAGGGAAAAGGAGGTTAGTAAATTTGTAGGGGCACTAGTCATATAGCAAATAATCGGCTTTCATATGACTAACCAACATCATACAGCATATATATATTTTGACAAACCTACTAATGATGTACAGCTCAAACAAAAAAATACCAAAGGTTTTCACTACCATAATGAGCAGCAGCAGTTTAGTGTGCTTTCTGGTGTGCCTTGACGTTCCGAAGCACATCCTTCAGAACTGCTGCAATTCTTTGCTCCATATGGCGTTCTAAAAACCTTTCTTTCACCCTCTCATAGCCTCTCTTTCCCATCGTCAGTCTCCTTTCAACATGAGTAGCAAGTTTAACCATATTTCTCGCAAGAGGCATTACTCCCTGTTTCCCTACTGGATGCAGAAGACCTGTTGATCCATTCACCACAATTTCTTGAGTGCCACCTGCTGCTGTTCCCTGAAAATCAAGCCATAATCAAGCAGTCATAAGATAACCTATATTCTGAATCAACCGAATGTCCTCAAGAATATAGAAGAGCTAAAATCTCGTGCATTTTTACAGGAACAGATGTCAGAGATTCAGGGCAACCATACCAGTACGGGTAACTGAAATGCCATGGCTTCAATTGTTATCCTCCCAAAGCACTCACCTCGTGCCTACATGGAGGGATGAGGATGTAGATATTAGTACCGACACCGAGATCAAGATACATTGCACAAACACCCTAAAAAAGTCATACAAAATAACAGACAAACTTGTTTCACAATGAGATTTTTAAATTGTTAACAAATTCACAACTATCGTTCTCTTTGAGTCCTCCCTTAATTGCATGACGTCATTTGTAGAATTCAAATCTAACAAAAGCATGTAGAATCATATGCACATGGGTTGCAAATCAAACAGGAATAAAAATTTTTGGGAAAATATATCTACACTATATACTGAACTTATCTTTCATTTGAAGTGAGAAACTTAATTTTACCACTACTGGACCCATATATAGGCAAAAGGGAAGAGGGGGAAATAAAAACATCAAAAGTGAGCTCAGCAATTGAAGTTGTAAGAATGCAATAAGTCGGCCAGTGTAGCTTTTCAACTGCCCAGACAAAAAGGCCCCACCAGAGAAAAAATCTTTCCAGTGTTTGGTGCAAAAGGAAAATGCGATCAAATTGACCTTTTACTACTTTTGCTACATAGAACGTGCATTTTTTGTGCAATTTATGACATTAAACCGAAAAAAGCTTCCAGCCAGCCTTCTAAATATTTGAATAGGTTTTTTTATTAAATTTGATTGGCAATGGCATGTTACAATGTTCAGTAAAACATACAGAACTTGCAAAATAATAATTAGGAACAGGTCACAATTCCAAATAACTTTCTCCTATCTAGGACATGGTGGATATGGTTTTTCTAACAATTTTTAAGATTGTCGGCCATGCAGTTTCTCTAAATTATACATGTATTTGGAGAAAATAAATAGATAACAAATACTGAATGTGCATGGGGGTAAAAGAACGTAAATTGCAGCCAGAGATTTGCAAAGTTAACAGCGGCAGCAGATAAAAATGATTTACCTGTGAATTCTGGACAAGAACATCAATTGCAGCAAGATAAGGAGCTACAGCCAGAGTCTTATTAACGAAATGAACATGACCCTGAATCTTTTTAGATTCAACAAAGGCCCTCAGCTCAGACTCAAATTTGCTTTGAGCATTTACGTCGCTCCCCACAATTGCAGCGTGTATAGGTGGCACTTGTAGCTTCTGGTGCTTGATGTATATTAGGCTCTCGTGAAAAGAATTCAGAAACAAATCTTGTCCTTTTCCACGAGAAACACCTACAGCATTACAACCACCAAACCATCAAACAAAAATAAAAATAAAAGCATGAATATTTACTTAGCAAGTCTTATAAGCAGAACAGACAAAATATTCACTGTCGGTGATTTGCAAACATCAGTACAACCTCCTCATACAAATATGCCAATAAGTAAAAAGATCATTTATACATAGAAGACTTGCAAAATGAAGATGCCCAATAAATCAAGTTAAGCCAAAAAAAAAAACTGGGTGAATATTCATGATCCTGATCCTTTCAGGAATCAAGCATACTTGGTTGACGAGCTCACTTATGGAGGCACCTCTGCATTTGGTGGAAAGTACAAGACTAACATGCAAGGTGAGGATCACAGGACTTAAATCTTGACAAAAATCAGGAAAGCTCACTGAGGGAGGGAAGCTGAAGCGACTGTTGATGTGCAAGAATTGATAGATGATGAATGTGAAGAAGATTATCAGACTTTCCTCAACCATTTAAACTTTAATGGCGAAAAAATGGTTCTGAAATACAAAGAGTCGATGCCTATATATATGACGACTAAATGTCCAAACTCAACTCCGTGCGAAAAATTCATCCTAACGTGTCTAAAGCTCATGATTTCTTCTTAATTTACCACAGCAGTTGTTTAAATACAATATCAAGCCAGTCTCTCAAATCAAGCTTAAAAACTCCAAAAAACATTGTGGAATAACCTCCCCTATACTAAACCAAATCTCAAATTCTTCTCACAAAAACATCCCCCAGGTTCAATGGAAGCATAAGGACCCCAAACAATCTCCAAAAAAATATGTAAAAGAAAAACATAAAAACATTTTAAAAAAAAAATGAAAGTTAGTGCATACTATTTATGATGGCAAAAAGTATATCTTCATTCTGAACCCCAAGAGATTCACGAACATGCTCCCGCAAAACCCTTTTTGCCACAGTATCCTCAGCAACTTCCATAAGTTCTTTACTGTTCCCAAGATGAACAACATATGTTTTGGGCATTTTGATCCTATAAGAGATTGACAAATACAGTTAAGAACAGTCAGAATGATAAAAAATTGAGATCGAGGGAATAATGTTGGACAGTAAACATTGCCAAGAGAGAATACACACACGATCAACAGTCAGAAATCTTAATTGCCCATGTCAACCAAATTTGTCCCTTACATCTACGGGTTATGGCCTTTTTTAAGACTACATCCATTTAGACCAGAATTTTCTAGAAGTTTTCTGTATCCTCAAAGAGATAAAAAAAAAAAAAAAAAACACAGATCATGATGGATGCATAGCTAAGTTTGAACCAGCTGCTTACCACATCAGAAGTCTCAACCATAAAAACCTTCCTCCATTGAAGATTAAATTAATAGAAAATCGATATTAACCATTCACCAAGCCATACAAAGGAATCAATTCCCCCAAACATTCACCGTTAAGGCTCCAATTATGAAATTCAGCAACTCAAGAATCTACTTTTTAAAATTTTTGAGATTAACACTGCAGCATAAATAAATATGCATAGTAACATTATTATGAAAAAACATTTTAATCGATTTCATCAAGTCATCCCGACTTAAAGTGCTGCACATGACTTGAAACACACTTGCACCTTCATCCCCATCTTGCCGCTTGCAATATCTTCATGGACTAAAATGTCAATCATGAACTCTAATTCTCATTGTCTTACTTTAATTATTTGTTATCACATCAGCTAATTCATCCAGAGAATAAAAAAATGAAACATAGCAAAAATAAAACAAGAGAATCGGAGGTTGTATAGCACTCCAGTTTTCTTGTTCTACCAGCTGATCTTGACCATAAGAAGATTAGAAGTCCTTTGCTGGTAAGTTGTTATTAAGATACTTTTCCAATTTCTAGCAAAAATGATATGAATGTTAACTGTCCTCCGCTAAAATTCTCACACACTTCTATATCACAGTGCAATATAAGAACTGAGAAAATCAGCATAACCACCTTCTATCTTGATAATTGACAAGAGCAAGAACATTATTTGTGTCAGGCAAGCTAGTAGTGGCATATCTTGGCAAGCACCTAGGGTTGTTCAACCTTGTACATACACCTAGGGCTGAAAACTGTACTAATCATACATCATCACAACACGCTAATGCAGTGATCAACATATAATGCATGAGTTCAAATAGTAAAGAAAAAAAACAAACATAGAGCTTTGTGCATGTTGGAAGCTGCATTAAATAGGAGGCCACTAAAAGCAGTAAGGAATGGCATACATAGATGCCTACCTTAATCGCTCCTGTGTCCTATTCTTCCAGTATTCTGCTGTGACATGTGAATCTATCATTGCACCAGCAACAAATGGAAGGTGTTTTACATAATCCAAACTGAAGTAATGGCCCCGCATTTCATGGATCCACCACAAAGTTTTGGGGAGAACAAGATGAACTTTTTCCTTAAGAACAGCATCCAACCACTTTCCAGCCACAGCAGTGTTCAAAACTACCAGATCAGCTTTCAGTGCTATATTTACAGCCTCTTGGCCTCTCGCTGAGACAATCTGAGATGTAAAAGGGAAAAGGTGAGCATACTGCTCAACAGAGTGTTTGAGCCTCATAAAATTAGCAACCAATGCATCAAATATTTAGAAAAATGGATTCATGTTGATAAGGCTGCATCTTATCCATCATAAAATTTTATTTACCAGAGACAATTATATTCGTGCAGAATGGAAATCTTTATTACCGTAACAAATACTGAACCTTGTCACATTAGGAATGGAGAAAATAACGCTGGCAAATTCATGGATTAATTACCTGATATATCAAGTGTATTGAAAAAAAATGCAAAGCATTTTGTTGAAATGGAAGGGGGAGGGAGAGTGATTGAACCAATTGAATACATATACCTTTTTCCTCTTTGTAAAATTATATACAGATGTTTGCCACTGAGCTGACAGAAAAGATATGCCTAACTAAATATAACATTAGCAAACTCGAGAACATCAAGCTCCATGCATTACTTTAGCAGGAAACCATGACGAAAACTTTGACAAACAGGTTAAAAACTAAAGAGGCAAAGACTGCATCCCTCAACAAGTAGACTCGCAAGAACTGTGAGATTTCATTGTCAAAAGATTTAAGGAATAAAATATGGAAAAAAAGAAGATAGATATTGCAAAAAGAGCCATGTAAGGTAGCTGATTATAAGCACAGAAAGATTTTGCAACCTGCACTCCTCGAGTTAACATTTTGTGCTCCAAACTGTAGATGACACTGTCTGTTCCTGATGGTCTCTGGTTTGTAATCCATTGAACATCAGCACCAACACCTCGTAACAGAAAAGCCAGTTCCATCAGCAACAATGGTCCACCTACAGTGTGTTTCAGTAAATGGATTAGCTAGAGATAATCAAGTTACAGAGATACTAATAAATGACAGAAAGCCAGTAACTTGAATAAAAGACCAACATTAACCAATCAAAGCTGATTAAAAGACATGATAGGTCATATTTCCAGAAGGTTTATATTGTGGGAGGTGACAAGAATAAGCAAAGAATGATTCTGTTGCAGGGGCACACTTAACCATATTCCAGATGTTTTTAGAGGACATAAATGCAATAACTTTAAAAAATATCACTTAAGGCTGAAGAGCTGGTTTAGAATACATATTGTTCCCATGTTATTGCTATGGGTTTTAAGTCTCTCATTTGTTCATGTAGAACCCATCAAAGGAACTGAAAGCTATTATTATACCTGTCACTTTCATAATGTTGCTTCTAGGATTTATTATCCACCAAGTTCTGCCTACACACTTTACTTTTGAACAACCCCCTATAATCTCCATTCCTGGGCATTTACTTATATCCCTTTATATTCTTCATTTACCATTTCTGTTGCAATTACTGCAAATTGCACTATTAAGAAAGTCGCAATGGCAATTTATCACTTAAAACTTCAATAAACAATAACTTATGTGGTATCATATCAATACCTTCATTTGGTTGTAACTTCTTCCCTAAGCGTACATAGCCAGTCCAGATTATCACATAAAATCTCATGCTATCTATTTCAAGAAACATACACTTTATGCCAGTTCACAAACTGAGAAAAAAAAAAAAATGAAACTCTAACAAAATCGAATGAAGCGCGGAAGTTGCCAGAAAAAAAAAAAGGGGGTTTCACCTAGACATGCAGAATCATATCTCTAGTATCCTCCTCAGAGCCCATGTTTTGCTAGACCAAGACCTCAGTACTAAATGTGCATGATATCAATGGCAATCCATGCATCAGCAAACGGTAACTGGATGGCTTGAAATTACATGCTGTTAACAACATCAGCCTTTTTCTCCTTGAATTTTTCATCTCTTACCTCCTATATATCATTTTTTTCCTACCTGACCAGTTATCCATCTTTGATCAATACAATATATTTTCCACTTCAAGGAAAAAGTTTTGCTGGATACATATATGTAATGCACCAGCTAAAGAATTACTACTTGGCTAAATTTGCAATATATCAATAACAGCACCACAACTCAAAATCAACATTGAGTTGATTTTCTAAGGAGAGATAAAAATAACAGAGGGGAAGGGGCAAGCTCTTCTTACAAGATACCTAAAAAAACTCTAGTAACTCGAATTGAATCATTAAATATACATAATTCAGATTCTTGAAAAAAAAAAAGAGTTCTCTTTTTTAACTCTTTTTTTTTGTCGGGGGGGGTGGGTGTGGTCTTTTGTTAAAGAAGAGACGGACCTGAAAGAGACAGCTCATGAGAGACAAGAAGCACGAGCTTAGACTTCATAAAACTAAGTGGGCTGGGAGACGGAGCTGTGGTAACAAAAGGCGGCCGCAGCGGTGGCGGTGAGACGGAGCTGAACTTCTTCTGCGAAGGCACAGCCACATCGTGACGGCAATCACAAGGGGTAGAATCCACGCCGATGCCGGACCTGATAATCAAAGCAACAGAAAACATCACCAGCACCATAATTAACATCATCCACCGTTTCCTGAGGAAAACAGAAGCCACGGAGGAGGACGACGGCGTCGGGTTGTGCTTGGCCATCTCCGCCACTAGCAGTGCTTACACAAGCAACAATGTTAGGGATTGATGAGGGAATGAAAGGAGGGACTAGTGGGTTAACTTTTTCAGGCATTTTAAGGGTGGGATTTCTGGTGGGGATAGGTGAATGGGAGAGAACATTTGTCACTTGAGATATGGGAAAAGTGATGCCTCATCACTTTTTTTTCTTGGATTTTTCTTTTAACTTCCTGGGCCTGGGGTTTTTGCCAGGGTTTTTCCCAAGTGGAAGGGAATTGAACTTTTTTTTTCTTCCCTTTTTTCTTTTGTCTGGGAATGGAAAGAATTATGGTATTCAACTTTCGCTTTCCCACTTTCGAGCAATAGACGAGACGAGGTTCGGCACTGAACTTAATTAGGGTGTGTTTTAATTACACACATTCACTTGCTATGCCTAGAACCATCAATTTTGTGGTCTGATGATGAGAAAGACAAACTGCGTCTCTTGACCGAACTGCCCCGTCATTTTGTTGCATTTGTGTCTCAAAGGAGTGATGTTATGACATTTTTAGGTACCTTGGCTTAATTTGGCAATCAACACGAATCAATATTTATATTTTTAGGAGATTGCGGCCTTGCTTTTTGGTTGTTTTAGACTCTACAAAATTTAAATTATAAAAATTGATTATAAAATAATTAAAATTAGTAAAAACTGCATTTTAGGTGATTATAGATTTTAACTTTTTTAATCATAAAAAATTTATAATCAAAATGCAAAAGTAACAGAAAACATTAGAAAAATTGATTCAAAATTTATAATTGGTTGACTTTTTATTTTTTATTATAGTGGTTGTTATGTAATAAATTTGTTTACTCTTTCTTTGAGTAGATGTTCCTTATTAATTGATACTTATAATTAGCATCATAATAGTTTTATCAACTCTCATCTCTCACATCCAATCTTTTTTTCCTTTTAAATAACGATTAATTTATATGAATTGGTCATTATTTGTAAAAAGTTTTTTTGATTATGTTATAAATATAACCTCTAATTATTTATTTATCATTCCAATGATTTTTTATTTAATGTATATCATATTACAAACATGCTAGAGTGTTTTTTAATAAATAATATTCCATCAAAAATATTTGGATACAAATTACGAAACTTTTTTAGTAGAATTGTTATAGATGTTATTGGACAGAATTGTTATAAAGTAGTCCTTCAAACGAATACGTGTGACACAAAAATTTTGGTCAATTGTAAATTTTCTTAATCCTAACATTATAAAAAGTTTTAAAAATTGTTTACTTGCCAATGTATATATAAATAATATATCACATTTTCTTGAACACCAAAGTAGACAACAGCTACTATTACAACTATTTGCTTGTGTTTATACATAGATCGTTAGTTGATCTTCATTCACTTATTTAGAAAGAAATAATAAAGCCTGGTCAAACCAAAAAATAAAAAGTTTGGGCAGTATAGTCATTTTGATTGTCAGGAGGTTATCTGATGCATCGTTCTAGCCCGGACAGGCGTCTCTGGTTTGTCCGAGACGAAGGAGAAGAAGCAGCGGCTGAGCTGACTAATGAGTAATGACCATGACAAACCCATCAATAGCTTCTGCTAACTCTATGCGTCATTTATTAATCGCTGTAATCGGAGGTAATCAATTAATAGCAGCTCTAAATCAACATTTTGTTGCAAAAGTTGCTTCTAATCTCGAAGCATTATTGGTTTTTTCCTCTGGTTTTGAGTATTTGTAATAACTCATACTTTTGTCGTCCTTTTTGCCTTTTGGGTTTTGTTCAGCAGTGGTCTTTCATGCTCTGGAAGCTGTTTCAGTGGTTGTACCAAGTACCAATTGCTATGCCCTAGACAATTCCAGTCGCATTTATGATTTTGTATCCTGTTATATTAAATAAAGTTACCCACTTTAAATCTTGTTATCTCTCATTATTAATTCCCATTAACGTATGATTACCTTAAGTAATTATTTGGAGTAATTACGTCATGAAGCTTTCCGTGCACTATTTGTTTTCTCTCAAGTGATGACTAGAGCAGCTGGATCGGATACCCTTTTGAGTATGATGGGAAGGTAATTTGTTCTAAGCTTTGCTGTGCTATATAATGCATATATAGGTCGTAATCTGAAGGGCTAGATATCTAATGGTTCCAATATATGCAGGAAGCTGACTTGGTCGTGAGATTTTGTAAAGATGTCGAGACTAGATCACAAGCGGTACTATTGAACTTATCTTATTTGTCTAACTATGAGAGCAATAATTAGACAGTTAGTATTTCATGGTCGATAATTGAACTGGACCCTTGTGTTTGCTCTTCTATGTATGCTTATTTGCTTGCATATCTGATGCTGCAGAAATGGCTGAACTGAATTTGATTATTGTACTTGTGACTGTAAACTGGCAGGGATATGTGGATTTTGGCAGATTTGACAAGTTAAACCAGTTTGTTGCTGCTTCTGGAAATTTTAAGTTTGTTCAAGTAAGCTGTGATTGCTGACCCAGGTTCTTAACAGTTTATCTCTTAAGCTCGAATAGGTGACTGTTTGTTTGGTTCTAGTTCTCAAATCTCCTGTCTGAGGTCATAAATACAGTCCACACTTGCCTGAATAGTCCTTACGCTTGTTCGCTTAGTAGTGCTGCAATTGATCCATCTCATTTAACTCATTATGTATGATTACCAAGATAGGTAGATTAGCCTATCCAGTATGCCTTGCTGATGAAATCCTAGATGTGGAATAGTATGCCTTGCTGATGAAATCCTAGATGTGGAATTGGACTAACATAAGCAAATTTAAAGTTTTTTCTCACTGTATACAGTCATTATGTGTGCATAGCCTTTGTGGATAGTGAATGTGTTCTGATTTGCTTAGTTCTTCTGCACATTCAGCAATATTATAATGGTGACTTAACGAGTTGTGAGCAAAGTTTTGATAAATTGGGACGCACAGCACAGGTCAGATCCATTGATACAATTATTAGTTACTATGTTTGTTTGTAACTTTGATTGCATTCTTTAAAATTTCAGTTTTAATAGCATGCCAACTGCTCTTAAGGAACGTTTTAAAAGTTTGTTCTTGTAAATTTTTCAGGTCAGCATCATATGTGGAAGTTGCCCAAATGGGCAATGTAAAGGTATTGAAATTTTGCATGTTAAGAAAGTTAGCACATTCTTGACAGAGTCGTTCTATTTGGTTGTACTTTAGCATAAAAATAAGGCACATAAAATTTGCTAATGTTGTCAACATGAAGAGTCTTTTTGCCTTAAACGGGTTTCAGAATTGGTCTTACCACGGTGCTATAAAGATATTCCCAGAAGACTACCTTTCTAGCATATTCATTTTACTTATTACTACTCTATAAAGATTTCAGTACCTTGTGCAAACTATCGTACATCATAACTTACACTACATAAATCAGCACTTAATGCACATGAGATATAAACTTCAGTGAATATCTTTGCCAGATTCAAGATAACCAATATTTGAGGATTTTTATCTGTTTATTCGTTTTCCTTTTCTCCTAAGTTTATTCCTATAAAAGGTGGACCATGGTGTACTTCTAGACTATCATGTTATGGCTATGGATTTTGTTCATCTATTTTTGTTTTCTTCCCAAGGCCGCTAATGACTTGTTGCAGAATGGATGATAGCTTGTTTAAGTGATGTTTTTATTTTCTATTGTGTGCTGATGTATAAATGCATTAAACCCTGCTGCAAAGGGAAAATGGAGAGATGCATAGTGTTAGCAGAATAATATGTTTATGGATTGCAGCCCTTGAGTTTTATATTTAGAGTTTCCTGTGGTTTATAAATTTTCTAAAATTTATCTCAGGTGGTCTTGGATGCATATGTGATGTGACGTATGAGTCAAATTGCAGGTTTTTCTCATGACCTCCTGCTATTTAACTTTTCCATTTTTTGGCTTTACATGCATTATACATAGCTGTTTCTGTTAAGGCAGTGCTCTTGTTGAACTTGCCATTCCATGTGAGAAACCGGGAGCACGAGTATTTGAAGGCTATACAGTTGGTTTTCATCCACGTTCATGGGAGATTGTAAGAAGTTTCTCTTATTCTCAGTGACAAGTGAATAATATTTCATCTTTGAGTAATTGGTGTATGGAATCCTTAGGTGTACAATGGCATGACTCAATTAGGTTTTGAAAAGGCTCACAGCGAATTCAGGTACTGATTTTTCAGCTTTTGCCATTTGCTATCTCTTTTTTCATTATTCTGCAGTCTGCAGTGATCGTAAAGGAAATAAGTTCAAAAAGTATAAAATTTTTAACTTGGTCATATGTTTCCTTTGCAAATCTGGATCTATCATACTTCAACTTCTTCTTGCCACACTGGTGGTTGTTTTACATGAAGTTAGGTATCTATTGTTAGCTAAATTTAATCTCCTTCCTTATCAGACTTATGTTGTGAAAAATAGATGATTGTATAGGGGTACAATGTCTATCTACATAATGTACTTTCTTGCATTGGTGAACAGCTTGGATCTAGCATCTATTAGCATGTTATTGGGGTATAAATGAGGTGATTGGTGTGGTTTATACATGTTGTAGGGATGTTTGGGTAGAGACATCACTTTTGGTGATTAATCTTACATAGTGCTGCTCTTTGAGGATTAATTCATAGTATGGACTTCAATGACTTCTGTATCTCAATGAGAAACAAGAAAGAGCATTGAAGGCTATATTATCATGCATAGAATTGATTTCTAAGGACAACCACGTTGGGTGGCTGTTACTGGCTAAATATTGGATACTTGAAATATAAAGAGTTAAGCTACCCTTGTGGCATTGTTCTTTTCTTTCAACTTTAGGAAAGTACAGAATTTGGCTTTGACAAGATTCCGAATTAATGTCTTGGCCACTGTGAAGTGCTCCACATTATGACCAACTTTCTTACCAATCTAAGAAATGTAACTAGATCAGGTGCTTACATCAATCACTCCATTGTTTTCCTTATTTTATTGCAGCTTCAGCACAGAACAAACTCATGTAGCCCTTTACATGACAGCAGTTGCTTCTCAATCTCATTTAGTGCAAAAACCAACAATTAAGGTGATTAAATTTATGTTGATGTACGTGGATGTGTTTCAACAGAATGGTTTTGAAATTTGGTATGATTTCCAATCTTCTAGGTTTTCCCGGAGCAAGGTTTGGAAATTAAGCTATCAGGTTCAGGAGCAACTGGTGGTGCACCAACAACACTATCACCCACCATTTTAACCATAGATTGGACATGTATACATTATAATAGCATCTTTTATTTCCATTAAGTCAAGTAGAGATTCATGCACAGTGTCTGCATAACAATTTGAGCTCTACTCTTGTTCCTCTAAACTTCTACTTTTCATTTTTCAGGTAAGGAGGCTCATGATGTGCCATATGAAGTTGAAGTCACCATCCCAATAGAGAATTATGATCCTATTCTGTTTACTCTAGCAAAAACCTGTGGTATATATCATGGGGACATCATACATGCATGTTTATGCGCATAGCTCAGACGATTTGAGTATAGACATGTACCAATACATAACAATGCATTTTTCATGTTTATGCAATTGATATATGACCATATGGCACATGCTTGTGTATGTTCTTTTTCTTGCATTTCTTATTGAACTGTTTGCAATTACAACTTAATCTATTTCCTTTCCTTCTTCAGCTATTAAGTTTCATTTCTGAATATTTTTTTTCTTGCTTCTAAAGTATATTCCATATTCCAGTACTTGCAAGTCAAACTCTTTGTTTTATTTCAAAATGGTAATTGTATTGCTGGTTTATGTTTTCCGGAGTAGTACTTTCGTATGCAGTAGCTATAACACCTGATACACAACTGTTCAATATTGCAGAATATGGGCAAAGTGAAGGTGGGGATGCTACCAGTGGATGGGCTATATTCGGGATACTGTCGTGCATGTATGCTTAGCTACTTTTTTAGTACTTGTTATTTGATTCTAAAAGTCTGACTGAGGCAAATACTACTGAAATTTATTTTACTTTTTCCATTTTGGTGCCTTTTCCCAGAGTTTTGTGTTCTATACTATAATTTTACTTTCAAATATGCATTACTTAGTGATTTTTTTTTATTTTGTTGAAGGGTATACAAATGGGAATAGATCCTTTTTTGCATAACCCTGCTGTTCTCTTCCAATTGATATTTGACTATGTCGGGTTGATGCAGATTCATTGTTCTCTCAACATTGTTCTGTGTCGGAGGGTTTGTCTATAAGACACGAGTAGAAAACCAGGTATCTTAGCGAAAAAGTTCGTTTTCTTTCGGATCTGTGTCTGTGGATTTGATACATTCTTTATACTTATTTACTTAATATACATCATGTATAGCATGGACTTGATGCTTTGCCCGGAATGACAATTTTAGCTGCATGTTTGGAAACCGTAAGTCTTACTTAACATATTTCAATAACTACTCTTGGATTCGTTTGTCGATCAAGCTATTCTGTCCAAAGTCCAAAATTTCTTACTTCTTTCCCCGTGTATTCAAATTGAAAAGGTCAAATACCAGTACACCCACAGGCAACTCTGTTTTTTGTAAATATCACAGGTCAGCGGAGCAGGGCATTCCAATATACGAGCAGCAGATGTTAATGACCCCTTCATTAGTCAGGCTTCATGGGAAAACCATCCTGCTCGTCCTCAAGGAACAACGAGAAGTAGAGACAATAGATATGGGACAATTTAAACTCGCACACTTCAGCTTTTTGGTTCAAGTGAACAATATTGCATACTGCTTTACAGGGAAAGTTTTTCCTTTTCAGAGAAATTCATGCCATCATTTGGTCCTCTATGTTGCATATGATACACTTCTTATTTTGCTGAAATCTCCTTGGTAAATTATAGCTTCTTTTTTTAGCTGGAGCTCTGTTGTACATCCACAGATTGTTTCCCGGGTAACATGTTATAGGAAAATTATACTTAATTAGTTTTCTACCATGCTGTCATGGTGCTGTGAGTCTGTGACATTGCAGAGCACTGCGTTGACTAAAAATGTATTTTCCTTGCTGTTACTACAACATCTATTGGGATTTTATTGTATTTCCTTCCTCTTTCTGTGGATTTGGAATGGTGAAAGTTGAGCGGGATCATGTCTGTCCAAGAAGCTATTTAAGCTCTTAGAAGTGACTGGTTATGCAGTTGATGTTGCTTTCTGTCATCACTGCCAAATTTTTTAGTACATTACAAATTCTGCAATTGGTGACTGCCCTAAGTTTTACAACTTCTTCTCTTGGTGTCTTCTTCTTGTGGGGTGAAAGAATGAAAGCCAAAAGGATGTCCTAGTTAGTTTCAAACTTTCAATAAGCCATGGAACGCCCATTCTGGGACTTCAGCACCAACCGCTGTGGGGATTCAACGGTCTGGCTTCTTTTGGGTTGAAAATGTACGCGTACCAAAACTATTGGGTCCGAGATGCAAGCCTCAATTGAACCTCCAGACTTGCCCAAAGCTGGAAACCCGCGTATTAGTTGCAAGCAAGATGACTTTCTAAAGCATTCTTCATTCAAAAAATTCCGGGTGGTCGGGTCTTCCTCCTAGGTCACAAACTCAATAAACAAGAAACAACACAACTCTGAAAAGAAACTCCTAGGATTTTGATCCCTTCTCAGAAGGTCAAACTTCAAAACGGAGGATACGTTATTATTGGCCGGCATTTTCCACTTTCTGTGTCTGAGGGTGATGATTCGTTGATTTGGGATGATAACAGCGTCTTAACTAAGCTATGCTACAAACGCCAAAATAGAGGATTAGCCATCTCTTTTTCGTCTCTTTTTTATACTACTACTAACTGTAATGTAATGAGTGTGTTTGGATTTAATAGATATGTCAGACAAATTAGAGCGGCACTTCTCCTACCCCACCGATATTCATATCTTTTGCTGGATCATTAACCTAATATTCTGATCTCCTGTTTAGGCCAGCTTCCTCTGCTCCTCCATTCTTGATTCTCGAGGAGCCCAGCAGCAAAGGAACATTTCCAATGTATTGAGTGTGTAATCAATGACGCTTTTACGCGTCCAAAACGATGATAACGTGTATGCATGAACCCATGGTAAAGATTGCCCGCATACGTGCAACACAAGGATGCCCAGCAACCTTTACTTTATGCCATTGAATTTGAGTACTGCCACACCAAATAATGAAATCAAACACACAATTTCAGCGGAAGAAGTACACCGTTTTCAGCTGTTCTGACATTAAAATTTTTTAGTCTCTGTTTTCCTTGCCAAGCTCCATATTAGCCAAAAGATGTCAATATTGCTTATCCCAGAGAAGGGATCAAGTACAAGTCCTGAGACACATCATGATAACTAGTTGCGAGAAGATTAGTGGGCCGAGCAATAGGATATTGAACATAAAGAATCTGACAGCCAATTGGAGGTATTACCCCTGTTTGTGTATTCTGATTAGTATCCTATACAAAGATAGATTTGCTATCTTTTTTTTGGTAAAAGCAAGTTAAAAACAGGTTTATGCATTGTTATTCCAGCTCATTTTAACAGTTTGGCCAGTCAAGAATAATCAATGAACACCGACACAATCTGTTAGGGGAACCATCCAATGATATTTCGTCAACAGAGCAGGTACTTCTACTCCCACTCCATTTTTCTCAATGCCTGTCTGTCATCTTCTCACGTTTATATAGTAGCTTCAAACTGGGAGCAAAAACAATGCGGTTGACCGAATCAACTCTCAAATACAGTATTTAACCACTCCTGCAATTCTCCAAAACATTTTCTTGCCGACGAAATTCCATTGATTCTGCCCGTAATTTGAGGATTACTTAATTCTTGTATGCTCCTGTCCGCCTAAGAGAATCAAGAAAATACATCATCGTTTTTCAAATATTTCAACGTATAACTTTTTAAGCCCATAGCTAACGATGAACTAAATTCCTATCCCATCACTTTCAGCCAGAAAATCACTTCCCGGATGAACAGTTATTTACAATTCAATAATTTTAACCTTTAGTTGCAATTATTGATGCATGATTGTAAGACAAATATTCTACTGGAGACGTAAAAAAAAAGTCAGATTGATTGGACCACACAAACACACATAACGGATAGGAATGACTTTTAGGCGGTCAGGTAGCACGCACGCTAGAGGGCCGATATCAGCTGTATGAACTGCAATGGCAGTGAAACTGGAAATCTGATGCTGTAAAGCTGTCCGACAAAGTCTACATCAATTAATTTCCATGTGTTAAAATTAGACAGCAAATTAATCATGCTATTCCAAAAGATTGCTTCACTAAACCATCACATGATCGAGTACTAATCCTAACTAAAATTCCACCAACTCCATGATTCTATCTCCAAATTTCGTTTCTTCTTTATTTTTTTCTCTTTTCTTTTGAAGTTTGTTCTATAAATAACCATATCATCCATCACAAACTTTGACAAAAAACGAACTCTCTATACAATCTTTGGTCTCCAAGTGTAACAACAAAGTTAACGAAATGACTCAGTCCATGAGCTTTCTGATCATTGCAGCTATGCTAGCTTTTGCACCGCTTTGCTTGTGTGGTAAGACAAGCGGAGGCTACCTGTATCCTCAGTTCTATGACCGGACTTGCCCAAAAGCTAAAGAAATTGTGTATTCCATCGTTGCGAAGGCCGTTGCCAAAGAAGCCCGTATGGCTGCTTCATTGATTAGGCTCCATTTCCATGACTGTTTTGTCAAGGTTTGTGCATGCCAACTCGTTTGCTTATCTTCAGCAGCACAGCTACTTGTCGCTTATTCAGTGATTAATACACTTGACTAACCAATTCTTCTTTCTGTTTTTGTTCTCCCCTTTATAATAAGGGATGTGATGCATCAATACTCCTCGATAGCAGTGGGGCCATAATCAGCGAGAAGATGTCGAATCCAAACAGGAATTCAGCCCGTGGATTCGAAGTCATTGATGAAATTAAGTCTGCATTGGAGAAGGAATGTCCTCATACTGTCTCTTGTGCTGATATCCTGGCTCTTGCTGCTAGAGATTCCACTGTTTTGGTAAGTATCAAGTTCTTACTAGCAAATGAAGTTATAATTACGGCATCACTTTCAGGAGAGCTGATGGTAAATGCATTATGCAGTCTGGTGGACCAAGCTGGGAGGTACCATTGGGAAGAAGAGACTCCAGAGGTGCCAGTTTGAGCGGATCCAACAACAACATTCCTGCCCCAAATAACACATTTCAGACTATTCTTACCAAGTTTAAGCTTCAAGGGCTTGACATTGTTGATCTTGTAGCATTATCTGGTAATATACCAAGCTAGTACACACAAACAATATAAACTTCACTTGAAAGCCGCTAGATGCCATTAGATAATGATCATAATAAGTTAACTCCCACTTAATTATCCCTTTCCGTTTGAAAATTTCAAAAAGGGAACCCAAAAAAAAGTATGGGGGATTTCATATATGAAGTACTCTGATTGTCCTGCAGGAAGCCACACAATCGGGAATTCAAGATGTACCAGCTTCAGGCAAAGGCTTTACAATCAATCAGGAAATGGGCAGCCTGATTTCACCTTAAATCAGGCATACGCGAACCAATTGCGGACCAGGTGTCCAAGATCGGGTGGTGACCAAAACCTGTTTGTCTTGGACTTTGTCACCCCAACAAAATTCGATAACAGCTACTTCAAGAACTTGTTGGCTTCAAAGGGCCTATTAAATTCTGACCAGGTTCTTGTGACCAAGAGTGCTGTATCACTACAGTTGGTGAAACAATACGCCCAGAATAACCAACTCTTCTTTGAGCAATTCCCCAAGTCCATGCTCAAGATGGCGAACATTTCACCTTTGACAGGTTCCAAGGGTGAGATCCGTATGAACTGCAGGACGGTCAACTCTTAGTCTTGAGACTACGTAGTCATAGCTGCCAAAAAACGGCATGTCCCAATCTTTCTGTCACTCAAGCAGTCAGCACCCGCATAATACTCCTCTCAGCACGGGATCATCCTATCCTCTCTCATCTTCCGCTACTTATTTATCTCAGCTTGTATTAATTTTCATGGAGCTTTGGCAGCAATTTGTTGTTGTCCTGAATGAATTTCAATGCTTTTTCTTCTTTTGCATTTTCCAAGTTTTCATTTCTTCGGGTACTTGACAATTATCATCTCAACTTGGGCACTTTGAAGTTTGAACTTACCCGTGGCGGATAATCAAAACTTGAACTCTGGATTCACATGTTAGAACATTGCCTAATGCCTCCAAGGGCAACTACGAGCCCAGGGACTTTTTTTTTTTTTTGGTCACAACGTTAGCTTTTGTATTAATGATGTCAAAACTATACAGTATTTGGACAAAGGTTCAGATTTACAAAAGGTGCATTCTAGCACAAGAGCGTGAAGTCTGTCCACTCTTCATCTTGGATAATGCCTAGTGCATGGGCACTTAGATGATAACTTCTATCCATATTGTCATTTCTTGTACAAAAGAAAGAGCACTTTAAGAACACAGAGCTAAGGGAATGGATGTCCTCCATTAATGCCACACATCGAACTTCAGGGCAGTTTCTTTGCTGGAGGGCTTTGATTAAAGCTTTGTTGCTTATCCCTACTTTAACTTTCCTCCAGTTTTTTCCGATTGCTTTCATTAGGACCAGTCTAACTGCTTCTGCATCATCTTGCATCGAACTCTTGGATGTTCTTTCTAGTTATCTAGTTATTGTACGAAAATTTGATGTAACCGTGACAAATAGAGTTATGCGGCTTTCGAGATTGGAAGACTATAGATTAATTTGGATTCTAATTCAACCATATACTATTTCCAGCGAAGATAATGTGGAACAAAACATCGACAGATAAGTAGGGAAGTCGAGGAAAACCAAACCCAGATATATATATATAATCCAACTAGGAAGGCAATATTAGACACGCACAAAAACCAAAATGCTGCAAGCCTGGGTAACAGGTCAAAAGACCCTTGTTTCACATTGCTACTAGCAGTAAGACGAAATGAGAAAATTTCAACTTTTCCAACAGTAAAAGAAAAACTTCACCATCAAAAACCCAGGTCAGAAACTTTAATCAGCAAACTTGATTTAAACATCCCATAGAAGTATTTACCAGTAGATTTTAACAAATTGACTTCAGCAATTCGTTAATTTCTAAATAGTCCAGAGCTAGAAATGTTGCATGGAGCTCAACATGGTAAAAAGTTAAAAGTCTATCTACAGCAAAGGTGTCATTAAACTTTTTTACAAATCAAGTTCAATAATAGTTTAAACAGCCTAGTAACGAGCAAAGCTGAACTACAGGAGTCCATGCACCAGAGACTTTCGGCAGAATCCACTTGCTTTCTCCTTCAGATCCAGAACCTTTTTATCGATCTCCTCAGCCTTGTTCTTCATTGCTTCCAGCTCAACTTTTTCCGAAAAGATCTTCTGTTGTAAGACACCCAGCTCTTCCCCCTTTCTTGCAATCAACTCAAACTTTCTAGTCCTTTCTTTCTTCAGGCTAAAATAGTCCCCAAGTATATGTTTAGCATAAGAAATTTCATCTATCTTCTGATGGAGCCACTTGGCATCCAGCTTCATGCACTCAAGATCATGAATTAGACGAAGCAAGTTGTTGAGCTCAAAAGACGTAATATCAAGAAATCCAGAGTTTTCGAGCTTTTGGTAGATACCACAGACCATTTCAAGGAAGATTCCACGGGTTTTTGGAGACTCCAGAATGGAGTTTTTAGCAATGTCACCATATTTTGCAAAGATAGCCCTAAGTAGGGGTGCGACTTCTTGGTTCACTCTATACTGATGTACTGTCACCAAAGCAGGATCAATTACTGACTCGACCTCCTCATCATCAAGAAAATCATCATTGGACATATGAGCCATCTCAGAAAGGTTAAAACTTGGAGATCTGCTTAACTGGATATTTTTTTTAGTATGGCTGCTTGTTGCAATCTTCTCTGGTACTTCATGGATAGCATTTGATCCCAAATTGGCACCAGTCATGTGCAAATATTTTTCAGTTGAGTTCCGCTCATTAATGAGCGGAACAACTGGAAGGAAATTTTCAGGTCTTTCAGTTTGCGAAAGGAGATTTGCAGTAAACTTTTCCACATCTAGCCCGTCCCCGCTGCTGATTGGAGCAGACCATTCTTTGGTTGAAGCAGAACTTCCAGCATTTTTCATGCTTTTACCAATTTCAGCACTGGTACTTGAGTGACTTAATGAGGTAGCTGGAAAAGTAGAGACCTGTACACCATAACACCATCATAAGGTCTGATTACTGAATGCTTCCAGATTTACACATGAAATGAAATCAATGAGGCAATCAAGTAAATAAATCAATTGTTATTAAAATCTTAACAATTTACAGAAGTTACGAGGACAGTCAAGGCTGAAGGCCTAATTTCGCGTTACCTGAATTTGATGAGGGAGTTCTGAACTGCATTTTTCTAAAGCTTTTACGTCTCCACCAGCTGGATACAATGTATTGTTTGCCTCTAGCAAAACCCTCTTTGCTGTGACATGAGATTGCTTGGGAGTTCCAATTTGGTGTCGAAGTGGAAAAGTGAGAGAAGCCGTGGAACTAGCACATTCATGAGGGACTGCAGATGAACCTCGAGTTGGATACCTATGCTTTGCAGGCAGAATCACTGTGTCCTATATAGACATATCAACAAATTTAAAGCTCTTATATAAATAGCGAAGACAAGGAACTGAACAAGTTTGTCTATAGTAATACAAAACCTTTAAAATATAATTCATATACTAACGCTTTGCAGGGAAAATTGTTGTGTCCTGTATAGACACATCAAGCTAAAGCTCTTAAGCCAAGACAAGAAACTGCACAAGCTTGTCTATAGTAATACAGAAGCTTCAGTATCTATTTTATATACTCAGGTTCATTGAAAAAAATATCCTTTTTTTTCTTTTTTTTGGGTTTTTTTTGGGGGGGGGGGGGGGGGGGGGTGCAATCAAGTCTAAAGCTTTTAAACACATAGCCAACTTAGGATTACAGTGGAAAGGGGATAATAGCTTTCTGAATATGCTTAACAACCTACAACTAATAGTCTTAGGGATGTTAAATAGTCCCACTGCAAGGGAATAATAGCATCATCTGCTTCTTTTAGTCTGTATCTTTTTGTGTAAAAAAAAAAGAGTAAAGCAACATACTTGATCCTCTTTATCAGGTATGAAAAGATAAAATTCCAGATATACTATGACATTGCAACACTAAAGCAAGAAATCCTGTGCAAAACCATTAAGATTGAAGCGCAATGTTGCAGCGGAACCATTTATCACTGGTTAAAACTATTGAAGTTCCACGAAAGTTGAAATCTTTGCAGAATATAGAAACCAAAAATAGAAGTTATTTCTCAACGAAATTCAAGATGAAGGACCAAATGGTCTGATTCGTACTACTAAAAGGTTCAATGAATAACTATCAAAGGGGCAATGCAAAGCCTCGTAATCAAAGAGATTACACGATCATAACAAACCCCAGAAAGCCACTGCTTGAATGGAAAAGCAAGAACACCAGCAAATTATGCTGTTAAAAAAAATTAAGAAAAGCGGTAGATAGAGAATGTGGATTTTGAAACAACCTGATGAGGAGGAAATGAAGGTAGGAAGGGGTCATCCAGTTGCATTTGGTGTAGTCCACCACCACCACCAGCCTGAAGGCTCTCTTGAATTAATACTTCTTTTCGTTTTCTTCCTCTCTTTCCAGGGCCAGCCATTCCTAATTTCTCTAGGCCTTCAGGGCCTCTCTCAAAGCTTTCAAGTTCGACGGAAAAAAACTAAAAGAGAAAATACAGCAAGCAACAATCATATGCTATTGCTACCGCCAGTAATATACAACTACCAGAGGTACCATTTGTAGTAGCACATAACACCAGACGAGACACGTTTTTGCGCCAGTGCAGGCAGTACCAGCGTCTCGTGCCTGCAGTTTGCATGAGTAGCCCTGTCAACTGTCCGGGTCTAGACCCGGATCCGTCAATTTTTTACGGGTCTGGGTGAGGATATAATTCTATTATCCAGACTCGGATTCGGATCCGTTTTATCAAACAAAAAACGGATCGGATATGAAATATAGTATTTCGACCCGTATTCGAATATAAAATAGATTAATATATATATATATATACCAATAATATACCCCAAATTTACTTCTATACTCCAAAGGCCCAAACAACTAAATATTATTCACGGATATGCAGAGCCTTTGGCATATACAACACCTGTTGCAAAAGCATGGATTTGAATCTTGCAAAAAGTATTTATCAATGCTAAATATTATATCTAGAAGATGTTAATTAACACATGCAATATAGTCCAGCTAAGACTTTAACCAAGTGATAACATTGAAATAACACTTGTTGGACAAAATTAAATTGACCTTTCTTAATAAAAAGTAGTACTTTTTTTAATTTTGTTGTAAAACAGGTTTCAGCCATTTTTTTTTCGGGTAGACCCGGACCCGGATCCGAATCCGGATAGACCCGTCGGATCCGGGTCCGGAACATAGAGTAGAAGACCCGTCAGGTAGACGGGCCGAATACGGACCCGGTATAGTATGACGGGTCCGGATCCGGAATAATGAATTCCGGCCCAGATTCGACCTGTTGACAGGTTTATGCATAAAGAGATTATTTAAAATATTATTTGAAATAATTATAATAATACTTTTTATAATGTGATATATGTTATATAAAAAATTAATTGATAAAATAAAAAGGTGCGTTAAAAATTATGTTTATGATATAAACAAATAATTTTTTACTATTATTTGGGTATCCAAACACTCAGGTGAATGTGTTTGGATAGAGTATTATTTGAAATATTAATTGAAATAATTACTGTAACACTTTTTATGATGTGATATAAAAATAGTTGAAAATATAAAAGAATGAATTAAAAAATATATTTATAATACAAGTGAAGTATTATTTAAAATAAATTTGCAATCCAAACACACTCACTTCTAATACACACCGTAATTCAAAACAAGTAGTAGTAGTAGTAATAGACAAAACCATTGACAAATAAAAAGAAAAGAAATAGCTAGTGATGCAAAAATGTAAAGCCTGCCTCTCAGTCCGAGAAAGCAAGGCCCAAACATCCTTCCTAAATCCCAAACCTTAAACCCACCAAAAATTTTCTCCGCTGGTGGGTTTAGCCCTCCTGTCCTCACTCGAGCTGCTTCTAAACTCACTGCAATTTAGCAATTTTAAAGCCATGCTTCCGTAATCTGTGATTTCTTCACTCCCCATAATAGATTGCTCTAACAATGAGGCATTTTTATTGCCGGCTCATTTCTCAATCTTTCCGGTGCTTACAATTTAATTACACGAAAACCCACGTCCCAAAACCCCCGATTTTGAGTCCCGGATTCTCGAACTTCACGACCGTAGCTGAGCAACCAAAGCCGCCGCCTGCACCGCCGGCTAATGTGTCCGCAATTGTAGATGAACTTTCGGGACTGACGTTGCCTTGAGGTTTCGGACTTGACGGAGGTGTTGAGACAGAAATTGGGGATTGAGGAGATGCCGGTGATGGCGGTTATGATGCCCGGAATGGGGTTTAGTGGTGCCGGAGTAGGAGGAGCAAAGCGGAAAGGTGGTGGGCTGGCTGCCGCGGCTGAGGAGAAGAAGGAAAAGACGGCGTTTGATTTGAAACTGGAGGGCGGATTTGATTCTGCGGCGAAGATCAAGATTATTAAGGAAGTGAGAGCGTGCACTGATTTGGGATTGAAGGAAGCTAAGGATTTGGTGGAGAAGGCGCCCACATTGTTGAAAAAGGGAGTAACCAAAGAGGAGGCTGAGAAGATTGTCGAGAAGTTGAAGCAGGTTGGGGCTAAAGTCACGATGGAGTGAGGTAACTGCTTTTGCATTCATGCTTATTCGAGTAAGCTTAGACAGAGTTTAAGCTATTGGTACTTTGTTCTTATGATTCGGGAATTTAAGTGCTTATATTCCATTATGATGAATTGGGTGTCTCAATAACTGAATTTGTTGGCAAAACTGGCTGCTTTCATACTTCAGGATCTCGTTTGATATAGATTCTGAATTTGTCATTCAGGCATTTGTAGAATGATGCTATCTTTGCTGTTTTTTGTACGGTCTTGTCCAGCTTTTTTCGTGGATAACTAGGTCTTACCCATATGATGAATAAAAGTATGGATTTTGTTGCGTGCATTGTCTGGAGTCTATCACCTGAATTGCAGTCACACAGAATTCTGCCTGCTTTCATAACTCAAACTTGTTTTAGTTGCAGTTGGGCTTGATAACGTTTTCGTGTTGTTAATCAGGATGGCCAAAGAAGTCTATATTTCCTTGATTACTTTACGATTGGACTCTCTAATAACTTAATAAGAAGGCAAATGGATAGTGGAGATGCTATGGCCATAGACTTTGATCTGGTCAAATTTTTCCTGACCATAATAGGAATATAGTTAGACAGACTTCAAGTTACTTTCATTTGGATTTAAGAACTATCCATTTTTTTGACTGAAAATTCAGGAGGACATCCTACCTTGTAACTTAAGTGGTATTTTAAATGGTGTCTCAGGAAGCACATTGGAATCATTATATTTTGTGTGAAGCTCAATTGCCATGGGGCATCATGGAGGTGGGGTTAGGGCTGTCATTTGAACCTTAATAAGGATGGTCTCAATCTACTGTACATCCACTCCCCATGGCATGGTAGTAGGAGTAGTGAAGGTGCACACGGTGTGGCATATTTAAGAGTTCAGGGTGTTCATTAAACTCATTATAGATATGATTTTCTTCCTTCCTTTCAGAATAATTTGAATTACAATTACATGTTGTAAAGTGCTTGGATATTTGGAACTTTTTAATGGGTACTGATTTGCATATTACGCTTTTTGTTCAGGATTTTTCCATTTTCAATGCCAGCAGCATAAACAACTTTTAGAGGTTCTGCTCTGCAGCCTGATTCTGCTGCAGTTGATGTATTAATGAAGTTATTGGTTGATAGGCAACACATGTTAGTTTGACCTTTGATCACCGAGAGTAGTATTTCTGTAACTCCTTTTATTATGATTAAACTCAAAGTGTATGGTAAGCTTGAGTTACATTTGTTACAGCTCTGCAACCGAAGTGAAGTATTTCCATTTGGGTTAGTTGTTCAAGCTGCAGACAAGGCATAATGTTTTCTTGTTTAGGCTAGCTATTATGAAATTCAACAGATTTAAGAAGTTTCTTCCCATACGTAATTAGATTGAGTCAAGGTTGTTACATTTTTGCAGTAGCTTTGTATGACCTGAACATCTTCAGTATTTGTCATGATGGTTATCCTTCGAGCTTTTATCTTTCTTATGGAATGCTTAAATTTCTGAGAAACTACTTGTATTATAATATTAAGCATTTGACATGAGATTTTACAATAGTTTTGTTGCTGTTCAGTTATTGTTGGTTGTGGCTGATTTTTGACTTTACTCTCTGATCTCTAAAGCAATTTTATTGCTGAAAACAATTGAATGTTGTTCCTGAATTAACCTATGATGGCTGTCTCCCTTGCCACGACGTAGTATAAGATGGCCAAATCATGCATGATTTCTGCCTTTTGGTCATATGTAAGGGGCATCTCCTGTCTTCCATTCGGGACAGGAGTACTTTTATCATTACAAGAAGAGAAGGTTCTAAGCTTTCAAGTAGTTGAGAATTTTTGGATCTTGGCTAAGACAATGACTAGTTATCTTCAGCTATTAAATTAAATGTATAGATTGTTTTGCATTGATTCTATGCCTTCTTTAAGCTGGCAACCGAATACTGTGACTGCTGCATCAAGATATGCGACTTCTGGAGGATGAAAGATATTGTGGTAAGTGGTGGAGACATGAGCTTTGAATGCTGGTGATGCGGCGTTTTCCGGCCCGACTCTGCTTCATTCCATCCATCCCTAATCAACAAGTTTTCAATTGCAAAATGCATAAAAGCAAGAAAGAAAAAGTTGCCACGGAAATATAAATAATAAAGATGTGATGCGTTGAAAGAAGCAAGGCGGAGGTTTTAAGTATTTTCTTGTGCTCGACTTTTTCTTTTTTGGGGGGCGTTTAAAACAATAATACTACTTATTATTTCGGCATTTAATAGTATTAACAATAATAAATTTCTTCTTATTCTTTATTTTGACAACAAAACGCACACTCTGCTGAAGGCGAGCACGCTAATCTTTGAACGAAGGGAATGTAATAAAACTTTTACCATCGATCAGAAAGTAAAACGGAAGAATTATCAGGCTAAAACTAAAGAGAGAAGCCGCCTCAAAAGAGAATTGAAAATGTCGTCCAAGGCAAGCAACCAAAGTATACAAATTCTCAGTAGTGTCTTTTGCTAGTTTCCCTCCTCTACTGTTACTTCCCGGGTTCAGATTGTATGGTGGCGGAATCAATCATTTATTGATTACTTTTACTCTTGGTTGTCATTCTCTTCTCTTCTTGTATAGGAATAGACTGGAGCTTCCACGATTTGTGGCTTCCGTATCGTTCTCCGTAATATTTGGGGGTCTTATTCTCTCTTTCTTGTTTGAATTTGATCAATGAAAAGAAATGATAGGAAAAACGCTGTCGTAGCAGAACCAAGAATACTGACGGAGCTTTAATACCAGAGATGTCGGCGTGGCGGTCGGTGGTGGACTGGCAATGGGAGAACGCCACCGCCGGCGCTCTCGCCGGTCTCGCCACCGTCACTTTCTCTCATCCCCTTGACGTCGTCCGTACCAGATTCCAAGGTTACCTCCCGCCCTTCCTTCCTGGCCCCATTCTCTCTAGTCTCTTACGTATATGCATTAACTCGAAAAGGAAAAGGAAATAAAATCATCATGACGATTAGTTTTTGTTTATTTTCCAAATAGTGCACGACGGGCGAATCTCCAACCTCCCGAGCTACAAGAATACTCCTCATGCTCTCTTCACCATTGCTCGCTCCGAGGTTTGTTTCTTTTTTCAGCATCACGTCTTCTTTTTAGATACCTTCGCTTCAGGATTCCAGATAGATGAGGGGTTGATGGTAACTCATGTAGCAAGTCCTTTTGCTGACATTACTTTTTTATATGAATTTTGAATCAGCTCTTCTTCCTTTTAAAGATTTGAGCTCACAGAAACGTGAAAGTTTACTCTTTTTTTTTTTTAAATTGAAATTGATGTTATCAATGCTCTTGTAACTGGTCAACTTGCAATACGACTTGCTTTTGGTGATTATATACAAATTTGATTTTCTCCTTCTTCTTCTTCTTCTTTTGGCAGTATTTCAAATTTTTATTTTTTCTACACTCTTATTGGCTACAGCTCTGGTATCTAATTTCTACGCTTTCTGCCTCAGGGTCTCAGAGGGCTTTATGCAGGCTTTTACCCTGCTGTTCTTGGGTCAACTTTTTCATGGGGTTTGTATTTCTTCTTGTAAGTTTTACTTCTCGGGTCTTTGCTAATATCTTGTAATACACAACGACACTATTGAGTCTAGTTCACTTGGATAAAGTAATATATTATTTTTTCAAGTTGAAGATGAATGCACACAGTCATTCACCTTTTTCTAGTGTATGTTTGCTAGTGTATCATGTTTGGCACTTTCTCCATACTTTTAGTTTCTTCCAGCATAATCTGTTCCTTTTCTGATAAAACAAAATAAGTATAATAACAATAACTTGTGCAGCAATTGAAGGTTATTGCACTTGGACTTTTTCTCTAATTCCATTTCCCGGTTGAATGAGTCTCCAGTTATAAGCTTTGTTTTCCAATTTGGAGATAATTTTCCTGCCTATTCGACATGATATTCTTTTATGCAGCTATAGCAAGGCCAAGCAGAGATATCTAGAAAATAGGCCAGAGCTGAGCCCAGGCCTGCATCTAGCTTCAGCTGCTGAAGCGGGAGCTCTGGTTAGTACTGTACTTAAATGGAATTCTGACTGTTTTAATTGCTGCTTGTGCCAATTTTATTCTGTATAATGCAGTTCCAAAATTGAAATTTGGACATCTATTTCAACCTGTAACAAAAGTGAGGTTGTGCCTATCTCAGGTTTCTTTGTGCACAAATCCTGTTTGGTTAGTAAAAACAAGACTTCAACTACAGACTCCTCAACAAGTCCGTCCATACTCTGGCTTTCATGGTATGCTCAGCTCTTTCATGGTATTAGATTTTAATTCATTTGCCTCTGATTTACTATTGGGAATAATTTAAAGTATTCTAATCAGTTTTGGTAAAGGGACTACTATCTATTTCACGTGATATTTGCATACATATCTAATTCCAAATTTTGAACAGCTGTATCTGTCTACATTTCCTTTTCACCATGTTTATGAACATTATTCTTGTTTTCTGCTGTGACCAATCTGAGGTTCATGTTTTCCTTCTGATTGTAGATGCTTTAAGGACGATTCTAAAAGAAGAAGGGTGGAAAGCACTTTATAAGGGGCTGGTGCCTGGCCTTTTTCTTGTTAGCCCATCTCTTCTCTCTCTCTCTCTCTCTCTCACACACACACACACACAAAATGGCAGCTTTGTTCGGTTATTGAATTTATTGGTTTGACTGGCTTCCTTTCATTGTATACTCACGTAATCAACTGACTGGTCCTGGTTTTGCTTCAGCAGGTTACACATGGAGCTATTCAATTCACTGCATATGAGGAACTTCGTAAAGCTTTCATTCAACTCAAGTCTGAAGGAGGTGAAGGCTCCACTGATGACTCATTGGTGAGTCTTCAGCATATATACCTGTCTGTAAATTGTAATGGGGCGAACCTTTAGGCCTGTTCTCTTTGGCTTAAAATAAGCTAATTTTAGCTTTTTTTGAGCAAAACTAAAAGCTGCATTTGGGCATCCTTTTTTGCTTTAAACTAGTGCTTTATGCTTTCCTTAGGCTTAAAAATTCTGATTATGAGAAGCAGGTGTTTTGTTTTATGAGAAAGCCTTGCAGGACTTCACCTGATAAGTTTTGTGCGTCTGTTTGATAAACCGAATTCGCTGCTGCTTGTGTGCATTTGGGACATTTGTCTTCTGTAAAAGTTATATCGCTCTTTCTTATCTTTAATACATCCTTTCTGCCCCTAGTTTAAAAGATACAAGTGTGTTGTCAGTGTAAGGATTTAGAGTAAACTCACTAGGACAGAACATGAGAAGTCATAAGTTAGTTTTAGCTTTTTACGCATCTTATGAGTGCACTACATTTTTTCCAGTGTTAGCTTTTTAGGTATCTTATGAATGCACTACATTTTTTTCCTCTCATTTTAATGTTAAACTCTCCTGTAGTTGCATACTTGGCCACCTTTGGAAAGTTTCATCTCTCTTTGTTAAGAATTTGAAGGCGAGTTGATTTTTCTTCTTCTACATGTATAACTGTATTATGTTGGTACTTAATTCTCACTTTGCTGTTCTGTTTTAATTGTTAGTAAAAGTTTAAGATGAATTTTTCCTATTTTTTGTTTCTCTTTTTGGCTTTGTAGTCCTATTTGGTCTCTTTCCATGTCTGCATATCAAATTCCTCTGGCTTGGAAACGCAGAATAATTGCTGATTTGCTCTTCCTTCAGGATTTAGAAGTTTTAGCATTGTATTGTATTTTCTTGACAGGATTCAATTGATTATGCGGCATTAGGGGCTACTTCAAAACTGGCTGCCATTGTTTCAACGTACCCATTTCAGGTAGACATCTGCACAAACCGTATCTAAAATTTGGTTATGTTGATGTATTTTTATTTTGGAAGCATGTTATATATACTTCTCACAGTATTATAATCCCTTTACTAAGACCTTGTTGACACTGTATTGCAGGTCATTCGATCTCGACTGCAGGTGAGGAACCTAAACATTCACTTGATCTTATCCATATCTTTCATATTCACTCACGAGATGAGGAGAGAGACTGAGCCACTAAGGATGATGCTCTGGGTGGCTTACTGAGAGAGAAAAAAAAAATTTAGATAGGGATATACATATGATCTTGTTTCTTCCTGTATTATGGTAGCTAATGGCAAAGATTTTTACTCTTCCTTCTGTAGCAACGGCCGAGTACAGATGGAATTCCAAGATACATGGACAGCTGGCATGTAATGAAACAAACAGCAAGGTGAAAATCAAAATTTTCTCCCAGTCTTGTGGTGATCTTTCTCTCCCTCCCTCGTACACACACGCAAACGCACATGCACACGCACAATCACAATCACAAACACATGGTCCTTGGCATGTTGACAGTTACTGTAGGACATTCTTTGCAAGACCTGGCTGAATGCAACAACGAGAATCATCTGTCGAGTTTGTGCAACAATCTCAGTCAATTTCTACTTTAACAATGGGAAAAATTTTCATTACACTTTCTTCACCTTTAGCCTTCCTGTGGAAACTTTAATAGTTTACAATTTGTTTTACCTTCCCCGTTTTCTGTTCACAGGTATGAGGGTCTACGAGGGTTTTACAAGGGTATCACTGCAAATGTGCTAAAAAATGTTCCAGCTGCTTCGATAACATTTATTGTGTATGAGAATGTTCTAAACATGCTAAAACTGGCTAAATGGAAAGATCAATAGCTTAGCTCATTTTTGTAATCAAGAAATCTACATGTTAGTATCGAAACCTTGGGAAAAGAAAAGTTGTAGTTGAAAAAGATGATAGATGGTGTAGTACCCAATGTGACAGCAGAGAGGAGTGAACTATGAACAGTTGAGGCAAATACCTTGTTCAATTGTTTGTCGGCTATAATTGATTGAAAGTGATGCATCTCTAGTTTGTTACATTGTCCAACGTCTGATACTGTCTACCAAACACATTGTCCTGGGTTCTAGCCACGATTTGCACGCATCAAAGATGGAACTTCAGACCAAGTTCGGGTTCCTTATCCATCAGAGTCTTGTATCTTTTACTTTGTGAAGTTATAGCAGTTAGATATTTGCCAGTTCTATGTTCAGAAATTTCAAAATCCGAATAGAGTATGTAATGTACAATCTTTTTCAATGGTGGTGCTTGGAGCAATGTATTTTCAGAAATTTCAAAAAAAAAAGAAAAAGAAAAAGAAAGCCATGTACAATCTGTTTCTACATTGGTACTTGGAATAATGTAATACATTCCAGTTACTTTTCCCTCACTGTGGGTTATTAGAAAAACAAGATTCCACCGAAAAAGCTCCACGCTGATTGAGGTATTTCTGATTCAGTGTCTTCGCATCTGAACAACAAAATTTCGGCCAACGTTACAGCTTTCTGTAGAGTCTCTATAAAGCATGACGTATAAAGTCCCATTACTTGGCAGGAAATTTTCGGAGGAAGGATAGAATTTCTTCGGAAACCTCTTGAGCTTTCTCTTGTTGGATGAAATGATGGCCGTCTAGTATTACGACTTCATGGTTGGGTACTAGGCTCTTGAACACATTTCCTTCTATGTACTCCCTGGTGCCAGAATCAAATCCAATATCCTTGTTCCCCACAATTAGCTTTGCTGGAACTGTTATTTTAGACCCTTGCCACGGTGCAAGTAGCTCCCAATTCCTGTCATCACATGATTTTCACAGCGGGATTAACAAGACCAGCTACATACTGATACCGGAGCATATATACTCTTGCTATCTAACAAAATCGAGGTGAATTTCGTGTTCTTGCACATTATTACGCTACAAAGATTGATCATGGCCAGTTAATTGAATGATAGGCTTGTCCAGTCTGGTTAGGGGTGTTTTCATTTACTACAGTTGATTAGTGTTGGAACTGTGGTTAGACTTACAGGTCCATAGCTCGGTAGTAATTGAAAGCTCCTGTAAAACCAGACTCTAGGAACTTATCAGCGATGACCTGAAGTTCATCTTCTGTAATCCAGCGTGGTAAGTAGGAAGGGGTTTCTAAATAATCAATAATCTCCATACCAGGAGGAGCTATCAGCTGATCGGTCTTGCTAATGAGATAGAATTTCTTCATCACCGTAAGATAATCATACCTCGCAAATGATCTTTCTGCTCTTCCAGGTTCCTACCATTTCGGATTGGCACTAGTTTTATCAAATATGAAGATATTTGTAGCATAGCCAGGAAACAGAAATCAAGAATACCTGAAACTGGCAAACGTAGAAATTATCTCCAAACATCTGTTTGAATGAGTCGGTCGTTTTGATGGTTGAAAATCTAGGCGTGAATGGAACCGAGAGAGCAACTATACCTCTAACTCTATTTGGCCTGAGCAGGCTCAACTGCCAAGCAGCCGCAGCTCCCCAGTCTATCCCCACCACAAAGGCCTTGCCAACAAATAATTGAGTCATAGTTTTACAAAACTACAGCTCAGAAAGTAAAGCTCAAAAAATCGTGCAAATTATAGAACAAAAGAATTTACCTGGTCTTGGCCAAAATGATCCAGAAGGCCGATGAGATCGCCAACTATGTGGAAAGCAGTGTAAGAAGAGGGGCTGAGAGGGGAGTCAGTGTCTCCATAGCCTCTCAAGTCAGGTGCAACTACATGGTAACCATGTTTTACCAAGAAGTTGATTTGATGGCGCCAGGAATACCATATCTCAGGGAAGCCATGGAGGAGTAGAACAAGTGGCCCTGTTCCTTTTTCAGCTATGTGCATCCATATACCATTTGTCTTGATTCTCTGGTGATTGACATCCGCGATGGCGCTCATCATTTTTACCTCACAAAACTTTCAAAATTGATTGCCTGCTAGGATGATCGCTTTGTTTGATAATTTATTTTCTGGGTTATTTGGGATTAATCGTCATCAATTGACTATGGACAAAGGCGTAAGCGAAGAGACTTAGTAGGCAAGGTCAAGAATATGCAGTTAGTGCTTTGGTGTCAAACATTGTTTGGCTGCTCGTCTCAAGCCAGGCATGCAAGGGTGTTCCGGTCAAATACGGGTGAAGAGCTGATTGATAGACTTCTAAACAAAATGATGGACCGAGAAAGAAGCTGCTTGAGTATGAACTGACACACTAACAAGGACAAATGATGTGTTTGAGTTTGAATATTGTCATGAAGGCGTACTCCATTTCATCAAATGTCTAGTAGTATACTCCAGATTTATTTCTCGAGGATTTACATCCATGCAACAGATTCACAGATTGATTTTCAGTATTCCCAACCAAGCCTTGGCTATAATTCTATTGAACCATTTTTGTAGTGATACCATGTACCACGAGGTCGAGAACAGGACAATCGTACAAACTCCTCACTTAACGAGAATTCAGATGCTATATAAGAAATTAAATATCTTCAGAAAATTAATTTGGATTAGATAATGCAATCACCAAAAACACAGCACAGATTGGAGTTCATGACACTGCACATTGTACTTCTAGCAGCGAGCACAAAATATGAGTCCGCTCTTCATTTACAAATACCAGGAAAATAGTCAATTCACATTGAATTGTTCTTCGGCACTACTCCTGGTTGCCAATATTTAGCTTTACTTTTAAGCTGAATTCATCTACCGATGGAATAAGAGCTGATTTGCCTCCTTAAAACAGTTAATGGCAGTGAAGAAATTATTATTTTTACACTTTGTCATCATGAAACCACCACCTTGTTTCCTTTGGAGATCTGCCATTTTTACAGTTTCTTACATAACGATCATTGTCTTCCGGTGGTTGCTGCACATACAGGCAAAGAAGGATTAATATGCATCCGAGATTTGCAGGTGATTAAAAAATACCTAATCTAGAAGCCGTCAAGGACTAATAGAGGCATACCTTTACAGTTGAACTTGACAGCATTGATAGAATGCTGATACAGACAGAGCTAACAGTCATGGCAGGGGACCATGAGTCATACAGAATATCTGCATTGCACGAGGATATATAAGATATGATTTACTGATTTTCCGAAGGCCAGAGTCACAATGATAAGTATCTAACTGCATGGAAGGCATTACAAGCAAAGGCAATCAAGACGGTTTCACATTGGGTCTTCATTGCTTTCACCAATGTTAACGTCATAAATTTTAGGACCAGCTGTGGAGCCAATATTCGCAAGTTGCAGGAGGAAAAAGCATAGAGATGCCATTTCATTTAGTTTTGAAAATGTAATTCTCCTAAAAGTGAACTCAAAAATCTAAAATTCCTAATGAGTGTTCTAGCAAGTAAGGAACGAGGTACTCCCACTTCCTCTCTTAATCTGGGGCTGAGGATCTCTGACCAGAAACTTAAAAATCCAGGCCATTATAGCTTCAAGCTTCTTGTCATTCACCTTGAGTAACCCAGAGATGTATTCACAGGAGAAGCTTTGATTGTCTCTCCATTCACAAGAAAAAATCTTAGTTTTAATAGGAAGCCAAATAGCCAATCATATTCTTGTATCCCTATCAAGTAGAGAACAATATCAAGCTAAATGGGGACATGCAATTCCCACTAATGCTATCTCATACTCTTGTTACCCCTTCCTAAAAGAGCAATTTCTACAATATCCAGTGTCAACAATTGGTAATGCAGCTTGCCTGTAAAATGAAAATCCCAATAAATGCTGCATTTCTCAAACCTCATAAGAGGATAAAGAGTCTAACCTTAACATGCAACCGTCCTCATAATATGCTTTTTGTTAGCACGCGCTAAAAATTACAACAAACAACTTTAAGAAACTATAAAAACAAGGACTAAACGGCTTCAATCATATTGAGGAATTTTTCCTTCTCTTAAGAGAGAAATAGAGAAACCTATTTTCAGGAAGATTGGAAAGACAAGCGAGGGTACAATTAATATATAGAAGATTTGAAGAAATGGCAATGTTCTCAAAGTAACTGCCATCTCAGTGCGTTCAAATAGTAGTGATTTTTGCACATAATAGAAAACTATCGCTGTCATTGCATGATGGTGACAATAAATTTAGTGGCGATGTAACATATAAGTTGCACAAATCTTTCCATTTCTTGAGATGCTAAACTTAATTAGACAAAAAGAGTTTTTACAGCAAATGGATTAGATCCCCTGCATTGACATCCACAGAAAAGGCAAATAAGGACAAAGAACACCAACCTAACAATCAAAAGAGCAAAGAAATCTCTGCAGAGAAACTGCATCCGCAAAACCTAAGTGGCAAAGATTTTTATGAAATATAATATGATTAAGCTTACTAAAACAAATGTGGCCATTGCTATATGATATGAGGGTGCAAAGGAGCCGGGCTCAAAAATATCACCCTTGCATCAATCCCAAATTAAAAGACCAAATCAGAATGCCATTCAAAGAAACTTTCGCCAAAATTATATACAGTAACTCCAAAAATTAAAAACAAAAAGAAGAAATATTGTAAAAAGATCCAAACCTGGGGCGCTCCATAGATAATGTTCTGGAAAATCTACTTGTAGCTGAAATGTTTCATTAGCATATAAAGTTCCAGGAGCTCCATGCACTTCAATGACCCACCTTTTTATCAAATCAACTTACTAAATCAATAGCTAATCACAATTATAAACAACTACAATGTTACAAAAAGCAGTGATTCATTCATTAAAAATCGATTTAGTGTCAATAATTTCCCTGTACGAAACGAACAAATCCCGTATCATATCAACGCCCCAACACACACCCCCACCCCCCGCCCCCCCCCAAAAAAAAACGAAGGAATAAAACAATTGTTAGGAGCAAGAAGCAATTGGGCTAAAAAACTGAAAACTGATAAACACGAAAAAAAAAAAAAAAAAACCTCTGAAGATTATCGGTGGGCTTGTGCTTAAAACCAGCAGGAGGATTGACCTGCCACTCCACCAGCTCCTTCTGCAACCGGTTGGTCGCTATTTTGCTTAACGCCTAATTCAACAATTACTATTGTCAAGAGAATAATCTTTAAATGAATCTAAGAAAGAAAATTCTACATCGGAAAAGAAAAGCTAAATTTTTGTACAGCGCAATTTTGTAAAATTATCCACAAATTCAATATAGAGAGATAGAGAGGAATAAACCTTGCGAGAGGCGGCGGAGGAGCCGGTCATGGCGTCGCAAGATCACCTGATACCGGGCTCGGAGAGACAGTAAAAGGCCGACTATTGACGACGAGGAGGATGATGCTTCGGAGGAGCACACAAGGAATATGGCCAGCAGCTGCTGCTGCTAATTATAATAATAATAACAATACGTCCTGTCCCCATTCTTTCTTTTTTGCTTTTATTTCACCCTGTATAATTTCTTCCCCAAATAATTTCTTCCCCAAATAATATTATGTCTTCTTATTTATTTATCTACTACTGCACTAGTATAGTATTTAAGGATTTTATTCTTTATTATTTTTAAACTGCTAGTGGGATATTTTATAACAATCCTTATTACTCCTATAAGTTATAGTAACTAGTACTAATTTTCTTGGTAAATACTGACCTCCTCTCCTCCTGTGGTTAATGTAATAAATTCTAGTACTAAATTAATGTCGTCAACGGCAGCTTTTGAGGCGACCGAGATTTTATCACCCCATTAAGATCGCACCGCATCGCAGCACCATCTTTGTGCTTTTTATTTACCAAATAGTAATATGAGTAATTAAAGAACAAGAATTGGTCCAAAATCGGCCCGGTTTTGGGCCCTGTTTGATGATGATCTAAGTGGGATGCCTTTACCAAAAAAAAATAGTACCCCCTTGAGAAAGTGGGATGTTGCCAATAGTTCCCAAAATCAGCAGAATTCATTCTATCTTGAAAAATAAATTAGGTGTAAACCATCCAGTCTAAAACTAAAAAAGAAGTAGCACACAAAAAGTAACAGAAAGTTCCTTTTCTTTTTAGTGTAGAAAGTTGACGGGAGCCCTTGACATCTTCCCTTCAATCCAAGATGCCGGGCCGAGACAGGAAAACCCTTATTGTCATTTTCCTGTCAATTATTTGGTTTCTAAATCAAATACAACAGCTCATCTATATTACTACTTTGAGGATGGTCATCTCGACTCGGCCGCTCTAAAGAAAGGATCGGGGCTTCCTGTATTTCCAATCATCTCTGTCCGAGGTTGTATCAATTCGGCTCTCCAGTGAAATGCCGAGTCCTCACGTGTCGTCAGTCATCTCGGCTCGTCACCGTGCGGATACCATCAAGGCCGGTTCTTCGTCCCTCAACGTCTCGACTAATGAACTGTCCCTGACAACTAACACCTTATTGAGGGACCCCAACCGTCTACATGTAGAAAGACATGACGTTTAATAGGACTTGACCACTGCTACATTTTGTCAACACAGACAGTACACACAGGCGGTCAGATCTTCGGGAATTGGAGTCCATTATCCTTCCCTCTAGTTGGTCTTCTATAAATACCATTCCCTCCTAAATAAAGGGAGAGGACTCTCTACTATTTTCATTCCCATTATTCATTTCCCACAAAACTAACTTAATCATCGGAGGTATTTCGGGGGAAAAAAGCCCCGTCTAGTGTGTGTATCAGGAAAAGTGCAGCACAAAATCACCTCGCTTAGGAGGATGACGTATTAGGTTAGTTCGGCTTGCCCATCTAGAAATAACCTTTTCATACTACATATTTACAACAAACGGAAAAGGAAAAAATTTGAATCCTTAAACACGAAAATCATTTGTTTGGATAGAGTATTATTTGAAATATTATTTAGAATAATTACTGTAGCACTTTTTGTGATGTGATGTATGTGAGATAAAAAGGTAATTGGGAATATAAAAAGGTGAGTTGAGAAATGTGTTTATAATGCAAGCGAAATATTATTTAAGATATTTGTACTATCCAAACACTATTTTCCTGTCAATTATTAGTTTTTATCCAAAGGAATACACTCTTGCACACTGCTGCAGAGAGAGATTTGAATCCTTAATCTATGGTCAGAATTGCTCCTCAACTCACGTAATGCGAGTCGGTTTCCTAAATTCTAGTCACCGGTCTTCGTTTCTAACCGACGCCAAGTTCATTGCATAGTTTCTCACTGGTCCAAAGTAAACGACATGTCTCCTTACGAGGCACCATCAAAGTATCGAGTGGCTTCGTGAGCACGACATCTTCCCCTGGAATAGTTTGAGTATTCGGCTCTTCTCAGGCCTGTCAATCTGTTTTTCCGTCGACCAAGTCGGCAAAAAGACTCGAGATCTACTTCTAGAAAACTATTTGTCAAACGAACGAAGGGAAAAATATGTCAAAAGTGATCTAAAGCAAACACTTTATTAGCTATTTGCTATACCGCATTTGGCCGCTGTCACTAGGAAGGAATCGGATTACCCACTGACGTATCCTCCAAGGTAATTAACTTGAAAGGACAGGATTTCAGTTTCAACACAAGGAGGATTAAGCATATCCTTTGCATCATTTCAATTTTATGACTGCCCCCACCAAGAAAACTAGACTCTGGAAAGCATCTAGCGGTTGCAGAATCAAAGTTCATGACTATTCCGCGATCTTGACTATCTTAAATCAGTAAATAATCAATAAACAATGATGATAAGTTTACTCACTACGTGAGAATTAAGACCGCATTTAGGTACTGGATCATGGTTAATCATCGTCCCCTACAAAACATGTTCTGTCTTGGTATGTTCTTGTAAGCAGCGAACGGTAGAAATGGCATTCTCACTGAGACTGGAAGACAATGAACAACCAACAGTATACGGGTATGGTCCATCACAATCTTTTAAGGATGGCCCAAGTTACTTTGCACAAAAATTCTGCTCATTGAAGGATGGCTTAGTTACTTGCACATACTTTTCGGGAAACAACATGTCATTGAAGTCTCAATTTCTCAGCCTGTAATCTGTAATCTACGATCTATTGTATGAATTTTCTTACGCAATCTTATTCTCAATTTTGTGTCAAAAACTAAAAGTCGTACTCTGAGCAGAAAAATTGGACGCTTGCAGTCATAGTTTGTTGCCTCAATTTTGAGAAAAGAGGCTCGATGGAAGAACTTTGTACGGGTTGAGTATACATTGGGGTCAAGCAGCTTCTTGATGGAAGCCATTACTTGCACCTGTCAGCACAATAATTTGTTTTAGATTCTTGTATGGATAGAAGGTAGTAATTGGGAAAAATAAAAAAATCAGTGAAGGATCGGAGTGTGTAAAGGAAGGAGAAAGTATTTGAACGCAGTAAATCGCATTGGAAAACAAAGGCACGAGTAGGATCAAGCAGAAAGACAGAGACAGATAATAGAATGATTATCATCGAGACAAGATGTGTCAGGTAACAGTTCGAATACACAATAATCAAAGTCTATCATCAGCCTTACAGTTTTCAGGTGACTTGCTGTAGTGTATTTTAGCAGCTTTCATCAATCCAAGACCATGCTCAGGCACTAATACTCCCACGGTTCTTTGATGTCCATTCATACACGAAGGGCTCTATTTTTGCCAAAATCTGAAATATGTGTGATCATCTTAGGAGGTAACTACAATTCAGAATCAAGGGAACCTCACGGAGAGAGCACACTACATTATCATCATACGCTGGAGCTGAGATATTTAGATGTAAGTTTCCATCCCCGAGGTGACCATATGCCACTACTTTGGCTGCAGGACCTAGAGATTAACCATGCAAGTGTGAAAAGTTGTCAGAAACATTTAATACTACTGACAGTCAAGTCCAAATGTAATTTTATACCTAAGAAGTCAGAACTCAATAAGTGAAACTTAATCAGCAAGTAGGATCTTCAAGTTGAAATGAAAGCTTGGCTTCCATGATAAAGTTATGAGAATAACTACTGAAGCTATGTATCCATTGGATGAATTCCATCCAGAAGATTGTTCCGCCTTCAAGGTATCACCATGAAAGAGGACAGCATTCTTACTGTTCAATAAAACAAAGAAAAAGTAATGAATTTCATTATTACCAATTTGCGCTCGCATTTCCTCAACAATATCATACATCTTTCAGAGGCAGCGACAAATCATATTTGTACACAGCCCCTGCTTTCATGAGAGCTTCAGGTAAGCCCTGTAACCAAGAAGCTGCATATTAGCCAAGTTTCATGTATAGACAAAACGCCCCATGTAATTTAAAGATACTTCATGCTATTAAACAGATCACTCAGAAATCAATATTTTAGGTAATAGTTGCATTCTTTTATACTGTTTAAAAAAGTATAAATTAAAGGATATTTCATAGTTATTTGCTCCAATGCAAAACGTTCTCGTGATTTTTAGCACAAGTCAATCCCATTTATTTTATCTGACTCCTACTATAATTCTGACATCCAAAAACTATTATCAAGATATAGAACAAGGAGATATTCTAATTTATTACAGAACAAAATGTTATTCTCAATTTCAGAGAAAGATACTGAAACATCAGGAGAAATTAAGTAGAGCAGATAAAGCACCACATCAGGGCTGAGACGTATATGCAAATAAAATAATATCAAATACCCCAGCGTAAGTTCCCAATTCAAAAGAACTCTCCAAAGTAATGTTGGTAACTTTGATGATACGACAAAATGAGGATGCATAGTAATAACCTCACGAATATGCCAAAATGAGGATGCTTGATTGATATCTTGAGCAAGAACTCCATTGGCTACCAAACCACTTTCCACTGAATGAAGAAGGAAGGCCTCAAGGTTCTCCCTGGAGACATCAAGATAGAATTTTTAGAACCAAAAGAAGCAGCAAATTATCATTCCAGGCATATTTATTTGATAAACCTTAAGTTTTCTGATATAGAATGTTGGACATTTGTTCAAACAAAGAGCATTATTCATTAACTTCAAAGGTGGCTGTTGTCCAAGAGGTTTTAACTCCTTTCAAACTATAAGCAAAAAGCAACTAGGAAATAGAATGGGAAATAGCCGGCCAAGCTGGTTGTACTGATGCCTATGGTTGCCCAAGCAAGTTTGAACAATAACAGTTTACATAAAATTAATAACCTTCTTACATCTAGGAGATCATTTGCAAAGTTTTATTATTCAAACTGACCTAAGCTAAGTTCCCCCCCCCTCCCCCCCAAAAAAAAAAGCCCTATCTAGCTCATTGATAGAAACTAAAATATCCCAAACAGAAAGAAAGAGTTTCTGTTCATCGGATTCATGTAATGCCACAGAAAGAAAGTGTGTCCCTAGTGTAAGAAGTATTTTTTTCAGAAGTTTTTTCTTCAGGTAAAATATTTCATCAGTGTATTCCCTCTATTTCCTTGTTAATCTCAAGATTAACAGGAGCAAACAAGAAACTGCTTTGAAACCTGTGAAGGAAAGAGGTTGTCAATTGTAACAAGACCTATTCAACTATTTTGTCCTATTCCTATTCGGTGACTGTCTTTGAGACCTTCAATTTAGACGACAACAAAATTTTAAGGATGGCATGTAGCAAATATTTTACTTGTCAAAAGTTTCGTTGCTTCCAGTTGTCTCAATCAGAATATAGAAGTTGTGTATTGAGGGAGGTAAAGGATTGCGAACACCATCCAAATGTTTCAGAACCTGTCGCATGTAACATATAAGCATGGTGATGGAAATTAACAGCATATTATTCACACAAAGTACAAGACTATGCATACATAATCTAATGCCGCTCACATGTAACTTAGCTGAGTATATTATACTGAGATAAAGTTAAAAAACATTAAGCACAAATTACATGAATATACTTCCACTTGCATAACTGCACCAGAACTCAAGGGGCAATGCCCTGAGATCAATGGAGGTGAAATCCTGCCCGTATTTATCTTTTATCACTTCTTGTCCATGATTTTCAGTTCCCAAAAAAGTTGTGGAACTAACCTTCATACAACACAAGAAATCAAAGCCTCGTAGAATTGAGGGAATTTCGCATCGACTGACAACCAAAAACTTTGTGGAAATTAGGGTATTCCACCAAAACCCCAAAAAAATAATAATAATAATAAGATCCCCACCAAACCCCAAGCCAAAAAAACAAAATCTAAGTCAGGCAAAACTGGTGGCAGCACTGCACATAGAAAATGTCTTTTTTGCTATCTTTTATCCTAGTTACTGTGAGTTAATATATACTTTCACGGGGTCAGAACACCTGAACTTGATAGCTTCATGCGGACAAATATCCATAAATTACAAAGTTTTGGAAGATATCAGAGCTAAATAAGATTTACTTCAGTCCACTTCCTTACAGCTTTTGCCTTTAAATCAAACAGACGCCTCATGTAATATATCAACAATTCTTGAAATTTAGTACTAACCATCTACTCTGCATGTGCCTCTCTAGGGGTGGAGCAAAATAAGAGTTTTCTTCATGATTACATGCATTGCACAAGCATGAAAAAGATCACCATCATTGTCATCAATTAAAGTTCATGAAATTAAAGGCAAATGTACGTCAATTCATCAGAAAGATAAAAGGCCATAGAGAAAACTTACCAAACTCATTGCATCAGAATCAAGAAACTCAAATGCAGAAAGAATTCCTCCAAGCTTCTTTTTTGCTTCCAACAGAAGTTTCTGGAGCCAAGAATAGGATGTACAAAAAAATAAATCAAACATTATTTTCCCAACTTTATATCTATTCTACAAGTATCATTAAATGGAAGAAAAGTATATAGTCATGAGAACCTCACCACTACATATAGTTGGGTATTTCACACTCGACATTTTAAGTGTGGATGCTGGTGTTCCAAATGCGAACGTAGCAAAAGACAAAGGGCTTTTTTCCAAGAAAAATAGAAATCATAACGAAAGGAGTCTCTTAGCCTCTCATGATGTATATTACCTGGCAGCTGGTGTAATCTTCGCAAGCAAGAAAAGCTATATTGACAGATGACAACTTTGGAGGGGTAAGAATTGAAACCTTTGTAACAATTCCCAAAGATCCTTCACTTCCTAAAGACGCATACAGGTTGTTGAAGAAGGTAAACATAAAATTTCATTGATAAAGAGACAAAACCATCAACGACTAAGTAAAAAATTATCTCTTTTCACCTATAAATAGGTGCTTAAGGTCATATCCAGTATTGTCTTTTCTTAAAGTCCCAAGCATGTCAAGCACAGTACCATTTGCCAAAACTGCTTCAAGACCTGAAAGAAATATTTTAGATCAATGTTTTAGACTAACCACCTTTCTCAAAAGGAAAGTAAAAATTCTTAATTATCTTCAATAAAGGAAGATGATTCATCTTGATGCTGCCTAGAAAAATAATTTCCCAGTAATAGTACAGTACCCTGAAACTGTTTTCAATAAACAGAGGCATTATCCAGCCGAGCAACACTGATCACTATGCAACATGAATAAATATGTACTTGTGATTACCTGTTCCTACTTACTCACATGCTAAATCTAATTCATGTATAATGTACAAAGTCAAGTGGAATATCAGTTCAAATTTTACTCAGATGCTACCAGCAAAATCTACATTAGACAACTTAGGAATAACAGGGACCTTTTCAATTTAAACTTAAACTCCAAATGAGGCTACTGGCCGCAGATATCAGCATTATACATCAATTACAATTCAAGACATCAAAAGCAAATTCTATGCATAAGAGTGGTATCAGTATTGAACTGGAAAAGCATACCCAATATCAGTGCATAAAACAGTTAAGAACATGAAAATGAGGAACAATGCTCACCAAGTACACTGCCATGTAGTGAACCATATCGCAGAAGACGTAGCCCACCAGCATTAGTTGATACATTTCCTCCAATTTGACAGCTACCTTTGGCTCCTAAATCTAGTGGCATAATAAATCTGAAAAGGAACCAAAACTTCACTAATACAGCTAGATGTGTAAAGAAATACTCAATTACATATTTCAAGGCATGATCATGAAATTTGAGGACCATCGCCAAAAGCTTGAAACAGAATTAAAATCAGAAAAAGATCTGTTAAATGAAAAATATATGAACAAAACTTCTCCACTCCTCATAAAGCAAAATTTTGATCAGCCAAAAATAGAATAGAAGAAATTCTTTCATGCATAGAATCTTTGAACACTAAGTACTTGTTCAACAGAGGTGACTGAAGTAATTTGGTGAGCTGGTGAATACACCAGGAACCCTAAGGTAGCAACATTACTATAGCAGAACCGTTTTACAACCACCAAAAAAAAAATTCCACAGAATTATCACATCTACTCAGGACTACAAGTGAAAATGGCATAATAGGACATCACAGTCATCATCAACTAACCATCTGTTATATTGAGTATTCTATGTTCTTTGCAGTCTCAGAGAAGAATTATGACAAAGTAGTAAATTTTTACCCTTCATCATCTAGGAAAGAAATCAAGTTTTCCAATATGCATCCTGCTTCACAAACCAGGACACCGCTGACCTGGAAAAGACAACAAAAGGAAAGACAATGGAACTCATCTCAGCAATTTGAGTTTACAACTGACATGATAATTTCTAATTTTTAATTTCTAACCCAAGTTTGAAGTGCAAGGAAATGAAAATTAGCAAAGCCAAACTAACACTCTAAAGAATGAAAACTCTGATAAAGAAAAGACAGTCTATTCCATTTCTACAACATCCTTTCAAAATCAAAATGCACAACATAGGCTGTGTATGTTAATAACAAAAGCCAGGCAAAATGCCTCAGTTGAATATCTGGCATGAAAGCAAAAATTTGAAATATAGATCAGTGAACTTACTATTACCTTGTCAAAAGAAAGGATGTTCCTCATTAAACCAACATTGATGATCACCTGTGAAGTTTCAACATGAGACAAGTAAGCCAGGTGCCTGAGAATTTGAAGGTTTGGGAAATGCAACATGTGGAAGCCACTAGATTTTCCAAAAGCAGTAAATGTATTCCTGAATGCTTTTTTAGATAGGTGTCTCTAGACCATTAGTTCCAAGTTGGTTGACCACAAATGAATCCTTTTAGGACCCCAAAACTTGTAAAGACTGAACTATGATTAGATTGGCTGTGATAATATCTGATAGATCAAAACATTATCAGGATACTAGTTTCTTCATTCTACCATGAATTCAAAATTAAATGACTCAACACTCAACAAAGAACAACCTTACTCCAAGTAATCCCCTGATCATTTAGTGATCAAACTTTTCAAATAGTATTAATTTTGTAATTTAACAAGTCTACAGTGCTTAAACTGCCAGCAGAAATCTACATGTCACCACAAAATCGATGCTTACATCCGACACCTTGTATTCCAATTAAAGTGTCACCTCCTTGAAGCAATAATAAGATGTAGAAGTAAAGCAATACCCTTTTCATCAACAATATACATTCCCCAAGCACAACACAAATTATGTTCCAATTAACTGCATTAAGAACATATTTACTACAGAATTCATCTTAGATAAACTGAAAGATTCAACGCACTATAAATTAATGAGTTATGATATATACCTCATCAAAAACAGGTACACTTCCACCCACAAGACCTGTGTTTCCACCTTGGGGAACAACAGCCAAGCACCTGGAATTACAGTATTTAAGAATCTGTGAAACCTGCATAAACCATGTGGGCACAACAGACGATTACGCTTGACTTCTTTGGGTAAAAAAAAAAAAGCCCAATGTCTTAAATAAACAATAAAAAAAGTTATGGACTTCTTCAGTGTTCTTAGGCTGAAGCAGCAGCTTGCTCGAGCCTCTGTACTTGCCCATCCAATCAGTATTTGCAGTATCCAGTGCCAATGCATCCTGAACAACACCTCTCTCCCCTAATATGGTCTTGAAATAGCTGATATCATCAGGGCTAATGCTAGAAAACAAGGGATTTCTGTGCACTGTTGTGGCCACTGAATAAAAATATTTCCCCTGTTTGCTTCCACAGCTATTGTTCCAATTAACCGCTGTCGTTAGCATACAAATAAAACACCAATTATCGACTTAATAAGACAATCTGCATTTGTTTTGTCTACAACATAGGCAGGGCGTAGAAATTGATAATCTATTGATCTCCAGATAAGCTACGACTTATTAGCAAGAAAAAAGTCTTTAAATTTATATACCCCTCAAAGCAGTATAATTTCTTTTGTCTTAAATTTTCCTAATCTGAATTACTGAAATTCAATAACAAGACAACCAACTTGCTCCATCTTTGCTATTCATTGCTACAGTAGAAATAAAGACTATATAAGAGTACTTACCAATAAATTGGGATAGGGAAAAAACAGCATTCTGATACTAGCGGGTGTGTGTGATCATAGTTGATAATTGTGCAAGTAAGTTTGGTACCTGAAGCGAACCTGCTAGAGAATTTGAGCAGACGGTCAGCAGCTCTCCATTTCTCCATCTCGCAGAGAATTTGATGACTATTGAGGGCCGAGCTATTTTATGATAGTGTCAGATTACTGGGCTATTAAGGGAGTTTTAGGACCAGTTTGGGCAAAGAAATATAGAAGACACAAGTATTTGGATAAATTGGAGGCTAACTTTGTTGAAAGCTTCAGAGTCGTTGCCATGCCACTTATATCCTGTCCTTTCTCTTGTGGTGCATGCCTCTTGTTCTCAACTATTTCTAATCGTGTAAAAATTAATTTTAAAAACTTAAAATAAAAATTGTTTCTGATTTTCAGCTTTTTATGTCCAAAAAAATTCAAAATCAATATAATAAAATAACTTCTTAAAAATCATTTTGTGATTAAAGTCCATACTTCGACAATGTGCAGTTGCACTCAGTGCTGGTAAAAATAAATTGCATGTTTCATTCTCTTTTTACTTATTTCAATATGTCTTATTACCATTTTATTTGAAACTCCCAAAAATACAAAAGAGACAATCACCCTTTGGTCATATGTCTGGCTGTTATTTTTAAACTAATTCCATCCAAATTAGGTAAAGGGAAAAAAATTAAAAGTTCAATTTAGGAGAGAAAATAAAAAGAAATCAACATTTTCACATTGTCTTGTTTGTCAAAAATTTGGGAAAAAAAAAATTGATCATGAATGAATAGACAATATGCATCTAAGGTACTTAACTTCCAATTTTTTTGAGGGGGGGGAGGGGTGTAAATAGATTGGGTGATATAGGAGAAAGCAGTCTAAATAAGAGATCGTGAATCTCAAGAACTCCCGCTTCAAAAAAAAAAAAAAGTCTTTCAATTTGAATTATTTAATTGTTCATTTTACTAGTAAACTAGCCAACGTAAGAATGTTGACAAATAGTCTCACTTCTTTATCTATGACTTTTCCCACTTATTAGAAGGAAATGAAAGAAAGAAAAATCACTGCATTAAAATTCCAAGAAACACTTTCAATTGTCTTGCATTCTCTTTTTTTTTTTCAAAAAAAAAAAACTCCCAAGTTTCAATTATCCAGATCTTTAGGCAAGTAATTCCTTTCCTTCGATTTCCGTCCAAACAAGGTGTTAAACAAAACTGAAGTTATGGGTCGTACAGCTCGCTTGCTATTCGGATCCTTTCATTTTCCGAGCCCTATCCAACTCTCTCCTTCAGTCTTCAGACTTCCCAAAGCCAAGTAGTCTATCAAAGCAAAATGGCGACTGCCACTGCTGCCGCTGCTGCTTCCATATCTTCTTCAGTGTCGTCTGTCTTAAACCAACCCCACCACCACCCTTCTGTACTCATCCGGCTTCCTCGGAGATGCTCCGCCGCCTTCTCTCGCCGACTCCTTGGGTCCCCAAATCCCCTGAAAACCTCATCATCTCTCTCCCGTTCTTCCTACCATGTCCTCGCCCGCTCGCCATTATTAAAAGCGCGGCGATGTTTAACCTTTTCTTTAGGATTCGTTCGGAACTCAGCATCGCACATTCCACTTTCCCAAAAGCAAGAAATCCCGAGTCTCCACCATTTCATGCCAAAAGCTACTCCCGTTCCTTCTGTTTCTGAACCCCAATTCGAGTAAGTTGGGGATTCCATCGATTTCATTTTTGTGCGTGGTTTTATGTTTGTATTAATTCTGGGTTCTGTCTGCTGGATGTATTTGGCGTGGATAATCTGAGAAAGATTTAATCTCGAAGAATTGCCTGGTTGTTATTCAACTGGAAGCTTGTACGTTGGTAATGAGCTCAACTGTTAGTTACTGCTACAAAAATGAATAAGCCTTATTGGTTTATTTGGCTAGTAATCAAGCTAAAAGAGAAACCACTGAATGAGTGAATGCAATTTTCGATTTTGTATCAGTATTTGACGTCATAATTGGATATGTTGGGATTATATTGTTTGAGCATATTCATTTTTAGTATCTCATTTAGTTATTATTGTTTGCTTAACAATGCCATTATTTAACCTTTGCCTTCTTGACGCTTTCCGGTTTTGATGTTGAATAGTTGTTTTTGCTCTTCATAGTGTTTAGTGTTGACTGATCATACAGATGGGTAACTTCTGAAACTAAAGCCGTTATGTGCACAGAGTTGTTGTCTTGTCAACAGTGCAGTGTCTAATTACCAGCGACTTTCATTATACTCTAGTTTTCTTAAAATAAAGAGCTCTTAAGTCCAATTAGAAATATCTCATTGTTATTTCTTTTGTTGTTTGTTTTTGTCCTAGCTTGATAGCACCTACTGAAGTTCTTCCAAGAGGTCGTATTTATCAAGAAACATATGGATGTCAGATGAATGTCAATGATATGGAGATAGTATTATCTATCATGAAGAAAGCTGGATATAGTGAAGTGGTGGATGTTCCTGAGAGTGCAGAGATAATATTTGTCAACACATGTGCTATTAGGGACAATGCAGAGCAAAAGGTATGGCAGAGGCTCAATTACTTTTGGTTTCTTAAGAAGGCATTGGAAGAGCAATGTTGCCATTGGACGGTCACAGTCCCTGCATCCTCCGAAAGTTGTTGTTCTTGGCTGTATGGCTGAGAGGTTGAAGGAGAAGATATTAGATGCAGATTAAGATGGTTGATGTTGTTTGTGGACCTGATGCTTATAGAGACCTGCCACGCCTATTAGAAGAGGTAGACTCTGGTCAAAAAGGGATTAACACTCTACTTTCACTTGAAGAAACTTATGCTGATATCAATCCTGTTCGTATCTCTAAAAATTCAATCAGTGCTTTTGTCTCAATTATGAGAGGTTGCAATAATATGTGCTCCTTTTGCATTGTTCCTTTCACCAGAGGCAGAGAGAGATCTAGGCCAGTGGAATCCATTGTTAGAGAGGTGGGAGAGCTTGGAAAGAAGGTGTTAAAGAGGTGACGCTTCTTGGTCAGAATGTTAACAGTTACAATGACACATCTGGGCTTGAAAAAGAAATTGAACCAGGAGTAAACTGGGAAACTTAGTGAAGGTTTTTTCCAGCATGTGTGAGGTTAAAAAGATGGGTTTACGCTTTTGCAGATCTCTTGGATAGACTTGCTGTGGAATTTCCAGAGATGCGGTTTAGATTCACTTCACCACACCCTAAAGATTTTCCCAATGAGTTGTTGTATGTAATGCGAGACAGACACAATATCTGCAAAAGCATCCATTTGCCTGCACAAATCAGGAACAGTAACGTGCTGAAAAAGATGCGACGTGGCTATACACGAGAAGCATATTTAGAACTTGTGAGTAAGATACGGAGTATAATTCCTGATATGGGGATCAGCAGTGATTTTATTTGTGGTGAGAGTCTTATTCACATTGGTTTACTCATCGTATTCTTAGTTTTCATTAATTATTTTATCTTCTCTTCTTTTGATTTTCTTCATTTTATTGCATTTTTCTGGTTCTTTTACACCTCATGGCTTTGTCATCAAGTTCCTTGACTCTCCCTGATTATCAAATCGCACCACTGTCAATCATGAATCTCTGGGGTTTAAGTTTCATATGGATCCTGTTAATTGCCAAGCACGCCCATGCTTTGTAGTAGTTGACCAAATCTTCTTGAGCTTTTAATTTTAATTGGTTGGACTATTTTGGAGATAGAATGCTTATGAATCATTTCTTGTCTCAATAATTTGGTGCCTTTATGCAGGTTTTTGTGGTGAAACAGAGGAGGAGCACCAAGACACACTTACCCTGATGAAGGCTGTTAGTTATGATATGGCATACATGTTTGCATACAGTATGAGAGAGAAAACCCATGCCCACAGGAATACGTGGATGATGTTCCTGAAGATGTAAAGCAGAGACGGCTAACAGAGCTTATTGAAGCTTCCGGGAGAGTACAGGTCAGTGCTTTGACTCCCAACTTGGCAGTGTCCAACTTGTGTTAGTTGAAGGCCCAATAAGAGGGCCCCCGACACAGAGCTTATAGGGCAAGAGCGATAGAGGCCACAGGGTATCTTTCAGAACTTTGGCCTGTTCCTGATAGGGTTTGAGAATGATGGTAAAAGGAATCCAAGAGTTGGTGATTTTGTGGAAGTTCGTATTTCAAAAACCTCAAGAGCGACACTATTTGGAGAAGCACTTGCGATTACTAAACTGAGCTCATTTTATGACAATCTACATGAACATGCTTTTGCCTGTGCTAGCAGAATTTGACTATTCTTTTAAGAAAGCCCCTGGTACAACTTTTTCCTCGCTAAATTAATCTACTTGAAGGTAGTTTTGCTGTAATTTACGGGTTTAAGTTTCATTCATCCCTTTGAATTATTGCTTGGTCTCAAAATTAAGTGCTCTTCAGCAGACCTATATTACACAGTTTATATTTCTGGAGGAAATTCCATACCAAGCAACAGTTTCTGGGGCTGAAGGGAGTAAATTGAATTTTTCCTTGATTACATCCTGGAAGCACAGGTGATTTCTATTGGTCTGGTTCCTTGGGATGGGCTCTGGACCTCCGTTAAAAGGGGAGGATGTTTCTCTTGGTTTTGCGTGATGCCTGTAGTGAAAGATAGGCTTTTGTGTAGTTTCTCACTTCTCACTCAAACCAGGCGAAAATGCCAAGATCACAGAATCAAATGCAGGAGAGCAAAATACTTGGTAGCACTCTTTCTCAGAGTTATTAGAGAGTATCCAAGATACTCAGCAGTGACAGTGAAATGGAGCTTCTCTGAAGCATGAATCTGGGAGGTTAAACATTCTTCAGTTCAGGTGGATCAGTGTGAGCAAGAAAATGGGTTTTGTACGCCAGGTTCATTTAATTTTACGTGAGATTATAGTTCTCAACTCCCAGAATCCATTGTCATTGAGTTTTGGTGTACGACTAGATTAGGACAAACAAAATACACATATGAGGAGTTTGGCATGAAAGCCCCACCGTGGGGGATTCTGATGCAAGTGAAAGGGATGAAATATACGGAAAGCTTTAGCTCGAACCCTGTACACCTTTTCTATCCTAGAGGCTCCGCATGTTTCCTGGTGCAAGTTCATTGCTGAAAGCTAAATGTAAGTCAACTATAATTATATACATAAAATATATATAATAATATTTTCCTTGAACAGCAACCTCATTCAGACGTTGCATGGGCAAGTGATGAAATTTTAGGCTCAATACATTATTACGGTATGCTAAAGACTCTGAAATACTGTACCACTTCATTGGAAAAGTTTATTATTATTATTATTAGAGAGCTTGTCAAAAGAATTACTGGTGTAGTGGAGGAAAAGCTTCCCAATAAATACTTTAATTGAATGCAAGGCAATTAGCTGTGTTTGGTTTTGCTTTTAGGCTTTTAGCTAATGTCAGGGGGTGCTGAGAACTGAGAATGAGAGTGTGTGTGAATTTGTCGGGTTCTTGAGGAGAATGAGAAGAGAGAGTGACCAAAAAGAGCAGAGTGGAAAATTGAAGAGTGACAAGGACAAGTCGAAGTAGACGAGACTTGTGAGGAAGCAAGGCAAAGCCATGGGGAGCGTCTTGAAAAATGAAGATGCAGGAGGAGCAGGAGCAGGAGCAGCGCAGAAAATGGAGAGTTGAGTTCACCAGTCCCGCATTCACATTCATGTACACAGCAGTCTGTGTCGGCCGGCCGAGTCAGAGCGAGGAAGATGTTCTAAGTAGTATTATGCTGTGTTTTAAAACTCGGACCGGACCGGCCGGTTCAACCGGTCGAACCGGGAACCGGCCATGTGTCCGGTCCGAGTTATACCAAAAAACCGGGAAAGTAAAAACCCGGTCAACTTCGGTCAAGACCCGGGTTTGACCGGGTTTGACCGGGAAAAAAACCGGATTTCCGGTTCAAACAGCATTTTTTTTAAAAAAACTCAAACTTTTTCAATATTATATTTTGACCCCTAAATTGTTAAAAATTATTAATATACCTCAAATATTTCATACTTTATCAATGTTTTCTTAAAGTTTGGTGTTATTTTTTAATTAAGTCCATAATTTTAATTCTAAACTTGTTAATACTTATTAAATAATATAAATTGCTACTTGATTGTTCTAATTTCTTTGTATTTTCTTGTTAAATATATTTGAAACATCAAATATATATGAATATACCTTTATTAATATTAACATGTTATTAGGTATTTTACATATAATATTTTAATTTTTAAATAATTTTTATTTATGACGTCATCCGGTTCAAACCCCTATCGAACCCGGTTGAACCCATTGACCCCTGACCCCTGAGCTTGACCGAGTCGATACCCGGTCCGGTTCTGAAAACATAGGTATTATGGTGCCCGACTATGCAAAAACGAAAAAGCTCATACATTCATTCGTTACGTTGGTTACAATAAAATATTCCGTCCCGTGCGTCGGTGTCCTCATTAATGAGTTCCCCGCCATTCTCTTTTTCTTATTGCTCCCGCCCTTCTCCGACGGATCCACAGAAATGACAGTGATGATGGATCACTCAGTTCACTGCTCCTTCGTCGTTTTGTTACTTTCATTTCATTCCAGCCCTCAAAAAATGTGTGTGTTTGTAGTAGTGTAGTATTATTATCTGAGTGACTTTATAGACGCATGTACGAGCAAAAATATTCCCTGCTGCGTCTCTTGCATAGTTTGCGTCCGATCTCTCGTCTGGACTGATTTTTATTCAAACGCACGCACAAGATGTAACCTCATTTATTTGTTCATTCAAGACGTAATTCAATTTTAACAATTTGTAAATATTTAACTCACGCATAATGTTAAAATTGATGTACAAAATGTTATCTGAACTTTACAAAATCATCTTCGTCAACCTTCAGGGACGTCCCTGCCCCATTTCCGGTTAATTAACTTGCCTTTATATGCACATCTACTACGAGTAAAAATGTTTGCTGCTGCGTCTCTGGCATAGTTAGTGTCCGCTAGGCTCTAGGCCTCTAGCTAACATAGTATAGTGCATCTGGGGGGTCGCTGCAATGTTAAATTGTACTTAAAAATTTTCGGAAGCTTGGATTTTTAAGAGTTAGTATTTCAGTTTCTCCAGTATTATGTATAGTATTCTAAACCAGCCTTAGGTCATTAGAGATCCCTTTTCACTTCCAGCTGCATGCTTAATTTGTTTCCTAAGCAACTTTCCTGTTCGTCCTGCCAAATCTCTACATTTTTTTTCCTTATAATGCTAAATCTCTACTTAATTTACATAAATGTCTTGTGCTTTTGCAATTCCTCATGATTATGAATATTGGACTGAAAGATAAGGTGATTAGTTGAGCCTGCGCAATCTGTTTTATGTCGAATTAGCTAAAAGTCAAACTAGTGTTGCTTGGATTTGAAAAACAGGACTAAGTGCTATAATACTCCCTAGTCAATTCCAATTAGTTTCTTCAAATCTCATTTTAATTCTCAACACGTCAAATCACGCGCGCGCGCACACACACACATAATATAAATGGTCTATCTAACGGGTACCCATGCCCTCGTTAAAATGTATTTCATGTGTCATATTTTTTTAAAATGTAAGATTAATTAACGAAAGTAAATAAATACAATGGAGAGAAAGTATATAAATGCAATGAAGAGTAATAATTATTAATATATGTATATACATAGTACGTTAAGTGAATTTTATATGTGTAAACGAGTGCCGAATGGACACGCATTAGAAAAATCCTAATACAAAATGATCTTCAGTTCTGATTTTGGTAAGTTGTTGAATTGGCTATTTCGACATTCTATCAAGTGGACATTTTATTTTCATGCCACGTGGCAAATTTAATTGCAAGAAAAAGTGTGTCCATTTATATCTCTGTGGATTTTATTTTTCTTTTTTTGGTAACAATTAATTATACACCTTATTAGAGTTCCTTATTTATAGTCAACTTCACCCAATCTAGTAATAACCTACCTTACATAAGTTTGTATTAATTATATCTTTTTATTTTTTTTGTCAATCAACTCATATCTTTCTTTTTAATCTTCCTCAATTACTTTTTCTATTCTTGTTATTGGCTTGATTACTTATTACCATTGCTAAAATTTGAACAAAATATACTATATTAATGCTCACGTAGATAGTATTTCTCTTGACGGGTTACTAAGTAGGCTATACTGAAAAAAAGTTGCCTATTCCGGTTTTTTGCCAAGTGTAAATTCTATCTTTTCACCACGTGGAAAAGCATTACGTTTGCTTATGTTTCTTGGTGTATTTTATTCTTTCTTGGTTAACAATTAACTATAGTCCTTTATTACTTTTTTATTTATAGTAAAATTTAAACAATCAATTGCCTACTTTATATACATTTCTATAATTTATGCTTTATTTTATGCATTTTTCTAGCTGGTATCCAATGAACACTTGTTAACACACCTACATTTCACCCCAATCTATCATTTTTATACACACACTAATAATTACTACTTTCCCTTACATTTATATACTTTTTCTAATTAATCTCCTTGTATTTGTACACTTTTGGTAGTTAATTTTATATTTCTAGAAATCTAACACTTGAAATACACCTTAACAAGTACCCATAGGGCACCTATTAGACATACCATTATTTTATTTTTGTTAATAGCTTTCATTTTTTAATTCTCTACAATCACATCTGATTTTTTGCCAAGTGTAAGATCTATCTTTTCACCATGTACAAAAATATTGTGTATGGCTCTTGATGAATTCTTAATTTTCACCACATACAAAAATATTTTTTAATTATAATTCTTTATTACTTTCTTATTTGTAGTAAACTTTAAACTTTAAACAGCTGATTAATTACCTACTTTATACACATTTCTATAATTTAAGCTTAATTTTATTTTTTGTTAATAGCTTTCCTTTTATAATTCTCTACAATCATATCTGATTTTGTCAAGTGTAAGTTCTATATTTTCACCATGGAGAAAAATATTGTGTTTGCTTATGTTTTTTTGGTGGATTTTAATTTTTTTTTGTAACAATTAATTATAGTCCTTTACTACTTTCTTATCAATTAATTACCTACTTCATATACATTTCTATAATTTATGCTTTATTTTATTTTTTGTTAACAGTTTTGGTTTTTTAACTCTCTACAATCTCTATTCCTATTATTGAATTTATCATTTATTATTAGTAGGATTAATCTTTCACGTATACACTGTCAGCAAACTATTAGCACCTTGGATTAATGACAACTATGTAAAATTTAAATTTGAAATCCAATTTTTGCGCACGTGTAATGGATTCAATGGTAATTGTGTATATACTATCAGTATACAAGATTTACTCTTATTATTATTACTAAAATTTAGATGAACTTTCATTTGTATATCAATTTTTTATTTATAGTAAATTAAAATTTATTAATCCCCTACCTTATATATATATTTACATTCATTACACTTTTCTTTTTTTTTTTTAAATCAATCAACATTATTTTTTAAAATTTTCTTCAATTATGTTGACTATATTTCTATTATTTGATTCGTTTATTTATTTGTAATTCTAAAGTTTTGACAATTTTTATTTTTCAATGGATTTATATTCTGCAATTCTAGCATATTACTCATACAAATCCACTTAAATTATATAAATAATCTTTCTTTTTCTAAATTTTTTCTATTAATTTTTATGCTCTCTTTCCATTGGAAATCATTTCAGGCTAAAATGGTGTCCATATAAACACCGGATTGTAAAAGTTTTCTCAAATTACCTTTTTGCTAATTTTTAATAATTTGATCAATGATAAGTTCATTATCTATTAGTTTGCTTTTTAAAATTCTTTTTAGTCATGAAAAATTCAAATATTAAGCTCACTTATTTCCTAATATATCTTCTTTACTCATATATTGGCATGCCACCATTAATTAGAGTAAACATAATTGAATCATGGGATAAGGTTTGATTGAAACTAATCACTAAGTTGTTATGAATTAACTATTTTTAATCTATTTAATTTAAAATTTTATAAATGATATTTTTAGTTATTTTATGTCAAATTTTATTTAAAAAATAAAAACTTTAGAGCATAAAAATTGCTCGTGTAAATGCACGGGTATATGACTAACGAAGCATTATATTTCGCAACATTGTAATACATTACCACTGCCATTCTTAGCTTCATAGTCAAGAGACTCTATGTAAGTACCCAAAGTTTGTGTCTCTGCTAATTCAAGACTAAAGAAGACAAATTTATTACGTCTTTTAATTTTTACTGAAACAATTACGCCTTAGTTAGGCAAATGTATATTTTCTTTGTGAAGCACGTGCCGCAAAATCTCAATCCTTGAATTAAACTGAACGTATATAGTTTTTTAAAATAAACAGATGTAGGAATAGCAACGGGCGCAAACACCCACCTTGTGGAAGGAGGCATGAGGTGGGGGTGGGGGAGGATTTTTCTCCCCCGTCTTAAACGAGGTGGGGTGCGAGAGAGCATAACCTTGCCCCATTCTCCGCTCCGTCCTCTATATTAATTAAATAAATATAATAAGATTATTAATACATCTATTTTTTCCATATTATTTTGGGTTAAATTATTAGTACTAGTAGATTATTTTTTTCCCTAATAATAGTACTATTTATTAGTATCAGTGATTGTAATATTAGTGGAACCAAATCATGTTTAGGCAATAGCATTTGTTTGAAATGACTACTTTTTGTGATGTCCTTGAATCAGTGCAAAATGCCGTTGCATGTCTAGGAAAGTTGTCTCGAATCGAGAGACAAACTGTGAGCTTGTTATGAAGCTTGGACCGCCTCGTTAGTGTTTCGCTCGTGTACTAATGATGCTTGTATTAGTTTGTGAGTCTGATGTAACTAGGGTCTAATAGCTCCATTGTATGCACTTATTTCTTATCAATATAGTTTTCATTTGTGTCAATCGTGGGGAAATGGGACAGGGCGAGGATGGGAGATAGAGTAGAAGCGGGAGAGATATACGACAATGGGGCGGGAGGCAGGGAAAGGCTCTCCTGCCTCAAATCCATTCCTAAATGTGCTCGCGGGGAAATGGACGGGACAGAGACGAGAGATGGAATAGGGGCAAAGCCGCAAAGGAGTTACATGACTAACAAGGTAGGCGGTAGGAAAGCTCTCCCGTATCCAAATTCGCTGCATCTTTAAGTAGATGTACGCTAAAGTGGCCTAGTTGATACACATTCAAACCTACAACTTGTAACGTTTTGACTATGCGCTTTTTTCCTAAATTATAGACACTTTAGCGGAAATTCAGAACCGACTGCAATGATTATTTTTTCCATTCCGAGATGACGGGCAGTAAGTAATAGTAACAGAAATTAGCAAATGCCCCGTAAAACACACTCACTGGTGTCTATTGATTTGACACACACACACATAAAAAAGGAAAATACTACAGTAGTATCTTTTTTTTTGAAAGAAAAGAGAAAAAAATTAGTGTCTATTATTGTGAAAAGCGTGATCCGATTCAAATCACAACAAGATTAGACTGCAAACGAATAATTACTGTAATATTTTTATAATTTAATATATATATATATATATGAGAAATAAAAATATAATTTAAAGTATAAAAATAAAATAAAAAATATAGTTATGACATTATAAAATATTACTATTTAAGAAAGCTATCCAAACACATCCATAGTTTCTTTCAAAGGGGTAGAGACAAAATAAGCATAAGTTGTCATGCCCCATTGCTGAACCAGAATGGCCTTTTTCATTTATGGAAAAGTAATCCCATAAGATCTTCGCACATACAACTAAAGATTCACTATTTACTCCTCTCATTCAATTTCCTGAACACAGACACGCAGGCGCACCCTGCCCCCCTCTCTCTCTCTCTCCCCCCAGCGCCCCTCTCTCCATCTCTCTATTTGTGCCACAAAATCATTCATTTATGTACTAGCTACAACTATAAATAATACAGAGATGCTGCATCAGTACTCTGAGTACTCTGTGAAAAAGCCAGTCGTGGTGTTCTGATTCTTTAAAGGGGTTCAGCTCAGAAAAGGAATTGGAACTACTTGCGAGCCAAAATCTTCCAAAAAAACACACAAGTTCTTTTCTTCCTTCCTTTCTTTCTTTCTTTCTCTTGAAAAAAAAAAAAGAATCCTTGAAAATGACATGGGTTTTGATTGGTATAGTTGTGTCAGTGTTCTGTTTGTATAAGGTGATGAGAAAAAATAAGGAAGAGAGAGAGAAGAAAAATTCGATTCCTAGAGGAAGTTCAGGCTGGCCTCTTCTTGGCGAAACTCTCGACTTCATAGCTTGTGGTTACTCTTCTCGCCCTGTCAGCTTCATGGAGAAACGGGCGGCCCTGTAAGCCTTCTTCTTGCTTCCATAATTTTCGCATAATTTACCATGATCTTCTTTCCTTGTGACTTAATTATCATTTTCTTCTAGAGTAAGCTATTCTTTTTGCTTTGCTGCAAATGGAAAGGTTGCAAATTTTTATATTATTGGCACATGCAGTGTGGTTGAAATTGTTAAAAATTCGTTTTGAAGAGGATTCTTTACGATCTCCGATGATTTGCTGGAAAGGGCAACACTTCCAAGCCAAGACTTTTAAGTTTTGTATTACAAGTCTCACCATTCATGTGGTTTTTTTTACTTTGGATATGTGCAGTTTAAGAAAATTTTTACATCTAGATCTTTGCGAAATAAGAATCCATTAATTTCGACTTGTGCTTGAGTATTTTAGACCGCTCACTCAAAAATTTTCTTACACTTGACAGTACTATGTGAAAAAAACAAATATTCCTTCTAGTTTTAGTTTCCTAACAGAACTTTTATGTTATGTGATATATATATATATATGTGTGTGTATATTTTTTCAGTTTTGTACAATCAATGAAACTGATTGTAATGAATAGGATGTCCAATTACTTCAGAATTAAAATTCGGAATTTACAATTTTTTTTTTTGTAATTTAAAATTTTTTAAAAGGTTAGGCCAGTAGGTAACATAAGTAACGTACTATTTGATTTGCGATAGCCCTTCAATTCTAGAAAGAGAAAAGGAAACGAATCACCAGATTTGTATGGTACCTAATGTTAGAGGGGAGGTCTTGTTTTGTTACTTTCATAAACTAAACTAAACTTTATTATCGCATGATTAGCACGAGAATAGACAGAGTGCGTGCTTCTATGAGTCTTTGACAAAATGGCTTCATCCGTCATTGGTATTTGGCATGTTAAAGTTACTTGTTTGTGATACTATGAAATTTTCACTAAGCTTTATGTTTTTTTTTTATTTATTATTAATAATTTGCCGACAATTGATTTTCAAGAAGATTCTGATACAGATATTCGAGTATTTTAATATATATATGTATATGTATATGTACATGCAAGTGACTATACGGTTCGCTTGCGTTGATGGATGATCGATCATATCCTTTGATGTTGCATAGGTTCCACACACATGACACAACCCATATTCACCTGTGTGTTCATTGTCATACGTTTGTAGCATTTCGATATATCCATCACTCCAGCCTTTTCTATAATTAACATACATGCCCCCCTCTCTCCGATAAGACACAAAAAACCCAGCTCATTGTTTGGTCATCCAATCGAAGGTATACAGTCCAATATTGAGGCCTTTGTGTAGGGATACATCAATCTCTCTCTCTCTCTCCCTCCATAGTCTTTAATGCGAAAGTAGAGGCTTATATTGTAGAATATACCATCTTTTACCTGTACTGCTGTACCATTGTTAGGAATAATCTCCCTTTGTCCATTTACCTTGACTAATCATCGTTGCATCGCTATCAGACTGCGTGTGTCTTGCAATTTGAGGAACTTGTCTGAAACGAAGGGTAAATTGGATTAAGACATCTGCCCATCGACTCTAAGGAATTTTTTTTTTTTTTTTTTTTTGGAGTCACGCTACCCTGACAGAGGCTTGTGGCTTCATTTCATGGATTGCAGAATGAGAGAGTGAGACGAGTAGTGAAAAGCTTGACGTTAACTTGTACTGGTTGTGGCAGATTTGACTGATGAAATTAATAGTGCTTGGGTGTGACGTGGAAATTTTTTTTTTAGCATAATTGCTGTAACGATTTTTTTTCCCCTATGATGTGGTATATAGAATGTAAATAAAATAGTTTTTTTAAAAAATAACGTATTCGTGATAGAAACCAAAATATATATATATACATATATATATATATAACGTATCCAAACACACCGGTGTGACCGACCAGGTACGGGAAGGTGTTCAGAACACATATCTTAGGCAAAGCCATAATCGTGTCAACAGACCCCGAGGTGAACAAGGTTGTTCTGCAGAACCAAGGGAACGCTTTCATTCCTCATTATCCAAAATCCATCTCCGAACTGCTGGGCAAGTATTCAATATTGCACATTAATGGACCTCTGCAGAAAAGGTTGCATGCACTCATCGGAGGCTTCCTGAGGTCACCCCAGTTCAAGGCTCAAATCACTCGAGACATAGAAGAATCCGTTCGACATGTCTTCTCATCCTGGATGGAAAAACAAGACCGACGAATTTACCTCCAGGAAGAAAGCAGGAAGGTATCTTTTGTCTTTTTTTTGAATCCTCACTATCGCGCACAAAGACAGAGGTACCTGCTTTTTTAAACAATTATTGTGTACTTGAGGATGATTAAATAAGCCATGGTTAATGTTTCAGATTGCATTTGAAGTCATGGTAAAAACTTTGATGAGTGTCGGCCGGGGTGAAGATTTGAATTTGTTGAGAAGGGAATTTGAAGAATACAGCAAAGGCTTGATTTCTTTGCCCATTAAACTTCCTGGAACGAGGTTATACAAATCTTTGAAGGTACAAACACATCCTATGTATGCAATTGCATGCATGCATCCATCCATCCATCTAATTAATATTTCCAACGGTTGAATTATTTGCGTTGGAAATATATAACGCAACGCAGTATATTTGACCATTCATAGAATTTTTTTTTTTTTTAAAAAAAATTTGTTGTTGTTGAACTCAGTCATTGGTAGGGTTTGCACATGAATATTATTAGGGTCCATGCAGGCTAAAGAAAGGATGTTGAAGGTGGTTAGAAGCATAATACAGCAAAGAAAGATGGCTGCTTTGGAAGAAAAACAAGGAACGAATGGGTTGCTGAATGACGTAATTGATGTATTATTGCGCGACACGTTTGATTCATCAGCAGCAGAGGAGGCTCAGCCACGGCTGCCGTTGGATTCGATAGGTGAGAACGTCATAGAGTTGATGATCCCCGGTGAAGAGACTGTTCCGACGGCTTTGACGCTAGCAGTCAAGTTCTTAAGTGACAGCCCCGTCGTGCTAGCCGGATTGGTGGTATGTAGCAGTACTTCTTTTCTTTGTGCCGTGGCGATAGCTTGGATTTTACAATTGTTTTTTCAATCGACGGATAGGATGAGGTTCTGGGTAATCCTACGGCTGGGATCAACTAGATCCACGAGCTTCTAGTGGGCCATTGAATGTCAACTTCACTTTATGATTGTCGTACTGGATTGACTTTCAAAAGTCATTTTCAATCAGACACACGAGCGCCCACACGGGGGGAGATGCTCGTCGGCCCCACCATGGTCTCTTTGGACTTATTCTAGCCGTACGATTTCGATTGAACGGCTGTCAGTCGGTGGACCAATCTTACAACTACGTACCTTCTATGGATTTTTTGCCCTTTAGAAAAATTCTTAAACCATTTTTTGTGAGCACAATTTCTAATTATTTTTTTACCTTATATTTTTTTTAAACACTAAGCTCCATCGCTTTTATTTTTTCCTTACTATTTTATACTATTATTTTTGTCCGTCAAGTAGTGACTTTTTTTTTTGACAAAAAAAAAAGTGGTGGCTTTTTTCACTAGCTATTTTTTCTTGGAGGGGAGCCTTCTTTCTTTCTTTTTTGGTGTCAGCCTTCTTTCTTCTAGGTACTACTACAAATTTCTTACAAGATTTCCTTCTTTCTTTCTGGGTACTACTACATGTTTCTTACAACTATGTTTGGACATAGCAAATTCTTTCAAAATTTTTTTTTCTGGTATCATAAACATATTTTTTAATTTATTTTTTTATATTTTTAATCATCTTTTTATTTTACATACATCACATCACAAATAGTATTATAGTAATTAATCAAAATAATTATTAGAAATAATACTCTATCAAACAAAGCCACCTTCCCAAGTTCAAATAGTGTGTGCTTCTTGTAAGTTGTAACCTCTTATCACTTGGGCAGGAGGAGAACATGGAACTGAAGCGGCAAAAGGCTAAGTCGGGTGATGAATATTATTGGACTGATTATGTCTCGCTCCCATTTACCCAGAATGTAAGTTGCTGAGTCGCTGTACTATGTAACCAATAGAGTCTAGACCCCCCCCCCCCCCCCAAAAAAAAGAAAAAAGGGAACATTTCTTTTTTTAAAGAATTGCAATATTCAAGTATCTTGTTCTTTTCTTCTTTTGGTCACTTCAGGTCATCAGTGAAACTCTGCGAATGGGCAATATCGTGAATGCAGTTTGGAGGGAAGCAGTAAAAGACGTGAAAATTAAAGGTATGTAGTTCTCTTTACTTTTATGGACGTGTCATTTGCCAAAAGCAGGTGTACAGTACCTTTTTTTTTCCCTTCACAAATTCTCGTCAGGAAAATGCTAATTTAGGCTGTGGGGTTAATTGGGTTCTTTTCCCAGGCCACTTGATACCAAAAGGATGGTGTGTCTTGACATCCTTCAGTTCACTTCACATGGACGAAGCAAACTATGAAAACCCCTATGAATTTAATCCCTGCAGATGGGAGGTATGCGTGTCTTGTCCGATTATCTGTCTTGTTACCAGTTCAATAACTTCCTCTTTACAACTTTCAATTATCAATCAGAGCATCATTTTGATGTCGCCCGTGCAAAATGTCTACATGGAGACGAAACAAAAAGATTCTTTGGTCTGGATACCATTCTAATCAACAAATATTTTTTTTTTTTTTTGGGCATTGGTTGGCAGAAAACAGGAGCTTCGGTTAACAGCAACACATTTACACCATTTGGTGGTGGCCAGAGGCTGTGTCCCGGTTTAGAACTGTCGAGGCTCGAAATTGCTATTTTCCTTCATCATCTTGTTACAACATACAGGTCATTTTCTTCGTCTTCTTTCTTTTCTTTTTAATTTTTTTTTTAATACTTCCTGTGACAAATAGATAGTTGAGACTTGAGAGAGTCACATGCCGATGCTACCCCTAAAACTTTTAGTAGTGGCACTATGGTTTCTTATTGCATTAGGTGGCTAAGGTGGTGACGGGTGAATACTGAAAGTAACGGTAGCTAACACGATCTTTCGTTTTCTCCCTTGCAGATGGGTGGCCGAAGATGATGACATTACCTATTTTCCATTCGTCAGACTGAAACGGAAGCTGCCGATGACCATCACACCCCTAGTAAGAGCATAATGAAAGAGAGATCAAATGAAAAGAAAAAAAAAAAAAAAAAAAAAGAGGGTTGGATAACCATAAACCTAAGGCATGGGTCATCCCCCACAACCACAGTCTTACATGATGAGACTATATCAATTATTACTACCTGTAGCACATCTCCCCGAGATTTTAAGCGTTTTAATCAATCTAAATTTTAGTGCAATCCTAGAGCGTTCTTACATTGGAGTAATGATATTTATCTTTTGTGACTTGTAAGACAAATGGCATATGACTTCTCTTTTGTAAGTACATATCATTGAGTTTGTTCCGGGGTCACTTTCTTTCTTTTGATTGAAGAAGGGATTTCTTCTCCCTGGGCCCTGATAGAAAACTGATTAGTTAAGCCTGCAAGTGGAGTGGGGTTATGATTTCTGACCTTTATCATCAGAGCCATCATAGCACGAAAATTCTATATTTTCTTCTTTGATAAGAATGAATGAAGGTGCATGGTGGTCCTCTACCACGTCGAACATGTGCTCTGCTAGTACATCGACAGTGTCCGGTAATCGAACGACGACAACCCTGCATCTCTCCCTTTTTTAGATGAGTTCGATTCCAATTATCATCATAGATCAGGGTATGCCCTGAAATCATAAGTCGCTTATAGAAATTTTTACAGATCTTTCACTAACGTAATTCTCATATTGATAGTAAAATTTGAACACACCCACGTTTCATCTTTTGCAAACATTGGTTTAATGATGTTGTAGCTTTAACCTTCATCCCTGTCTACCCGATAAACAATACGCTGTAGGGCATTTGCATGCATGATTATGCTCGTGCTTTAATGCCTAGTACGGCCTAAATTGCTGGAAACTTCAAACTGTGGCTGACATAGGTTATTTTCAGCAGTTAATACAAAGTTATGGTAGATTATTTTGGCTCAATCACTAAATCTGTCTACTTTTCATCCTGCCTTTTAGATCTAAGACTTGTATGCGGACTGATTGGAACAAATATAGGTCAATGTAGGCCAAGAAATTGCAGACCATCTACTAATTCTTCAACCAACTACACATTACAATAATTCATTTGTGTTAGTACAAGGTTCGAAGATGAAATACCAATCCGATTTAGTATCGTTTTTCTTTCTGTGAGTAATTAGTGAGACATAGTTAAATTGAGCATTGTCGGTAGGCATAAAGATCATGATGTTACTTGCATTTAAGGTTGTGCATTTTTTTGGTGGCAACTTACAAACATAATAACTTGACTGCTTCCCTTTAACTGAAAACAGTACATTATTTGATGTTCATGCCAACCGATCTCCATTAACCATGTTGATTTCCAGTGTCATAGCGGAGTTAAAGTCAAAGGTGTTCCTTCCTTTCCCCTCTTTGTTCCTCTTTCCCTACGGTTCCTCAAGTCTCAAATCAGGACAAAGCATTCCACGGCTTCATAATATCCCCCTTTTCGTTTAGATGCCAATACCATGTATGCAAGCACTATTATCCAATTCACATTACACTAGCACCCCTTGTAATGCATATGTGCACATGCACGTTACCTATAACTCCTGATGGGGGAATTGAAGCATTTCGTTGCAAAAGTAGACCATGAATAAGCTTTTAACTCAATGCGTTTCACCGCGCTGAATCCCAGCTCAATTCTTTACCAGGCATAATAGAAGATATCTTCCAATAATCTAAAAATTCAACAATGTAACGGCAACGGGATCTCAATAAAATGGTCAGGTCACTATAGCAACATAATTTGAAAACTTCAGTAATCCACTTGAGCTCACTAGGATTGCCTATAAGGATGGATGGGACAAGCTGGAAAAGGAATGGTCCAAAGTTTTACTAAGCCATAGCAGGGGGGTATATCAAGAATTTGAGTAGGAAGTTTTACAATCCTGTGCAGAGAAGCTTATAACTATTCCGTTAATATGTGATATTATAAGATTCACATTTTTTAGGGAATAAGAAATTTCCATTAACAAGGAGGCAACATATGTTTACTGCACTTTTTAGGGAACACCAATTTCTAAAATGACGGAGACAATAGATTTTTACAGAATTTTTTAATACACTTGCAGGAAGATCACTGGAGATGACGAACAACATGCTCTTTGAATTATAAATAAGAGCTTGTACTAGCCGTTGAAAATCCAAAACAAGGGTAACAAGAAAGAAAAGGACAACAGATGTCAAAATAAAGGAGTCATGAACTACAACTATAGTAGGTAGTGTGTAAAGTAAAGCTTACACTGAACAGATAAATGCAATTTCAACTTTCATCTTCTTCCCGGCACAAAAACTACAAAATGCTAGAATTGCAATCAAAAAATGTCAAGCCATTGCTGCCTTCTTCTCTTCCTCAATCTGCTGAAGCTCTACCAACCTTTGTGCCCATGCTCTTTCCCTTGCTACTGCAGCCATTTTCCGCTCCACCCTCTTTATCATTTTCTTTCTTTTGGCCTCTTGTAACTGAGCTTTACGCTTCTTCTTTTCAGCCTGTCCATGATTAAGAATATCATAAAAGGGAAACGCAAATGTCAACAAGTAGTATGCCTTGGCCAGTACAGTAAGTTATTTTTTCTAAGTAATAAATAAAAAATTCAGTGAAAACCACAAAAGTTTTGGCAGAATCTCAAAATAGCCAAACCTGATAAAATTTACAACATTAAGACAGATTATAGAACAGAAAAGAGGAGAACCATTTCAAATGACAACAGTGCATTAGATCACTAATGAGATTATAAGGCCTAAAGATGTCTGCAAGCACCACCAGCTAACTGTAGAATTTCGTGAAGCAGCAAATTTTCACTGTCATCAATCAAAAGCCAGCTTTAATCACCAGATCCTATTTGTAACCCACTCGAGAGCAAAGAGAACAAGATAGTTTGTTGAGCCATAAACTTGTTCAAGAGAAACAGTTTAACAAGGCATTTCTCGTGAATTAGTTCTTTCCCATCTATTTTCCCAATCCAGAATAATTTAATCAGGTTACCTTGATGAACATCATGAAAATGTTCACACATTGTCATCATAATTAAATACATCATTTTTTCACAGACATTGCATTTTACAAGTTCAATATCGGATTTCAGTTAATCCGTACTCCTAGTTAGGCCAGAATATAAAATAGTCACCCACAAAAAGATCAGATTTGGTTAGAAGATTGGACGCAGAAAACCATCTATCAAGCAGATTAACAAACTTAATTGAGCTCCAAAAAAAAAAAGTTACTGATTACCAAGAAAATGAAGCTTAAGACTTTACCAGTATAAACGCACGGTGCAGCTTAATCCGCTTTTTCTCATTTCTTCGCTTCACACTTCCTTCATTAGGTAGTTTTGCAGCTATTGGTTCTCCAGGTACATATTTCACCCAAGCATAAGGCCCTAATATCCGCAAATAAAATTCACCCAAAAAGCATCAAAATTTCAGTTAGCTTTTAAATTACGAGGTGTACATTTTCTTATCCCCAAAATACCACCAATTTGTAATTAAAATTTGAAACTAAAACTTAAACCCTAAACCCTAGGAATGGGGAAGATGAAAATGGGACCTGGGGGTTTTAATTGAGCTCTTTTACGACGAGGCTTGTCACTGGGGCGTCGTTTGGGGTATCGGGTGTCCGCTAAGCTGTGGAAAGCGGAAGATGACGGATTGAATGGAAGATTCCGGTGGAAGGAGCCCAAGTGGTGGCGGAAATGGAGCTCAGATGCCGGAAAGGGAGAGGAGAGGGCCGCGATTCGTTGGGGAGCAAGAGCGGAGGTTGTACGGGTTGACAAGAGAGACCGCGATACGGGTCGAATTATGGATCGTAGGGCTCCGAGACCCATGATTTTACGCCTGAGCTGAGTGACGTTTTACGAGGTTAGTGCTGTTCTCTATGGCAAATTTGACTGCTACCTTGCTTCTTAGTTTGCGGGAGCCAGCAGAAAACGACGTCGTTAAGACGCTCTTCCGAAAGTAACGTTTGGAGGTTACGACTTAAGAAACATAAATGAAGAAATAAAATAGTTTGGATAGGAGCTTAGTTGAAATATTACTACGGCGACACTTTGTAAATTGTCATATATGAGGGATAAAATAGTGCGTTGAGAAATTATTTGTAATGCAAGTAAATAATATTTTGACACATAATTGATAAGTTTCTGTACTACAAATGGCCTTTTACCCTCAAGGATTAACACATACTAAGACATAGGGTAAGGGCTCGATTATAGCTCTATGTTTTGCAAGATCCAGATTAATTTTTGCTCCTCAAAGCCTAGCCAGGATGCTATTCAATGTTTGTTGCTGCTTTTGAAAAGAGAATATTAAAACCTGTCCAGCACGACTGCATGGCATGCCATTCTTGTTAATGATTGAAATCTGCTTTGAACAGGCGACCTAAAAGAAGTAGCGTTATTTGAGTCATGTAGAAACGCAGACCAGTTTTAGTAGGGGACTTGTAACACTGGATTCCTTTAGCCTCGCAGAGACGAAGCCAAATACTCCTCATGCACACAACTATTTAATTCCAGAAAAATGTTAGCTTGGGACTTTGCAAATTGCAATTTCAGAACAATCGCATAGTCTTTTATGAATGCATGAAGATGCAATGTTTATCCTGTGGAACTTTCGTATGGTATCAAAACCCTGGGATCCAAAGTACTCAATGACATCTAGAACTTGGATGTCAACCGCAGCACAAGTAGTTTAACGAAAGGAGTTCAGATCCATCATGGGTACTTAAAACAATATAGTAGTTCAGACGCCAACTATAAGGAGTGAAAAATTTTTTTTTAAACAAAAGGGTCAGCAGTGAATATCACAGCCCTCTGCTCCAACTTAGTTTGGAGTCAACTCGTATTTAATAAAAGTCGTTAACAATTTGTCATAGTATTTTGCATTGTTTGTATCCTTGACCTCTGCTTGATCATGAAAATGTATACCAGCTTGATTAAACACGGAGAGCAAATGCAGCAATTCCTCATTTGATAGCTTTGAAGGCCTCTTGCTCTCCACTCCTCCAGATCTAATGATTTCCACGACTCTCTCTTTAAACGAGCTCATCCCTTTCTTCGAGCCCATTGGCAAATTCGTCTCCATTTCATTTTGGTCATCTTCATGTTCATCTTCACTTTCAGCATTCAGCTCAACTTCCTTTTCATCATCACCATGGCTCTCATAATCTTGGAAACTCACATCAGTTTGTGACAACTTCATCAGCTCCATCAACTTCCTCTTCTTCTTAAATATCGCACCGAGTGTCTTATTTTTCTTGCTAAAGCACATCCGTGTAAACGCCCACCATTCCATCAAATCAACGCTTGGAACGTCCTCTCTAGGCCAGATCTTGATCACCGAAGAATCAATCTTAGGAACAGGGAAAAAGTCCCTCTTGCTTACATCCATAACAAACTCCACGTCTGCCACCAGCTTCACATTCGCCGCTAACCGGTTATACTCTGGTTCACCAGGATCGGCTAACAGCCTCCTAGCAAACTCTTTCTGAAGTAAAAGTGTTGCACTCCTGAACTTACTCCCACCAAACACGAACTTCGCTACCAAACGCGAGGATATCCCATAGGGAATATTAGCTACCACAAGATCAAATGGTGGAAAATCAACCTTCAGTGCGTCATCACGTATTACCTAAACAGAAAAAAGATGAAATCAGCTAAAAAAAAATCTCCTCTGAAGCATTACATCAAACAGCTGATCATTGTATCTCACAGTTAACCGGTCTTCAAATCCTCGCTCAGCGACTTTCTTGTGAAGAATTTCGACCATGCGCTTGTCGATTTCGATAGCATTAACTTTCTCCGCAACTTCAAGGAGCTTCAAAGTCAGATTTCCGGTACCGGGTCCGATTTCTAAAACGGTGTCATTGGGTTTTATATTGGATTTCCTGACAATAGTATCGAGGATTCGCGGGTTAGTGAGGAGATGTTGCCCCCGGCTTTTGAATAGCTGTAAATGTTTCTCTGAAACTTTAACGTCGCTTCCGAGATTGTTATCGTAGTCATCCTCGTCATCTTCTTTATCCGAGTCTCTGATGTTTAAACGACGGCTGGATTTCGAGCGAATTTGTTGGATGAGAAAGCTTCTCCTGATTATAACTGCAGTAAATTTGCTAGGAAGGGACTTGCAACGGTGAAGCATTTCAGGTATAGTTTCCCCCGATTACTCGATGGGTTCTTTTTTTTTATTTTTTCCAGATTTGACCGTTTAAGTTGGAAAAGCGGGCGGGGGTGGCGAGTGGAGGACGAGTTGGCGGGGAAGATGCAAAGGCTTTCGCATTTTGTCTTTCGTTTGTTAGACGGGCCAAAGAAACTGATGCAGATAAGCCCAATAGACCGGCGAATTGTTGACGCCATTCAGCAAAAATTGGCGGACCTTTAATTCTTGGAAAGGTTAATGGGCCGCAAGTCCAAAGGGTTATAATGCGTGTTTGTAAATTTTTTACTTTGTTCTTTAGCTTGACAATCTCCCTCTTTCTCTCTCTCTCTCTCATTTTTTTTTCCGGGAGTAAGTGAGAGACATTGGGTCCGGAACTTTCTGCTTACAATCTTTTTCACCTTATGATCCAATTCAACTCTCCTCCGACACAATAATCTTGATTTTCGAAGAAACTATGAGCTGAAACCCATGGACTGAAACATTAGGCACATTTGTAATGGTAGGAGAATAATAAGAGCATCTTTCGACCGCAAACTTGAGCATTGGCATAGCTCAAACGCACATACAACTTGAGCTTACCAAAAAACACACACACACACACAAATGTAAAAGGATACATGAATCTAATTCGAAATTAGATGTTAGATAAACTTAAGTGTTATATAAGCGGACTTCTTCAGTTGGCACTCCACAAAACGAATAACGCTAGCCTAGCATGACTTGGAATAGTCTCCCCGTTGAAAGTTACTTACTAAAACAAAACAAATAATCTTGTGAAGCACTGTGGTATTAGCCTAGTAATAGATCTTGGCAAATATCATGGAAAATCTGAGAAAGCCTTTGATTTAGGAGGTTGCTTGCTTGCTTGAAATGCAGATAACTTGGATACCTGCTGTCGGTGGCACAATAGGGTCTGGATCTCCATCAGTACTGATTGTGGTTGGTAGAGATATGCTGGCCCAACTTTTATCTTATCTATGGTCCCAGGAGGCCATGATATAAGGTTTTGACAAATGAAAAGCATTTCGTGCATTGGTCCAAATATTGCTCTCTCTCTTTTGGAGCAAACTAGGAAACTTGAACACTTATCTAAGGAGAAAAAAGATAATGAACCATTTCATCAGGTATGGAATCTCCTTTCGGGTTTCCCATTTCCCCATGTAAGCCTTGGAGTCTCTTCTAAACAAAACTAAAAATATATAAAGGAAAAGTATTAACCATTTGTTTAGATTTAGCCGTTGGGTGACACTCTATGAGGATCATGAAGGATTGAGACACTCTAATGTGGTCTTTCTTGGGTTGGCTTTTCATTAACATGAGATATCATTAAGCTGGACCTAATTAAGATGGTTGTTCAGCTGTACATGTACAAGTGGGGCACATAAACTCACCTCAATTATTTTTGGCTTCACAATCATGTTGTCTAAGATTTCAATTTTCACACAGTAACCCATCAATCCGATTGAAGAAGGATCTTAGGAAAATTGGTGCATTTCCAAAGAATGAGTTTTTTTTTTCTTCATTTCTTCCCCCGAGAAATAGTGACAAGGAAGAAGCTCCAAGTCTCAGTAGTGAAAGTTGGCTCACTTGGTAAGAATGGACCATTTTTTCACAAAAGGTCGTGTGTTGGAATCTCATTGTTGATGTAAGAACTGTATTGGTGGGCAATTTGTAAATATCTATGTAAGCGACTTATGGTCTCGAAGGCCTGTCCTGATCCACCCAAACTTTTTCCAAAAAAAAAAAAAAAAGAAAGCAAATTTTGGGATGGAGGGGGGAAGTTTCATTATAGTGAGTATGATGATCGCAAAAGGGAAAAATTTATTAGTGCTATGGCGATATAGCCAACTTGGTCAGTTCATTTCGAATTTGATAAAAATAAAGATGCTCAGGGCTTTGTTTTGAGATTCTCGATTATTGTAAAAGTAAATGAATAAGTAATAGCACGGCCAAAAGTTGAGACGGGTCCCTCCAAAAGTGTAGGAGACTGCCAAGGAAGCAATCACTTTGTAAGGAAACACAAATCTAAAACAGGGAATGCGAGGTAATGAATGTGCCTTGAGAACGAAGGCAAGGCAAAAATAAATTGGGGGCGTGGATATTGACAGTCTCCTAAGGAATCAAGTGCCTTTGGGGTTTGTTTGTTTATTCTGCCTAGCACTAAGCTGTTAATGTTTATCTGTACCATACCCCGGAAAGGCTGTACTTAGAACTTCAATAATGTTATTGTCTTTTAAGCAGGCTCAACGGGCTCCGTATGCTTCTTTGTATCATAGCCCAATTTCGCTGATTTTCTACACATCTACGTTATTGATTGATACATCATCGCATGCTACTTTTGCAATGGGGCATTTTCAGGGGGATGAAAATTAAACAGCTACAAAAAGAAAACATAAATTAAGGCCATTTAGCTTAGGATACTTTTTTATCTAATCCAGTTAAGTGAAGCCGAACCATGGAACGTAGATTAGGACCTTAGTTATGTTCGTATAACTTCATCCTACCAAAATGAGTAATCAAAATGAACATTGGAAACATGTGAAGAATGCCCCCACCCCCCACCCCAAAAAAAACCATAAAAAAGGAGAGTGAACTCACGCTCCAAGTCAGAGCGTCAACATGTTTATACCTCGGAAGGAATATTACCCATGTTAAAAAAAGAGAATTCCAGCAGTAACAGTAACAGAAGAAAACGATTTTGTCCGATTTTACCACCACCGACGCTTAACGGAACCGGTATCTCGAGGTGGAAAAAGCTAAAGAATACAACAACGGTCAGAAACGGCACACAACGTTGACGACAGGGGTGTCAATTCTTGGCGGCAATTATGTACGGCACATGCCCCAGGTCTTTAGTTTTTCAGTGGTCCCCACTACACTACCACCATCCGTCTTTAATCTTCTTTAGGCTTTAGACGACATCCTTCATCTTAACAAAAGATCCCACATCCCAAAAAATAAAAAATCTCATGGACTCATTCCCCGGTTGACAGCCAATTTTGTGTTGACTCATATAGACACTGTTGAATTTCTTCTCCAAATTTACACATTATGCAGCAGACGAGTGAAAAATTAACATAGCAGTGTGTTTTGATTCTTTTGAACAACGAATATTTTCCCCAACAAAAAGAAAAAAAAAAGAAGGATGAAGTTTGAGCAAAGTTGGCGAGGGATTAATTTTTAACTACTTGTAAATTTTTTAGCATTTGATATGATTTGACATGTATAAAAGCTTATTTTCTTCTAAATCATCATACGACTTAAAAAAAAAATACTAAAAAGCAACATATATCATGTTACGTAGTCGTGGTGGACAATACTTTGATGAATTGTTTATATGCGCTGTACGTACAAGTAATGTGCTCTGCTCCGCATGCAAGAAAGTGAATCGTACCTCAATAGCAACTACTATTTCTGTGGAGTTCACTTAATTATGTTTCTTTTTTCTCCTATCTGCAAATTTTGGACATGATTTTCTGGAATACATAAAAAGAAAATAAAACCAGAGATATAAAAAAACAACTGGAGGAATGATCAGGATATTCTCTCCTTTAAAACTCAAGCACAACGAGAAGATGGATCTTCAGAACCTTTTCTTTTTCTTGGTAATATTCGATCAATAACTTGATTGCCTTCGCTACCAGTGGTTCAACAAAATTCTAAACCAGTCGTCTCTCAAAGAAAATGACCCCGGCCCTTAGGTATTGACACGTTAGGCTTCATGTTTCTTTTGAAAGCAAAGATTCTTGAATTACCCTTTAAAAGTTGGCCGGATCCATCTCAGAGAGGACAAGGACACGGAGTAATAATAATATGAGTTGAGTTAGCCTTACCTACTCCATTTGGCTGCCAAATGCTTCTCCATTTGGCTGCCAAATGCTTCTCCATTTGGCTGCCAAATGCTTCTCTTTCTTTGTCCACACCATTTATCTACCATTTGACATTTCTTGTACGAGCCAAAAAGCAATACATGTGCCGTACAAAGCCATTGTACAGTGGCACTTTCGAGCGATAATCTGTTTAATTATTTTACCAAAGTAAAAGCAAGAGGGATTTGGAATCTGCTCTGAAAGAGTCCCTCACCCTTCCCTCCCGGCCCCAAAAAAAGAAAAAAAAAAGAAAAGAGAGAGAAGAAGTAATTATAAAAATGTCCAAAGCACAAGAATAGGGTAGAAGAGAAAACAAGAAAGGATTCGTCGTCAGTGGCATGGTGATGAGATTGGATAAGGGGCCAGACAGAATGCAGCAATTGTTGTATTGCTTGGACCATAGTGCTTTGTTTAAATTTTTGTTTCTGAAAGATTGGACCATTTGTGTTGTGTTGTTAATTAGGCGGAAGTTGCGTAAGAAAGACATTAGCACATGCTACTTTACAAGTGCATATCTGCAATCATGCAAATGAAACTTGTCCCATGCATGCAAAAACCATTATAATGTAGTATAAAGAAACCACAATCAATGCTTTCTAGAATTGGGGGGGGGGGGGGGGGGTACCGACCTGCTGAAAAGGTTTAACCACAATGAATGATCTCTGACTAGTTTTAGCTTTGTTTGGTAGAAGATCTCTGATTGATTAGTTGAAATCCAATGATGAACATTAAGAATGATGAGTGGAACCTGGCCTATACTGATTCCATCTATTAATATGTACTGATTTTTCTTCAAGAAGCTAGTAGTGCAAAATTGCCATTACAGGAGGACTGATGGCTGAAAGAGAACTCATAAATTAAAATGAACCAAATCGTACCTATAACTCTTTTTTTTTCGGGTCTAGAGGGGTATTCTGAAATCACCCAGACTAATCTTTTCAGGTTGGGCAAAGTTTCGCCCCAAAGATGCCCAGCAATGATAGCACGTGAGAATTGAATTTGAGATCTTGCTGTAATTATAAACGATCAGTCCTAGCCGAGCTATCCATAGAGACTAAATCGTACCTATAACTTGATTGAATTTAAAATTTCTTATTGCAAGAAATGCGACGAAGGTTTCCGCTATCAACCATTACAATTTTCACACACGCGCGCACAATGAACGAATTGATTTGGCTTGTGATCAGAAACTAATGGCTAGCAATATTGATCATATTGTTAGTCCCATGCCTATTGAATATATAGTGGATAGATAGGCTATAAGTATAATACTTGTATGTAAGCACCAAAATATACAAAAGGATCGAACTCTTTCTTGAGAGTAAATTGTAGGGCCTCTCCCATTCCCCAATAGCAATATGCAAGAGGGGCCAAACATGAGTTCATGATGTCATTGTAACTACCTAACTTTTAACTTTGAACTTAGTTCCTCCTGCGGGAAAAAAGGCACCAGTTAGTTACTATGAACTTATAGCAGTGCACTTTCAGTTAATGAGACAGGATGATGGAGACACCTGAATCATCTACTGCCATTGCAGGCAGGTCAATGTGTGGTGTAGCGCAGGCCACGGGACAATGGTTATGATTTCGAAGCCAAGCCTTCATTTACTCTGATCATTATCTAATTTATATTCATTCGGACGGCATAATCATCGGAGAAACATGAATGCGTGTTGCCGTTTAGATTAAATCTAGTAGTTTATGGGTTCACCTGAATTTAATTCCAAGCTGGTCAAGACATGAATCTCCAAACAACATATTATTGTGTGTGTGTTTTTTTGGGGGGGGGGGGGGGTTGCCATTAATTTAGGCCTAGTTGAGAGGTCAAAATACCTGTGAATTTTGCTCAATTCACTAGGATTTGGTTTTTTATCCTTACTTTAGTATTTTAATTTTTTTCCTGGGTTTTTTTTTCTTGTGTGGTTTTTGACCGGTAACTCGGTCAAACCCCTTCAGCTCCCATGCACAACATATTATTGTGTGTGGGGGGAGGCTAAGCGCATAAATACCGGAAAAAATGCGGTGGCGTTTTATGTTGATGGTGGCTTACATGTAGGATTGCAGGAGTTTGTGGAGAAACAGAAGCAGCAAGTCACGGCGTGGGGCAAAAGAGGAGAGGATCAGAGGACCCATATTCTCAGCGTTCCCGCTTCCCATTTTAGGGCATTTGTCCGTTTTAATTAATCACCAAACTTCCGTCCATCGCGCCGTTGAAAGCTTAGAAAAGCGTAAGAACGAAATGTGCAACCCCCCCACCCCCCCCCCAAAAAAATGAAGGAACCAACCTAGTTTACTACTCCTATTGCTTTGAACCCAAAAAGCGTTTTTTTTTTTTGTGGGCACAAGAAGAAAAGTGTTAACGACGGTCTAAAGCTGGAGCGCCATAAAGAACTGCACTAAGTCACCAGCTGGCGGCATCGGGCGTCCCGTGCTTAAATTAATGTCCTTATTGACTGTTGCTCAGAAGATTTAGGGTACATTGTTTATGTCATATACTATATCGTTAAAAATTGGTAAAGAAGACCATGGTCCCTCCAAATTACTATTTTTTTTTTCTCTCAGGAGTCAAGAATTCACGCACACAGTAGATTAAACACTCAGGAAGTCATCGCAGAACGGCTAAAAGGATAATTTAAAGGAGACCCACAAACCAACCCGATTCAGCCAATTGATGATAGAACCGAGCACAACCTCCAAATTACTATTTCACTAATGTTCTTTTGACCGTGGACTACTCTCTAGTCTCTACTAGGTACCCAGCTCAATTTTGCTACGCATGCACTTTTTGGGCATATTTTGCTAGAAATGCTACTATAAAACAGTATATTCCTTTAATTTCCAGAAGTATATTTGCAAATTGCAATATTTGGTGCTACTATAACTTAGTCGTTGCACAAGCATCACGAGGAAATCACAGAAAACGCAACATGAAACTTTGTACGTAAAGTACTATTGTTGCTATGTTACTTTTAATTGATGTGAATAAAATGCACTAAGGAGAAGAGAAAGTGGCGGGTTTAGTGCTTTGTCATTGGAAGCAAATAGTCACTTATCTTTGTTGTCATTTACCATCCGTCACATATCTGTATTCATCCATAACATACCTAAATTTATAGGAAGAGTTTGGTATTATTTTTGCTAAGTCTCTTAACGAGTGTGGTATACGTTAGAAAAGCTCTATAATAAAAGTAAAATAATCGCACCCTATTCTGAAATGAAAAAAAAAATCTATACAATATGTAAAGAGAGAGGAGGTATTTTGGTATAAATAAAAATCTATAACTTTATATATTTACTAGACTACTCTTGATAATTATCCACTATCAATATGGCTTTTTACCAATTATGTATTTTTTCTTATTCAATTTTCAACTTATTTAGTGAATGTTAATTTTTATTAACAACTATCAATTATGATTATGAATTACTATTAAATAACTATTTTTATAAATTTTTTTATCAGGCTATATGCGTGAGACATGTTAGGTACTCACGAGTTTTTAATCTTCTAAACATGACGCTTTCTGCATATATGCAGGCATCCAATCCTTTTCTAATCTGGTCAAATAATGCAGATCGAGTACACTATCTTTTGGAGCAAATCCGATCTGATCGGATCCCACGAATTTTTGGATCAACGCCTAAGGCACAGAAGTGACTAGCCCGTGATCACCAAAAATGCAGTAGCCAAGGAAGAAATTGACGAAAAACTGCCAATAATGGGCATACGGGAGGGGGCAAAATTGGCCTCCCATTCGTGACAGCCAATCTATGGCACGACTTACTAGTCTATTTACTGCTGCTACTAAGTACTGATTAGCTGGTAGCTGCAAATGTAGTTGGGAAGGATAAAGAAAGGTGTTGCTATGAAATACTCCCAAGCATCCATGGGAAAAGAAAAGGACAATGGCTACAGAGATAGAAAGGAGAGCGTGAAAGGGGTGAATAAAATATGATTTGAGGCTGAGGCACGCCACATGGAAACGGGAAGCTGTAGGCCCCACCAGTCCTTTTAGCCCCAAAGGCACTTCCATTAATCCCAATTGCGATTTGCGACTGCCACCCGTTCCGGACAGAAACTCTTAGGCGACCTGTGCTGTACGAGGCTTCCTCCAATCTCCACCTACCTGCCCATCCATCTCGAGTTTTTTGTCAGAGTTTAGGAAAGAGATTAAACGTTAATTATGTCAAAATCTACGTTTGTAATCTTGCAATTTGCCAATTTCACTCTGTGTCGGCGGACGCCTACCGCCTAAAGCAAAGTTTTGTGTTGCCCAGCCGGGATTTGACCAAGAGGATGTGACATTAACGTTCGGTGTAACCCTCTACTGTTGTGCCACGTGGCATCAACCATTGGGTCATCACTGATCATTGCGTTCACCCTTTTGCCTTTTGGTATCTTCTCCTAAGTTATCTGCTTCTTTGAGTCCCTCAATTCTGTCGTCGGTATCATTTTAGTCCCTAAGATCTTAAAATTCCAGATTCTTTCGGTCCTTTAGATCCAAAACCAACCTAAAAAATGTTTATGGTTCAGAGAATACTCCCAACCTGATAAGAAAAAGCAGATGAGGCAAGAATTTAAGAATCGAGAATCACCACCGCACAATTTTTTTGAATTAATGACCCAACTAATTTAAAACATCACATCATATCATGTTAAAAGTAACGGCTCAGTAATTTATTTAAGGAAAGAAATGAGAGGTAATAAAACTAACTGTATGGCCACTTTAAATAAGGACATTGTAAACCTGTTGGCACTTAAATTTTTGGAGTTAGATTTTTGTGTTTTTGATGCATTTAACCTCCTGAATCAGAATTGGAAAAACCGTGAATTGAATCAAATTGAAAATTTTGAAAGAAACAGTCGCTGCAAATTAAAGCTTTAAAAAGTGTAACGAGGTTAAACACAGAAATGCAACAAAGGCGGTGGTGATTCTCAAGTAACCACGAGTGCAGCGTTGACCAATTTCAGTAACAGCTAAGAAATGGAAAAGCAGAAAAGTAGTACCGTATTACTGGTAGATTTGCTTACGGGGAATGATAGTAGCAGCATCTGAAAAGTCCCACTTGATTTATGTATCTTCTACCCTAAACCAACATTACATAAATTTCGCCTTGGAGAGAAGAATAAACCCACCTTGGTACATAGATTGTCCTAGTGATTAGCGACCACCCTACAAACCTGGAATCTCAATTAACGCGTAAACGGCACTCTCCTCCTCCAAACATGCCATATAATCTACTCTTTACTTGCTTAGAAACACACTGCCAAAAGCTTCTTATATTTCGTCATTACCATGTTAAAATACTACTGTCCTGTCCTTTTTTTCCTGTTTGTCAGCTTCCTTTTCCAACTTTTGATTTCTAATTTTTTTTTCTTTGGCACTATTGAGCTCAGAATCACGCTCCGATGACTCTGTCGACAGCTGTGGAGTTACAACTGTAAACAGAAACATCTATAAATATTCACATAAGACAGCATTATTCTAAATTGCTGATACTCAGTCTGAAAGTTCAGTGCAGACTGTGGTGTTGTCCAAACTAGAAAAATGGGTACTTTAGCTGCTTACCCTTTTTCCCACTGAGACCAACACCACCTTGACCACACACAGTCACACACTATCCGCTCTCTCTGAACTTCTTGGCCTTGGAATTCTCAATTCTTTCGCTGTACATTTAAATTTCCCTCCACCCAGAAAAATATATGCGCTGATTTAAGTACACAAGCCAAGTGAAAGATTCGATCTTGGAGGTTCAATGATGGAGACGAACAAATTCGCCAAGTGGGTTTTGGTGCTTTGCATGGTGGTGGTTCTGGGTGCTGAGTTTGTCCAGTCCAGTGTGAGTTATGACAGGAAAGCCATCGTCATCAATGGGCAAAGAAGAATTCTTATCTCTGGTTCTATACATTATCCCAGAAGCACTCCTGAGGTACTTAATTTTATAAACTTTTTGTGTTTCTTGAAATTTTTTTGTCAACCGATGCTGATTTTGGCTGTTGCATTGTTTGTAGATGTGGGAGGATCTGATAAACAAAGCTAAAGATGGAGGCTTGGATGTAATTGAAACTTACGTCTTTTGGAATGTTCACGAGCCTTCCCCTGGCAATGTAGGCTGTTTTCTCAGTCTGTCTTCTATTGTTTGCTCAGTTTTGCTGTGCTTTTTTAACGTGTAGTGTCATGTATAATTTTCAGTATAACTTTGAAGGTAGATACGATTTGGTGAGGTTCATAAAGACCATCCAGAAAGCAGGGCTTTATGCTCATCTTCGCATTGGCCCATACGTTTGTGCAGAATGGAATTTCGGGTACCGTTTTCAAAATTTTCTCTGATCTCTATTTAAATCCATAGACATACAAGCATCCACATAATTTTTTTTTTTTTGCATCTAAAGGGGTTTTTAGCACTACAATCTCAACACATTCATTCTACTTTGCATGCAGAGGATTTCCAGTTTGGCTGAAGTATGTCCCAGGCATTAGCTTCAGAACAGATAATGAGCCTTTCAAGGTCTAATTCAATAGCATTTCCGTTTAATTTCCCTGCTTTTCCGCATTTTTCCCCTTTTCATATATGTAGTTGGAGTCCCAGTTTACACCTACACTTAACAGAATCACTTATAACCGATCTGCTTGTGTTGCTGCTAAACACAAATTTATGGAGTAGTTGTATTAACGAATTATGATTTTGCTGTTTTTCATGTAAACCTAGTTAAGTTCATGGTTTTGACAGATGTACATGCAACGGTTTACCGAGAAAATTGTCAGACTGATGAAGAGTGAAAATCTGTTTGAGAGCCAGGGTGGCCCTATCATACTCTCTCAGGTAATTAGGTCTCCAGGCATTGCAATTTTTTTTTTTTTGGGATTTTATACGCTTACCATGTCTGATCTTTATGTTTGGGTATATTATTTATCTATAGTTAATGGTCTTGCTGGTAATACTAATTTTAGTGAATTTCTTGTTTTGCAGATTGAGAATGAGTATGGCCCCCAAGTTAAAGTACTTGGTGCTCCTGCTCATCAGTATATGACTTGGGCTGCAATATGGCTGTGGGACTAAATACAGGGGTCCCCTGGGTCATGTGCAAGGAAGAAGATGCCCCAGATCCAGTGGTAAGTCATTATGCTCAGCAAAGCCAATTGCAGTGACAGTCAACTGTTTATGTACTGGCTTTTCTAGCATTAAAGCTTGCTTTTATTTATTCGCATGAATGTCATCATTTATGATACTTAGTGAAGGACGCATGCATTTCAATTGTAGTACAGTAGCTGGGTAGTAAAACATTCTGGTACAACTTAATCATGTGTTAAGTTACATGCCACATAGCAGTTTAAAGATCTAACTCTATATGCTAGCATATCTGCAGTTGGAAGAGGAAATTTTGACGAAATTCATATTAATTACTGAACCCTTGTTTTGGTATGCTCAGCCTGAAGAACTTAAATAATTCTCCTCCATGCTGACAGATAAACACGTGCAATGGTTTCTATTGTGATTCTTTCACTCCCAACAAACCATACAAACCAACAATTTGGACTGAGGCTTGGAGCGGGTGGTATGTAGTATCATTTTCCTTCTGATTCCAATGAACAAAAATTTAGCCCCCATTGACTTGTCTTTTAAATGATACACAAGGTTTACAGAGTTCGGAGGACCAGTTCACCAGAGGCCTGTTCAAGATTTGCATTTGCAGTAGCCCGGTTCATACAAAAGGGTGGATCATTTCTCAATTATTACATGGTTGGTCATGTTATTAACTCATTAGAGGCTGTGACAAAATCTCCTTTGTCATATCTTTTAGTGGCAAGACATCGAAACTCTTAATAATAAAGTCTTTGTTTCAATGTGGTACAGTACCATGGAGGTACTAATTTGGAAGGTCTGCTGGAGGCCCATTCATCGCGACAAGCTATGATTATGATGCTCCACTTGATGAATATGGTGAGCATGAGAAATATTAACTTCTATGTCCTTGCTACTGTTTTCATAAATTTTCTAGTCCTATGCATCAGAAAATTCAACTTCTCAGTCTCATTGTTAGTAATGTTATTGGTGTTAAGGGTGCTCCATTTGATGTGCCTCCTGACTGCTGCTTTAATTCTTGAATAACCCTAGTCTGTTTCCCAGGGTAACACTATCTATCAGTGAAAATAGTCAACATTGTTTTAAGAGTGAAAACTGGTGATGTAAATGATATGAGCCACTAGGTATTAGCATGCAGTATAACAATAAGCGACTTGACCACAGAGCCGTGGCTTTGATATCCTATTTATGAATATTCTTCATATGTAGCAACATACCAAGTTTGAGTGCGAGATTTTCAGCTGAATCATTGGCTTTTCAACTTGACAGGGTTGATCAGGCAACCAAAATATGGTCATCTGAAAGAGCTTCATAGGGCTATCAAGCTATCTGAACGAGCTTTAGTTTCAGCAGATCCTACTGTTACCTCTTTGGGAAACCTTCAGCAGGTACTTAAACTCTGCTACTCTCCACTCATGTCATTTGCTTCAGGCAGTTCTGCATTTTGGAATGATTTTTGCTGAAAACTCGTTATTCCAGGCTCATGTATTCTCTTCAGAAGCAGGAGATTGGTGCAGCTTTTCTTGCAAACTACGACACGAACTCTGCGGCAAGAGTGATGTTCAATAACATGCACTACTCTTTGCCCCCTTGGTCCATCAGCATCCTCCCTGATTGCAGAAATGTGGTTTTCAATACGGCCAAAGTATGGAGAATAACCAATTTTGATCTTTCATCATATGCTGTGAAATATGCTTAATGATCTTAGATCATGCATAAGTTTGGTGTCCTTTTATTCTTCATAAAACATAGCCTGCATGGAGATATTAACTCATTTCTGCTTCGCTATTCACAGGTTGGAGTGCAAACATCCCACATGGAAATGCAACCTAGCAATAGTGAGATGTTCTCATGGGAAACATTTAACGAGGACTTTGACATCATCGGATGACAGCTTAACGTTTACTGCTCCTGGACTTCTGGAGCAGATAAATGTTACTAGAGACACTACGGATTATCTTTGGTACATTACTAGGTAAGTTAATTCTTGACACCTGAACTAGCTTTACAGGTATTCAAGATATTATTGATATGCTGCTCTTACTTTTCTATCACAAGTTTATGCAATACCTGTTTTTGCTGGTCCCTCTTCTAATTGCTTTTTGACAAATAATTTCTTTGGGTAAGCAATTAAGCACATCTGTCTGACTGTCTATGATTCTCTTCCTATATTATTCTACCATGAATCATCACGTGAGTGGTAAGGTAATAAAATACTAGAAACTGAATATCTGCAGTAGTTAACCATTGACTTTAAAATTCCCAATTAGCCGTGTCCAAAACCTATCAGCTTAATGTCCTTGCTCAAGATTCTTTTGGTTATTTATCAGTTAAGAAAGGAATATATTATTCCACAAAATTGCTTGTCTTGGCAAGAATTGTATCTCCAGGTATCAAGATTCTGTTCTTTGATCATGATGATGCTTATTCTATTTTTCTGCAGTGTCAACATTGGTTCATCTGAGTCCTTCCTGCATGGGGGAGAGCTCCCCAACTCTCATTGTGGAATCAACAGGTCATACTTTGCATGTCTTCATTAATGGGCAACTTTCAGGTACATAGCGTCAGTCAATTGGTTTCCAGAATGTGCTGATGCTAAGTTGTTGCCCTCGTTGTAGCTGACTATGATTGTTAATTTATGCAGGTTTCTGCTTTTGGGACTAGGGAGAATAGGAGATTCACGTTTAAAGAAAAAGGTCAATCTTCATGCTGGAAACAAATAAAATTGCACTGCTTAGTGTGGCTGTTGGACTGCCAGTAAGTTATTTTTGTCACCTTTATCATTTTGACTGCTTGGATTTCTGGTGTTTCATGCCCCAGGAAGCAGAAACAGAAGCATTTGCTTAAAGACTGTTTCCTGTGGTAAATAGTTGCTTGATAAGTATCTGATTTAAGCAGTAAATTTCCTGCCCATGTCTTTGTATCAATCGCTGCAGGCTGAAGTTTATCAAGTAATGGACTAAGAATCCGATAAAAGTATAAGGACGAATCATTCATCTTTAAGTTCTGGGGGTGGGATTACAAGCTTCAGACTTTGCCTCTTAAAGTTGCATTTTGCATATATCTGGAGAGTTAGAAATTATCTGTATACTAGTCCACAACCAGAAAGAAAATGTAATGAGTTGAGCTCTTATTGAATTGTGAAATTTTACTTCACGTGGGCCCTGGTATGTCTTGGCTTCTATATTGCATAGCTTGTTGACCAATTCCTTTAGTACATAGAGGTGTCTTTAAAGTCCTTACATCAACTTAAATGGAAGATATATTTTACCTTAAACAAGATCCACTGATTCTTAGACATGCATGGGTGATGCTACTTTATTGTGATCAATTAAACCACCTATTGCCTCCAAGTAAGGGCGCATGCCTAAGATAATATAGACTTCAGGATTCCAGTAACCTACGACTAAAATGCTGCTTCTTGTTATGTGACTTAGCACAAACCAGTAAGTGGATGGTTAGAGCAATGTGATTGAATTGAATGTGTAGAGCTACTGATCGCCTAAAGGGAGCTTATTTTAATCACTTGAATGCAATATTATGGGAAGAAGGCTGCATAGGTCCCTGCAATGTGGCCTACAATGAAAAAATGATGTCAAACTAAATATTGCTTTCAGTAGGAATATGGTATCATCTCTCAATTGCAGTATCTCTTTGTTCTTGTAGAATGTGGGAGGACATTTTGAGACATGGAACACTGGGATACTGGGTCTGTGGCATTGCATGGGCTTGATCAAGGAAAATGGGACTTGTCTTGGGCGAAATGGACCTATCAGGTTGTGCATTTCACATCTCTGCTTCTTAACAGCTCCTTTTAGTTGAGGAAACTTCATCTCATGGATTTGTCCTTAACAGGTGGGGCTTAAAGGAGAATCTATGAATCTTGTTTCTCCAACCGGAATTTCCTCTGTAGAGTGGATGCAGGGTTCATTAATTGCACAAAAGCAGCAACCATTAACTTGGCATAAGGTACGTATGATGCCGATTCACAGAACAAGATTAAACACCCGTGAAAGCAGAACATATAACTAAATCATTTCTTTGCACCATTGCAGGCTTATTTTAATGCACCTGACGGTGATGAGCCATTGGCTTTGGACATGAAGCAGTATGGGCAAAGGCCAAGTGTGGATTAATGGCCAGAGTCTTGGAAGATATTGGACTGCATATGCCACCGGTAATTGTAACGAATGCAGTTACACTGGCACTTTCCGTCCTCCAAAGTGTCAACTTGGCTGCGGTCAACCAACTCAGCGATGGTAATTTTATCTCCACAATCACATGCAAGAAGTGGATGCATAGCTTTCATGATATTTGAAAGGTAAATCTACCACTACTTTGTTAACCTGTGAAGAGGTGTTTTCCAGGTATCATGTGCCTAGGTCTTGGCTGAAACCAACGCAGAATCTAGTGGTGCTTTTTTGAAGAACTTGGCGGAGATCCCACAAGAATTTCTCTTGTGAAGCGAACAGTGAGCTCTGTTTGTGCAGATATCACAGAATATCACCCCACCATTAAGAATTGGCACATTGAGAGTTATGGAAGATCAGAAGAATTTCACAAACCCAAAGTTCACCTACATTGTGCGCCTGGCCAATCTATTTCCTCAATCAAGTTTGCGAGCTTTGGGACTGCTATGGGAACTTGTGGGAGCTTCCAGCAGGGAACTTGCCATGCTCCTACATCGTATACCACAATGGAGAGGGTACTTCTGATTTCTTTTTCTTTTCATTTTTTCACAACAAAAAACTTGTACCCATTGATTAATTGCATGGCTCCAATTTCTTGCTTGATATTTGCAGAGGTGCCTCGGGCGACAAAGATGCTCTGTGACCATTTCGAATAGCAACTTTGGGCAGGATCCATGCCCCAAGGTGTTGAAGCGGTTGTCAGTCGAAGCAATCTGTTCTCCCATGGGTTCTACACTTACTTATCACAATTAATGAGGTGCATAGCAAAAATAGGATCAAATACGCACCTATAACTTAACATGCATGCCACACAGCAAGAGGAGAAGAGAGTGAGAAAGTGGTAGGCGAATAAGTAGTCATACACAGTGTGTTAATAGTTAGATTGATTTATTTTTCGTCATTGAGGGTGAGATTTCCCATGCATCAATTGTGAAAAGTTGGTAGTTGGTTGTGGAAGGTAGTCAATTCTAGGTAGGCAAGTTCATAGTTTCCCGGAACTCCGAAGAGAGTTTCCCACGGATTTCAAGCCCTGATCTCTTTCCCTTTTAGCCGGAATGGAACCAGGAAGCTGTTTTCTTTTCTATCTGTTGCCGTGCCATTTCCCGAGTGCAATTGTTAAGCTTGTTCGTGACGGTGGGGAATGTTTAACCCCAACACAGGTTCATGTTAGGAAGGGATCCTAGTATGGACTTTCATGTTCTCTTTCCATTTGTTCCCCTGTTCCAACTCTTCAAGACCGTCGGATATTACTATTGTGTCTTTACAATCTCGGGTTTTATAATAAGCCTCTCTCAATATTAGATTAGAAGTCCAGCAATTCTGGATGAATTATTGCTCATGGCATATCTGCCATATCTGCACACCAAACCAAGTTCGGAAAAATAAAAGCAAACTTAATTTCTGATGACAAACGATTAGCATAACAGGCCAAAATAAGAGTAACAACAAGCCTTCTTGTTCATAATATATATATAACCATTTTTTTGAGATAATATATAACTTGCAAAATATAAACCCAGCACATAACAATAAACCCAAAGCCCATTGTCTAATTTAGAGGATTACGCGTATCTAGCAGCACATCCGAGGCTAATGCCTCTCTAAGAGAAGGAACAGCACGTTAGGCAGAGGCAGAGGCAGAGGCAGTAGCAGTAGCAGCAGCAGCAGCAGCAGCAGCAGCACTCAAGTGCTTAGCAATACTCTGCTGCAGCAGATCTTTATTTGCTCCAACAACCTTATCCACAATTTTCCCTTCCTTCAGAAACATGAAAGTCGGCATTGCCTCCACAGCCCAATCTTGAGCAACAGACTACAACAGGAAAATATAGAATTGATACTCATTAATCCAGAGACTTGAACCAAAAGTACTTTTGTAGGTACAACAGACCTAATAACACCTCTATGAATTGTGCAAGAATAAGGTTCAAAACATAATGGTGAAATGTTTTTCTTTTACCTTCAACTCATCCACATCCACCTTTATGAAGGTGACAGTGGGCAGCTTCTTTGCCAATTCAGCCAGGAATGGAGCAATGAAGCGACAAGGTCCACACCATGATGCGGTAAAATCAACGACTATCTGCATTCAGAGCACTCACTACATGTCAAGGAAACTGGAATTGCAGGGACTAAAGAAACTTTTCCAATATGCAGATTGGCATGCGATATTGTCCCATTACACAAAGTTCCATGTTTTTTTTTTATTTCTCAATTGAAAATTCAACATTTACTCCGAGTTATTTTATGAGGTAGACAACAAATAGACTCTGTGGTTTCCCTTCATCCGTGTACTGACCTCGAAACAACAATTTTGCATGATTAAACAACCTCTAAACAAGAACCAGTCAAATTTCATGAGCCCTCGGCTCTTTTTTGTTGAACAATTGAAAAAAAAAAGGATCTTAGCATTACCAAATCAAAATCAGCATGAAATTCCAGTCCAATCGTTCAGGCCTCATAAACTATGAATCTAATTAATCATCAATTATGGCTTAAAAGCACGAGACACAGACTGAACCAGCCCTGAAATATGATCGCTGTTATACATATAAACTATATCACAGCATAATAACAATTTGTACCAAGAAAAAAAAAGGCATAACAACAACAACAACCAGCCATCGACAATAACCGAGACGAAGGGAAAAAAATTTATTAAAACATACCTTAGTACCTTTTCAGATTAAATATTAGATATATCGGAGTCAATCTAAACCATGCATGCAAAATCTGATCCACTATTCAAGTGAAACCACAAAGTAATCAAAATTGCAAAAGAGGACCAGTAATTCTAAACCAAATTAGAGACAAAAGACAAAACTCAGGAAAAAAATAAATCACAAAAAAATTACAGAGCATAAAATCGAAATCAAGCCATCTACAATCATTGATCATTTCTTAGCCGAGAACAAAAATCTGCCAAGAACAAAAGAAAAATTCAACTTGACTCCAGGGAAAAAAAAGGAAAACATAAAAAAATACCAGCTTTTTGGAGTCGTTTCCCTTCTGGAGCTGCTCGGTCCAGGCTTCAACAGTGTGGCAGCTAATCACTTGTCCTTCTTCCGCCATATCTTTTTGGTTTGTGTTTTTCTGCAAAATAATAAACTCTCCTTTCTCTCGCTCTTGTATCTCTGTTTATGCTTATCGAACAAGAAAGCTACGCGGGTAAATAGGGAGATAGGAGCGGACGGAGATTGTGGGCTAATTACGAATTTACCAGAAATTTCCAAAACGGTAGATTTCGATGATTCTCACGTGGCGCCAGCTATATTTGAGCATTGACGTGTCATTGTAAGACGAGGAGTACAACTATCTCTACTTTTACTTTTACATCTACTCTAACTTATATTAGGGAAGTGATCCGATAGATCTTCTTAATTAATCAAAGCACATACGAAAATATGTACAACTTTTTTAGAAAAAATTACTTTTCAAATAAGGTCTCGCGTACACAGGATTTTACCATGTTGAAGGATTGATTTTGATTAAGTAAAACCTTGGAGAAGTGTTTTTACGAACCATTAGTTAAATTTGGAATAACGTCGAAAGTTGAGGAACATGTTATTGGTTTACAACTAATACCAAGAGATGCTTCCAAGCTTTGGTAAAGATTCTCTATCACCAACAAGAGCTAAACAAAAAAGGGAAAAAGAAGAAAAGAAGAGATGCTTCTGAGCTTTTGCGGACATGTCCAAGTACATTCTTGTTTTCATATTAGCTTCTTGGCCTTGTTCTTCTTTCAGTGCGTACCTTAATGTTGTTGGGCAGACATTAACAACTTCATTGTTATTATTATTATTATTATACAACAAGGAAATGGCAAGACATTCCAACTAGTCAACTTAACAGAAGGATTTCATCTTGCAAAAATGGTTGACTCCACGAGAAGCGAACTACCTAAGAGAAAAGCAAAGTGGCTTTTTCGTGGTCATGGCATTCAATTCCAAACTGAACACTTGGCATTTCCAGTTTGGGCCAGAGAATAATAGTGGGCTGTCAACCACGACGCTAACATCTCCATTAGGTACAAATGGGGCGGGAACGGGGGCAAAATATTTATCCTTACCTTAAAATGGGGCGGGGGTTGGGGCAACATACACCCGCCCCATCCTCCGCCCCGTCCCCCGCATAAAAAAAAGTATGTATATATATACAAAAATACATAAAAGTAAAAAATCCCTAAATTCCTAATTATCCTCCATTCGTCCATTTCTATTTCCCCCTTTGTTCCTTCTTCGCAGAATCTCGAGGTTATCAAGTAAGTTATCACATCTCGAGGTTGATGAAGAGTAAATGTTCTGAAGTTGTTGAGTTATATTAATGAAGAGAAAAGCTGGATTTATTATTGAGTGTTTTAGTTTGTTGAATATGAGAAATCAACTCGACTAAATTTGTTGAATACAAGAATGAATGTAACTTGACTTGTTATGTTTTATTTTCATCTTAACAGCTATTTAATTTTATTTAACGTTATTTATATTGTATTATTATAATGAACATTTTATGATAAATTGATTTCCTTTTTCACGGGGGATCACGGGAAAAACGGGGCGGGGGATGGAGCGTAAGGGGTGGGGGATGGAGGGAGTTATTTTGACAACGGGGCAGGAGATGGGGGAAGGAACCCCCCGCCCCATTGCCATCTCCATCTCCATGCGGAGGAAGGAATTGTGAAAGGAGAGCATGGCCGTTTAAGTCAGGACCATCTCATCGGGCATTTAGTGACGAATTTCCAGCTTTTACTGATAGATTGAATTTACCCAATGGTGATCCTTCGTACAAAGGGCATAGGCAAATACAAGACCGAAATCTTTCCACGGGCTGCTCCATGTATAATCATGCTATAGCAATAATTATGTCATCAGCACTGACAGGCAACCCTTCGAAAAAGTAAAAATACAAATTGTGCTATACTTTTCTTTGCAGAACTTTGAGAGAAATGAAGGGGATATTCACTTTTCCCTTTTTTTTTTTCGGTCATTTTGTCCGGCGTTTGTCTCTTGCACTGCTTTTCCCCTTCTGGAATATCCAGACCGCTGCAGAAGCAGATACCATGCACTAATGCTCATTGGCTTCTGATTGACACACGCTCTACGTCTAGTCCTTGAGAAGTGGGGAAAAAGGGAAAAGAAAAAAAAAAAAAAGGCAATGCTCAACGTCAATGGGCTCATAAAGAATATTGGAACATGCTCGAAAATTAGCAAAAGCTAGAATGGTTTGGAGAGACTGGAGGTTCAGGTAAAAGACAGATTCTAAAAATTTTAAAATTTACACAGTAAAGAAGCCCTTTCTTCTAAGGTTTAAGAATTGCCAAGATTTGTATACTAAGCTGAAGAAAAAAGAAGATTAAAGGAGTAATAGGATGTGCCTCCTAAGATCAGAAGCCACCTTGTCTACTATGTCCAAATCTGTGTACCAATGTGGCTTGCTTCTACCTACTCATACAGAATATGTGCTACAAAAACACCAGGTGTCAATCCATAATACAGACCCTGCCTTTCTTGAGGAGGACTTGACTGAGCAGTATAATAGACTCGCTTACCATGAGTACAAATATCTGATAGTCTTGTATTCTTGCACCAGAACAGCAATGTCAAAACAGATGTGCTAATACTAAAACAACTATATCTGATCTAAACAAAGAATTGTGTTAAGAAGTTAATTCAAACCATTATGTTAGCCAATAAATCCACTAACATCAAAACAGCAAATCTTACATCGGTTAAATGAAAGAAGATCATACAGGGGGCTAATAGCACAAATACCAAGGATATTACAAAGAATAAGAATAATAATGAAAGAAAAAACTACACGTAAATTAATTTCTTGAAGCCATAAGTGCCAACAACAAACCAAACTATGAGAAGAATAACAAAGACTGCCAAGTAAGTGAGAAAAATTGCTCCTCCAAAGATGATTCCAAGACCCAAAACTATGAGAAATGGTAGATAGGACTTCAGAATAGATGATTTATTCACCCATCTTCCATTTAGGAACATAAAAATAGCCAGATTTACCCACATTCCACCCACCAGCCCGAAACTTGAGTCTGTTTAAACAATTTGCTACGAACGAGTGGCAATTGCAAGTCAAAATGTTGTAAGATTGGTGCTGATATTCTTGTGTACTCTTCTGCAAGGTTTCATCCCATGTCAATGCACCTCTTCCAGGCTCATCATGTTGATATCCATCTTCGTTGCCATATGCAGCAGAGTACTGGGTATAACCACACTGGCAACCATGATTTTGTACAAAACAAAGTTAGAAGATGTTCAATAACAACCAAAAGTTAGCAACACTCCATCACGTTGCTGAATCACTACTTGGAAAGCTGTATTAAATAGTCAGAAACTGCAGATGGGATTACAGAGCTTAGGGCCCTTTAGCACTGTCATTCTCTTAAAAGGTACGATAGACAGTGTCATCATGAGGTGCTCCCACAAGAGATGTATCAGAAGTGGTTCTTGCCATTTCGCGAGAGACAAAAGCATACAGAACACTGTTTATTGAAATTAGTACATTTCAGTCCTGAAACTAATACTGAGGTATACCTGGTCTTTGCCTATTTGGAAATAGCATGTGGGTGCCCCAAATGCAAAGTTATCCACGCAAACATAGTTTGGCCCTGCAAAGTCCAAGATAACTCCATCTTCTCTACAAATCCCTAGGTGGCCAACGAAGGGAATAAACCATGACAGCAAGGGAAGAGGTGTCCAAACTATGCACCATGGAAATCTTGCTCTTTTTGGATCAACTTCCATGCTGTGGGATGCATTTTCTTCAATCATAAGTGTGTGCTGAGGGTGTGTATTTGTTTCCATCACCGGAGCTGAAAAATGAAAGAAAACATGCTCCCAAAATTAAGATTTAAACCAAACCAAAATAATCGAGCCATCATACAAAACCATTTTGGTTCAGATAGCCGTTTGCATGTTCAACAGCCATATCCATCAACCATGCAACAGGCAGGCACAAATAACACCATGGCCAAATTGTTAACAAGGCAGCAGCTTGTTGTCGTTCATCAAGTGTGTACAAGAAGCATGTAGAACAACTATATCCATATTTCAAAGGCTCTAAAGGCGTTTCATGTAATTTCGTTTGAAAAGAACAGATTTTTTTGAAGGAGAGCACAGAAAAAGATAGTCAATTAATAAATCATGATGAACATCTATCCACCAATATAATACCAGAAATTTTATGCAATATCTCCATCAAATTCGTTGTTTTCCTCTGAAACTGACTTAAAACAGACAAAATCTTTCAACCACACTAAGTTGCAGTTAAAGCAAAGTTCAGCGCAACCTATTGGATTTTCAGATGCGATAGCCAACTCTAAACTTATTATCTTCCTTCTGTTCAGTAAGCTTGTTGTTCAAATCAGAAATTTTCAATCATTTACTAAGCATCCTCTGCTATGCTGCCCAAGAGCGCAAAAAAAAAAATAATAATAATAAAAATCCCAGAGCATTCAGCGCCAAATTCAAAGCTAACACTGTTTAGTATTTCGTAAAGCTAGCATTTTTAATTATGAGGAAAAAGAAATTAAAATGAAGTAACCGCACCCAAACATTTTAGTTTTGCATATCTCGACCTAACTTAAATCAATCATGTTGATTCATCAAACAAGCATCCAACAATCAAATGTATGCTGAAACCCTGAGGAAATATCGCTAGAATACAAACCCTAAAAACTTTTTTCTTTCCCCAATTTTCAAATATATAAACAACGATCCAAAGGAACAGAAGAAAAAAAAAACTCTTTTTTACTAAAAAAAAAAAAAGACGAAAAAAGTATAGATAATGGCTGATGGACGATTACCTTTGACTAATTAGCAATGAAGAGCGGTCAAAGTTGCTTCAGCCTGTGGAAATGGTGTTGAATCGCTAAAAGTTGCTGAAGTTTTACATAGGATTTTCCTGTACAAGCCGAGCCGAGGCACGCTGCTTTTCTTTGTTTTTGTGAATAATAATGTCGCTGCTTGTAAACCATGCACTCGAGTTTGACAGGCATTTTACTCGCCAACCGTCTTGCGCGCTGATGGCTTAGCCAATCTTGGCTGTAAAATCAATAAAAGTAGAATGAAAAATTGCCCACTTCTTTTCTGGTGCCTCAATTTCGAAACTGTGCAATTTGATCCCAAATAAGATTCGAAGTGGATTACGTCTCCTTTAACTTGTGGAATGGAGGGGGAAAAAATCAAGAAGAAATACTCATTTCATCTCATTGAAGTGTCATATTTTCATTTTTCATCCGTTTCAAAATTAGTATAAGTATTTATTACCAATTAGGTAAAAAATATGTCATTAGTGTTTCAATTTTAACCCTTATATCCTGCTGTACAAAGTGGATCATTTCTCATTTGACTTGTGAAATGAAGGGAAAAAAGAAGAAAAAAAAAAGAAGAAGGATATGACATTATGTGTCATTCTTCGAGGGGGCAAGTGGGTAATACTAAGATGTTAGAAGCGTTAAAAAAGTTTTAACAAAAGCAAAATTTAAACTTTCATTAAATATAGGTTTTGTTACTTTTAATAATATTATTTGAAATATTATCTAAAATAATTGTTGTATTATTTATTGCGATGTGACATATATATGTATTCAGTGATTTTCAAGTGATTTTTTCTCGAATATGCTCAATTAGAGTGCTATGATTAGTCTTTCATCTCTAGTTATATATAATTGTATTCCTACTCATTTCACTCGAAATACATTCTCCCTCTTATGCCACTTATGAAGTTTGGGAGCAAATACTTTTTGTAAGTGGCCATGCACCGGTAATCGATATGCACAAAATTGAATATTAAACTCGAAAGGGTACCTTTGCAATTCCGATTAATTTGACAAGTTACGGACCTTTGCCCTTCTCCGACTGTTCAGAGCTTGTTCCCTAATAAACCCTCCAAAAATCCTGCGATTTTCAGCAATTCGTTTTATCTTCTCACCGGAAATAACCAGACATTTCTTCTTTTTCTTCTTTTTCTTCTTAAACCAATGCAACGCAAAGGTCAAGATAAAGAGAAAGCTCCCGTCGACGTCGTTGAAATCGACAGCAGCGACGATGAAGCCACCATTGTTGTAGATGCGGGAGGCCACAGAAACCTGAATAACAGCAACAATAACATCTACAAACCAATAAACGACGCGCAGCTGCAACTTAGAGCGCCTAAACTTGAAAATCCCATAGTACTTGCTCCACCGGACTCCAATTATCAGCCACTGGACACTCGGAGCTTCTGGAAAGCAGGGGCCTACGAGATTGGGCCTTCAAAGTCCTCTTATATACAAGGTCAATTTGCTCACCGTCAATTTCCCTTCCTTTTTTTTTGGGAAGTTAAAAAAATGATTTTTTTGATAGGTGATTTGGAACATGCCCGTGTGCATCCTAAGTTTTTGCATTCAAACGCGACGTCGCATAAATGGGCGTTTGGAGGTACATTTATCTGTTATAGTTATTCAGTTGAAGGGAAGCAGTATTACAGATTATGCAATCGAACTACAGGATTAGTTCCGTTCACGGTTTACATACTTACAAAAAATATCTTTTCTTATAGCCATGGAAAATATGACAAGAAATGCTCCACTATAGTTGAATTTGAACTATTTGATGGGTAGAATAGCTCGTATGTGGAATGTTGCAGAAGATAAACTACTTCTGCGACTGTGCTTCCATTTCTTCGGTCAATTATATGCTTTGATATCTAATTTTTTGTAACTTACTTGTACGTGCTTGCAGCAATTGCTGAGCTTCTCGACAATGCAGTTGATGAGGTAATTACGTTTTCTGCTCTGTACTATGTCTATAATTTACATCCAAAGGAGTGAAATCGATGGCTTAACATTTTTAAGTTGGCAATGTGGTAAAGGTTGGAAGTTGACTTCAGATGCAGTCGGCATTCTTTGTTTGGATGTGTCTGGAAGCTAATTTTGTGAATGGATTTGTTAATGACTTTCTACTTTGACCATTGCTCGTGTTCCTGTGGACGGTCGCAGATTTTCGATAGTGTAGCCAAACATTATGACGCAAGTCTGATGCTTGGTCTAAATATGTTCACATAACAGGTGCCGGGTTTTGTTAGTCTGGCAATTGCAACCAGTTTAAAAGTTCTCTTGATGCTGTCCTATTTAAATAGTAGTAAGAGATGCAATGCACAGACTTGGGGAAACGGTGGCATTAGAGCTAATGATTGACGATCTCTTGCATGGCATAGAAATGAGTCTCAAAAAGATGGGTTGTTGGTTGGAATAGGCTTTCCGATTTCTATCCTAGTAGTTTATGGATCACGTGGGTCAGCTCTAGAGACGAATTTTTGAGTGCTTGTTTGTTGGGAAAGAGTCTATTCTTTCTTCCTCGAGAATCTAACTAAACTTAATCTTGCTTTCATTTCCTTTTTATATGCGATACATAATAGGAGAGAAAAACAAGGATGAACTTAATTGTTCAATTTTTGATCCAGCTAGAGGTACTTTTGAAGTTGTTGGGATATCAATTTTGTTTGAATTGATGAGCATGAAATTTGTTTGGTCCTGTATGTCAGATAGAAAATGGTGCAACTTTTGTGAAGGTTGACAGAATTTACAACAAGAAGGATAACTCTCCCGCATTACTTTTTCAAGGTGTTCTTCCATTGCTTGTCTTCCCCTCTGGTATAGTTCATTGTGTTTTGGTATGGGATTCCAGACCACAGTTTAAGAAGCTTCAATATTTCTTGTATGCAGATGATGGAGGTGGAATGAATCCAGAAAGCATTCGGAAATGCATGAGCTTGGGTTACTCTTCAAAGACATCAAACACTACAATAGGACAATGTAATTACTGGCATATTTTGTTTTAGTTTCACGACTTGCCTTAAGTTATATTTTCTCCTTGTAGATTTCCTTTATGAAGTCTGTGCCATAATGTGCCTTCTTGGACCTACTAATGAACACATCCAGGAGCTTGTGATGAAATCATCCAATGACTTAAGAAAGAAATTTTAAGACCAGAAAGAAATAAATCTTAACTGAAGAATTAGGTGAATGAGGATCTAATCAATGATCTTTTTGGCTTCTTTAGCAAATTATCTTATCCAGTATCAGACTACTTTCAATGTTGTGCTGCCAAATATCCTGTCCTTCGAGTAATAAGGTTGAGAGATATGTAATTAGTGAGTTTGTGCAAATAGTACACCAGATTTATTTATCCAGTGGGCAGCAACTAAATTTCTATGAATTTGTCTTGTCAGGAAATTCTCTGCACTAATATTTTGAAATTTGCTTTTGATTTAACTGTGTGATAGCAATTGATTCTCCTGCAGTATTCTGTTGGTGGCCCTTAAGAACTCGAGCTACGTGCTTGGCTATTTTGATGCTAAATAATAAAAATTCTTGGCCACCAAAAAAAACATTAATAATAATTTGCTCAGCTGATGACATCTATATCCTCATTTAAGGGTGGTATATTTGGTTGCAGATGGTAATGGTTTTAAGACAAGTACCATGCGTTTGGGAGCTGATGTTATTGTCTTTAGTCGTGCATCTCGGTCAGGGTATGATTTGCTATCTTATCTTGCATCTCTGGTATTTTTAGTAGGGCTGGAAAAGAGTGAGTTTAAAGCCTTTTGACCTCAATAACTAAAGGAAGATACAAGTAAGACGAGGTGATGATATTCTAATAAGTTTCCATACCTTAAGCTGGCTGCATTGTTTGTAGTGATGATCAATTGGAAACACAGATTTTCTAAGGGGGCTATTTTGTTGAATTCTTATGAACACTCGTTTTTGTCTTTGTTCTTGTCCTTTTTAACCAAACTCTGTGGGGCTAGTTGTCGTTTCTTACTTTATTCTGCAATGACTGATACTTCATACAAAATTAATTCTGGTAAATATTTGTGTAGGCCCAGAAACATTACATGTTACTAGGTTCAAATTTAAAGTTCATCATTTTAAAACTAATTAGTGCTATAGTTTGTTGATATAATTGCGGTACTTTAGTTCTGTTTTGTGTAAAGCTATTACTGGTGTACTTGAGCAGCATGCATTTTTCAGTTAATACCTCTTGAAAGTGCCAATCAGCGTGAACATTATTTTCCTTGTTAAAGGTAACTATTTTCCCATGTCCTTTGGTGTAAATTCTTGTTGCTTTCTACCAGCCGAGCGACACAAAGCATTGGTCTTCTATCTTATACGTTTCTCCGGAGAACTGGCCATGATGATGTGGTCGTTCCAATGGTAGGAAAACAATTCCTTGTGTCACATGCATTCTTTTTGATGCTCAAATTTATGTGAATATCCCCCTCCCCCTTCTCTCAAATGTCATTTGTTCAATGTTTTTGCAGATTGATTTTGACATCTCGGACCATTGGGCTGAACCTATTATTTATAGCTCTCACAATGATTGGTCAGCCAACCTAAAAACCATCCTTGATTGGTCTCCCTTTTCATCGAAGGATGATCTGATGCTACAGGTTACTTGATTCTCTGAATTAATATTTCCAGCTTAAAAAACATAGAAAATGAATCTGCAATTTGATAAGAAACTAACAATTGCAGGTTGAGTTTTATGTACCTGATGAAATTTAAGTGAAAACAGAATTATCGCTGTTAAGAGTTTTCAATTGGTTTTTTTAAAAATTTTTTTTGTGTCTTTTAATGGTAGCTAAGCATGAAAAACTGAAAAGCATCTGACACTGCAGAATATACTAGTACAAGATTAGGCTGGTAAATTAAACTTCACCGGTTTGCATGACAGCGCACTTTTGCAGTTCGAATGTTGATTGTTCTATTGAGATAGCCATGTCCATTTATCACAAACCTCTTCTTGCTAGTAACTGCATTAGTCGTCATTACTCCAACTGGAGGTTTTCAAAAAAAAAAAAATTGTTTTTAGTAAAGTTGTCCCCCCTTTCATCAGATTTCTTACAAATCAAAATTGAAACCTATCGCTGTTTTCAATTTTGTATCACCAGTAGTGTCTTATGGTATTAACTACAAAAATAGTTTGTTTAATGTGATATGATGCTTCAGAAAGTTGGTTTAGTTTTAAAACTTTAGTAAAGGAACTCCTTGTGATTATCATGAACCTTAATGGAGATTACTGTAATTTATCTGTCAAAGTTATGTTTCTCTTGTTAGAGTCACTTGGATAAGCTTCTACTAAGTTAGCTGATCAAAAATGATCCTCAAAGTCACGTTTGCCAAACTGCAATTCTATTGCTCCTATTACCAGCAATGTTGGGCAGGCCTTATTGTTGTTATATGCTGATCAACTCAGAAATAAGTGCCAATGGCCTATTTTGTGTTTATATATGTATTGCATATTCATGTTTGCTGAGATTTGCTGCTTCTGTTTTCAGTTTGAGGATATTGGATCACATGGAACGAAGATTATTATATACAACCTTTGGCTGAATGATGAAGGCATTTATGAATTAAATTTTGATGAGGACGATGAGGTCTCTCTCTCTCTCTCTCTCTCCCCCTCCCTCCCCGCATTACTTGAGCTGAAAGTTGATGATTCGTGGTATTCTTGAAGTGTCAAATGTGATGGATCAGAGAACTAAAAGAGAAAAAAATTCAAGTTTCCCTTTCGTTGGCGAGTGAAGCACAAGCCCCAGAGGAACTACTAGTGTCTCTGTTTGGCCCCCAACTTTGTAGGCTCTGATCTAGATTACAATGATTTTCTCATAAAACGAATTTTGGCCATGTTGACATTTTTGTATAGTATACATTTGTGCTTCAAATCAAGAAAAAGAAAAGAATTGCTGTTTTGAGTTCCAGTCAAGGTTGAACGATCTGATTTATACTGATGGGAAGAGACATTGCATATTGTATTTATATTGAAGCAACCCCTGCCTGACAAAACAATATTCTGTTCAACATACATTAACTTCAGTCTAACTTAGGTCATGCTTGTAATATGCCAAACAGTTACTGGCTATTATTTGATGCAAAACAAATACTGGTTGGGTTCAAACTCTTATGTTGTCGTCTCTCCAGTGAAGGCTGTTAGTTTGAAGGAATATGCCTTTAGATTTTTTCAGAAATGTCATTTCTACATGTGTAGGATATAAGGCTGAGAGATGAAGCAAATCGGGGAAGTTTGCTCAAACCAACTAAGCAAGTAATTGAGCTGCAGTCCCATATTTCCTATCGCATCCGGTACTCGTTAAGGGTGATTATCAGTTTGTTGTGTTTAGATTATTTGTTTACCACTAACATTTGTTAGAATACATCCAATGACAATGACATTTTTGTCTCAGGCATATGCATCCATACTGTACCTTAGGAAGTTTATGAAGTTCAAAATATTATTACGGGGAAAGGCTGTTGAACAGTTTGATATTGCGGCTGACTTGAAGCATCCAGAAACAATTTTTTACAGGCCACAACTTGCTGGGGCAACGAAAGAGGTAATGTGTAAATGGAAACTTATTTGTTTGCTGGACTGTACTATGGTAATAAATTAATGATCAAAATTGTTATAGACTGCACTATGGTAATAGATTAATGATCAAAACTGTTATCCTATGTAATTAAAATGTGTTTTGATTAATTTAGTGGTATCATCTGACTGACATGTTTTGCAAGCAAATATGTGCAATTTTTTGAAGTGCCCCATTAAAAGCTGAGGTTTTAGATGGTTGATTAAAACTGGAAGTCTTCGTTCTAATTCAGAAGAATGTTGATGTCATTAAAATGGATTTTTCTTGAATTTTTTCTTGAAATATTTAGCTGGCACTATCATGTATATGTTATTCATAATATATATACCAGACTTGTTGGAAATCACCATTGGTTTTCCTTTTTCGTCAAATTTCATATGTTTTCAAGTTCAGTTAAAAAAAAAAAAGTTGTGCTCAAAGACAAACTTAGACATTTCAGATTTAGGCACAGCGAGTAAAGGGAAAGCTTATTGTAGTGCATTAAATTAATCACCTAAACCAGATGCTATGGGTATCAAGCCCTATCATGTGGGAAACAGTCCAAATCTCCTTTTATAAAATTTATATATTTGATAATCTACAGCAATGATGTCTTTGCATAATGGTGGTGATATCTCTTTATTATGCGAAGTAAGATGTAGTCAGTTATTTGTAATTGGCATGGCCTGGAGAGTGGAGCAGTTATTGCAGGCGATTACTGATTCGCTTGTATTTGGCAAGACAAAGCTTCAAACACCAACTGCCCATTATGTGCTTGCACTTATCTGGGTATCTTTTCATATGACATGCTCTTTGGAAGACACACTCATCTCTTTTGGCATTACTAGTTGCTTTTTCCTTATCGATTAAAATCATAAATTTGGGGTTCTTTAACTATTGTCTAATTTGAAGCAGGCTAACACTTTCAAATTGTTTGTTCAAGTTAACCCTTTAGCTGTCAAATGTTGCATGCTTTTGTTTGAACCATGCATGTTAAAATCTGAAAAAATAAAAATTAATCAGATTGGTTTCTTTGGCATTGAAATGAAAAAATTTGCTTTTAAGTTCATTATGCTTTGTACTTTTCTCTGTTTTGAATTTAGGTCTCTGTGTCAACAATCCTTGGCTTCAATAAAGAAGCGCCTTCAATTGCAGTCAGTGGATTCAATGTGTACCACAAAAATCGCCTCATTAGGGTATGCTTTCTCATTTATAGGGCAGTTGCAAAATGTTACCATCGCTTACTACAAGTTTGTCCTATTGTTGTTTTTTCTTCTGAACTGATGCTAAAGATCATTCCGATTGAGTTAGTTTTGTCATGTTGGGAACTATTGAACATCAACATCTGATTGCATTTGAGAAATCATGCGTATCTGGAATTGTTGTTTACATTGTTCATTATTAAATGTGCTGCCCCTTACTCCCCAAACTTGGCCAGGAAGGGTAATGTAGTCATAGTTGTTTTCTTGATCAGTGTGGTGTGCCTTTTGCTCTATGTACAATTTTGTGGTATGGCAAATTGTTGATTGAATTGTTTTGTCATTTTAGCCTTTCTGGAAAGTTACTGCAGATGGATCATCCAAAGGAAATGGTGTTGTGGGTATGCCTAAAATCTAAAAGCACTTTTTTTAACACTTCTGTTTAGATTGCTGACATGAATTTGTTGATTATTACATTTCTTCAGGAGTTCTTGAAGCAAATTTCATTGAACCAGCACATGACAAGCAGGACTTTGAGAGATCATCTCTGTTTTTGAAGTTGGAGATGAGGCTTAAACAAATGATATTTGACTATTGGTACTTTTCATCTTGTTCCCAGCAAATTCTCATAGTCATCTCTATTTAATATAGATAGCTTGACTACCCTCACTTTTTGACCCCTATGAATTCACAAGTCCAGCTCATTTATGTATGTTGTCAATGATGCCACTCCAACCCTGCTATTTTCCTCATTTGAAGTGCTTATTTTCTAGTGGTGGTTATGCAGTTTTTTTTCCTGATGAAAATTTGTCAAGTGACAGCTGGAGTAAATCATGATCTCTAGATTTTTATTTTTATTTTTTTTTGAAATGCAGGAAAGGTCACTGTCACTTGATTGGATACCAACCTGAACGTAGCCGGCTGCATAATGTGGAAAGCAAATCTGCGGTGTCTTCTCGAAGTGAGGTGGCTGGAATGCAAAAGCATATGCAAACTAGTAAAAGTATGCATGAACAGGCACTGGTCATTGACCTTTCAAATGTGAGTGATACATGATCTCCTTTTTGTTTATTTGGTTTGTTTACATACTTAATGTGTGTATTATCTCAAGACTAGTGGTAAATTCTGATGTATTGCAGCTTTGTGTTGCTATTAATAATTAGCGTGCTTATCATTGTACAAACATAATAGATGTCTACCGAAAGTTTTTACATTGCAGCATGGACCTGGTTGTTCATCTGGTATAATGGCTTTTGATGCAGGAATCTTTTGAAGAGGAAAGAAGTATGGAACCTCCATCCAAGGTAGCATCAATCGATCAACTTTGTGAAGAGAACATCCAGTTGTTTATGAGGTAAATATCAGGGCATACTTGTTATATTGTCGTGGTGTCGTGCTTGCCCAACAGTTTGTGTGGCAATAATTGGTCCTCAAACTGGCTATAACTTGGTTTTCTGGAATCTAAAAGCAAACTTTTACTGATAAGTCCTTGTTATTTAAGTGGAAAAGGAGTAAATTTGCATGATGGAGCTGCTGGACAATGCCAAAGTGATCAAGATAGCTGATATAAACAAAAAATAAATTAAATTAACTGAAAACATGCTTTGCTTATAATTCTTGTTTGAAACTTTGGCTGTTCTATGTTGGATATTCAAAAGATGAGGCTGGACATGTTAAATCAGGACTGAAAGCACACAGGTTCAATGCTTGCATTTATCTGTTATGCTGAGAATGCCCAGGGCTGTTTAACTACTTTAGGAATGTTATTTTTTCCGGGAAAGCTTCTATACACTTCCAAAACTTGTAATTTAGGAAAAAACGTCAGGTAAGATGGTGGATGGGGACCTATCATTGTCAGAGAGTTAAACGACCCTTGCTGCTGCAGAACACACACATGAATGCGGAAAAACTTGAGATTTTTCTTATTCAGTTAATAACTCTTTGATTATTCCTGATGTAAATAAGTGGGGGATACCCCTTATCTTACACAAAACTGGAAAAGGTGAACATGTAATTTAACTACTAAAAGGAAGCATTTGTCCACTAAAATGATGGAAGCAGTTGTTGCTGGGGCTCTGGTTTTGCTAATTGAATTCTGGAGACCAGCACAAACCACCAATTTTGCACTGTGTTTGGGAATACAGTTCTGACCTTCCACTTACTCCTCACTCATGTAACACTGCATTGAGACATTTTCTGCATGTTCGATGTCTACCTCTGGAACTTTCTTTGATCCCTCTTATTTAAGATCTCTAATCCTTAATGAGGGTTCAAGTTGTTACACCATTCCTTTGAAGTTGTTCCATCTGGAATGCACTTTGACATATGAACTGGTCCTCTTTCATCCGACCAGTGGCTTGAACCTCTTGGATGAAATATCCTAACTTGAGAGCACTCGAATTATTGCAGGTGTGAGGAATACGGAAAAAAGGAAAATGAGTTAAAACGTACAGTAAGTAACATAATGTTTATTGTGCTCTTTCTATTTGGATTTTCCGTGCTGTCTTTCAGTGTTCACCATTGCTCGCTATCTCTGCAACAGATTGAGGAACTAGAGAAGGAATTGGCAGAGACCAGAATGAAGTGCACTAAGCTCTCTTTGCACTTGGAAACTCAGAGAAAGCAGAAACTTGACGAGCAACAGATGGACTGTACTTGATGCAATACTTTTTAGTAGCGGTTCGAGCTTTTGGCATAACGGAGGGAAAATGACATGGGGTCGAAAATGTATTTGGATGGGGGAGATTATGGGTGGAATCCTCCTGCTATTGCCCTTCCTCTTTTCGGTTTCTTTGTCTGCCAGTGTCCATTGTTAACAAAGAAAAGGAGAAACCCCTTTAGTATTGGTTTATAGCTAATTAGTATTGAAACTTTTGTTTACGCATGAAGGCAGAATTATTGTAATGGTTGTAAATTCGATCGACCAGAACGGACCTCTGATGTATCCTCTTGCGGAGTTCCTCCTACATTTGTAATTTTCTTTTTCTCCCCCTCTTGGTTACAGTAATTAACCCATCACTGCCTTTACAAAGAAATGAAATACCTCCAAGCATAAAAAAAGGAATTAGGGTAACGAACAGCAGTCAGACATTTTTTCTTTTCTTGCGTAATCTTTGGATTTTTTTTTTGGGTCTTTTTGATGCCAAATGTGACATGTAAAATACGCAACGGATCTTCTGTTTCACATTCTGTGTCATTTTCTGTCTCATTTTTTATTATATTGTTATTTCTCCTACATAAATACCATATTTTAGTTCTTTTTTGTTTCCTTAAGATCTAATAATTATTAATTGAGTAATATACAAAATTTAACAAACTCAAAAAATCAAAATGTATAAAAAAAAATGAGATTTTTTATGAATTTTCTGTTGTAATTTTTAATTTTCTATTATATATTGCTTTTTTGAAATTGTTGTATTTATTTTTTATTCAATTAATAGTTATTGGATCTTAAGAAAATAAAAAAAGAACTAAAACATAGTGTTTATGTAAGAGATATAGCAATATAATAAAAAATGGGACAAAAAATGGTACAGGGTGTAGGACAGAAGATCTGTTGCGTGTAAAATAGGTAAAATATGTACTAACCGTCTTGGTAAGAGATTAAAGAAGTTGTGTGAATATTATTATCACTGAAACTAAATTAATAGTCATTAGGCTTTCTGTTGAAGAGCTTAAAAAGTAGCTTTAAGACTCAACAATTTTTAAAAAGCAACTGTTCCTAGCGATTTTGTGTATTTTGCACACCGCGTAACTTTTTTTTTATAAGACGTAACTTTGTTTACACAACGTGTAATTTTAGAACAAATTTTTGTGAATCCCACATATATCGTTAAAAACTAGGTATAAGAAGTGATTTTTTTGAACTAAATTCTGGCCGTTAACTGTTCAGGAACGGTCCTTCTAATGACCGTACCTGCCCGTCTCCATCCTCTCATTGATGTATCATTTTATCCACTAATGTCAACCCTTCACACCAAATCCAAATCTGACCAGCTTTGTCTGAAACCACAACGGAGCAATTCATACCCGGATTCACTAAACCCGTGGAGTCCGGTTCGTAACCGAGCGTTACGGGTTGGCCAACCAGGCCCCTTTCTTTTTCTTCTCCTCCTCCTCTAGAAGCCGAAGACGACCTCAGACTTGCTGAGGCTTCGAGCTCTGCATCAACAAATTAGAACTGAAACTCCAATCTTTGATTTTTCAAGCAAAATTAATATGAGGAAGCGCGACCTAGCCATTCTCATGCTCTCTGCTTTCGCTATTTTCTTTTCTCTTCAGGTAATTTTTTATTTTAATTACTGAAATTTTCGCCCACTAGGATGAACTCCAATAGCACTCCTCTGATAAACCTCAGAGACCTTAGGCTGCCAAATTCAATTCAGTTTTGCGAATGTTCATGCTGAACTTCCATTTAACTGAGTTGAGCTGAATAAGTTTCCTTATTTTGTGTAAATTTTGGTTCCCTAATGATAGCATGAAGGTGATTTTTCGTTCAAAGAAGCGTGGTATCATATATCCGATGAATACCCTATCAAATACGAGGCTGAGCGCCTGCCGCCGCCAATCGTCGCTGATCTCAACGGCGATGGGAAAAAAGAGGTTCTTGTCGCTACTCATGATGCCAAAATTCAGGTGTTGGTTTATTTGTTTTTGCCTTTTTTTTATAGTTTCTATGTTGTAAATTTTTGACTAGTTAGGGATCAACATCCAGAGAAAAGTTGAGGGTTTTGGGTAGAGTGCTAGTAAAAGTTACCCTGTTCTAGTAGCTTTTAAGTTTAAATGAAGTTGTTGACTAAGGAGCAGCTATGTAATGTAAAACGAGCTTCTAGTGCCATGGTTGATGAACTCTAAAATTAGGGAATGAATTTGTTGTGGATACTGATGCCTGCCTGTGAAGTGGAACAAGAAGTATCGGAAAGCAAATTGGATTTTGCCAGTATGGTAGCTCTGATTCACTCTGTCTGGTTCGTTGTGGGCTTGTGAAAGTGTGATGCATTGTCCTCATGGTTTTTGTTAATTATATTCTTTGATTCCTAAAAAATAAATATTGCTTCATAAGTTTGTGTTAGTATGTGTTCCACGCTTGTCAACTACATGATGTTAGTTTTTCGCTATGTAAGTGACGTATCTTTTGCTTTTGACGTGTAATTTTGAATCCTAGTGCCTGTGTTCCTTCTGCTTGCTGTTCATGACATCTGTTTCTCTTATTAGGTTTTGGAACCTCATGCAAGGCGAGTGGATGAAGGATTCAGTGAAGCACGTGTTCTTGCAGATGTGTCCCTCTTGCCTGACAAGATTCGGATTGCATCTGGTAGACGTGCTGTGGCAATGGCCACTGGTGTCATAGATCGGAACTACAAGCGCAAAGAACCTCAAAAACAAGTGCTTGTGGTTGTTACATCAGGTTGGTCTGTAATGTGTTTTGATCACAACCTCAAAAAGCTATGGGACGTGAACTTGCAGGTACACGAAATGGGAGTTCTGTCACATTGGTTTTACCATGGGCACTTAGCTATAATATCATAAGTTAATAGTTGGCACTTGTGCTTCTGCTGTTGAGTTCTAATTTATTCTTCTCTTTTGTATGTTTATAGGAGGATTTTCCACATAATGCTCATCATAGAGAGATAGCTATCTCTGTTAGCAACTATACTTTAAAGCACGGAGATTCAGGCTTGGTAATTATCGGTGGGAGAATGGAAATGCAGCCTCATGTATGTGATTGATATTTCCAAGTCCTCCAACGTTGTGCTTTTTGTTTAGTTAGCTCATGTTACATACTTTTTTTTTTTTGGGAATAAAATTGTGCTACATTTCAACTTTCAAGTCTTTATAAGAGATATGGCATTGTGATGAATTATTGTTGTTTATTGCAGTTGCATATGGATCCGTTTGAGGAAATTGAATTGGCAGAGAAAAATGCAGAGCAGCATAGGAGAAGTGCTAGTGAGAAGGAAGTATGGATGGATGTTCTTTATTCAAATGTGTTCTTGTTACTTTTACTGCTATTTAGTTCTTTAAACTTCAGAATTGTCAAGCTGGTCAATTTTGTGGTTTAAGGTTACTCTTTCTTGATGACTCATTTACTGATAAATAGAATCCATCAGCCTCCTTTTCTTGCAATGTCTTTTTTATTCTCTAAAGCATTTTCCGCCATGTCTGTCTGCAGTTTGACTAACAGGGTATTGTAATATTTTCTATTCAATGGGCATTTTTCTGGTATTTTTAGCTCGAGACAAAAAAAAAAATTTCTTGATAGTGCACTTTATTTAGTCTTGTAGTGTAGACAATACTTGATAATATTTTTTGTTTATATTTGTATGTTTCAAATGAAGTTAAATGCTCAAGATTATTTACTGTTAACTGCTCAAGATGTATTTAAGTGGTTATCTTTATTTTAATACTGTAATTTTCCTCATAACTCCTCGTACCCATCTTTGCCTTGAGATGATATACTGGGAACTGTTATATTTTAGGTAGTTTTTTTGATAACTGCCTTTGCCTTCATCTTCTAATTCTTTAATTGGCTTCTTTATAAGCATCACTTTTTTGAAGGCCTTGCATGGATTTTTATACCTTAGAACTAATTATTGGTTTCTTTGTTGCTAAACTAGAGCTTTCTACTGGTCTTTGTCATAGTTCTTGAGATTGTGTTTGTAAATTGGTTGAATGATAAGTCAGGTACTGCACTTTATTTTTTGTTGTACAGTCATTCTTTTTATGTTTTTTATACCTAGGCTTCTGACAATTCTGGGATGGTGGATTTACGCCATTTTGCATTTTATGCATTTGCTGGTCGATCTGGCCAACTCCGTTGGAGCAGAAAGAAAGAGGTTTGTCCATTTCCAAACTTTGATTAGTCTGACAGTTCATGTGTCTTATGCCATCTTTTTTGCAAGGGAGATATTTCATGCTATTTCAATAAAGGATGAAGAAAAACTCAAAATTTTTGTAGGTTATCCTTCAAAAGCTACCTCTCTGATGCAATCAGGGCCTGCATAGTTCTGAGTTTTTCTTTAGCAAAAATCTTGAATGTCAAGATATTGTTGTTTTTAACTATTTCGTCGTGTCAAAATACTTGGTGATACCTCTGCTACGCCGAGATTTCTTTCTTGCTTATGAATGAACAAAGTTGGGAAGAATTTCTTTTTATGGACGTACACATTTCATATTGGCTTATTGGATCAATGGAGCTTTTACTGGCATTTCCACTCTGGAACTGAAATTGCAAAATAAGTTTATTTATTGTTTTTAAGCTCAAACTTGAGATACATGATTCGTGTGGTGGATTTTCTTTTTGCTCATTTCGTGTTCAAAATGTAGGATATTGAAAGTCATCCTCCAGATGCATCACAGTTAATACCCCAGCACAATTATAAGCTTGATGCTCATGCTTTAAGCAGCCGCCATCCAGGAGAGGTATGCAGCAGTAGAATTAACTTCAGTTTACAGTTCAAAAGGCAGTAGTCAACTTTTCCAATTTGAAGTAATGGACTCTAGGTATTCATGAATTGAACTTTAATTGCTAAAGAAAACCATAAAGTGAAGGTCATTTAAGCTTTGGGTATAAACATCTTAGGACTGGATTTTGTACTTGGGTGTGGATGTTCTCAGGTCCAGCTACAAGAATAATGTGGAACTTATTGGGAAAATAGTAGGGAGAAGAACATATGAATTGTTGAAGAAGAAACCTAAAAAAAATTGTTTCATGCATTGGAGTATGTATTAATTTTTAGTTTATTGTAGCATGTTAAAATTATAAATTCAGTCAGGTTATTAATTTCAGCGGAGAAATTAAACCCCACATATTTATGTATCATTCATCCCCCCACCCCCCTTTTTCCCCTTATGAAGTGTTCATTTGTGCATCAGTGTCCCATGTGTTGCTTAAGTTCTAGTCTTCTGTCGACCGTGCGACTATACAACCATGCGACTCTTGTATAGGTTACTATTATATTTCACATTTGTTACTTATTCCACGGTAGAGTTATAATTGTTGATGAAACTGTGTTTGATATCAAGAGTCTCTTATCTTGAGTGAGCTTACTTAAATGCGTTGAACCAAAGTTTGAATGCAGGGACTTCAGAGAATCTATCCTTGGTGTTATGCCGCATCATTGGGTAAATCTGATGTCTTCTTCTGAATCTTCCTTCTGCTATTCATCTTTAAATAGTCATAACATTACTAATGTGGAATATTTTCCCAATCAGGATCGGCGGGAGGATACTTTATTTGAGCTGGCACATTTTAGGCGTCACAAGAGGAAAACTGTGAAGAAAACGCCTGGAAAGAACATGAACTATCCTTTTCACAAACCAGAGGAAAATCATCCTCCAGGAAAGGATACATCAAAGAAGATTTCTAATGCAATAGGGAAGGCAGTAAACTATGCCAAATCTGCAAAATCCAAGAAGGTTACTTTCATATTCCTCAGTGGCTAAAGTTTTATATAATTTTTATTAATATTATTGTTATTATCAGTATCATATGGACCTCCCCCCCCCCCCCCCCCCAAATAAAAAAGTTTTTAAAATTTTACTTTTGAATTAAAAGTTTTACCCCTGCAAAAACTTGAAAATGTTTTATGTTATGTGCATAAATTTAGATATGTTAAAATTTGCCTCCTAAACAGAAATGTTCTGGTTCTGTCCTAGATTACCATTATTATTATTTCGTCTTAAGAATAAGATATTTGGTGTCACCTTTTAGTTCTTTCATACATATTAATTAACTTTCAGCTAGATGTAAGATGTTTATTGTTGTCTCTATAGATTCCATTTGTTTTTTCTTGAAATCTTCAGTATTTTGTATCCTAGACTGGACAACTGTGCAACTTGAATCCTGTGGCATCGGTTTCTATAAAAATTTGTTGTTTTGATACAAGTGGCAATATGGCCCTATAATTCATGTAACTCACTGGTGAAATGCAAATGGTCTTTAACCGGGAATTTCAAGTATGCTTTTATCACTTTTTTGAAGCTGTGCTTGTCATAGCAATTTTTTGAACTCAGTTTGTCTATTAGAGCAAATAAATTCTTGAAATGTTAACCGTAATAATCTTCCTTTAATCATTTTCATTCATACACTGGAGTACTTCCCTAAAGCCTTCTGCACTTTGGTAATGCAGCCTTTGCCTTATATACCGACCATAACAAACTATACTCAACTCTGGTGGGTTCCTAATGTTGTTGTTGCTCATCAAAAAGAAGGAATTGAAGCTGTTCATTTGGCATCAGGGCGCACCATATGTAAGGTAAAGATAAGTAATAATTTGCATATAAATGCACCGCTCTCCTTGAAATCCAAGGTCTCTGCTAGAGTCTCTACATGCTTATTTTCACTGAATATTCAAAGACAATTGCTATAGATTGCTAGGCCATTTTATATTTCACAGAAATCACTAATTATCCTATGACTGTTTGGCTTATTGAAAACCGAGTAATAGTAACAATTGATCCCATTTGTAGACCTGTGACTATCCAAAAATTCTTGCCTTCCAAATAGCATGTTTTAGAAGGAATGAGTTTACGGAAAAGCATTTGGAAGATAACCAGAATTATTATCAAAGCGTGCTGGTTTTATGGGACTCTCTTGTCTTGCTTTAGTTGGGGATTTGACACCGGGTATTTACCTAGATGATTGATATTTATGCAAAGAGATTGAAAGGTGAAACGCCAGTTGACTGGTTAAAAAGGTATTACTTTGAAATCTACAACATCATTCTGCATTGCTGAGTTCTATATCTGTGTTGGCAGGCCATGACTCTCGGATATAATCTATTTTAATCATCTTCCTGATGATTGCAAATTCTCATCTTAACAGACTTAGATATATGAAGACGTGCATGTGCATTTTGCATGTCATTATTTATGTGATCTATTTTGATCCTGCAGTATATACTGTTCAGTTGGACTAACAAATTTATTGTATGATGCGAATATTGGTTTCCTTAGCTTCATCTTCAAGAAGGTGGCCTCCATGGCGATATTAATGGTGATGGAGTCCCAGATCATGTCCAGGTGAAATATTTTCTTTTATCTATTTCAGAAATTTCATTACCAAGCAAATAAATTGCAATAATTCTGTCGGTTTTCAGTTGAAATTCTTTTGGTAGGATTATTGCTAATTTGCCTACTCCAAGTCTCCAAGATTGTCATCAAGTTACTCTTCTGGCTGAATTGCTAAAAGAAATTTCCAATTGCACGCATCTAGCCTGGGAACATCTTTTAGTGGGACTCATTAAATTTCTTGAAGTTGGACAATTTTCACATATCTCAATTTTTGGCTGTAGTTGATTTGAAGGATATGCAGAGTTTTAATTGTCCACATTTAAATGTATGTGCAGCCTCTTGCTGCATCAGGTAGCAATGCAACTTTCCTTACTTTTCAGATGGATTGAGTGAGATCAGATGATGATAATAGCAATATATATATATATATATATATAGAGAGAGAGAGAGAAAGAGAGAGAGCATAAATAAGACTAGAGCAACGCTTCCAATTGCTCCTCCAGGGCCTGGGGGTGGCAAGGTAAGACTTTGCGGGGTTGAATGTTGACGTGGGAGGAGCTCAGATGTTTATTCTCTCCTCAAGTGTTGCTTAAGTCTGAATGGACTGAATGGCACTATTACTGTTTGACATCAGCAGTTTGTCCAATGATTCTGATGTTTCTCTCTTTTTTTTTTTTATGGGGTCGTTGCCAGCCTAGTAAATTATGGCTTTTTGTTTTGGGGATTGCACAATCTTTTTATGTATTCCCCCAGAAGAATGGGGGGTGGAATAGATGGGCTCTACTTAAGTAAGCTATTAAATCCAGTTTTACCTATAAAGTTGTTGTGAGGTAGTAACATAAATGTCTTGCTTGTAGGTTGTGGGTGCAAATGGTGCTGAACAGACTGTTGTTAGTGGATCTATGGAAGTACTGCGTCCCTGCTGGGCTGTGGCAACTTCTGGTGTTCCAGTGCGAGAACAACTTTTTAATGCTTCTATATGTCATCATTCTCCCCTTAACCTTTTCCAACACGGGGAATTTTCCAGAGGCTTTGGGCGGATGCTTGATGTAAGCTCGTTAGAGGTGGCCACACCTATTCTCATCCCAACAAATGATGGTCATCGGCATCGTAAAGGAAGTCACGGTGATGTTGTTTTCTTAACAAATAGAGGAGAGGTACACTGTTAAATTAGAAGCATATACAACTTTTAATCTGTAGATTTAGTCACGATTATGTCCTCTAAATTTCAGTCCTAGGCCATGGAGATACTGGAATAGTATCTTCTTGCAAATCAACAGGCATGTCAGCTGTAGTTGCTTTCTTACTAAGGGCTTCGAAATTATTTATTGTTATCACCACCTCCTTTCCCACTTTTAGTTTGATGCTTCCTATTTCACCTGAATACTTACCGTTTTGCTTTGAAAAAAGGTGAATAACCAAACAATGAGGAATTATGTGCATTTTGTTTTTAGGTGACATCATATTCTCCTGGGTTGCTCGGCCACGATGCTACCTGGAATTGGCAAATCTTGACAGGTGCCACATGGTCCAATCCTCCATCTCCATCAGGGTTGACGGGGTCTGGTCAGGTGATCCCTACCTTAAAAGCATTTCGCTTGCGTCCTCACGATGGTAGAGATTTGATCCTGGCTGCTGGAGATCAAGAAGCTGTAGTGTTGTCTCCTGGAGGAAGTACATTAACAACAGTTGAGCTTCCTGCAGCTCCAACGCATGCCTTGGTCACTGTGGACTTTTCGAATGATGGACTGACCGACCTTATTCTTGTGACTTCCAATGGGGTGTACGGCTTCGTTCAGACTAGGCAACCAGGTGCCCTCTTCTTTAGCACATTGGTGGGTTGCCTTATAGTAGTCATGGGAGTCCTTTTTGTCTCGCAACACCTAAATTCCATCAAAGGGAAACCTCGACCCTCATCAGGTCACCTATGAAACAGTGCCAGTTCTGTGGTGGTATCTGAGCAATGCAGTGCAGATTGACTGTTTCTTTTTATGAGATTGGACCACTATAAATTAACCGGGATCAACTACTTAGAGAACAGCCAAATGCAGTCAGCTTTTGGGATACCTGTGCATATCGTCCGGAATCTTGATGACATACTTAAAATCTTTTTCCTTTTTCTTTTGCATTGGCGTTGTTCTCCTGTAATAGTTCTGTGGAGTATATTACAGAAGATCTTTACATGTAACCTTTTAACAATTTTGGAACTGGTTTACAGAATTGCATTCTTCCCTTGATCTTTCTGTTCTTGCTCCAATCTTTTGAGGGAAGTCGTCTTTTCAAGCACTGGTTTAAGGTGCGCATTCAGACCCAACTGTCGAAGAAATATAACGGCTGCTAACACGGGTTGCAACGGTCTTACGGTTACTGCAGGAAGGCGGTAGTTATATGCCGTCTCTATCATCTCAGCTAATTAGTCCAAGAATATGGACTCGAGAACATCAGATACGTCACCTCCGAAGGTCGAAGCCGCAAAATCCATCCCAGTTTTGACTGCCGTATTAGCTGAAAATCAATGCGTTCATAGTCTCTGCTTAAAGCGGCAAAACTAATTGCGATCAATAAAAGCTCAAGAAGCAAGTGCAAAATCTCGTGATGTTTTCTGCCAAGTGATCCCCTACAGGTCCAGAAGTAGGGTACCGATGGTGACCTATGATAGGGAGTAATTGAGAATAACAACTCAGAGCTTGGACGGACAAAGTACTGCTGGATCTGGATCTGTATTTAAGCCCGCTCGAGTATTGCTCCCAGAATGAGAGACCAGAAAAGAAACCCCAGATTTTGCTTCTAAACCAGGTCATTTATAGCTCTGCTCGTACGCATGATGTGCAGGCTGCTATCGCCCATCAACTGTTCATCTACTACTGCTGTCTGCAAAAGGAAGACTGAACATTCTGACTTTATTTATTCCCGCCCCCCCTCCCCCCTTCTCTCTTTCAGAAACCAGAGAATTTGGAATGAGATATTGGGAAGACTTTCATTAGCATTAATTTTCCCTTTGTGTTTCATATTCCCACAGTCGTTCGGTCCTCTGGCATGGCATCTCGTTCTTGTAGGGTGTCAAAATGCTCATTCCAAAATGAAAAATCAACTAGCAAGGGGGAAGATAATATAGCATCAAGTGTTACGCTACAATGAATTAAGTTCCTGGTGTATTGTAAAGAGGCTCTAGAATTGTTTCTCTAAATCTTTAGCAAAAGTTCAGCTGTTATCTTTGTTCCTGCATTATTCTAAGTTTCATCGAAAATTTAGTAGACACCACCCGATTTACAAAATATAACATAGTGGAACGAACTCTATAAGCAACGAAATTGGATTATTCTATCATGCAATCTAAACAGACACCACCTGATATACGAATCATGATAACAATAAAAATAGAAGTGCATATCTAATGTGGTTGCTTTTTTTTTTCTTTTCTCTTTTTTTCAAAAGTTATGAGGTGGGGTGAAGTTTGTAATTGCATTCCACGGGGTGGAAGTCATAGCTACATGTTACCCTCTCGTATGATTATAATGTCTAAATTGGTACAGCAGTTATGTAGAATTGTTCGTTTAGTCCAGTGGTTTGGGAAGTTGATTGGAACCTAGATAATACCATAATATATATATATATATATATATATCGATATCATATTATCAAGCTTTAATTTCTTTGTAGGTTGATAACATATAATCTACTTCAGCAACAGATTGCACTTTTTATTAAATCGATTTAATTCCACCAAATAAATTCGTTACCCTTTTGTCGAAGCTATATACATGGCCTTTACTCTTTTTTTTTTAATTTTCTTTTCTTCCATTCCGTCGCTTCAAATTTCTTTCAGCATTATTGATTTGATTTGTTTGAGAATCATTTGTCATGTGGAAATTATTGAAGATATAGATTTAAAAAAAAAAAAAATTCCCCATACAAAATTGCAGAAAAATCTATATATCTTTTGCTACAGAACAAAGCCTAAAGGGCAAAACTACTACTGTTTCGGTTCATTCATTTCGTTTTCTTCGATGGCAGAAAAATCTGAACACAAGAGACAAAGAAAGCTGATATCTTCAGAATAGAAATGGGAAGAGATTCATGAACTCAAAAACTTGGCAACGTTCCAGGATTAGACTCACCTGAACCCGCAGTTTATACTATATACATATATTTCCTGTATAAGCCACTAATTTGTTTAGAGATTCCAACGACAGAAAGTCAGAAACAGTGGCATATTTCTGTCATATTCTTCTTGTAGCTGCTCGTTAAGATCTTCCATTATTTGTATTTGTAGAAGCCATTTCTCGTTGAAATTGTATAACACAACAAAAATCACATGCTCATGATTCTTGGTTGGTTACAGAACATAATTCCTCTTGTCAAATTGACGCAGTAATGTAATGGCATCACCCCCACACATGCGGAAAGTCAAAATGGAGTAGATAGAGTATACACTAGCTGATCAACATGGTTCAAATTAGGATACTCAGAATAAACTAACTCCACTTTGTATTTCTAAGCTTGTATTACGTTCTTACTTTGTATCCTAAATTTAAATTCAAATACTTTGCAATCTAACATCTTAGATTTGTTCAATTTAAGTCTACTCGATAATAGTGTTAGCAAAACTAAAGAAATAGGGTGCCGTACAAATTGATGATAATATGTTAAAACTAGTCAAAAAAAAAAACACGAGAACAAAATAATATATTATCATTAATTTTCATGATCATTTATTTAGTTGATTGTGCTAACAATATCATTAATTGGACTTAAGTGAGACAAATATGATCGATTACAATGCAAAATAAAATCGTGGTACATGTTTGAGGGTGGCAAAGTAGAGTTCGGTCCTCAAAAAATTGCAACGGTGGAATTTGGAAAGGAAAAAAAGAAGAGAAGAAAAAAGAAAAGATGAATGTCCGAATCCACAGATGAATTTCCACTAAAAATTGGTTCCTCCATCAAGGGGTATGCCTGAGTGTCTATCACTATTCAATTTTTATTCGTGTATGTCGAGTATTAGACTCCATCATCTACTGTTATAATGGGGTCATGTTTTGCATCTGCACTTTGAAATATTTTTACGTGACCTTAAGAATGGTTATACGACAAATATGTGTATTTTTCTTTTTTTGGTGGGATATGGAAAATGTACCTGGTACGTTAAGCATAACGTAATTTGATTAAGGTAATTAAATTTGATTAACGTAATAACAATTCTTGGCATAACTACATAGGCCTAGAGTTTGATTCTTATGGTTCGTTCACAAAGACGAAGACGCAGTGAACAAAGAAATCAAGCCATCTTAAGGAAAACATCAAAAAAAAGAAAAATACGCGCTTCAATTCTACGGGTTGTCAGAAAAGCTTGTGGTACTACTAGAAAATTTTCCCCCTTAATATTAGATGAGATCCAAAGTTGATGTTCCTAACTAAAAGCCATGAATGGAAAATAAAAAAAAAACTAATATAGAGCTTAGTGATAAATATCGTGAATATTATTATTAGTGAGCAACCAACGGCTTATGACTCCAAGAACCATCCATTTTAGGTGCAGGTTATATGCATGTATACAAACATATATGGTTAATAAGCTTATAGTATTTAATTAGCATTTGAGGGTCATGCGACTGACTGAGTCTGCGATTCCCTCAGTCGAGTCCCCTACTCTTGTGGATCACCAGTTGTACGGATGCCCGACTGCCAGGCCAACATCTGCAACTTCTACAACTGGTGATCCACATTTTTTAGCCGATGTCCCAATAGAATAGATCCCATTCGTAATTTTCTATGGTACTGTACTATTTACTCCTTTAAAGATACACACAGATCGATCCATACCCTACTACTACTATCTTGAAATGGATGTTTTGTCGATTAACCTGCGACTGTAGCCTGCAGTTTTCCAACCACATGTTTCATTAACGGCAAATCCCAGAATGAGGCACAATTATTATGTGGATTATCCATCCTCTTTCCCCTCCAGTTTTAAAGTATATTATCCTGATAGATTATACAAATCATTACTTTAAAATGATCACGTGAATCAACCTTTTTTTTTATTTTTTGGGGGGGCTAGCTATCCAATAAAACGGGCTAAATATTTATGGATGTCAGCAGTCAGATCTCTATCTTCTTTTTTTTCCTTCTTCCCTTTAAAGTAAATACACCCTAGCCCTAGATATGCATAAACATATATTAATTTGAGGAAAGGTGTCCATATGAATCTTTCCCTTTCCTTTAGGCCTTTACTGTCCCCCACTGAAGCTTCTAAACTTCTTCATGAGATATATACCATGGCTACCAAGCTAGGAGGCCACAACCTACGACCTATATACACATGACCTCAACAAATTGTATCCAAGATTCAGAGAAGTAATATGATCATGGGATGTTATCAAACATACAACTAGTATTAAGTATTAACAACACGCTTGCTGGCCACCTTCTTCACGGGAATCCTGCTAAGTTTTTTATTTTCTTGTTTTGGTTTTGAAAAGTCTTCTTTGAGCAAATTGAGCAACTCAGCCCAGCTGCTGCTGCTGCTGCAGGTCCTGTAGTTAAAACTCCCGCTGCCTGAATCTGAGTGACCGGCCCTGCTTGTGCTCAGGGGGACCACGTGCTTCTTTATACATTTGTTTAGGGTGCAGAAGAGTCCTTCCTTCCTATATGGTTGGGGGGCACCCTAAACTAAATTTGCTTCTTTCCACCTGTACTTCATCTAAATACATCCCCATACCTAAAACCCTAAAAGTTTTTCCAATTGCTAAAGGATTGGTGCTCGCTGTATTATGTCCTTATTTACAGGTTAAACATCATGTTTTCATCTCTTTATATAGCCAGCCCTTCAACCAAATTCATCTCTCTTAACTTTCTTGAAAAGGACATTCACTAGTGAATGATGTAGATGAAGACCATCATTATCGTGTACTCGAGTTTAACCAATTTGAAAATTAAGTGAATTTAATTATGTTTTGAAAATGAGCTATTGTTCAGGGTGCAAGCACGGAGAAATAAAAATACTCCACTATCTAACGAGTGTGGATATGTAGCAACGCGAATGGCCTTGAAGCACCAAATTATTTTTTTTTTAAAAGAAAATTATTATATTGAATTCCATATCGCAAACCCTTTTCTCTCTAATCTTTACCATACCTAACCACCGCCACCGGGGAATTATTTCAAGAAAATATACCATCAAACAAAATATTACAAGTTGAAAAGCTGAAATGAAATGGCGAAGCTGGTCCGTCCGTCGTAAGTGAGAGTAGTAATTTTTCTTCTCAAGTGGTCGTTATGTCTTCTTGTTGTGTATATGTATGACACTGGAATTAAAAAGCAAAACGATTATGGTTCTGTACTCAGGTCATTTGCACCAAAACAGTCCTGAGGCGAATACACTTACAACCCTGAAATTCGTACTAAACCCTCCTAATAAAGTGAATAAACCAAAGGTCGCTTGTTTTTTCTGCTTGCTGGCTGGAATTCAAGAATACATGAAGAATGGGTTACAAATAATAATAATAGCATGGCAGAGCAGGGGAAGGACTGACAGGCAACGCATATGGTTGAACGTCAAACGGTAGCTTTGTACTCTCATATCAGCCTTCATTCCATCGAGAAAGGTCCTTCAATCCCACTGTGGCTGACGCAAAGAATATACACTTTGACGTGACCGCATCCATCCATACCCTCCCGTCTGTCCGGCCACTCCCAACCTGATCACTCAATTAATTGTGCTTTCTTCCGTTATAGTTGCTCGATCGAACAATAATGAATATATTATTGTCATTATTGTTGTTATTCTGCATCTACCAATAATTGTTGAATTCTCCTCCAGCATCAATTAGCGTTAAACATGATGTGTTGGGCATCGTATCGTATGCAACAGTGATAATGTATATATATATATAAGATTAATTCATACTTTATTTATTTATTTTCGCCGAAGCACATTAATCAGTACTCGAAAGCGAGCTACGCATTATTGTTTGGAGCTGCTCCGTTCAGCAAGAGTTGAAAGTTGAAGCTTGAAAAGGCAAAAAGAAAGAGGGAGTTCGCTCAATTGTTGGATGCGTATAATTTCTCGAGAAAATTAATTACTACTGATTACGGGACAGATCCATTTCGTAACTTCCCCTCAGGAACAGTACGGAAATCCCACTTTTTGTTGCTCGAGGAGGAGGAAATCTTGAATTCGAGAAAAGCGGAATGCAAATTTGTTGGCATGAAAATTTGCGACTGACTCCCTCTCTCCCATCGCATCATTAATTTTTGGTAAAGTTGAATTGGACAGTGTCAGCATTGGGAAAGGGTAAAAATGGCTCCCGGGGGGTGATTGATTATCATCTTTCGGCTGCTTGTTCCATAAAAAGCGAATGCTGACAATAAAATGGCTACAAGGGATCCCCAGCCCTGAGAGTTTTTCTTCAATGAGGCAAAGCAACCTCTCATCAGCTTTGCCCCATTCTTCTTTGTTCTACTGCTGCTACTACCAGAACTAACATTAATAAATTTCTTCACCCTTAGGCCAAATGCATAAAACAACACTAGTAGTTGTTCCAAAGGGAACAAGAGAGAGACTACGATGGGATTTTTCAAATTGCAATGGGATAACAAGAAATGTTTGGAAATCAAGAAATGTCAAATGACGATTTGAAGAACCAAAAAGAGGAAACGAAAAGTTGAAAAAGGAAACACGCTTTTATCATATATAGGATGACCTCAATGCAATTCCAACATTATTATTACCACAGCCCGCATGAATAATTGCGTGGGGATGAGAATAATTACTCCTGCTACTTAGGCAAAGGCCGCAGTGAAGCTTTTGCCATTTGTGACACCAGAAAGGCCAGAAAAAACCAGAGCAGCAAAAACTAAAACCAAACAAGGAGAAGCGCTTGATTAAAGCAGTGATAGGTCGTCTCGGACGAATAAGCAAAACTACAGATCATTTCACCATGAAAAATTGTCCTTACGTGGGATGCTATACATGCTGTGAACATCAAGCACCGCGCCTGTGGCAGTGCCACATTTAAAATCCTGGCTTCTTCTAGCATGCAAATCTCGGCGATATTTATATATTTTCGGGGCAAAAATATCCTTTTTACCATTAAACTATTATTACATCATATATTTGCTGGATTTTTGGATTGCAAAAGTACGACATCGTAAATATCTCGATTCTTATAAGGGGGGAAAGCAGAAAAATGCTTTCGACAAAAACATTAAAAGCATCCTACAGAATACTACCCGCGAAGATGGAGAAAATCTTTTTTCTTATCGACAAAATGCATTAGTACGGACTGCACATATATACATTCATAACATGCAAGCGGAGAATAACTGAACAGGCTACATTATTGTATCATGTTACCTAACACGAGAGCAAAGAATATGAGCATCACCACAAATGCAAAATACTCCCATGTCCCCCCCCGAATTTATGTATATATTTACAAGCACAAGACACTTTGCATACAGCATGGAAGAATGACCAACTCTAATTCATCCAACAAAACAAACTTCTTGACGCCTTCAAAGCCTGAACTGGTATTTCATACCATGATAACTTTAATCCATCCAAAACATTCTTCTACGTGTGGAGCTCAACAAGATACCAAGAGTAAGAGTGAAAGTACTCAAATTTGTGGCTCCTCAAATTTTCTTTGGTTTGCAAAATATCCAACACTAAGCTGATAATTTATCTCAATTTCAGGAGCAATAACTAGTCAACTTCTGGTCTTGTGATCAAGTGCTATTTACAGACTTTGGTTTCTAACGTTCACTTCACAGATTGCACCATGCATGGCATACCTGCCAATAAGAAGTGTTATTAATTACGTCCATATCTTACAAGTTTCACTTCTAAGACTATTATATAGGGCTTGTAACGTGACCTAGTATTCACTTCATTTGATAGATTTCTAGTGAACTACTCAGTATCTTGCTAAACTATTATATATCTAGGGCCTGCAAAATTAGTCCTATTTACTTGTTAGTAGATCTTTCTCTGTTAAGTCTTGTCACAGGATAAAATTTATTCACTAACTGGAATTTGCTTTCACTCCATTACAACAAGAGGAGGAGAGAGAGGAAACACTATCATTCATTAGTCATCAATTTAAATCGCCACCAAGCAAATTACAAAGGTTTAACTACTATAACAATCTTCAAAAATAATACCCACTTAGCCAAAATGCCTAATTCCAGTTTGCTAAATGATGCATCATGCAAGTCAAATCATGGGATCGATCTCTACATGAAGAGAATGCTGTTACTAAACCAGACATCCTCAACGTGGGTATAAATCAAGAGGTCTAGAGGTAGCACTGTTCAAAGCGTAAAGACTAACAACTCGAGTGTGCAATAACCAAGGTCTGTACAATCTCCAATCTCCAATCTCCTACAGAAGAGTATGGCACACAAGAAGCTTATCTTGTTCTAGAATGATCAGAAATATGGAATTGCTACAAATATCCCCAGTCATGTCATGTAACTTGTGTCTGAACCCATGATGATCAATCCAAGAGGGCAGCAGCAAGGTTGTAGATCCTTTATTCTCATCTTCATATGAACCTCAAGTCTAACTGAGTGTGCTTTAAATAATTTCTTCAAGTCATTTCACTCGAACAAGTTGTCGGTGTCTGAAGGCCTCCACAGTTGTTGTCAATGATAGCTTTCCCTACCTCTCAAAAGTGTTCTAATTGGTCTAGTCTTTTAGCACCCTCAGTCCTCCTAAGAGACTGAAACTTCTGAGTTTTCTTACCACCACTTGGGTTTAAGGATTGGTGACATCCTACATCCCTTAAACTGATCTTAGTCACTCTTGGGTGGACTGGCAGCATATTAGAATTTCTTACCTAGAGGAGTTGGTTTTTGCACCAACTTTAACGTTTGATATAGCCCTAATAATTAATTAAATAATCTTTACTAGAGGCATTAGATACATCTCTATCTTTTCTATTTATAGATAGTAAGAGTCAGACTCCATGGATAGAATTCTCTCTTCAATTACACACAGCAATTCACAAGGCAAAATGATTTGCCTTAAAAGAGTCCCATTTTGGAGAGGGTAATTTAAGTTTTAGAAATATGCTTTAACAGTAGACATCAAAGTGGAGTACTCCATGTACAAGTATCTTTGCAAAGGAATAGAGGCTTATCAAAATTGTGTCATATTTGTCCTTATAACATGCGTCATTAAATGTCAAATAAGGTCCATGGAATCACCACGTGACAAAAAGGTTTTAATCAACTGAGATGAATAAAAATACAAAAAATAAAAATAAAAAAATCAAAGTCACTGCTGTGATGAAAATGAAGAAGGCCTAGTAGGGTAGAAGTCTTGGATGCGTCAAACATATCATAGAGTAACATGCATTTGGACACAATTAAGTTGGCAAGAGAAAGAAACTCTTTTATCTTACACTACTGTTTTCATTAGCACGCGAAAACTAAAAATGCATGCACCAGTAAGTAACACTACTATGGATTTTATCATTTAAGCAACACTACTACCATGGATTTTTGCACATTAATATCATGAATGCATTTTCAGGTGCATCAAAAGGTTAACAGATGGAAAGAAGCGACTCCTCTTCCTTTCATGCAAGTCACATCCTTGTGTTCAGATTTAGCCAAATTAATATCTAGTGATAGGAGGACATAAAATAACAAAAGGAAAAAAAAAATTTTGTACCCGGAGAGAAAGAGAGAGAGACAGAGAAAAGAAAAGAGAATGGATGTATCTTTGAAAACGTGAATATTCCTGCATGGCTGGACTCCCACATTGAAAAAGAAGAAAAGATGTCTCTAATGCAGGTTGTCCAATCCAGGAAGCAAGCAAGCCGTTTTAAGTCGAGAAAATTCAAAGCAAAGAAACAGACTCACGCGTAACGGGGAGGAAAAAGCAAGCTTAGAAGTCCAAACTGACCGGAAATACTAGCGAAATTCAACCAAGGAAAAAAAATAGTTCCCAACAAATACAAGCATCATACACTAGAAACAAGCAGCAGCCCATGATCATTATTATGTACGCAATATCAACTTTGTCATATATAGATATAGATATAGATATAGGTATATATATTTCAAAGAGAGCAATTCTTCAACCTTGCATCGAAATTTGAAATAAAAAACAAAAACATCAAAAGCCCCTCGTTTCTCTTCTTTGTCGATCCTCCTCTCCTATTTTCCTTGTGTAATTAGCAGTTTTAATAAGCGCAATGCGTGTCAAATGTTCTTCTCTACTACAAACAGTAAAAATATTACTACTACAAACTGTACCACGAGGAAATAGTACACAAAGTCAAGAAGAAGGTTGATTAGAGAGAGAGAGTGTGTGAGAGAGAGAGAATGTATGGAATTTTCCTCTTGTTGTTTCATTTCAGGACCTTGGAGGTGGGAAGAATTGCGTACCAGCCATGTAAGAATTCAGTGGAGCTGGATACATTGACGGGTCAAGAAATGGCGAACCCGCAGCTGCTCCTCCTCCTCCTCCTCCTCCTCCTCCTCCACCACCACTGACCGTAGTCGTACCGGTGGAGGTAGCAGTGGCAGCTGTACCAGTAATGAGATTAAGCTGTTGTACTCCCGTAGTGCTGCCGCTTCCGCCACCAGACGAACTCTCAGTAGTCATGTACTGACTCTCGAGGCCTTGATCATACAAAATTCCCTTGAAAACATGTCCTCCAATGTTTACAGCCGTCTGATACGCGTACTGATCCTCATTTTCATCAATGGAGCTCACTCGTACGCACCGAAAACCGCCGAAGTGCTTACTTCTGCCGGAAAATGTCCCACTTCGAACCCTAAAGCCACACGAAACATCACCAAAAACTGTAATAATAAGTTTTCCAGTACTGGTAAATATTTCATGTTACCACATGAATCCAAGCGCCAAATAAATATTTTGTTAGAGGGGAGGGGGGAGTGGGAGGGATGGAGGGAGGGACGCATTCCTTCCTTCCTTCACTGTAACCAACAAAAACAAGGTGGGAGAGAAAAGGAGAGAGAGAGAAAGGAGGAATAGCGTTTTGCTTAGTCAAGCTTTTGTCAGAGAGACCAAGAAACAGTAGTAGCAGTGTTTCGGAAAGGAAAAGGAAAAGGAAAAGCTGTGATGATGGATGGTTTTTCCTATGGAGAAGCAAGAGAAAGAGGAGCATGTGGGAGAAGTCGACTTCATCCATCACACGCAATCGTTATGTCTTGTTTTATTCTTCCTTTTTTATGCAACTCAACACCAGAGAAGAACCAGTTAAGACAGTGAAATCTATGCACACCCAGAGATTACATTTCTTTCTCTCTCTCTCTCTCTCTCTTTGTTGACACAAATTTCCCATATCAAGAATCTTTAGCAACTTGAAACTTTGCATCGAGCGGCATACGTATAAGCAGCTGTAGGAAGACATCACTACTAATTTTTACCTGAAGAATTGGAGGGTAAGCGAGTACAGGCGAGAGAAGAAGAAGCTCGATTCTCTCTCTGCCTTTTGGAATTCTCCCCTCTATGGCTATGACCATGATGAAGTTGCAATTGTTGCTGCTGCTGGTTTTGGTTTTCTTGAGCTTGTTCTTGCTGCTGCTCTTGCTGCTGCTGCAAAGAAGCAAGTTGATGCTGCCTTTCCCTTCTTTTGGCAGCTGGAAACCCAAGTGCTTTTGACATGGGTTGAGCACTGAAACCCGCGGCTCTTGCAACAAGTCCTACACCTCATGTGTGCACAATCTTTCTTAGCTTGGTTTCCGCAGTCCTGACAGCTAATTCCCCCACCACTACTCCTCATCATTACAAACGCCGATCTCGAAGGCTCATCCGAGGAGATGTTTAGGCCACCTCCTCCGCCGCGATGGCTGCTGCTGGGGCCAAAGTCTAATCCTCCTCCGGCTGATGGATAAAAATCTTGTAGAGACGGATTGTGGTGGCGCAAATGATGGTGTTCTGGTTGATTGTGCGGCTGGTGGTATTGGTGCTGCGGTTGGGGATGCCATATCTCGAAGCCCTTGTATTCATCACTTCTGTAGAGGAACCAATTCTCCGGGTTGATTTCGGTGGGCTGATGCTGTTGGTTGTTGGTGGTGGTATTGTTATGACTGCTGCTTTCTTGGTTGCTGCTGCTTCCTCCTCTACTACTTCCACCACCACCTAGCGAAAAAAAGCCAGCCATTTTGCCACCTTTATTCCTCTCGCAGACCTCAATCGTGGCTGACAATCCATAGCAGAAAGCCTATGGTGGCGTGATGATTAATGACCCCAGAATGATACGGGTACGCCTGAACTTTTTCTATTTTTGAAATTTTGTTTAAAGTGGGGTTTTGTTTGGGGTCAGAGAATGAATTTGCGTTTTTCTGAAATGAATGCTCTTTGACAATTATTGCTGCAACTCCCAAGTCGTCCTCTATGCAACAAAATGAAAGTAAACCGAAGCCAGAAAGTGGATGTACTAATAGAGTAGAATGTTAATTGTATGGAGAAGTGAAGGAAGGAGTGAAGGGTCAGAGGACGGGGGGAAGGGAGTTTATTGGGGGTTTTATTGCAGCAGCTTTTCAATTTCTTGGACAGAAGACAAAGTAAAGGAAGACTTTTGGGGGGAGAGGGAGAGAGAGAGAGAGAGAGAGAGATCGAGAGATAAAAGGGGGGGTGGGGGAGAGATTAATCAATCCATCGAGCCTCCTTCCTTCAATTCTATGGCTGTGCTGTGAGAGAGGGAGCATTAAAAGCCATAGAATTACAGCTCTGCCACGCCGTCATCGCACCCAAAAAGCAAACTAAAACTGGTATTGTCTGTCGCTCTCTCCATCTTTCTCTTTCTTCTTTCTTTCTTTCTCCTCTGTCACTGTTCTGCTGCTGCTACTTCTGCTGCTTCTGCTTCTGTTTCTGCTGCTCGCTCTCTGCAACTACTCCCAATTTAAGTCTTACCCACGGACTCTTGTTACTTGCATTCCTTTGTTCGTTCTCTTTCCCTCCATCTCTATCTATCTATCTATCTATCTCTTTGATGGTGCTGATGATGAAGATGATGGTTTCTTTTCTTCGATCCTTTTTTTCTCTTGCGGGTTTTTGCTAATACTTACTACTTATACCGCTTCTCACTCATTACTAGCTAGCTGCTACTGACGAACTTTTTAGCTTTTTACCACCATTTCTTTTCTTCCTTTTTTTTTTTTTTCTTTTTTGGTTCTTCTCTCACTACTTTCTCTTCTTTTTTGTATGTGCGGGTTGCTTAGCTTGGCTACAGCTGCTTCTACTAAATCCCTCTTTCTTTCTCCCTCCCTCCCTCCCTCCCTGCATCCAGCATCATCATCGGCTTCAAAAGATCAATGGTGGTGGATGATTCTCTGAGAATCCGGTGGTGAATAATATCGCCACGTGTCAGACAACCAGCTTTTGCCCCCTCGTGCTCTGTACCGGAAAACACGCTGCTTTACGTCTCTATCCTTTTTTTTTTTTTTTTGTAACTTCGGAATTGTTTATACATATTTGGCTTGCTTACTAGCATGCGGTTATCCTGCCCAGCCCAATGTAATGTAAAGCAGAATTTTATTCCCTCTTCCCCGGACGATTATTTTTTATCGACTTATTAAAGATATTGCACCACCTGCTTTTGATTTAATTTTTATTGATTTTCTTTTAAAAGGATCAATTCTCCGGTTCTTAATTACGATTCTATAGTTTTTTTTTCCCTACTATTTTGCCGGGATACAAAAATTATCACAGACCTATGTAGGTAGTTTATATGGAGGACTAATAGGTGTAGCAATTTGTCCGACTATTTTTAGAAGTCTTTATACCGCAACGAATTAATATGTGTAAATTTAAAAAAAAAAGGTTAATTGAGAGATGTGTTCATAAAAAAAGTGAATTTTTTTTTTTTACAGAAAATTACAGTCCAAACAAGAAAGGGTGATAAGTTCATCTAAATAAATCAATTCTTAGAAAAGTGCTTTTAGTTGTAAATTAACGCCAAATCCGAAGTTTCGAGTTGGTTAAAACTCGAGTGACTGAGTAACATGTATGCTTGGTATTTTGTTTTTTAGGTTACTTTGTCAAGTGAACTGTATCATGTTCGAGATTTAGCTCTATCTATAGCCTCTCATGATTTTTGCTGCTCCTTTCATTATTGAAGCCAATCTAGATGATAAGAGAGAATCAGTGAATTACAAAACCTATCCGCTAAGCTTAATATAAAAAGACCCATATAAAGGAGATTCATAGAGAAAGAAAAAGGTTCAAGTAATTTTCTTTTCACTACCAACATGACGTCAACAGCCTGCATCTCCAAGGAGTTATATTGTGGCCATTTCCATTTGCGACGCCAATGAATTTCTAGATGCATTGGAGGAATTACTACAAGGGACTTTGAATTAACTTCTTGTACTCGGTTAATTGACATATGGTGGAGAAATTTGAGTTTTTCCAATTTTAAACCTCAATGTCAAAAATTCTCTCTTTTCTTTTCTTTTCTAAGACATTCGAGCTGTTTCCCTCTTTGAGGCAACCGAGTTAGACCTTTATTAGCTACTATTAAGGAGCATGCAAACCCTTTTCACAGCTCCAAGGGTAAAAAGTCTTAATGACCATTAAAGTATTCCACGCATCGACTTTTGATCATTAAATAATTTTCGTCACAAATCAACCATTAAATTAACTAATCAACACACTCATGACTATTTCATCCCTTAATGGCCGCTCAAATTTTTGTCCAAATATGAAATGGCCCCTTTTATCTAGAAAACTATTCTCTTAACAGCCCGTTTAGATTGTTTTTTTTTAGGAGTTTTTGTAAAATAAAAAGATAATCAAAAAAATATGCTCATAAAAAACGTGAAAATTTTTTGACGAAAAATGATAATCCAAACAAAGGAGGGTTGCATCACTTCCTTTCATACAAAAAATAAAAAATCGTTAGCAAAGAAAAGTTATGGTTAAATCACTTTCAAAAGTTCATAATTAGGGGGTTCATCAGTGACTTCGAGGGGACCATTTTCTTGCTGCAACAAAGGAGGGCATCTCGCTTGGGATTAATTGAACTTTGGCTTTGAGGGAAAGGGAGGAACGGTTTGAGTGATTGACTGATACAGTGAAGGGTAATTATGTCATTCTAGTGATGCCGTATTGTCATCAGAATTATTACAAGGGTGATTAATACGAATACGGACCCCGCCGGCCTGGATCCCGGCGGAAGCGACCTATACAAGATAGGGATCGTCGTCGTTACTCGTCCGTACAATTTTTGTGGCCCCACTTTTTCATCCTCATATTTAATTCGATTTTGCATTAATAATATCAACTTGGGTTAAAGCAGTTTTTTTTTTTTTTCCTTGGAGGGATTAAAGCAGTTTTCAATGACAACTTGGCAGGATCATTTGGAATTGCACTGCCACAATTTATTTATTTTATTTTACTACCACTACTAAAGAATATTTTGCATGTGCCGCTTGGCTAACACATGCAATTATTTTGCATGGATGCTGAAGATTCCGATACCTGGGAAAAAAAAAAATTTTTTGGGCTCTTCAAATTAACTAATTCTAGATTTTATACTAATGAGTTAAAATTATTCTGAAATATTTCTGGTTAGATTCTCCACAACGGTTGGTTTGTTTAGATTGAGACTTAATTATAAAAACTTATCACGTTTTCCTGTCAATTTGTAATCTTTGCAATCATCTTTTTTATTTTACATATATATCTCATCACAAAAAATATGCAAGAGTGTTATTTTAAAATTTTATTAAATAATCCTCTACGTATCAAATTCACACGGTCTCAATCCAAAGTGTTTTTTTTTTCAAATAATTTTTTTTTACAGTGCTATTCTAGTCTAGGTTACTATTGGGGAAAGTTCCACTTTCCTTTTTCTCTAAACTACTCGAAAAACATCAAAATACACTCAACAACTTTCCAATAAACTATTTTCCATCATAAAATTAAAAGCAAAGGAAAATAGAAAATGGAATTTAGCGAACAAAATATGGTAGATAAAACGTATAAAAAAAAAAAAGAGTAGGCGATGAATAAAAGCTCGCTGGTAGACGTCCGTTACTAACATATAGCTGCAAATATTTTTCGGCATATTTTCTTTCTTTTCTCTTTTCCTTTTCCTTCGAAAAGAAGTCATGATTCCAAGATAGCCTAGATGTTCCTTACACCCTTTTGGAGACATTTGTCTTGGTGTGGTGTAGAATAAAGGAGAGGTTGAATTCCAAGCTTTGCTGTACTTTGATCCCCAAGCTAAGGATCAATAGGTGTTTAGGTGCGCATACAGTTAAATAGTAATTCCTAATTGCGCGGTTAATAATGTCAAACATAAGCTTGGAATTTGGCACCTTTAGGTTTAGAAAGTGACGAGGGAGTTAATGGATGACTTCCGCCAATTAATTTATCTCACCTAATCAAATTCAATATTGTGTGCCGTGTTGGATTGTGGGTAGCAGCAATTAAGTGTATGTTTGGCTTGGTTAATCACTTCAATTCGTCTATGCCGCCAAAATGTCTAGATTACCATTTCAGTAAACACCTCTACGAATGGAATACACTACTTTCTTTGCTTCAATCTGTCTTTAATGGCTTCACTCGATCGTTCGTCTCCAATCCATCCATGCAAATTTTCAACTACGTATTGCTTAATTTCTCTTAAGTCCATCCATTTTCTGTTCCTTCTCCTGAACTTGAAAGGGCCGGTTAATTCGCATCCTTAAAATAGCCAAGCCACAAATCTTTCAGTACTTTGGCCATGTGTTTAGTCTCCATAATTCTGGAACTCCATCAAGATCTTTAACCACAAAAATGCTCTCAGTACATGTTCGTGCCCATCTCCATAAATATCTATCATCGTTTATTTATTTATTTAATACTACTTAACAACATAGGCTGGAAGGGAAGGGAAGGGAAGCTTCAATCGCTCATCACCATGCATTGAATAGTTCAGTTATCACTTTTAGTTCAGTTGAAGAGATGGAGTTGGGACCTAACCAGTCCTTTCGCCTCCCGTCGCCATCATGCCACTTCATCACCACCATGTTCTGAAGACTACTGATCCAAAGAGAAGTCGTACTGTATACTACATAACAACAGCTACTTAGATAAAAGAAAGTATGATCTATAGCTAGATCTTAAATAACGGCCTGGCTGGTCAATTTGTCTAGTCCAAAATCCAAATTTGACACTGTCCTTTTCCATTTCGTATGTGTCTATTCTCTACCCAACCCCACCCCTAAGGAAGGGCCTAAACCCCGAACCATCGACTATGTTTAATTTGATTGGGATATTTGAGACCTCAAATGTCACCAGTGACTGGAGTTTGAATGCGACCTTCCAAGGCCTTTCTCATCTCTTGTCTCCTTCTCAACTATCGGTGTTATTACTTGATACCTAGCTAGCCAGAACCGGAAGACATGTGTACATATATAGTCCTATGGTTGCTTTCGCCTTCAATCTGAACTGGATATCAAAATGCCTCACATATATATATATATATATATATTGATGGACCTCGTACCAAGAAAATTATGCATCGAGGGACCGTCCTAAGCTAACACAACAGCTTCTTTCTTCTGCCAGACTGATAACAAAATAAATACCAAGTATAAGAGAAAACTGATCAACCGTGGTTTCAGGTATTCTGGGCTGGCTATTTTAAAAGGATTAACTTGTACTCCATAAGAGAAAACAAAAATGCAGAAAAAATGAGACGCTTCGAGATATTAAGTGTATAATTTGCGTGGTGAATTAATTTACCGGCCCAAGTGTACACAATTGATATCAGTGATTACTTCTTTAGACGTCAAAAATGCGTTTGTTGAGGCTAGGACAAAGATGTTCCTAATAATCAGGTCTTGCCACGATCGTGTCTAGCTTGACTCCTAATTAAAGATGTGAAATATGCTAATCCAAAACGAGTTTGAGCAACTATTATGAGTCTAGATTGATTCTAACTTTTTCACTTTCTAGGCAACGACTGGAAGCTTCTAACGAGTTTGGATGACTTTTTTCTTCTTCTTTTGTCAAAGAAATTTGGATGATTTCGTCTTATGCAAAATTGAGGGTTCATTACTATGGCTGCATTAGAGCTGAATGTAAGACATTTTTTGGGATTCCACCCAAAAAAAAACACAACCATAGGATTCTGGATATAGCAAGTCCGAATGGGTATTGGAACAAATGAACTAATTTTCTTTTGTTTCTGGTTAAAAAAAATTAGCCTTCAATGACTAACGCCATATACGTGCTAGAAACAAACAAGCCGTCTTACAAAGAGAAAAAAGAGTTCAAATTTTCAGGTAGGTATTATTCTTTGAGAAAAAATCTGCATGCAGCAGCACATGAGAAATGCCCTAGGAAACAGCAGTAGTCTTTCGCTCTTCCTCTAGACGGAGGGGAGATTGACAGGAGGCAGGCTCTACGAAACAAACTACTTCTTTCTAGCACTAGCACGTACCACTGTTTCAGTTTTACTATATAAAAATAAAAGAAAAATTCATTCAAAATATCCCTCGTATTTTACCAAATGAATTTTTTCGTTATTCACTTTTAAAATAAAAATTTTATATTCTTACAAAATTAAGTGGATAAAATATGATCTCAACATAAGTTTTTGATCAATTTTTACCCTAAATCCAGCATGTAACTCATACATGATTATGTTTTAGAGGTAAAAAAAGTTAGATTCCATTTTTATTCGATCCATATTCATTTTTGTCTCTAAAATAATAAAATTTTATCCAAAGCATATTCATTTATCCCATAAAAAAAGATTGGATCTGATCCAATTTATGTTCATTTTTGTTATTAAAAAGTGGAATATGATTTTTTTTTGTGCATAAAAATGACTGTATGTAGGTTATGTAATGATTTTACACTAAAAAGTGATTAAAAGGTTTGGGACCAAATTTTGTTAATTTAAATTTATAAGAAACGTAAAATTAGCATTTTAAAATTAAAGGGCCAAAAAAATTTATTGAAAAAGATGTAAGGAACATGTTGAACGAATTTTTCAAAATAAAATTCATTCTTCATAAGTTTATAAATTTTCAAGTAATGTTGACAAGATGCTGTCAATTTTTCCCGGTTCTACTTGATTGATATGCGGGCGGCTCAAGACGACCCACCTTTGGGGGGCCAATAATGGAGAACCATGTACAAGCCAATAGACAAGTCTTTGTGTGATCGTTTTCTCTTATGCCACCATTCATTTAAGCGTTTTTTTCTGTCTATGCTCTTCAATTTATACTACTGACTTACACAGAATCTGTACAATAATTTAAGAATTAATTTTAGAGGAAACTTTTCGACTGGCCCCTAAACTATTCATTTTACACTGTTTTGACCCTCAACTATAAATTATTGCAAATAATTCCTTTAAAGAAAAGAATTATTAGTTTAAGAACTTCCGTTAATTTTGGACGCTAAATGTATCGGAATTAGAAGCAAAACCAACCAAATAGAAAAATCAACGCACAATTTGATTAAAAATCAACTATATTAAGTCAACTAATAACATGGAGTTTAATGTTTCTTTATATTCTTTTACCTTCCACTTTTTCTAGCCTTGATTTGATAAAATAGTAAAGCCAACAAGACCTCTTAGACTGTTTTCGTGGGTTCATTTTTTGTTTGGCCGATTTTGCCCCAAATTTCATCACCTCTAACGGTCAAAATTGATGAAAGTTCTTGAAGTAAGTTTTTTTTAAGGACTTATTTGTGACAATTTATAGTTTAAGGGTCAAAACCGTACAAAGGCAATAAATTAGGGGCTGCTCCAAATGTTCCGTGCATGAGCAAATTTTGGATTTTAAATCCAAATCCAATTGAGTTATCGTACATCCAATTGATAATAATATATACGCTCTCAATGTATAAAAGATTAATGCATAATTTAAACATCATACTTTGATGGAATCTTGTGTGTAGTAGATGGCTTAGCCAAGTTTTGAATTCTATATCTACAGCTTGGATTTCTCTTTTCTTTCAAACATTGGCATTTAAGCAAAACTAAATGTTCAGGAATAATCATCTTCTAACGAAGCGTACACAACAACGAAAAATATTAGAAGAACAACTTTCACTCCCAAGTCCATTTTAAAACGAATAAGAGCAAGTGACAGTTATTTAACTCCATTTTTAGTCCACTAATCAGGAACAGTATTAAGATATTTAAATTGAGAGACGTGACGGAGGATTTGAAATCTATTCAAATCCATTTAGTTGTTTGAATTACTTAAGAGGTATTTGAATTTGTAATTCACCAATTATTGTCATGTTTAAAATATATGTAAATAATCGATAAATTACAAAATCAAATACCTTTTAAGTTTTTCAAACAATTAGCTTGATTTGAGAGGATTTAAAATCCTTTATCAAATCTCTCAATCTAAACGCAACCCAAGAAATAAACGTACTATTATTCTTCTCTAGCAATTGAGTTTCTAACATCACCCTAGCTCCATCAGCTGGAGAATTAGAGACCAATTTTATGTATAGTTTACCCTTTTTTGTTTTGCCATTTCGGTACAATTAGAAGAACAAATTAGTGGTACAAATGGAGCCGTGCCTACAGTCTAAAGTAAGTCTAGACAGATGATACATCAACCACGAGTGATACAACAGTTCGCTAATGGATCTCATATGCTCTGCAACTGCACAGACTCTACTTTTGCACCTAGAATAGGAAGAAGCAGGTGATGGATGAACAACAACGATGCAGAATGAGAGTAGATTGAGATTGAAGGAGCTAGCAGGAGTAATGTAGCAGATGAGAGGCAGCATGGCATTGGACATTTGATTTGGCCTTGGTTTCTTTGGATGAAAAGGAAACAAAATGTGTGAGTGATGTTTGTCTGTTTGTTTGTTTGTTTGTTTGTATGTTGTGAGTTGTGACTCCCAAAATTTGCGTACACTCTGCCTTTCTTTCCTTCCTTCGTACCTCCCTTTGGCTAAGATTTGTCTGTCTGTCATTTGTCATTTTTCTCGAGCCCTGTGTTTGTTTCCGGGTTGACTAAAGTTGGTACAATCTTTCCTTTCTTTCCTTCTTCTCTCTTATAGCCAGGAGTAATAGTGGCGAGTTATTCTCGACTGGCAATCAACTAAGTATCTTGTACTACTACTACTACTACTACGTATTCCTTATCTTATATTACTAGTACGTTTATACAGCAAGCTAGTAACCCTTAGTAGTACTTCGTATACATTGAAGGAGAGCTGAAATTTTGAAGTAATGGTGGCAATAATAATTATGCGCTAATCAGTTGTTTGTTTGGATAACGAATGATTTGTTAATGTAAATTTTATTTATTTGCATCGTCAAAATACTTTTTAATTACTTTTTTATTTCGCATACATTACATTTAAAAAAAAAAAAATACTACAGTGCCTCATTCAAAAAATTATTCCAAATAATATACTACTATCCAAGTTTATTCTCTTTCTCTTCGAAATCTCAAGGGGCGCACATTAATTATGAATCTGGACAGCATATTATTTTATAGGAGCTAGTTGTTGAAATTATTTCCCGAACTTCTTGCTAATCCCCACTCTAAGGGCCTAATAATCCTTGAATGCATCCCAGCTTTAGAACTGTAAAATTTTTCTTGCCAGCACCACCATATGCCATCAAAGTGAATTTGGAGCGTTGTGGACCTGCGGGATTTTAATTTGATTCCGCTGCTATCATTTGTCAACGCACGCATGGCTGCAGGACCATCTAATCGTCGTGTTGCTTAGGGATTGATCAGTTAGTCATTATTGACCATTTTAATTAATACCAATTCTCAGATGAAGTATTATGCATCAGCTTTAACCCGACTCGCATAATAGTACATATAAAACATACATATTGCACAATAAGAAAAAAAATCATATTCTCTTGAAAGTAAAGAGTAAGCATTATTATTTGATTTCTAACTTTTCTTTTTGGTTCGATAAAAAAAAAAATTCATTAACTAATTCCTGTCATGTTTAGTTTGGGAATATCCATCATGTATAAACCACCAAACATACTTCCAGACGCACAACTCCTTCGTCTGTATCCACATGCTTCCACTGTAATCCATTGTTCCTTTTCCCCACCGTAAATTGCTTTTATGGTAATCGCTGTTTTTGATTAGACATTTAATAGTGATTGGATCTTGATTTCAAGCAGAATTTTTTCCGCTGTGTCCCCTATTTATTGCAGGACAATGTGCAACGCAGAAAAAAAAATCCAAGAAAGAATTTGGAGGGATGGATGTACTACATGATGATAATAATGGAATAAAATGAAGAAACTGTAACGTCTCATTATTGATAAGTACTGTAATAGAATCTCATCGAGAGAGAGAGAGAGAGAGCGAGGGAATGAAAAAAACAAAAAAAGAAAAGAAAAAAAAGGAAGTTTAGTTGAGGGAATGAATAGTAATGGAATGTGAGTAATGCGTTAGTGGCTCCACAAAGACAAAATTGACAAGTGGAGAGCTGCTAAGTAAACAATGGAGCACCGGCCAGAAGGAAAAGAAGCTGTTACCAAATGATTAGCAATAAAATAATGAGAAAGTTTAGTTGTAAAGGTTGATGTGGGCATGGGAATTGGCAGCCGCAGTACAGAATTGGGCGGTGCATCACTTTCACCGGCAGCAATCTCATGAAATTTTGGATGGTAATTAACGTCAGACTCTCTCTGATTTAGTCTAATCACGTCCAGGTACCTCTTCCTCCTTTGCTTTTCCTTTCTTTTTTCCTCCAACTTTTTTGAACGTTTTTCTGGTAAAATGCATTTTGTCCCCCGTTTGCACGGCAATCTATGAGGTTCAGTGAAGTTGGGTATCACATTATCAAAGTTATGAAACTGTAGTAAAAACATTAATGACCAATATATCTCTCTCTCACAGTAGTATTAGGTTAAACTACCGATTAAGTGCAGTATTAGGATTAAAAAGGTAGTTAAGATATAGTAGTAGTAAATGACAAATCATCCGTCTTGTCTGCATTGCCTTGCGTGTACAATTGTTGCTTCAAAGCATAATCAGGATTGGATTGGAGGATCATACTGCTGTAAATAATAATAAATCCTGTGCACAAATATGTCAATTGTATTTGTTACTACTAAATTCAATGCATTTTTATGTTTAGTGTTGAGGCTTTTTCCGGCAATTTAACCAACCTCCATAACCGTCTGCTGCTTCCTAATGCATTTATTCTTAAGATCTGCGCTGCCCTCTAAAACAGCAGCACACCAACTTCTCTTATTAAATCAATTTTCTTATATTCTGATCGACCAATATTTTTTTTCCTTCTTTTTTCTTTCACTTTTTCTGTGCTAAGGCCTTTAGTTACTCAATAAAATTGCGGAATATTATCTGTGCAAATTTAAAGAGTTTCTTTTTTTATTATTTTGTTTTTAAATACCCCAAAACATATTTTAGATACCCGCCCCTATCTTGTATTTTACCTACGCTAAATGCTTGTTCTTTGGTTATCAAACACTATATTCAAATCTATATCCGTCTATCTTACGCTCTCTATAAAAAGTACTCGAAGTCTAGGTTGATTTAAGTAACGTGTAAGCCAAAATTGTATTATTTTTTATAATGTCTAAACTACCCTCATACCGTAATGAGCTGCACTGAATTGCATTTCAACCAATCAATAAAACTGACATTATGCTGTGAAACTTCTACAATCCATCATTATCAATAACGGCAAGCACCAGCAAAAGCTAATTAAAATTGAAAACTAATCATAAAATGACATGAAGAGAACAACAACACAATAACAAAAAAAACACTAAAAAAATACAACTCAAATGACACCGAGAGAACAACATTCACGTCCTCCTGAGCAGTGCTTGATTTGTATTGCTAAGAGCAAAAAGATCCAGACAGCAAGCAAGATCACGAGCCATCTCCAATAGGAAGGAAAAGAAAAAGAGAAAAGGGTTCGAACAAATAATATTGTAGTGCTCTAATTTGTTAAGCATGTAACTTGTCTTGTGTCAATTCATGCTTAGTTTAGCATCTTCTTGATAAACTGAGTAATCCATAGGAAGCTATTTTGTTGCAATTTGGAAAGAAGGGCAAAAAAAAAAAAACCAAAAGAACCTCAAAGTAGGGTTCAATTTAGTATACAGCATATTTTTAAGAGGAGTAAGAGGACAAAGTAAAACTCAAAAGTTCGAAGAAATTCATTTTTTTTCCCCACCAAGAATAGCAAAGTCAGAAGATGTTAAAGCTTACCGATATTTTACAGCCAAAAGTGCAAGTACACATCTAAATCCAATTCCAAGATCGTCAAAAATATTCATATGGTAACTAGCAAAAGGTGATCTGTGGACCAAAAAAGTTATTATTATTATTATTTATGCTTAATTTGTTTTAGAGAGGGTTAGGAAGGCCGACTAGCCAGCAATTCAAAGGCATCTGTAGGGTAGAAGAAAAAGAGACAGAGAGAGATAGAAGTTAGACCACTACTTCAAATCACACGACCTGTTGAGACACGGACGCACGCTTACATATAAGTTGTTATTTCAATTAAGCATTTTCTCTCCCCTAAATGATATGCCTAATTCAAGAGAATTAGCACGCCACCCAGCCAGCGGATACTTCGAGTTTTATGTATTTTTGCATCCAACTCTCTTCCAAACAATTTTATTTATAACTTCTCTCATTCCTAACAACCTCTGTCTAAATTTGAATTGTTCTTTTTGTCCATATATGATAAATTTGCTTAGCGATAATTTAATTGTTATATTAGTGTAAACTTATCGATTTTGAAAGATAGTAATAAATCATGGACGATTAGATGATTTAACTAACTAAACTGGCTAAATATCATGGACGTAAAATAATGATTTAGTAAGTCCGTGATATGGTATTGTTAACGTATGATTGATTGTTCATACTATATATATATATATATATATATATCAAGAAAAAGAAAAATATTAGTAGCATATTTAGAATAATACACAGTCAAATGCAAAACATGAAGAATTACTAATAGTAGCACATAAAAGCTAAAAAAGGAGTAGTAATTAGCCTTGTGTTTTGCTTGGAAGCTACTCATCTTGATGCGATTGATGATATTAGTGATAATATGTCCCAACCTAATATGAAACGTCACTAGTCATAATTCCCTGTTTATCATGATGATCATGCAAATTGCTACTTAAAACACAAAGCACATGAAAATCAGCCCCAACACTGCAAATCAATATCAATTCGTTTAAAATGGCGTTTGCGTTGGGGCCCTTTTGCACAGTATTGTCACCCGAAGTTAGTTCCAAAAGAGAGAAACATTTTCCGGATTATTATCCCCAACCCTGCATAATTCCACCATTCTCTAAGACGGACCGAACATCAATCACATCATCAGTATTTGCCTATTATAAAATATGGGTATCCACCTAAGAAATCATTAAACCAGGAAAGAAAGAAGAGAAAGAAAGAATTCCAGTCTATTGCCCAATTTTATTCACTTCGTCTAAAGTCTGGCTTGATTTTGATTGCAGGAGATATGAATCCGACAGGTTCCCCTTGGATATGGCTTTATTGATGTGATTTTGTTCTTTTCTTCTCTTTCCTTTCTTTCTTTCTTCTTCTTTTTTTTTTTTTTTTTTTAATTTGTGGATGGTGCTTTCAACAGAGTTTGTTTCAGCTGAATGAATATATACCCATCCACAAGCTCGGTAGGAAATAGAAAACTCAAGTCTACAAAATTGAGGCAACAGTTAAATCTTGGCTTTGTCCTTAATTTTCGCGTAGTGCGGCCTTAGTTGGAACCGTTGATTTATTGAGAAGGCATTGATGATTTTTCTCAAGATAGTGCAACCTTGGAAATGATATTATGGGATCTGGCACAACTTAGCAATTAAATCTGGCACAAAAGATATTTATTTTGGAAAGAAAGGATGATGATTGAAAAATCTCTTAGGCACACTATTTGTTTTGAGGGAATAGGAGGGAAAGAAAATGGAGGGATATGGAATTTGATATTTGGATTACTTTCTGAGGAGGAAAAGAAAATAATTGAGAAAGATAAGATTTAGTTATTTTTTATCAACTTACTTTCTATTTAAAAGTGGGTAAAAACAAAGTTAAAAAAAAAAACCAAGATAAATGAAATTTTAAAATCCCTAAAAAAATCTATATTTTTAAATTAAGATTTTAAATTATTATGAATAAAAACGAAACTAACGTGTGATAGTTTCCTTTTCTAATGTTTTCCTTTTCTTCCTTTTGTACTTAATCCAAACAAAATAGATGGAATCTGCTTTCCTTTACTCTCATTTTCTTTTACTTTTTTTTTCACTAGAGTCCTCTCGTTTCTTTTTCTTCCTTTTCCTTCAACCCTAACGGTGCTTTAGAGGTCTTGAATTCTATTATCCTTAGCTCTTTCCTGTTCTTACATCTAATCTAAAACCTAATCTCCTTATCCCTTCCTGCTTCTTAAATCCGACGTTACTCTGTTAGAAAAATATTTGAAAAAAAAAGATTGGAAAGTCTCTACAATGACCTCTTACGAACCCATAGTTTTGGGCTTAAAATAGGATCCAGTTTGTTATCAAATCTCCTGGTAGTTAGGATCCCATAAGAAGCCTTCAACAATTTTCTCGAGTTGGTATTCATCTAAGGCACAAGCAGCCTAAACCTGAGGCCCATGCAGAGGCTAAACGCGCCTTCTGTTTTTCCAACGGATGTACTAAACAAACTAACCATTCGAGGGTTCTGTCTTCCTAATGGAGTTTTATGATCATTAAGTATCAATTTTTGTCTGTTGTTTATAAGCACTAACCATAATATCCAATTATTGAATTTTTAAGCTATTTGCACTTCTTCCAAATGAATACCCAAGAAAACACGCTCAACATAAATAAATGAATACATAAGTAGATCGTGAAGAAACTTTTCCAAGATTGAAGACACCTCCATTGTTTAGGGAGCTTTGTCACTTACGATAGTGGTTAGGATGCAGAATGCAGGATGAGCTGGTCAGAATTTCTTCTGTGACAAGAAGTCTGAAACATCTCAGTACCAGACCTTACCGCACCATGATTAGTTCACAAGATGAGTAGTTAATGTTGTAATTGCCCCGAAAAGGAAATGTCTGATGGTGCCTAATGTCAGTCTTTTTTTTAAAAAAAAAAAAAGTAAAAAATAAAGTTAAATTAGGCAGTAAGCATATATAGAAGGCCAATTAGTCTTCAATGTCTGCATTTAAATGGTAAATATGAGTAAAAATCCGAAAAGGTGTACGTATTATTAAACACCAATTAGGAAAGTCCGAAAAGGGAAGTCATGGAATCCTTTTTGTGTATTATTAAAAAAAACGTTGCTCATGCACTTCTTTTCAGGGTCCCGAATTTAGACTTGTTCCTGATGTAATTACTGATTTACACAATTTGAATTGGACAACTTGTTTAATAATAATTTACAGAAAGAGAAAAAGTTTCCTAACAAATTCCTGCTCCTACTCTTTTGGATCTACGATATATTCTAACACCCTCTCTCGTTCTTCGGGAAATCATCTTCCTCCTCAAATCCAACACAACAAACCTCTCCTTCCATACTCCAATCTCTCAGCAGCCATGGCCATAGGGAAGGCCCGCAGCAACAAGAGATCATCCAGCAGTTCACGCTCCTCTACTTTGACAACCACAATCTTGGTAGCTTTGTGTATATTCGGATTGTGGCTGCTGGCACCCAATACTCTTGTTTATCCACGTACAACCACTCGAACTTCCGCTACAACTTCCTCCCAATCATCCTCCATGTCCGACTCTCGCGAGATTCATCCCACAGAACCTATCCCTAAGAAAAGCCAACCCGTTTTCCAAGACGGTCAAGGGGACCTCCCGGAAGATGCCATTCAAACTGATCACGGGACAACGCATAATGACCACACAGATGAATCGTCAGAACTCCCAAACCAGAGTTCGACCGAGAGCAAAGCTCAAGTAGAAACTGACAATGTCAGTGAACAAGATTCTGGACCGGAAAATAATGGCGATGCGGACAGCAGTAGTGACCACAACAATGAAGCAGAAGGAGATGATGGTGGTAAGGACAACAGGGATGTGAAGGAAACGGATCCAGATGTTGGAGAGAATCCACAAAAATTGCACGGCGCAGAATCTGTTGATCTACAAAATCAAAACTCTGAGGAAACTTCTATTACTCAAAACCAAGAAGCTGAGGAAACAAGGGAAGAGCATACAAGTGCTTCAGCTGAAAACAACCAAGAAGAGGGTACAAGTGACGACAAGCTTGATGACCATCAAAGTTCAGACAACAATGAGCATGAGATATCAGATGAAGATCAACAAAAACGATTGGAACAGCATCAACAGCAGGAAGATGATCAAGTCCAACAAGGAAAATCACAAGAAGATACTCTAGGAACATCAAGCCATGATCAAGTTGAACATGATGAGGCACCCTTAGCCCAGACTAGAAATCACATTGATCAATCACAGCTGGGGGGCCGGAAAAATCCTGAAACTCAGCATAATATTCTCCACAATAACAATTCCATAGAGAACATCTCAAGTGAAGAAACAGGCAGGAAAGCAACTAACCCGGACACTAGTGATTTGTTTCCAACTGGAGAGAGATCGAAGATACCCAAGGAGTCAAAAAAGAACTCCTGGTCAACTCAAGCTAACGAATCTGAAAACCAGAAGGAGAGACGACAAAATGGACAAGATGATCAAGATGGCAGTATTATTAACTACAAATGGCAACTATGTAATGTTACAGCTAGTCAGGACTACATACCATGTCTGGATAATGAGAAAGCAATCGCAAAGTTACGGAGCAGGACACATTACGAGCATCGTGAAAGGCATTGCCCAGAGGATGCCCCTACTTGTCTTGTTCCACTGCCAAAGGGATATAAAAAACCATTACAATGGCCTCAGAGCAGAGATAAGGTAGAATAATATACGATATACTGCAGTGCTTTACAGAAATGTGCATTAACTAATTCTTTTCTATTTGAACAAAGCAGATATGGTATCATAACGTACCTCACACAAAGTTGGCAGAAGTCAAGGGGCATCAGAACTGGGTGAAGGTATCTGGAGAATTCCTTACTTTCCCAGGAGGTGGTACTCAATTCATTCATGGAGCACTGCATTATATTGATTTCCTAGAAGAGGTAACTGCATGTACAACTGTCATATAACTTGTCAATTTCCCTGAAACTATACTACATTTCAGTTCAAAATAACAAAGTCATATCAATTGAAAAAGGAAAATGAGTTCAGTGCAATAGAGAACGTGATGAGTTAGTACCATTTTTCCCTCCTCTTTTCCCACCTCCACCCTTTTCCTACAAGTGGTGCAGGAAAAAGGAAAAAAACTGGAATTAAAAATAGGGAAAATTTCAGAAAACCTCCCCTGAGGTTTTTGACAATTTCACTCGACTCTCTTGAGATTTACATAATTACAGAGACCTCCCTTATTGTGATAAAAAAAACAATAATGCCCTTTATTAATTGTCAACTCATTGAAAAACTCTATCAAATATTAAAACTCTCTCATCGATTATTAACCAATAATTCAAACCACAATTTTTTCTATTTAACTATATTTTCTTTTTCTCATATATCTATTTTTCTTTCAAACTCATTTATCTATTATTATCAACCAAATATGTACTGTCGCTACTAATAAAATCATCATACACGCTAAACCACCAATACTTATATATCTTAGTATCTATTCCCAATTCACGATTTTCCATTATTAGTAAATAGTTTCCTTGCGCCCATTGTTGTTTCCAATTTTTTATAAGTATTAGCAAATTGAAATTGTCAAATGACAAATTGAGTGCTAATTTCATTATCATTTTGATGGAGATGAAAATAGTGATAGTGATAAAAAAATAAAAATTAAGGATAAGAAGTGGACTAGGAACTAAATATAAGTTATGCTATTATGGTTATCATTAAAAAAAGTATTCTTGGTATATATTTATAACAGCATTGTGTTTCTATTTTTTATTTACAATTATTGATATTATTCTTATAGAGAGAATTTGATGGAATATATTGGATATTGATATTAGTAGTGATGGTTTAGATTAATTTGTATTAAAAAGGTGACAGTCATGAAATTGAAATTTAGGAATATTGATGAATATTGTGGTATATTAAGTAAAATACAATATTGTTATGAAATTGTATGTAAGTTTTTGGATATAATGTAGCGTTTATAGTTGATACAATGGTCTGCATCAGAAATTTTTAAGTAAAAGAGGAATATTAGAACAAAGATAAGTGTTTATTTAATGATAATTTGGATGTTGATAAGTAGTTAATAGTGGTAGGAAATAAATATAAATGAAATAAAGAATGGAAACCATTTTTTCCTTTACATTTTTGTTGTTAATTATAACTCAAGGTATTATAGAATTTTTGGGAAAAAGTATAGCCTTTTGGGTCTGGATATTACTTAAATAGTGAAAATAGGGGAGGTAAGTATAATTTTTAGAACTTGAGAGGAGCTTTCTGCAATTGTTAAAAACCTCAGGGGAGGTATGTGAATAACTAGGAAAGGCAAAAAGATGCTACTTGAGCTTTCCTTGGTATTAGGTTTTGTCCTGAACATCCCACTCTGTGCACACGCACACAATGATTTTCCCCAGTCAGCTTTGAGACAGCCCCTCCATTGCTTCTTGTGAATTTTCCAAATATATGTGGCTGCAGGCTGTTCCAGATATAGCATGGGGTAAGCATAGTCGAGTGCTGTTGGATGTTGGATGTGGTGTTGCTAGTTTTGGTGGCTACCTCTTTGAAAGAAACGTACTCGCAATGTCTTTTGCACCTAAAGATGAGCATGAGGCTCAGGTTCAGTTTGCCCTTGAAAGGGGAATACCTGCAATAAATGCAGTGATGGGTACCCAGAGGCTGCCATTTCCTAGCGGAGTCTTTGATGTGGTGCACTGTGCTCGCTGCAGAGTTCCATGGCATGCTGGAGGTTTTCCCCCCTAATTTTCTGACTTTTGTTTCTAATTAAATTTGAACTTACATTATGTCAATATTAACATTGCTTAGTATGCTAACTGAAAAAATTTAATCAAGGTGGTGCTCTTCTTCTGGAATTGAATCGACTCCTCCGACCAGGAGGTTACTTTGTCTGGTCAGCTACTCCAGTGTATCAAACACTTGAAGAGGATGTTATGATATGGAACGGTATGAGGCTGATCAATGATTCTCTTGATCCTGTCTATTGGCCAACTGTCTAATTATTTGCATTTATCCTTCCAGAAATGTCCAATCTCACAGTTTCAATGTGTTGGGAGCTAGTCACTATCAAGAAGGATAAATTAAACTCTATAGGTGCTGCAGTCTATCATAAACCAGACTCAAATGAATGCTACGATAAAAGGAAGCACAACCATCCTCCAATGTGCAAAAGCGATGATGATCCTAATGCAGCCTGGTAACAGAAACTAAATTCCATCAGCACTGTAAATTCTTGTTTAACTTGATGAATGACAAAAATGCAATTGTCCTTTGAAATTACAAATTTATGTGTCATCCTCACCTATGTAGAGCTGAACTAGTGCATAGAAAATCTGGCTCACAAAGAAAAAACAGCAATTTACAAAAATGGCATATATGCTTTCTATTGTCAAATATTCAAGAGTCATTATAATCTTGCATAAACCAAAGATTATCAAATTTTGTGAAGAGTATTAACTCTAGAAGCAGAACAATCTTCTGGAACTCTAGATGCGATAAGAATGACTGTAAAATCATAGAGGGACAACCTCTTTTTTAATTGGTTCAAAATATGTGGACTTTTACATGCAAGGGAAACATCTTCATATAATTAGACACTATGCCTCAAGCAAATTTACCTAAAAATTAGTCCATTTGAATCACAATTCTCCATAGATGAACATATGATAAGCATAATGCGTACTCTTACAATGAGATGTACTTTGAGGCAGCAATCAAGGAACCCTATTCATAACCTCCATTGTCTTTTAGGTACATACCTTTGCAAGCATGCTTGCACAAAGTTCCCATTGAAGCAAATCAAAGAGGGTCAGATTGGCCAGAGGAGTGGCCTCGTCGACTTCAGACACCTCCATACTGGTTGAACAGATCTCAGATGGGAATTTATGGAAAGCCAGCTCCAGAAGACTTCACAGCAGACTATGAACATTGGAAACAGGTGGTGAGCAAGTTATATCTTAGTGGACTGGGCATCAGCTGGTCAGACGTGAGAAATATCATGGACATGAGAGCAGTATATGGGGGGTATTCCCAATCACTAAAACGTAGCATGATACCAAGAGTTGTTTTGTGGATAAAACTAATTGAAGGATGGTGCTTTGCAGGTTTGCTGCAGCACTGAAGGACCTAAAAGTGTGGGTAATGAATGTGGTGAACATAGATGCTCCAGATACACTTCCCATTATCTACGAACGAGGGCTCTTTGGTATTTATCATGACTGGTGTGAATCCTTCAGCGCATATCCCAGGACATATGACCTCCTACATGCTGATCGTCTTTTCTCAAGGCTAAAAAAGAGGTAGAACAGGTTGCAATACCATTTTCACCTGTTTGTCATCCTTGATCTGGTGACTCATGTCTTCAGCTTTCACAGGTGCAAACTCATTCCAGTGATGGCAGAGGTTGACAGAATAGTTCGGCCCGGAGGTAAATTCATTATGCGCGATGACTCCAGCACAATCAGGGAAGTTGAGAATGTGTTGAAATCTCTGCATTGGGAAGTCCACTTGACTTTCTCTAAGAACCAAGAAGGTATACTTAGTGCCCAGAAAACTGAATGGCGGCCAGACTCTTATGCGGCTTCTTCATGATTTGCAGATGACAGCTCTAGTTTCTAATCCTAAAGGGTTCCAAGGTACTCAGCAAAAGTAGTAGTCAAAGTTTATTTGCAGCATCATTCTTTCAGATTATACATCCATGGAATTAAAAGAATGAAAGAAAGAAAGAAAAATAGTCTTAAGCTTACCTAGAGAGCAGAACTTCTACAGTTAATATTCATGATTGATTCTAGAAATAGTCGAGAACACATAATGGAAACAAAATCAGTGTCTAACTGATTACGGCGTGTTGACCTTGAAGGGAGCAATTCAACAAGAAAGCAGCTGCTATATGAAATCGGACAACTAAGTATAGCAGATTCAATAGATTAGCTAAAAACTCCAAATAATTGGCAGCAGTCATCGGGTGAATCTAAGCCTAATTCTGCTTGATGATGTAGAAACAGGTTAGTCTACTGGTCGCTCAAAAACCAGTTGTCTATCTATTTAGATTTCTCATGGTGATGTCAGATAGAAACTTAATGATTAATGAAAAAACTACGTGAAGCTCCAACAGCAGTTGAAGTCTGACCCAAAAACAAACACCTCCTGCACACATAGACATGCAGACACAGATAGTGAGTGCAGTGAAGAAGAAACAAGCCAAGGGCAAAAAAATTGTGTTTGGTAGGTCAAGCAATCGACTCTATGAGCGCCAAGTGACCAAAGAAAGTGATTATGAAAAGCACTATGTGCACAGAATGAGAATCTTTTATTGATATCAGTTACATTTCCAATGTCTCAAAGTAGCTTCAATTCTCATGAGAGATTTTGATCAACAGAAATTAAACTTAATACTAATTATAAAGAAGCAGAGATCAAACCACCTCGCATTAATTTTATTTGGGTCTAACCACCCAAAATCACCTTCAGGTCCTAACAGTTAAAAACGCAAGCCTCCAATTTCAAGGCCTTTTGTCAACCATTGCCAAGAAGACTATGCAATTGACCATCTCGAACAGCTGCCTGGAGATCTAAATAACAAGAAAGAAAGCTTGGAAACAGTGCTTGCATTCTGATCAAAGATTTAATAAAAGCATGAAGTAAGAGTGCTAACCATCACAACCACCAACATGCTTTCCATTCACAAATATTTGAGGAACTGTACGGCGGCCCACCAGATCCAGAAGAACATTTTGAATTTGAAATCCATCATCTGAACAATGTTCAGAAGAATGAAATCATAGGAAGCTCTACTTTGCAAGGAAAAAAATTGTTACTTTGAAACTGAATAATACAGCTCTTGAAAGATATCTCTATATATTGAGGCTTGTATACCTCTAAGATCAAGCTCCACAACAAAAGGCTGCTCGTGTAGTTCACTGAATATATGCTTGGCACGTAAGGAGTATCTAAAATTAGACAAAACGCCAACCATAAGGATGAGTAGGAGATGGAACAAGTTCCACTTTAACTGAGTTTTTGCGTGCTGGATGTGTGAAATACATAACAATGCTTCAATGGACTGAGGTACCATTTAGATGCTATCCATATAGCACACACACAAAAAGAAAACAAAAATAGAAAAAAAAAGGAATTATTAAAGAGATATAGGTGCAATAGGAATATATCAGTATCCAACAAATGTTTTCAACTAATAAAAGGAACAGAAGGCCCAAACTTATCTTTGGCACGTTATTTGACACAACATATATGCAACTGACATAGCTCCCCGTCACCTCAGCACAGCCATGAATAACTCAAACTGACCCAGTGTAGTGAAGAACAAAAGGTATAAAAAAAAACACACTAAATGGCAGGAATAGCAAGCTAGTAACACTGCCATTGGCAGCCTGTCTACCAGCACTCCACCACAGAGCTCCAAACTGCAATGACAAAAGGTAGCTTAACTATTACATCCATCCATTTGCAACCGATGTCCAAACTTCTTGTGCTAAACAATAACCTTAGCCAATCCAACCTCAACCAACACTTTCAGTTCAGCCACAAATTAGCCAAAAAAGGATCACATGAAATTGTTCCACATTAAGATCACAACACAAAGTATGCAAGTTCACTAAGTAACAACTATCAAAGCTTTCTTGGACCCTCTAAAGAGCAGTTGTTTTGCTTAAAATTCTCGAAACTCTAACTCTAAAAAGACTTGGATACCCCCGTCTTTCGTACCCAAATTGGTCCTTTTATTTTATTAACTTCATTTCGACCTTTGCCTCCGCAGAATCTGAGCTTATGATCCCAACTAAAAGAGTTGTTTCGTGTTGGCACGCAGTTTGTGAAAGGGTCCATCGAACGACAGAGCAACCAGTACATAATTAATTGATCCATTAACAAAGTAATTGTTCATATCGGAAGCATGAATGCTAATTATCCAGAACAAGCCCTGCATTAGGCAAATGAAATTTACAATCTTGGCCACCATTCATTAGCTAACAATAGAATCAATCATATATCTGAGCTAGCCAATCTTCTTCACAAGCTCAGCTTTGGGGAGGAAAGACTACTGTTCCCATTTTTTAAAAAAAAAAAATCCTTTGACAAGAAAAATGACCCAATTTCTACTACTAAAACGAGTTAAAAGAATGAAAAAGAGCTTACGGGCAATAAGATTTGGAGAAAATTATGATTTTGTTGGAGTAGATGGCGTTTTGAACGAAGGCTGATGGAGAATTAGCAGCTATAGTCTTTCTCGGTGCAGCAATTAAGGTAAACCATAACACTCCGATTGTTGTCACCGTTACCAAGAGACGGCGATTATTCCAGGTTGTCATCAACATCGCCGACGCCGTTATCCAATATCGTCAGTCTACCGGAAAAATCGGCGGGCTTCTTTGGGCTCTATGAACAATCAATCATGCATAAAATTCATAAGCAATAACTTTAACTTTATAGCTATTCCTACCGTTTCAGAAAAAATAAAATAAAATAACTTTATAGCTAGTTTGGGAGTTTAGAATAGGAAAGAAAAGAAGAGAAATGTTTCTGTTTGGATCGGTTATTTTTTCAAAAAAATTTTTAAACGTAATGTTAAAATAATATCTAAAAAAATATTTTATTTATATAATATATTAAATATTTCAAAAATACTTTAGAGTAAAAGTTTTTCGTATATATTGTTAAAATAAAATTTTTTTCAAAAAATACCCAAAAAACAGTTAATCCAAACAAATGTTGTTTGAGAGTTTAGATAAAAAATGAAATGATTTGGAATATATATGTCAATGAAAATTTGTTCAACATACGTTTTGAGGATAAAATGAACATTTTGAAAATTTTTGTTAGGCTTTCTCAACTTTCCTTTGCTTTCCGGCCATATTTGGGAAAAATTTTGTCAACTATAGTAGCAATAGACCATCCATACAAAATCATCTAGTTCCCTTTCTTTTCTGTCTCTCAATAGAAGAAAGAAAGTTTTTTGTTCTCATTTCCTTTCTTTTCTTATCAAATCTGATCTTCCAAACTAGCTAAGAGTTCCCATTCGATACTCTTTAATCTTTTCTCTCACTTCAATCCTATGTTCTATAAATTTGTTAATAAAATTTTTTAGGCTCAGCTCTCAAGTCTTGTTTTATGCCACCATTTTGTTTCTTTATTTGTTTTTCTTATTTTATTTTACTTCTGAGCAAGTAAGAAAAGTTAATTGCTAGCTTGAGGGGCATGGGCTAATCAAAGAAAGTCGGAGAACTTTTTTTTTTTTTAATAATTAAAAAAAATTAAAAAAAAAAGTTAACTGTGTTTTAAGAAACTATGTACGTATATGTTTTCGTGTTAATGTGATGAACTTAGGGGATGGGGCCTCACCAGTCCCATTTCAAATCACTTAAAAGTTTTTTAGGTGTAAATAAATTAGAATAGAGCGTAAAGAAGTTTTGGTTTGATGTAAACAAATTTGAAATGACCATTTTACTATAAATTGAATCCTTAAATTCTAAAGGTTTTTATACATAAAATATGATACTTCCATTAAATATATATAATGCCAAAAATTGCATTATAAACAGATGCAATAAAGTTACACAATTACGTTAGATTTCAAAGTTTATATAGTCCCAAATTCGAAACTTAATAAATCTATTATGCGTAATTACAATAGATCCCAAAAACACATGCAGTTCCAATTCCGGAACTTAGACACACCAAATGTGAGTAAATGTGTTTTTTTTTTTTTTTTTTTTTACGTAAGAAGTAAATGTGTTTACTAAATCGACTTTAATCCCAAAATAATCGCCACGGTCATAAAGCTACAGAAAATAATATAGGTTTGCAGCTCGATTCACTAAAGAGGTTAGCAATATAAAATATTCAAGGTGAATGGGGGGATCGATTTTTTAATCTCTAGAAAAGAAAAACGATATTTAGTCAGTCAATTGTGACACCACAATCACAAATCTATGTATGAAGTATCTAGGCTCTACGCTAGATTTTACCGTCCAACATTAACAACAAATTTGATGGTACAAATACAATTAGAAGTTGATAACACTATCCAGCCTTTTCAATACAATAATACAACAAGCTGAAGAAATTTTTCAATCGACCGTCTTTTAACTTTTGACGTTTCCGCTTTCCACGTGTACTAATTCTCTCGGAGATCACCAAAGAAAAATGGAAATGAAAAGCAAACTCTTTTTTTTTTTTAAATATATAAAAAAAAAATCAAATATTTGCTCGTCAATTCTTCACCAATCAGTGGAGGGAAAAAAAAGAAGAAGAAAAGGGCCCCAGAAGCATAAAGAATCAGCGGCAATTCAAAACATCAGCTCTGTTCGGAAGAAGCATTGGGGGAATCAGGACTGGTTTTGTAAAGATTGTTGTAGGCCTCCAGCTCTTCGTAGTAGATGTCCCACACGCACCTAACACATCCGCTCCCACAACAGTCATCCGGCAACGGCTTCTCCGGCGGCGGAGGAATATATCGGGGTGTTGACTTTTCCAATTCCTTCTTCTCCTCTTCTTTTTCACCGTTCAAAATCGTCGATTTACCGCTAACTGATTGAGAATTATCAGCCATGGTATCCTTGATGCCAGAATTGTTACTATTTCCACTATTGATTGCACAAAATAATCTCGGTTGGAGATGGGTGGTGGCAGCCGTTATTACGGTCAGATTTTTCATGGATTGCTGTCGCAGAACATTTTGGTGCGGCGGCAGGAGATAGATGATTCGAGGATTACTGACGTCGGAGGTTGTTATGCCTGAAGAGGTTTCGTACGATAATGAGGATGCGGGACGAAGAAGAGATTGATGATGTTGGAGGAGGAGTAGGGCCGTTCCCATAGGCTTTAGGCATTACAGTTGGTCCATTCGCACTTTCTAGAATCGTATTATCTGTTTGTAAAAGGCCGGGAGGACACTCTGGCGTCATACCGCGTGCGCCATCTGTGGACCGAAACGAATGTGCGGTGTCCAACAAATTTACTGGTTTTGGGCCGGTCCAAAATAAGCCCCCCTCCACGGAACAGTAAATACTTCTAGTATTATTCAGAACAATTGTCTAGTTGCACGCACCCGAAGAAAATCGCATTTAAAACTGTTTTAGGGAGAAAGGCAAAGACAGAAGTTTTCCTTCTAACATGGAATGTTTAATCCGTAAAAGAAGAAACTTTGAAAGTATTGACAAACGAAGCATTTGAATATGCATCATACAAGAGTCACTCAGGTGGTAACACTGAACTGGAAATGCGTCCTGATACAAGTAGAACATGGTTTCCTGACTGAAGCAGCAGCATAACATTTCTGGTAGTACGGTTGTATGGTTTTATGGTTGTTTAGAAGTCGATGAGTTCTGCATAATCTAACAGAATTTGCAGCAATTAATCCTATCAACGGTTTTGCTCTAACTATAATTTTATCGGTTGCCAGAAGAGCAGTGCAACCGCTCTTACCGTCTCATTTGATCTCTCTCTTCTAGTTTGATCGCTTGAATATCCTTCTCAATCCCGACAACAGCAGTAATAACCCCAAGTAATCAAATTTATAAGCCAATTTGATGAAATCCAGCTTAAAATCATTCCATGGAGGATACCTTGGTTCCAATTCAAGGTAAAAGCTCCTCTGCAGAACTGCTTTTTCATGGCTGAACGTATCGAAAGAGTACTTCCCGTGATACCTTCCAAAACCACTCTGACCAACACCTCCAAATGGTAATGAATCGGCCACAAACTGCAATTTTTTTGTTGGAATGGAAAAAGAATGATGGTTTAAACATGTATGCTTTTGCATCAACTAGGGCTGAGAGCTTACAACGAAGTTTGAATAGAAGTACCTGGACGATTGCATCATTGAAGGTTATGCTTCCGGATGATGTTTCAGATAAAAGCTTTTTTTTGAATCTTTCATTCCTTGTGAAAGCATAGATGGCAAGCGGTTTTGGTCTCAAGTTTATAAACTCAATGCTTTCCTCAATTTTATTCAACTGCAACACGAGAGAGAAGATATTATATCAAACTTCTTTTCTTGTAGATTAACAGGTTCATTTGAGGCCTTCATTATCAATATTTTTTCTCTTACTGTGATGATTGGCAGCAGAGGACCAAATATCTCTTCAGACATTATATCAGCATCAAGAGGAGGATCCAACAAGATGGTTGGTTCAATCATCCTGTGCAACATCAGTCAAAAGTTTGAAGGCAATAAGTAGCACGCATCCAGCAAGATCAGCTTGCACAATACACAGATTGACACTTACAAATTTTGTTCGTCCCATGAACCACCGTGAACAATGGATGCTGCAACTCCGGGGTCCCCAAGAAGCTTGCTAACTCTATCAAAGTGGCTTTTGCTGACAATCCTACAAAGATTCTTCAAGTTTGGCATACTGTCACCAAAAAAAGCTTTGATGCACTTCTTCAACAACTCAACCTGAGAAATCAAACCAAGAAATCATGGTAGACATCTATTTCAAAACCATTAGATCCAAATGGAGGACGAGCCTCACTCTTAAGGAGCATGCCATCATTACCAGAATTGAAGCAAATTTCTCTTCCACAAGAACATAATCAATCCCTATGCATGCCTGTCCACTGCACAGTCCCCACTTGCCACCAACTATTCTCTTAATGGCCACCTTGGAGCCACATGGAACAAATTAGAATAAGAATAGTAAATGCATACATCGTTTATGTATTTGTCTGCAAATGGGGTAATGCAATAACACATTCTTGTAGTCTAAGACAAGAAAAACAGTTGTTTTCTGACTTCTCATTTAAGCTCATGACCCTGCTTTAGTCTAAGACAAAAAATATACATCTCATGTTCTGCATTTAAACATTCTTTTAGTGCTTTTAAATACTATAGGAAACCTCTAAATCTGAAATGGAGAGAGAATCGAGGATGGTTGGACATTTTCCCCCAAGCTCCAGAGTTACAGGTGTTAAGTGATTTGCAGCTGCGGCCATGACTATGCGTCCTACTCGTGGACTCCCTGAAAAGGTATGATCAAACAGAAAATGATAAGATTCTGTCCATCATTCCTTAATGATTTGTGTTGGGATGGTGGGAGAAGGTAATCTTCTCCTGGTTGCAAAGACAATTCACTTATAAAGCTCATTTTTGGTACCAAAAGTGTAAACTGGCTAGGTAATTTCACTCAGTTATCAACAGCAAGAACACAATACATTCCCAGGGAGAAAAGGATTAAACAGTAGGTGACCTAAATAAGAACTACCAGTAAAGAATATCTTGTCCCACTTTTGCTGCAGTAGTTGTTCAGCTGCATCATGTCCACCTTCAATGACTTTTAGTGTTGCTGAGTCCAAGTAACGGGGGATTGTATTAGCAAGAAAAGAAGAGGATGCAGGCGATAGCTCTGAAGGTTTCAAGACCACTGTGTTTCCTGCAGATATTGCCCCAATCACTGGGTCCAAAGCCAGTGCTGCACAAAGAAAGAAATAAATTAGCCTAAAGGACATGTATCAACTTATTTGAGATGCTTCTCCCTGCCTCTAGTAAAAATAAGGCTCGCCAGAAACTCAAAAGAACCTGTAACTCACAATAAACCACTACACTTATCCTAGGAGGTTTGATGGAGAAAGGAGGTCAAGATCTTATTAGCATGCTTCTATTTGAACATACACATCAGCAATTACTAGTTCCTTGACGACTATCAAAATCACATTGGATTACAACAATATCTAATTGAACTTACAGATAGGAAAATTCCAAGAAGCAAGGATCAACACTAGGCCAAGTGGCTCAGGTAATACTTCTGCTCTTGCTGGGAAAAAGAGCAATGGTATTTGGCCCTGTTTAAACGGAGTTGTTAGCAGCTGCAAGAAATCGAGATGAATAGTCCATCCCCCCTTGGTTTTACTTTGATCACAGAATAAAAAACTGTAAGTGACCGCTAACCTAAATCTAGCAGCCAAAAAAATTTCAAGTTACCCAAAGTGCTTACCAAAAAATCATTCTTGTCTATGCTTCAATAACCAGACTTCAGCCAGCACTTATAGAACGTACTTCCTCAACCAAGTTCAATTTGTATCTAAACCTATCTAAGACGAAACTCATTTGTGCACTTCTTTTTCGTTTCTTGACAACACTGGTATGTTAAATGAGGGGAAAAAAAAGTTAATAGAACATGCATGCGACCACTATGTTAAAGTTGATAGTGAGCAATACATATATCAGAAAGAAAAATTATGATCAAGAAACATATACTCTCAAATTGAATTCCAGTTCAGCTACTAGCTTACCAATTTAAATAGCTCTCTACTTTCGAATCTTGAACCAGATTGGCCAATTTTACTTATTTGTAAAAATATGCATCGAATAGCACTACATTTAAGCAGCTAAAGTGATGCACACTAGGGACACACCTTCTTGGGAGCCATCCATTTCTCAACAGAGGCCAAAGCGTAGTTGGCTGATTTCTTCAGAACACCAACCTGTTAGGGAAGGCAAAAAAATAAAAAAGAGGGGAAAATAAAATAAAAGCATGGCATCATCAAACAGTTAGAGTAACACTTAGAATTTACTTTGGAGGTGTCCCAAATGGTACAGTAGACAAATCATAAAACTCCAACCCAGCATTAACTATCTGTTGGCCCTATCAAAACTGGCTCTTAGCTAAATGAATAGGGATGATCACAATGAAATAGTGTGTTTGGACAGGAGATTATTTGTCCAAATATATTTGCTTACATCACCGTTATAATTTTCAATACACCCTTTTATCTTCCCAATTACTTTTTTATCTCGCGTACATCACATTACAAAAAGTGGTACAGTAAAAATATCTCAAATAATTTATAATCCAAACACCCTAATATATGTTAAGAAACCAAACAGTGCTATGCTGGATGCCTGATATTCTACCATGATACCAATAACCAGAATAATTAATGCAATTATTAAAAAAGAAAAAATCTTACTTCATCGCGATAAGATTCAACGGGATGCTTGCCCAGATCTTGTTGAAGCGCATCAAAAATACTGTCTTCGTTCTCATCAAGGAGTTTGAGAATAGCTCTGAGCTGGGCCTTTCTCCATTCGAAGCCTCTGGTTTTTCCACTCCGGAAAGTTTGTCTCAACTCTGCTAAGTTTCGGGCCAATCCGGGCGATTCCTCCATAGTTACGCTGAGAATGAGTATCAAGACTCTGACACCACCCTCTTATGATAATATCAGAATATCTGCTCTCAATTTATATATACATATATATTCCATATCTCTACCAGCTCTCAGTATCTATTACTACTATTAATCAGTATTCAGGTACTAATACTACTTTCTAACATAGTATTTTGTTCTGGCGGTTTATCAAACCCACCTTCACGTTTCCATTTTATTTTGCTATTAATTTCCTATTTTGTGTTTTCCTTTCTTTTTTTTTTTTTTTGTGTTTTTGCGGAGGAGGAGGGGGGGGAGAGTGCTTGGGTCTGCTTACGTGATTTGCACTAGTAGTATTTTATTCAGGAAGACAATAGAGGGCTGCAGCTTAGTGATGTGAAATCGTCGTACACATATACTGCTGCTGTGCTAGTTTCCAATCCACGTTTCCAACAGCACAGCTATGACTTTTAAAGCGTGGGGGTCCAGACTCCAGAGTGGGACGTCGTTTGACAGCCAGCCAGGTCTGGTCCTCCGAAAGGACTGTTGAAGTTTTAATGCCTAATCACGGAAAATGCACAGCATGTTCGCCAACGTTGGTGACGACGACATAATCAGATCTCCTTCTGCAATTTCGATTTTTTTAATATTAGAAAGTTAGGAAACAGACAACAACTCGTAAGTATTTTAACAAAAAAATTTGCTGCTTTATCAATCTATCATGAATCCAGGATCCTTGTTTTATTACCAAAAAAAAAAATGTCATAGGTTACTTTTTCCCCATTTTTCTTTTCTTTTTTTTCCCTCTCACTTGTTAAAGTACTCTATCTAGTACTCACTGGTAAGATATAGCAAAATTGTTGCCGCAAACTGTAATTTTCCTTGAAAAAAATTTGAATAGTCCATTTCAAGATGTATATTATAGTTTTGAAATGTAGAACTAATTCAATTTAAGTCATCCCTAAAAAATAGTAAAAGAATTTGATATGTTTACTGAGCGTGTCTGAATAATCTGTGATATTTTTTTAATGTAATATATGTAAAATAAAATAATAATTAAAAAAATATTGATAATACAAATAAATAAAATTTGATAAATAATGCAATTTCCAAACAAACCTACACTTCACTTTTCTAGATAATCAAGGCATTCATAGAATCCAGAAGATTTGACAATATCCCCTTTTAGAGCTTCCCAACGTTATAGGTGGTTATGATTTGTGAGGTTGTCGGCTCATCTTTGTGATAGTAGATATAAAGATTTTTTTTTTTTAAAAGAGTCTTGTATTATTAGTGTAATACTTCTTCTAATGTCACGAGTGTTAAATAAAATGATAATTAAAATAATTAGAATATTATTAGAAATTCTTTTTAAACAATATTGAAAACCTTTTACAAATAATTGATTTCCAAACTGAGCATGATTTTCTTGTTTGCTTTGTCAAACTTAATTGATCATGCAAACAAAGCTTTTTTCAATGAATATTTCCAATTTGATTTCATACTGTCTGCGATTTGTTCTTTTTATTTTATTTTTTTTAATTTGATCAAGATACAAAACAATTGTTTATTGCTTTGCGTTGCAATCTCAAGAACAATATGTATGGACACAATATTAATGGGTTTGTTTGGATAGAGTATTATTTGAAATATTATTTAGAATAATTACTGTAGCACTTTTTGTGATGTGATGTATGTGAGATAAAAAGTTGGTTGGGAATATAAAAAGATGAGTTGAAAAATGTGTTTATGATGCAAGTGAAATATTATTTGGAATAATAATGGTATCCAAACAATTTGAAATATTATTTGGAATAATTACTGTAACACTTTTTGTGATGTGATGTATGTGAGATAAAAAGGTAATTGAAAATATAAAAAAATGAGTTGAAAAATGTGTTTATAATACAAGCGAAATGTTATTGGTTTCTCGTGGACATCGTATTGTAATGCTCCGGTATTTAACAGCTTCCATGCAGGCTAAATGCAGTTCCATAACTTCACAAATTTCCCTCCAAAGTGAAAATATGTGTTTGAGTCAAATCATGATAGGACGAAAAATGGCACGTGTAATTCTCCGTTTGGATTTCTCATTTTTAAAAAAATAATTTTTTCATATACAACATTATAGTAATATACAAACAAAAATAATTCCAAAAAATATCACATCAATACAATATATAAAAAACAACTCCAAATATATAAAAAAATAAAATAAAATCTACATCATTTTTTCCTCCATCTATCACCACCACAACCATTATCCCCCTTTTCTCCTCTTTCCTCTCCCTCCCTCTCCCTTCTCCCCTCCTCCCTCTTCCGCCACACCCCATCGCTCCTTTTCCTCCCTAAATCTGGCCTTGACTAGAGACTATGATTTAGCTACGGCCAAATCACAACTAAAAGGACCATGATCTGGCTGCGATATCATGACTAGAGGCCTCGATCTGGCTTCGCGGAGATCGGGGGGAGGGGGAGGAGGGGGAAAGATGAGGGGTGAGATATGGTTGAGAAAGAAAGGGAAGGGGAAAGGAGTAGGGGAGGGAAAAAAATGGGATGAGGAAGATGGGAGGAGAAAAGAGATGGAGGAGAGGAGGAGGAAGAAAGAGAGGGAGAAAGAATAGAGAGGGGGAGGAGGGAGGAGTAGAATGGAACGGGTGTGGGTGATGATGGCAATTTTTTAAAACTGTTGCAAAAAATTTTTAAATTTTAAAAATATTTTAAAAATATCTCAAAAAAATATTTATAATAAAAGATTTTTCATATACATTATTATAATAAAATATTTTTAACATATTTTAAAAAAATAACTAATCCGGAGCCTAGCGTACTTCAAAAAGAATCGGTCAATTCACCTCTAAAAATGAAACGTCTTTTCTAGTATCCTGTCAGCTGGGACGGCATTTATGGACAGTTGAAACTGCCATAATGATCATCACTTTCAATCTATTCAAAGTAGCTTGTTTCATACCCACAGTGTCGACAAAAAAAAAAAAAAGTAGCTTGTTTCATAAATTACAAGATTTATGACATGTATCTACCCCATAAACACATTGAGAGCACAAAAAATTGCTGCTTTTTCCTGCGGTGGTTTGGGATCCATAAAGAAATAGGCTCCTTTAGCTTCTTTTGATGAGCGAATTGATTCATGTAGCAGAAATCACGGGACTTGCAAGCCTGTGAATTGAGCGAATGACTGCCTTATTTGGCAAGCAAATTTTTAGTCAAATTTATCTATTATAAATTTTTAAATAATTTTATTTACAATAATTTTTAAAAAAAATTTTAATTTTTAAACCATACACTTCAAAATATTCAAAAAAAATATACACTTTAAAAATTTTATATTAAATTATAATAAATTTTAGACAAATATCAAAAAATTCTTACTTGCCAAACGGGCCGACATTTTAGATAAGTCTAACCAGTCCAACAATGTTAATTTTTTTTTTAACATTGGTCGTCGTAGAATGCAGAAGCTACGAAGAATACATCTTTTGTTTCTTTTCTTTTTGTTTCTATTTGCACGTAGGAGATTTTTGTGTTAAAATTAACGATGCATTAATTGGACCTGCCAATTAGATTGGGCTGATCTGAACGCAATCGATCGGTCCTAAATTTAGTGGGCTGAACTTCATACAATGTGAACTAATCAAAACATAGACCAATATATTTTGCCCAATTTAAATGTGAGCTGAATTTGGATTGGACTAGGCTCAATCCAATTAATATTCAGCTTGAAAAATGTGTATGTCATGGCTCATGTGCGGGAATTAAGAAGATTTGTTTATCTAAATTCAATCGAATATTTAAAGTTCAGATGATTAATTTTATGATAATTTTTTTTCAATCTCTAATTGCTAGGTTTATGGATATTATGGTAAACTGTGTTATTTTTTGTCCTAAAATTCAATTTTTTTTTAGATATATATGGATTAACTAGTTGTTTCACTTAACTAGATTCTGTAAACATATAAAATAAATGCATGACATAAGCTTGGGTCTGCCCTAATTAGACTCAATACTTGACTTTTTTTTTTCAGTCGAGCATGAGTTGCAAAATGTGAACCTAGCTGAACTAAAATTGGGTTTAAAAGAATGACATTTTATTTATGTGAATTGAATTTAAGTATGTCAAAATCCAACTCACACAGGTCAATTGACAGGCCTAGCCTTAATAGAGCTAGACATCTATATTTCCAACCATGTACAAGTCTAAAATAGCAACCGGGGAAATATCCCTTCTTTTACTTTTTCTTTGAGAACAATAATTCATTTTTTTTTTATTTTTGTAGTGTAAGTGGAAGGATTTAAACTTGAGACCTCTCATTTACATTCTCATCTCCTAAATAATAATTTTTTTTATGCATGTATATATAATAAGAATTCACAATATCAACTTAATTTATCAGAACAGTCTTTTCGAATTCATTTTATCTTAATAATACAAACCGAGTACTTACAATTGATATGTAACTCATTTTCATCTTCGATAATCCAGACAATCCAGCATATATTATCAATTTATACGACATCATCATCATGAATATATTGAAAAAGTATGTTTGGGTATGAGATTATTTGACATAACAAACACACAATCTCTAACTGCATTTTTAATCATTTTTTTATTTAATATACATCATATTATAAAAAATATTATAGTAATTATTCTAAAAAATTCAAGTAATATTCTATACAAACAACTTCACATTGTGACAGCATATATATATTGTTTGTAAGCATTGTGGCGGCATATAAGTCCTGTTTGATAATTCAATTAAGTACTTAAACTTAATATGGATTTAGATCTTAATTAAGTGGCACTGAATATTCTAAACAAAACTTGTTATCAAAATTAAGTGATAAACTAGTCACTTATTACTGAATGTGATATGCTCTCAAATGTATTCGATTTAATATTTAACGATTCAATAACTTAATGGATTCAGATTTCAGATTTCAGTTTTATCAAACACACTCTTAGTCTCTAATGTTTACATCGCATTTTAAGCCAAACCAATCCACAAGGATTTTTATGCATTATAATCCAAAATAGAAACAGACTATATATATATATATATATATCCATCACAATCCACTCTCAAATTTTGCACACACAAGCACAAAAAGATAATCAACCTAACAGAGGGAGAGTGTGAGTTTTTTTTCATAGTTATTAAATTTACTCTATGGGAAGGCCCAACTGAGTCGGGGGAACCTGACGAGGATTGAACCACCATCAGACCAGACGGGCTGCACCACACACCCTTAGATTTAGAACAAATCTCATATTGAGTCACATTGATGGGAGGTAAGGTTTGAACTCTTGACCTTTCATCCCACAATTAATGTGGTGGCCAACTCCTCTAGAGGGAGTTAGTTACTTGAATTTTTGGGAAGTATCATGATCATCCAATAAGAAGGGTTTCAATTTTTTCAAATGAACAATTTGAAGATCTATTGATTCTAACAACTGACTGCAGAGTTGATCGTCCGGACCCTTGAATTCATAGATGTAGATCTCGGACCTATGAATGGGGATATTCCCGAAACTCACACAGAAAAAAGGAAGTTCGATGATTCAATCAATGAAATTGATGAACCGTCTGTCTAACTGGGTTGAGTTGGTAATTTGACCGTTTAAAAAAGTAAATTATTGAAAAGTCAACAATTCATCGGTTCAACCAGAAGAACTGAAAACCCGCCCAAGTTTTGAGAAACGCTTGGAGCAAAATTTGAGTTGCATATGCCACTGGTATAATTCAAACTGGGGACCTCTCACGTGACTCCATGGGACCATACCAATGGACAAAATGCTTTCATGCGCTACTGATTATTTTATAATATTATTCTCTTTTCTTTCAAATCTCGAGTTTTTTCCTTTTTTTCTTCTCCTTTAATCAGTCCTCAAATAAGCATTTCTTGAATCTTTAAAACTCTCATACTTTATTCCAAAAGTTAGAAAATAAATTATCAAAATGATATCTTACCATAATTCATTCCTGACATAATAATTACATTGATAAAATTTTGTAATTGAGAGAAAAAAATTACATAAAAATAAGATGTCATGCTTTAAAGTTGGTCTTTATTCCTAATCAAAATTATTTTGACCTCATTTGGGTAATAGTTAATTATTTAATAGCTCATTGAAAGCTAAACAAAAAACTTTTATAACATAATTTGTCAAGATTTATATATACAAAATTATTAAATATTATATTTAATTAAAAATATATTTTAATAATTCACCAATTTAATTATGAACCAATAACTCGCTCGTTCACTCCCTTCTCATGTTCTTACCCGGGTTTATTTTTATTTTATTCTTTATCAAAACCCGAGGTTCGACAACGATGTTTTTTTTTTCTACGACTTGTCTTAATCAAAAGGACCCGACATCACATGTTATGAGTAGTAATGAGAACAACAAACCTTTCACTAATATGGCAAACCCTTGCGCCTGCACGACGCATCCACTTTTAACCTCACTTTCCCCTTATAGTAACTGATCAGTCTTGCTTATCAACCTAGCTTTGGTACCACACTTCCCCTTGTCTCACAAACTCTTAATCTATTTTTAAGGTTGTTCTTGTACTTGTTTGTTCTTCGAGGAGGAGGAGGAGGAGGAGGAGGAGATTACAGGAGGAGATGGGTCGTGGAAAGATAGAGATCAGGAAGATTGAGAACTCAACCAACAGGCAAGTTACTTACTCTAAGAGAAGAAATGGTATTTTCAAGAAAGCCCATGAGCTCAGCGTTCTTTGTGATGCTAAGGTTTCACTCATCATGCTCTCCGATACCAAGAAGTTCCACGAGTATACTAGTCCTTCAATAACGTATGTCCTATTGCCATAACTCTTGTGGTTTCCTGTTTTTCTCTTATAATTTTGGTGATGTATGTTAAATCCGTCGAGAAGTCTTAACCAGAATGTTCTTGATTTGGTTTGGCTAGGACTAAAAAGGTCATGGATGATTATCAAAGCGCTGTAGGTGTTGATCTCTGGAGCACGCACTATGAGGTGTTTTTCTTAAATTTCTCGCTATTAATTGCTTAGTTGATTATGTGTGTGTGTGTTTTTAGTAACTAATTTGCATGTGTAGAAAATGCAAGAGAATTTAAGAAGATTAAAGGAGACCAACAATAAGCTGAGGAGAGACATCAGGTAGAGTATTAAGATGCGATGATATAGAGGTCACTTAATTATCCGTGATTTATTGGAGTAGCAACTCCGTACGTATTGATTAGGTGTGATGATACTACTAATTCTTTTTTCTGATTCATGAGTGTGAAGTATGTACTGATTGTACGTCAATGGAATTTGTTCCACAGGCAAAGAATGGGTGAAGACTTGAATGATCTCAACTGGGACAATATGTGCCGTCTGCAAGAGAAGATTGTTGATTCTCTTGCTATCATACGCCATAGAAAGGTTCCTCCTGGTACTCTGCACTTTTTAATTTATACGAGGCTGAATATTTTTTTTCCCCTTCCTTCACAATTTCGCTGCAATAACATGGTGGACGTTGTCAATTAAACATATCGTTTCCATTCTGAAGAAATCAAGAATACTGGAGTGTGGTTATTAATTACCAGAGAATTCGTTCATTACTTGGTTCATGTCTTGGAACATCAGGGAACAATTTTATTTGTATAATACTCGTCTCATACTTCGAATATGAGTAAACACTTTCATTTTTATATGGGAACTCTCACGGATCTTTGAACATTGAACAACAAAAATGATTTGTGCTTAAAGAATTTCTGTAGATAATTTTTCTTACCCGCATGTTAGTCGTCAGTTTGATGGAGGTTGATTTCAACCTCTAAATCCCTCATTGAGAATTACCTAACTTCGGACCATTCCGTTTGACTAGCATACACCTTGCCAAATCTAACTCATCATGTCCAAAAAATATCCATATGGATCTTTTGTACTCGACTCGAATGGATTTTAGTCTTTGCGATGGTTAGAGACTCTCATTAATAGCAATCGACCATATATAACTTCCTTCTTGTGAACTTATTTTCTTGCATATATATGCAGTTGAAGTTGCAGGGTGAGTTTGTTCTTTCTTTAGAGTCAAAGAAAAGCAAAAGAATTTACATATAGATGAGTTGTTTGTCTTTGCAACCTTCACGTAGGCGAAAGAAGTGCAGAGTTCTAATGGAACATGCAATTGTCGTCTAGCTAGTCACCTATCCATAGCTTTCGATAGATTTGGTTAGAACTTCAGCAGTACTGAGAATACATTTTACGAATTGTTTTGCAGTACCATGTGATCAAAAATCAAACTGATACCTACAAGAAGAAGGTTGGTGATCAGCTTTTACGCTTCAATTCATTCTTTAAAAATTTTCGCTTCTTTTCCCATATAGTTTCTGTCAGAAAGAAAATTATCCTGGGATTACAGTTTCAATTAATGCGCGCAGGTGAGAAACCTGAAGGAAAGACATGGAAATCTTCTGTATGACTTGGTAAGCAGATCACAGATACACCTTCGTCTAAAATGGGTGGTCACTTCTCAATTAATTATCTTAATCTTCCTGGCTAGTAGCTTAATTATCTAAAATGGGTGGCTACTCTTTTGGGATTCCCAATTACATGATAATGAAACTAAAGAAAGTTGGTGTGACTGTTGAGTGAAGGAGGCAAGATCATGTGAAGATCCGAAGTATGGGATTGTGGACAACGCCAGAGACTACAACTCGGCCCTTGCATTAGCTGATGGAGGGTTGTCCAACCTCTATGCTCTCCGATTGCAGTCGAGCCACCCCAATCTTCAGGAACTACGACTTGCTTAAACTTTAAAAACTCCAAGAACTGGGGATTTATCTAATTTTATCCGCAAAGAACTAGTGGATGTGCTAGTCCTCGTACGAGTAATTACGTTGTTGAAACTCAAAAACTGCATTAACTATTGGGACGAGGTTTTTGCTCATGCAATATCTACTTTGATGCTGTAATGCGATTTTTAATTTCCTTTAAAAACTTCATCTGCGCTACTTGTTGAGAGTTGGGTTAGTTTATGGCAAAAGTATCCTCATGCATGCAAAGATCGGGAGTTAGGATTAATCTTTGTACTACTTTTCAAAGATTGTAACAACTGATATGATATGCAGTGAATATCAGAGTAGTACTTATTAGTTAGTGCTACAATTAATATTCTTGAGTGACATATAAATAATTATAGTATATGTGTGTATGTGCACCGGATTTTCTTGTTTTCCTATTCTTGGCTTTGTTTTATACATACATATATATATATCAGAAGCAATTATTATCTGAAGCCACAACCCCAACTAAACATGATATTACTAAAAAGAAATTCAAGTTTAGTACTGGTAATTACTATAATTTTCTTTGGCACATTGGCCAATGGCCAGTTTCTTACTAGCGAGTTGCTTAATTATCAAGCTATGGTTAATTAGCTGAGTGATCATTTTACGGGTTTGTGTGTGTGTGTTTTTTTTTCACGATTTTTATTAGCAACTTCAGGATTTATTTATTTCTACGTAATTATTGACTGATAAAACTGCTTATGATGGTACTAGTAAACAATCAGATTGTTCGAGATTTGCTTATTCCTAAGTAAACTCAAAAAGTTGGTGAAAATAAATAATTGACGTGCTAGAGTCAACTCCTTGAGGTACAATGTAGGAATTAAAATGGGAGTTACCCTCTAGTCTTTTTTTTTTTGTCGCAACGATAGAATTTCTATAACCTAATCTAGCCTAATCTAGGGAGAGGGGGAGGAGACTCGATGTGAGTACAGACTCCATCGATGAAGATCAATTAAGACCGCCACAGAATGTGGCAAATTTTAGTGGGATGCAAGGATTGAACCCTTGACCTCCCACCTTCCCAAGACTTAAGATGTCTTTGGGTTACCAACAGCCTCTTGCCCAAGAGGCTGTTGGCGTTACCCTCTAGTCTACAAAACCTCAAATTGTACTCCTTGAGGTACAACGTATTAAAACTTTTTTTTTTTTGAAAATTCATTTTTTCTTCAAATAGATGGTAGCTTGCTGTGATATTAATGTATCTATTGCTCCGAAGGAAAGTAAATGTATCTATTGCTAACACCAAATAAATAAATAAATAAATAAAGTCAATGAACAAAATTAAGTGGTTGACTTTGTGGGCCATAGTCGTCTAAGATGAATACTTATACGAGTACCAGCAGATTTAAAAGTTTAAACTAAATTACACAGTAAACAGAAAAAAAATAGGAAATTTAAAAAAACAAAAAAAAAAAGAAGAAAGGTAGCTACGGTGATCGACGTCGACGAAGAGCTCCACAGACCATCACTCTTGGAATTTGGTATCTTTCATTTCGGAAAAAGCTTTAGACTTCAAATTTGCCAACTGGAAAACCTACTGCACATTCAAATTAGTCTACGGACGAACAGTTTTTAGGTTTTACTGCAGAAGCTGGAAGGGGAGAGGACCATGGCAGTTGCGGTTCCAGTCTCCACTGCTTGGATTCCCGAAGATGACCTCTTATTGAAGAACGCTGTCGAGGTAACTGCCTGCCTTTAGTCTGTGTTTCTCAGAATCATCGGCTTTATTGTTTGGAATTGAGTTTTCACTTCATTTTAGGAATATTATGATTTTTTTTGATTTGGTTTCGTATTTATTCGCATTACAATTGAAGTCTCGGAATTTTTGTACATTTTACTTGTGCTTGAGATATGCTCTAGTTGCAATTATGGGAATCGATTCAGTTATCATATTCCATTTTGTCTGTCTGTATGTATGTAGCAATAGTGATATAGTGATGCTTGAACTAGCTAATCCAACTGTTTGGAGCACAAATTACGCCAAATTAGGGGGTGTTTCAAAATTATAATGCTCTCAGACTTTTATTTCTGGTGGAAGATGAGTGCGCATTAGCTATTGTGGGATTTGGCTTTTTTTTTTTGTAGATAATTTTTCTAAATTACTAGCTGTACATTGATGAAATAATTAGGTATTCTAGGAATTATATGAGTTTAAGGTGCTTTTCTTCATCCTTGAGGTTTCATTAAAGGTGACAGCACTTTTATGTGGTTCCTGAAGGACCGACCAGTTAAGGTTCTTTAAGTCGGAATGAGTATTTGCTACTTCATTGTTGATATCATAAAGAGAATTGTAAGCATTGCTATCGTAAAGTGGGGAATGGCGTAGCATTGTGTGACTGGTTCTCGTGCAAGGAAGAATACCATCATCAAAAGGATTGAAGGAGAAGATGTTGCATTGAAATGTCGAAAACCGTCAACTACATTGTCGGCTGTCCCCTCTTAATTTAGCTATTGTATTTCTGGTGAAAGCTTGAAATAAAGAACAGATTGCTGAGAAGTTGTCAATTTTCACTAATAATAGTTCCTTTAACCTCCCTTCTTGTTTTACTCTTTAATTATCACTTTGAATGCACTTCTAATTCAGCTTTCCTGTGGGCTTCCACGTCCTGGATCATAAATCTTGTGTGCTTTTCTTTGGTTGCAGGCTGGGGCTTCCTTGGAAGCACTTGCCAAAGGGGCAGTACAGTTCTCCCGTAGATTTACCTTCCAGGAGCTGCGAGATAGGTGGCATTCCCTTCTCTATGACCCTGATGTGTCAGCCCAGGCATCTATTCGCATGTTTGAGCTTGAGTTGTCTGGGTTCAATCCTTTATCGAGAAATAATAGGTTTGATCACTCCAAAGTAAGTAGGGAGGTACCTGAAAAGAGGAAAATTGTGAGCATCCGCAAACAATATTATTCCATGCGGAAGAAATTTCGCAGTGAGTTTTTCAACCCTACTGACCTTGGTTTTCCAGACGAGCCAAATCTTCACGAGAGCAGTGGAAATGTGGCTGATTTCCGCGGATTTAATCGGGATCCACAGGACAGCAATTGTGTGCTTGGAAACTGTATGCATAATCATTTTGAGTTTCAGGAAGCAGAGATAGAGATCCTACGTAGTGCGTTTGCAAAACCAACAGCGAATGCATCTGTCACCTCTGGTGCTGTTAGTACACGCACATCATATCTCACAGGATGCTCTAATATACTTGAAGATAAGCAGCCAAATGGAGTGTTCAGGACATATGGATTTCCTGAGGATGTTTCCACTCCATTAAGGCAAGATGGAACTCCTTTTGAGGCAAATGTTAAATCTAGGGTAATGTCTAGTTTCATTCAAAGTAGTTCAGTCAACATTGGTGAATGCTCTGGTATTCAGGAGCCTGGCCTACCAGAAATACCATCCAACAGTAAGCTCTTAGAAAGATTGGAGATGCAACAGTTGTCTGCCTTTGATTCAAGAAAGGAGAATCCACGTAATGTTCTCCGGGGATCAAGACAGGAATGCGACATGAATGCGCCTGCTGGTAATTCATCATTTCACACTATTGGTTTTTCAGCTGCAGATCCTAATCTGTCCCTTTGGGAACCAGTGCAAGATTTTTCTGCAAGTCCTCTGCCAGTCAGAGTGAAGCAAGGTGATGCAACTCAGGATGCTGAAAAGATGCTTACTGATGATGGAGCCAGCAATGTGAAGAATGAAGCTGTCTATAATGGTGTTGATTCGGGGCCTTTATTGGGTGTCTCAGAGGGTGAGTTTGGAGACCTTCCAGATTCACTTTTGAACCTTTCAAATGAAGATGACATTCTCTCCATAGATGTAGATGGGAAAGAAACTAGGGATAAATCTTATTCTGATAATGTTCATTCACTCCTCCTAAGTTCTCCAAATGATGCTCAGGAGGACAGCTTCAATGATATTGAACCTCAGGCATTGGTCACTGCAGAAAGTTGTCCTACTGATCCTCAAGGTGAAGATCTTGATAATTCTGGAGCTATTACTTCTTTCACTCATGCTGGTGATCAAAATGTTCAGCATCCTGAAATTGATGAGCCATCTGCATCAACTTTGACGTCTAATTCTCATGCACTTGGTGATGGCAATATTTGCTGCACACTGAACACTGAAGACCCTGAAATTCCTTGCAATGATGATATATTCTTGCTTATCCATCCTTCGACGTCATTTGCACCTCCTGCAGCCCAAGCAACCCCTGTAGAGACTATGGGCCTATCTTCTGCTGCTAGTCCAGAACAAACTAGACAAGGAAACTTGTTGATGGATGCAAAAGATCTTCCAAGATCTTCTACCTGGTCTCAGAAGATTGGACCAAATATTTTGCCAGAAACACGTCCCACCTGCTCTCTCGTGGGTTTTGGAGTAAAATCAGAGTTATCTGATATGAACTCTAAAAGTTTTCTTCCAAGGGATGCTAACAAGGCTCTCGGAGACTTGAACCAATGTAAATCATCAAATGCAAATCAAAGTATACCAGCTAGTAGAGCACTTGAGGACAGTATTTCTAAAGTTGACTTGAAGGTACTCAGATAACACGAGCAACTGTGGCTTCTTACATGATCAGTTTCTTCACGACTGTCATTGTATTTCTAAAGCTGTTTCTTTGTTGTAAGCAGGCTGGAGAATGTTCAGTGTCATTTGTGGAAGTACGTAATACAGTAGCAGGCTCTTTGAAAATAGATATGTCAGATTCAACAACAGTAAACCCTTCAGCATCAGATCAGGAAGAATTAGGGAGTGATAAAGATGTTCCTTATTTTTCTGATGTTGAAGCTATGGTAATTGTTTAAAGTTTTGTTTAGCTATGCATCCAACTACCATAGTAAACTTTATTAAGCTTCTATTCCTTTGCATGTCAGATACTTGAAATGGACCTAGATCCACATGATCAAGACTTACATAGTTCGAAGCACGGTAATTAATCTGATTTTGTTTTGATCTGTACAATTATAATTACCTGAATGCTTGGTTTTTAGAATTTTTCCATGTTTGTGTTTGCAAAGTCTTTGTTTCCCCAATCCCCTCTTCCACAAAAAGCATAGAAAACTGATTGGTGGTCCCATGACGTGATATAACTCGTGATTCTGGAGTATAGCAGGAGGTAAACTGATGCATGTTACTTTACTAGTTTACTATCAGATAGGGGAAAAAAATTCCATTATTCTAGTTTAGGTGCATATAAAAATTCGAAGCATAGCTATCATAAACTGAGATGAAAGGCTTATGAATTTGTGTGCTGGAGTGAAATTCAGAATCCTTTTCAGTAACTTTTGGTCATTATATAGCTGAAGTTTTGAGATATCAGTATGAGGACGCAAAAAGGACTATTATAAGGCTGGAACAATGTGCTCAATCATGTCTTCAAAGATCCATGACATCTCAAGGGGCCCTTGCGGTTTTTTATGGTCGTCATTTGAGGCATTACATCAGAAAGACTGAGGTAGGCATCTAGTCCTGTCACTTTCTGAATTTGGTAACTGTGCTTCTCAATTCATTGGAATTATATGCTAATTTCCATTTTTTACATGATTATTTTACTTTTACACCTCCTCTCTTTCGGTTTCTGCTTAGTTCCTTATCTGTTAAACAGCATGTATTTTTGTAGCTTTCTCTTCAGTTTTTGTGTTTCTCAAGTGGAACATCTGTTCAATAATTTGGACACTAGAACCATTTTCTACCTCTGTAAGTAACTTGGCCTTTGGCACTTTCTGAAGCTTCGCGTGGCCTTGAACAAGTTAGAAGATAGATTCCTTCTGACGAGTGTCAAAACTCTGAGTGATTCATGCAGGAGCTGAACAAAAAAAAAAAAAAGCATTGGCTCAATATTTTCATGAAATAACTCCTTTCGGTTTCTTGTACATTATCTATAAAGCTTCTTGTAGATTGAAGTTTGTTCAGTCATAATTTTGTTACTACCACCAATCTGCAGGTTTTCATTTTGCCTTTTTCTGTAACTACCTCTACCATATATCCTTGAAGGAGTACTGATGCAGTCTAAGGATCTAGGCTCAATTTCTGTATTCCAGTTTGAAGAACTTAACAACATTTTTTTGGATATCAAATGACTCTGCTCTTTTTAAAGTTTTATAAATCATTCTTGCGGTTCTTGTTAGTGATATTCCATTATCATAGAGTAGTGCATTTACATGTACACATCTCAGTCTGTGAGTTCTTAGCACAGAGTAATCTTTGAGAAAAATGCCAGAATAACTCTATTTGGTGATCTGATTTAATAGGTTGTCCTTGGAAGATCTACAGATGATTTTGATGTTGATATTGATCTAAGAAAAGAAGGGCATGCTAATCGAATTTCTAGACGCCAGGTGGGATCTTCCATTAACTGATATCTTTGACAATATGTAAAGCTTATGTTTCCTTGTGGACAATGAGGATCGCTTCTCAGTCCTCACTATGGATAAAATCAAATGAACCGAAATTTGATTTTATAAATGATGCTTCCTCTTCTTCATTTGTTTTGGCATTTCTTCTCTTTTGTCACTCGGAGTAGTTATAACTACTGTTTTTGCCCTATCTAGGCAATTGTTAAGATGGAAGCGAATGGATCTTTCTACTTGAAAAATATTGGGAAGAGTTTAATCTCAGTTAATGGCAAGTTGGTTGCAAGTGGACAACTGATCTGTCTTGGCTCCAGTTGTTTGATTGAGGTATGTTTCTTTTCCTTCTGACCTTTTAACAAAGCAGTCTTCTTTGTCATGATTTTCCTCCTTTCTGGGATCCTTCTATATGAATCAATCTCTTGTAGTTTTGACTGTTTCAATCAACCTCTTGTACTTGTGACGTTGAAACGGAATGAATGCCCCAGTCATTGTTGTTTTTCATCACCTGAAATAGAGGAAGTCTCATGATAAATGCGATTCTATTAAAGTACTCTAGCTAGATTTGAATCATTCCCATTGATGCCGATCTGAAGCACACCCTGGCGGTGTGTATCTATGGCCCAAAAGTAGGAAGAAACTTCATGATAAGCAAGTTCTAGAAAAAAGAATCTAGCGATTCTTGTGCTCTAAACTATAATATGAATAAATATGACTTTACTCATCAAACTAAATCAAATATTAGAAGGAATACAGGATTCTGCTTCTGGTGGCAACAGTCTAGTTTATTTACTCCAAACATTGATTATTAGTCTTTATGGGAAAAGTGCTGAAAACCCATAATTAAGATTTTTTTAGCATGGATGTATTAAGTTATATTTGTGTATTGTGCAGATTAAGAGCAATTTACTGCTTTTTTAGTCTTCTGCTTTTGCTCGTTACATAATTTCTTTTAGCTGGTTGACAAGTTTTGTGCTTACCCTAACCAATTAAAATGGCAAATATGTAGATAAGGGGAATGAACTTTGTGTTTGAGATCAACCAAAAATACGTCAGACAGTACATCAATAGCATGTCAAGGGATAGCAAAGGGAAGAATAGCAAGTTTGAATGGTCACCTGACGAAGAAACTTGAGTGGAAGAATTCATGAAAAAGGTGCTTCGTTTCCATCTCTTCCAATTAATCTCCTTTTTTTTTTTTTGGTCATAGGAATATGTTATGTGCATTGACGAAATTGTACATATGTAATTCTCTTCAATGCAATGCAGATATCCAATCAAGCTTTCATCTGTATCTTTGTTGCTGTCTCTCTTTCTTTCTCAACTTGTTCTGGAATCCCACTTTTATCTTTTGTTTTGATGTCGTTTTTCCCTTCATTTTTGTTTTGGCGGTGCGATGAATTGTGAGGATCATTTGGGACTATAAGAGCAAAACTGCATCGGCTGGTAAATTCCTGCATCAGTTTCACCAGCGGCTCGAAGTCAGCACTAAACTGAATCACGATTTAACATCACGGCACAGAAAATTACTGAAGAAAACATCAAATAGAATCATGAAATCCCCAATGTTATCAAGATCACAAACTCTGAACAAGTGTAACAAGTACATGAACCAAGTTGCTTCCTGGTCCCCGTTAACATCTACTGTATCTAAATCAATGCAGTGGGCCTAAGAGTTCCAATTATTTCCATGTGACTTTCTTTCAACGCAAAGGACGTTAATTGGACACTTTAGCTAGTTATTTAGGCTTAATAGAGTCTCCCAGGAAGCTTCTTTTTCACCTTCATCCACTTCAAACCGTGATGCAATCGATGTTGGGGTCATCAGATAAGGTGATAGGCCATCCCAGCAAAAGATTTGGTGCCTTTTCCTTTCTGAAGATAAAGGGTATGGGAAGGGCTACTGGGGGTCGGATAAGTTTTAAAGTACTCATGATTTGTTACTAGTAGAATTTGCAGTTACATTCTCTTGGCCCCTAGGTAACGTGACGCTGAATATTTTGAAAAAGGGTAATGTGTAGTTGAGGTGTTGATATTTTAGAAAAGCCAACTTAATTAGGAAATACAAACGATAAGTAGGGTAAGAATTGTTAGTGAGTGCATTCAAATGATAAGGTGGGTGTGATTTAATCTTTTAAAAAATAGTTGACAACTCGCAATGGCAATAACTACACTAACAAACACTAACAAACTTATTCCGGGTGATTTCAGAACCTAATATACCATAGTGTTGAAACAGGAATACTAAAATTGGAAAATAATAAAACTATTCCTTTAAATATGAAGAACATTTTTTTTTGGTTATGGAAAAAAATGAACCTAAAAATTGTTTGGTCCCCTACAATTTGTTACCAAATATTTATTATGTTATCAATGGACGAATAAAAATTGTACATTTGCGGATGGTAAAAGTTGCAGAGGACAGAGATGCTTGCTAATATTTCGAAGTTAGTTAGCAATTATTGAACATCAATAATTAATAGGGATAATTGCATAAACCTCCCCTGAGGTTTCTGACATTTGCACTGACCTCCCCTGTGGTTTGAAAAATTACACTGACCTCCCCTGAGGTTACTAATCCTTGCAAATTCAGTCCAAACGATTAAAATATTGTTTTAGGGAGTGAAATTAGAATTTTTTACCAAATTTGTCCTTTGTACTACCTGTCTAATGAATGACAAAATACTACAATTAATTAACAATTAATAAACTTTAAGGAGTATAGTTTATAGGCAAATACGCATTACCTATTTAAAGTATCAGTTCTTTATGAGTATTTTACTTTCAAACATTTAATTTAATAACAATATTTACGCTCAAATACAGATTTGTATTTACTTTCAAATATTTAATTTTTGTTAAATACAAAAACTACCAATCTCTCTTCCGTAAAAATATTAATATAACACTTTTTCAATTTTAGTTACAAACATTTATGTATTTAACATAAATTAAATGATTCAGAATAAAATGCACATAAAGAGCGAATACTTACTCGTGTAATGGGATGAAAGCCATAAAAAATTAACACTTTATGGGTCATTTCTTTTTTTAAAAAAAATATTTATTTATATAAATAAATAACCGACCGATTTTCTTTTTGCAAGAATATTACTATAACACTTTTGAATTTTACTTACAAACATTGATATATTTATCATAAATTAAATGTTTGAAAGTAAAATATCCGTAAAAAACCAATACTTTATATGAGTAATGCGTGTTTGCCCTTAAAGACTGGTAACTATTTAAAATACTGGTTCTTTACGGGTATTTTACTTTCAAATATTTAATTTAATACAAATATTTACGCTCAAATACAGATTTGTATTTACTTTCAAATATTTAATTTTGTTAAATACAAAACCTACCAATCTCTCTTCCGTAAAAATATTAATTATAACACTTTTTCAATTTTAGTTACAAACATTTATGTATTTAACATAAATTAAATGATTCAGAATAAAAATGCACATAAAGAGCGAATACTTTACTCATGTAATGGATGAAAGTCATAAAAATTAATACTTTATGGGCCATTTCTTTTTTTAAAAAAATATTTAATTTATATTAAATAAATAACCTACCGATTTCCTTTTGCAAGAATATTACTGTAACATTTTTTGAATTTTACTTACAAATATTGATATATTTATCATAAATTAAATGTTTGAAAGTAAAATACCCGTAAAGAGTCCGGTACTTTAAATGAGTAATGCGTGTTACCCATAAATTATACTCTTTAAAGTTTATTAATTGTTAATTGATTTATAGTACTTTGTCATTCATTGGATATATAGCACAAAGGGCAAATCTGGTACAAAATTCTAATTTCACTCCCTAAAATAATATTTTAATCGTTTGGACTAAAATTTGTAAAGGATTAGTAACCTCAGGGGAGGTCAGTGTAATTTTTCAAACCACAGGGGAGGTCAGTGCAAATGTCAGAAACCTCAGGGGAGGTTTCTGCAATTATTCCATAATAATAATAATAATAAACACCATACATGCTGATGCTACCAAATTCAGTGCCAGCTTGAGGGATTCTGGAAGTTAGTAGTCACCATATGTGGCATACCGGACTACATCCAAATATGAAACGTTTACAACTTTTTTTATACTGTAGTTGAAGAAAATGATAGACAGTTTGGTAGCTTGATTTGGTAGAGAAGTGGTGAGATGTGATGTGCCTCATGAAAGTTGAAAGTGCTTTTCCACTTATTGGCGCACATAATTAATTTCCATGGATCGAATATTGTTGAAGATGCCAAGGCAGGGTTGCAGGCAACTGGGGTGTCTGTAGTAAATGGAAAAATGTGAATTTTCATCAGAAACATGGCATGTTCATATTCTCCGGTGGCAACCCACTACAAGTTGCGAAGGGAATTTAAGATATTCTATTTTATGGGGTTTGAAAAACGTATTATCAGAATGTTTATAAACACGTGTCTCGAAAGAATGTATAGGCCTTGTATGGAAAGGAATTTTTTTATCAAAAACTTTTTATGTTATCCGTAAAATATATTTTTAATTATTTTTTACGTCACATGTATCAAATCGTCGCCGTTAAATGTTTTATAAAAAATTCTAGAAATTTACAATCCAAACACAATAAAATTTTGCTGGCTATAAATCAACGAAGTATAGTCTTAAAAACGGTTCATTTTGTTTATGACTCTTCAATTATTGATCTACTGTCAAGTTAAAAAAAAAAAGAAAATAATTCACAATATGGTGACCATAATATATATATCTTTAACTGCCAAAACGATGCACGCATAATTCTATCTATTTGGTCATTGAAAGGAAAAATAGTCAACAATGAAGCCCTTTACTGAAAAGATAATTTTGACCCACATGTTTGATTGTTTAAGATTAATTTCTACCACAAGGTAAGGCAGATGATAACATGCTTATGTCCATGGAAAATTCTCATGCATCTTTAGGGACTTTCTATTGACATGACGTTAGATTTTCTCGTGTACTAAGTAAAGGTGGCTTAGTTAGAGTATATGTTTGTACAGGATAATTAGGAGGATGGAAATTGGAATTCCTCTTGCTCGAAAAATGATTAACGGAGGCACATGCTTTACACCCTTTATTAAGGCAAGATTTGTAGCATTACGCGTGTAAAGTTGATTGATCCATTTTCCAATCATTTTCAACAAAGAAGACCCTTTCTGGTTAGTTATGTAACATTTGCAACTCTCTCCCTATACCTCTTTTTTCGAATGACACTAAAAGATTAAACCACTGAGCTTGGCTCAGTAGCCATCAAGGAGGGACTGTAGATGAGAAGTTCAAACCTCTCATTTGGCAGTGACAAAACGTCCAAATAAGGTCTGCATATGGGGGCTTTAAAAACCAAGAGGCAAGGAATTTTTTCCTCCATACAATGGAATAGCAAATTATCCTAAATATATTTTTCTTGGGTATTATAAACATATTTTTCAACCCATAATTTTTATATTTTCAGTCACTTTTCTTATCTCATATATTATCATAATCAAAAAAGTATTATAAATAATGTATTTTAAAATTAATAATTCTATTCCGGGAAAGAAAAGAAAGGAGACTGGAAGAGAGCAGTGGGTCGCGATTATATGCTCACAGTTAAAATAGAGTATTATTTGAAATTAGTTATTTGGGGAAATAATTAAATGTAGGCCACTTTTTATAATGGTGAATGGTAATGTGAGAATAAAAAAGGTGGTTGGAAATAGAAAAAGGTGGGTTAAAAAATGTGTTTATGATACAAGCGAAATATATTTGAGATAATAATTTATTTGCCCCAAATATATTTGCTTACATCACCATTATAATTTCCAATACACCTTTTTATTCCTTCCTAATTACTTTTTTATCTCACATACATCACACCACAAAAAGTGTTACAGTAAAAATATTTCAAATAATTACAATCCAAACACATTCAATGCTGTCCAAACACTAACTCCACCTAAAGAAAAGTCTGATGCGGGACAGCCCAGTGTATTTTATTTTATTTTATTTCATGAAGGCGTTCAGTTAATGCAGTGCCCAGTTAAACGTTAGAAGCTGAAGCTGGCTGGAAGATTTTTAACTTATTTAAAAAAAAAAAAAAGATTCTCCCTTTCTTTTCTTTTCTTTTCTTTTTTTAGAAGAAAAAAAAAAGATCCCCGCTTTCTATGACTATAAATTGCTTAATCGCATGGCTCCCCGAGACAGATACAGCACAGCAAATTTCCCTACCAAATTCAATCCCTGGCTTCCAGCTCCCCCAACCCTTCATTAATCACTGGTTCTCTACTGTTCCTTTGTTTTCTTTCTTTTTTTTAAATTATCTTGTTTTGCTAAATACAGTGGCGTAGTGTTAATCAAAGAAACATAAGCAAAAGTGTAGTCAGTAATGGTGAGGATACTCCTGTGGGACTCCTCCTCTCTGCAGAAGAAGTCTGTATTTCTGACCACCTCACCCGTGATCAAAGCACTCACCCTCTCTTGCATCACAACCCCCGGATGTCTCCTATGTTTTCCTTCCAATTCCCAAATGAAATGAAAAGATCTTTCTTCTGTGTGGCACTATCAACACTGAAAGCTGCAGCACTGAAACCCCCACAGCACCCAAAGGACAAAATCCCACCCTGCCCCCATCATCATCCATCACCACGTCTTTCCGTCCTCCCTGCCTTCCTTCTGCTTCCCTATCTTATCTACTAATAAGTACCACACTCTTCACTTCATAAATTCCAGAAACTGAAAGACGTAAGCAAATTAACAAGATGGGCTCTCTTTCTCTACTCTCTTTTCTTCAGGTTTGGTCTTAATCATCCTCCAGCTAATGTTCTTGCATGCACACTCTAAAACATATTGGAAAAGATGTTTCAGTCTTGAAGCAGCTCAAAGACAGCGTCGACCCCAAGTCGGTGACTCCTGGCTCGTGTTTTGAGCTCCTGGGATTTCGGGGTCGACCCGTGTGATAATCTTTTCGGCCGATAAGTTCACCTGCGGCCTGAGGTGGCGACGTCGTCCTGGCCTTCCGGGAGCCGAGTCACCAGAACTCGCTCTTGACCAGGGCGGGTTACTCGGGCTCCACTCGCTTCTGGTTCCTGGGAATTGCCTTATCTTCAGAAGCTTGATCTCTCCGGAATCGCTTCACTGGCGAGAATTCCCGGACTCCTTCTCCTACTTGACTCGGCTTCAGCAACTCGGTCTTTCCGGCAACTCGTTCTCGGGCTCGGTGCCTGATTCCCTCGGCGCTCTTTCCCAGCCTCGAGGAGATGTACCTCGATAACAACAATCTTGAGGGGACGATCCCATCAAGTCTCAACGGGTTGTCTAATTTAAAAAGGCTCGAAATTCAAGGGAATAAGTTCGCTGGCCCGTTCCCTGAGCTGGGCCAACTGGGGCAACCTCTATTTTCTTGATGCTAGTAACAATGCGATCTCCGGGAGCTTTCCGGCCACATTTCCGGCATCCCTCGTCGAGCTTTCCATTGAGGAATAACAGCATAGAGGGAAGCCCTTCCGGCTAGTTTGAGTAACTTGCCTTATCTACAAGTCTTGGACCTGAGTCATAACAAACTCAGCGGGTCAGTTCCCGCGAGCCTGTTCACTCACCCGTCCTTGGAACAGCTGACTCTGTCTTATAATTCAACTCGGGTGGGTCGAGGCTCCGGCGAATTCGGGACTGAATAGTGAGGTCATTGCCTATTGATTTGAGTAATAATGAGATCGCGGATTTTCTGCCTGGGTTCTGGGCATGATGCCAAAATTGTCAGCTTGGCGTTGTTGGAAAAACAATAAGTTGACGGGCATGATCCCGACACAATATGCCCTGACAGGTACTGTTGCCGCAGGGTCAAGGGGGTCTCCCAATTCGAGAGGCTATTGCTTGGGGAAACTACTTGTTCGGAAACCCATACCGGGGCAGTTTCTGGGTTTGAAACCGGGCTCGGTTACGATTAATTTGGGAGACAATTGCTTGTACCGGTGTTCCTCTGAGATTATTCTTTTGTGATGGTGGGGAGCAGAAGTCTTTAATGGAGTGCAAAGCCTTTGCCCCATTTATTCCTTGAGAATAGGTAGAATGGGGTCTTGTGTTTATGTTGTAGTAATTCTTCAATTTTAAGGATGGGCAATTCGTGATTCTCTTCCCGGGGAGGGAGAGATTTATGTGTATAGTGTATGAAGTGTGCTTGTGTTAGGGATGCTAATAAATGATAAACGATAATCTTGTACTAGAAAATTAATAAAGACGTGGACATAAAGAAATATTTCCAGATTATGTGACTCACCTTTCAATGGAAACAAGGCGAGGTAGTTGAAGAAGACATGCATGGACTCCCATCCCATGTGATGATGATTCAAGATAGAGATCAATGAGGGCCTGAATCGAAAACAGATAGCATCAAGGCTACTGTGCCCTTCCCAATGCCATTGATTGACCTGCTATTTTCTTATCCTCAGGAATGCATCTGTGCAAATTTGTTTATGCCTGAGGCTAAGACCCACTAGGGAATTTAGTATAGAAAAGAGAAGATAATAAGATATGATGGGTTAGTGGAGAAAATAAAGGACGATATGAAGGACACGAATTTCATTCAATAATGTTGTTCCAGAGTTTACGAGAGAGAGTAGAAGAAATGATCTCTTTTTTTTTTGAGAGTTGGGAGAGATATGAAAGGAAATGCGAGTCTAACTAGCTTCCTGGCCTCCAGGAGTCTGCATTTCCAAAGGCAAAGAAACGATACAGAGCTTGTGATCTAGGATGGTATAATGCTACCAATTCTGTATCCTCTGGTGATTATTGTTGGCTGATATTTGTGTCCGACCCTCCATGGTTTTCCCTCTCTCGGTGGTGTTTTGAGTTTCCATATGGATCAAGAAGATTTGGGATGTGGTTTTACCTTCTGCACTAGAAAGCCCGTGAATTATATTACTATAAATGTTTTCAAGATTTTGAGAGCATGGAAAAAAAAGCAAAATTTATCCCCCTGATGATGTTAATAATTATTAAGTAGCCGCATCAGTAGGAGGAAATTTATGGATCTCTTAACTTTAGCCTTGAGGTAGGAGGTGTAGATGTCAACCGGGACTAAATCCTAATGCTCTGGATAACACTTTCTGTTCCATATAGTCCTCGCTTGCTATTCAAGAAAGTTCCTTCCACCTTCAATAGAGTACGACTTATTTGACGCTTCTTTGGATCAGACACATTGTTTGTGCTTTTTGGCCATTGAAACTGGCAGACAGCATCCACTCTGAAGTAGTAACAAATTATGGAGTATTTTGTTCTCTGGTTTGTAATTCTTGATGGATAATGGTGACTTTGAACCATCAAGTCTGATATTTCCCAACTTGTTTCTTTGGGTCCAGCCACGTATCCTCAACTCTAATGGTGCTTGGAACTTTATGTATTTGTTTTATATCAGCTGTCCCTGTCATTTTCCACTGTCTGCAAATCATATGCTTCGAAAACCTTCACCCCCACAACCCTAGAAGGGGAGGATAAAATGCTAAATGGTGCAACTTCGACCCGCGGTCAACTTTCATCCGCTTGGGTTTACTAGATTCATACTAGTTCTTGAAGTCCAAGCTTTGGCGGTTGGGAGCACCACGATATAGCTAACTGGCGGAATGATTAGTCTTAGGCTGCTGCTCCAAACATTTTTCTTAAAACTTTTAGAATGAAGAAGCATCACGAGCAAAAGCATACCCTCTTTAAATAATGGTGACTGGCCAGGCCTTGCGATCGGCAACTAATCTTTTTTCCATTTCCCTCAGGTCAACAGCTCCAAGGACAGCTGCGCAGGCATTTAGGACTCGGGAGAATCATTAACCACTCGTGAAAAAGTTGGAAATGGATCACTTGCTCCAGAGCTTCGGTCTTGGTCATTATCCCCTCCATTTGCATAATCAATTAAGACTTGAGAGAAGACAAAAGTCAAGAAACATTTCTGACTCCAATCTCTTTCCAAATATAAATAGAACTAAAAAAAAAAAAAAAAAGAGTACTAGGCAAGCATGTTTAATTATATTTTACCGAATCTGTACGCTTCATAATTTCAGGCAGAACGTCTTGTAAGCTATCTAAGACTAATCACTCCCAAAAGTTGAATTAATTCCGCACACTACCATTTAACAGCGTGCAGCTTCAGCCAAAGAGCTCATTTGCATATTACTCAGAATTCACAATGACAAAGGAGCTGAATCCTATATGCACCTCGTGCCAAAGAAGGGCACTTCTGCTAATGTTCAGTTTCTTCCTCTTCTCTGCCTCATTGTTAACATCTGATGCTTGTCATCCAGCGGACAAAGCAGCGCTGCTAGACTTCAAGAACAAGATCACATCAGACCCCTCAAAATTGCTCCATACATGGACTCCAACAACAGATTGCTGTAAAAGCTGGCAGGGTATCGCTTGTGACACCTCCGGCAGAGTAGTGAACGTCTCTCGATCTGGCCTTACTGGTGATGACTTCATACTCGATACATCCATGTCTGGAACTTTATCTCCTTTGCTTGCCAACATCTCCTATCTTCAATTGCTCGACCTCAGCAACCTCAAGGATTTGCAGGGTCACATTCCTCCTGAATTTGGCAAGTTATCGCGCCTAACTCATCTTTTTCTCGATTCAAACAAGATTACGGGATCCATACCTGTTGCATTGCGATATCTATACAAGCTGAAGAAGCTATATCTCAGCGACAATCAGTTATCTGGTACTGTACCTTCTCCTATCTTTGAATCTTTAACATTGCTTTCAGAACTTGGGCTTTCAGGAAATAGACTGTCCGGTCCAATACCGTCTTCTATTGGCAAGTTAGTTTCACTAACTAAGCTTGACATTTTCCAAAACAGCTTCTCTGGTTGTATTCCAGAAAGTCTTGGAAATCTCAAGGATCTAGAGTATGTTGATTTTTCGTATAACCAATTGACTGGGAAGATACCAGAATCAATTGGTGGCCTCTCCAATTTAGTGCTGTTATATGCAAATCATAATCAGCTTAGTGGAAGCATTCCTCCTTCCATCTCTGGACTCTATTCATTACAGTTTTGCCGTTTATCAGACAACACGTTAACTGGCAGCATCCCAGCATCAATTGGCAATCTTCGGAATATCCAAAGATTGATCTTTGAGAACAACAGGCTTACAGGGAAACTACCTGCAACTATAGGACATCTTGCTGGTCTTACAGATATATTCTTCTCCAATAACATCTTCACAGGAATGATCCCATCAAGTTTTGGCAATCTGCGAAACTTACAGACTCTAGATTTGTCACGAAACCAACTCAGTGGTCCGATCCCTCCACAACTAGCTAAATTGCAGAGATTACAGTCGTTGGACCTGTCATTTAATCCTCTTCGACTAGTGAGCATACCCAATTGGTTCCAAGAATTAAAGGTATTTCGCCTCTTGTTGGCTAAAACAGGTCTCCAAGGACAGCTTCCACAATGGTTGGCTTCATCATCACTGTCAACTCTGGATTTAGCAGACAATGCACTGACAGGAAAATTGCCCAATTGGATAGGAAACATGACAAACCTCTCCTATCTGAATTTATCGAAGAATGCATTCCACTCTTCAATTCCGGAGGAATTCAAGAATCTCTCCCTTTTGATGGATCTTGATCTTCACTCCAACAAATTCTCAGGAGGGCTGAAAACCATTTTGTCGAAACATTTCCAAGATCCACTTGGGCGCTATAACTCCATTGATCTTTCCTACAATCTATTTAGTGGTTCCATGGAGGAGTCCATAGGAGACGAACCGTCATTAGCTTCCCTTGTTATCCTAATTCTGTCGCACAATCGACTAGAAGGGTCCATACCGAAGTCACTAGGAAAATTAAGTGGACTGATGACTTTACTGCTATCGCATAACCATTTGAGTGGTGAAATCCCGGAAGAAGTTTTGAATCTAAAATCGCTCCAAGATTTTGATGTCTCTGGGAACAAGCTAAGTGGAAGAATTCCAGCTCACAACGCCACCATCCCAAAGACTGCATTTTTAGGCAATCCTGGCTTGTGTGGAGCTCCACTACCTCCTTGCAAGCACTCCTAATTATGCATCTCTCAGAGATCATCCTTACTGTTACATTTTGTGGTTTTTTAAATTTATACACTACTATATAATTCATCGGAAACGAGTGTACGTTTCGAAGGCAACATACTTGATGAGAAAAGGGCAACTTATTTTTCCATCATACCTAAAAATTTTTCTTACCTTAGGCCAGTTTCTAAGCTGGGGTACTAACTACTACTAACTTCCAGTGTATTTCCCAAAAAAAACTACTAGCTTGTAGTAGGAACTCTTGTGCTGAGCCTAAAATAATAGTGTGCGTGATGGATGCTAAGAAAATGACAAATCATAGGAATAGTTTACGAATGAAGAAGCAGTTTTCATATTGTATTTTCTGGGTAAAAAGCCAGTGATTGTCAGACAAAGGTCCCTTTTTCCGGTGCCTTTTTAGCCTTTTCCTTTTGGTAGTTTCTCTTTCTTTTAACGAGCTACACCATTATCCGCGAAGACTGCTAAACTTTCATCTAATGTCAGTAACTTTCTTGGATTTTTTCAAAAAAAAAAAAAAAAAAACTTTCTTGAATGTCCTGGTCTTGTTTCGATTTACTGTCAAGAGAAAATGCCATTATTCCACTTCTGCGGTTGGACAAACAAAGAGAAGCTTCACTATCAAATTAAAGTGGAAACATCACCAGGCAAAGATTGTATCAAAATTTTTACAAGTGGTGGTGCTGTATGAGCATCAAGGACTAGTCTTCAATCAAGGTTGGTAAACAACCTCTAAAGCGTCAATTACATTATGAAGGTCACGGATTTTGTCAAGTTATTCTTCTACAAATTAACTCGTTCTACTCCAAAAAGGTATGACACAACAATTACACTTAATATGCTAAGAAGTGCTTTTGTTGAACAGTGAAAGGGTTCTGGGGAGGTTTCCTTTGGGTTTATAAAACGGATGGTAGGGGTGTTGCGAGAATCGAACTCGCGACCTCTCGCACCCGAAGCGAGAATCATACCACTAGACCAAACACCCATCTTGATTACTTGGATTTTTACTTAGTAAATATCAATGCGAAATTCGTCAGATGAAAAGTCGGTTTTTCACTTGAGTAGAAGACTTTTAAAGTACGAAAATATTGTATTGATTGTTGGAACAACGAGAATTGAGAAGGCCGCAGACCCATGAACCTTTTATCAGCTCTTCCAAAGCTACCATAATTCTTTTCATACAGTCGTCTCTCTGATCGTTAACTTCAAAACCTAACCAAGGAAAAAACGAACCAAGACCTCAAATCTTAATCAATTTCGTTGGTTTCGCCGCAAAACCAAGCCTCGATTGAATGACTTTTTAAAGCATACGGTTCAAATTCCCAAAACCCAACTCTATCGAGGGAGTGCCCACAATTATGCTTTAACCAGTAAAACAAAGTACTAAAACTTGTAATGGTTGGAATAGGAACTTTTGTGCATTTTCGCAAATTCATCCCTGTACCACGTCACATGATTGGATCTGGATCCTTGGTTTGGGGGGGGGAGTCAAGCACTTTGTAGTTCGTCCCTCCTCCATATGCAAAATTCAACAAAGACTGATGATGAACAAACCAAAAAAAAAATCTTTTTTTTTTTTTTGATATCTCCGGCGAGCAAACGGATAATGTGAGGCCTACACAATTAAATTAACAAGCGTCTCAAATGTTGACCAACGCTTGAATCCATTTGTCTGTGCTTGGGAATTTTGTAGTAATCTTTCCGGCTATCAATGCATAAATCAAGAAGGATGACATTTTTTTTTTTTTACAAAAGTTTTTGGACCAATTACGTGAAAGGGAGAAGATAGAGTAAAGCATGGGAGTCAGTGTGCAATTCAACGCTTTGCATGTGAAGGCCAAAAACAAAAAAAAACAAAAAAAAAGCGGCTTTGCATGTGACTACGTACCGGAAAAAGCAGCGGCAGCGTCCTCTTCTTCTATCTTAGCCCACTTAGTTTATTCTCCACAATCAACGACAAACACCACCAGCCCATCAAGCCCACTTTTTCACTACCTAATTATTTTCTCTAATTCACTCCAAACTCGCAACTGAAATAAAAATTTAAAAAAAAATTAAAAGTTTTTCAACATCCTTTTCCTTTCTCACCAAAAAAAAAAAGAAGGGAAAGAATAAAATTCAAGCTTTTGAATTAAGACTAGTTTATTCAGGATATCCGTCACCTTACTTGTGACGAGCTAATAACTTTTCTTTTCTTTTTTGTTTGGAGGATTACTTTTCTTGAATGAGTTGTGCTGCCAATCAAATTTTTTTTATGCTTTCCTACTGGTTTTGAGTCAAAGATGGGTTGGAAAAAAAATTCCAACTTTAACGGACAAAATTGTATTCTCTCTCTCTCTACATCTTTTTGCATAAATAAATTCTGTCTAGAGAGAAATTGAACAGCTGCATACCATACATTAATGTATTTGTAATGCACAAGTTGCAAGTCACATGGCATGCCTGACGATTTCCGCGCCGAAACGAAAGAGACCAAAAATTGGAATGAAGACTCAGCAAATCAGTTGGGCACTGCCACGTGACTTGTGCAGTGTGAGGTTAAGTGTTTAAATCTTGTCTCTCGTCAAAAATTGTCACTTAACATAGTTTCTTTTAGATTCATATGAATACGTAATGTACTCATACGGGTTCGATGGTGGTTCAGACCCCGTCGATTCTCCGTGACTCTGTTGGATCACCTCCTCGAATAAGTTAGAGTACGAGTAAAAATAGGTGTAGATAATAATAATTGACAAAAATAATAATAATAATTGAATTGACGTCCACCTAAAGTTCCAGTGTAATGTAGTCAAAATATGTTTGCTTCCTAGTTGCAAATGCCGGAGAACCTGCAAGTCCAAGAATAGGATTGTGTACTGGTTAGATCAACCAAGCTTTAACGTTTTTATGTCGAGTTGGCAAGCATGTTGACTAGGTACAAATTTCAAATTTATCTTCCACAATAGTCTATCATGAGAAAATGCTTAACCGTTTGATCACCTTGCTTTCTTTTTTTGTTTTTGTCAATTTTTAGTATTCATTTGCTACTAATCTGGAAATTAAGACAAAAGGTGCTATTCATTTTGTAAAAGAAACAAAAAAAAGGAGTATCATTTGTAGGCACGATGACATTTCTTGTTTAGTTTGATCAGCAGCAAGTAGGTCAGGCAATCGCTTGCTTAGTTCTGATATCCTAAACGTTTTCTCGCATTATAAGTTGCATATATAAAAAAGTAACTATTACTAATTTTTCTAATCCTTCTTCTAAATTGGGTTTAATTCCAAAGAATCTACAATGGTGGGAATAATACCAAAAAAAAAAAAGAAAAAGAGAGAGAGCAATTCAATAAAAATATAGATTACTCCATAAATAGTGGTATAAACACTAACATATAGTGCTAGTAATTAGAAAAAACTCATAGCATATAGTTAAACTCGAATTCAGAACCTCTAATTATTGGCTTCCAACCTCGAATATCACATGCACCGAGGTTATAGACAAATCTAGCTAGCCAAGCATGTTTCGGCTTCCACATGAAACGGTCCAAAGTTGTTAATGGTGGTCTTTAGGATACGTTATTGCACGTTGGACTAGTGCAATTTCGGCAGCTTACCGCCCTTTCTGGCGATCGAGTCTTTTCCAAGAGGACAAAACGTATTGAATTTGAATATTGATCACCATGCATTTACTGACCTGGACTTTAAGACCGGGAGGCATTTTGGCATTTGAATTTTCTACGAGGCTTTTTTTTTTTTTTTGAACGTTCAAATTTCAAAGGCATATTTTATTCTTAATTTCAACGCAAAAGAGTGGAAATCCTGCACTTCCTAAGTAATCCGTCATATAAAATGATAATCTAACCTGCTAGAATCAATCAGCTTGATGGAGCTATATATATGCGACAGTCCGACCCGGCTTTAATTGTTTTCCGGAGTACGATCATGCTAATTAGAGAGCTCAAACGGAAACAAAAATAATTAAAGTTCACCCGTATTAATTTTTTGCACTTTGTTTTACGTTAGGAACAAAAAGTAACCTCCATCTTACCTTAGGTGGCTCATTCAATAGCCAAAGTTTCTTCTTAAGAATCCAATATTGTATTATGTGAAAAGATATACTTATAGTAGTAATTCACTAGCTAGATGAAGCCAGAACTCTGATGAGGCAATATTATACATTAAAGTTTTGCAAAACTTCAAACTATTATTGCTCACTAACTATACAGTAAAACGTTATTAAACCTTAGATAGAGTACAGTATTATTTGAAATATTATTTGGATTAATTACTGTAGTATTTTTTGTGATGTGATGTATGTGAGATAAAAGTAATTGGGAATATAAAAAGATAAATTGAGAAATGTATTTATGATGGAAGTGAAATATTATTTGGGATAATTTGACAAGAGTTAAATTAAAGTTTTCAAAGATTCTAACTTGTGTACGAGGATCGAGGTTGGAACCTGAAATATCAGACCAATTTAATCTTTGATTTCAGCCAAGCTGTTAACTCATCGCATCAGACATTTCACTCACATACTCATGGTGTAAGATCACAAATGAGAGAATTAGAAACTCTTCCCAAATTCGGAGGAAAAAAAAAGAAAGAAATGAAATTTGGGAAACCATAGTACCGGACGTCCTACAGTCAATTATACAACGTGGGGCCAAGAGGCGCTTTCTCGCTCGACAGATCTCAATGCTGAAAACCACCGTACCACAAAGCAGGATTGTCATAGGAAACCTCCCTCGTTGGAGTTCTCGCTAGATTCCGTACTTGACGTTTTTGTCCCACCCGCCCTCTCCAAAAAGGATAAGCTCCTCCTCCTCCTCCGTTACCCGAAGCCCCAAGAACCGAACCCGACGGCACCCAAATCCAGGGAGAAATTCGTAATTGGGTCAGTTCCAAGTCCGAATTGTGATTCCGCCCAGTCCCCGGTGGGTCGGGTAGTACTGTAGCAGTAGTGGGTAGGCTGCAGATTGCGAGGTGTTGCATGTGAACCGCCGACAGTGATATAATGTACTCTGATGAGCTTACCCGCCCGCGCCCTTTTTTAGTGTCTGCGATTATTGAGTTCGAATTTTCAAATTTTGAAGTGATCAAGTCAAACAACGCCCAATTAATTGAAATTAATGCATTGATAGTTAAATCAAATTAAATAATTATACACTCCAAAGTCTTAACAAGTGTGTATAGTTAACTGTAGTCATCCAATTAATTCCAGTCTTAGTGGTTGTTTGGCTTGGGCGAGGCAGCCGTAGAATTGGTGGATGGCCGTCAGAAGCTTAGTCCAATAGGAAAGCAACACCTAGTTCAGTCCCACCGGCCGGCCCTCCAGAAACTAAAACCTTGAGCCGGCGGTTCAACGTTTTTACCGAGTGACGAACCTGCTAGTGCTACAACCTAGGGTCCGCAAGTATTTACGCTGACTTTGTAATGCTACGTTTTATTTTTTTTATTAGTAGTATAACAGATTAGTTAAAGAGTGCACATTGGATGACTTTTAATAAAAATGGATTCAAACTTTAATTTTTTGAAAAAATATATAGTTAATTCAAGAGAGTATCACAATTTAAGGGTGCAATAAATACGTGTACACGATTATTTAAGTGTCTATTAGAAAAAAGCCGTCCTATAAAATTGTAACTTTCTACATGGGTTTTGGCCAACGAGCATTTGTTAAGGGAAAAACTCATGTGTTAACATTTTTTGTAAAGGTGTAACTAATTTTAAAAAACTCAACAAGTGAGGGCGAAATAAACAAGAATACGAGTATTTACATAGTAAGTAAGTTTGACATGATCTAAATATTCGAGTGCGTCCAAAACATCCGTTAAGAACTTCTTCCTAAATTAAGCGAGACGTTGTGACTGGATGACTAATGAAGTTCCTAAAATGCCCTCTTAGCTCAGTCTCCCAGGCTTTTGGTCGGGGGGAATCAGGAATTCAGGATTGTGTTGGGGGCAGAGAAGAGGAGTACTGGAGCAGGTGTGTGATTAGAGGATGGATAGATGGGGAGGAATGATTTGAGGCTGAGGGGGAGGCATAGTGTGGATGGGGACAAAAGCTGGTTAGGGTATGTCATTTGGTCCGTGTTGTTTGATGTTAGGAGTACTTTTCTCACACATTGCTTCCAAGGCATGCCCTATTCATTGGCTATATTGTTTCTCAACAACGACCATCATGAGAGCCACCACTACTATGGCCTACATTGATAGTCGATGCTCGTTAATGTGTTTAACTTGTTGCTCCTACGGACGAAATCGACTGTGTCCTTAATCACGATGCTTCCTTTCCTCTTTCTCCTGCACGGGCTGCTTGTTCCTATCTGCAGCTGCTTTACGTTTGTCCCCCCCCCCTCCCCCTTTTATGTGTGTGTGTATGATTATCATATAAGCTGTGTTAAAACCACTGGATGTTGATGTAAGCAGAAGGGATTTGCATTTTTTAATTATGAAGTTTCGGATTCAAAGTTCATGAAAATGAAAAGGATAACATTAGATCAGTTTTCCTGCAAAGGGTTCGACCTGATTCGAACAGAATTTATCGTAGACGGTAAAATAAATGTGAATACCTATGGGGTTATACCCAATATATATATATATATGTAAGCTACGTTAAAGGAGCAACGATGGATGTTTCATGTTTTATTAGCGGATTGCTTTCGGTCGCTTCAAAAACCTTAAGACTCGATGACTTGATTGTTGGTATAAGTTCATGCTTAATGTTGGTCCAAAGAGTTTACTTATTGCGAAAATCATGCCTTAACTTCGCACAGTTGAAACACTCTGTCTTCCTGGTCTTCGTTGCATTTGCATACTGTATGAAACTGTGAGCACTAGAGAGTACACTGCTCTCAGTAATGTACAGTACACACCAATTCTTCAATAACAGATTTTTTTTTTTTAAACTTTCAGCAACCTGGAGTCTTTCGTATATCTTTGAGTCTAAAGTATGACAATCCAGTACTGCGCTTTCTGTACAAAATCAACAAATTTCTTTTGAAATATAACTTAGTCAGGTGATCTCAAACAATTTTTTTATTGGGGGTAATACGTAAGTCTGTACGTATTTCATCACCAATTGGAAACCGAAATTATAAACACAAGAATTGTAGCTAAGTAGGTACACCCACCGTAGGGAATATCAACTGTATTTTGAGTTCATGTACATGAGAAAGTATATTTAGGAAGAAATGGAAGCACAAAGACCATCATTGTGAAAGTGTCGTGCATCAAATATCTGTTCTTTTGTAGCTGGAAAAAAAATTATTATAACAAATCTGTTTAGATTTTCTATGCACAAAGGGGGGAAATTAGGCAAGAAAACCATTATTGCTTCTTTACCTTTACATGGGAAGCAAGCCTGACCTGATGATTCTTTGCGAAATTAGAAAAAGTACGGGCGGGAAAGTAACGAGAGCGGCCAAACACCTTTAAGAGCGGCGATCAACGCGGTAGGTAACTCACGTAAATTAGTCAAAAGTTATGGGCCATTTCTCTCCACAGTAGAATGGATAAACATTTTTAACCCCAAGAAAACAAATTATTACTTTGGAACTTCTTGCCCCGTTCTGTGCGGATGGACTGTACATTTGCATTTGAATAACGGATATCTATTGAGCAATGTTGAATAGAATCATATATAGTTTTCTAAGGAAATTTTTTTTTATTTCTTTTGTAAACACACTTGTTAATCACTTTTTTGTATGTTACGTGTATCAAATCGTTACAATATATTTTTTTATAAAAAAAAAAAAACAATTCAAACGAGACTGGAGATCTCAAATGTTAATTTTTTTTTTGAAAAAAAATGAAATTAATTTGAGAAATTATCTAAATCCATGAAAACACTAAATATATGGATATGCATTCATGTGATAAGTTAAATGTAAATTAGTCATACCAACAAATACCTACTTAGACACCATTGGAAAAATCCTTTATATTTTCTTCATCTAACCCTCACATCCTTCTTTGTAACTCTTCTCCTGTCTTTCATTTTCATTTTCAAGGATGCCATAGCGTGTAATTCACCCTGCAAAGCAAAGCGTATTGCGAGCAAGGGAGCCTTGGCAAGGTTAAATGTATCATCTTTTGGCGGTTAAATGCATATGATCACAGTCTAAGCGAGCCAAAACACCTTGGAATTTGTAAATCATTGGAATTAATGGTGAGGACAATCTTTGGAATTTGGGATTTTGGTGACTTACAAGTATTAAGAATTCAGCGAATAAAATTATAACATAATAATAATAATAATAATTCATTTGTAAGTCTAACTCAACTCAAGTAGTGGCAGAGCCAAGTCCTTAGGGTAAGGGATCGATTTTCAATAGCACGTAAAATGAAATGAAGAAATAGTATATTTAAAATCAACAGATGTTTTTGTTAAACATACATTCTCATTTTTAAGTTTAATGGATTTTAAAGTTCATATTATTCTTATATTTAGAAGTAAAAATCATTCTCTATTTGAATTTAAAAACTTTGAAAGAATTTGTTCTTAAAATAACTTCTATAACTAATTCAAAATTCTCGTAGATGGTAAGAATTATAAATTGTTAATTGTTTGGGATTAAAAACAAAAGAAAATTTGATAAATTTTGATGAGGGCAAATAAGAAGTAACTTTTGAAATTTCTAATCTTTCTAAACCTAAACACTATTTTTCTCAAAGTTTAAGTGGAGCAATTGCCTCCACTTAGATACATGCAGCTCCGCCCATAAACTCAAGCTTGAATTCACGATATGTATTAGTACAATTTTATGGTGGGAAGTTATAGTCGAAATAGCAAGATTTGTCACTTTTATATTCTTGCTAAAAGACTCCTAAAATTGGTTACAATCTAGAAGGACTACTAGATTCTTATGGAGTTTTTAGTTTATAAGTTTTTTTCTTCCAAATTTTAGAATATTCTTGTAACGCATCTTTTTGATCACCTTATTTTAAATATGTACATCGCATCACAGTGTAATTTTGTATTGGAAAGTATTTTTTTTTACGTTTTCTGTGAATACATTTTTCAATTATTTTTTTATCTCACATATATCAAATCGCTACAGTAATTTTTCTATAAACAAAATTTAGAAAAATGCAATCCAAGCATAACCTAAATTTTGCAATCTAAACGGCACCTTAGACGAGAGCAAGTACTCCCCCGTTTGGAAGTAGTAAAAAGGAAAAGTCCTTAATCAAAGGATGGTGGACCAAAAAACTTTTGAATGTGGACGAGGGTATTTTAGTCAACACGTTCAAAGACATTCTTGCGAATAATGACAAAATGAAAAGATTAGACTCTTAAATTTGCCATTAGGAGAATCCATAGAAACCGAAGGTATGTTATACTTGTACAAATCTTGGATTCTAATATTGCATTGCATCCTAGTAAATACAACTAACACCTACACTGCCTGGAAACAAAACCAATACAAGAGATAAAAAAAAAAAAATCGACATCCTAATCCTACTCAACTGGATAATCTAGAGGACCATTCTAAGAAAGTACAGATAATATAAAAATAGACCAAAACAGAGGAGCGAAAAAGAAATACAATATTGGGAAAGAAAAAAAAGTTTTAATTTAAAGTAAAGAAAAGAAAGGGAAGGGGTCTTTCCAAAAAAAAAAACAAAAACAAAAGGGAAGGGGACTGCAAAGGAATACGGTATAATTTTGGGGGCAAGGCTTTTAAGTCTACTCTTTAGCCATTTCATTCAATCTCACGCACTGATTCATCAATGCTCTACCGAACTCACCACCACCCTTTTCTGTTCCCTCTTAACCCTTCTTTTACCTCTGCTTCCCTATCTTCTTCTGCTTCTTCTTCCCCTCATCCTTTTCCTCTCCCTCCTACTGCTCCTCCTCTTTCCTCTTCTCCCACTTCTTCTCTTGAGGTACGTACCCCCTTTTATGTATTCTGTTTCATTTTTCCCACCCCATTTTTTTGTTTTTAAATTTTGTTTCTGTTTCTTTAGTTTTGATTATTTTCTTTTGTGCTCGGTTTGGTTTGGGTAGGTTGTCGTTGCTCGGGAAGAGGGAATGGAAGGAGCGTTGAAGAGCAGTTTTAGGCCGGACGCGACACCGTTAAAAACTAACCCGCACCCCCACCACCTGCACCTGCACCAGCACCAGCACCAGCAGCCGGCGTTCTCGGATGACATGTTGGCTGTTAATAATAACGGTCAAAATATGGAAAGCGACTTCTTCGTTGACGACCTTCTTGATTTTTCTAATGCTCCCGCCGAGGACCCTGAAGAGCATAAACCCCATGAAAAATTAGACGAAAATGAAAGCGCCACCACCTCCATAACCACCAAGTCTAATGTTACTTTTTCTCCAAAAGACGAATTTGGGTCTCTCCCTGACAGCGCACTCGATGTTCCGGTAAAGTTTTGATTTTCCTCCTTTTCATTTCCAAAAAAAAAAAAAAAAGTTTAGCTTTTCAATTTTGGGTGAGGGAAAAAGAAGAAAACCGTTTTATGCGGGAGCCAAAAAGAAAAAAAACTAAGAAGGGGAGAGGTTTTTCTCGCGTTTTTACAGGCGGATGATTTGGAAAGCCTTGAATGGCTATCTCATTTCGTCGAAGACTCATTTTCCGAATACTCCCTCACATGCCCTGTCTCAAAATTCCCACCGGCGCCAGCCAAAGCCCGGTCTGAACCGGAAGCACCGGTTGAGACCAAGCCTTCTTTCACCACTCCGGTTCAAACAAAGGCCAGAACCAAGCGCGCCAGGACTGGCGGGAGAGTTTGGTCACTCGTTGGCTCGCCTTCGCTCACCGAGTCATCCTCGTCTTCGACGTCTTCGTCCTCCACAACGACCTCGTCTTCGTCGCCCCAGCCGTGTAATCCTTGGCTCGCTTACTCGAGCCCGAGTCAGTGCCAAACTCAGCAGACGGCCGAGTCCTTGGTTGGGAAACTTCCGGTGAAGAAGCAGAACAAAAAGCCCATGGCGCTGGACTCCGCCGGCGGAGGGGGAGGATATAGCGGTGGTGGTCAGCAGCCGCGGAGGTGCAGCCATTGCGGTGTTCAGAAGACTCCACAGTGGAGAGCCGGACCGCTGGGGGCAAAAACGCTTTGTAACGCATGCGGGGTCCGTTATAAGTCGGGCCGGCTGTTACCCGAATACCGGCCCGCCTGTAGCCCCACTTTCTCAATCGAGCTGCACTCCAATAATCATCGGAAAGTTTTGGAAATGAGGAGGAAGAAAGAGGTGGAAACCGGATTGACCCCTCCCCCGGTCCAGGGTTTTTGAAGAATTAGTTAAAAAAAAAAGATTTACAAGTAGAACTCTGAATCTGCTAAAAAAAAATCAGAATAGCAGGAAGCAGTTAGGGGAAGAGTAGTAGTGGTAGCAGAAAAGAAAATTTTTAAAAAAAATTAGGGAGAGAGAGAGGAAGATTGAACCGGGTTTATTAGTGTACATTCTTTTTCATGATGAACCATTATGGCTTTGGTGCGGTAGGTTACTAGGCGGTGTAACAGACTAGAGGAGACTTTAATGTACCTTTCCTTTGAAAATTTCACTTTTTCTTTTCGATTTTTTTTTGGGGGAAAATTTGGACTATGTTATAGTGCTCGTAGCTTTTACTAGTACTTTTGATAATTGATGCTATTTGACCGAGTGATTGGGACCTTTTTTTTTTTTGTGGGGTGTGAAACGGTTGTTTGTTTTGTATTGTGAGGGAGGGCGTTGAAAAGCAGCAAGAGGCATATGACTTTGCGTTGTGAGCTTTTTGAGCAGAGTTCGGTCACAAGAGAGGAGCGGTGGCGAAATGTTGATGGCGTGATGTCTAAGCAGCATTGGTCGATGTCCTGTGACCGATGACTGATGGATGGTGGTCACTTTTTCTGGCATATTTTGCAGTTGATTAACGAATCTATAATATAATTAAATTAAATCTTCACACCTCGAGAGGAAATGAAAAGAATCCCTCCAAACAGAACCTTTAAAATTTTTGAGTACTACCAACCGACCTACCTGCCGGAGAGGTGGGTGGGTTTTATTGGGGGAGAATTTCAATTTTCAATTTCAAACCCGAGTGAAAGTAACCGAGTTCACTCACTCACTCACTCACTCACTCGAGTTTGGGCGAGTTAGTGACTGACTACTGACAGGTGAGGTCTTGGAATATGTGAGGTAAGGAGCAGCTTTGGTTTGTGATCTTTGGGTATCGATGTACGTACTGGTAAAGAGAGAAGCAATTGTGGGATGTTGACGTGGACCACCCTTGTTGGACAATAGGATGATGTTCACTTTCTGCAAGCATCTAAATTTTCGATGTTTCCAATATCCCATTTCCTTTCTTTTTCTTTTTTTTTTTTCTGTTTTTTTTTTGCTAACTTTGATATAGTGGTAGTATTAGTACCCCATCTCAATAAAGTGAGTGAATTGAATTCTCTCTCTCTTGCTTGCATGCCTTTGTTCAAAGAAAAGTGATTTGCTTACGGCTGTCTTCAGTAAGGCCGAAGGAGTGGGTGACTGACGAGCAACCACCTCCACCTCCTTAGGTGTGCTGCGTTAAAGCGAATTCAATTCTTCTTATGCTCATTTGAGCGGGGAGAGTGGAAGAATTTCGGTTTCAATTATATAAATTTCTTGTTCACGATTCATAGCTATATTGATATTTACATATGCACCAACAATATAATAATTTAAGGTCCTATCTTCCCATGCCTTTGAAGCAATGTGTTGTTACCTTTGGTGGTTGTATTTGTGAGAAGACTTGGAAAAGTTCAAGTCCTAGATGTAATTGACAAGTAGTAGAGGATATATATATATAATTTGAAGTTACGTTAATATCATGCAGGGAAAAAAAAAAGACCTCCTTTATAGACAGGGGAAGCCTTCCCAAATAGTACATAGAAGGGGCATCAAAAAATGAAAAGATTTTATCAAGAAACTAGTGAGTATGTTAGAAATACCATAGGTTGCAGTTACAAATTTTATAATTAAAAGCTAAACAAATATGGCCCAAGATTTTGATAAGCACAGCTTTAAGCAGATGCAATAAACTTTTTTTTTTTTTTTTGACAATAGGACGTTAGTTTACTCTACATTCACTCCTACTTCTACTCTAACATATTCTAAGGGAGATTCCAGTTGGGTCAATGGAGAAAACGACGGGAACTGAACTATTATAAGATTAGACGGGTGTACTACGTACTAGTATGGATTAAGCCACTTGAGTGGTAAGCCACATATAGTGACAATTAATAGAAGATAAGGTTTGAATCCTTGATCTCCTACCCCAAGCAGATGCAGTAATTCGTATCGTAATTAGGAACCATTGGGAGGGGTAGGGCATGTCTGCGCAAGATACATGATGGGGTGTCTTACAAGCTACAATTACTACATTGTTAGCATATATTTGGATTGCATTTCAACTAATCGTGCCATGTGAGATTTCCTTTTCTTCTTCCTTCTGTTTTTCTTTTTTGGCATTGCTCTTTAATATCCAAATGTGAAGAACAGATTATCCGAATTTGATTCTCAAGATTTGCACAGATTTCCTTATAGAAAGAAAGACTGTGTTTTACAACGAACGTTCTTCATTTAAGAAAAACAATAGTATATTGATTGGGGGGTTTGCCACATTTAATTGGAAATTAAAATAAATGAATGCTAACACGTAACATCAAGAATCACCAAACATATATGTCGTAGTTCTGACTTTGCAATACTCTGACTCAAACAAACTTCTCCAGCTAGAAATTGAACAAATGACTCAAGTCCATGACCTGACTCGTTAAAACCTAAGCAATGAACATTTGGTCAATTCCAAGTGCCTAATAAAGAAAGGAAAAAAAAGGAATTAACTCGCAAAAAAATTTTTAAAAAAATATAACGTACAAAGTTAATTAGTATTCTTGAGAAGAGCAGTGCATGGCTGATAATAACAAATATATGTATATAGGACATGGAATATAACTAAATCCGAGCAGAAAATCATGGTGGAGGTTGCGTGGAAATGTCGTGATTGGAGCTCTCTCAACCATCCCAACTACTTTCAAACGTTTGTCCATCTCTATAATGTTTGCTTCCCCAAGCAACATACTAACATGGAGATAATGGGTTTGTCGAGTAGCAGTTGCTATGCGTATGGACCGGACGAAAGAAAAACCCAAAACCTCAGATGAAGATGACTGATTGAGAGGCTGAATTTGTTTGATTGATTATTTCTTTCATGTATTAAAAGACTCATCTTCTGACCACAATTGACTCTACATGTACACTTCTCGATGGTTGTTTTACGAAATGTTTTTTTTCCCCCTAATTCTTTTCAATTTCCTCTCAACTCTCAACATTGTTTTTATCGCACAAAACCTTTGGCAATTGTTAATGAGCTTTTTCGTCAGTGGTTTTTTGTTGCCCATTGATAGACTAACAGAAAAATTATATTTTGTGGGTCATTATTTAGAATATGTACCATCCGATTCAAGACAAAGTATAGTAGTATTGTTTTCATGAATAATTGATAGACTTGAAAACATGATGGCTAGCAGCATATATATGAGAGAGTAGGCATTGAAACAAAACCACAGAACTTCTTAGATGTATCAAAAAGACGCATGCAAAATCGTACTTCTTTCTCAAGTCAATAGAAGCTCAGGTCCATTAACAACCAGTTAGGATTGTTCAGTAATATCCCACCTTTTAAAGTATTTACTAGTTGTAGACCTTATCAAGATTTCTGAAAATGATTTGAGATTCAACAATTACATCTGCCGATCGATTCTCTTTGTCAGTCAGGAATTACGCAAACTTGATTCTGTATTCCAAACATCTTGCAGAAGACATATTTTTGTTGTAAAAAAAGAAAAATTTTGCACAATATATAGCCTGAACAAAAAAGCAAGCCGACAATTAGCTTTCCGTGCTAAGTTATGTTTCAAGTGAATGAAAACTTGTGATTAAATCTTTGCTCACCAACAAAAAAAGGTAATAAAGTAAAAGGAAAGGGAAAAAAAAGAAAAAGGTAATAAAGTAAAAGGAAAGAAAATTTTTTTTGTTGGCATTTGATTTTTTTTGGTCCAACCGTCAGCATCTTGGGAGAATATATATTTTTTCACTTCCTCTTCTTTTTATTCTCATGTACAATTCAGGTATGTGAAAATCATTTTCTTAAAAGGAAATTTGGAAGGTGCAAGAGCTATATTTTTTCAGAGAAGAAGCTTTTGAATTTACTGAGAAGTAAGTGTTCATAACCATTTGGATTTAGGGTCCTTGACGACCAACTTGAAATCTTCTCAAATCCCTTTGATTGTTTAGAAAATTTAGAAGAATTTGAATTTATAAGTTATAAATTATTCTAGTGTTTAAAATGTACTAAGAAAAAAAATTGCTAAATTACATATTCAAATGTTTGTTAAGCAATTTATATACACTAAAGCATTTTGAATGAATTTCAAATTTCATCAAATCTCTCAATTGAAACGAAGCTTAAAATGTCGGTCTAACTTGAAAGAGTCGTCTGCGAAAAATAGCTTGCGATTAACATTCACTCTAACACTAAAACAAAGAGAGGAAATTGAGATCGTGAACAGAAAGTTAAGGATCTTCAGCAGTGAAAGTTGCATTGAAGTTAAGTTAGTGTACCAGTATATATTTGTCTACGAAGGGTGGATCGGATTATATTTTTTGTGCCTGGAACGTATTGTCTAACGCATAACGAAAGTTAGGTGCCAATTGCCGTTTGCACCATACTGTACTGTTTCTTTTCCTCTTCCACTTTTACGCCAAAATTTTGGTAATTTGATTGAAATCTATAAGTTGTCCCCTTTTTTTGAGTTGTGAATTATGTTTTGCCAACTTGTGCGATTAAAGTTTCGTTAGCTTTGTTTGTCTTAGCATACATGTTTGGCCAAAATTGATAAGTAGAAAAAAAAAGAAGCAAGTCGTTGTTTCTTCCCCAGAACCAAGTAGGGGAAAATGCAGATGATTTTGACTGCGTTTTATCGCCAAGATGATATTTTATTTCTATTTTTCTTCTTTAACGTATGGTTGCTGCCTATACATTAGTTTATTGATCACCATTTCCGCTAATCAAATCAGTTAGTCCTCGAGAGACCTGGACCGTCGCACGCAACTGATGTGATGGTTATGAACAACAAACTTTACCATGATGCAGATTTTGTTGAGATGCCTTGAATCATGTCTTCGACCTTCGCTGAGCTATTTTTATTTTGGGTCTTGGTTTTGGACCTATTTTTGGTCCAGTCCGTTTGGTTATTTGGTCGTATATATATATACCTTATATTCAATCTGTAAATTATTCTGATTCGTTCCCAAAACTCTAATAAAATCTGATATCCCCCAAAATTGTTCTTGTGTTCTTGTTTGTTCACTTATTTTGTTGCGTCCGTTATAACAGATTTCACAAAAACTTGTGCACCCAAAGTTAAAAAGGGCTTACATAAATACGCTTACGTTTCATTTTTTATTCCATTCATTCATTAAACATATTTCAAGTACATCAATTAGGGTTACATGATATTCGAGAAGGAATAGAATTTTAAGAAGCAAGGGGGAAGGAGAGGAAAGATTTGAACATAAAAACTTTTAAATCTTGGGATCTCAATCTTGGCTATTAAACCAACCAAAGTCTGTTAAACGGAATATGTGAAATCGTGTATAAGCAACTGAAATTTAACTAACTAGCACATTACTTGCAAAACAATAGAGGTTTTATTAAGGGTAAGCCGTAAGCTCGCTCGCATCAACAAGACCAATACTCCATCATCATTCTGCGTCCCGGGAAAAAACCCATTATAGAAAAGGTTGAAGTGCATCGTGTGAAGCTATGCGTTGTCGCCGACGCATAATTTTGCGCCTCTGACTCTAAGTAGGGTATTTTAGTGAAGGTCACAGCGTAGGCCGGCCCGGCGGTTCCTTTTTAATATCTGCGGCGTTTCGCCATTATTCCATTTGGCAAAACCGAAACACGGATAGCAAAGTCCCCTGTCCATGCTCAAAAAATTTTGCTATGTTTATGGTGAAACAATTTTTTTTTTATTATTAATGGTCATACACAATTATACATGCTGCTGCTGCTCTATTTTGTTGCGGGTGAACCACGCTTCAAATGTAAAGTTCAAAAGTTTTGACTGGAAATTATTTTTCTGTGGTTGTCTAGCACTAGTCCACCTTATTATTTCCACCATTTCTTACTTATTTTGTTTTGGTAATCTTTGATCTTTATCGAAAATTATTACTATATAACTAGTTGAAAAGTATATGGATTCTATAGCCCCATGTACGTAGAGATAAATGATTGTAAGAAAGAGTTGCACTTTAGGCCAGGATAGATTTGAGAATTTGGGCTGGAGCCCTTCTTTTCCTTTCTAATCCAAGAAAGAGATGAAAAACAATCATTTTTGGCACCAGAAAATATGATTAATGGATTAATTTACCAGTGGCGCTTGAGTTTGAAGGCAGGCAGGAGCCTGTCATCTTACAAAAAATTTGCAACTGTTTACTGGGCTTTGGGCTAACAACTGCAATTTACCATTTTCCTTGCCACGAAAAAACGTAGATCACAGATGTACCATAACCTATTATTGACCAACCAATTCACTTGTTACAAGACTCGAATACATTTATTCTCATTCTTGAATGGATCACCAAAAAGGGAATCTTCCCTTTTTTTCAACAATGCCACAAATGGATTGGTATCACTAACAAGAAATCAAAACGCACGGATTAGTTAACACAAACTTATTTGTAGTCAAAGAAAAGAAATACTAGTACGCGGTGTCACCGGATGAAACAACATTGCTTAGGCGCTTGCAAATGCCAAATCCAGTTTTAGGGCTCATTTACTTGGAGGAGGATGACTTCCACCACATCCCCAGCCCCAACACCCACCTTGGTTTCCTCCTCCTCCACCTCCCCATCCCCAACCTTCTCCTTCACCCCCTCCTCCACCACCGCCACCTCCTCCACCACCACCACCACCTCCTCCTCCTCCTCCTCCTCCGCCGCCGCCACCTCCACCACCACCACTTCCCCAACCATGGCCTCCACCATTTCCACCACCACCTCCACCACCACCACTCCCACTTCCCCAACCATGGCCTCCACCATTTCCACCACCACCACCACCGCCTCCTCCTCCTCCCACCCCCACCTCCACCGCCGCCGCCACCAGCACCTCCACCGCCACTTCCTCCCCTTCTACCGCATGTATGTTTTCCTCTCCTTTTCCTCCTTCCACCACCTCTCCCCCCACCACTACCACTTCCATTGCCTCCACCTCCTCCACCACCGCCGCCGCCACCCCCTCCTTCTCCTCCACTACCTCCATAGTGCGGAACCTGATTGCCATTTACCTCCACAACTTGATTACCTGAAGTTGCATTTTTTTCTTGCTCACGTCCAGTATCAACATGCAAGTCATGTGGCAGCTTCTTTTCAGAACTCGTACCGTTATGGTGATCAATCACGTTCCCATCCTTTGCATGTTGACCATTTCCACTCCCACTTCCCCAACCACCGCCTCCTCCTCCACCCCCACCCCACCTCCTCCACCGCCGCCACCGCCACTTCCTCCCCTTCGAGCACATGTATGTTTTCCTCTCCTTTTCCTCCTACCACCGCCACCACCACCTCTCCCTCCACCACTACCACTTCCACCGCCTCCACCTCCACCTCCACCTCCACTGCCACCGCCACCACCCCCTCCTCCTCCACCACCTCCATAGTGCGCAACCTGATTGCCATTTTCTTCCACAACTTGATTACCTGAAGTTGCACTTTTTTCTTGCTCGCGTCCAGTATCGACATGCAAGCCATGTGGCAGCTTTCTTTTTCAGATCTCGTACCGTTATGGTGATCAATCACATTCCCATCCTTTGCATGTTGACCATGCAAACCACAAACAACGTACGGGCTAATCAGCAATACAACAAACAGCACGATAGAGATATCCATCTCTTGTGACGACTCACGACCAAAACAGCACGATAGAGATATCCATTTCGTCGTCCATTATATACTAAGCCAAGCATATGGCTTGCGTAGCCACTTACAGCTAGGTACACAGCGTCCCCACTATAACCAATTAGAGTATACTATTAAGCTACTGAAGATCCTTCCAAAGGGCTCTGCCGGAAAAGATTGTAAACAAGTACTACTTCCTTGCAGCTCAAATTTGTCCCCACTTACGTTGTCCCTTTCTAACGCATGCCTACGAGCTGAAATCTTCACTCTTCACACCTCAGATTCTCTTAAAGTGTTCGTTTGTTGAATGATTTATGGGCTTTAACTAAGTATATTAGTAGGTTGAAGTCATGTTATAGTACTTTCATAACAGTGGGTATTAGTATATTAACCATCGGGCATGGGAGGAATGATTTACTACTAAACTTTGGAAAGTGGATTCGTGTGGATTACTAACATCAAAGTATCCCAGAGCTTGTCAAATGTTCATTTAACCATGCGCCTGGATAAGAATTTACTGCTTTTTTTTTTTTCCATGATATTTTTAGCAGTCTAATTTCGTTCAACTCTCAAAAGCCACTTAGTTTTGGGTTCAATGAATTGATTACATAAAATTCATGAAGATGACAAGGTATTTGAACCTTAGATTTAGGGAAAATAAGCATAATGATGAGGAATTAAGATGCATTTACATATTGAATTTGCGAGAAAGAGTAACAAGTCTAGCCATGATAAATTAGGCTCAACTTTCTTTTGGCTCATTTCATCAAAACCAAATGCCGCACTTTAAAACGGAGCTCAGTAGAAATTCATTCGGTCGTGCGAAAGCTAATATGACTAGGAGATTAAGGAGGAGGTTTTTACAAAACCCATTTTAAGTTCAAAACTGTCGGATACAATTGCTGCTAGTACTAAAGGCGGTTCGCAAGATTTTCTGTCGACAATCTTTATACCGTGCGTCCAATTTGGTCGTCTTTCAGTTCCTTTTTTGGTTGTGGAATAGGGAATTAGGGATTCTTGCTCTGGACTCCTCATCTATCACATTATGTCCTCTGAGAATTTCATCATGACTAGTAATGTCGCAAACTTGACACAGCTGGCATCTACTAGTGAAATTAAGTGACTCCATATCCTTGCGATTTTACTGAGAGAAACGACTTTCAATTTTGTGGGCAAAATTAACTTCGAACAGAAAACTATTATGTATATTCCCATCGCATACATCCATGTGATGTAGGGCTCGGAAGATGTGCCTTTTTTAAGAGTTGAAAGCTTGCATGCTATCCCCCTATTTTAATCTGGTGTTGGCCCACCGGAAAGAGAGAAAGTGGGGGTGAAGGAGGCCTCCAACTGGAGTCCCTCTAAGAAAATTCCAATAGAACTTTCTGGTTGTTTGTTGTATTGGTAGTGGTGGCTCCTGTTGAGCATCGGTAGCTTGTTACTCTAGTCAGTGGCATTCCAGATAGGTTCCATAACCAGATATTATGGCAGACTTGTTCTTCCTATCATTTCTACCCATGTGATTTGGAAGCCAATTCCCTTTTCTTCAAGCAATCGTAAACTAGATCCATATTTTTCTGCCCTTTTTCGAAAAAAAAGGAAAAGAAAAGAAACTTTCGGGTGCAGTCAGGTAAAAGCTTATTATTGATGGACCAGCCAAATCAAAATAACATCGTGGCCATTTTGCAAGTCACGTTCGATGAGCATTTGCCTTTGGAAAACGAAATCCAAAGTGATGGTAGTATAATGCTAGTATTAATCGTTTGTATGTGCCCAGAACGATATCATAAATTTGATTCCCCGTTGGGCCAAGTCTACAACAGAAATGGAGCATGTTTCCTTGGTTTCTTCTCTGCAGTGATTGCCTGTCTGATTAGGGCCTCAAGGCCATGTGATGTGACAATCCATTTAAGCTGCGCTGTGGTTTCTTTCTCTCTCCGCCTTTATTAAAATGAAAACAAAGAAAGTATTCGGTAAAGTAGCCTATTTATGTTCGGTCCAATTAACGTACGTTTCCGAGTGTTTTTTAAGATAATTGGTTTATAGCCTTTCTTTTTTTTTTTTGATAGATGCTTCTATAGCTACTATGTCTTTCTTTTTCTTTTAATTTAAAATAAAAGGTTTGAAATTTCAGAACTTTTTATTTACAGGTCGTTTCCAACCCTTACTATTCATGGCCTGGCCTAGCCATATTCTTCCTTTTTTTTTTTAAATTTTTTTATTTGGTTATCTTTTTGCTTTTTTTTTCAATATTTTTAAGAAGGCTAGGGGAGGATAGCGAAAGAAGACAAGAAGGGAAGGGAAAATGGATCGGTGTAATTCATATTTTTATCCCAAAGACCCTAATCACTCAATAATGTGACATCGATGCGTTGGACCTAAAATTGTTACACTAAGTGATTGATATGTTATGGATTTTCAATGGGGAAACAAATTGGCCGTTGTCCTTGGACGGCCAACAACGCGGTGCGGCTCGGTAGTGCTACGACAATATTGAGCAGTCCCACCAGAAATATTAAATTGAGAATGATGGATGCTTAATTTTGCTTAATTTCTTTATGAGTATTTATTTTCTTCCCACTTTGCATCGCGTAATGGTAATATGCAGTGGAAGTGCCTTTTCGGAAGTCAACCCGTCCGAATCTGGCACAAGTCAAGAATTGGCTACATAATGAAACGAAATTTGGATTTGGAGAAAAAGCATCATGTTTAATTATTTAACTATTTGTTGGTCCGTGTTTAGCAAATAATAATAATAATAATATGCGGGGGCAACTTAAAAAAAAGAAAAGAAAAGAAAAGAAAATTAATAGCACGGTCTGCACTAATGAATCAGCAATAATTCATATGAGCTTTGTTAATTAACTTTGGTGATCTGCGAAACTCTCGGTCACCTCTTTAAGCATTTTCAGCATCAATGTTTTTCACACCGCCACAGCAAATCTTCGGTCGAACAAAAGAAACGTTAAGGCCACTTAAACGCGAAGATAGAAGTAATAAAGAAGTTTTGGGATGTGGTCCTTATCATTACTTTCCTATGGCTGCCAGTGGAAAAATGTGCGGACGTGTAAGCTTTTCAATCCAACGAGAGTGGCAACAAAGTATCAAAAGTAATCGACCTTTATTCATGGTTTAAGGATTCAGTCCAGATCCAAATAATTTCTTCGTTTGGAACGAGAATCACGGTGTTGTCACCTTCTCCCCTTCCTTTTCTATTTTCAGGAAACCGTGTCTTCTTCATGTTATGGTATAGAAAACCCCATTTGACTCCCTCTGCTATACTTTACTAGTATGATTCCTAAAATGAAAAAAAATATACTCCACCAACACCAAACTAGAGTAAATGAACTCAAACTAGAGTAAATTGAAACAACTCATGATGATGAAGATTATGTTGCGCACCTCATTTCTTGAAAAAACATTAGCTGTTGCAGATGCTGTAATTAATCATGTAGTAAAATAGCAATACATCTATTTATTTTGCATGAAAGACAAAAGTTATGTAGAGATGAACTTAATTAAGTAAAAGGGATGAACTTATTATTTGTATCCTATTTCATTGATAAAGATGCGAGTGGATAAATGCCTGTGATGAAGTGTACTCTATGAGGAATTGGCAAAATAAAAAATAAAAATTAATTGCTCGTTACAAAAGACAAACAATACAAGTCAAAGAGAAAAAATCCCGGTACAGAGCCAAAACTAGCTGAAAGGTGACATATTTCTCCCACCAAGTTGAATTTGTATATTCAAGATTGAGTTCATGCAGGCCCTGCCCATCGGTACTTTAATTGTCATGGCCTATGGGTATTGGTGTACTTCACTTTCTTGCCATTGGATGCAATGATGATGATAGCATTGTGTAGCAATCACATTAAGGGGCACTTCGCATTATTTTCATATTTTTAGTGGTGACAGATTGAGAGTGAGGTCACAGTGATCATACGTTGAAGTAAGAAGCCATTGTGGCCTGGTTTGAATAGCTCAAATCTTGATTTACCAATTATTTTTTTCTTTTTTTAACTATATCTACATCCTTGACCAATTCAAGGCCAGTTTTATTTTATCCTTTCTTGAGTTTACTTGTAGACTTGATACAGTTTATTGTCGGCTGAGTTCGTTCTAAGGAAATATCAATGTCATCAGATACTGATAAAGATCAAGCTGGATGCTCCAACATTGAAGTTTATGTTTCACCTTCTACCCCTTTGAAACTCTATTTTTATACTGCATAGAAAGAGAGGGTGGCATCCTTTTCTCTTTTCTTGGGTTTGAAATTCGTGAAGATCATCACACACAGAAAAAAAGGAAAACTCTGTCTTCAAATTTCGTACTTCATACGCCGTATACTCTGCATGTTTTTTTTTTTAAAAACCCATTTATCATGTTCTTTTACAGATATAGTACAAGGAGGTTGTTTACAGGAAAAAAAAAGTATATATATATATATATATAAATATAGACTGAGACTTATAAAATTGAAGGATTGAGTCGAGTAATTACGGGTAAGTACATGCACAGATTTAAGAGCTACTCGAAATTTCGAGAAAAAAAAAACAATCTTCTTATTACTTTGAACTTGCTAGGTCACCTAGGATGAAATTACACGTAAGAACCGCTCAAACAGCTTATGTAGTTATTTAGCAGAACAAGTCGCAGATTAGAGAATGGAATGAACTAGACAGGTCACCTAGGATGAAATTGTACGTAAGAACAACTCAAAGTTCTTATGTAGTTATTTAGCAGAACAAGTCGCAGAATAGAGAATGGAAGGTTGGTCAACGAAATCCTTGTTGCAGGAAATAGTCTACACATGCTAGTCTCTATTCTTTTTTTTTTTTTTTTCTTGTTAATCAAGAACGACAAGTACTAGAGTTTAATGTTTGAACCCAAGTACTAAAACTCCACCTAACCCTATGACTTCTGAATTAGTCTAAGCCAATACTCACACGTACCATCGATCTAGAGGCCAACCCTTGTGCGTATTTGACCCAGAGTTCACCTTAAAAAATCATCGACTAGAAATTATGAAATATCTAAGTGATGGGTCCAAATATGAGAATATGAAATGCGTCATCATTTAATTTGTGCCTATTATATAAGTTGTAAGTTATTTAGAGTAAATTTTTTTAACTAAATAGTCTTTAATTTTCACTTATTATTAACTTGAAGGTTGTTAAAAGCATTTTCAAACTTGAAGGTTGTTAAAAGCATTTTCAATTCACTGTTTTAGTGGGGACGCCCGCATAATTTCGTCTACCAGCTATTTTATTGATGAAAGTGTGGGTCAATCTTATTTTGTAGTAGATTGTGTGAGCAGCCAGTATAGAATTTGTGTTGCGTGAACCACGAGAGTCGTAACCCAGCACATATACTATCTGAAAAAAGCATCGTGACAGATTAAAAGGACAGAGAGAAGGGGGAAAGAGGGAGGGGAGGGGGAGGGGTTGTGTTTCAAAAACTAGCATATTCGATATTGATCGTGACAGATTGCTGATTTAGAATTTGGGATAATTTCAGAAACCTCCCGTGACGTTTATGACTATTTCACTGGCCTCTTTTCAGGTTTTCAAAATTATACTAATCTCCCCTAAGATTAATTATCTTGTAACATTTAAGTGCAATTAATAATTAATGAGGGATATTAGGAGAGAGAAAATAATATGATTTCATTATTGCCCCTTATCTACTATATTATTTAATTAATTTAATACCAACCCATATATTAAAGAAAAACACTAAAATTTGCTATTTATCATTAGGAATTAAATCACCATATAATATCAAAAAATAGCATATCATTTTATATTTTTCACTTCATATAGAATCTAAATTATTCTTTTCAGTTACATACCCATTAGGATCTTATATAAAATGATATACTATTTTTGATACCATATGTGATTTTATTTCTAATGATAAATTGCAAATTCTAGTGTTTTTCTTAATATTTGGGGTGGTACTAAATTAATTAAATAATTTAATAGATAAGAGACAATGATGGAATCATATTATATTTCTTATCTAATATCACTTTTAAACTGTTGGTTGGATCTAAATGTTATAAGATAATAAATCTCAAGGGAGGTTAGTGTAATTTACAAAATCTAGAGGAATGCCAGTGAAATAGTCAGACACCTCCTGTGAGGTTTATGAAGTTATCCCTTAGAATTTTAGCAAAACTTTTCGTGCATTAGTTTCTTCTCTTGCATTCTTCAAACAATCCGCATGGAAAATATGCAAGCTCCACGGGATATGTGTGTATTAGAGTCTAGAGACTGTCAATGGTATTCAATACCATAGTCTACAATCTAGACTTCAATTTACAAAGCTTTACGTATGTAAACGTAATAGATGCAAAAACTCAGTTCTTTTTGTCTGAACCCAAAAAAGAAAAAGGGCCAAAACCGGAGTATTGTTGGACGACATTATGATCACTTTTTAAAATTATTTTGGCCACATCTGGTGAGAGATGATTTTCAGCCTGCAACATGAATCTTACCAAAAACAGACAATTCTATCTAGGATTATAATACCGTTTTTGGATGAGGAAACACTTTCCGTTTATTTCCCATGCTTCAACGCTTATCTAAGTAATATGGAATTCAAAAAGGTTAACAAGGAAAAAGAAAAAAAAAGGAACGGTGGGAACTCTTTTTTTTTTTTTTTTTAATATTAGAAAAGATCATCACAGTTAATAAATCTGCACTAATAAATAGTAGAAATATATCAAATCAAACATGACATAAATAGATGCGGATCTAAATCAATAGATACAATATGATCATATAAATTTGACCAACATGATTTTAGTTTGACATAGACCAACATGTTTTTTAATTTGAAGAATTTAGATCAGGTCACAAACTAAAGCATTCCCAAGGTTCAAAAAAGAGTTAAAGGATATGTGTTTTAGATACTTTGGAGCGTAACTTCTTCTTTTTTTTTATAAAAATATTCATGATGTTTTAACAAGTTCCTATAACCACGGTGGCAGAAAAAGACTTTGTCTATTAAAAATATGCCGAGGAAAAAAAAAAAAAAACCCAGGGCGCGCCAAACGGACTCCAAGTTTGTAATGAACCTTTGCTCACAATGCTCGCATTATTATCGTCTCAACTTGGTGTATTTGACCCCTTCCCACTTACCCACAGCCTTCTAAAATTGTAGATTAGCAACGATATTTTGACATTAGAATCTGTGGAACGATAAAAATGAGAGGCTGCCAATTCTTTTGATCCGATCTCCAATCCTGATCCCAACAGTGCCTTGACCGCTGCAAAAAAGTGAGGAAGCTGTCAAAGATTGAATTCCCTGTGGAATAGAGTGACGTTCAAACTACTAATTACTACTATACCACCAGAGCGGTGGTTAATTAATGTCACCGAAAAAACTAAATTGAAACAAATTAACCTCACAACGAGTTGTCTAAATTTTGACCCTACAAAATTCCTCCTGTACACATTTAAAGAACTCTTATTATTACAACTATTTCCGCCTCGATCCATTAATTCCTGCGTTAATTTATTGAAGAACAACACAGGAATCCTCAAGCGCGCATCCGAACAACACAGGTTGGACAGGCTTCTGGTCTCAAGAATAACTCCGATGCTCAAGTTAGTACGAGCTGTTCATAATAATTTAAAGAAAGAAAGAAAGAAAGTGCGGAGTTGTTGATGATCTCTAATGAGTAAAGTATGAGAGGTATGTATAAATTTTGGAGGGACTCGCTCTGAGAGCGGAGCAATGGACACCACATCTATCTATCAATTCGAAAATCTGATCTTAAAAAGGCAGAAAATATACCATCTTGCAAGTAATAATCCAACAAGAGCAAAATATGAAAAAAAAAAAAGAATTAACCACGTCTCAGCAACTCATACACTATTTAATTCAACATTATTATTACCCAAAAAAAAAAAAACCATGTTGATTTCCCGTCATATGTGTGTTGCTTCGACCTTGTGGCTGTCTGTTTTGGAACGTAACCAAAATCCTCTTTTAAGTCAGATATCAGTCAGCAATTTCGGCCAAAATTTTCTTCGTTTTCACAATATTAATTCTAATGAAGCTGTTGTAGATTTCTAGCAAAACTTGCTGATCAACGAGATATGTATAGTGTCACTCCTGATCGACTAGCACAATTATCAAGATAAAAGAGTAACAGTCTAACAACCAAAGATTTTGATGTCACAAAGTTAATTTTATTAAATTTAAATATATGATTTCATGGGTTGCAAAGTATTAGTATCTGTTGTGTGTAAATCATATTTATTTCGTGCTTTATCACTAAAATATATATTGATGAACGATCTCCTCATGAATTTGTCCCATAATTTCAATGATCACAAGGGAATACCACAAATCCCTATCGTTGAGTCTAAAACCGAGAAAAGAGTTCGATCAAACGATATATTACGCCGAGCAAAGATTGACTTCAGGATCGTAACAATTTGCCTTTGCCCATATGGGTTGAAGATTTGACATGGACGTTTCCATGGCAAACACCGGATGATTGTGAAATTGACAATAATGAAGGAAAACATTCATCTTAAAAAATTGCTTTTCCAAGATCACAAAGAAGCCAAAGACCCAAAAAAAAAAAAGAAGAGAGGAGAGGCAAAGAAAGGAACAAGTTTGGAACTGACTAATTGTATGTCATTGCTCTTGCAACTATGACAAGCCCCCAAGTTTGGTCCAATGGGACAAAATTTTGTATGTGAAAACAATCTATACAAAATGCATGTGTTGTGTTTTTCTAAATGGAGCGAATGCTAAATGCAGATAAATTTAATTAGTTAGGTAGAGAAGTCCGACTTGTTGATGTCTTGATCCCAAATCTATTAAAGTACCACCTAACAAGTTAGAAAGTTTACCAAAATCTTTATCTGTGGTCTCCACACATTTTTAACTGTACGTGTAACAACAATAAGGAACAAAAGAAATGGCTCGAAAAAAGTGATAGACGAGTATCCTTGATGATTTCTTCTTCTAGTCCTTGGATAAACTTACCCAATGTTTCGAATTGAGAATCAATAATCTAATTTGTGAGAGAAGACAATAATTGTTAGTGTATGCATTTATATGATAGGTTAGATGTGATTTAACTATATTAACAAGTACGCATCAAACACCTGCAAGAAAAAAACTCTTCTTAACAAAATATTCAACAAATGTCATCTTAAACATTTTTGCCAAGGCAACCAAACACAAATCTTCCAACATGATAAACGTTTATCATGTTGGAAGATTTGTGTTTGGTTGCCTTGGCAAAAATACATCGTTTATTAGTTACTGCTGATAGTTACCACTGAATTCAAGTCAAAGTGTGTAGTAGTGTATCCTTCTAAAAAATTGGTTTTGTTTCTTCTTTCCTTTTTTGTTTTGAAGTCAGAAGTAATATAAACTAGCCAAAAAATTTGTACGTACTAACGAACCTATAATCTTATGTTATTCGTGCCGTCTACATAGAGCAAATAGAAGTCAATTCAAAGAAGGGCAACGAAGGAAAACAAAGATTTGGGAGGAGAGGCTCACCATTTTCATTTTAGTCTTCGCAATTCTACTGGTCCAATTAATGGTCCTCAGACCAAAAGCTACCGGACTGTACAAATGTTCTGGAAAGTAAAGTGGCTGGTAAAAAAAAAAAAAAAACAGAAGGTCTATGATTGATTTCCAGTATGAAGAGGATAGAAGTAATCAAGTGGAAAATTATTGTCCTAACGAAGAGGAGGTCTTAAAAGGAAAGGAGAAGTGGATGACATTTTCATGCTCCTGCAAGAACTACTTGATATAGAGTTGCCTTGACGCACCATTAACATATAGTATTATTTTCTGTTTTGAGCCCCAAAATTGATGGATAAGCACCCAAAAAAAAAAAAAAGAAGGATGAGTCACTATGAAAACTCTAGAATCATCACTTATCCATTGAATTACATGATCCTTCGCGAAAAATATTCGTTCTTTAGCAAAGAGATCAACAAGACGCGACTAGACCCATTTCTCTACATAAAACCCACTTCTTATTCTTTACATCACAAGTACACGTTATACAACACTAATATAGTGCCCGGCCCTAAGTTTTGAGTTTACACCATTATCCTCTTAAGGACTTTTCCAATGTTCTATCATGAAATGCTTGTAGGCTCCACATCAACATTCTCGTTGTCTTTCTTTTTTTGGTTTACATAGCTGCATTGTTTGGTGGAGGGCTGAAAATCCTTTACTGCTCACCAAGTTTCCATTGATTAATTAGTTCGAAGAATTTTTCTGATAGGTGCTCAACACGGGCACTGCTTGCTTATTTGAAATGCTGTTTTACGAATTGCGACAACCATTCATGCAGGATACTATTAACAATGCAACTAAGAAAAGGAAACTTTTGCTTTTGTGTTTTTTTTTTTTTTTTGGGGCATGTTACAACTCCAAATCCTATACAACCCACAAAATTCCTATATTTGCGATGTTGGGCGGATTAGTTGGATCCTAATTAGTTCGAGTGGCGAGTACATAACTAGTTCGTTCATTCTTGTTGGTGATTTTGACTGCAACCACCGGATATTTTTGTTTGCTTGCAGTAAGATCACTTAGAATGGCAGAAAATTCTAGTTTCCAGTCTCCTCGGAACTTGGTAAATAAGGCTAGCTACCTGGAAAGCCACTGAAAGTGAAAGTGAGTGAGATAAAGAAAAGTATGGGTAATGTACGTAAAAAAAAAAAAAAAAAAATCTGAAAGGGATTCGAAGCTTATTTGGAACCCCTGTAATTAATATCTGCCCAATAACTTAGTTGTGTTATTTCTATGGCTTGAGTGCAAAAGCAGAAAAATTAAAACGTTACCAAGTCTTTAGCCCAAAAATTCTGGAACGTCATTATTTCCAAAAAAAAATGACGTTAAACTGATCAAGACGCAAAGGCTATGTCGCAACTAATCTTGGCTTAGATAGCAAGAGTAATCATTTAGCAATTTGTATCAAATCAGATGCCGAATTATCATACACATATATACTTACTTCCATTCGCGGATGTCAATTATTTAGATAAGTAAAATCAAGACGAGAAAATCTTGACAACTCAGAAGTGGTGAAATGATATTTTCTCTGGTTCCAGTGTCTATTCTTGAAAATGACTCCAAATTATCTGTGAGGTTTTGCATCAATGTCTCTCACCTGTTTCTTCAATTGCATTGTGTATGGAATTGCTAGCCTAGCTGTTTCTTAATAATAGTAACAATTTTGACACATAAGCAAGTTAATTATGGAAAACTAACACCATTATATTTGTGCTTATCAATTATAGAAAGTAATGGACTAACTGTATGGTATTAACATTTTATCCTCAACTGTCACTTTGATATGCAAAGTGAGTTTATGCCTGTTCTAAACTTGATTATAAAGTTAGCTTTTGCCTGTTTTAAAGTAATTAAGTTGATCATAACAAGTCAATTCCATAGGACGTGTGAACAATTCAATTGTGATTTTGTTCCAGAAAACAGGCAAATTTAAACTTAAAATCCGTGAATATATGGCATTCTAATTGTTTTATGTACAACATTTTGGTTCATAGTTCGATGGCTTCATTGCGTTCTCATCATCAATCTATAGTAAATTGTTTCGTCTTGTTCGAACATAGTATTAGTACCATATGCCATCAACTAACTAACGAAACAGCAGAAACCAAAATTTTGACTGTCACTTTGTCCGAGTCACAGCTGCAACCTCCGTCGATTCCTTTTTTTTTTTTTTTCGTGTTTTTATTATTCTTAATTGAGCTTTAGTTGTTCTGTTGTTTGCTGTTTTTCTTCTACTTTCAGAAAATTAAAAAAAAATTATGGAAAACAGATATTAATTTCTTTCTAAAGCGTCAAAGCCCTTTTACACTTAATCTGTTGATATGTATTGTAACAGTAAAGAGAAGCTCGCAGAGAACCACACCTGTCGTTGCATATTATATGTACTTACTCTGCAACAACCACCACAGTTAAGTCCTTGCTCGCCACTTCTTAATTAGACTTAGAAGCACATTTCAATTTTCTTGTTTGCATTGAGCTTACTTAAATTTGAAGATTCTTGTTTTGAAAGAGATATTTTTTACTTAATAACTTTTGTGTGTGTGTGTTTTTTTGCACCTTGCTCTCAAATGGGGCGTTCCTCTCAATTGTATATCTTGAGATTGGGATTTCCATTTTTTTTTTTTGGGTCTATATAGATACTTGAGATTGAGATTGCCTTTTTGTTTTGTTTGTGTATTTAGATAGAGGAGCATATACGTGTAAATCTGAGGTGAATTATAGGTGTACAAACATTCTTTCCTGATCTTAATGAAAGGTATTACAATTTTGGTAAAACAAAAAAAAATTCTGTGGTTTTTTTTAATCTCTTATGAATAAACATATTTATTATCCATAGTAGAATTGGTTGTAAAATTACTAATGATAGATAGTGTGTATATGATTTCCTATAAAAACTACGAATCTAGTAGCCTACCAAACCTCATTCAAAAACTTAGCAAATAGTTTATGTCGGTAGGGAGTAGGAGTGCAAACGAATCGAGCGGCTTGATTCAAGCTCGACTAGAGCTCGAATAATATCGAGCTCGAGTATATATATATATTTTTATTTTTATTTTTATTTTAATAATAAAATTACATAAATATTCTTAATATTTTATTATTTATTAAGAAAAAATATTATTTTATTTATTTTTTTAAAAATAAAATAATTATTTTTATTTTTTTTCGAACTCAAGTTTCAAAATTGCCAGCTCGTCGACCTCGAGCTCGAGTTCGAGTTCGATGAAATTAAGTCAAAACTCGACTCGATAAGGCCAAAACTCGACTCGACTCGACCCGTTTGCAGCTCTAGTAGGGACAGTTGGAAAGAAATTTTTAGCAGCATGGGGTGGTGAGTGAATAAATTATCTCAGTACCGTCACCACGTGTCTAAATCTGTCATGGAGAGATCCTTCACCTGCAGATAAGACAAATTCATGCCAAATACAGTCTACTTATAAAGTAAGCAATTTGAAATATATATATATAACAAAAATACATAACCACGACGATATCCAGCTTCTAGGACATGATCCCTTTTGGATTGAACGCCACGACGATATCCAGCTTCTAGGACATGATCCCTTTTGGATTGAACGCTTGGGAAGGTTGTCATGAAAAAACAGCAATGCGAATTTGCCACGATAATGTTAATGGACAAATAGTGTATAAACTCGTGTAAAATTTCAACTTTAAATTTGTATATATAATATATATATATCTAATCTCGTTAATATATATACTAAAAAAAAATTTATTCATGTTTAAGAGAAAACATTTGTGCAAAGCAGTTCACGTTCTCCGCGATCATAGAGCTCTGTCAGCACAGTGCAAGAAATAATTGAGTGTGTTTCGATGGCAATTTTTTTTTCAAATATTAGTTTACTTGCATCATACTTTCAATTCATGGTCGATTTTTTTATTTTTTATTTTTTATAATAAATTTTTTTATTTTACATATATCACATTAAAAAATAATATCCTTATCCAAACCTGTATCCACCGGTGGTATTCTGGGTAATGATATAGTATCAAATAATCTCTTTATTCAAACCTGTATCCACACCAGGAGAATTTGACACATCTGCATGAACCAGCTTTAAACTCTGCGGTCTACCTCGGCGTGTCGTGGCATTGCTCGCACCTTAGTCTTTTTTTCCCCCGCGTTTTTGTTCTGTATTTCCTTCAAATACATCTTAGGTTGTCCATATGTTACGACTATAATTCGCAACGGATCTTTTGTCCTACACTTTGTGTCACTTTTTATTCCACTTTTTATTATATTACTATTTTTCTTCACAAACATCATGTTTTAATTTTTTTTTGTTTTCTTAAGATTCAATAACTATTAATTGAGTAAAAAATAAATACATCAGCTTCAAAAAAGTAATATGTAATAGAAAATTAAAAAATACAGCAGAAAATTCATAAAAAATCTCATTTTTTATGCATTTTGATTTTTTGACTTTGTTAAATTTTGTGTATTACTCAATTAATAATTATTGGATGTTAAGGAAACAAAAAAGAATTAAAATATGATGTTTGTAAAGGAAAAATAATAATATAATAGAAAGTGGGACAGAGAGTGGCACAGACTGTGAAACAAAAAATACATTGCGACTATAATTATTCCCTAGCTACGAGCGCAAATTACAGATTTTCTTTTTGTTAAAGAAATCTCAGACAAGACATAGGGGGAAAATAGAAAGGAAAACGAAAATACAGACTTCCGATGAAACCTAATGAAGGCAATGTTGAATCTGATAACTTTCAATTTCGCAACTCCTTCACTCAAACCCACAAATTCATAATTACCAATATTATCACTTACCGATGGGGACCCATTGACTTATACAACGTATTCATAAAAAGAAATCTCAAAAAAAAAAAAAGATATCCATCTCATTATTATCATTAACTCATTTTCCTAAACAGTTCTCGAACCAACTCCCGCAAGTAGGATTCACCACCAACCTTTTATATAAGGCAACTCCCTGGTATCTACCAAAAGCCAGCAACGCTCTTGCTCACTTGTCGATTCACTTGCGCTCGCTCGATTTCACACACACACACTCACACACTAAAACGCTACTCCCATCACAACATACAAACACACAAAACTGATCATGGAAAAGAAAATGGATTCTCTTGTTCAAGCTTTAGACACCGAGACCATGTTACTTTTGTTGATGTTCCCTCTAGTCTTCCTATTTCTTCTATCAAGATTTCGAAGTAAACCCCATCCACCAGGGCCGAGAGGGTTGCCTTTGATCGGCAACATGATGATGGTAAACCAGCTATCTCACAGGGGACTGGCAAAGCTTGCCCACCAATACGGCGGCCTTTGTCGTCTAAAAATGGGCTTTCTAAACATGGTAGCGGTGTCCAGCCCCGAAGCAGCCCGGCAAGTGCTTCAGGTTCAAGACAACATATTCTCAAACCGTCCGGCGACTATAGCCATCAGTTATCTAACTTATGATCGGGCTGACATGGCCTTTGCTCACTACGGCCCGTTCTGGCGCCAGATGCGAAAGCTTTGCGTGATGAAGCTGTTTAGCCGCAGGAGAGCCGAGTCGTGGGACTCTGTAAGAGATGAAGTGGATGACATGATCAAATATGCAGCTTCCAACACTGGCTCAGCTATTAACCTTGGTGAATTGGTATTCGGGCTTACCCGGAATATCATTTATCGGGCAGCTTTCGGGTCGAGCTGCAGTGAGGGCCAAGATGAGTTCATCCAGATTTTGCAAGAATTTTCCAGGCTGTTTGGTGCTTTTAATCTGGCAGATTTTATCCCTTGGCTATACTGGCTCGATTTACAAGGCTTAAACAAGAGGCTAGTTAAGGCTCGGGCTTCGCTTGATGGATTCATTGACTCTATCATCGATGATCACATCGAGGCAAAGAATAAAAGGAATGGTTTAGCTGTTGAAGGAGACAGCGATATGGTGGATGAACTATTGGCTTTTTACAGTGAGGAGGCCAAAGTCAGTGAATCAGAAGATTTGCAGAACTCAATCAAGCTTACCAGGGATCACATTAAAGCCATCATCATGGTAAGATATTTACAATCGCATGATTCAAGCATTTGCATCGGAAAAAAAAAAAAGGGTATGAAGAAGATTCAAATAAACATCTGCAACCGTTTCTTTGTGCATGAGATTTGAGTAACTTGTATTATTATTATTATTTTTTAAATTATAACCAAAGGTGCTCTTTTGTGCTTTCATTACGAAAAAGAAGAAAAGCATGGTTGATACTTAAATGGTATTATTCATGCGTAGGCAGTAGCAATCCTATAAAAGCAAGAAACCTTTTGTACTTATCCGCGAGATTAATTTTGTTCATTTAGTTTTCTTCAGATTGGTTTTTCACCAACAAAATTCTTTCAATTTGTTCAGCCTTATGTTTTCTTACCAAACACCAGATTTGATATGGGCGGACCCGGAGATTCTTGTGTTCTAGTGATCCACCCCCAAAAGAAAAGAGGCTTACTTTCCTATCCAAAAGAAATGTGAAAAAGTTGCTAGTGGTTTTTTCCTAGTCCAAAGAGTTGCCTCTTATTTATATTTATTTATTTACTAGTGGCTTATTTTCCCTAGCCCAGAGAGGAAACGAATGAAATTTTGCTAGTTGCTTATTTTCCCTATCCATTAAAAAACAAAAATGAAATATGTAGTGGCTCTTTTTACATCCTCACTCCCACTTCCAGACCCAAAAAAAAAAAAAAGTTGCTAGTGGTTTATTTTCAGTTGTCATACACAGCTCCAACGTCATCTCACATATTCCCCACTTTTTCCCGAAAAAAATTAGCTATAAAGTGACAGAAAATCCTTCAACGTTAGCAAAGTAATCACCAATGATCACAAAAAAGCTTAAGTAATCAATTTTCTTAGAGAATATATCCTTCTATAGCTTGTTTTGTGCTCTAAGAACTTCATTTGCAATTGTTATTTGCTTGTATAAGCGGTTTGCCTACTAATAAATAGACCACTATTTTTTTTTTTTGAAAAAAAAAAGAAGCTTAAGTAGTCATCTATGGTTACTTATACTTTAATAAAATCAGAAGCCCTTTCAATCATCGTATTGAAAAGCTCAAGTAATCATCTATGGTTACTCAGGACTTAATTTATTTTTGAAGGATCTAATCTTATTTTTGAATTGTCAACTTCTAATATTTTTTTTCTACTATAGGGAGAACTAAATCTTGCATATTTTATTACAGCTTGACACAGGGGGATGTTGATACCAGTCACCCCGTTCTTTTTCAGTTATTCATATGCACGAATGGTCATAATATACTATAATTAGGATCCATCAACGCCAGATGTAAATAACCATTAACTTGTCATCTGAATTATATTGAACTTTTAGCTGATATTTTGCGTGCTGTTCTGGTTTCGCCGGACCATCGGTAAGACCTTCATGTCTATGATGTTGAAATATTAATCTTATCATGACTTGCTCTTCTGGAAAATTTTCCAAATTCTCGAAATTTACATCGTCTGCAAGTCCCTTGTCTGTTTGACATTTCTATTTTGCTTCAAGTCCGTCCAAATTTATGACAGCCTTCAGATCCCATGGCTAAATCAGCTAGTAGTCCATTTCATTTCATAGTTGTGCTGAATTGACACAAAATTAAATGAATTAAGCGATAAAGATTTTGTGCTTCTTAAAAAAAAATACGAAAAGTCTAACGCAAAATTAATTTCTTCAATATTTTCTGGGACCCCTCGAAATAATCTTCCCGCCTATCAAATCATTGGTAGGTAAAAAGTGTCTTATGTGCCCAAAAAAATGGTTACTTAATCCTAAACAATAAATGCCTTCCGCTCACCAAATGAATAGATTGATTTAGAATTAGAGCTGCTTGCCTTCCTGTGTCATCGGCACTTGTGGTCCGTATTCAATGTTCGTCATCTCCTTCTGCAGGACGTAATGTTCGGTGGAACAGAAACAGTCGCGTCTGCAATCGAATGGGCCATGGCCGAACTAATGAAGAGTCCGGAGGACCTCAAGAAAGTCCAACAAGAGCTGAAGGACGTGGTTGGCCTCCACCGGAAAGTCGAAGAAAGTGACTTTGATAAATTGACCTACTTCAAATGCTGCCAAAAAGAAGTCCTCAGACTCCACCCTCCTATCCCTCTCCTCCTCCACGAGACCGCCGAAAATGCCGAGGTGGCCGGGTACCAAATTCCGGCTAAGTCCCGGGTTCTGATCAATGCATGGGCGATTGGGCGTGACGAGGATTCATGGGAAGATGCTGACAAGTTTAAGCCCTCCAGATTCTTGAAAGATGGGGTGCCGGATTATAAGGGGAGCAACTTCGAGTTCATCCCGTTCGGGTCCGGCCGGAGGTCTTGTCCGGGGATGCAACTGGGGCTTTATGCATTGGACATGGCTGTGGCTCATCTGCTTCACTGTTTTACGTGGGAGTTGCCTGATGGGATGAAGCCCAGCGAGCTTGACATGGACGACGTGTTCGGACTCACTGCTCCGAGGGCGACTCGCCTCGTGGCCGTGCCGACTCCGCGTCTGCTTTGTCCTCTCTATTAGAGAAGGCTGAGTACTCGTGATTGGTACAGGGGGAACAGGGTGGTTTTCTTCAGCTTCTTCTTCCTTTTCTTTCTTTTTTTTTTTTTCCTCAAAATGATATTATTATATGTTTGAGAGAGAAATAATTGACTGCAAGGTCGATGAATGAGAGGTTGGGTAGACTTGAATTGTATGTCGATATTTGAAACTCTAATTTTCATTTGTTTCTATGTGCAAAATTTGGCTATAAATTTCTCTTGGTATTTCTTTCTCGCAATTGCCAAATAATCAGACCGTGCCAAGAAATTTTTCTTCAGCTCGTCTTTTCTTTCACTTTTATATTTTATTACGAGTAACCACAATAGTGGAATTTCTACGTACAAATTACTATAACTTAACAAATACAAATAGTGGGATGAAAACTAATACTACTTCTGTAGTTAGACCAAATTCATGTTTAATGAAACCCATAAGACACTCTTCTTCTTAGCCGTGAGTTTTATCTTTAGGAAGATCGATGACTGGACCGAATATATACCACAAATATATTCCTTCATCATGAGGTAAACGATAAATATGGCAATTTTAATTTCCACTCAAAGCATGTTTGTCTTGATGCTAAAATCAAATTGTATTCTTTTTTCCATACTTATTTAACGCTACAATCAAATTGTATTCTTTTTTCCATACTTATTTAACGCTACAATCCAATTTTATTCTTCTTTTCATACATATTTTGCATTCGTCTTTAAATTGTCAACTTTTTTTTGTAAAGTATATTGAATTCGAGAACAAACATATATCTGTCCGTGCATATCCGATCAACGTAATAATAAAAATTAATGACGCAATTTAAGCATGCCAAGATTTTATTGAACGCAATTAATGCATATGCATGACGAGGCGGGAGACAGATCCTCCTCCTCCTCCTCCTCTTCTCGTGCCACCACATCAAAAGGGGCATTGAAAACTGAAAAAGTCGCGCCCAGCAAGCACAGCCCCGTCAAATTTCAGCGCATTTACATCTTTTCGTCGTTTCGCCCATTTCTCCACAATCACAATTACATGCGTACAAGTTGGACTCAGTTACTAACAATAATCATTTCATTGCAAAAATTCATATATTCAAATTTTATTATGATTATATTAATAGGTGATTCGTAAGAATTTTTATTAATAATTTATAATCTCAAAATCATATATTGATTCAGGATGATGATGATCGAAATCGAACACGCTCAAACTCTTTGAAAAAAAAAAAAAATCACAATCACATTTTATTGGTGATGTGGGTCCAGGCCGACATTTGCTTTTAATTACCCTCCTTTTTCTAATGTTTGTGTGTAGTAAATAAGATAGCGGTCCTCCTTACATTAGGCATTTTGAAGAAAACGACTAGCAACCCATGCCTGAACCCTCCCCCCTTGCCAAAAAAAAAGAAAAAAGAGTAAAGATAAAGCATATTTATTTGATCACCAAAACCGTCATTCTTTAGGTTCATAAGATTCTAATTCCATGAACAATTTAACATTCTTAAAACAAACGAATTCTATGTTAAGTATGATACAATTGCCTGATCCAAATAACACAAGGGTTTGGCTAGCAAGTATATAAGTGAGCGCTTGAGAAGGGCTGAGCCTTTAGGTATTGATTGTTTATAAAGGTAAAATTAATTAGAGAAAGTGTATGAAATGTTATATAGGTATACAAACAAATATTCACCGAACATCATCCGTTTAAAAAATCGATAAAATAATTGGTGTATTAAACCTTTATAGTATAAGATTATTATAGATGCTTACATAATGCAAGATGTGATTTTGCATCACTTGGCATCATTAGTTTCACACCGCGGGGGTTTAATTAGCGGGTGAAAGTGCAAAATGTCTGATGTGGACTTCTCTCCCTCCTCTAACTTTAACTCGCAAGCCATCTAGTAACTCTACAGCTTTCGGATGATTCCCCACTTGCTCCAATTAAAATGGTCAGCATATTACGCTTTGTTTGTGCTGTCTTTCTCTAGGTCGTAACGTTAAATCAAACTAGTTTGACGTCATTGTTATGTTGATGGTTTCACGGAATCAGTCCTCTTCTTGCGTTTAGATGTAATTTCTAGATACATCTTAAATTTCTTGAAGAACTAGTCAAGATCATAACCGGCTGGACCTTGAAACGTGAATGGTGAAGACAATAACCTTAGAGCTCAGCTTGAGAGTTGAGTTGGTGAGGGCGGAGGGTTGATTTGATTACTACAGCGCCTGTCTTGGACATCCAGCTTCACGTAGAAAATTCATCGAAAAGAAATTAAACCACAAGAACACGACAAATGCATGGAATCTTGGACGCAAACAAATAAATAAACACACGCACACACACTAATAAACAAATAAATAAATGAGACAATCCATGATGAAAGTCTTAAGTGAACAGCGTTCACGTGTGTGTATATTGCCATCTTTTGTCGTTGAAATATTCCTTAAACCTCACCGGCCAGAATGTTACGTTCTTCTTAGTCATGCATGTTGCTAAAAATTGCCTAATTCAGAGCAAGGGAGAGAGACGACCAGGTTTTGCTATGTTGACAACAAAAATGAATACAATTTTGAACACTTTGTTCAATGAAAGAAAAATGAAAGGTATATATATTTGAGAAGCCAAATCGTAACAGGAGTTAAAAAATACCCATCCCCCTCCCATGATCCGAGGTTCTCGATATAAATTTTTACTCCACAAATACCACTTGTTTCTCAAGAGGAGATTAATTAGATTGGATAAGCAGTTCGGTTAGATATTGTTTCTATTGTTTGTGAGCTTTGACATCACTGAACAGAACCTGATATGATATGTCATCTTCCCCGAAAGGATCTTTAACTACTCCTCTTAGTCTTACATTGTAGGTATTGTATGTGAACAATAATCCGCCACAGAACAAACATCCTGCTCTGCGGATAATTATTACTATATGTACAGACATATTGACTAACATCACAGAAAACTGGGCACTTAGGAAATTGAAAGTTTTAGGTTAAACTTGACATTAATTTGTTGGAACTGACCTTTAACAAGTCCTACGTGCCAATTACATACGCAGATATGATCAACAAGTCCGGTGGAGTAGTAATCAGTAATGTAATCAATTGGTGATAGCTAGCTAGAGGCCGCCAGAAGCTCTTAAACTGAAACTGAAAGAGAGACGCAAATGGATGTGATGGTTCTCATCCGATGGACTGGACGGTTCTTGGATGTCTCCATCTCCATCTCTACTTATATCACATTCTTGTAGCCGCCCAGTGAAATTTCAGGCAATTTTTCGTTTCTGCACGAGCAAATTATTGCAACTTCACCTTTTCTTTTCTTTTCTCTGTTTTATTTTAATTAAATCACAGACGGGGAGGGAATTCAGGATTGATGGAGAGGGGGCTTGATAAGTTGAACTCACCTACTCCCCGTCTCCCTCTGGGTTTGGTCCAGGCGTCACCGTGTCGAAATTCTGTGTGTCGCATGGGAATGGTCCACACTCCACGGAATTGGCACCGGAACATTTTCCTTTGAACTTATCTATATACTGGCTATCTGCATATTTTTTACAGCATTATTATGTTTCACGAACAATTATCAGCTTCCCACCCCTATGGAAAATGGAGAGAAGTCAAGTCCAATGTAACTAGTAACCTGATCCTTTTTTTTTTTTAATATAAATAACAAAAAAAAACACAAACTTCGTAAGGTACATGAATGCAGTGCAACTTTGTGACGTCAATCAATGAATTTGATACTACAAAGTAATATTTGCACAACTTCCTAAGGTACATGAAATGTGGTGCCAAATGTTCGTGTAGACATCTAGATGCATTACGTCTTGCACATTAATTTTCATTTCTTTGCGTCCACGGGTCCAAGCTTGAGAAGAAAAAAATTAATTTTCTAGACAGACCTATAGCATCTTCCAGTCAGCATCTTCTTTCCTTCTCTAGCAGTTACTCTTCAGATAATCATGGGGTAAAACGTAAAAACTGCGTCTTTGAGTACGCATAGCAAAAGGCTCATGCAGGTCTCAAGAAATCACGAACAAATAAATTATATGGTTGATAGTGAGATAATTGTGCATTTTATTTGGCGGTATTTGATCTTAATTTTGGCCACTTATTATGCAAAGTACTAGGTTTCTACTGTAAATTGATATTTGTATCAATTGCAAGCAACTGGTGTCAAAAATGATAAAAAGGGGCGAGTTTTCAGAAGACTAGTCATTCCAAAACGTGCCCACGTCAGAGATCACAGAGTGAAGGCCGAAAAAAACGGACCACGAAACTTATCCCTGGAAGCTTGCCACTAATTTTGGGAGGTGTGTATTGAAGTTGCGTTGGAGTCGGAAACATCTTCAGAGAATATTTTGGCAACAAATCGAGGAGGAAAAGAAGGGAAGATTATCCCAGATACGTACAAACACGTGATTGGCTAAGAAGAGAGGCGGCGGAAAATTTTAGGGCAGAGAGCAACAGACGAGGACTTTTTCTTTTTTCTCTTCTTAACGTGAGTTGGAGATTAGTCGCTTTGCTTTTCATCAACTAAATTACATTAAAGCCTCAGATTGCATCATTGTCATGAGGCAAGGCTAAATTCCTTTATCTAATTAAAGAATAATCAAGGTCCCGGGTTGCCTGAGATCTTTTTATTTTTCAGCGCTATTTTAAATTCTACGTTCGTGGATATTTAATTATTCCTTGTTTTAATAGGTTATTATTGTTTGAATCTATTGGATTAATATGACAATTGTTCAATTATTTGAATAGTACACTGTCAATCAAGACGGTGTTGCGTATCACTTGGTCGTTTTAAAATTAGTGGCAAACAGCACAATTTCATTGTCTCGCAAGTAGTCTAATCTGTGTTGTAGGAATAGTTAACCTAGTTTAATGAACTCCGCGTGTGTGTTTGTTAACTAAATTGGGTCTTTCTAATTCTTAAAGTTGAGAATAGATTAAATCCTACGAGTGTTTTTGGGGGTTATCTATTTATAAGGGAGTAGTTTAAGAGTATCTTTGACCGCCATATAATTAAAGAGAGATTGGTAGTTTGGCGGTTGTCAAAATTGCTCGAACCAATTTATTTGCGAACGTGTGAATTATTTCAAGTATCTATGATCTTCCTTTCTAAAATCCTCCAAATTCTTTGTGTGTAATAAATCTACCAGTTCCTTGAAGAGACGACCCTACTCACCGCTATACTCATTTAGTTTTGGGAGTAGGTATTAATATTGATTTTATTTTTGGTAATTTGACTGCCACCAATGATCTCCCCAAATACAATAAAATCCAGTATCAGCATCCTAAAACTAACACTCTATGTAATAGACCTAAATAATTAAGGGGGAAAAAAAAGAAAAAAGAAAAGCACCTCTACGTGGTAGCAGGACTCGCAACTTCAGTAAACTTGCAACCTTCTAAAACATATAATCTCGTAATTTTTCTTGCCTGGGCTGATATGAATGGTTTGTCCAATTACTTCTTTAGAGATAATATAAAATCTCCCTAAGAGAAACACAACCCGAAGCGCTCATGATATGAAATTTTAAGTGTCCGGAATAGGCGCTTCCCCAAAGCCGAAGGAAATACCCAAGCCTTTCTTGTTCCCTTGAAGATGGCAATATCAGTCCCAATCAATGTACCCAAATCCATAATTAATTCGTCCGAGGTCTCGCAGAGCCTTCCATACTAAAAAAAAAAGCTTTTCAATTTCAGGGCCCTAGCCAGTGAAATGATTTTAAGGAAAGAAAAGAGGAAAAAAAAAAAAAGCAAATTCGGCAGCCCAGGGCATGGTGGGATAATCTTTCACGAAACAGAAACGCAATTGAGCCAGCATGCCGTCCCCCACCTACCGTAAAAGCTCCCCCTTAACCTCTTAGTAAATACTACTTTGAAAGATCAACTTCAAACGAGCATTCCTAGTAGTTTCAGAGAGAAACCCACATTCGACGCAATGTATGTCAGTCGTCCAAGATATATAGTAAGAAACTACAAATCATTTGAATGAAGTCAAGACGAGAGTCGTACTTGTTAAACCAAGTTCATACCAGTATCTTGAACCCTGCTTGATGACGAGTAAAGCAATGCTGGTGTTGTCACAATTTAAAAAAAAAACAAAAACAATGGTGATGATTTGCCAAATCTACTTCCTTAAGCTTTCTAGTCTAGAAAAACGGCAGACCTTACACCCTTTACCAACAACGCAGGATACACATCCGCCAATAAAATATGCAGCCAAAATTGCTATTCATAATTATGATACCCCGGATCCACCAAACGCGCCCAATTAACTAAATCAGATTACTAATGAAAGAAAATTGTAAACTTTGGTCCACCGACAAGAGTGCAGGAAGCTTCAGCTCTAAACAGAATGCACTAGTATGCTGTGCTGTGATAAGACTTTGAATCTACTTTCTCTTTTGATTCACTATCCGAAGAGTTTGAATAAAAGAAACAGTTTAGCTCTCCAGCCTTACATTATGATTCTGACGACAGCCAAACCAACAGCAGAGATGGACACAATAGTTTCCTATGCAGTACTTTATTACATCGTATTTGGCTGCTTCCAATTGAGCCCTCAGCGCATGAATTTCCTGAAATTGTGTATAGTGGATGTTCAAAAGGGGGAAAAAAAAAGTTACAAAGGACGTCAGCAAACTCCTCCATCAAAGGGAAACTAATTAACACAATCTATACTTAACCCGATCAAGTTTGTTAGTGAGGTTAGTAGTTTCTTTGATTCTGATTTGACAGCTCATCTCGTATCCTTCTGTAAAAGGGAAAAAACACAATACCTTTGTAAACAAGGATTCAGACAGAATTGAAACAGAACTTCACAATCAACAAGTAACTCATATCATCCATCACAGTTGATGGTAGTGGTGAGGGGGTTTGCAAATTTGCATCTTCGCACTAGTAGGAACACAGAGTGATCCAGGAAGTTTGCTTACTAACTTACCCCCTTTCGAGGTTCAGATCCAAACGCTGTCCAGCAGTGACTTTGTCAATTTCATGTCTGCATCCAAATCAATTTGTTTAAAAAAGAAAAAACTAAGAGGTTCAGACATTAATTATGGTTTCAAAAAATTAACAAAGAGGACGGAAGTAGCCAGGCAAGGGCAATTCCCACCCACATTCTGCACCCAATTCAGAAGATCCTTTAGAAAGTCTGAGATTTTGGAAAATTGAATTTTGTGAAAGTCCTAACCGGACAGTTTCAGATATTCTCCTTCACAAATAACTATTAACTCCATATTTTTGTATTACCAGGCAAAAAACAAATGCCAAAACTTTTTTTTCAGTAATAGAATCTGTGCTCTGTGTATATTCTGTCATTAAAAAGATAGTTTCTTTTTAAATTTGAAATTTATTGTACGATGTTCCAGAAAAAAACAAATAAAACAACAGAGGCCCAGGGGCAGAGGGCAACTCATCATGGTGTTTAAGTGAGAGGATTTACACTCTGAAAGTTGAATAGTCCTTTCAACAAAGTTAAATGCATTAAAGAAAACGTGACTTGTTCTGAATTTGATTCAAGTTTAACCATTGTGAAAGACTGGATATCTGAAAGGGAGATACAAAGAATAGACCTGTAATGCATAATTACAAGAATCGTTTTTTTTTTCAGTCATGATTTTGCCAACCATCCCATCCCCCTGGAATATTCTAGCTATGCTAGTGGTTTTGAGCAAATGAAATATTTATTGCTTAAAGACCTCAAATTCTAACCATGCTACTGGATTTGAACACATAAATAATGAATCAATTACAGACCTCAATTCACTGCGCATCTTCTCTATATCACCTTTCAGTTTTTCAGTTTCATGTTGCAGCAAAGAAAAGTGGTGTCCCTGCATCATCATTCAAGCACAACGGGATGTACCTTTAAGATCCATAGTTGCCAAAATGAAGATAAGTTGCACATGAATGAGGGACCAAATACAATTTATTGTGGACATCACATAATAAACCCATCCATTTACAATCATCCCATATATTTATGGAAACTGAAAATTTCCAAATCCATCATGACTGACTACTCTTATCAGAAAATGCAAAGCCACATGAGTAATTAAAGTTCAGTTTCGTAAGAAAACCAAAGAAAAGGAACCCCCAAATGAACGAAAAAGAAAAAAATATTCAATCTGCTCTTTGGGTGAAGTCTCCCTTTGACTTCTCTCATCCACTTATCTATGCAGGTGACATGATATATCCTTCTAGCACCTATTTGGTGAAAGAAAAGCTAAGAACATGTAGCCAGCAACATGTAAGCTGGATAACCATTTAATCATCCCAAATCAGGAAGAGAGCAGAACGTATTGGGCCAACAACTAGCTGCATTGACTGATGAAAAATATCTATGAATGACATTAGGCTACGGGAAGCAACGTAGTGGCAAACTGGCATAGAGGACTTGTGTTGGACATGACCAATTAAACAAATATCACTCTTTAAACACTTAGAACCATCCGTTTGATTTTGTTTGTTCCAGTAACCTATTGAAACTACATATATTAACGCTTTAGATCGTAACACTGTGAAATCACACTGCAGATGGTACATTAGAAAAGAAGTTTGTCTAATCAAAGAACTAAAGCCCTGTCATCCTAGAAACTAATACCAGTTTACCAACTAAAGGCAACAATATAATCTCGAAAAATCTTCATAAAATGTCAAACAATGACAATAATCATTACAATTGAAATAACCACTTTCGTATTATGCCTGCAATTAGACTCAGCAATGACATTTTAGTTTTCTACTCAGTTCCCCATATAACGATGGGTAGTCCCCCCCCCCCCAACAACCAAACAAAACAACACCAAAAAAAAAAAAAAAAGAAACCCTCCCCAACCCAACCCAAAAAAAAAAAAAAGCTACATTTTAGCCATCAACCTAAACTAAAATAAAAAATAACAAGAACAATCATATTTCCTTTTTTTGGGGTACTACTAGGTATAGAAAATCACCTGAGAGCTCTGAACTTCGGTCTTGAATTTGGCTAAATTCGCATCTTGTGTCATCTCAATCTACACATGTTAATGTAATTACTCCATAAAAAAGTGAAAAAAAGGGATAAGATTGTGCTATAGGGAAACAGAATTATTATTACCTTTTGCATCTGTGCTTTGGAGACGAAGCATTGAGCCACATTTTCCAGGCTGTCATTCAGGACTTCGATTATGGCATCCGTAATCGCCTCGGCGTGCTTCGAAGGCACGCCTTGGGATTCTAATCTCCTGACCTAAGAATAATGAATGCTTATGCACATAAACAGTGTATATTTTTTCTCAAATTTATATAAATACTGATACTTTAATTTGAATTCCAAATATAGGGAAATGATTTCTTAGAAATAGACTTCCTCTTTATATTGTCTTCTCTTGTCAAAGTTCCCTGCTCTCTTGTCAAAGTCTCTATTTGATGACCCATTGAATCATCAACAAATTATTTTTACTCGGAAGTACAATATTTATCTAAATCAGATGAATGATTAATCATATGGATTATTGCTATTGCAGACAGAAGAGAGGTGATAGGGGAGACTTACAAGAGCTAAGGTGTCGACGAGGAAGACACGCTTGCCGTTGGAATTGACGAGCTGAGAGATGGATCGGGAGTCGAATCGGGTAGAAACAAAGGATCCGAATAAAGATGAGTTGATTCTGGGATTGGTTCCTAATTGTTGCCCGACGCGCTTACATGCCGCATAAGCGGCCGCGGCCATTCGACCAGAACTATCACCGTCGTCCTTGTCAGTGAAGTACTACAATTGGCCCAAAATTATGACAATAGGTTCCGACAATGGAGTATGATCAGAGGACGCTGTAGTATCTAAAAATCGGGGGCGGAGTAGGGAAAGATGGCGCGTAAATTGCTCAAGTGATCGGTCGGAAACTTTTCTTAGGGATGGTGATATTTGATGGATTTTAGATGAGAAGTAAGAGCATTACCCCCGCCTCGCTCCTCGAATGCGGGAAATCCTAACCAAAACAAAGAAAAGAGCTTCGACCGCGAGTTGAAGCAGCGGCAGACAAATTAGACGCCCACCGTGGGGCTCGAACCCACGACCACAAGGTTAAGAGCCTTGCGCTCTACCGACTGAGCTAGACGGGCTCGATGTCAAGTGTTCCACTTTATACTTAGGGGTACTGTTGAGCAAAACCACATCAGACCGACCACTGTGGTATTCGCACTTCTCTCATAAAGTCACCAAAATATTTTTTTTTTATAAGTGAAAAATCTTGAATTTAAAATCTCTTATTTATAATTCCACCCAATATGTCACCAACTTAAAAAAACTCAAAATCCATTAAGAAAAGAACACAACTTTTAATTCTTACATACTCTACAGGCTACACTCCTTATAATTGAACAGTACCCATTCGCCCCCATTGTCAGGGGCAGGAGGATGTGGGCGCTGGCAACAAAATGCAGGAAGCCCATTTGCATATTGATTGAGACTCCAGAAATCAGATGATGGATATCATTATCGTTCCCAATTTATCCATAAGGATCCAAGTCTGTTCAGTTCAAAAAAGTATATGTTTATGTTTGGCAGATTCATTATTCAAATCACTAGAATCGCAAGACGAAAATAAGAGAAGTTTGCAAAATGATCAAATTGTTTTCAATTTCAAATGTTATAATTTCTTTCTATACTTTAATCATGACTCTGCCATTTGTGGATTAGAGGAAGGAGAACTACACTTTCCTTTTCGCTAAAACGTCACGACGAAAATTACAAGTAGGACACCATGACAAACGTCAAAAAAAAAAAAAAGGGATCATACAAATCGAAGTCGAAGTAAACTAGCCCCAGATCATATAATAACTTAACCAAAGCCTTGTTCTAATCAAGTGCTGTATAGGCGAAAAAGAACTGACGCTGAAAATTTTCCTCCCTGGCCGCGTTTATGTTTCACAACATTGCACGAAGAAAAATCGAAGGGGCTGAATGGAGAGGAAGATACAACACTAAAGAAAATATAGCATACATTATTATTATTATTTAAATTGAGGTCACTTCCGGCTCCAAGGTTCCACCGCTTTACTCGTGCTAAACAAGCCTCGCCTCGCCTCGCCTCTTATTTTGGGCGTCTTCGATAAGGATAAAGAATGTCATCAACACTCTCTTTTATTCGGTTCCCTACTTTACGCATGTTCTTCACCACACCCATGGCAACCAGGTTCGCATTTCTAGTGAACCTGCATTTACATTTTATTCGAGCCAATCAATGAAGTCTCTGATATGAATCAATGCATTGGTGTTTGCAAGTATTCGCATTGAACTCTAAACGCAATATAATTCCAAGTTAACTATGTATCAAAAGTGCTTGCCTGGTTAAGAACTCATCCCCAGCAGGCTGTGCCGGTTTACGCGGACGAGGTTGTGGAATTCCAGCGCCATCTACACAAAAGAATGACCAAATCTCTACTTAGCGATGAGTATCTATATACGTATAAATCAAGAGCCCATCCACACTAAATACTCCACAAAAAAAATCAGAAACAAAATGGGAAAGTTGCCCAAATAGTTCCAAAAATATTTTCAATTTTCAAAGTCCCAGTTTAATCATCAATCAAAGTTGGTTCAGATGCCTTTTTTCCCCAGTCAGCTTATACAAAGAGTAAAAGTAGACCCGACAGAAAATATAACCCATCTTCCTCTAGCCTCCCTGCCTCTTGTGACCTCTACTGACCTCTGCTCCCCCTTGCTCTATAAGCCCCAAACTCTCTCTCCCTCCCCCACCTCTAACAAGGTCACCAACTCATTGCATCCAAGGGCCCCGAAGAAATCAAGGCCCTAGGCTGTGCTTTTCACTTCAAGATGGGTTGCCTTCCAAAGTTCTCTTCGTTTAGCCATTCCTACAAACATTTTGAAGATTAACACTCACTCACTCCTAATTTGGCTTTGCACAAATGTTACTTAGGTCACAAATGCATTAACCATTTCGTAGACCATTTCATTCTTCTCTATTATCAGATACAGGAAAACATGACATTCAGACTACAAAATTACTTATGGTCCGACATCAAGGAATTGAATTCCCTAGTTCTTTGAGTCAAAACTTTGGTTGGTTTCAAACATAGCTGATAGATTTACAAGGAAGCAGCGGACGTGTAGTGCCTCATAAAACTTCTCTCACGTTTTTTTTTCTCATGTGTTTAGTTTTAACATCTTTTTCATCTTATTCATTGAAAAGCAAGCTGAATATCAGCTTTCAAGTCAGTATACTTCATAGCATCAATTATGCATAAAACTGAAAATAAATTGTTAAAGTTCACTCTTAGTTGTTGACTACCAAAGCAGGTAAACCATGATTGATTATGGACGCATACCATTGAAGTCCTCTGTAAGCCATATTAACATCCTGATTCATGGGTAAGAAACGAAAAAATACCTTCTTTCTTATGGACGTGAGCAGGAGTAGTCCCAGCATTAGTGACTCTTCTATCCACTAGAACCTGTGACAAGGCATTAATATTCCAGCAACATTGTATTTTAGAATAAGAAGCCACAAAACATTTCTATTCAAACATCATATTAGACGAATCCATATCATCTCTGGAGTCAAAGCGTACTTGCCACCAACACTGTATAATAAGCAGTTCAAAATTAAAGGTGTACAGATCCTGCAAATAAATCACCTATTATTCCTGTGTCCCTTCTCAGTTTTGCATGAAACTTGGACACACAGGATAGTATCCTTGGTCTTCAGTTTCTTGGCTCACTCTGACAAAATTTCCCCTTGGAATAATTTTGGTGGTTGAAGCAGGCAGTAACAATTCATACCATGGGGGCTAGTCCGCCAGAAATCAGGATTTTTTTTTTTTTTTTGGTTAGATGAGTTCTACTTCTAGCTGATTGGATGAGTGGGAAGAAAAAAACAGAGAATTTGGAGTCGGTCCATGGTGAGGATAACCTTCCTTTGTAATTTTGCATCCAGTATGTGTAATACAATGGTATGCCCACAAACCATCCTCCCCACAACCCAAACAATAAAAAACAAAGTTGTTAAATTAAAAAAACATGTTGGGCATTTCACAAACCAATAATGATATCGTGATTTTTATGGCTGCAGCAAACTAATCACCCGATTAACTTGGCGGTATGTACACAGCATATGATGGATGAAAAGGCAAGGACAACATGAAACTGGAAGATAATGTTGTCCAGAAATTGGGAGACATCCTTAAATTTGCTCATATATTAGTGTCTATGGTGTGTACTTGTTGAGCTGCTAGCTAGACTTTCAATTAACTAGAGAGAAGGAAGCTTTTTTGCAGTTGAAATTGTACATTCTACTGACATTAACCCACAGAAACTCAAAAAATACCAAAATTTGAAGAAGCAACACAAAGCCACATTTCAAATCAACCACATCACCCCCCACCCAAAAGCCTGCCTTTGTATTTTACATCAGTCCGCAAAAGGTGTTCGCTTCATAGAGAAATAAAAACAAATGCACAGAGTTGATTATGAGAAGAATGAGATAAGGGCAGACAAATGGATGCTAACCTCAATTCCAACACACACAGGCAGTTCTGTTTCTCCCTCTTTTACATCACGTGGATGATCTTTCCGATCAGGGTAAACCGAGTAACCAACACATGCATATCTAAAATCAGTAAGGCTTCTGCCCTCTTTAGAGGCCTCCATCTCAGATTGGCTAACCATATATCGAGGCACTAGCAGCCAAATAAGAGAAACACGAGTTGATCAGATGTATATTTCACTTAGCACAACCACACGTAAGAAAATGCATTGACAAATACTCAATCTGTGAGATGTGTAAACTGATGCATCAATTAAAACAGGCGACTAATCTAGTGGCACTAAAACATAGAATTCTCACATCAACATGAGCCCATCGAAAAAAAAAATGCGCTAACTCAAAACTCCACCCACGGAAGTGAATTGAATCAAGATTAGTGGCACATACCATGCATAAGGGGGTCAACTGCAGCCTAAATGACACCACAAATTTGCATACCTACATGCAGCTTCAAAATGGGGGAAAAAACCATCCAGTGGAAAACAATGTATCCTCAGAATTCAAAGCATTCAAAGAGAAAAGAAATGTTCAACAGAAATCAGCTAAAAGAAAATCAAGCACGCATGAATATCACGATGTTTGTGAATTCTACAAATCTACCTCATTCCAAACAATAACAAAAATTTGATGTCTCCTAATAAATCAAAGATGTCAAGAACTAAGAACTGCACTTTCCTCGTCACTAATGCTAAAAAATTAGTGCATTCAAAAGCAAAGAATTTTTATCTTTTCAACTATTGGATTAAAAAAAAATTAACCAGTAATTGGCACCAACAAAGAACAAAGGGCACCTATAGTTCAGACCTTGGCACATAAACGAAATGTAATTAAGTCCTAAACCTGTGAAAAAGATCACAACATTTAACCGAGAATTTGAACATTTCACGTGAAAGGATTGCATAAAAATTGAATCGTTTTGGTGTAATACCATGGGGAAGGGAACGGCTGATGCCGACGCAAAGAGGGTTGCGAGAATTGGATTTAAAAGTTGAAGAATAATACAGACAGCCCTTGCAAGATTTCCCCTTGTTCACACTAATTTTATCCTCCGATGATGGTGAGGAGGAGGAGGAGGAGGCTGGGGCAGTATCTTCTTTATCTGTTTCATTTTGATGGCAATTCTTCTTGCTGTTGTCGAGGGGAGAGTAATCTCCCCGGCTACCGCTTCCGGCCTCCGCGGTCATCTTATCCTCCTGACCCGCCACAATCCTCTCCAGCTCCGCTTCCTCACCCATCAACCTTTTTTGCTTTTTTTCCGTCTATCTGCTTCTTTTGTACAACTCTTTTGTAAATTGCAATTTGTGAACTGGGACTCCGGGGAAGGACGACGAAAGAGCTCGAGGGCGAGGCTCAGCGCTAGAAAACGAATCGAATGATCGATTACTCGATTTCTTTATAGACAATAAGGTTTGTACCTCTGGAAGTTGATGGTTGTACCAAAAATCTGAAAAAAAAAATGAAGAAGAAATTAGGCATATTGCGTTATCAGTAATTCGGAATGTAACTATTAATGGTACCCCCCGCCCCAAAAAAAAATAAAATAAAAATTGGGCTCGATTTTCTTTTTGTATGATCGATTACTCCATCCTTTGCAAAGATGCTTTCCATGATTGATTCTCATTGGCGGAAGAACTAGTTTTGGATTATTTTTGAAATTACTAATCAGTTCTACATCATATACTTTGTCTTCAAAATCTTCTCTCATTACTCGCAAAACTAAAATAAGAAAGATAATCTTTATTGTTTTACTTTTACAAGAATCTGCTTTTTTTTTAATTTGAAATGACATTTGGGCCTCTTAGTTTTCATCTACGGAGGTTGCATTTAATTCCTTCTTCCTCCTTCGTAACTAAGAACTTCTACATTATAGTTTGTAATTCACAGTACGAATAGTTTTGCAGTATAAATTTTCTTTTTAACATCTTATTATAAGTAACTCTTTCAAAATTTTTGCCATGTCTTTCCAAATATAACTATTACCATGATGGTTATCAGAATTAATCCCTCCAAAAATGCCTCTTCTTCAGATTACCTATCTATATGTTTAATTGAATCAATCCACCCTCTATAATGTTATCAATTGTTTTAATTAGATACAATTGAGTTGAGCATTCTAATTTCAGACTGAACTTGGCATATGATGATTCCGTAAATTGACCTGCAAAGTAGAAAGTTTTGATTTTTTTTTTTTTGACAATAGCAAAATAGAAAGCTGGGTTTTTGAGAGAAATAGAGGCTTCATTTAACACCTTGGGTCTAAATAAAGGGCTTGATTAATTTATGAACCGAGTTTGGATCTTATTAAGTTTACCCAATTGAAACTCAAATCAAATAAATTTCGTAAAAGGACTATGGCATTTCCCAAGAGGGGAAAAAGAAAACTTACAGCTTAAAAGAAAAAAGAAATGAAAAAATGTGTTCGGTTATTATTTACGAGAGAGAACAGTTTATCGTGAGATGTAAATCCTCCATCGTTCGTAGTATGCACTAATAACAACAGGCAACCCACTAGTCTCTGAGGTCCATTTTGCAAAACTGCAGATTGTAGCTACCAATTTATACATTCATAACTTTGACTTTTGACTGTCCTTATCAACACTTTAGTTTTTCCCAGTTTAAACAATAATGTACGAGCAGGTCCCAAGTTTCCCTGCCTCAGATTCGTCCCTCCCTCTCACTCATTCTTCATTATTTTGATGCATTCAACACCTGAAGCACTGGAAGGCCTCCAATTTTATCAAGAACCGATTTCAATCAAAAATACCGCTACGTTTTCACAATAGCACGATTGAGGACAGGATAGGGGGTATCCAATTCAAGTTGTTCTATAATTTGTGGAGTAGCCCATAGGTAGGAAGAGTGGCCATCAATGAGTTCAGTGACATCAACCTGTCGAGAGAGAGAGAGAGAGAGAGAGATTAGAGGACAAGGTAAAGAATAAAACTTTGCCATATCAATGAGCGTGAGTATATATATAAAGCATTTGAGGGTGAATAAAGGCTTGCATTCTCAACTCCTGGAACATCAACCGGCTGAATTCCTGCTAACCCTTGAGTGAGAAGGCTGTTCAAAAACACAAAACGGGAGTCATTGAAATTTTAAAGAGCCCAAGTAGTAGAGGAACAATGAAAACAAGAAGAGCAGACTGATATGAATATTAAGACTGCCATCAATAGAATCATGGAAAGACCACATATAACATATTCAACTACAAGCATCCAATCATTCCCAGAGTCAATTCAGGATTTCATAACGGGTGGCTTGGTTTAACAGCATACCTAGCTCGAAATGCAATTCCAAGCATCCAATCATTTGTAGAATAAGCGTTCACAAATCTTCCAGCCACCACCTACAAAATAGCCAAAGAGAACATTGAAAAGCGATAAGACAGGCAATTGGAAGTATGTAATAAAACTGAACATTGCCAAACTACTGGTACCTTTCTTGCAGCCTCCCAATTAACATCTTTAATTGCAAGTGGTGCCCCAAGAAGAATAACACGTTCAACCAGTCCAGCTGCCAAAATCCAAGAGCAGCATTACAATCAAATGAACTAAAGGCTAGAGATCGTACCTCTTAGCCACTACTAATTACCATTACTATCTTTTTCAGCCAACGTCTGGAGGCACTTGAAAATAACTCTTGCTCCAAGCGAGAATCCTACAAGGGTCACAGGCCTGAAATACTCAAAAGAGCAACCGAAACACAGGACAAAATTACACAGTTATCAAACTTTCAAGGTGATGAAATAGTAATAAGCCAATTTTGTTCAAGTAGTTTACCTATTTCCTTGCAATCCATTAAGCAACACTTCTGCAAGTAGTGTTCCCGCCTTATCTGATCTACAGATTCCAATCAGTAAGAAATTATTGCAAACCACAAGGAATTGATTGAAATGAGTTAGATGGCATGCCACAGAAATTTAGTGTTAATCAGAAAGTGAACAGTGCTTATGACTTATTTGGCATGATTCACAAAACTTAATATCAAAAGATATAATCCACAACGTCCACTTTTCTTGAGGATGTGAACCCAACCCATCCAGAACCCAACAGTAGTAGCGTAATATGCCAGTTACTAGCATTTAAATTTCCACAAGGAAAAATAAAAAGAACTTCAACAATCAAAAAGGAAAAAGCATGGAACTGCAAATTTGTTTATGACAGATGAAACATTTTTGCCTAATTTAAATCATCCCATTAGATTTGGCGTCAAATGTTCCCGATCTTACACAGTAGGGTAAACAGTAAAAGCTTCCTCAGACACAACTTGCACGCAAAAAACATCTCAAACAGTTTCTCCCTGGAATTTACATTTTCTCGACAAGTACCAGTCCATTGACAAGTAATACCTGTCCAAAGCAATCGTCCACTTGCTGTCAATAAAATTAGTAGCAGCAAGTAAAGTTGTTGGCCAAGCCAATGCTGCTACAAGTGAACTTAACACAGTCAACATAGCCCCTTGCCTCATCAACTCAGTAGAAATTTCTAGAAAAAAATAATATTGATATCGATCAGTAATGAATTACCATCATGCTAATAAAAAAATAATTACGAGTAAAAGTTACATATATGAAAATGCTTACTTGAAGTAAGCCAATCCTGAATTGCTGTGCTCACCGCAAGTAAATGTTTAGACTCCCACTGCAGTGCATACCTGGAGAAAAAACCATGAGTGTGGAAGGATAAAGGGAACGGCCTATTGAATAGCAAACCACAATATTTTAAACAAACACTCAAAATTCAGAGTTATGGGTATGAGATATGGGAAAATTATTTCCCTGGTTTGTTTGCTTGATTTCTGGAATTTGACTAAATAGTATTCAATTTCTGGAATTTGATTAAATACTAGTCAATTTCTTTATGACAAATCATCTTTGGATAGTGTACCACAGGCCAAAAAACCTATCAACGAAAAGACTACGGTAAAATATGTGCTAAAATTTATAGAATTTAAATGTGCAATATTCGAGATGGTGTACCTTTCCAAGTTACCATTTATTCCTTCCCAAGGTTTTACAAAATCTTCCTCCTCACACACAAATCCAGATATCAAGATCTCAACTGCCAGCCTCTGAAACTCACATCAAGAGGAGAAAAACATGAGACATGAATCACCAAGAACAAATTGAATGCTTCCAGATGATGACAGAATTTTTCAGTTAATAAGACAACAGTTAACTAGCAGAAAGGACACAAAAGATACTGGCCAAATATGCTTGAGGGACTCACCCCTTGGTTATGGTTTTGTCCAATAGCTTTGAACTCAAACTCATCCACATCTCCCATTCTCCTGGCCATTTTGGTCCCAGTAAGTCCAGCTCCAGCAGCTGCATTTTGCCAAACCATCAGTTAGAACATTTTGAAAATTAAACAAAGAGGAAAGGGTGAAATTAGAGATTCCTCTTCAGTTTATGGGATGGAAAATGTCATATTTTTTGGCGTCCTTCATGGAGCAGAATACTCATTCATAGCTTTTGGATTAAACCTGAATTAGTATGGAAAAAGGATATTGAAAACAAATCTCAATAAAAGTTCTGATAAACAGTCATGCATTTACCCCCAAATGAAGCAGCAACAGCAACAGATCCTGCAACACCTCCTGCAGCACCTGCAACTGCAGCAACACTTGCTCCAATCACTGGGACAAGGGTCCCTAATGTCGGTGCTAAAGCCACTAAATCCTGCAGCAATTGCTGGAGCAGCTAAACCTGTTGAAGAATCAATAACAAGCAGAGACGTCAAGGTCATTGTTTCAGAACTTAAAAAAAAAACTAGTTCCAGATACAAAAATGAACAAACTAGTTCATTGGCCAAGTTAGGATATAACATGGACTCAGAATGGCAAATATCATACCACCAGTGATTGCCATCAATGTCCCTCCAGTTAATGCAGCAGCACCAATGATACCTCCTCGTTTCCACTTAGACCAGGAGCTTTGTGGAGACTGTGTCTGTTCCTTTAATTCTTCATCTTTTAATAGAGCCATTGCAGAACAAGCAACCATAGTTTCAATTGCTTCCTGCAATTACATGTTTTCTAAGTGAAGTCAAATATGGAATACAGGGCATAGTTTTTAAGTAGTTGATGTTACTTAATAGAACATAAAAAAACAAGTTACTTGTTAAAAGCACAGGCAAAGAGAAAGAAAGGACAATCATCTAAACTAGAAATAAAGTCCCTCTACTAAATTCATTTCATCTGCTAGAAAGTAAACATAGCAAAAATTTATATTTCATACATATTTCTCATGCATGAGTTCCCAGTAAGAAAAAGAAAAATTACCAAATATTAACACTCAAATGGTATGTAAAGGCCATTTCCCAGTATAGTGGCAACAATAGAAATACTTAGCATACCATTTTAACCCACTTTATGTCAAACCAAGTTGCCAGCAACCTCAACGCCACACGGTGCCGGGCATCATAGCCCCTTCTTCGTCCTTTGACTTTCTTACTGTCTTCAGGTGTGTCAGCCAAACAAGCTGAGAGAAGCTCATAGAGAACTGCCACTTTCTTTGTGTGGTCAAGCATTGTTAACTCCTCCGAGGGTTTGTCCTCAAATTCACCAGTTGACTCGACACGTATGTCTTCAATGGTGGATGGCTTACCACCCATCTCCTGCTGATTTTCAGCAGTAGAAAACTTCTCCCGACGTTCACTCTCGTACTCACGTCGCTTCTCCTTTTTAGACTCGTAATCAACAGGACTGCTCTCGAAACTTGATGCCATTGCATCCACACCTCTTGACAAAGCAAGCTCCTTATCAGCTGCTTCCGAAGATCTATCACCCGTTTCCTCAGAAAGCAGCCTCAAAAACTAATGGCACAAGATTGAATGATTAATTTATAATCACGATGTGAATCAATATACTTAAGCAAGTAATGGCTAAAACTTTCTTAAATTTTCCAAAAAAACAAAAATGTAGAAATTGAAGAGATAACAGAACTAACCGCGCCAACGTGATGTTTAACGGGTGTACAAGCAGAAGTTTCCTCAAGTCCTGACCATGCTTTACTATCTAAGTCCAGATACCTATTCAGCTCGCATCAGTTATAAAAATGACTAATCCCAGTCCGGATAATCTTACATAAAATGTAGTCACAAGCGGGTCTAAATCTTCGCAACAGCATCTAATTATTGCAGCATTAAAGTTAACAAATAGGAAACAAATAACATTTCTAGATGGCGTACGCATATGTTCCGTAAATGGATCAATTAAATATTTAAAAAGAGAGGGAAAGCACGGTACTTGAAGATGGGGAGGAGGAGGTGGGAGGACTGATGGACCCAAAGCTGAGGATCGTCGGCGACAGAATCGCTACTGCTGCTGCCGCTGCTGGTGCGGTCCTGAGTTGGTCCGGCATCGTCGTCGTTTGAGCCCAATTGAGAGTTCTGGAGAATCTGAGACTGGTGAAGGGCCAGCCCAAAGAGAGCTCCCGCCGCATACCTTTGCGTCGGTGATAACATCGACGATGACGACGACGAAGAAGAAGACGATGACATTTATCTCGGTTTCAACTTATTAAGAAATTGAAGAAAAGCTAAAATTAGAAATGCACTAATTCAATGAAAGTTATAGTTGGCGTCAAATTGAATGATGTTTGCTGTAAAAATTAAACGAAAAAGAATTGAAAGCTGAAGCTGGTCAAACTTCAGTTATATTTGTATAATTTGAATTGTTTGTCGTTTGCATTTATGTAGTTCTGGTTTTCTGAGGAGACTGAGGAGGAAGAAAAGACGAAAACGACAACGTTCTTAAGCCGATGGAAGGGATTAGACCATGTCCAACTCCGCGTTTTTTTTCTTCTTTTTTTTTTTTTCTCTTTTCGGTCCTCCTTTTCTACCCTTTGCACGGGTGACGTTTGGTCGAGCCAACAAACAAACTAACCGGCTTATTAATCTCGTTAACATACTCTAATTCTTTAACTTTTTACCAACGGGTTATTAAAAAAAATAGCAGAACACCGAAATTTGCAGTTATTAGGCTGTAGAAAAATCGCCACGCTCTGGGCAGACTGGGAAAAAAAAAAGCAAAAAAAAAAAAAATCCCCCTCGATTAATCAATCAATATTCAATAGAAAAGGGTAAATCAAAAGAACGGCAATTTGCCATGTAGAGGAGCTACATTTAAATGTTCATAGAGCAGTTTACAAGGGGAATGCATCCAATCCAGCATTCGATACAGAACCTCCTAGGTGGTAACAACCTTGAATTACTCATCTATACAAGGCTTATTATCAAGCCCTACGGCTAATAACTATAGTCGGGGTTCCATCTGACACACACAGACTTTTCTCCTCGACAGACCGTGTGCAAGGGAAGAGAAACCGCGACAATCTTTTCCACTAATAATTTACTACCACATTACAATTAAATTATTTGGACAAAAAATGGCTTAAACTTCGACAATCTTTGGAGTTGAATTAGACCATTAACTACGTGAAGAACAGCTTCCGGTGAAAAGCTGATTGTACAAAAAAACCTATCAGATGGAAAGATGACTTCATGGATGAAGATAATCACATGATGCACCCTTTTTGCAATGCCCGCTCTCGTAAAATTTGCAAACCCGCTGCCCCTTGTGCGGTGGTCTAGAATATCCACCACCTCCACCACCATGCGACTGTCTACTCCACATTGGCCTTCCCCTTCCAAATCCTGAGTCCCCACCTTGGAAACCCCAGTCTCTTGGACCAGCAAACCTTTCGCCATTGTATCTCCGCGGGCTATCCCATGGAAGACTACCATTATAACCTCCAAGATTGTAGCTTGGATTACCCCACGGAGGAACCATGCCACTTCCCCAACCCATGTTCGGAAAACCCTGAGGAGATCCTCCCCATCCCATATTCATATTTCCTGGCACTCCTGCCCAACCAGCATCCACGGACTCCATGCCCCTATTCCGTGCCATAGTTGAGCCAACCATGCCTTGACTCATGGTGCATGCTGGGGGGGGATGGACATCCAACCCAGCTTCCCTTGGATCAACAGGGGCATCGGCAGATTTTGTTTCTCCTTCGCTGCTTGTAGTTGAATGCCCACCAGATGCTTTCAAGCGGTCAAAACCATCAGCTTGAGAAGTCCCACCTGGATCATCTGTCACTGAGGGAGGAAATTGTACCTCTCTATTGGAGCTCACGGCATCACTTTTGCCCGCATCAGCAGTTGGGCTCAACTCCTCAATGGAGCTAAAACAGTCATTTCTACAACTATCCATCATTTCGTCACTGCATTTCATGCCAGAAGTAGGCGAAGCCAAGCCACTTTGTGACTCCATGGCGTCGACTTCAGCCAACAGATCCGATACTGATTCCTCAGCCAAAGTGCTGAACTCAATCGGCACATTGACAATTGCCTGCCAGCTAGAAATATTTGAAGCAGGCTGGCATGGAGAAGCATGTACAAGTTGGGTCGTATTATTTATAGAACCTGGAGTAACGTGATCACCCAGTACCTCAGGTGGTTTAAGTGAAGCCACAGGAGCAAGACTGGTATCCCCATTCCTGTACAGAAGGCTTTGGATCAGTAGGGGAATATCCATCCCATTCATCAGCTATTTTTTGAAGCTGTGCCCCACCAACTCGCAGGCCAGAAGTGCTGTTCCAGCCAGGTCCCGAATCTGGAACAGAAACTTTAGGCAGCGGAGATTGGTTGGTTTTGTCAATCTGTTCTCTATCATCTCCACCAGTTGGGATTGGTGAAGGACTTGGTAAAACCTCATTCTTCGGCGGATATGTAGTACCTGCCAGGTCTTCATCCATTGGTTCTGGTGTAGGATCCAGCACATCATCATCTATTGGCTTAGGTGAGGGACTAGGCAAATCTGATTTCTCTGAACCCTGGACATGACCATCAAAGCCAGACTCTTGCTTTTCAACATCCTGACCTTCCAAGTTTGACTTGCTTGTCTTAGGTGTTGGGCTTGGCAGATCCAAGATATCAATATCACCTTGCTGTTCAGCTGAATCACTTGGAGTGGTAACAGAAGCCAAACTAGAGTTACGGTCCTTGCGGTTTAAATCTAAGTTTAATGGCACTGACCTACAATTCTGTCCAGAAGATTGGCCTACATAGCTCTGACTACTAGATGACTTCTCATTACACTGTACACCAGTTGCCTGATCTGTTGGAGTCTCATGTGGACTCTGATTCTCGTGATCCAAGACAGACTTAAGCTCCTCAATTCCATACCCTCTTTCCTGATGCAAAGGAGCTACAAATGTCTGGTCAGGATTAAATGAATGCAATGTACCATTGTCAGAGGCAGGCCCATTTTCTTGAGGACGAGAAACATTATGTAGAGAGCGGTAATCTTTATGGAAAAACTCATTCAATGCATCAATCAACAGTACAGATTCATCCAACTCGTTAATAGTCCATATCCTCATGTCAGCTGGGAAGTATCCAGTTGTACTCCACTTCCGCAGCTGCACCATCGCAAATGGTCCTTGAATTCTACCATTTGGATCCCGATAATGCCAAATTTTCTCCGTTTCACTAGTATTAGCAGGGGTTGAGCTTCCTGTTGGTAAAGTTGCAGTTGAAGTTTCAGATCCAAACCTTACCACTTGCTGATTACCTGACCCACTTTCAGAGCCACTAACAGGAACCTGCATTTCATTCTTTGCAGGACCACTCAGTCCACGTGCATCTCTTTTTTGCCTGGATTGTTGAGATCTGTTCATTCCATGCTCTTTAGCTGGGTAAGATATAGTGATGATTCTCTGATTAGATCACAACTGAAAAGTTATATCAGCATACCAATTCCTAGAAAAGTTTAAAAACTAACCTCTGCTCTTTGGAGAGATGGATTGGCTTTCATTCTTGTTAAATGAAGAAATTTTTGACTTCAACAACTCACCTGCAGATAAGAGGCCAGGTAATCACAAGCTATTCTTGAGCTTAAAGCGGAAAATGGAAAAAAAAGCAAACGTCACAGCAATATGCAATCAACCTTGTCGTTTGGCCATCAGTACCTGCAATGTCTTCTTCGGATTTATAATTCGGATTCATTTTTGGATCAGCATGCACTTTAGGAATTTCGGTTAGTCTACGTTGACGTTCCTCTGGCGTTTTAAGAAGCTGCAGCTTCTCTATGCATTCTCTAAGCGTGAAACTTGTCAAGGAATTGCATTGAGGCAATTTGATTTTCAATCAATATATTGGGAAGGTAGAGAACAAAAATAACATATTGAGCTCAACTGTTCAGCTACCAGTTACTCAGCGCAAGGAGGATAAAAAAATACAGTTTGAAAATTTGAATTCTAGATTCATCAGATGTGATACACCTTGAGCACAAGTTCTTGACAATAACAACAAAGCCACCATTTGATTTTCCAGAAAGTTGTTTAACCTACAAGGTCACTGACTATAGCTAACTAAAAGGCAAAATATGATTTGAAAAAGGGCTAACAATTTCCTTCCGGGTTCCAACCCACATAGACATCCAATCATAATTCGTTAAAAGCACTACTATAGTGAAGAAACTCATACAAAAGTTTCTATATTAATTTGTAACATTGTACTTGATATATATTTCCTTTTCCTTCCACGTATATTGGTACGCATAAGACACTGACGTGTCTACAAATAAATTCTATGTTAGTCAGTTTTTTAAGTAAACTAGATAGAAGTACATAGCTGAACAGTTTTTTCTAGAAAGGAAGGGATGGACAACAAGTACCCTCCTAACAAGGCATGGACACCGGTTTTCAAACAGTTATTGTAAGCATATGACTATTCTCAGGTACTATTGCCAATTATGACAAATCTAAGAGAAATATCTTGTATCACCTTTATCTTAATCTTCTACACCACACCCATACGCTCTCAATCCCAGCTTGACAAGTGGTAGTTACTCATGTTAAAACTTACTATAACATCATGACCAATAAAATTATTTTGTGTAAATGATTCTGTAAAAATTCAGCTTCTTAAGTCACTTAGAAACTTCTAAATTTTTTTCACAACATCAACAAAGTCATCTTTTCGCCATTTATATCTCAGACTGATACTACTGTCCCACTATAAACTACTTTACAGGGCTTGATGCTATCAACAGAGGGAAATGAAAGGTGAAAGCAGACCTAAATAACCAGCAATTTTCTTTTTCGTTGGGGCAGGGAAATTGAGTACTGGGCTGGCACAAAGATTAAACATCAAAAGTACAAAGACATAACTTTTTCCATACACATCCCAAGAACCTTGTAAGATAGCAAAAAGCCTATGGAATCCAAATTGGTTGACTGCAATGAATATTAACTAATTAGACTTCAATATAATTAAAACACATCTAAAAGAAAAGGATATTGTTTTTTATGCCCCTTCTCATTAGCTCGATCGCGAAGATGATTGAGCCGCAGTATTTCTGCTTCCAGCACCTACGTTTAAAAAAGAAAAAAAAAGCAAGAAAATATAACATTATAGAGCATATGTAAGTGAACTATTAAAGAAAGTTTAAATTCAACCAGCTGCTTGTGATAAACAGGAAGAAAAAACAAATTAAACAAATACAGGAGAAGGCAGGAGAAGGCAGGAAATCCAGTTGAAAAGAAACTACTTACATCATTAAGCTTCACAGCCTGGAGTGCAAAAGCTTTCGTTTGAATTTCACCCTACATCAAAGCACAATATTAGCAAAGATGGAAAAGGTAGCCTACCCTAAAATAAGAGCAACAGCAGCAGGTACACTTACTACAGTCCAGTGTTTCACAAGCCCACATCTTATACTCTGCCGAAGACGTCTACATTCCTCCTGAAAATTAGATTTCATTAAAAACCACTTCAAGTCATTATCTTCCACTATTAACATGCAATACTAGCATAAACTGGTGAACTTCATACGTTTTGTATCTAATAGGCTAATTGCTCCCCATTTGTTGGAAAAAAGGAACAATTTGTTCTCTCAAGTTTTGCCAGAAAAAGTATCTAGTCCTTTAACTTTCCAATTTCAATCAACTAGCAATATTGACAGAAATTAGCTAATATATGAGATTACATGAACTATAAATCGATGCTAAGTCTTCCCACCTGAGAGAAATTAACAACTAATTGCACTATTTTCTATCTCTCTCTCTCTCTCTCTACCCACTACAATTTGCAAATGATATAAATACTAGTGACCAGAACTGCAAATAGCGCAACATCTTACATAATTTTTACAATGCCAGATAGAATTCAAAATTATCCCAATTTCCTCATTCTAAATGAACTTGGGTACTATAATCTTCTTTCCCATTAGTTGGAAACAGCTTTGTTGAATTAAAACTTTACTTCTTCTAGACTCGGGATGTAGAAGATGATGATTTTAAATATGGCCTTAATAAAAGGACTTCACCAAAATACTTGATTTCTTTCCCAATGACCAGAACTTCCATTATACTTCTAATAGCTTCGTGTAAATTACTACGGCTCTGTTGTACCGAAAGGGAAAGACAATCTAACTTCAAGTAATATTGTTTCCATTTCTGTATGCGGTACTAACATACCATAAAAATCAGTAACATACTGTATAAAGAACAAGAAGTTATTTACTGTCAGTAGGATACTAAAAAGAGAGGTCAGCATCACATAAGACGAGGGAAAATCATGACACAATCAACAAAAACTCAAAAAACCACTTGCTAGCATCAAAAGCCATCAACGAATGGATAAATCATGCACTACTCTACAAATACATGTCTTCTGGATGCAGCTGGAAGTTGAGAGAAATAACTAAGAGTTTCCAACATTATGAACACAATGTACCTGAGAGAATTCTTGATTGGATATTGCTTCAATTGATATAGTCTCTTTCTTGTTCAAGTTCAGTACTTCTAGCATGACATGTGTCATCTTATCACCAAGTTTATAAGCTATGGAAGCTTTGCTGGTACCTGAATCAAAGACATTGCTACCTTGACCAATTTGGAAAATATCTGACTACATAGCACCATATAGTTTGAATGTGCTGTGAAGAAAAGCAAGGTGTATACCTACGACTTGTACAAGCCTGTGTATATCTTGCTTCTGGTCATTACAAGATACTCTTATCCGGACAACTGAGCCAACCACCTTATCATGGAACTTCTCCTCATCTCCAAGGAGGTTCTCCAACAAATTACGCCTCAAGTAAATCAAATTAATGTTGTGAAGATCAATCGCAGCATAATCATCCAGATTGGTCTGAGGTGTTTTCTCTTCACCCTTTCTTCGAGTTTTACGTTTCTTACCTTGATTTACCATAAGGCTATTTTTCTGATCCGCCCCCACATTACCCCCAACACTGCCAACAATTCCAGCCGGAATAAAGGCATTGTTCTGATCATCCTCTTTTATGAGGAAGTGATATTCAAGAAGCTTCAGCATTTCAATGTGGCCAACACGTGGTTTCCCAAACAGATTTTTGAGCCTTAAATCACAAATAATTTGACTTTTCCGACGAGGATCCCGGAGATTGTTTCGCTTTATATACTCTACCAAAAGTGCTTGGACATCTAACTGAGACAACATGGATGTATTGCCATTCCTCACATGTGCGACCAACTCCAAGAGCTCTTTAGATGCCCATTCCTTGCATTCAGCCAAATTTGTGACTTTGTCACTGTTTATCTTTTCTGTGTTTAGGAAGGAATCATGCTTCAGTAATTCAGGTTGTTCTTTGGGAACCTTTGACTCCAGATGCACAGAGTGGTCGGATATAGGAACTATGCCACCATTTGCAAAATGATTTCTAGCAGGTAACTGCTGCTTATAATCCATCATAGCCAACCCCCTCCATGGATTTTTAGCTTGCATGAGCTCATTTATTGTCAAGGATAAATTACCCTTCAAGTAAAGCCAGTATACCTTGAAAAGATACTCCCAGCTAGTTTTATCATCAAAATCCACTTGTACCTGCACAAGGCAATAGATTACATAAGCGGCAGCACAGACCCATATCGGAGACAAAATCTCAAGACATGCAGGAATAAGCTCATACAACCCAGGATAGTAACCCAATAATCCAACCTAAATGGCTACGATAATTGCATGAGAGGCACATCCCATAAGTTTCATCTGCCCTCAATGTCATTTGTACATAAACAAAAAATACTCAAGACATAAGGCACCAAAAAGTCTAAAAGTCTAAAAACTTTCCACTTGCTAAAATGCATCTCATTCCCATCCAGACTCCATATCTCATATCCTTTCTGGAAGCAAATAGAACCGGTGGCCCATCATGTACTATAATATCTTAATTGAGTATCACAACTTCAGTGTATTGCTGAATTTTCACTGTACTCTATGAATCACAATATAAGCCATGTCTAAGAACTGTCTAATCTTCATGATCATGGCTACAGGTTAGCAAATTTAAAGGCCAAACTTATTGCAGCAAAGAAGATCGAACTTTCTTCTCAGTTCTCACATGTAACATTCTTCAAGCTAAATTCAAAAGTTTGAGCAGAAAGTTTAGCTCATACCACTTCACTATTTCCTAAATCCTTGTTTTCGATCAACATAATGGTTCTCATGCATGTTGTGCAAAAGCCTTTATTTCCTCTTACGCAGACATACTCCGCATCCTTAGTGCAGCCCTTGCACAAGGAGTAGGTACAAGTGTAGCACATGTAATGAGCTGCCTTCTGACAAACACTACATATATGCCAACCTGAAAGAAATACAGCCATTAGAATCTTGAATGGTGCATCACTTCAGGAAATGAAAGTAAACTGTGCTCGTTTTCAGGCAGACAATTATGCAGTTGCAGAAAACCAACATATTCATTTTGGAGAACTATTTTAAGCAATACTCATAACAGAAATTGCAAAAACACCCCCCTTAGGTTTGTGTAAGTAGCCATTTCAATATCTGATATTAGCCTCTTCTCCAATTCCAAATTCAGGCCACTGAAGCATGATAAGGCTTTCCTACAGTGGAGCACTCAATAACCCGACCAAAGACAGCAAGTAGTCCACACAAACAGATTTAAAATTGCAAGTCAACTGTATTTGCAAAAGGGTCCTCCATACAAACATATCGTAAAAGCTTTGTGCACAACTAGCCCAAAGAGTATTGGAGTTGAAAGAACAAGTGAAGACCATTCAAGTTCATACAAATGAAAAAAGCAACGTATATCAAGAACAATATCTAAGAATACAACAATTAAGAAGAACATAAAAGGATGGCCACACAACAGAGGAACAGAGGAAAAAGTTTTAGTGATCAGAAAAACAAGATGGATAGCTTTAGCAACAAATATTATTATAGTTGAGATGAATACTGCTCATGGTAAAAAAACTCAGCTTGAGATTTTCCACTCACAGTGCAAGACCATTCTTTTAGAGATATTAATGCTTAGAACAATGTCTACCATGGGAATTGAACAACAATTAAGACAAGAACAACTACATAACTTAATGATGATGTGTACTAAACATCCATATTAAATTATAAGCATCTATAGTCTGTCCATAAAACAAAGAAATTGCTTTTTTAGTGCAAAATAAATGCTGACATTTTTTAGATTGTAGAGCTTAGTGACTGTTCTCATAGTTTACCAACTACTGATCATATTTGTGCATGGGATTCTACTAGAAAGATACAAATAGTAAAAAGCCCCACAAAGAAGCATTAAAGCGAGAAGCTTTTCTTAGAGGCTTAAGATGAGAGGTTTATCTGCATGGGAAAGTAATCAGTTTATTGCTAGGCCACATTTTCTTTACATGGTGAATTAACTTCTTTGTAAAACATCCAGTCTTTAGTACGAGCAAGAAGACCTAAATGACATTCCATGCAAAAGTTAGCTCATATACAATAAAGCAAAAACTTTGATTGGAAAAGATTCTAAAATGTCGAGTCAGGAACCACAGAATGCAACGGAAAATGATGAAAATCAAACCAGAAACCACAACAAGTAGAGCAAGAAAAATATACCGCAATTCCATTTTGCCTTAGATCGGAAAAATGCCTCGTCCCGCTTAATACAAGCTGGATGATACGCCTTCGGACACCCCCTAACCATTAACAACAACAAATAAATAAACTAGACTATCAATTCTTGTTAACTAAGCAGCTAGCTCCTTTAAGCAACTTTAAACTGCCATTTTACTGTGGTAAGCACTTCAGAAATAGTGACAGAATCCCAGTTTTTATGCTCAATTGTGAAGGGAAAAAAGAAAGTGATGGAGACAAAAAGGTTAACAAATGAGCCACTCACTTGCGATCACAAAGCACGAGCGAACCACCATCAAAGCAAATAAAGCAGACGTCTTCCTCCTCTTTATTCCTTTTCGGGGGCGGGGGTTTAGGCGGGGCCAGGGCCGGAACCAGGGCAGCATGCCCCTTGGGCGGCCGTCCACGTTTCCTCTTCTCCATCACTTGCCCTACAGCCCAAGCGTGGTTTTATTCAGTTGCCACAGCTGACGGAGGCACCTGCTGGGGTTCTCCAGCTTTAACCGGCACGGCAGCATCTCCGGCGACCGCCAGGGGAACTCCAACGAGCTGGGAATCATCCATTTTCCCGAACCAAACCGCACTGGTCAAAGCTTTCACTAGATACAGTCGTCTCTGCACGCGGTGCATGTAGAGCAGAAGATGAATCTCCACCGTCCATGGAGAGAGAAAGAAGGAAGAAGAAAATTGAGCTCCAAAATGAGCTTTTTTATTGAAAACCTAGAAATGAGAATTGGGGGTTGTATCAAGCCGCGATGATCGAGAATTCAAAGAAGCGATCATTGACCTAACTACGTCGTTTTTCAGAGGGAGAGAGAGAAGAGAGAGACAGTTAGACGGTGGCTTGATAAGATTGGCTCAGGCCAGCCGTGCGCGTAAGATAGAGAGAGAGAGAGATGGAGAATGAGTGGGGTGTTGGGGGATGATTGGATTGCGGGGGCCGGGGTTGTAGGGGTTTAAGTTGGTTTTGTTTAAGCTTTCGGTGAGGGGACGACTTGGACTGATGAGAAATTCAGCTAAGGCTTTATTACAAATGGAGCGTCAAACGCGGCTCATACTGCCCATGATTCTCTCTCTCTCTCTCTCACTTATCTAATTTGCCAACACGTGAAAGGTTTGCATTGTCCAAGTGCCCTGCAACTCTTCGGGTTTTCTGGTTTTTGGCTTTTTTGTTTTCCTTTTAAACAAGGGTAAATCTTGCCTACATTTACTAAACAGTGTGTATACACTATATGTATAATATATATATAATTTAAAATTTAAATTCATATTTAAATTATATATTTATACATTCAATAATAAAAATATATATACTGTCAGTGTATAGAAATTAATCTTTTAAACAAATACTACTACTATTTCATTTAAACTATGGATAATCATTAACTACATGCATAATTTTTTTCACGGTTGGAGCAAAGAATTTACAAGGATAAAGAGAGAGAGAGATAGAAAAGATTTTTTACAAGAAAGATCAAGTTTTTTTTTTGTTTTATCTTTCCTGTCTCCAACTGTCAGACATACCCTTAGGTACCGTTTGAATTGAATGAAAGGATACCAATGAAAATTAAAAGAAAAAAGAGCAGAGGAAAATGGTTTCCATCCGTCTTATTTGGATCAAGCGTGGAAGAAACAAGAAAGAAAATATTGCATTTTTTGTTTGGGTTAGGGGAGGAAGAGAAAGGAAAGAAAAAGGAATAAATTGATCTTTGAAAAATTTTAAATTATTTCAATAAATTTCATTTCATTTCCCTTCATTTTGGCTCCGTCCACTTTTAGGCCGACACAAAAACACAAACAAAGTAGTTAGATATTTCCCTTCCAATCCTTTTCCTTTTTTTTCTTCAAAAAATCAATTCAAACAACAAAAATCAAACCCCTCCAATTTCTCTCATTTATTTTCCCTTCCATTTCCTCAGTCGGAAGAGTGCCTTAAAGATCAATTGATAAATAAGCTATTGTATTATGTTTTACTAGACTGCTACTATAACATCAAATTGAATGCGGTAGAAAACTAATCCACGCTCACTATATAAGCAATTCACTTTAGTATTAGAGAATACTAAATTTTGCCCTTTTGAGCGCTCATTTCTCAATTTTAATTGGTTTTTAACGTTTTTTCTAGTGCAAAAAAAAAATCTCTATGTCGACACTTAAAGAATTTTCTGTATTACTAACATAAGTATTATACTTTGAAAATTATCATCTTCATTGGTTTTTAAGCATGGAACGTGGTAAAAACCAAAAGAAGTACTAATCAGAATTGGTTTGGTCTGGTCGTACATGCTCTCAAACATGGGCTGCCAATGGGGATTCAGCCTTAGGAAGTGCTCAACATCAACCCTTTGCTGTCTGCGATCCAATGTCCAAAGTTCCACGTAACTGTCTGCCACAGCCAGTGACTTCTGACTAGCGAAACTATTTGACTCTTTCGTGCCTAAACCCGTCCCTATCACTGAGGAGCGATGACTCCATGTAAGGAAGGAAGTGGAAGAAATTTTTGTCGACAGTTTGTTTTCTAATAATAAAAAAATAGGTTTAACTGTTTAAGTGAATCAATCTTATATCAGAAGTTTGGATGTACACGTTTAAGTTGTTTTGAGTTTTGACAAACTCCCCGAATTTTACAAGAACAAAATTTAAAATCTATTTTTAGGATTTTTTTATAAAAATATATTATAGCGATTTGATATATATGAAATAAAAAGATGATTGAAAAATGTGTTGACGAAAAATGTAAAATTTTTTTGACAGAAAATTACAATCCAAACAAGGCTAAAGCCTAATAAAAAAAAATTGTATTACTTGACTAATAGTCATACGAACTGGTTTAGAAGTTTGGATGTACACGTTTAGTTGTTTTGAGTTTTTGACAGACTCTAAATTTTACAAGGAGAAACAAAATTAAAATCTTAAAAAGACGAATAAAAAAATTTAGATTACATGACTAATAGTTGTATCAACTGGTTTAGAATTTAATTAACGTGTTTCTTTTCTTTTCTTTTCTTTTCTTTTGGCAAAAACTACTGAGAAATATGACATTGACACTCCCATTAATCATGTGAGTGCATCGATTTCAAGTTTGTAAAGCTTGAGACCGTCCTAAATGAATCAATTGGTAAAGGGCATGTCTCTAACATGATGGTTAAATTAAATCATTAGTTAGTGCCTTAGGCCACAGGCAATTAATTCTACCCGAAAGCACAATAGTGAAAAAGTCGTAAACTGTGCTATCCACGCACAACACGTTGCAAGTTAGCTGCGTCTTGGTATAGGTTGCTTTCGAAGTCATTATTCAGTGAAGAAAAAACCATTCCATTGCTTGCCAGTAACCTCCAAGTTTTTTCAATTCAATTCCACCTGTCATGCATAAGCATGGTAACACATTCCACTTTTAGGTGCATCTTTTTGTTGTTGCCAATGAAGAGCACCCAAGATCTTTCCATCATTCACTGGCACGTTTTATCAGGAGCAGCATGATAATCAGTAACATGTCGTCATGTTTTAATATTTTTTCGTAAACATCTAGAGAAAAGTGCAAAAAACTTCATCACATTTTACGAGCATCCAATTGTCTTTTTTGGACCCAAAAAAAAAAAAAAACTTTTTCGGATTGTTTATGGATTGCTTGGAAGTCTCCTCCCAACTTTTAAGACGGTCGAGCGCGTACTGGTAATTATGGAAAGAGGCTCGACATTTGGTTGAATTGACGAACTCCACCAGTCCAACTTTAGAGTGCTGGGGCACTTTGAGGCCACCGTTGATCGAGTTAGAAAAGGCGCTTTTGACAAAAATTCAACCAAACATAAAAGCAACGGACTGGGATGTTTGATGATATTATTGCTATTAAGTAGTACACTATTAAAATAAATATGCACCGCACCTCCTGAGATGCTTCACGATTTAAACTTCTTTCAACCCTCGCCCGCTCAGTTAACCAAAAGTGCGGATGTTTGTTGAATTTGTCCCATCTTTGTTGGCATCATTTAAGTCCCCTGAATTGTTTTTAACGTGGTGTTATAGCAATAAACTAATTTCGATGGATTATATCTTACTTTTACATGATAGGTTTTTCAGCAATTTCTTTTGGAAGTTATCATTACACTTTTTGGATGACAGAGAGTTTGTTTTTAGTTAAGGTGTGTATTTAGGGGATCATAGAAGTTCAAGTTCATGTTTCGAGATTCTACAAGGCTAATTTTATTGTTTAATCTATTTATTATGAATTTCTTGACTATGAACAAATATCAATGTTTACATTGTTAGACAAATTGTAAATGCAACATTTTATAGTTTAAAATCTTTTACGATTGCAATACTATATTTTCCATAGAAAATTTATCTTTACAGGATAATAATCGGACGAGATTAAAATTTCGCATCATGCAAATTAATTGGGCAAGATCAAATTTTCATGCCATGCATTTGCACAATGAATCCCTCTTGAAGAAAGACCTATTTGCTTCTTGCTTCCAAAGACTATATTACAATTTCAATAATTGATCTGGTTGGGTCCCAGTGTGCTACTGGCATGGGTAATGAGGCCAAAAGGTTGATAAATTAGTCAACTATTGAGCTCCACTGTTTTATACAAATAGGTGATTATCCAAGCTTTAAAAAAAACACACATATTTTCTTCCTTTTATTTGTTAGTTTATAATATTTCTTCATTAATAGAAGATTGATATAACTCCATATCTCATATATATGTACTTTGCATGGAAAAGATGCATATGTTCTACGTTAAACCTTCTTCTTCCAGATTTGGATCCATTAGGTGCTCATCTTATGAGATAATGACTTCATACTCTATGGATGAAATTTTGAACACCAACAATGTGAACTTAAACATTCTCAACATTCACAACTAAGATTATAATCATTCTGCTTTGTTATTGAGAACATTCATATTCAGATGATTGTTAGACTTTGATCTGTTTTGTCCTATATGCATTATGAACAATTCGCTATGCACTTCTACAATCTATATCTATCATGCATATTATTGAGCTTTTCAATGACATGTTTTTCCATTTTTCGATCCTTAATTGCGTTATGGGCATTGGTATAATTGGGGCATGTAAAATTTAGAACTGTTCATCGTGCATTTGCGTGGTAATTACCCCTGGTACTATATATAAAGTAGAAGGAGAGGAGTTTGATATAAACAAATTGTGTTATTTTATGTATTACCTGATCTACCATTCTAAAATGACTACGTCATTTTGACTATGAGTAGGGTCATGAGAGATGAGAAAGGTTGCGAAGTAAAGGAGAAGGGGTGGTAGGGAAAAGAGGGAAAGAGAGGGAGGGAGAGAGAAGAAAAAAAATAAAAACAAGAAGGGGTGTTGTCGTAGGTAAAGGAGTCGATCGATGATCGCGAGGCTGTGATGGTTGGAGCAAGGATAGTGGGATGGAGGAAGAAGAAGAGAAGAACCAAAAGAAGATTAAACAAGAAAGAAAAAGAAAAATCAAAAGATTTTCAAATTTTTGCAAAAAAATTGTTTACAAATTTCATAATAAGTAAGTTATAGTAAATTTTTATATAAATATCCAAAAAAGTTCACCATTCAAACGTAGATGGAGTGGTAGCTTCTTCTCTTGATAATAAAAGAAGTTAAGAAATTTTTAGACTAAGGTCCTGTTTTGGCAAGTGAGTTTTTTGGGTGTTTGTCTAAAATTTTACTGTAATTTACTATAGAAGTTTTTAATTTTTTTTTGAAGTGTGTAAATTTTTGAATATTTTGAAATGTATAGTTTTAAAATTTTGAATTTTTTTTAAAAAATATTGTAATTAAAATTTTTAAAAAATTTATAGCAGATAAAATTGGCAAAAAAGTCAAGTGCTAAACAGGGCCTAAATTCGCTAAAGAAATCATCACTCGTCGATGTGCTAGTAGACTAACCTGATGCTGATTCTGACGTTGATTTACAAGTTACATCAATGCAACAAAATTTGAAAGTTCACGGAAGAGAATTGAAACATTTGTCACGTTTTCATGTTTGGAGGGGCAAATGAACCGTATGTAATTCGGCGAGGAAAACTTGCAATTAATCCTAAAAACAATGGGAAACACGACAGCCCAAAAAAAAAAAAAAAAGAGCAAGACCAAATTTGCAGTTTACACCAAAAACCCAAGGCAAAAAGGCGGAAAAGGAAACAAAGGGGACCAAAAAAAAAAAAGGAAAAATGGAAAAAGGAAACTGGAAATCTAGTAAGACGACAAAAGCCGACAACATTTCTTGCGCGGGTTGGCAAATTACGAATCCACCGGTTCGCTGATCTCCTCCGGTCTAGCATTGCATTGCTAATAGTAGTTTCCTTCGTCCCCAGCCCCAACCCAGCTCACCTACTTAAAAGCAACCTCCCCACTCTCTCTCTTCTCTCTCTCTCTCTCTCAAAGGAACCATTTCTCCTGGCGAAAGCAACAGGGACTTATCCCCACAAAATCCAATCAAATATTGCCCTAACCCTGATGTCACCACTTTCCAATTTCTATTCTTTATTTTAACCTAGTTCCTTTTATAACCCAAAAATGTTACAGAGACCCAGACGCAGGTGCGAGGGCACGGCTATGGGCGCAATCGTTCTCGATCTCCGCCCTGGTCTCGGCATCGGTCCTTTCTCCCTCGGTAATTCGCTATTTTCTTTACTCTTTCTACTCAGTTATCAACCTGAAATTAGCATTGATTTCAATTACCGAACGTGTGACGGTACTCATTGACTATTTCTTTGTTTGTAGTTTGGGATTTTCTGCTGAGTAATTTAACTCGTTTTGCTGATGCGTGATTATTTTTTGTATGACGCTTCAGGGATGCCTATTTGCGATGCCTTTGCTCAAATTGAGCAGCAGCCAAACATCTATGATGTTGTTCATGTCAAGTACTACGACGAGGTTTGGCCCTTGTGGTTGCCGTTTTCTATGTGCTACGCCGTTTCAACGGGTTGACTGGGATATGCTACTTAATTACTTGTCCTACAGCAGAGTATTTCTGTCATTTGATTTGCATGTTAGCTTTCATGTCTCTTTTATTACAGAAATGTGGAGGAAAACTGATAGTAAAAAGGTTTCCTTTAGTACTTATGTAGTGAACTTTCGATCTTCTATGTATGAGAGTTGAGAGTATAGCTCCAAGATTCGAGGAGTTGGAATGTTGACCAATCATAATAATTTTTTTTATTTGGAGGTGAATCTGTTGCAGTTTCTAAAGATGTTGGCATTCGCTTTAGATATAATTGTAAGTATTCACTTAGTCAGAAGAAATGTACTTTAGGTTCTTAGAAGAATTCCATTTGTCATCTTGTCCGATAGTAGTTGTTATCAGCAATCTTGTCACTGCTATTTTATTTTCATCTCCAAATTGAGGAATGCTATTGCCATTATTCTGTTTTGTGTGGTGGTATATCATCATCAAGAAGTTTAAAATTTTCAGCATCCAATTAGGATCTGAGTTGAATTACTTTCTTGTTGATTGCATGTTAAAACTACATGTTATCGAGATTCATGCATGGTACATCTATTTCTGTAGTGATGGTTACCCGACAATATCCTGTGGCTGATCCTGTAAATATATGTTCATTGTTGTCCTCTGGAGAACTTTAGTCTTGTAAATAATTTTACTTTGTCTCTTGTAGTCTTTGTCAACTATTATCTGCCAATTTGGCACATCTGTAACCCGAAGTCGATTAATTGACTAAAATTTTCATCTTATTGAATTCATGTTTGATTGAGTGTGTTTTTTTATCCTGTTTATTATTATTGCCTCAGCAGATATGATTATTTAGAGCTTACTCTTCTCATCTTTTATGGGTGTTGCCACAGGAGCCTTTAAAACTTGATATTGTAATAAGCTTCCCAGATCATGGATTTCATCTCAGGTTTGATCCTTGGTCACAGGTATTTCTTTCAATTCTTCTGGTTAATGGCTTAATTTTGGAACCGTTCTTGTTTGTGCCAAGTCCACCAATTTGTTGGAATATGCTGTTAATGGGAATGACACAAAAAAAGGAAGAACTAATACTAGTATAGATCTAATAACATTCCTTGGAAATGAGATATGAGGAATTAATTGGTACTATCGGTATCTTCTACGCCTTTTCCCTTTATCTTGGGGGCCTAAACCTTGTGATTCCTGTTGTTTAGCAGTTTATCAGTGGACAAGATGTCTAGGATTTTGTTTTAGATTCTTTATGCTAGTCAGAGATAAAAATAAATTAATATCCCTTGTTAGCCATGTAGTTGTTTTGATATGTGAAGTAGATTTGTCTATACTTAGTAAAGGGACTAAGAAAATAAGCAGACATTTTTTAAAGTTATGACACGTGTGTTCTTTGTAACCCCAATTCCAGACCCATTTTGGTGCAATGATGGGGTTGCTCCAGAAATCAGTTTAAAATTTTCTTTATGTCTTGTAGGCTGGTGAGCTGCAATTATGTACAGCTAAACAGGTTAAACAACAGTAAATTAAATAGGGTTCCTTTTACTATTTATGAATTTTCTTATAGATTTCCTTAATCTCTTCTAATAAAATTAGTTAATGTACCCATTAAGATTGCCTATTATTATCTGCATGTAATTGCACATGTCTATGGACACGAGATGTGAAATTTAGTCTGAATCAACTTGTGACCCGATTGTCCAACTTTTGTATGTTGTGCATCTAATGTTTAGGTATTATCTCTAGTTGTTGACAATAGACGTAATCTTTCTCAGAGACTACGCCTCATTGAGATTTTTGATGTCAAACGCCTTCAAATGCGCTATGCCACTTCACTGATAGGGTAAGAGTAAGCCCACTCTTACCTCACCCTACTCCAACCCCTCTTTTCCCCCAGCTCTCTGAACTGCTTTTCTGATGCTCATCTTTTCTTTCAGTGGACCATCTACTCTAGCTACTTTTGTTGCTGTCTATGCTCTATTTGGGCCAACATTTCCTGGAATTTATGACAAAGGACGAGGCATATATACTTTATTTTACCCCGTATGTTAAGCTATTACTTGCATTGTCCCCTTTTTCTTTGCGCAACAAGTTTTGTCTTTTTGACTTTTACTTGGAAAATCTTTCTGTGGGTGATATCTGGTAGCACTTTTCAGGGATTATCTTTTGCTTTCCCTATTCCATCACTATATACAGAGTGTTGTCAAGAAAGAGAAGGTGCTTCATTGTAACTTCTTCTTTGAAGATTTCCAGATTCATCAATTTATATTAGCTTATTAGATATTTTCTGCTCTTTATTGTAAAAGCGGAGCTGCCGTTGGAGTTTCCAGATGGCACAACTCCTGTGACATGCCGTGTCTCAATATATGATAGTTCTACAGACAGTAAGGTTGGTGTGGGAGCCTTGATGGACAAGGCTTGTGCTCCTCCATTAGCTGCTGGAAGCCTTTACATGGAAGAAGTTCATGTTAAGGTTTGTACTCAACTGTGACCAGCATTTGCTTGTCTGCTGTATGTCTTCTCCACACTTGGTTGGAGGCATGGTCTTTTATTCTCCTCAATTTGCTTCATCTTTAAGAATTAATTGGAAATTATGTTTGGATGTACTTACTTCATTTGTCTTCTTGAAATAATGCCCTTCAGATGGTTTCCTACCAAGGAAGAATTAAACCATCATGCAGACTTCTTAATTAACTTGTTTCACAAGGACTCTGGACAGGACATGGCCTGCTTCAAGAGCCTGTTGTTCTGCTACTCCAGCATGGCTTGACAAGTGTTCAAATCCTATAGTTTCTTTATTAGGGATATAAATGTTTCAAAATTGAAAATTATGAGGAATATGCTACCTTGGATTCTGTTACCAGCCCTGAAATCATGTAACTTGTCAAATATTTATTGTCAGTATAAGTTGGTTGGTTTAGAGTATTGAAGATTGTAGGGTTCCTGCAGAATTGAAACCTGACTCTTTCTATTTTGTGGTTCAGCTAGGGGAAGAAATATGGTTCACTGTTGGAGGACAGCATATTCCTTTTGGTGCCTCACCACAGGTAAGATAGGGGCATAACTATTTCTTCATGGCATGATTGGTTGTACTTCGTCTCTCTTGTCTAATTCATTTTACAATAGAAGTTGGATGTTTCTTACCTGTCAATTACCTTGGCCGCTGGCTTATCAATACTTTTCAATATGTTTCTCTAAATTTTCATCTGTAAATGTAGGATGTATGGACTGAATTAGGTCGACCTTGTGGAATCCATCAGAAGCAGGTGTGATCAAGTGGTGCCGTTACTTGTAATAGATTGTTAGGTCTTTTACTGTCAGGTTTAACATTGATTTTTTTAATTTACAGGTAGATCAAATGGTGATTCACTCTGCTTCAGATCCTCGGCCACGAACAACTCTCTGTGTGGATTACTTTTACAATTACTTCGCTCGTGGGTTGGACATATTGTTTGATGGGCAGGTTATGTATTCTGTTTGGTTTTTCTGTACCTTTTAGATTGTTTTAAATGCATTGAATTGGTGTGGAAAAGCTCTTAGACTCGTGCTGATTTTGCAGACCCATAAGATTAAGAAGTTTGTCTTGCATACCAACTATCCTGGGCATGCAGATTTCAATTCCTACATGAAGTGCAATTTTGTTATCTATGGTTCCGATTGTGAGTAATTTCCAGTACAAGATTTTGTTTCATTTTTTCCAATTCATTTTCACAACTATTTTCTTGTCATTAAAATTAAACTTCTTGCAGTTGGTGGGTCTTTTCATCAAGATGAGGGCATGGCTAAACGAATGATCACACCAAGCACAAAATGGGAACAAGTTAAGGTGATTTGACTTTTAGTTCATATATATTTGCTTATTTGCAAAAAGTGCTTGCTCTTTCTCATGGGATATTTTACATTGTTTTGACTGGGAAACTTCTTATACTTTTGCATGTCTTCTTTGGAATTCGATGTGTTTGCACCTCCAATTATCCGATTTCCCATTTTGTTAGTTGCTGTTTATGCTTTGATATCAAGTGGGATATTTCTGACATTATGTTGCAGGAGATCCTGGGGGACTGTGGTCGGGCAGCTATCCAGACTCAAGGCTCCACAAGCAACCCTTTTGGATCTACTTTTGTGTATGGCTACCAGAATGTTGCCTTTGAGGTGATTATTTTGAAATTGATATATGATATTTTATATTTGAAGTCTTTACACCAAAGCTTAGTTCCTGGACTGATATTATAAACAATGTTGGCTTAATATATTTTGCTTGTTTGCAGGTCATGAAGAATGGTTATCTTGCAACTGTGACTCTCTTTCAATCATGATGATATCTCTGGTGTGTGACTTCTGTGCATCCTTTGAAATACTGTTCTAGACACACTAGATGTTCCTGTTTCCTACCTTTGACACGAATTTATTGGTGATTCTGCTCCTTTGTGGAGATTCTTTGATATTTGTTTGTGTAGTAAATGAACGGAATGCATAGTGTGTCTGTTTGAAATATCCTGCCTCAAATGCATGCATAATTCATATGTTAAGTTTCTCAAAGAAACATTACATGGAATTATGTCACTGTGGTAACGAATGGGAGTTAAGGGTATTTGCAATGGTATCGCTACTTGAATGCGTGAAAGTAAAGTATCTATAATAGTAAATATCAAAATACATCAATAGCACGCATACTGTGACTAACACTGTAAATAAATGTGGGTGTTTGAAGGAATGTGTGCATTTTTATTTGAATGTACTTTTCTATGTTGTAAAGTTATCTTTTCTAATTATAATTCTACTAATCTGGGGTATAGTTGCAGAATTTTCATTTAATTTGGGGGTGATCTCATTGTGCAGGGTTATGTACAGTCCCCTTGGCGCTGAAGATTGAAGATTGAAGATTGAAGATTGAATTTGCTCTTTATGACTATGTTGATGGCTAATGCTGATGTACAGTTTTATGTCTAAAATTGTATAGTTGATTTGTAATGTTACCGTATGTAAATACCGGACATGGATATCAGAAAATGTAAATACTTTAATAGCTATGATGCTTTGCTTATGGCTCAGCTTAATTGAATTATGATAACCTTGGCAACTGTTGGTCAATGGGAAGTTGTCTGTCTGATATATTTTTGGAGTTCTTTTCCATGATCTTAATCTCTGGGATTGTGGATCCTTGAAGGAAGTGAATTTAGTTGCCTGGTGATGTGATGATGTCTTTTGAGTGCTGGGAAGAGATGGGCGGTTAATAGTCTGCAGGGATGTTAGATGTTTCAGTTACAAAGGGTGACATAATAAACATTCATTCTGAAAACAGCTGGGAAGGAGGAAAAGAAAAGGAAAAAATAAAACCAACCGCAGGGCTTAGGCCTAGATTGAACTATATGAAATTTGATTATACAGCAAAACCTGATCGTCGTCAATTGGTTTTTGTTATGCGAAGTTGCGCTGTAGTATGTTCGAGCTTACAGCACAGCTTGTAAAAGATGTTCAATCCAATGGTGACTTTTGATTGTTACGTGCTTGGCCTTCGAAACCTAATTATGTACTAGCGTTTGCGGTGGGCAATGGAGCTTATGCTTCGTGAAAGATGCTAGTTTTTTGGTTTTTTTTTTTCCTAGGTGGCCGGTTCGGATGCTCGAACAATTAAATTACATTGGAGATGAGCAATGAAAAACAAGAAACCGCAGCGGTGAAACTTGCAAAGACAACAAAAAGAATGCAAGGTAGTCAAGTTACGGCTGATATTATAGATATGTTAGGTAGTCCGGTAGAACAGCACCATGTTCATTCTGCGGATGGTGGTGATGGAGGAATTAAGAAACCAGTTGATATTTAATTAATTAATTGTTTTTTTTTCTGGAAAGTAGATGAAGGTGAGAGAAGTAGGATCCAAATATTAGCAGCAAAATCTTTTACTTTTTTTTTTTTTGGGGGAAAGAAAATGGTGAACTTAATCCACTAGAAATCTCAACAGAGACGAGGCAAACATTTCTAGTAAAAAATTTGGGGTCTACGTTAAGCTTAATGAGGATGGATCCACATTGCTATCTGCTCTAGCAAATGCTTATGCTCAAAGGCCGACGTGGTCAGCTGCTGGAAAACTGAAAATCATCACAAATTCGCGAGCCATTCGTGGCCATCAATGAAGCTCAGCGAAATAAACGGCTTAGCTTCTTGTTGAGTTAGTTCTCTGGACCATGAGACCCTTCCTCCGAAATTTGCCCCTGGTCCTGAACACTTGAATTGCCCATAAAACACAGTCCTGCAAAAGTCTGCATCCGTTAGAATTCACAATATTCCTAGCCGAGAAGATAAAAAATGAAAATTGACCATAATTTCAGTCCTTAAATAGCGAGAGAGATGAGGGTTGGCAATTGGCGTACATTTCCCTGTTTTTGTCTCCCCAGTTGTACCATCCTCTTGGGGTGATGATCTTATCCATGTAGGTATAAGCAAAGACTACTCTAGAGAAAGACCCCCAGGCCCTCCCCAAGTAGAGTGCCCCTGAACCTGTCACCTTGCAGTTAACAAAAGAGAAGCCTGTTTCCTCCAGCATACTCTCCCGTTTTTGGGCAGTCAAGGCCCCCATAGCTCTTTGTTTTAGCACGAAGATGACAATTCTCATAGAGCGAGAGCCCGTCCCCGAATATGAAATCAACAGAACCTTGAATGTAGCAGTCTCTGAAGTAGTGCCTGCCCTTGTGATCATAAAGGGTGTCCTGTGCTCCGATGAATCTGCAGCCTATGAAAGCTGCCGTGTCAGCTGAAATTCTGAGCGCTACTGCCTGTTTACCTAGTGCCCCTGATGGCGGTGGGGGCGCTTTATTCTGTCACAAACCAATCCAATACTTCAAATTCAGTCAATTTGCTATTTACTGCCGGTTTCTTCTTGTCAAGAAATTCGCATTTTACACAATATGACTTGGCTCTTGCAAATTTATGCTTGGAATTTTGCTGACCTTAAAGGTGATGTCTTTTGCAATGAAATAGGGAGCATTAACGGCAAATGTTGCAGAGGCGTAAGTTCCCAGTGGCTGCCCATTTGGTCCCTTCTCCTCTGCTGTGTCGTTCCACTCGATGATCGTCTCGCCTGCACCTGCTCCTTCCAGGCTAACATAAGCCATAGTCGCAGGAATCTCAATTTTCTCTCTGCATTGTCCCGTTTAATCCAAATCCCACGTGTAGTTTAATTTCCAGTAGACGTGCATTATTTATAAGAGAACAAGTTTGGTTATAGAGCCTTAAAAAGAAAATAGACAGTACAACGAAATGGAAAATCTTCCATGTGAAGAATGTGTCAAAACTAAATCTTACTTGTAAGTCCCTGAACTAACAGAAACGATCACTCGACAACTATTGATAATTGGAATGGCATTGATGGCCTTCTCCACCGTCGTATAATCTCCCAATCTTGGATTTTTATGCACTTTAATCTTCTTGCAAGCAGTAAATTGATTCTTCGCATCCTCGAAAACAGAATGATTGAGAGAGCCCATCTTTCGCAGCCAATTTCCATAGGCATCCTCAGTAATCTGCAACTCATTAGAGGCATGGTGGAAATAGGAAGCAAAAGAATCTCCACAAGTAATAAGTAAAATTAGCACGTACAACTTCAGTCTCATGATTGTACCAGCTGCTGGCCAGTGTTGAACTTCAAGAATTCTACTCTTGGGCATTTACTAGCGGATAAGGTACAACTATGAAGCTGAAAGGTTGGAGAAACAGAAGAATTACTAAAGTTTTAGGCAATTATAGAAAGTGGAAGAAGTAGCTATTAGCTAAGCTAGCTGCCCTTGTATTTATTGACTATATATAGCGACTTAATAAAACGATTGGCCTAGAAAGGGAGAGATGCAGAGAAGAATCTGGCATGTAGTGGCTGTATCGATCCATATTATCTCTTCTTGCCTTGCCATTGCCCTCGATGACTGACCGACCGACTGACCAACAGTAGTGTTTTCTAGTGTGTGTTTTTTTGTCTGTTAGGAGCTTGGGAGACGTGAGGATTGTGCACAAGACAAGCATTAAGAAACTCACATGGCCATCCAACTTTAGGCCACACAACTATATAATTCGTCCATAAACATTCTCTGAGATTCGTGGGATAAAAGAACTGTTCTCAATGACTTTGATATTCATCTACAATACGAGATATTGGTTTCCAAATTGCTAATACACTAGTATTGAGTGTTGGATTCCATTAATGGCAGCATATGATTGTACAGCAAGAATGTTGACGAAAATTAGAAGCAAGAAACAGAAAACCTGTGTGCTTATGGGTCCGGACTCCGGATATAGAAAGATGAGTAGTGCAAGTTAGAGACGCGATAATTGTTTTCTTTCCCCAGTGTTGTAGTAGTCGGGAGACACGAAAAGAAAATTGTGCAGTTTTCTCGGATTAGACAAGTGCAATCATATGTATTCTATGAATAAATGCAATAACATCTGGAGCAAATAAAGCTAAGGCTGTAATGTCATAGGAGAAAGAAATAAGAAATTAGATCTGTAAACGAACCGAATCGAATCGAGTATTTCATGTTTGAACTCTGTTCGTTAAGCGATTCGAACAACGTTCGTGTTCGTTTGTTAATTTTCGAACTCCAAACTTGTGTTCGTGTTCGGCTCGTTAAGCAAAGTTCGTGTTCGAGTTCATGTTCGACTCGTTTAACATAAACGAGCCGTTCGCGAACATGTTCGAAATGCTCGAATCCAAATTATTTTTAAGTCTTGAATATGCCATGCAAATCATTAATCATTCTCAAAACCAATTAAAGCACTAAGTGACTAAATTCTATTATTCATCAACTATATAACTAACATTAACATAAAAACAACAAATAAAACAAAGCAATTTGCCCTCCAAATATAAAAGTCCAGCTATAAAATTAACCCTAAAATTTGTCAAATGATAATTATGTTCATGTTCGTAAACGTTCGTTAAAACTCGCGAACATACTCGTGTTCGCGAACGTTTGTTAAAACTCGCGAACGTGCTCGTGTTCGCTTGATTATTAATCGAACAAAAAAATTCGTTCGAACTCGGTTCATTTAAGATTTCGAACGAGTCTTTCACGAACACGAACGAGTCGAAACGAACCGAACTACCGAATAGCTCGATTCGTTTAACAGCTCTATAAGAAATGAAGGGAGACGGTTTTGAGGCAAAATTTACTCTTGCCGGTGAGATTGTCCCTCATTTCTTTAGACTTCCGACCGTAGCATACCACGAGTTGTGGTGCATCCCGTGACGCTGCCAAGTCCTGGTGCTTTAGTTTTCCATCATGGCTGGCAACACGAATTGCGCACCGTCACCGAAAGATGGAGAGAGAGAGGAAAAGAGTTGATGTTTTATCATAGGATCATTTTTTTTAAACTTTATGACTGTAACATTTTTTAAAAAACATTTATAACTATAAAGTACTTACCCAAAGTATGAAAAAAAGAGAGAAATGAAACGAAACGTGTTGACATTAAAAAAAAAAGGATTCATATGAAATGTGGGTGTTAACAATTATTTAGTATCCAATTATCGTAGAGTTTCCAAGAATAGCATAAGCTAGTTTTCAAACTCTCTTCTTTATGATTCTTTTCATGCCATACTGGTATTTATCCCGTTCATTAGTATGGAATAGTTTTTACTGTTAATTATGAATTGATGCAGTTCATAACTAATTGATTAAAGATATTCTTACTTATTATTCAAATTTATGTCAAAAAACTATTGTATTCCAAATACTTAACTACCATATTAGCAGTTAAAAACTTTTATATGCATTTTAATATAATATGATAATATTTTGTTAAATAATATAATGCATAAGAAAATAGCAAGTATTCTTTGAGGTACAAATTAAAATTTTCAATGATTATACACCCACCTTTATTCACTTTTAGTTAAAGACAAAAAAATGCAACAATTTATTTATTCATGAATGATATATTGGTTTCTAAAAAAATTAATAAATTTATCAATGTAATAACTAAACTCACACTTAACAAAGTTACCATATATGGATAAAAGAATAATTGAAATTTATTGAAAGAGATAGAAGTCAAAAATAGAAATTATAAGCAAAATTGATTGAAAAAGAGCTAAATGTAAAAATGGGTAAAATCTAAATATTCATAAAAAAAAAAAACCAAAAAAACTTTTCCGTTGCCGGGACTCGAACCCGGGTCTTTCGGGTGAGAGCCGAATATCCTAACCATCTAGACTACAACGGAATGCTGGCTGAGGAATGAAAATTAGGAATTGGAAGGAGACGATAGACGAACCCTCTTGCCCGCAGTGCGGCTATACCTCCTCTACCTTTACACCTCTTCCTCCTCCTCTTTTTCCTATCCGTTGCTCGAACTTCAAAAACAACCGGGGGGCTGTCCTCTCCTCAATTCACTGATAATTAACGTTGTCATCATCATGATATCTACTACTTAGTACTACTGTTTTCTGAACCAAAAGTTAACTACGATTTCTCTACTCTACTGCTATCAGGTACTGAATTCTTCTTCCTTTTGTTTTTGTTTTTGTTTGGACATCCATTCACTCCCGCCCTAACTATCTGTCGATTCTGATACAAATAATAGTAGTATCTATTAAATCAATGGGGTATAGAGGAAAGTTGGGATTTTTTTTTTTGGGGTTGGAAGCCTTTTTATATTTCTTTTTCTTTTTTGTTAATTTTAGAGCTTCAACTGAGAAAAGAGCAAAGCTACATGGAGTTTTTGCTAGTGCACCCCCCCCCCCCCCCCAACAAACCAAACAAAAAAAAACCCTCTGCCATAATTTGTAGCGTTTTTGAGTTTCTACATTTAGTTGGCACTTGTGAGTTGGAGTTGATTGCTAAGGACTTCTGGAACCGGGGCAAAGGCATGCCATAATTGCGAAAGATCTTATCTTGGATGGAATGAACGGGGTGCAAATTCAATCTACTGATTATCCAGAGTACAAATTGTTGTGGGACTCCAATGCATCTATGCTGAAAACATCGATACTGGAAGGGAAAGAATGTGTATTTTTATTAAGCATGATCACAGCTGCTAGGTTTCAGTGTGTCCCCAGATTGTAAAAGGTTTACTATGTACAGAAACTCCAGATTGTAAAAGGTTTACTATTTACAGAAGCTTACATTTGAGGGGATCATCTACCATGTGGTATACCACATTTGTGGTATCTCATGGTTTTTTCTTTTTTCTTAAGCATTCACTTAATTGCAAGGACAACAGGATGGCTTGACTTGTGCAAGGATTTGGTTCCTGGGGACAGCGATTAGATAGAACTAGTAATGCTATTTATCCTCTTTCTGACATGTCAAACAGACCAAGAGGAATGTAAGATTACTGATTTTGCCTAGAAGAGGTCGATACAAGTTTCTAGATAGACTGATTGGGAATTTTTTGGTCTTTGAAATGGTCACGGTATTTCATTCTTTTGCTCCTCCTTGTTTTACTTTTGCTTTGAGTCCTAATTTTCTCCTTTTATTTTCTAGTTTCTATAGGAAGTTACATCATTTTTTTCAGGACACACCTCATATCTTGAGGTTCAAGTGGAAGTATATTGCAGCTTTGTTCGACCAATCGATATTCTGATCTTTCATCGTCTGTGTAATTGTTTTCCTCACTAAAATTAGGCTCTGAAAATGCATGTTATTTGCTTATGATGCAGACTTTCATTCACTCAAGACATATTAAACACAGGATAGTTATTTGAGAGAGCTATCAGGGCATCTAAATGATGACGCTGTCTGGATTAACTGGTTGCCCCTTAAGATATAAGCTTCAGATACCTGCCCGCAGTCCAGTGCATCGAGAACGAGCTTCATTGTCTTCCCCTGTTCAATCTGTGGAATTTTTCTGTAAGCAAAGGTATTGACATACTCCATTGAATACAGATTAATGAGGGATAATCCCGTGCATATTATTGTTTATGTTGTTTCAACCATGCAGAGGTAGTTGTAACTGGGCTACTTCCACACAGAGATGTGGGCTACGAAGAATTCCTTTAGTGAGGTGCACAATGGATGCTTCATCCTATGGTGATGCAGCCAATGGTTCTAGTGGTAATGTGGTCGTTCTAACCATCTTTGTTAACTGATACATTTAATTACTTCTCTTTTCTCTCTCTTGCTGGAGATGTGAATTTAATTTTTTTATCAATGTTTTTAAATCTAGACTATTGAGTGATCTAGTCATTGACTTTTGCTGATATGATTGCCCCTCTTAGTTTTACCCAATTGCCAAAATTTTGTTAAGAAGAAAATGTAATTCAGTTTGTTTGAATAGTTAACTATGTGCCTGTATAAACTGTTTCTTCTCCAGTTATGTTTGGTTGTGAATCTGGCAGTGGTATATGAACTGCTTTTTGTTGCATTGTTTGACTACCCTTGGTGCATTTGCCTGGTTATTTGTGTGCAGATATTGATGGGAAGGAATGTTAGATCTGCACACCAATTAGTGATTTCTTTAACTAACAGATTGAGGTCTTCAGCCCATATGGACAGTGGCTTCTCGTGAAATCTCCACATTTTCATCCTTGATGTTGCAAAGCTGGATGCTTTCTCTTTTGTTTTCATATCTTAGATGGTATTCTTGTACATGGTGCTGGTAATCTGTGGTGGCACTTCTGTTGCTTTTGATACTAAATTACCCTATTAAGATTTACAACTCTATACTTGCAAAGTTTGTTCTCCTAGACTTCTGTGCCTTTTGATATATCTAGTCTTGATTATTATCTTCCTGTTGTGACTATTTGAGTGATCTTGCATCTGAAAATCTTAATCTTGTATTTGGCTTTTTAAATTGCAGCTATCTTTCCCAGAATCCATGTTAGGGATCCATACAAACTACTTGGAATCAGTAGGGAAGCTTCTGCAGATGAAATTCAAAGTGCAAGGATCTTCCTAATACAGAGATATGGTGACCATAAGCCAAGTGTGGATGCGATTGAATCAGCCCATAACAAGATAATTATGCAAAAGTTTAATGAAAGGAAGAACCCAAAACTCGACATTAAGAAAAAGTTTAGGGAGATAACTCAATCTCGGTACGTGCAGGCTGTGACAAGCAGATTCCGAACTCCTTCCACAAATCTCATCATTAAGACTTCAATCACATTTGTACTTCTTGGACTTCTTACGGTGCTCTTTCCTACTGAAGAAGGTCCGACAGTTCAGGTTGCTCTTTCCCTAATCATTACCATGTATTTCATATATGATCGTCTGAAGAGCAAACTTTGGGCTCTCGCTTATGGGTATGTTACATTGCCATACTCTACAATGAAACTTGTTACCATTTTAAGCTGGTCCGTGATTACATATTTTGTTTCTTGGATTGTTCTCTACTTGATTGTCCTGAATGAAAATGAAAAATAATTCCAGAATTTCCACAATGACTTTTTGGTCTCCTTGCTTTTCCTGTTTTCAATTTCTCTGAGTTGATTGCTAAAATAATTGCTTAATGCTACCATGTTTCAGGGCTGGAACTTTTATTCTCTCCTGGTTTGTGGGGACATTCTTGATGGTTTCTGTGATCCCACCTATATTCAAAGGACTAAGAAGTTTGGAAGTGACGACTTCATTGATAAGCTATGTCTTCCTATGGACTGCTTCTACTTACCTTAGATAGCGCTGACTTTGAAACAACTTCACAATTTTGTCAGGGAAAAAGTATCTTAGTTTTTTATGTGATTCCTTGGTTTGGATTTTAAACTATGCTAGTTCCATTTAGTGAATGAGTTTCAAAGGTCACAATGAGTATAGAATGGAAAATTTCTTGCTTGTTGAATTCTGAAACACTTGTAATTCTTCACTTACCACCACTTCTTGATTGATGAGCGCAAAGCAGTTATGAGATCATTTCTGCTGTTGAAATTCTTGATCCGGTAACAGTACAGTCAATGGTTTAGATTTATCAAGAAATTGGATTGATGCAGTTTAATATTATTCCCTGGAATTTACTTGGACTGGGCTATTGCACTGGCGTAATCCACTGTAAACAGAAACACGCACATGCATGCACCCTGGCGCTAACACATGCATGGATCATTGATCCGTGTGGAGCTCTACATTCCGTCTCTATTTGTCTCTCCAGCAATATAATTGCATGTTTCGAAGCATAGGCTTGTGAAATTTGGGGGGACCATGGTCAAACTCATCCTCCCTGTCCAAAAGGTTCCTCAGATGTTCTTTAAGAAGGGTTTGCCTTCGTCTCCCACCCTTACTTTTTGTGAAGACAAACTTGATTAACTGGCAGATCTTTTTGAGCACAATTGACCGAGAATGATGCCCTGATTGTTGTTTGAGCTCTTGTATCCTTGTTAGAACCTGTCCACAAATGACTAGCGATGGGAAAGGCATAAAAACGACTGCAATCAGGTTGAGAAAGGTGCAGAAGATTTTCTATTTGCCATTTTGCTGAGATTTTTATAAGGGCCCAGCTAGATGTCGAAGTCTTGGCCATTCTAGGTCATTTACATACAGTAATAATGGGCGCATAATGGCAATTCTATGGCGTTTGAGAAAATGGCATGACGGGCTTTGTTTGTTTCACTGAAAATTGTGAAAAAAGTAAAGAAGGGCGAGAAAAAAACTGCAAAATGTGGCCAGTAGAGTGGTATGGGGAGGAAGGATAAGTGAGAAGTTTTGAACTCGAAATCTCTCGCTTACACTAAAAAAAAACCGTCCATATTTCTTAGGAGCATTGAAAGTTCAGAAATTAATATTCTATCCTTTTTCGGTTAACTTAGCCTATGCCTAGTTTTATTTTGTTCTGTCTTGCAACATTTGAGACAATCTTCTCCATTTAAAAAATGAATGTCCAAAGAACAGTAGATCCTTTCCCCGATTGTTTTGTTTTGAGATTACACATTTGAAGAAGCTAGAGTTCGGGTCGCAGTTTTACTCCAATTCAGACTGTAGAGTGCATGAGAATGAGAGCCTCGAGAGTCTAGTTTAATGGGACCTCCAATTCACTGGCCTATAATCTAAGTTCCCCAAAAGGCCAAAACCATGTTTTCTCCAACTAGTTGTGGCTTGTCACTTAGCCAGTCCTAATTTTTTTCTGGTCTTGCCATTTCTCGGTTATCATAAGCATGACATGCATCCAGACAAAAGAAAAAACTCGAAGCACAGAAAAACCAAGCCATCAATTCCACAAGATCTAATGCCTGGAGCCAAGTCAGAAAATTATCACCCCACTTGGCACACATTGATTGGTAAACAGATTATGGCCTCAAAACACATATCTCACTAGAACTATATAAGTTGTGATTAGAACTATGTGGCCATGCTAAATTTGTTAGCCCATAAATCCTGTAGCAGTTCTTGAGGAGAGTCATAAGTGATAATTCTAATCTTTTTGGTCCAAGAAGACTGAAAGAGAAATGGCAGCATCAGCATCTCTCCTCAAGTCTTCTCCAGTCCTTGACAAGTCTGAGTTCTTGAAGGGTCAGGCCCTCCGCCAGCCTTCTGCAGTTTCTGTTGTGCGGTGCCAACCAGTTTCCTCATCTTCACTCACCATGCGTGCTAGCTCCTATGCTGATGAGCTTGTCAAAACCGCGGTACGTGGAACATCATCTCTTGTTTATTGTTGGCTAGCTGTTATTACATGCATCAAAGTTTCAATGATTCAATGGAGTAGAGGGGCTAATTCTATGTAAAAAATGTAAAGCATTTACACTTAAATGTACGAGTCATAATTTTGTTTTTTGGGTTGGTTCTGTGTTAGTCGTATTTGCATCAATCTAGCAATTTAGTTGGGGTTCTCATCATTAACCGTGAATGCTCAGTAGCTGAAGAAAGGAATTGCTTGGAAGAATTTTAGTTTGAAAGCTGAATGTGAAGAATCCAGCCTTTTTTAAGTTTACCGAAGTATTCCAAAAACTTTTCACTGTCCAATATCTCGATCTTGTTAATTAGATTTTGAGATGGTACGGGGAATTATATCAGTGAAGTCTGAAGTTGCACATTTAGGAGCAACAGAGGAAAAGCAAATTAGAATAGTGAAGAAGAAGATCACGACATGTATGCAAAAGGAACAAAAGATGTACGAGGCTGTAAAAGGCCAAGCCCGGTGAAGTTGATTTAGGTCCTTTCTGTTCTGAACCTTTTTCGTCTTTTAAATGAAATTGAAGCCGACTTTAGAGCACTGCGCCTCGCTATTAAGATGATTACTCTAGAAACAGTAGAAAAATGAATGAATCAGACAAAACTTGAGCATCTCCATGATTAAGAATATTTAATTGAAGTTCAAGAATCCGTGCAGGTAGTTCTTTTGGGCTTTTACGTTAGTTGAATTGACTGGTAAAGTCAGTGAAGCTTGAAAATGATACTTGTGTACGGATACTTAATCCTATCTCACTAATAACCATAATTTTTCAGAAAACTGTTGCATCTCCTGGTCGTGGAATTTTGGCCATGGACGAGTCAAATGCCACCTGCGGCAAGCGTCTGGCCTCCATCGGCTTGGAGAACACTGAGGCCAACCGCCAAGCATACCGTACCCTACTTGTGACTGTTCCTGGACTTGGTCAGTACATCTCAGGCGCCATCCTCTTTGAGGAGACGCTCTACCAGTCCTCAGTCGATGGCAAGAAGATAGTTGACATACTTGTTGAACAAAATATTGTTCCTGGTATTAAGGTTGACAAGGTAAGATATGCTTTTTTCTTAATCAATCATTTCAGGCAACGAGAATAAGTCATATTTCAGGTGTTCCGTGATCATCTCTGATTTATTAAAAAGCTGGATGGTGATTGCTACAGGGTCTAGTTCCTCTTGCTGGCTCAAACAATGAATCTTGGTGCCAAGGTCTTGATGGCCTCGCCTCCCGCTCTGCAGCATACCATCAGCAGGGTGCTCGGTTTGCTAAATGGTACAGAATACAGATTCTTTGTAATTTATCAAACTACCTTGATGTAATTTTAACTCGTCAAGTTAATTCATGGTATCATCTAAACTCGTAGGCGTACCGTCGTGAGCATTCCCAATGGTCCATCTGCACTTGCAGTGAAGGAAGCAGCATGGGGTCTTGCCCGCTATGCAGCCATCTCCCAGGTATCGGATTTTTGACTGATGGTGTAACCTCTTACTATGTAAATCATAAGTCAACTTTTAATGAATAAATTAACTTTTAGGACAATGGGTTGGTCCCAATTGTTGAGCCAGAGATCTTGCTTGATGGTGAGCATGGATTGAGAGGACCTTTGAAGTTTCCCTGAAGGTGTGGGCTGAGGTTTTCTTCTACCTGGCCGAGAACAATGTCCTGTTTGAGGGTATCCTCTTGAAGCCTAGCATGGTTACTCCTGGAGCAGAGTGCAAAGATAAGGCCACACCAGAGCAAGTTGCTGATTACACCCTCAGGCTCCTTAAGAGAAGAATACCGCCTGCTGTCCCTGGAATCATGGCAAGTTTTGACAAATTATATTCGTTAACCCGTAGGCTCTTAATTTTAAGATCATAACGAGATTTGTCCCTGATTCTTTAATATCTTTGCCATCCGCAGTTTTTGTCTGGAGGGCAATCTGAAGTGGAGGCAACCCTGAACTTAAATGCCATGAACCAAGCACCCAACCCATGGCACGTGTCTTTCTCATATGCCAGAGCTCTTCAGAACACATGCCTCAAAACCTGGGGAGGAAGACCAGAAAATGTCAAAGCAGCTCAGGAAACTTTGCTTATTCGAGCACAGGCCAATTCTCTTGCTCAGCTTGGCAAATACACAGGGGAGGGAGAGTCTGAGGAGGCCAAGAAAGGAATGTTTGTCAAAGGATACGTCTACTAAGCTGTCTGAAACAAACTGCAGACTATTGCTTATGAAGCTTACTGTATTGCCATGAAATGCAGACGGGTGCTTGTAGCCCTTGAAGCCTGTTATTTCGCTTGACAATGTACTTGATAGCAGTCTATCTAATTCTTCTTGTTAGAGTCAATTTTGTGTGAAAGCGTTGGATAGAAACTCCTATTTGTTTTTTGTACACCTTTCAGAGGTTCAGGTCAAAACTGTGCTCTTCATGACTCCAAAACAGTAAATGAGGGGGAAAAAGAGAGAGAGAGGGAGAAAGAGAAAACACAAAGCCTTGCTCTTCATCTGGTTTAGGGTCTGTCCATCTGACTCTTGCAATCCTACTTATAAATCCTTCGAATGTAGCCTATATCCTTTGGTATAAGATGTTCATTCTATAACTTGTTCAGAGCATGATAGGTCGTTGTAGCATATAACCGGAAACGATCTGGAGAAGAAACCCAAATTCCAGCTTAGGAGGTTGGTTTGCTTCTACAACAGAAACTAATCCTGAACTCAGGCAAAATCTAAATCACGTTAACTAGGGATCCTTCTCCACTATTAAAAATGCATTACTAGGTCAGCAGGCTTGAAAAAGGCCACTTATTCAGGTGCTTTATTAATTTCTGTCAGAAGTCGACTATAAAGCTTCAGTTCCAGATGATACGGAAAACAGGCTCCAACGTCTTCCATTACACATCCATAACAGAGGAAACCTACAATACTTTAATTCGGCAACTCTTTAGTCGGCTGATTTAACGAAGGAACTTGCAGAGAAGGAATTTCCATTATAAAGCGCTTGAAATTTTTGACACTATTCAAGTATCACAACTACCAACATTTTTCACCCTTTTACAGCATCTTACTTTTCAGTAATTTGGCTGGCGCTGTCTTGCTTTGGAAGTTCATAATTTGCTCCTCTTTCCTTTTTGTTTTTAATGTTGTTTTCCCTTCTGCTGGTTACAACGGCTTGTCTCATCTCCTCAGCCCTTAGCTCAGCAAACTGACTCCGAGAAAGTAGTAAATAAGCAGTGCGATCATTGTCTCCGTTTTCATTCATGTCTTCCTCCGCTGCACCATATTTGTGGTAAGTACAAAAAGAAGCCAACTTCCACAAGGAAATGTGCGGCTTCAGTAAGAGTTGGTTCTTTTATTTAGCCTGGACACTGCAATTACTCGTACAGATGGCAGGATCAATGGCTAAGCAAGTTATACATCTGCTGACAGTGATAAATATGTAAATGGTTGGCCATTAAAAATTACAAATTTCCTCTCTTGGCCAGCCAGCTAGTTCTAGATCTTAAACATTGAACTCCCGCCTGAAGACCGACACTGAGACAGCCATAAATCTATGTGCTCTATGATCTGCTGCCGGACCTTGTGAACAGCATCAGGGGAGCTGCAATTGCTAGCATCACCTGAATCATGAAAGTGATATACTTCATGAAGCACAATCTTTATCATTTGCATCAAAGAGTTCCAAAATACACAACTACACCTTCCAAGGGTTGGAGAAGAATTGCATATCGTAGCACAAAACTTTAGACTTGACTACACACATAAGGCATAAAACACAAAAAAATTCAAATATCTTATGTACTTTAACTGCATCATGAACATAGCTCATACTGGACAAGATAATACTACTATTACAGAAGAATCAATTCGAATATTAAACGCAGATTTCCTGAGCCAAATGGACTTGAAATGGCCACTTTGTTGAGTAAAACGTTTATGGACAATCTCTTGGAAAAGGTAATTTACAAGAAAAGCAGATTTAAAAAGAATTTTTTCCACAATTTGACAGAGCAGAATGAAAAATGCAGAAAGATCATTTTCATTCCAAATCACATATTTCCAGATTAAAGAAACTCTGCCTCCCTTCATTCTGCATTAAATTCCCACTCTTACTTAAATGCCACGTGAATATAATCAACACTCATTTGAACAAAGATCATATTTTCACTCTTCATCAGATATGGATAAGATTGGGTCAGAATCAAAACACATTCCAAACTTAGGACGGACATACCTTCAATGACTAAAGGAGACTGGGGGCAGCCCCGCAGATCAGTTCCATGTCCACAATTATGACAAGAGATAATATATGAAGGCACTGCAAGATTAAAAAGATCCATCAGAACATCACATCATACAAGCTCTATGTTATCCTGTCAAAAGACAGTGATACATGTTGTGCATTTTTTTTTTATCCTTCTCATTTTCAACCATACCAGTTCAATTTGGTATAATGCATCAGCCCTTCATTCTCCACACAATGCGATAAAACTTCCCCAAGATATACAAGACAATGTTTATGGCAAAGTTTCATTTGTGTCCTAAACTCAGGAGCGATAAGAAGCATGTAATCGCATCGTAAATAATGTCAATATCAATTTATCTGACATGAAGCTAAGAAAGTATATGCCTCAGTTCATGTCAAAAAGAAAATGTGAGACTGATATGGGCTGCAGTACAGCCACTATGATTTTCTAGATATCAAGCATACTTTTTTCAAGTACAATATCCTTTAGTAGATAAATTTAGGACTCACTCTCTGGAGAAGAAGTTTGTTTGGAAGCATGCCGCCAAGGATCCTGTGATCCATTAGAAAAAACTATTTTTGAACCTGCAAATCCAACCCATAAATTAATAATTCACTACCAAAAAATAATAATAATAATAATAATAATATGCAGTATTGCAGAGTTCCAAAAATTTACAGATCCACCAAATAAATTTGAGAAACAAGTGAGGATGTCGCAAGGGCTACAAAGATCTATCGAGTTTATGATGCAACAACCTGTATACAAACTAATCAATATAGAAATAACGCTGATCTTCTCCAAGACATACATAATGCAGTTCTTACCATAATATATCTAGCAAAATTGTAATGACACACCCCACCACCAAAGAAAAGAGACTCAAAAGATCTTATAAATGAGAAAACAAAACAGAGAACCTCAAACAGTGAAAACTTGTATTGACCATACCAGCTATATCAGTACCCCCATAGTATAAATTGGTTGCATCAACATCAGGGTAGATGCCCTCTCCAAAGACATTTTTGCAAAGGTCCAAATGGTATCTGCCAGAGATGACAAAACTAACTTCTTCATGTTGGAACACAGAATCTATATACAGGAGTATAATAATCAAGCAGGTTCTAACATGCAATCAAAAAACAATATGCTAAAATATGTTATTATGCAGATAGCAAGAATATACATGCCTTGTATCAACCTTCGAAGATCGAATACTATCATTTGATGGGGCCACCTGAAAGTATGCTACTTCGGTGCAGACTTGGAACCACCATAAGCGATCAGCTGAGTCATCATTCACAGCAGTATTCTTCAGATGTTGCTGGTTATATGTTTCAACATTGGCACCAAAGCTCTTGACATAATACTCTTTCACATATATGGCATATGCATTCTGCAAGGAAAAGAAAACCATGAGGAAGCTGAATACCACTTTGTGCACTTTTGACAGAATACATTTTAATATTATATGAACAAAACAAGTGGCAAGGATAGAGTTATATTTGGAGAATAATCTAATGCAGATAATAACTTTCCTTTCCATTTTAACACACAATATCATAAACGAACTAATAATTAAATAGAGTTCTAACAAGAAAGCATATGACTTCTCGTGATTACAGGAAAAATGCCAAATTTAAGAGAAACACCAAGCAAAACATGTACTACAACTTTTCATAAGGAGCATACTCTACTAGGATTTCTCATATATCACATTGGCTGATAAACAAGAACACAAAAACAGAATTGATAATTCATGCAATTTCCAATAAAAGATGAATGGCTATCCCACTGGCTTACCACTAAATCCTCCCCAGCCTTTTTTGCTTCAATGAGAGGGGTACATAGTTTATCTGGATTTCCATACTGAAACTGCATTGTTGGCAAGCTCCAGATCATTAATTTGACAATAGGTTCCGAACAATACATACTTAAATTGTGTCTCACCTACCGCTATAGCTGCAGCATCTGCCAGAAAGTACATGAAATCTCCATCTATTTTTAGCTGAAAAAAGACAAAAGTCTTCATGTAACTCAGAAATATGACTAGAGATTTCACAATAGGAAAAAACAATCAGCAAGAAAACAATTGATAGAACTAAAGACTAACATGTGAACTAAAGTTCTCAAACAAGAATCCACAACCCCCCCAACACACAGACATGCACATACAGAGAGAGAGAGAGAGAGAGTAAGCACTTCTGGACATTTATGACCAGTTTGATATCTAAGGACACAGATTTCACACTATCCATTTTCTGTCTCCGGCCAGTTAGGACTTCAGTTTTTCGGAATTGGTATTATGGGAACATTAAAACTTATTAAACATACAGATCCCAACTCTTGCCGTTAGAAAACTCAAAAAATGCAAACCTTCAAAATGGACTCATTTAGTCAAGATCTCATTAACCCACTTCTGGTATGCGAATAAGAGATAAACATAAAGATCAATAGTGCTCTGTGTGCAGTGCGCGCGTGCAGTTCATGCAGACATGTTCATTGATCACCTGTTTTCAGGTCTAGCATGTGCCACTTAAGAGATAAGATAGTCCCAATTTTCTTTTGGCATTCTGGTTATCTTCAATTAACCTTTTGGTTCCTAATTGACCACTTTTATGATGGTAGATATGGAAACACAAGAATTAAGAGTGAATCTAAAATCCCCTCCATCTCACAACCTGTCCCACAAGAAAATATTCCCTCTACCCCAATCCTAGTAGCCTCCCTTCCTTTAGTAGTTTTCCCTACAAAATTGTGTCAACAATTAAAGATCACCCAATTGCCAGATTCTGAAAGTTAACTGATGATTTTAGGATATCCAGAGGATTCCATGGAAGTCAATCCTAATATCACCATATATCTTGGGAATATAGCAACTAGCAAGGCAGTCATTTTATATTTTGATAATCTGGATTGTAGATAAGCTCTTAATCCTTCCCCCCTCCAAGAGAAAACAGCATCCCTTGGGGGAGGATTTGACTCTCAATTTCTCCTAATAATTGAAGACTGTAGATCACAAACCAAAAGTGGCGCCCTGTTAGATGTTTTTCAACACACATAAAGCAAGAAAATTAAGTGGATTGCTTCTATCTTTCAGTTGAAGCATTTGCCACCCAGTTCAGTTGACCAGACAAATCATTTGAGTTGCAACATCAAATGACTCTACTAAATAACAGCAGAAAGCATGTAAATCAAATTCAAAGATATTGATAATGGTGATGAGATAGAATATCATACCTCCAGCGCACCAAACAATGATTTTAACTCATTGGCATTAGATGCAAGCCTTTCCTCAACTAGATGAGTAATTTCTTGTAACACAGACTTGCATTCAGGACCAGCAGACTCACCAATCTGCAATAGGCAGAGCCATTAAACATATAAATAACAGCATGACTTACAAATGCATTAAAAAACACAAAACACCAATCTTTACCTGCTGATCAAATTCAGTGAAGTTGTAAACAGCAAGAACAACACCAGAGCTGGCAAGACTTCCACAAGTCAAGTGAGGAAACTTCAGACGAAACCAGGAACTAAGAGCTCCAGAATACGAAACACCAAAGACAAACCATGGATTATCAGCTGCGGTCCTATTGAACCTGGCATTCAAGGATTTCTGCAAAAAGTGGCAATGCGAAATCTTTCACAAAATAGCAAAAGAAGACATCAAAACCAGGAAGAAAGTATGTGAAATAGTAAAGGTAAGTTTCTCAATCTTCAAGACAACTAAAATCCAAACTTTCGATTCCCTAAATACTAAATAGCAAACAAACTGATTACTTAAAAGAAAACTAGAATCTAACCGATTAAGCAGAAGAGTTCACCTGATAATAATCACGGAAAACAGCTAAATCAAAAAGTGCCTGCTTTGAAGAAAGAAACCTCAGATTCTCAGTAGTCAAAGATGTGAAAGGGGAACTCTTCCCATAGTAACGATGCTCAGGAGACACCACTGCAGCTTCGAACTTCTTTGCCAAAACCTATCAGTCAGACAAATTAACTAAAAGGTTCACCATTTGTAAGAGGTTGGCTAACCAGGTGAAAAGGTCAGTTAATTTAGCATATATAAATAGTGCTATGACCAGAAAAATATATTGTAGAAACACGAGGTTAATTACAGCGAGGTAATCATTGGATATCCCTCTGCATTCCGATTCACCACAGATTATCAAGAAAATTGGCCCGTCGGGAGCCCGAAAATGGTCTAGGAACTCGTAGTAACGCTGTCTGAATTGCCGGTGATCCTACACAACAAATTCCATAGCAACCAGCAGAGGTAGATTACAATTTCTGAAACCAGAAATATAAACGCAGAAGTAGTACAAATAGTAGAATGTAAAGGGGTAAAAGAGACATTACATAAGGGGAGAAGTGATCGAGAGTTTGGTTGAACCAGAGAGCATCTCTGGTCAAGTATTTGCTGCTGCTGAGGTGGTTGTTGTCGGAAGCCGTGATCGTGCGGTCAAAAATGCGTGATAAAATTCCGGCACCATCGGTAAAGGTTGGGGAAGACAGGAAGAAAATGAAGGTCGCGATGAGAAACAGCTTCTGCTGCTGCTGCTGCTTCATCATGATTGATGGCTCTTCTTGTAAGCTTATGCCCTATCACCAGTTTATGGAGCCTTGACTGGCTGGCTATTCAGCTTTTCTTTGTAATTAAGGTAGTATGATGTACGTATAGATAATGTTCCGGTGGAATATTTTCCTCGTAGGTGTAGAATGTAGATTTCTTTTTCTCAATGAGGGTGCGAAAGTATTTTACGAAGGAGAAATTAAAAAAATAAAAAAAAATTTGTAGAAGCATGTTTGACATATTTTTTGGACTATTTATGTTTTGTTAAAGAAAATACAAACATTCCTTTGGTCAATTATTCATCGGGGGCCCACGAGCGTGGAACTTTTGCTGGGACCGAGTAAAGAATTTGCTGCTGAATGAATACATACTAATTTGGAGGTATTGCATCGAGAAGCAACCATTAGGCATTGACAACTTAGGCAAGTGGTTGGTACAAGACTCGTAGAAAATTTGTGTGTAGATACGTGAGGGTCTGCCTACCTGCCAATTAACATGTTAAATGGAATTAAGTGAGGCGTTTATTTGAAAACTTTTTATTGGCTCGAGATTAACGGCTAGGCTAGGCATGAATAGTAATTAGTCGGGATCGACATAAAATTTTTCATAGTGCATCCGTCCAGTGAGTTTAATGAAATCAGTCATGCTGAAATATCTCTCATAACGACAATAGTATAACTTAAGAGACGACCCAAAGAAATTATTATTTCCCTAACAGACACTAAAGCAGCAGGCAGGCAGGCAGGCAAGTTGAGACACTAAAGTATCTCATGCTTTTGTCTCTCTAATAACATATCTGTAACCGCGAACAAGATACAAATGTCAAATTACACTTGATGACAAGCCATGTCTTCTTTAACAAAATCACTAATCTACCCATTATGTAGTCTGATATAATCTACTTCCTTAGTGGCATTCGCAAATCTTTTTCAAGATTCTAAGAACATAGTCAGATCTCGACGCCAGGAATGTCATCAAGGGAGGAAATTAAAAGAAAGCAAAAACAAAAACTTAGAAGCACGCAAAACAGTAGAAATAAGCTTGGACGTTGTGCTTATATGGTCTTGAGTTGCTTTAGCCCATCCTCTGCCGAGCTACAATTCCTGTTAAACATAAGACATGTATATATGGCAATGCTTGAGAAGACAAGTGGTCAACTACCTCCAATAAAATTGACAAAATTCAAAGATCTGGCTCTTCTAAACAGAAGAATCCATTTTGAGCAATTATGACTGGATTTCATTTTTTTGTAACACTAAAGCACAGAAATTTGATTTACTACTACGAAACAGGTGGTCTCCAAATTCTCAATTTTGCAAAATTTACTTGAAGCTTTCATGAAATTCAAAACCGAAATCTGATGTCCTGGTTGACATGCATTGCTCTTTCCAAAACTAGTGTCCTGCCACCTCCCTCCTGCAAGAGATCTTGTGACCCTAATTTCTAGCATATATACAGGCCACATTTTGCATGTCATCTATGTGCAAAAAATTTTGCAGGGTTACTAGCATGACTACAAATAGAATGGAAGAAAGGAATTGTAATTTGAATTCTCAGATAATATTCGACATATACCTGTAGCTCAAGAAATACATGCTTCAAGAGTTCTTCACTCTATCTACTCAATTCTGTTCACTCCCATAAAACCAAAAATCTATCGAATACTTTCAGACACAATATTTGTGCATGTCTAAGAAACAGAATGCTGTTGCTCAAAACAGTTGGCAAACATTAGTAGAATCATTCATAAACAAACATCTTGAAACTTGTTTCAGTTTTATCACCTCCGAGAAGCCATGAAAGTGTATAGACTTAAAAAGGCCTTTGCACTGGTATTGCAGATTAAACTGAAAAAGATACAGATTGTTGATTAGTGAAATTAACCTGACCTGATTATTTGAAGCTTGACCATGTAGGCGATGTGGCTTCATATTCAAATCTATCATTTGAGTTTCCACCTTGGCATGCCCATCAGTACTGCCATCTGAAATCGGAATAGAAGGGACCTTGTGATTCTGATGTTTATCTCCAACCACTAGTTTATATGACGGACCATATTCCCTCATGTTTTCACCTTGATCTAGGGTTTGTGTAGCTGGCTCCTCTAAACGGGCAGGGGCAGGCTTATCTCCAGGAAACTATATGCCAAATAACAAGAAGAAAGTTCTTATGGGGATTTCAGTAACTGCAAGTAAAACAACCAAAATCTATTTAGCAAAGAGTGCCAAACCTCAACTCTCTGCCTCAAAAGGAGATATCTTGCATGTGTTCTTTTACCTCCAACATGAACAATCATATCACATTGCAAACAGAGAGAACTTCCATCTACCTCACAGTAAAAGAATGCTAGACATACAATCCAATAAGGATTAAAAGTCTAATTGTCAATAACAGTCCATGAAGACAGGAGAGATACTAGTGGATAACCAAAAATATAAAAATTTCCATACCAGGTGCATTCTCACATATGTCACACCGAGGAACATCACTAGGATTAGCAAGCCCAACTCTCACGTGCCTACTAGCAAGTTTATTACACATGTGAACCTGCAATCCCAAATTACAATATCTTAGATAGTGTGCCCAAAATTAAAAAGATTAAATGCCATAGCCTGTTACTAGGATTTCTGGTCAAAGGTCATCAAATAAAACCATGAAGAGTACAGTCTTAAGATATTTTGATGCTTGCAGCTAGTAAACTAAAAAATGAATAGCAATCAAAAGTATGCAAAAACAATGAACAGATAGTGCGGATTGCAAAGACTAAATTTTCTGCAAAGCAATATTGTGCTCGCTATGACCAAGTTGCAACTTGTATTGATTGTGGAATGGATGTCCTAATGCCAAAATCAGCAGAAACTCAAAGATTTGGTTTCCATTATACGTAACAGGTTATAGTAAAAATTGTAACCTAACCAATTTCCTAATATAATATTATTGGTTTTGTGTTGATTAATAATTTGATTTGTGTTCCTTTAGACTCTACCAATATAGGATTAGATCCAAGAGAATTGTAGGTGGCTGAAGATATTTACATGTGAAAAAGCTTTAATATGCCAATGATTTTTAACAACTGGTTTCCACCACAGAATTGACATAGACAGTGAAACCAGCAAGACAAAAAGCATTTAATAAATCCCAACCCAGGTAGTGAGATGAGACTATCTGATTTACACGCACCATCTGGCAAATATGAGAACCACAAAGAGACAAAAAGGACACATGAGGGCCTAGGGTAGTCAATGCCATAGTGAGTAACTCTCTACAGAACACAACCACAGCCAAAATGTTCTTCTCGATGCTTTACCTCCTCAGCTCATCTTTTCTGTTCTGCAACTAGGACACATGGCACACCACAGACAAACAGGCAATCTCTATGTCATTGTATTGATTATGATTGTAGTGTTTGTAGGGATGAAACAAGGTGCATAACAGAGAGTGATGGACCCAACTTGATCTATGAGATTCAATATCTCACCCAATCAATCTTAAACAGATTATTAACCTAAATGCACTGTATTTCTGATAATACAACTGATTCCTTGAGCAAATCAGACAAATCCAATTCTAAATGTTGGCTGTTAATCGACCAACAGACATTCCTTTCCTTTTCCACAATTGAAAATAAGAATACGCATTAATAAATTACTACAGTCAATCAGCCTCCAAGTCTTAACATATAATAAAACAACCATGAAACATGCTGATAAACATAGACTGATCATAGAACTGCTGCTACTATCACGCAACCACAGATATATAGCACATTTAAGTATATGTGGGAGAGGAGTTTAACCGATGTTTATTTAATAACCAAGACTCTCCCTTATCTCTAATAATCTTCATATGAAGTTCAACAACCAAGACTCTCCCTAATCGCTTAATAGTTTTTCGTCCTTTTCCTCCTCTTCATCATTAGAATAGTGGACTTTGGGATCTGCTTCAACTTCAACCCAAGCAATTTAATCTTCAAACTTCTCCTCCTATTGATAAGTTTTTCTCTTTTCTGCAACTCTCCAATATATACACATTAGACAAGTAGACAAGTCCTTTTACTGGCGATAATAAAATTTTTACAGCCCCAGCCCACAAGGGGATGAACGTCCCCCATGGCAGCTAAACAGCTGGGGAAACTAATGGCCGTTTTCCTCCTTTGTTGCAGCCAAATAGACAAAATGGCCATTAACTTTCCCAACTCCTTTGGCTGCGCCAAGCAGGAGGTTCTATCAAAATCCTACGGTAGCAAGTTGGGACTCGTCCACTCGTCAAAAGTGCACGGTTGCAGAAAGGAACAAAAGGAGGTGGTTGTTTGATCATTATTCCTGCTCTCCCCCTTCTCGACTAAATACACTTTCCTCAACTAAATACAACAGAAAAAAACAACCGCATATATAACCCACAAAACTTGTTACCTAAGAAACAACTTTGTCAATAAATTACCAAGTAAATTCTTAATAAACTGAATAAGTAAAATATCAGTAACTGGACGAAAACAAGAACTTCCAAATAAAACAGGCATCTTAAATCCGGGAACTTCCTTATGGACTTCGGTTTAATTATGTAAACAATGAACTTTCTATCATGCGATGATAGTACAACAATTACCTATAAAAATTTAAACTTTAAGCTAGAAAGCAAATGAAAAGAGAAACAAAAAATGGAAGTGTAGAACACAGATGACCTTATCATCGCAGGAGCGGCAAAGAGCAGCCTCATCGGCGGCACAGAAAAGGATGGCCGCAGCACTCTCACACACGTCACACAGCGTCCGCATACTTCATCTCTTCGATGCCACAATATTAGTTATGCTAGTCCCACACATTTAAACCAAAAAAATTTTAAAAACAAAAAACTCCTGAATCAAGAAGGAAACCAAATATATATATATATATATATATAGTCTCCTGGGGGGCTTAAAGACTGATTGAGACAAGAAACACAAGAATCCCACCAACCCTTCTTATGGAGCCCAATATCAAGCTGAGCTTTGAAGTACTATTACACTAACATATCCATGGTGATCGTGTTGTTTTTTTTCTTTTTTGTCTTTGGTGGGTTTTATGATGGTGGTGAGATTGTGGGAGATAGTGGAGGTGGAGCTGAGGTAGTACAGTCTCAATAATAATGATGGATTGAAGAAGATTGGTGGGCGGATGGCTGAACCTGAACAATAAATTAAATGGGGATATGATCAATGATGGGACTGAGGATCAGTGAACCAAAAAACCAACGAGGATCTCAAACAACAAACAAACAGTAGTTAACCTGGACCGACCGACCAAGTGTCTCTTTGTAGAGAGTAGACCACTGAAAGATGGGGGAAATTCCAGAAATTTAAGAAAGGGAAAGGAAGTAACAACGACAAATAGTACAGAAATGTGCGGGGTTTGTGTGTAACTCAGGCAGAGCGTGGCCACAGAATCAAAAGGAGGGGTGGGGCCAGGGCAGGGGGAGTGGGGCTGGGGGGCGTGGAAATTCCCACAGATTAATTCTCGACCACCACTTACATATCTAAGTCCTGGCCCATGTCCTACACCGGATCATCTGGTCGACGCTTTCTCATTCTACTGCTGCTACTCATTTTTACTTTTTGGATCCCCTAAATCACAACATATATTTTATTATTTCTTTCATTTTTTTTTTGGGGAAGAAAGGGAGAATGAAATGAAAAAAACAAAAAAGAGTTCCTTTGGATAATTGGAGAATAGTCCGTCACCTTTTCCAAGTTATTGTTTTCAAGTCCTTGGTGATTGAAATGGCTCATTTTGGTTCTTGATCAAGTGTTCAAGTCATATCCAAGTAGTTAATTTGTATGTAAAGTTCTTAGAGATAACAAATACGAGTGATTATTTAGTGGCGAGGGGCATTTATATATTGCAATTAGAGTCGTCCTGTTAGTTGTATAAATAAGATCAGCTTAATATATATATATAGGTTAACATATTGAAAAAATGAACCTATTTTGATCCGCAAAATCATTTTGATAACTTCTCTACCGAAAAATTTCTCCCACACCCTTGCTATTTGGAGGAAGATATTTAAGTTTCTTTACCCCAGCTCTCATTCTCAGCATGGCATGTTTGATCTGGCTTCCTCGTCACTTAGAAATACTAGTGGAAATACCCGTGCTACGCACGGTGCTGACATAATTGAAAAAAATAAAAATAAAAGGGTGAACAAATAAAAGCCAAAAAATTGTACCAACAAAATTAAAATCTAATATCTGTTTAACAATAGTATAATAGAATGTGTATATCATTCACAAACTGGCTTTTTCGGAGGATGGATCCTGAAAAAGAATAAAAAATTTATATTAAAAAAGGGAATGATATATTTATACAAATGAATGTAATTGAATGTTGTTAAAATGAAATACTTACAAATACTAAGCATTCGATTTTGATAATCTTGCTTGAAAGTGCGAACACTCTTCACACCAATCCACTTTTAGTATGAAAGCCAAAATTGGTGAATTAATTAATTCTGTTGAATTTTGTGGAGTGCGTACTATAAATGAAAATGCATGATTTTTGCATGAATTAATTCGTTGGTCGAACAACCTAACACCATTTTCCTGATAATTAAGAACGTACGAAATTAGCATATTTTTTTACATAGTTTATAAATAGTACTATAAAAATAAATATATATTGAGAAATTCTACCTTCTTTTGTAATTTTCTGAAGATAAGAAGCATCACAACCAAATACGAATCGTGCATGTTTGTCTTGTAGATTAAGATGCATGTTACCACTGGAATCTTTGATTTGTATGTTAACATTGTACCTGTTTGACAAATAAAATATTATATGCAATACAGAAAAATTTATTGAAATTAAATATACATGAAATTAATTACCTAATAACAGTGTCAACCACGTCATTACAATGCATACACACTGTTAGTGTGCCAAATAATGTCTATGGAATCACTTTCGTCAGCGCAAAATCGTTGAAGCTTTTCCAACTGGTGTGTGGAATCATTGCGGTATACGTTTCGCTTTCTAAACAAACGTTTCCTCCTTTGCAATCTTGCGAATTTGAAATTTAGTTGTTGTTGAAATGCTTGTAGGCGGGCATATTCCATGGTAAAATTAAGTTACAGACTAAGATTGACACCAGAAGAAAGATGAAAGGGATAATAGATTCTTAATTGGAGTAGACTCTTAATTAAAGTGGGAAACGTGGGAGTAAATGTGAGGGGAAACGTGGGATGATGATAGGAGGATTTTGTAGGAGGGGTTGTAGGATAAGATAAGAGATAGTGGGAATAATTGAAGTGGGAAACGTGGGAGAAAATATGGAGAGAAACGTGGGATGATGATAGGAGGATTTGTAGGAGGAGTTGTAGGATGAGATAAGAGATAGTGGGAGTATTTTAAATTTAAATTTGATTAGTGATAAGTTTTGTTATAACCCACTATTTTTTTGTATTAAAATAAATACAAAAATCTAGAAAAAAAAATGAGAAGTTTAGAAGCCATTGAGAGGGTTTCAACTAAAAACCCCTGCTGCAATACATATAGATATAGATTATTAATATTTCATTCATAAGTTGTATAACATGTACTTTGCAATTAGTAATTAGTATTGCTGTATTTTGCTCCCTCCTAATCTGATTAGCGAGAATATACAAAAATGTTTTTGGTGCCTATATATTTATGACACGTGGTAACTAACTTTTACTTTAAAATTCTCTTAAAATCAACAGCAACAGCTCGTCATTAGCAGTTGATCAATAATTCAAAACTGGCTAAATAAGGGACATATGTGGGGGCTCATATGTTAGGCTCCTGTTTTGCACTTGAGTTTTTTGTCAAGTTTGCCTGCTACATGTTTTTAAAAACTTTAGTTACAATAATCTCAGAAAATTTTTCAAAATTTTTAAACTATACACTTCAAAATATTCAAAAATTTACACACTTCAAAAATTTTTTAAAAACTTCTACAGTAAATTACAGTAAAATTTTAGACAAACATCCAAAAAACTCACTTGCAAAACGGGGCCATGGTTTTATTAGCTATGATCTTTAGAGACATGGGATAAAACTGAATCTGTTTGGAAGAGGGTAATGACGATGTTTTCTTGTATTGATGATAATCAAGATTAATGATCCAGCTGCAACCTTGATGATCGCTGGAATGAAGCGATCGATGGCTTTTGTGTGTTAATGAAAATGAATACATTTGTTGCCATTATGCTCACCCAAATGCAGCAGAATACAGTTATGCATGGAAGGAAAACACCAGGTTTTGCCAAACTGTTCATGATATATCAAAGATCAATCACAAGTTTCACCAAACACAGGCATTGAAGCAGTGGTGGGCTGGTTACATGCAGCCCAGTGGATTTCAATTCGGACTCAGAAGCTCGTGATAAGCGTACTATTTTGGAGCTCAATCTATGAATTGAGAACTTATTCAATTCATAGAGAAATTTTTGGGATTAGTTCAGTTGATGTTTTAATTGATAGGAAAACTTTTAGTGTAAATTTTTTCAAACAAAATATTCAGTTTGTATATGAATTCAATGATGGTTTGAAGATTAGTTGTCCCTTTGGGCATGGGTAATTCATTGGGTTGATTTGTTATTAGCTAATTAGTTGTAGAGAAGGATTTGCTATGTCTATTTTTTCCTCTTTTTCACAATTGTTATTGCTAATTAGCTAATGATGGTTTCAAATTGTATCTCTGGTGCTTTAGTAATATAATTAAATTTATAAGGTGGTTATTGAATGGATTGAACGTCCACATTAACAATTTCCAGCTTCAACGACAATCTATTGTCAACTAGGTTAGAGGTTGACCGATTAAGTGCCTTAGTTTCTTTGTCTAAAATTCTTTTTCTTTTCATTCTCAAAACTAAAGTAAGGAACAAAATGCATAGACGTAAGACGCAGGAATACTAAAAACTAAATAAAGCTACAGAGAATCTAAAAGGATTAATCTTCTACACACTGACAGTGTATACACTTTCATCATTAAATGCACGACATATAATTCGAATTTAAATTTGAAATCCAAATTTTACATATGTGTCGTGCATCCAACCGTAATAGTGTATACACTGTCAGTGCATATAAGATTTAATCAATCTAGAAACTTCCAAGTAATGATAAACTCCAATAAGTAAGGCTACACTAATTAAAAAGAAGATTTTAGCATCAGACGTAAACATAATATCATTTTTAACAAGCTTCAATTGTAACCTTTCATACTTGTAATATAGGAGTTACAAAAGTACATAGATAAATAGAGATATGCTTACTGAATCTCCTACGCAGATTATGAGTGATGCATCAGCTAATTAAGACAAGGCGACACTGCCACGGGGATAGACGTATAAGATCACAGTTAATACTTCAATATCTAAACATCTAACAACAAACAACCAAGGCAAAACTAAAGTACTGTTATCGAACACCTAAGCAATCCTGGGAGAAGAAAATGCACTACCGAAAGTCTCAAACAGGCAAGTAAAACCTGCAAGCGCAATTCTCACCAAGAAAATGATTGATAAAGAGTAACGAAAATATACAAAGCCAGGACATAGTTTTTGGCTAGAAGCTTCTTAGCAGACTCTCAATAGCTGGGTATCTTCTATTATTCCATTCCGATTGTTGATATAATTAATTGACACAGATTTATAATAAAAAAAAGACACAAATTTATAATCGTTATGCATAATTTTACATGTTTAGTTCCTGGAGCGGGAAGGATAAAACCAAATGTTCCATGCAGTACACATGTAAAAAAGTGTATCACGTCAATCTTACAAAACAGATAGAAATCAACCAATATCCTTACATGACTCACATCTTAATCATATGGGGTGCAATAGAGTTTTGTCCACTTGAAATTGATCCCTTTCATGAAGAGGGAACGAACAAGCATTCGCAAGAGGGAGAGAGAGAGAGAGAGAGCTAGCAGACCAGGTTCTTCCATGGATTTTCAGAAGGAAAAGTTCATCATTTCCGTGGTCAAGCTCTCCATCATGATAGTCTCCAAGACTAGAGCACATGAATTTGTTATCCCTCCCATCTTGTCGTACTTTACACTGCTGAAATTTGGCTTGAAGGGGCAGGGTGAAGAGATTGGAAGGACTGGAAGATTTTCACAGTTGCAAACTTCAATCATATAGCCATCAGGGTCATGGAAGAACACTTGATCAACCTTGATCCCTTCATCCTCCACCACTGCGCTCACGTACTTCATTCCCATGTCTTCTAATCTCCTCTTCACAAGCTTCACATCAGTGCACTGCATGCATTCAAAATGCCTCCAAATTAACAACAAAAATGTGTTTTTGTTTGTGTGTGTGTGTGTGTGTGTGTGTATACAAGGGAAGTAATTGAATGGTTGTTTAAATAATAATTTCATTGTTCTTCCTTCTTATTGTAAATTTAGGATGGGAATAAAAAAATGAAAAGGGCCCTTCATTATAATTTCTTACCTGAAAAGAAATGTGGTTATCTTTTGGATCAATGCGACGCGGTTCAATTGAGGTCTGGTACTCACAATCCATGGCGTCTCTTTCAATGAGATGAATGCCGATACCATAATTGTACAACCTAGACAGCCAATTTACATCATCGACGAGTCAATTGTAAATGCGAACTCAGAAAACAAGCATTTAAAGAAGGAAGAAAAAAAAGAAAAAGTTACGAGTAGAATTTAGATTAGAGAGACAGAGATAATTGGTTGTGAATTGCTAACCAAGCTCCATGGAAATCAAAAGAAGAAGGGCGTTTGACGAGAACAAAGCCCAATACGTTAATATAGAATCTGACGGAAGCCCAAACAGATTTTACCACCAGTGAAACATGATTCAACGAGAGAAGAGGCAATGCTTGGCTGCTGCATACTTCCTCCTCAATCTCCAAAATTGCCATTCTAGCTTGCTAGCTGATGTATTGATTCGCTCGAACTCTTTAGTCTCCCTGTTTTTTCTTAATCTCCTGCACTTTCTGCTGATAGTGCCCTTTACTTTATATAAGCAGGACATCCAAAATTTTGTACGGGTAAAGGAAACTTCGCGGCAAATTCTGGGGCTAATAGGACGAATGTTCATTATTCTTCAAGGCTGTTGGACTTGCAGACAAAATTATACAAGTAAACAGCATCATCAAGTGAATACCACAGTACATGCTTGGGTTTTAACAGGACAGTGAAACCGGTAAAGTTTTCAGCCACATTGGGCTATAATTCGCACCGAATTCAACGTAACATTTGGCCCCGTCTTCTCCCGAGCTCTAGATTACGCTATTTCAAAGCTTTTTAGTACCAACACATTATGATAATTACTTGGCACTGTACATTATGGCTCCTAACCTGATCAACAGAACAAAAAATGTATACATCATTTTGATCCCATCAAAGTGGTTCATCGCAGCGAACTAAGCCCGGTGGAAATGTTATGGGAGATTTAAAATCAAATTCGCAGGCTGTACATCGTCTCTGAAGCTGACCATCCGAATTTTTCTAATTCCAGTGATCATTTCCAACAGCTGTTTTTTGCAAGGAATGCAGTGTAATATTGTCCAGTCAGTGGATTCAGTTCATAATTCATGATACTATGTTTAGGTAAAACAGAAAAGTTGCCTTGACGCTGGCTAGGAGCTCCAAGAATGGATGGTGTTTGTGAACAAAATAGATAAGATTGTAACATCGCTTGCTAGCCAGTGTAGCAGTGACCACGTTCTGAAGGCTGAAGAAACTTCTTAGATGTTTACTTCTTGTCCTCTTCACTCCCTCCAAAGCTGAAATCATGGCTCTTCAATGGTTTTATCTTACGCTTTCATCTGTACGTTAGAGAGTCTATGCCTGTGTTTAAGTAGATATTCTGATGATTTAACTGTGATCCTGAGAGTCGATGAAATGTAGAAGGACCACTGAATAATGGTGAGTCCAGAACTTAAAAACGAGTAAAACTATTCTATACTCGAATCAAGATATTTATTCTCTAAGAATTCATGCGAGTTTGGTTCGATTGACTAATGAAGCCAAACTTAACCAAATTTAAATGGTATTTTGTATTTGATGAACTTTCAAATTTGGCTATATTAGCAGAAAAGTGAAATTTATATGTAAAAAATTTAAGCTATTCGATCTCGACTCGACTTCGACTAAATAAAACTTCGTTCGAACTCGACTCAAGAAGTAAATAAAATCAAGTTTGAATAAAATTTCAATTAGTGAAAATAATAAAACAAGCTTTGAGTACAAGGATGCTTGATTTGTTTACAATCGTTTGTACTCCTGCGCAAGTCCATACCAATACTGCTTTAAGACGAAATTGCCAAAATTACTATACGTCAAAAAGCAAGATTTATTGCAGCATGAAATGAAAGTCGCTTGTCAGTTGTCACATCTAGCCCATTTTGCATCATCGAAATACAGTTACGTATCATCTTTCTAAAGAAGAAGTATCATCAATGTTCCTTTCCCTTCATATCTTCATGACCGAGAAAAAAATCAAAAGAATCAAAAGAAGAACCCTAGGCGCATATCTGACAAATCTTGACCGTCGAATGCAGAAAGCAGAATATAAAAAAAAATACAAAATGCAAAACAAAACAAGCAGCAACCAAGAAATTGAAATGAATTAGTTTCTGAAGAATTATTGCAGTTAGCTGTTCCAAACATCAGACGTACACATCCCTTGGAAGACTGTGACCAGCGAAAGGGCTCACGAGTGACGGGCCTGAGGGGTCGGTCCAAAAAGAAAGCAATTAGACTTTTTTGGGCAATCAAGCTAAGAAGCAGTTCTTCACTCGACAAACAGAGTAGATCGTAAGCGACCAATGAAAAGGGGAAGTCGGGGGCTTTAGCGAAGTTTCCAGCTGAAAGCATTTTGGTTAGGTTGACTAATTAAATTAATCATTATGGGGGAGTGCTGAGTAGACATCAGGCAACCCCCAATTAGTCAACTACACCTACCGATTTAGTACAAAATAGGTTATCAAGGAGGTTATTATGTGCCTTCACCTGTTAGTTACTAACGTGCTAGACACTTCTAAGCCACGATTAACAACATTAACCACACCAAACTTGCTTTAGCAACCAAAAAACCTGAAGTCCATGCACTACTTTAATAAAATCCTTGGAGCTTTGAAGACTCAAAAACTCTCGCAAGTTCGATCAATAGAAGGTTACCGACAACAATATTGATGCTTCTCCGTTGTCACGAACAAATTATTAATATCTGTTTCGAACTGAATCATTTAAATATTCAAACTATATATATTTGTTGTTGAGTTTACGATTGCCTTCTTCTTCTCAAGAATTAAGTACCGTAATAGTGTACTTTGTATTTGTAGAGGGTTATTAATTAGCCCTCAACTATTGGACCTAATCAATCAATTAATTAATTAAATGCATCGCAAAGTGGGACAAGCTTAGCCCGGTAAGTTGAAACGGGGTCCATGGTACAGGACTTCCTTGATGGAAGTAGAAGTAGGAGGAACGTTTTGGACCACGGGCACAGGTGACTGGTGCTACAAACTAGGCCCGTTGCTGTGTGTAACTGGACCTGACTATATGTACTTGTAGAAATATCTTTATCGTATGGCCAGATAATAAAGAAAAAACAAAAAAGAAAAAGTCATTATTAATTATCACCGGTCGAGTCACGGTCCACTTTTCTTTATCGGTTGGTTGTAAATTGTAATGGAGAAAGTGCCCTTCTTGTGCGGGAGTGGGACTGTTTGCTTTCATGGGCCAAACACAAGACGGACTTTGCTGATACTTCCAATTGAACTGAACATGCTAACAGACCAGTAGCGAAGTTTCATCATTATTCTTTTTTTTTTTTTTTTTTAAATTCAATTTCGATTTCTAAGTTACGAACCAAACAATTATATGTTACCATGCTTGCTATTGTTCCTTTGGTGAACTTCATTAATCAAAAAAGAAGAATCATTTCCAGATAGAAAAGGACCACTGTTGATAATTACGGCTTTGTGACTTTCATCCCAAAATATCAAGGGCATTCATTCGGCTCGCGGGATGTGGTTCAAACTTTCGAAATTTTTAGAATGCTGATAAAAAATTAATAATTAAAGGAGTTGAAATCAGAAGCTGAGCTCGTTTGCATTGAATGTTTTTATAGAAAAATTTATTATAACGAATAAACTGTATGTATAAGATGAAAGGATAGTTAAAAAAATATATTATGAGTCTAGTTTTTTTAAAAAAATAAATAAATTGAAGCCTCACAATCCAAACAGAAACTAAGGGTGTGTTTGGATTGTAATTTTTTTTAAAAAAATTATTACATTTTTCGTGAACATATTTTTCAATCACCTTTTTACATTATATCTGTTAAATCGCTACAGTAATTTTTCTACAAAAAAAAATCCAGAAAAATGCAATCTAAACGAAGCCTAAACTTCCAACAATATCAATGGTCGCTTAGATTGATCGTAACCGGTAACCTAAAAATCACTCTAAAGATTTTAATATGTAGGACAGGTCCGAAATTGTGGGTTTCTGACGATCACATATTATCAGCATGATCAATAATGATTTTGGTCCCACAAATTCTAAGAATATTTTATTTATTGTTGCGTCGAAAAGGTTTGATCCTTGGTACACAAAACCACTCTTTGCCAAATTGTTTGTAATACGGCGTTCGTATTGGGCAGTCCTTGGTCAATTGTGCTCCCCTGTTCTCCAACGCATCACTTCTTTTTGTTCTCTAAGTCTTCGTTTGACTTAGATTTCCGGGACCTTCCGAGCTTCAAATTCATCAGCCAGAATATGATTAGTAAGTATTAAAAAAAAATTGAACGTTAAATTGGTAAACTATTTTTTATTTCTACGGTACACATGACCCGTGACTGCCAATTCGATTCCCTCCCTCGACTTTCGAGAAGTTTACATCACAGGCCAAAATTGTCAAAGTCCTTTAATTCACTTTTGGAACTGCGTCCCCTTCAAAATTGTCGTCGCAACTGTCTCCTTGGACAATTAATACAGTTTTTTCAAGCAGTCCTCTCCGAAATGGTGGTTGTATAGACTAATTATCACGACCGAGTAAAAGGTGCATCTACTAAAACTGAAATTTGAAATCTAACATTCAAATCTATTAAATTACTAGATTGTTATAAGCAGCTTATCGTTTATTGTTTTGAGTATGACTTGACTAAACAATTCAGAATCACTTAATTAATTAAAATATTATATTTTTTATTATCAAATGCGTTTGTCCGTCTCAACCCATTAAACTTAAATGTTGAATTAAACTATTAAATAGACCCTAAACAAGAAGAATTTTTTTTAAAAAAAAGAGTAGTCGTACAAAATCAATGCTTACCACAGACATAAAGGATTACAGGGAGATGTTGAACTAACATCATATTGGACTAGAAACCAATAGAGACTACTGATTAATAAAATAATTTGGCTAATGGCTCCAATTCTATATGACATCTAATTCTGTTTGATAATTCAATTTAACACTTAAATTTATTGGATTCAAATATTTAACATGTTTAGTTGCTTTTGATAACCACTAATTAAACATTTGAATTGATTAAGCTACACCGAATTTTTTACATAAAATTTGCTCTAAAAAAAATAAGTGATAAGTTATGAAGTTCATAACTTATCACTTAATGTGACATACAAAAAAGTATCAAATTTAGTATTTAATAGATTCAAACTTCAATTTCCAATATTATCAAATATACTATAAACTTGCCTAATGGCTATAAACTCTGTACGACACTAAATTATGTTGAAAACTACTGAAATTTAAGAACATCACTCTTTTCCCGAAAGCTGCATCAATAAATGTATACTCCTTTTGTTTTCGACGATAATAATAATTGTATAACTTATTCTATCATAATCTAGAAAGAGAAGGAGAGTCTAAGGAGGCTTGTGTGTTAGGGGTTAGGAGATACGTAGACCTGACCAAATCAAAGAAGTGGTATGATACCACCCTTAATTTTTTTTTTTATTACAGGTAAAATTTGAATCTATGCCTACGGTCCAAATACGGACTCCCTACATAAATTCCCTTACTTGGTGGCCAAAGAGCTTTCAGTAAATGTATACTCGCTCCTAGTCATACATGTGTCTCTGCAATTTTTGCTCCCAACTCTCAATCACTCATCCCTTGAACCTATCCCAATTGTACAAATACCTTATCGTCAAGGCCGTGATACTTTTTTCTCACACAATTAATGGCATCATTTTCTCCTTTGCATGCAATAGGAATCCAAAGGCTTCACCTAACTGAATAAAGGTTGACAGGTAATGGCGGAATGCGTGCACAGTTTCTCTGTCTCTCTGTACTGTAACACTCAGCTCCTTGTGACACATGCACTGTGATGAATACAATCTTTCTCGTGTGGATGGATGGTCCTTCGCTGGAGGACCAAATTAGATGGAAAAAAGGGGCATTGATCTTTCCAAGCACATGGCCTGTAATGTTACTAGTAATTTTTTGAGTCAAAGAGGGCCCCGCACCAACTCCCTCGAGAGTACCTTTTAGTTTCAGCAGCTTTTTGCTTTGCATGCCATAGCTTTGGCCTTCTCCACAAAAAATATTCAGTGGTCAGTTGGTCGCCATTATAGCTTACAATTTTGGCAGAAGCTTAATATAATCAGTAGAGCAATCACAAAATATTATTGCAATTCCACATTGTTGATGTTAACTAATCATGGTCCGGAATATTGGAGAAATAATATAGTACTCCAGCATCTATTATGAAGTGGAATAATGTTTGAGGAGGTGGAATTTCGACTCCATTCTCTTAATTTTTTTAATATTAATTGCCTATTCTCATATTGAAGTTTTCTCCACTCTGCCCTGAAAAAAAACAGTAAAAATCTTTCCGCTTTAAAGATTTTAGATTCAAATTCTCTCGTTCTCTCCCGATTTCTTAAGTTTCGTTGTTTTTCTTCTCTGGAACGGTATATCCTTCACATAGAAAATTCAGTGATAATGCTGACGGAAGATCTTCGTTAATAAATTGTTTGCCAAGTTTACCTGCCACCACTTAATTTTCGTTGATGTAATCACCGAGTACAACACTATTCTAGGTACAGGGGCCTGTGCACTCATTCATTCGTTTCTCCAGTTGGAACTTCAAAGACGTCATGTGCAGTGGACCAATATACGTGCTCCATGGGAGAAAACCACCACGTATAGTGGCAATTTGGTGGGAAGGCAAGAGTTAAACTCTTAATCTCTCCACGTCATTAAGACTCAAGTGCTTGGCATTGATCACCAGCTTGGCATTTGTACCAACTTGAAGCTTATAAGTAGAGGTGGATAAAATTATCCGCTAATCCGAAAATTCATCATATTTGATTTGATTTGAAAATTAGGATATTCGATTTATATTATTTGATTGGGTTAAAATAGGGTCGGGTACCCGTTAAAATTTGGGGCGGATTAGGGTCACATAATTAAAAACTCGCGAGTACCCGACCCGACCCGCCCCACACACACACATATATATATATTATTTTTATACACATACTATAAAATAATAATTTATAGTTAAATAAGTAATTTCATTGAACAAATTGTATTACAAATATGAGAGACTATAGTTTATTTACAAGATTCATTTGTAGATGTCATAATCTTATATTTTATAGAAAAGAGTTTAATTAATGTAGAACATAGGTTTTAAAAAATGTGCTACTTATTTCAAACTTTTACTGATTCTGAATTCTTTTAATTTTTTTCCTTTATCTTGTATTCTCTTCGCATGCTTGTTTCTTGATGGGAGACTTTTTTGAGAAAAAAAATCTTTATTAAATCTTAGATGAATGTGTAAAATATAAAATTAAATTAGTATAAATCATTTTTTTTTAAAATTAAATGATAAATGAGGCGGGGCGGGTACCCGTTGACCCGATCCTATCTCAGTAGATACTCTATAACCGGATATCTGTTGATATGCGGGCTGGTAAGAATCAGAAAATGGCTGAATTACAAGGTGCGGGTTGGATCAACCAAATGATGGATAGGGGCGGGTACCCAACCCGCATCCACCCCTATTTATAAGAGAGCTTAACTTAAAAAAGAGAAAAGAAAAGGGGTAGTAGCTCTCTTTTGTGTTATTTAATGATTCTTTGTGCATGGTGTGAGAACAATTTTCGAAGGAAAAAAAAAAGTAGTGAAATGTCTGTGTGTGTGTGTGTATCTTCCTTAAAAGGTATAATAAGGACTACTACCAATGCATTTATCCCTTCTGGCTAGAAATAAACAGCATGACCTTGAAGTTTCTTAGCTTTTGTGGAACTTTTGATTTGAGAAATTGATGCTTCGAAAGGCAACCCTAGTGCCATCATTTTTTCCTTTTCTTTTGACAACACAATACGAAAGCGTTTCACGTGTAATCAATAAATATCAGAGTTGCTAGTATGAAATAAAAAGGAAACCACGGCAAAGTCATAATTTGACTCAATTAAGGTGCAAGTGAATAAATTAGGATGCTCCGATCGATGTAAAGTAAATATGACTACAAGGGCATCAAAACGATTAGGAAAACTTTATGCAACAAGTCATAGCCAGACGGACATGCTATGCATAACTCACCAAGGTTGGATCGCATACATTTTTTATCTAGAAGAATATACTACTATAACTTACAAGCTCACACTTTTGGTCAAGAAAAACACATTACAATACTAGACTATCCACCTATATACTACGTGCCATTTCACCCAATTATTGCAACCATTCATTGCCAATTAATCAATCAGTAACTATAATTATGTGCAACAATGAGAGGAAAAGATAAAAGCACGAATGACAAAATAACCAATTTCGTTTGGGTATAACTATCAACTGGTGACAAAAATGACATGCACTGGTGTCAAGGCTCTCCTATCTTTCGTAAATTTGCTTAACCATTTGTTGGATCTGGTTGTTAGATTGCAAATGGCTCTGACAAAAATGTTAAGCCTGTAGAAAACTATGGTGCCTGCTGATGCCTCATGCTCATCAACCGGACACTGAAAAAAAAAAAAAACGACCCAACACCTTCCCTCCACCTTTTCATTCCTCCAAATACTACATAATCCTACAATTTTGATTCACAGCTCTCTGTTTTTTTTCTCTCTCTCTCTCTCTCTCTCCTCATGCTACATTACCGCAAAAGGAGCAGAAGAAACAGAGAGTTTATGAACAGGAGATGGTGAAATACTAGAATACAAAAATCCTGGAAAACCATCACTGTCATTTCTCCAACATTCTTGAAAATGACCCTGAATCTGAAATTTCTCTCAATTTCCAAGGTCAAGATTGGAGTTTTATAGCAATTAAAAAAACCCCCAGGTAAGAGTTCTTCAATAGAAAGCATTTGTTTACATTACATTCTCAATCACAGCTAATAATGCATTTTACTAACCCAACGGAATAAGACATTCAAGAGAATCATCAAGCTTCGTTTTGACAGTCTGTAAATGGGGACCATTTGGCAAATATATAAATCATAGGAAAGAAAGAACATATAGAACCATGTTCAATGCATAAGACAAGACACTGGCATTAACATATGATTGGATTTCCATTGACTTATCATTAGTTTTTCTTGGTTTCCAGATATCTATCTATCTATCAATCATCATTATATGGTCGATGCTGCCTTTTTTTGCCGGCCCTTTTGCTTGTTATGAAGAAAGAAATAGAGGCTGTAGAGATCAATCCATACACTTCTTGACAGGCAAATGTGTCGGTTCAAAGCATAGCCTTTTTTTTGTTCCATTTTTTTTTTCCGGGTAGGTTCTTGTTTGCCGTGAGGATGGGCATAATGGAGGGAGGTGAGGAGGTGACGAGAGGTGGTCATGAGGAGTGTATATTTGTGTCAGTCAGACTGAGGCCTTTGAATGAGAAGGAGATTTTGAAGAATGACGTTTCAGATTGGGAATGCATCAATGACACTACAATTATCTACAAGAATGCTAATCTTTCTGCCTCTGAGCGGTCAATGTACCCTACAGCTTATACATTTGGTAAGGAGATGAATGTAAGACTTCAATTTCAGTCAGTTACTTTGATTATTATGGTCTTTTGTGTTTCTGATAATTCTTTAGATTTCAATTTTGTTGCATCTTGATGAAAAGGGTGGAAAATTTGAGTTGGAACTATCTTAAGGGGAAATTGAAGGTCACAGGCCTTTGTTAGAAACTTTTCCTTTTGGTATTTGTCGCTTGACTATGATCTTTTCCATCCTTTTTTTTCCCAGTTTGGTCCTGAGGTGGCAAATGAGACTATTGAACATTTCTATGTGATCAATCTGCTTTAGCATTCTTATTTTTATCCTAATATAGAGTTAGTATGATTAATTTTCTACGTGAATTTTTTTTGTTTCTGTTATTCATGCTTAATTGTCTATGCTGTTTCAGAACTGCTGCTCTGTTATGCTAGCAAGTGGTGCTGCTATAGCAATATCGATTATGCCAGAGTTCATGACTTGGACACTCTTTCTGATTTTCCTTTGCTTCTGATGTTTTGCTTCTAGACAGAGCTTTTAGGAGTGATTGCACCACAAGGCAGGTATATGAAGAAGGAGCTAAGGAAGTTGCTCTTTCAGTAGTTGGCGGAATCAATGGTAAGCACATATCTGAACTTCTTCCCTTTTTTGCCTCATTAGACTGAACTTTACAAGTTTCTTGGTGTTCTCAAGCTCAATGTTTTAGTACTTACCAAAGATGATGTTCTTGTTAGCAACTCTTTTTGCGTACGGACAAACAAGCAGTGGAAAAACGTTTACCATGACTGGAATTACTGAATACACCATAGGAGATATATATGATTACATACAGAAGGTAATCTAAATCCCACTTATCATGAACTTCTCAGTATTTTTGAGTTCTTTCTTTCCTGGGGTTATAATCTGTCTTCCACATCGTGGCTTTGGTTTTCAGCATAGGGAAAGAGAATTCATTCTGAAGTTCTCGGCATTGGAGATCTACAATGAATGTGTTAGAGACCTCCTTAGCACAGATACCACTCCCCTTCGACTTCTAGATGATCCGGAGGTAAATGTCTTCCTATGGTGCGTGTTAGTATTCGTTTGGCAATTACCTTATTCTTGTCTACTTTAACAGCGAGGGACCATTGTTGAGAAACTCACAGAGGAAGTTGTAAGGGACTGGGACCATGTGATTGAACTCCTTTCTGTCTGCGAAGGTAAGAATAACCTGAGAAGTTCTTAGGGTCAGTCCAGAAGCTCAATAGTTATAATGTTGTTGTTTTTTAACTGTTTCAGCTCAAAGACAGATAGGAGAGACCGTGCTCAATGAGACAAGCTCCAGATCTCACCAAATCATACAGATTGGTACGGCCTATTGGTTTAAAAGTCCTTTGTTGTTTCCATTCATGAGCCCAAACTTCAGAACTCAACCACCGCTTTCCTTTTGTTGACAGATGGTTGAAAGCTCTGCTCCGTGAATTTTTAGGCAGGAAATTACAGCACTCTTGGCAACCTACCTGTGGTATGAACTTCTGTTAGGTTGATTCTCTAAATTGGAAATGATATTGTTAACTGTTGATGAACGGCTGTGGTAATTTTTTTTTGTGCTTGTTTTAAATTTAGAATTTTGTAGATCTGGCTGGAAGTGAGCGTGCATCTCAGTCATTATCGGCAGGGAACAAGATTAAAAGAAGGCTGCCACATTAATCGCAGTTTGCTAACCCTGGGAACTGTGATTCGCAAGCTAAGGTAAGTCCTTTATGCAGTTGCCAATGTGCAAAAGAATTAATCTCAAGTCCCTGCTGTGTAATATATAACTAATGTCACCTGAACAGATCCAGAAATTTTGCTTGTTAGCTTGACACCGTTATGGCACTTTACCACTGATGTGCTGCATCTGACATTGACTAAATTGACTCTCCCTGCATAATGCCAATGACTCAACAAAGTTAGTGTTGTTTTTTTTTTCTCTAAATTGTTCTAATTTTTAGCTTTCTATAATCCAGAGCACCTTTTGGACAGTCAAATTACTAATTTGGCTTCATGGCATCATTTCATTTTAATGTATCACAGAAGTATTACTCAAATTGTTCTGTGTTTGTAACTTCCTAGATAAAGAGGTAAATGTTTTCAGTGAGATACAACAATGAGAAGCTAATTCCAGGATGGTTGGAAAGAGTTTCTTTAGTTATTTAAGTTCCATATTTCAATTTTCTGTCCATTTTACAGGAAAATTAAAGATTAACTACTTTCAGGCATGTCGAAATTCTTCTAGCAACACCTTGACTGATGTACTGTTTCATTTATCCCGATTTATTTTTGCCTTCTCATAAATGATGCAGCAAGGGAAAAAATGGGCACGTTCCCTTCAGAGACTCTAAGCTAACCCGTATACTGCAGTCATCCTTAGGAGGTAATGCCAGAACAGCCATCATTTGCACTATGAGCCCTGCACGAAGTCACGTTGAGCAATCAAGAAATACACTTCTTTTTGCCAGTTGTGCCAAAGAAGTAACCACTAATGCACAAGTTAATGTTGTCATGTCCGAAAAGGCATTGGTAAAGCATTTGCAGAGGGAATTGGCCAGACTAGAGAGTGAATTGAGAAGTCCTGGAACTACTGTTGTAACATCAGATTATGCAGCACTACTTCGAGACAAAGATCATCAAATTGAAGAGGTAATGATTCTAACAATCTGCTACACATCTTCAGAAACATATTGTGCTAGAAATATGGATGGTTTGCTGTAGATTTGGTGCATTAGTCCCCAACTTATTATCTCTTTTATTTCACCAGCTGTCAGCTTAATTTGTCATAGCAATTTATTGGAGAATACCACTGCTCTTCTTTGTAGAGAACTTATAATTAGAAGAAAAGTATGTTAGTGGAAATCAATAGGACGTCACAAATTATTCTTGGGGACAAACTAGCTCACGATCAATCTTTGACAATTCTGTAGCTTGAGAAGGAGGTAAAAAATTTGATTCTACAGCGTGATATTGCTCAATCTCAACTCAAAGACTTGCTACAGCTTCTTGGACAAGATAGAAATTCTCTTAGGGGGGTAAGTTGTATAAAAAGCCATTAAAGATGTTTTACTTGACACGCATTTTCCATATTTATTAGTTACCATCTGTCAACAGATTGGTTTGAGGAATTACCCTCACCTGCGGATCCATGAGTCACCAGATTCTGAACACCCAGTACCTGATACATCCAGTCTGTTGGATTCTCCAACGTTTTCTTGTGGAAACAGCAGGAGTAGTTCTGAGGATAACTTTATCCGGGTACCAGACTTTGTAAACAACTTTCAGGATAACAATACTACTCCAAGGATGTTAGTACTCTCTTCTAATTTTAGCGAAAGTGAATCATGTCAAGGATGGGAGGAAATGGACAAAAGAAGCAGTGGAACATCAGAAGACTTATGCAAGGAAGTTCGTTGCATTGAAGTGGAAGATTTTAGTTATCCACGTCCTTTAGAACACCAATCCAATGCTTTATCAATAACTCGTGGAGACAATGAAATTCCTGAACTACAATCATCTCCATTGGAGGATGAGAGAAGATCACCATCACCTTCACTCAAGGAAGAAAAACAACTGGCACCAATTGCAGTAAAGGAAGATAAAGAACTTGTATCACCGCCATTAATGGAAGATGAGCAATTGGTGTTGCCACAATCGAAGGATGAGAAAGAGTTACATTGTATTGATTCTTCTTATGTTCCTACTGCAAATTCATCTCCTCTTCAGGATCTTCTAGCGGATTCAGTTGGTTCAAAAGGCTTGTCATTGACTAAAAGCAGAAGCTGCAATGCAAGCATTACTATGACAAACAATACTCCACCGGATGGGTCAGAGAGAGAATTTATTGCCAGAAAAGAGGGTATTAAGAGGAAACTGCTGAAATTTGATTTTGATGTGGAAAGGTTATCAAGGGAAGGTTCTCACCCTTCTGCAGAGAATGTGGTTGATAATAAGTTTGAAGCGTCAAATGAGATATCTTCTAACACTGATAATGTTATCAGGGTTGATACATGCCCAAGGACAACGGAGCTTCATCCTGAAACTGAAGTTCCTGACAATCCTGTAAGTTTTGCATTTTGACTCTTTCTCTCTCTATCTGGGCAAAAATAACGTTTCTGCTTTCAACCTTGTGTCACCTACTACATATACAAATTGGCTTTTAAAATTATCCTCTTCAATAAGATTATTTTTAGCTTCAAAGGTTTTTATTGAATATGAACATGAAAGGAAGAGAATAATGTGAAAGTTGCATTACAAGTGCAATTCACATTGACAGAGAAGCATGCCCAAGTTAAAAGTGTCTCCAATGTTGTGATGCATGTAAGACGTTCATGCATAATAGTTGTGTTTAATTGATTCCTAAGTCTTTTTCTTATAAACCATGTTTTATGATAGTGAATACTCTAAGTGTTTTTGCTGGTAATCCTGTTCCACTACCACATGATGTCTATCCTCATTGCTTTTTCTGAGCGAACTGAGGTTTATTCTCTTAGCAAAACTAGAAACTGTTGTCAACTCGGAATTCTGGTTTGTTCAATGAATCCTTTCCGAGGATAAGTAAGGAGTTAAAACAGATTTTCTTGTAAATTTTGATCGTGCAAGAAACCAAATAGATTTGAGCTATATTTAAAGGCCTGTAGTCAAGACTTCCATATATTTAGTAGTATAATGTAGAGTACATGAAGTTTTGCGGCTTTGAATTACCTATCAATTGGTTGTGGTACTTACAGATAAAAGAATCAGAAGAAAAATCCAGCCAAGCTACGAAGATTGTTAAAGATGTTGGCTTAGATCCAATAGAAGACGAGCACGTCGGTCTTAGGAATTGGCCAACTGAATTCAAGAGGCTTCAAAAAGAAATTATTGAACTCTGGGAAGCTTGTAGTGTTTCACTAGCGCATAGAACCTATTTCTACCTTCTATTCCAAGGTGATCCTACAGATGCCATATATATGGAGGTAGAGATGAGGAGGATGAGCTTTCTCAAGGATACATTTTCTCGAGGAGAGAAAACTATGTTAAATGGTCAGACAGTATCTCTCGCTTCAAGGTAAAGTGTTTATTCTAAGCTGAAAGTCCACTAGAAAAGAAAATTAAATTTATGATAAGCTAGATATATGTAAATGTGCCTCTCACAATAAACGAGCCTCTTCTTTTCTTTATTCATCTCTCGCACTTGTAGCAGCGTTAAAAGTGCTTCATGATAAACCATTTAAGTGAATGCATGTGCAGCTTCTCCTAAAAATCCAGTTATAGAGAAACTCATTCCATGCGTTGATAGATTGCACGTAGAGTCGGATAACCAAGCCAAAGGAGAAACTATCTCTGCTTGTGTTGATTCATTTTTTTTTTTTTGGAATTTCAAAATGCAGTATGAAGGCTCTTCGTCGTGAAAGGCGGATGCTAAGCAAGCAAATGCTGAAGAAGTTCTCAGAAGAAGAAAGACAGAGCCTCTTCCTTAAGTGGGGTATTGGGCTTGACACAAAACTCAGGAGATTACAGTTGGCTCAGCGCTTGTGGACCAACACAGAAGACATGAACCACATTGCTGATAGTGCCTATATTGTTGCCAAGGTGGTCGGGCTTATTGAACCAGGGCAACATGCTCCTAAAGAGATGTTTGGACTCAACTTTACACCTCGAAGCTCATCAAAAACCTATAGTTTCAAAAGGAGTTTGATATCTCTTTTGTAAATGATGAAAATATGAATGGAGTTCGTGAGAGGAAGATTTCACACAATTGTTCAGAACCTCTGCAGGCTCAAATTTTTTAATTGGGTGGGTTTCGCCTTTGGTTTGTCCGCATTCTTAAATTTGCTTGCTGATTGCAGATTGATTGTAGGGAGCATCGTATATTCCCCAATGACGTTACAATTTGTACTCTCTTACTCCTCCTGTTATATACTTGCATTGAGTAGGATTGGCCAAAACTTATGCTCAGCCTAATTAAAGCACATAATAAAGATTTGTTTGATGCATGAGCGATTTGGTTGTGGATTTATTCTAGTAGCTGCTGAATGGCCAAAACTTATGGTTTTGGTTCAAGTCTCATTATATTTGCATTTTTTGTTTGTGTTAGTGTTCATCTCACCAATTGTGAATTAATTTGTACTGTCCAAATTCTTGACTGCCCAGAAAGGAAAACGGAAAAAAGAATTGGATAGCCATTATTTTTTTCAAATATTATTTTGTTTACGTCACAATTATAATTTTTAATCAACTTTTTTATCTTACGTGCATCACACCACATGCTGGAGAGCGAAGATAAGGCTTGGATTACACTGAAAGAGTTGAAAGGAAAGCCAGTAGAGAGAGGCAAGTCTCCCTGTTTTTGTATCCTGCTGTTGGTCGTACGGCTTTAGGGCTTCAGGCTCGCAAGTCTTTGTCTACTGTTAAAAGAAAGATAAGCAAAGCTTGACAAAAAGGAAGAATAAGCAAAGCTAGCATTTGCAGTGAATCTCTGTTAAGTAATCATGCACTGTGATAGGAACTCCCAATTCTCTAGCAAATATAGAGCTCACACTAATTATTTCAAATAATCTTTTTTTCAAATACACACTATTTCTAAACATGTTCAACTTCAAAAATTCGATTCAAAGTTTGTTTTTCTCGATTTTCTTATGATTCTTGAAAGAAAAAAGTTAAGGATGCGGATGACGCAATTTGATAACTGAATCAAAACATAAATCCTCCCCTCCTCTCTCTCTCTCTCTCTCGCTATATATACATTAATCCCCAAATTTTCACACTACCACAACATTGAATCCTTTCGTCCTCTCGTTACATAATATTGTCTTGTGAAACATCCCAATAAGCGTGTTAAACAGGCAATTGATTTTTTGGCCTGTTATAATATCGGTCACTAAGTGTCAACATGGAGACTGCAGAAAAGATGGAGACTGCAGAAAAGGTAGATGATAATCAAAAGATGGAGAGTAGATTAACGGTGGATTATCACTCACCATTCTATCATCCGCTGAAAGTTATATGGAGATGCTTGGTAGCTGCATTGGCCTGCTTATTTACGTACTGGTTAATGAAGTTCATGATAAGGCGGTTTGATCACTCTGGGACAGCGTCCCAAGGTTAGCGATATCGAGCTGCATCGTTTATACACTCAATTGTCGTACCCATTGGTGGTTGCCTAATCTGTCTATCCCTGCTTGAATGTCGTGATTCCTATGTAGCACTTAGGAATTGCTGGATGATCCAGGAAACTCATCCGATATGACGACGACAAGTTCAGTTGCACAAAAGGAGCCGCCAGTAGCAGACATGGTTTAAACTGCATAGATATGAATTCTTGTTCTTGGCTCTTGGCACAAGTAAGGTTTAGAAAAAAAAAAACCATGTTACACCTTTTTAATTAGCAAATATCAACTAAACGAATCAGTAGAAGTCTCGGAGCCTTGTTTTTTGAGATGAAAATCCAAGTTCTTCAACGAGGAAGATTCGTTGGATTGGGGAATGTGAAACAAAAAAGGAGTACATCTTTTGTTTAAGCAATTACTAGCAAGAATGCACGCAATCGTGAGTCTATTTGGATGGACAATCTAAAAGAAAATGGTCTTGCCCACATATAACTTTTTTGTGGTTTTTAAGCTCTTCTAAATGGAAGTCTTCAGTACTTTTTTTTTGGGGTTTATTTGGTTAATGTACTGCCATATGGGATCGAAAATTTCAAGAAAGTTGAACATATCTTGATGAATTTTAAGTTCTTTTAATGGAGTCTTTCGATGCTTCTTCAATATTCATTTAATTTTGCTACTATAAATTAGGCATGGCATGAGAAATTTCGGAAAGACGAACAATCGAAGAAATGGGGATATTGTTTATGTTAATTTTCGTCTTGATGGACATAAAGAAAAATGTTTAATGAACTGAGGTCTATGATCAATATCATTATGTTTGACATTAGATTTGTTAATCGCGTGCACTCCATATCATTTGCCGACAAAGAAAGTGTAGTAATCTTCTCCATGAACTGGCTGTCTTTTCCTTTTTCTTATAATTTTCTATTTTTTCGATCAACTTAGTACTTTTAGCTTTGTATAAGAGTAAACTATCACGATTGAATGGAAAATTTGCACATGTGTCACCACTAATAGCGTCTATAAGATTCATCCTTTTCATAATCGCTTAGGCTGGCTTCCTTTTACATCATTTAACAGCCATATTTTGGCTGTCAAAAACAAAAAAGGATCCAACAATTTCCATCCAGTAGCATTGTCAATAAATTGAGCAGTGCGGCTTCCTTTTTTTCAGTTGGGATCTCTATGCCACTGCTCGGTATCAATTCAGTGTCAATCACACTTATCAGTGATGGTAGAAGAATTTAAATAAATAACACATGATAAATTAAATAAACAGGACACTTGACATAAATATAGAAGTTGCACTGAATTGTCACTGGAAAAGTGGCACTGAGGATCCAGTGTGCCTTTTTTTTTCCCAAAAAAGAGAGAAAAAATCAACATACATCTACTTAACAGTTCTATGTGGCATGAGATAAGAGGAGGAGGAGGAGCAGCATAAAATATTGCATGAAGAAAAGAGCACGACAAACTGACAAAACAAAATAGAAAAGCAAGATTATGAGATTCAATTGGCCATGCTTTCCAACTTTTATTAGTGCTTAGTTGTACAGAGGACGTAGTTTAATTCAGTATTCTGTTTCGCCCAACAAATTATTAAGTTTTTGTTATGACATCTTGTGTGACCTTTTATGCTCTTTTTCTTATTGCTTTACATCCACATTTTCACACCCAATCTTTTTCCATTTTTGTCTTCTCCCGAAAATTGGTAACTATGATGTCATAAAAAACAGACTTAATTGCTCTTTCTTCTTGCCATTCTTCCATTCTTCCATTCAAATAAGAAATTTTTTTTTTTGGTCAAGATTGTATGAACACATTTCACTTGTTACAATACAGACTTATGATTCTTGATGATTTTGTCACACCTTTTCCAGTTTTGTCTGTAGAAGAATGGGCCGATTGATTTGAGTCAACAAACGAGCTGCAAAGCTAAAGTGCAGCCCAATGGCGCTTACCTTTTTCTCGGGGCTTTCTGTCTTTTCCCTTTTTTGGTCTTGCTTTAATATGTGCTTCTTCCATGTCTCTTGCCATTTACTGCTATCTATAGTCTCGTTTCGTGCCTAAGAAAGAAAAAAAAGGTCTCGGTTCCTTAATCTAGAAATCAACAGTCGAATTATTGGATGTGCATATCAATGTCTCCCATGCAATGAAAAAATTACTCCGCATATATTTTCCTAATAACTTCACCTCCTTTCATAGGTGTAGCACAAGTATTTCTCCAATTGTTTCGTCTATTATTCTTGGGTTATTACATTGACCGAAGTGACCTAGAGTATGGAGGATATATGGAATCATTAACCTTTAAAGAAACTAATTTCTCGTGTCCGCTCTCCACTTTTTAAATCTCATCGTTTTCCTGCTAAAAAAATTACAGAAAAAAAACCTTTAAAGAAAAGACCACTTGGAGCAATCAATTGTTGACACATTAATATAGAGACATTTCTAACGAGTACTGCTTGGGTTCGTCTATGGCGTGGAGACTACAAGACCACTCAAAGCTACTGGGCTTGACTGTGGGCTTCATTCTCCAAAATCTGTATCCTTCCATATCGCTTTTCTTTGGGCCTCCTAAAAAATTCCTTGTTTAGATTACGATTTTTTGCAGAAAAATTATTCGTTTTCCGTAAATACGTCTTTTAATCATCTTTTTATTTTATATATATTCAATGTAATACTACCTTTTTTTAACAAAATCTTCTAAAAATAAAAATCCAAACAATCAATAACTCTCTTTGGGCGTGGGGTGGGGGTTTGGGGGAAGATGGTGGGAAGGAATGAAAGAGAAGTCAACTACTACAACTAATTAGTCTGTCATTACTGCTCCAAATTCAGTAGTATTTTAGTACCGCATCTGACAATGGAAGCTGAGAACCAAAAACATATTACACTAATTAATATGGGGCATCCATATTGCGTCCATTATACACTAATTAATTCAGAGTACAACAATTCTAAACCAAACACTCTAATCGGTTTGACCCGCGTTCATCGGTGTTATTGCTGTACCCGAGGAGGAAAAATTAATCCCAGTCTACTTTGTTTGAATTTGGAATAATACATCATTCTCCAAGAATCACCACCATTATCCCTCTCCTCCATAAATTCCGTTTAGTAGCTTTTTTTTTTTTTTATAAATATGGATTACTACGCCCAAAAAATAAAAAGGGAAAAATAGAATGGACAAAGAGGAGAAATGGCAATCAATGGCATGCAGTGCATGCTATATTTTTGGTCTGGTAATCGGAGCAAGCCTTGTGGTATCATATGAACAAACTTTTTGTTTGATGGGACATAGTGACAAAAGGGGGAGAAAAAAAATTTATGATCATAGCCATGACTCTTTTTTTTTCCCTTTAAATTTGTTTCTTTTTCCAGTAATGCAATTATTTATGCTGTTTTGTGTAGTTATAGTGGGCTTCCACCATATTTGAGGATCTAAAAGCTAACCATCATCTCTTCCGAGTTATGACAAAGCTTAATTTGTTGGCAATTTTAGGGTTCGAGTCTTCAATGAATCTTCTCTTTGTTGGTAAACTTTTCACTGTGTTAACATCGACAGAAGACCATCACTTTATGATATGAAGTATAGTGGTTGGTTTTAGATTAATTGCCAAAAAACTGTTTTTTTTATGAACAGGGTTTTTGGAACGAATGACGGGTTGAATCACTTTTTATCTGGGCTGTTTTATCTGTTTTTATATGAGATTCCTATTCATATCAACGTGTCTTGCGATCAGTCACTATTTTTTTTGAAAAAATTGAATGTTTTTAATTATTTTTTTAATCTCACAAGTATCACATCATCAAAAGTATTATCGTGATTATTTTAAAAAAATTTTAATCCGAACAAGTATTTGGCAACTTTAAGTGTTTGAGAGGAAAATGATAAAGATGAGAAAATCGATAGCTAATGTCCTAGCATACACATAAATGCACAGCCAAATTGGGGTCATTATGTTGTAATTTTGTTACCTTATTTAATTTGGAAGTTTTTAGATTTAAAGGTCTAGAGTTCAAATCCTTCTTTTTCTTTCAAAAAAAAAAATTTTAAAGAATGAAACTCAGAAATTTGACGAATGTGACCGAAACCCAAAACTTATATGCTAATATTACAAGAAGAGAAGAAAAATAGAATGGGCCTAAAATGATCCAATTTGAAAAGAAATTGGGAGGAAGCACAAACAAAGCAGTCCCGCCAAAAGAAAACGAAAAAAATTCCCCGGCATCCACAGTCTCTCCAGTTCTTTTCAAAGTATAGAATGGTTACTGCCGTCATCCATCTGGCACGAGGCTTGTGAGCTCTAGATTTTTGATGCCCCACATGTTTGAATTTCTACCATATACTATCAATAATAATAGTTCTACCATAGGTCCCATGCGGCTGGCATCGTGAAACATTTTGGTGTGGACAAATATTACACGTTTTTTGGTCTTTCACTCAAGAATTCAAGCAAAATAGGCACAGTATAGCTGTTCCTATGCTTTGCTTGAGCCGTAACTACAAAATTCTTTCTCTTTTTTTTTCCTTTATCACCGGTCACTTTATCTATAATTCTGTATTATCTTATTCTAATATAATCTAAGAAAAAGTTTAACTGAACCTAAAAGGAATCGATGAAAATTAAATCACTATCAAATCAAACAAATGTATTATACATTTGTATGAATTTTTTTAAAAAATCACATATGTAACACTGGATAAAAAATAAATTTAAATTATTGACCTTACACCCCGCCAAATCTTACAGTCTTGGAGCGACGAACATCTAAAGGCTGTTGGTTGAAACTACAAAAAAATGTGTTAAAAAAAAAACCTCTGAGGTGTGGTGTAAGTGGGAAGAGCATTCATTCATTGGCCTGCTGCTGTGGTTTGGATGGAATGGAATTGGAACCACATCTGATTTGACCACAACAACAACAGCAGCAAATAAAAAGGGGAGAGCCCCCGCACAAAGCAGGCTCCAACTCAGCAAATTAAGGGAAAAAGCTCAAAAAGGGCAAGTCAATACCCCAAAGAGAGAAAGAAAAAATGGAGGGATCTAAATCCCGGCAAAAAGAGGACATGATTTGAGACATCCTTTCCTCCCTGCCATCACATCACTTAATCAAATCAACCAAGCTTTATGAATTAGTACCACTGGACTGGACTGTTTAATCAGCCCCAGACATATGCTGCAGTATTATTATTATTATTCTTAATTCTGGGTTATAATTACAAATGGATATCTTAACCCCAGTTTATCATCATAAAACGTCCTGTGATTTCTCTGTCCCATTTCCAAAAGCCAGCTTCAATTAGTCAATCAACTCCTTCTTCTAAACATTTTAATTTCGTCTTCCTTAATGACACCACATCCATGCCTTCATTCATTACATATTTTGTAGGATATTTGGTTTAATGTTGGTTACCAAAGAAAGGGCAATTAAACAGTCGGCAGATTAGGTCCCAATTTGGTAAAACAGAGAGAGTCCCAATTTCATAACCGAGTTAAAAAGTCTTGACTTGGTAGTGCTTACAAGCGAAAGATTTGCAGAAAAATTATTGAAAAAAGAGAGATTTGAAGAAGACAAGAATTAAGAGAGCGATAGGACGGTAAGAAAGATTGGGGCTTCAATGATTCAACCCATTAGAGGTTAAAAGTAGCCAACCCACTCCCATATGATATGACTTTCCCCGGTCACCTTTGAAAAGTGTTCCTTCACCTGGTTTTGTTTTGTAAACACACACTCACACACTCACTCACACACTACTGCCACTGCAACCCTCACAGTTCACTTGCAATTGTCAGACTTAATAATAAGACGACAGAGAGAGAAGAGAGAGAGAGAGAGAGTCAATAGTGTGTGAGAGAGAGAGAGAGAGAGTAAAAGCAGGCAGTGCAGAGTGTACAGTGAAGCGAAGTTAATTTTGTGTAATAAAGCTAAAAGTAGTAGTAGTGTGTGTTTGTGTTGTAAGCTGTAGCCTGCGCCATAGTGGCGCAACCATATGGCCGCCACCACCAATCTGTCTTCCTCCTCTTGTTCCCTGTTCTCTGCTGCTAAATATACGCTCCGCTGCGCACTTTCATCAACTCCTGCTGCATCCCGTATTCTCCCCGCAACAGCACATTTGAAACTCAGAAAGAAGCATAAAAGTAAAGAACCGACCATGGCCACTATCACCATCCTTGTCTCTCTCTTATTTATCTGCACCCCTTTGTTATCCTTGGCTGCTTCTGCCGATACTGAGGCCGAGATTCGGGCGCTCACGGTTTTCAAAGCCAGCCTTCATGACCCGCTTGGTGGCGTCAGCGGCTGGACTCCGTCGACCCCCTCGGCGCCTTGCGACTGGCGGGGGTGTGTTTTGCTACAACGGACGAGTTAATGAGCTGCGCCTCCCGCGCCTCGGCTCACCGGTGCACTCGCCCACAAATCTCTGACTTGCGCATGCTGCGCAAGTTGAGTCTCCGCTCCAATTTTTTCAACGGTTCCATCCCATCATCTCTTGCCAAATGTGTCCTCTTGCATTCTGTTTTCCTACAGTACAACTCATTTTCCGGTGCCCTTCCCCGGAAATTTCGAACCTCACCAACCTCCAATACTCAACACGCGGGAACCAGCTATCTGGAGAAATCCCCGGCGACCTCCCCACAAACCTCCGTACTTCGACGTCTCTTCAAACTCATTATCCGGCGGAATACCCGGAAGCATTTCGAACGTTTCACAGATCCAGCTCATCAACTTATCCTACAATCACTTCTCCGGTGCGATTCCGCGAGCATCGGGCAGCTTCAGCGGTTAGAGTACCTCTGGCTGGACTACAACAACTTGCAAGGTACATTGCCTTCTGCAATCGCTAACTGCTCGTCTCTCTTGCATTTGAGCGCCGAAGGCAACGCCATTGGCGGCGTAATGCCGGCGGCGATAGGAGCTCTTCCGAAGCTTGCTGTCATTTCTCTGTCGCATAACAATCTCTCGGGTGTATTACCCGTTTCGATGTTTTGCAACGTTTCGATTTATCCGCCTTCTATTCTGAACGTTCAGCTGGGGTTTAATGAGTTCACAGGCATTGATTCAGCTGAGTCAGCAGGGCCCTGTTTCAGCGTTTTGGAGGTTCTAGAGCTCCAACACAATCGAGTACGCGGTAGTTTTCCTTGGTTTTTACTGAATGTTACTACATTGACAGCCCTGGATGTTTCTGAGAATGATTTTTCGGGTTCAATACCTGTGGAGATTGGGAACTTGCGGAGATTGGGCGAGTTGAGGATGGCGAACAATTCATTTAGGGGTGACATTCCTGTTGGGATCACGAATTGTGGGAATTTGAAAGCTTTGGATCTTGAGGGAAATCTGTTGGCCGGAGAACTTCCTGATTTTTTGGCTGAGCTCAAGGCATTGAAGGTTTTATCGCTGGGTGGAAATCGGTTTTTGGGTTCGATTCCCTCTGGCTTCGGTAACCTTACTCAGCTGGAGTCACTTAACTTGAGAGATAACAGTTTGAATGGAAGCCTGCCTGAGGAATTGCTCAACCTGGGCAACTTGAACATGTTGAATTTGGCTGGAAACAAATTCTTTGGGAGTTTGCCTACAAATTTTAGGAATTTAAGGCAGCTGTCTGTACTGAATTTGAGTGGCAGTGGTTTCTCTGGTGCTGTTCCTGCTAGTATTGGAAATCTGTATAAGCTGACTGCTATTGATTTAAGCAAACAGAATTTCTCGGGGGAGTTGCCGGCTGATCTCGCGGGTTTGCCTAACTTGCAAGTGATTGCATTGCAGGAGAATGGTTTATCTGGGGATGTTCCTGAAGGTTTCAGCAGCTTAATGGGATTGCGGTACTTAAATCTTTCTTCCAATTTATTTTCTGGTAATATTCCCTCTACATTTGGATTCTTAAAATCCTTAGTAGTTCTGTCGTTGTCTAAGAATCACATTTCTGGTTTGGTTCCTTCTGAGCTGGGGAACTGTTCAGCTCTTGAAAATTTGGATTTGCACTCGAATTCTTTGAGTGGCCGAATTCCAGCTGATCTCTCACGTTTGTCACGCTTGACAGCGCTTGATTTGGGTAGGAACAATCTCACAGGTGAAATACCGGAAGAGACTTTCTAATTGCTCATCGCTAAATTCTCTAAATTAGGAGAAAATGATCTTTCTGGTAATATACCAGATTCATATCAAAGTTGTTCGAACTTAACCACCCTCGATATCTCCTCAAACAATTTGACCGCGGTATTCCGGCAAATCTCGCTCTCATCTCGAAGCTTGGCCAACCTCAATGTTTCAAATAATAATTTGAAGGTGAAGATTCCTGTTGCTGTGGGTTCCAGGTTCAACAACTCTTCAGTTTTCAGGGGTAATCAGGCCATCGTGTGGGAAGCCACTGGACAAGAAATGCGAGGAAGCTGATAACGGTGATAAGAGGAACAGGCTAATCTTGTTTATTGCTGTGGCTGCAAGTGGGACTTTGTTGACATATTATCCTGCTGTTGCTTCTACGTTTACAGTCTTTTGAAGTGGCGCCAGAAGCTCAAACAAGGGGCTACTGGGGAAAGAAGCCTAGTCCAGCAAGAGCAAGTACCAGAACAAGTGGCGGTCGTGGCAGTGGGGACAATGGAGGGCCCAAACTTGTCATGTTCAACAACAAGATCACATTGGCTGAAACATAGAAGCAACAAGGCAGTTTGACGAGGAGAATGTGTTGAGCAGAACGCGGTATGGGGTATTGTTCAAGGCATGTTACAATGATGGAATGGTGCTCTCTATTCGCAGGCTCCCTGATGGGTCACTTGGACGAGAATATGTTCAGAAAAGAAAGCTGAATCACTAGGCAAAGTGAAGCACCGGAACCTAACGGTTCTTCGTGGATATTATGCCGGCCCTCCTGATGTCAGGCTTCTAGTCTATGATTACATGCCCAACGGAAATCTAGCCACATTGCTTTCAAGAAGCGTCGCACCAGGATGGCCATGTCCTGAATTGGCCAATGCGGCACCTAATTGCACTGGGCATCGCGCGGGGGCTTGCCTTCTCCACACCGCTGCAATGGTCCATGGAGATATCAAGCCACAAGACGTTCTCTTTGATGCAGATTTTGAAGCTCATCTTTCTGATTTTGGCCTAAACAAGCTGACCGTAGCAACCCCAGCAGAGCCCTCAAACTTCAACATCAGTGGGAACGCTAGGCTACATATCGCCAGAGGCAGCAGTAACGGGCGAAACTACGAAGGAATCAGATGTTTACAGCTTTGGCATCGTGTTGTTAGAGCTACTAACAGGGAAGCGGCCAGTGATGTTCCACTCAGGACGAAGACATAGTGAAATGGGTGAAGAGGCAACTGCAGAGAGGGCAAATATCAGAACTGTTGGAACCAGGACTGCTGGAGCTAGACCCCGAATCATCCAGAATGGGAAGAATTCCTGTTAGGCATAAAAGTGGCCTTACTTTGCACTGCACCAGACCCTCTAGACCGACCCACCATGGCCGATATCGTGTACATGCTCGAAGGCTGCCGGGTTGGCCCCGATATGCCGTCTTCCGCCGACCCCACCTCCCAAGCCTCACCTGCATGAAAGGTCACACAATGCAACAGCAAGCTATAGCAAGCGGCCCAAAAATCCAATTCCTTCCACAAAATTTTTTTCTTTTTTATTTTTCTTTTTGCCCTTTTAGTGGAGCATCTGTTAGTGGAGTAAATTTTTGGGGGGGGGGGGGACATTAAAAAAAAAATTGTAACGATAGTTAGATTTGAATTTCAGGATCTTATTTCATTTGTCAACGATCTTGATTCTGCAATATTTTTGCCAGCATTTAATTGTTTTTGTTTTAGAGCATGAAGACCCGTGACGGCCGGGATTTTGTGAGTAGTAGTGGTTGGTTGTTTTCTGGACCACCAGGGAAGAAGGGTGATGAATCAATAAAAGATTATCCTTTTTTTAAAAAAAAAAAAAGAAAAGAAAAGACGGGGGGCTGGTGGTGATGGTGGTGGTGGTGGGGCGTTGCTGTTTGGGTCAATGATTTGGACTGGTCCGGAGTTGAGGCGGAGGAATCAGAAAAGAGTGAGATGGGATGGGTCCCCTCCCCGCCAAAGGGCTTTCCCGCCAAGTACGAGCGGAAAGTACCTGAATTTGCTGCAGTTGCCGTCACGTGTCACGTGGATTGTATCTGCCAACATCTGACAAATAATGGTCCTCTTGGCCGCTGAAAATGTAGCCGTTAACGTTTAGGAAGAGTCTCCATGACTCCATGCTCCCTCTCTCTCTCTCTCTCTCTATAAAGTATGCCAGAGCTACGGAGTTACCACTAGTGAAGAAGATGCAGCAGGCAAAATCAAAATTTTTACTAGGAATTGTTAATTGTTTCCCTTCTCCAAAGCTGCATTAAGGTGTGTGAAAAGGTCAACAGAGTCTACGAGACCCGTGCCAGGTTCAAAGCTAGATCAAGAGAGGGCTTTCTAGCTACTATAGCCGGATCTACAATCCCTTGTGGATTCAACAAATTCAACGACAGCTAAGCCTAGCTGTTCAATTGTTAATGCGTAGTTAAGTATTACTACTTCCGTTTCAATATGTATTTTAACTCCCGGTGTCTACCAAGTTCGAAGCTCTTATCCAAATATAAATTTCGAAGCTCTTACCCAAATATGAATTGTGGAGGCTCTCTTGTCCGTTTTAAGTTTGGCCCTGTCTTTTATCTCTGTTTAAAGGCAAAATGCCATGGAGAGGGACCAGAGAGTCCGGGGATGAGGAGAGCTGACAAGAAGAGTGTTTTTTAACTTTTATAGGAGGTGGAAGGTGGAAGGTGGAGGTGGGGAGAGCCCAGGAGATCATAGATAGGGACTGATGAGAGACGACAGCGAAGATGATTCATCTTGGGGCCTTCAGGTTTCGAACTTTTGTGTTTCCCTTCGCTGAGTGTTTTTTGAATTTTTTTGTTTTTGTTTTTTTGCTCTTGAGTTAGGGTACGGTTCCAAAGCAAAAATAAACGGGTCACTTTGGGGGTTGAAGATTTTTTTGAAAATAATAATATTATAACATTTTTTGAGATTTAATATAAGTGAGATAAAAAAAGTAAAATATGATTGAAAATTTGTTTATAATGTAACAGCACTTTTTATGATTATATTTATCTGTCATTGAACTCAAATTTAATTTATAAATAAAAAACTTTAATGTCTCATGTAACCGTCCACATCACTAAAAATAGTACGATGTGTAATTGGATAGTTGGGCAAGAGCCAGCGGAAGGCTGGAAGCAGACGAGGCCAAGTAGTAATGTTTTGGATAGACTTTTGTCTCTGATATACGTGCAAGATAGATTTTAAACCATAAGGTGGCCGTTGTATTGCAGACAGTTTAGTCGAATTATTGGCAAAGAGTGAATAATTTGTTCATTTGGTACACGTGATCAAGCTGCTGCGACCAATTATGTAGCTCATCGCTCTTGCTCCAGTGTTAGAGCCGATGCTTCTTAAACACAAATCGTGACGGATTACAAGTGCAATTCGGAAGAAGATCAGCTGTTCACAAGTCCAGTGGCCTTCAGAAGAGCCTGGAATGATGCAATTATGCGCAAACGGTCAACCATATCATATTCACGAGCTTTGTTTCGATAGATTTTTTTTTTTTTTTTGGGGGAAGAATTTTTAGAATATCCTGGAATGTACATTTCTACCATCTAAGCTTGGAATGTACATTTCTACCATCATTTTTATTTTCGTGTACATAAAATTCCCAGAAAGTGCTAATAATCACTATATTTGTTTTTCTAAAATCACTTAACAAATTATGACGTACTCAATCACAAGATGCACATCAATAAGAAATTTAGCAATTTCATCCTTTCAAGCGTCCTCCCTGAGAACACAAAATACAAAACACATCGCACCAGTCCGTCCATCTAATTCCAGGCCCAAGAAGAGTCAGACATCGGCGAGACGCACCGGTCAACTTTACATTATTACAAATTTATTTTAAACTAAGTACAGTATCAGTTTGACATACACAAATTTAGTTTAAACTGGTACAGAAAATTATATGTTAGATTCTGCAAAACCCCAATGTAGCATAGAACCAACCAATCCTCTAATGACAACATACTTCCATTCTAGAGTACCACACACCATTAGGAGTTATAAGTTGAAACTGCATTTGAGTATTAGAATTCTGGATTAACAACAATAAGAAGAATCCTACTACACTGGCACTAGTTCCACAATATAGTTTCCTTTAGCTCCCTGTAAGGTACAGCACAGCAATAATGGGACAATCCCTTACAAATCTTTATTCTAGGGAGGGAGGTGCTCTCCAGATTTACAAGCAGCATAAAACTACTAAAATGAGATGATGAATAAGAAACACGTGTAAATATAAGAGAAAAAGAAATCCACTCCGTGACTAGCATAACTCCCCACACGTGGACAAGCAAAATACTCCAGCTTATAAGTTAAACTGGAACACACATTCTTAATCAGCTCTGGATTGGCCAGCTCGGGAAGAAAGGATAATCCCAACAATCAGTCCATACAGTGCCAATGCCTCAGCAAAAATGAGGATAAGAATCATCCCAACAAAAAGCTTTGGCTGTTGTGCATTTGCTCTGCAGTAGTAACATAAAAATTCTGAAGCACACTTGATAGTGGAAATAAAATAAGTAACATTAGATGCAGAAAATCACTGGTACTGCATAAAAGGATGATAAACTACTGAGCCCAGGAGATTCATCACAAATCATAAATGAACAAAAATCATACTCAAAGCTTTTCTGTTCCAAGTTTAAAGACTATGCTAAGAGTGGGAAACCATTTTACTAATTACAACACAAAGGTGACTGCAGGTTGTAATAAGTAGAGAAAGAAGTTTATCAATTGAAACAAGCAATAGGAGGACACAATCACTAAAGAGTAGTCCTTCAAAGTTAACCTCACAACACTTCCTTTTTTTTTTGCATGTTTACCTGCCATAAGTATTTTAAGATAAGGAATATTTTAAGTTATGTAAAGCATCAGAGATTCAAGTCTCTCTTTCCCTATTTCTTCTTCTTCTTCTTTTTTATTTTTTAACTCAACTGCATTGAAAAGTAGGTTGATGAAACAAATACTAAAATACAAACAGACTGGAAAGTATTAGGTACCTTAATATAAGGAACAGTTGAAAGATTCAATTTTTTTTCTTTTTTTCTTTTTTTAATAACTCAGCTACATTCAAAAGAAGGTTCATAAAACATAATACAATAATAACATCGATTAAAAAGACTATATGGTTACCAAGTAATTCAGATTGCAAGGTATCAGACACTTTTGCGGCTGGCAAGAAGTCGATTATGACTATGAAAATTAATTAAAAGGACTTGAACAAAATACTCATCGCAACACACTAACCTTCTTATCAGCATTTTTGAAATTTCAAGAAGCCAAAATATAATCATAGAAGGAAAACACCTCCTATGAGACATGGTTATCAAGTAATTCAGATAGAAAAGGTAATTAGGTGCAAGATACTTTTGGTGCCAGCGGTAAGTCAACTATGACTATCAACATTGGTTAATAAGACTAGGAGAAAATACTCATCTCAACATGCTAATCTTCTTAATTAGCATTGCTAAAACTTCAAGAAGCCTAACTATAATCATAAAAGGTTGTCATGTATTTCACTATCTGAAAGTTTTCCAAAGAGGTATTACAGAAAGTACATAGATCATAGCGAAATTCCTCATTTAAACTCCATTTTCATTCTTCTTACTCCACTGTCCTGGTATTGCATCTAACAGTCAACAACATATCAATCCAACTTTTCAGTTCATTGACATCGAGTTTGCCAATTGGGTAGCAGAATCTGAGCATTGAGGACGTCAGGCCTACCCAAGACCCCTGGATCCTCTAACTGAATGCATGCCCTTTACAATGGCATTTGAGACAGTTTCTTGTAATTATAGTTTCATAATTTACCTACTACATTCATCTTTGCAACAAAATCAAGTTTCCTCACATCAGCTTATGATCTCTACATGTTTGCCTACTAATGCTACAGAGCTTACTATGTTTAGAAAGTCAACACAACCGCTAGTTTGTCATCTACTGAAGTTCATCAATAATTCATCTATCTAATGCAGGTTGAAATGCAAAAAGGGCAACTATCATACTTCACTTTATGATCTTTAGGTTTCTAGTGAAATTCAAGAGGCAACGATAAATAGCAGGCTGACTTATTACAAAACCAGAAATTCGACATGATAAGGAACATGAATAGTAATACAATATGGAAATGCGAATTAACCCTGAAGTAAGGTTACAATCAAGCACGGAGACCAGAAATGCATAACACATTCATATCGTTTTCTAAGAAGACGAGCCTCTAATTAGAGTCGAACAATCTCAAATGCAGTAGGCTTATCCCATACCAACATGTACCTTATAACATCTGTTAAAAATAGCATGTGTTCTCATAAGCTCTGCTAATCTACAAGGGATATTATCCGGAAATCCCAGCAAAATGAGCAGAAACAAGCTCCAAAAAATGAGACCGCTATATAGTTCAAACAAAAAAGGCCTAAACTAAATGTCAGTAAGTTAGTTAGACACAGATATCCAACCCGTAGAAGCACAATTTACTAACATCAGCAAAAGAATAGCTGCAAGAACCAACACAAATAAACAATACATCTCAGTAATCAGGACAAAAACAATTTAAACTACCTGACACCAGCATCACCGACAATTCCAATGGCCATTCCGGCGGAAAGGCCAGCGAGACCGCAAGCCAAGCCAGAAGAAAGATGTGCATAGCCATCAAAGAGGTAATAAGCTTTGGTCTTAGGATTAATTCCAGTACTGATGATGACAGCAATAATCAAACCGTAGATACCCAGCACACCAGCCATAACGACCGGGACGATCGACTTCATCACAAGCTCCGGCCGCATCACCCCCATTGATGCCACTCCTACCCCACTCTTGGCTGTCCCATAAGCAGCTCCCATGCCTAAATCCCCATAATAAACAGGAAAAATGAAAAACATAAATCGAAATGAAATTTCACAAAAAAATGTTAAAAGTTGTTATCTATGTTAGGGTTAGGGATCGTACAGGAGAAGACGAGGGCGGCAGCCGCGCCGAGGAAGCCGAAAAAAGGAGCAGTTACATCGCCGCTGAAAGTTGATGACATTTTTTTCAGATTAAGATCGCTTTTAGGTTAGAAACTAGAAATTTGATCGGGAAATTCTATCGAAAGAGCTTTCCGAAATTGGGGGTTGTCTCTCTCTCTCTCTCTATTGCAGCGATCCGATTGGTAATTTTAGGTGTTATGACGCTGCTGCGCTGTTTCGCTCCAGATCACACGTTTTCTTCCCTCCGTCAGCTAAATCGATTTATGCTCGTGAATTTTCGTAGTGCGGTTTATGGGCGGGCTGCTTAGGACGGAAAGTTTCTGGGCTGATTGTGGTCTTTAAATCATATGGAAACAGATGAGGCTTTCTGAAATGGGTCACCAATAACTGGGCTTGCAGTGAGTCCTTCAGAGTAATAAGGATCAAAATATGACGTCTACCATGGAGAGACACGTCCAAAGTGCTTTTAATAAGTTGAAACACTATTGAGCCAAAATTCATGCCTGCTAATTTTGGCATAGAGCTTCTCTTTTTTTAAAATTTTCAATACCGTTCTCAAATGATCCTCATGTTTCTTATTGATTTTAAAATAAATCAAAATATTATTAATGAAGACAATCACAAATTGATCCAAATAAAACTACATCAAATCCATAAAAGCTGTAGGTGTACTTGTTAGTCCCGAAAGGCATGATTAAAAACTTATAATGACCATATCTCGTTCTAAATGCAGTCTTTGCTTTGGTCATATTTTTCAATTTTTTTATTTTGCGAGTCTATAAGTTTTATCTTCAATAATTCCTTCCTTGTAAAAGCCACTTAATCACAATTTATATGAACATGTTAATCTTTATGGGAGCGTAAATGCATTCTACTCAAACTCGGATAGGTTATTGTATATGCTTTCTAAAAATCTTTTAATCTTCGTAACTTTTGGTGTAAATAAAAAAAAAATGATAAGCTCTCTATGGTAGAATTTTTTTTTTAATTTTGTAGCAACATTAGTGTAAATATATGGTGTCGAAGGAAGTAAGAAGAGAAAACATCCACTCTACCAACCCCTTTGGTTCGGTTCAACTTGGGTCATTGATCTGTCCGGGGCGGGGGAAATCTAGGATGATGACTTCAATATGTCATTGATTGTAAAATGTAATAGTTTGGAATTACTTTTTCCCCACTTTTGAACTAAACTTTGTCTTATACTGCACAGGCCTAGCCCCTACTTAAAAAAGTAGTCAAAGACAAGGAAAAATGAAATACTTCCAGTCCTAACTCCTAAGCTGTCAAGCAAGGGTTCGCAAAAACACCAATAATGCTCGAGGAATTAACTCCCAGGAAGTGCATGGCTTCTCTCTCTCTCTCTCTGGTTGTTTTCAGTACTCCGTGTGGCTGGTGAACTAAAGTAGATGAACCCCATGAGATGAGACCACTTCTTGTCATCCTTGCATTTAGGCAAGTTTCGTTTAGGACCAACATTCTTTAGGAGATTCTGAGGAGCTGATTTAATTATCCTTCTCCATATATGTTGTTTTCGCACTTACATAAAACGAATTGCCCCCACAGAGACCACCAGGGTGGTCTACCATCCTTGCATTTTTGTTCTGTTGTTCTCACTCTCAGTAGTGCATTATCATCTTATTTTATCTAGTTTGAAGGATAGACGAGATTATACTCAAAAGTGGACCTAATGCTTCCAGTATTCAACCTGATACATGATGATAATTTATACTATATACTAGTTCAAAACCAGAAGAATGTCAGGTAACCATACGTTTTTGTTTTTCTTATGAGCAAATAGAAATAGTTAGCTGTTGATATGTTATCTTCATCTCCTAGTTCGCAGTATATAAGGTTAAGTTGAAACAGATTATAACTTTGGCTTTTAAGTTTGTATATGCCAAGTTTTCTTGAAAAAGTTGATCCCAAGAAGCCGTCACTAGGATGAGGGTGAGTTTTATGAAGCCAACTTCTTATAATAGCAGGTTCATTTAGAAAAATGGTGGGATGGTATCATAATAATGTCATTGAGAGTTTAAGAGGTAGAAAGAACAATCAACTCCAATACTGTTACCAATTAATTTCAGGGGGAAGATCAAGAACCCTTGTCTTGCTGATACGCTTTCTAGTCATTTTTCTTGTTTGGACAGTCATTTTTCGCAGGAAAATTATGTCGTTTTCCGTGATCACATTTTCCTATTACCTTTTTTCTACATACATCAAATCGCTACAGTATTTTTTCTACAAAAAATCTTAGAAAATGCAATCCAAACACAACCTTACATTTCCGGTTCCTAGTTTCCATGCGATTTTCCCTCAATTGCCAACTGACTCGAGAGTTAATATTGTGCCTCAAATACAAAAGAATTCCCTGATCAGGGGATGCTAAACTGGGCAAATAAAACTTTGCTTAAACATCAAATCATTCTAATCAATATTATGCGAAGCTGATGAAATATCGCCACCCCCTAATCGCCTAAAGATTCCTAAATGGACCCGTGACCTAGTCATTCTCTAACTAGACGGACGGTCCGAATTGTCCAAGTTGTCAAGGCTTCTTAATGTTGGGAAAATTAGGATCAGAAATCGCGTGCAACACTTTCCGACAGGCCACAAGAATGTTCTGTATGCAATCTTCAGTATCATTTCAGTAGTCCACTTGTCTCTCTCTCTCTCTCTTTTTAGGCTGACGATCAAGAAAAAAAAAAAAAAACCCTTTAGCTCATGTAACAATTGGGATTCGCTAACGATCGTTTTTTCTTTGAAATTACAATGGGAATCATGATCACACGGTTTTGAAATTTTTCCCTTAGTTCCTAAACGGGGCAATCATCTTTCAATTTTCCTAAACTTTTCGAGGCGAGAGCTGAATGAGAACTTAGCAGATAAGCATGTAAATTATTGCTCATAATAGAGAGATGTCTAATCAGCTCGTGTACGTGACAAGTGTAATCGAAATCTTCCACATAAACTCAGCAACCAGCAAAATTGAAATGATAGAGAAGGTAGATCAGCAAAAAAATGCTTTTTAACAGAGAATCATATTAACTTTTGACAAACTCGTCCAGCAAGAACAAAGATTGCTCATCAAGGCAAAAAAAGAGAAAAAATGTGTCTGGAACCAAATCACAGGCATGTATGTCTGTGCAACAGAATACGCAGCAGAAAGATCAAATTAGTCAATTCCCAACGCGTTATAATTGATGATGTGAATTTGATCGGACCCCCCACTGAAACCTTAGAAAGCTCCTCCATTTACACGGGGCAGTATCCAGTTTAAGCCAATTGTGAATACTCCATTGATCGCATGCCAAAAAAAAAAAAAAAGGGCCTTCCTATCAGCTCAGCTGTGACCATCATTCTAGCTATCTCAATCGAATGGACCAGCTTGAAACCACTAAAATTTTGCTTGGCTAGAGAGTTCCTCTCTAGATTAAAATATCAAATGACTTCTTTGAATCCTGCAATATCGAGGGATTTTCCCAGCAAGAAGAATACTGCAGGAAAAGAATAAGGAACGCTGCAACTATTTAACAGAAATTGGTACGAATTTGCTAAATTGGTAAAAGCAGTACTAGTATGTGCCGCTTGAGTTTGTTTCATTTGAAAGTGACTAGAACAACAAACATTTTCCTTCTTCTTGTTTGTTCTTGACACACGTTTGCTTCATTCCCTATAACTTTTTTCTAGGTTGTAAAAAGTTCGATCCATTAATCGAAAAAAAGAAAAAAGAGATACTACTATATCGCTGATCATCTGTCTGTCTGCCACATTTCTTCGTTTCTTTACTCATTCATATCTTTCTCCTGCGCATTTAGATCTGCTTGACTTGTACTCCTCATGTAACCAAGTCCCTACACACACACACACAAAAAACCATGAATTTTGCTTTTGCCGTAATGATTTTAGTATTACAAGTCACGACCCTCTCGCAGCTTAGCTCTACATATACCCATATGGAGAAATGGCTTGTACCCATTCAATCAGTCAATTAGCTTTTCTTTTTATTCGATGGACCATTAATTAGCCACAGGATATCCCACTCTAATTCACATGATGGTCAATCATCATCTCTCACAATGACAAGCTACTTTGAAAAGAATTACTGCTCATCTTTAACAAAAATCGGGAATATTTGGCGTCAAACAAATTGCTAGCTAATTATTATTTAAGCCTAAAAGTGCTGAATTCAATCATGGGTTTATGGTTGAGAGGTTGGAGTCTTGAAAGTAAAACAGGTAGCAATAAATTCTTTTAGTAGCAAGAGGAGATGTTTGAATTACTACCTATAAGAGGTGCAATGATAGGGTATGCCCTTGATACTTGGACAGGAGAAGCTTGTTTTTCACACCTCCAATATTCTGCTAAAGAGAAATTGATCAAAGCAACTGTTGCGGTCTCAACTCCAGAAGAACCTATCCAGTCCGGCTCATAATATACAGGGCCTCCTATACTAATTATTCTGAACTAAAACCTGTTTTGAGATTTTTATTTTCATTTATATGCGCTATATCTTATTCTTAGAAAGGAATTAACAATAATAATAATAAACCTTCGAAAAGCGCTCATGCGTTTATAGAATAAACTGTTAAGAAAATTTTGGAGACTATTTGATAACCCAAAAAAAAAAAAGCAAAAAAAACTTTTTTTTTTTAAGGAATAAAGCAAACTAGCACATCCAAAAGTGAAGGGGGGGGTAGAAAACTAGAGGAATGGATGTAAGACATCGTTATTGTGATTTCTCATTATCAACCACCAGCAACCATAAATCAATGTCATTAACCAACACTACATTTTAAAGATGATATAAGGTGTAATGTTATAGAAGAATGAAAAGATTGAGGAGGGGCCGGGGTTTTCACTTTCATTTTCATTTCTTGTGGTTTGGAGGAATGTCAATTGTGGCGAAGGTCAAGATCTAAAACGGACCCCCAAAGGGATCTTCTTTTGCTGGTTACGCTAACGGGTATCACTCTTGCCGGTTACTTTTTGTTTACTTTTTTTTTCTTTTTTTTTTTTTTGGGAGGTACTCTGTAGAGTACACATGGACAACTACTTATTATTACCTTTTTTTTCGGTAGAAGCTACTTATCTTTTGTTTTTTTTTCGGGTCTAACAGCAACAATTTACACTACTCGAGACGAAACAAGCGTATTACTACTGCATTTTCTGAATTTTTTTTTGAACAAAGGAAGCACAATGGGTCTAATTTGGTTACCATTATTTGTAAATAAAATTTTCAAATATTATTCAATCTGTATCATAAACATAATTTTTTATTATATTTTATCTCATATATTTTATATCATAAAAAAATTTTACAATATTCTTTCAAATACAACCATTTCTTCCTTGTAATGCACGGGAGAACTCTAAGATGCCATCCCTGACACCGGATCAAAACTCAATGGTTAGGTACTTATTATTGTTGTTGGGTTCACAAGACCTAGAAGTCAGCAAGTAGCAACCTGCCACGACAGCATTCACGACATCACGCGCAATGCTATTGGTTGGGAATAATGATTAAATAAGCAGGGCGCCAATAATACTTATACGCACATGGGTATGAGACATTAGTAGTTCTGCCGTCTTTTTTATTTTATTTTTTTTCCTCCTCGAAGAAAAAGGAAAATTTTCTGGGTTTAAATTAAAGAAACAGTGAAGGGAACCGACCCAGCTAGGAATAGGAGCGGAGGTTATGGTGGGGGACCATAAAAATGGGGTCCCAATTGAGTTCAATGATGCGGTCCGCCGCATGATTGGGGAGCACGGCCGACCGCACCGTCCTACGTGGACAGCCTCGTCCACATCACACTTCGCACTACGCTAGCCGCCCCGCTCAACCAGCTTCAGCTTCTCTCCATTTTTGCTAGTTTACTAGCTTCCTACAAATTTTCTTCTTTTTCTTTTTTGATAACTTATTAGTTCTGTCCCGAAATTCCAAAACGTTCTTTTGTTAATTGTTCATTTACATGCATACTACTCCATGCAATCACAGATCACAGTGGAATTGCAGGGAACAATTCATGATGATAACATTGGATGGTGGAATTGAATTTGTGAGCACAACATTCACAATTGGAGATTGTAGAGATCTAGAGAGAATGAAGTCTAAAACAACTAAGAAGCAAGAACCTCAATGGAGCAGATCCGGAATCTGATACATGCATTTGTATCAATTTATATCAAACGTTAAAAGAAAAAAAATAGATTAAATGAATTTAAAACAATCTAAATTCGAGAGTCCTAGAAAAAGAAACATTCTTCACGGTAAGTAAATGTATCAGACGGATGACCGATCAAAGATGAAGAAGTGGACTCAGGGAATATTTTTCTTTTTTCTCTTGCTTTTTTTTTTTTTTTGAATGAGGGAACCTACAGCTACTATCCAAAAGTGCACACCGAATAAACCCGTTTCATGCAATAGCCCACCAACAATACGAAGGAATAAAACACACTAGATAAGCCTTATACAAAGGAACAGATATTTCAAGAGAAGTTTGAACCCGAGTTAGTAGAAATGCATACACCAACTCTACCATCTCGACCAACCCGCGTTGCTTCTTTTCTCTATGACAAGTCTCTTCTTGCTTTTTAATTCCGTTTCTGGTACAAAAATGAAACTGTTGCAAAGCTGGTCGAAATAAATTAGGTTCAAGGACCTGGACACCTTTCTTCTCCATCACCTTGTCAGCATGCTTTCGTTTTAAATGTGCAATTCATTTGCATATGATACTGCAGTTGTCAGCCTCATCCGAAGAAGAAAAGCAATAACTTTTGGTTCGTAAAAATAAACTATCACGTTTCGATCGAAGGACGGTTAATGGGCTTGCAGTTGTCTTCTCCAGCAAGATGCATGAAGAAAAGATTATTATCATCATACAATACAAAAATGGCTGTGACACTACTACTTCAGCTATATATATATATCTTGCAAAGGGATTGAGGACGGCCATGGATTTCAGTGTCACAATTATGTGGTACTAGTAGTCTATTGTAAGTGGTGGCGGATATGGTTTTCAAGACACATATTTAATTCTTCAAAAGGGCACTTACAACTCTGATGATTTGTTGAGTGCATCTACTAGATTAGTACTGCATCCCCTGCAAATTAATTTCTTCATGAGCAGGTATACCTTAGTGTATAAGCTAGTAATCCCTTCCAAAAATGTTAGGGGATGCTTCAAGATAACTAAAAAGAGAGAGAGAGAGAGAGAAAAAAGAATGTTAACTTTTGCACCACTTTAAATTATCTTACTATCTATGCCTTGCTCTGGAATTAATCACATAGCACTAATAATATGTTTTTGTGGTTCCAAAATGATGTCCTTTCAGTAATAATGAAAGGAGAAAAGCCTAACCCAAAAACTATCCATGCCATCTCCATCCTCAACCCTTCTCTTCTAAACTATACCAATCATTCGGCCAACCCTCTTCATTGATGCGATCAATTCTTTCCTGTTGCTATCTTCCCTCCACACACAGACTCCACTCAAACAGAACTGACAATGAAGTATAATCTCTTGCTTCATGTACGAAGGCATGATAAATTACGGGAAAAAGAAACCAAAAAAAAAATGGCGAAATCATTTTTACCAAGCTTATTCAGAATCATTTTTGCATGTAATGTTCCCCAATTATGTTATGATAGTTGGAATCAAATTCCAAAGTTTAAACAGAATTTGGAGCTTTGTTTGGAATGGTGACTGCGACCCACAATTTCTCGTTGTAATTCAGGTCATGTTTATGCATTTAAGTTTTGGGTTGTTATTTGAAGGAATCTGTCCCGGGGAACTTATCCCTTTAATTATGTGATTGATTCTTTTTTTTTTTTATCTGAACAGTTTTCAATCTCCATTCTCGACAACAATGTGAAGAGTTTCTCATTTGCTAATCAGAAAAGGAAATGTTCAGAATACATCCCAACAACACATTATTAAAGAAAGAGACAATTATGTTGATGGCTGTGGGAGAGATAACTAATCAAACCTTTCGGAACAAAACATGAGGGAATCCTTTAAAGCAGAAAGGTTGGGTTGGAGATGGCGATCGAGAATTTTCTGGCTGCTTTTAGTTGGTCAATCTTTATCATGTGAGAGGACGTTGTTTTACAATCACGATTAATTTCATTAGTGATAAATGTAGATCAAGAGTAATAATGAATTTGTTTGGTTTGCACCTTATCTATATACTGATTTACTTGCATTATCAACACATTTTTTCATCACCTTTTTATCTCATATATATCACATCAAAAAATACTATAGTATTTTCTTTAAAAAAAAAATCTCAAATAATCTCCTATCCCAAACACACTAAGGTCTTAGCAATAAATAAATAAATATGAACTTGGGTTGAAGAATTATGAATTTAAGCCCTCCCAAGTAAAAATACAACAAACAGCAAAAGAAACAAATGGAAGCTACATTATATATATATATATATATTTCACTAGCGGTATTTTCAACCTTTTGATCAAACTAATTCTTTAAAAAATATGTAGAGACTTGCTCCGAAGTAGCACACGGAGTCAAAAACTACATTATATAAGTATGGGCTAAAAATAAAAAAACTCCATGTGGTATATCTAATATACAAAAAAAGTCCCCCCGTGATTTCAAAACATATAAAACGACATCTCATATCTAATTCGTTAAACTTAACCGGAAATGACGGTCTCCGACTGTTAAAACTTATCGGATTCCGTTAAATTCACCGTTAACTTTAACGAATTCCGTTAAAATTTCCGTTAAGTTTACCGGATTCCGTTAAGTTTAACGAATTCTGTTAGTTTATAATTTAGTTCAAAATAAAAGATATCGTTTTATATATTTTGAAATTACGGAGGATTTTTTAGTATATTAGGTATACTACAGGCAGGTTTTTTTGGTTTTAACGCTATAAGTATACAAATTGTAACATGTCAATTTTGTTTCTTGGGTTGCTGGGAAATTTTCTATAGTAGACTCCCTGACGAGTCCCTGACAATCGAAACCAAACTAAGAAACCCTGGAGATATTTTGGGATGTTTTTCAAGTTGGTCCATAATTGTCTAAGTGGGGGTCCCTTTTTTTTCCCACCCTACCAGTTTTCTTCTTCTAAGTGAAGCAGTGTACAATCACTTCCAACCACACGACTGCCTGCCACGATGACTCTGCTACCGTACACGTAAACTGTTTTCTCCGAATCCCTACGTTTTCTACGTTCTTCTCTCAAATACTTGTCGACCGAAATGATTCCAGTTTTCCAGGTAAAAAACTACCAAGGATACCAATTTTTTAATTACAACACCAGAACACAAGAGGTATTAATTCTTCACTATAATTTATGTTGACAAATAATATTATTAGCACTCCATAAAGAGTCTAAGGCACTCTAATTTTGTTTTTTATATCAACTTAAACTGACAAATATGCGCCTTAACACTTACAAATCTACTCTTTTCAAAACTATTCTTTAAACCTTCTTTGTACCAAAAGCCTTATTCTAATTGCATGCTCTTAAATTTTTACATTTTTTTCGTCATTAATCGCATATTTCATTCTAAATTTTGCTGGCAATAAGTTCACAGCTAACCCAACCTCCGGCCGGCCTCATCCAAACCACTAATCCACATCTTTCAAGTAAGAGAGAACCGTGGTTTGGAGTTTTGGGTTGTCGGGTTGTTTAAAATTTTAGTATTGATTTGTATTTGATTAAGGGCAGTGCACGGTGGTTAGTGGCTACAAAAGCAAGAAGAAACTAGAGATAGAGATTGTAAGGGGGAGTCTTATAATCTTAATAACGATTTAGAAGCAATAATCATCAAATTCAGTCAATATAGAAGACAAACTAACTTTTTCTAGAGGAGTTGGCCATCACATAAATTGTGGGGTGAGAAGTCAAGAGTTTTTCTAATGTGACCTCCCACCAATATGCCACTACATATGTGACTTCTTCTAAATTCATACGGGTGCGCCACGCACCCGTCTGGTCCAATGGTGTTTTAATTTTCGTCAGTTCTCTCGGCTCAGTTGGGCCGATCCTTCCGAGAGTAGGTTAGATGAGGTTAAATGTGTTGTTACGTATAAAAAAAAAGTCAATATAAAAGACCAAGTGGAGTGTTGACGCTTTTTTTTTTTTTTTTGAGTACAATATAAAGCCCTAGCCCTATTGCCCTGTTCAGGGAGTACCCAATATCATTTCCTTTTACAAAAAAGTATAGGTACAGGGCAACAGGAGTTGGAAAAAGAGGAAAAGAAGCCGAGCCATCAAAGAGGGGAGCCATTAAAAACGTGAGCCGCCAATCCAATCTGGCGTCCCCCACGAGAGGAATGGGGGATTAGTGTTAGGCGTCTGGGGAATGACACGTGGACCTCAGGTTGATTTGTCGTAGACTTTCCGTCACAGGTTACAGGTCACCTCATGGGCGAATGTAGGAAATTACTCCGATTTTGGAGCTGAAATTTGAGTGCATCTTATCATTATTTTGGACCGAGCTCCCAAAACTTAAAACATAGATGATCGAATTTCATTGACAGAATTTCCGAGGGCACATTCAGCATTGTGAGAGGAATAAAAATGATTGTCCACATAACTGTTCGTGAGTGGTGTGATAATCTATAAAATATTATAAATGATAAATTTCATTATTTTTCACGTTGTTGTGTCAAAATTACGTAACATTCTCCCAACTTTAAGATTGGAATTTTGGCCAATTTGAAGCCATACATCATTTGGGAAAGTTGTTTTCCCCAGCCCCTTACCCTTCAGTATTTCATTAAAGTCAGAGCTCAAGTGTACTATACCCTGCTGAAAAGCACCTATATTCTAGTAGTAATTTTCCTTAGAAATATTGAATGAAATGTATATGATTCGTTGAAAATAGACAACAAGATTTTCCAGTGGAAAAAACCCTAGTAAAATGAGATAAAAAATTAGCATAGAAAAAAAAAATTATCATTCGGTAAATGGTTATGTTCTCCCAAGTTTAGAAATTTCAAGTCATAGACTGCAAGCTCACATGAGCTCCAAGGTTCTAACCACTATATATTTTAAAAAAACTTAACTCATATTGTGTTCTGTTTTCATTATTTTCAGTCAATAAACATATTTAGTTTAAGAAGAGTCAGGTTACTAATTTGCAAAACACCGACTCAAGTAATACTTGCATTCTAGCATTTCTAAAAGAGAAAATGGAATCTATTTAGGTTCACTCTTTTTTTTCCTTTTTTAATAATTGGGATTTGTGAAATTTAGAAACAATCATCATGCTAAACAAACATAGATCATGGATAAATGTACAGTCAATTTAACGACCTTATTTTTAAGTTTAGTAATCGATATGGTACCGTTTTCATCTAAGAATTTTAAATTATCATTTCAAAGCAAGAAGAAATGTCATTATCTTCAAATGCTTGCCACTAGTATATAGACCACAGTAACACCACATGAGATTCTCAGTACTATCTTTCTTGTGGCAACTCAGTCTGTCACTTTTATATTTATGTCAAGTATTATGATTATTTAACTTATCATATATTATTATTTATTTAAGCCTTCTTCTAACTTTTACATAATAGGTGAGAATGATACTGAATTTGACACAGGATAGTGATGCAAGAGGATCCCCACCTGAAAATTGAATCCCTCTCACGGTTCCCACAAAAATCAAGTGTGAATTACTACTTAGTACTTGGTTGACATGCAAAACTAGGCCCTGCATTTTGTTTTTTTGCTTATTCTGTTTCTTTACAGAGATTAAACGTAATTCTCCACCAACCCTTGACGATTTGAACCCGTAAGTTTCCCAAAATTAAACTAATCTATGTTTTGATGACTTGATGCATTTTACCCACTAATCTACATTTCGTTGTTTAGGTCTTGTAATTTTCAAAACCAGTAACACAAATGCTAAAAAGTTTCTACACACTCAGATAATATAATGGACAAACAGAGCAATAGGTTTTAAAAAAATAAAAACAGAAGAAAAGAAAAAAATGGAGGGTGGAAGGTGTTCTGTAGGAACCAGGCAAATGACGCCAGCAATGGGGACAACCATCAAGCCATCGCAATTGAGGCGGTCCAAACTAGTCCCTTTCCTTTCCCCCTTCTCTTCTCTTCCCTTTGCCCTCTCCTTTTATATTCACTACTTCTCACACTCCCTTCGGACTGAGTTCTCTTTTCACTTTCTCTCAAACTTTGCTTTTTTTGCAGTATCAGCATGTCTTCTACCTTTGTCTTCTTCTCCTTTAAATTCATTGTCCTTGAGCAAATAACTAGAGTAACGGAGCCAATACTACACTACCCCAGCACCTGTCTAAGCTATCCCTCCTTCCAGGTAAGCTTTTGCATTAATTTCCCATGCAATGCAGGCAAACTGAATACAATTTTCATTGTATCCTGCAGATTTCTGCAACACCCCATAATTTTTTTTTAAGTTTCCATTTTGGTTGATGGCTGATGAGATCGGTCTTCTCAGCCATGTTGTTTCATCCAATTTCTTAATTCACCACATACTCACTGCTCTTTTTTTAAAAAAAAAGTTTAATTAATCAGATTCTTATTCTCTCTTCATCCCATTTTAGTGGTTTGCTTCCTAAATTATGCACTATCTCCATCGACATTCTTTAATGAGGCAACTGTGGAATGGTTTCCTGTTTTGCAAAAAAGATACCCTTTGCAAGATTATGGATAAGACATAGATGATGATACGTACGAAATGAGATTTAGCTTTCGACTTCCAAATCCCCCAGAGGCTCTAGCCCTGTAAACCTCTTAGCCTGGCCTGAGTAGAAAGATTTCAAGATAGACCACACACCTACAGTACAATCAGTCTTTCTCCAAGATTTGTTAAGGTTGGCAGTTGCAGCATCTCTATCTCTCCTCTCCTGTGGTTGAGCAGTTGCCCAGTTTGTGATACTGGTTGGAGTATCCTCTGAAGTCCAATCATTACCACAGCATCAGTCTTCTAACCTCTCATACACTGAGAATAGAGATGAAATGGTCTCCTCTTCCACAACTTCTTAACAAGTTGGACTAAGGACCAGTGAGTCAGGGAATCAGACTCAGGTGTTGCCAAGTTTATTGCAGACAAGAAGACAAAGGTCTCAGACTCCATCACTGAAATAATACATCGATTCTCGAAAAAACCCATGACAGAATTCTCTCTTTTCCTTTTCGTGCATTCCCTTTCTGGAAGGCTTGATCCAAACAAGCCGAACCGCGCACTGCCTTTTAACTCCCCTTACCTTTTCGCATTCCCTTGCAAATAGCGCGTGCCAAATAAATACAAGTAGTTGATAACGTCATCCCCTCTGAACTTTTGCCACTCAAACTTCTATTACTAATCTTTTATTGATCGATCTCAATGGACTACTAATTTATCTTGGTTCTTGACTTTTTTTAATTTGTGAGAACAATGTGTTTGAATTTGATTGATAATAATTTTATAATATCGTGATCAAGTCCCTGTTCTTGATTCATCATTTCACCATTCACCACCACAAGACAACATCATTGGTACAAACCTTTAGTTGTCCGTTTCTACAGAGCCACACAATTAGTATAGATGCCACCCTCCCCCCACCCCCGTCCCCAAAAAAGAAAAACCAAAAAAAAAAGGAATTAAGCTGTAAAAACTGAAGTCCTTATGTTTTGATGAAGGGTTAGCAAAGCCCCATTATTGTTTTTTGTTTTCTTGAAAGTTTTGTCCCCTTATCTCAACCTCTATAAAAACGTCAATTTTCAAAGAAAAGAAAAAGTTTTGCCAATGACAAGTGCTTCCAACCTTCCAGAGCTAAAGTTTGAACATTGTTTTCCACCAAATGTGTGCCTTGATGATTATTTCCTATCCCTTGTGTAACACTTGTCATGGATTAGTCCTGAAAGCTTCATAATCTTCCGTCCCTCTTCACTTTTGTGCTTCTTATGGCATGTTTGGCTATGTACACACACATTACACAACAACAAGAGTTATGATCTAAGCATCATCTTCATTGATGCTGATTTTGATGTAGAACAGCCATCATGATGGACACAGCCGAATCATGTGTTCCTCCAGGATTTCGGTTTCATCCAACCGATGAAGAGCTCGTTGGTTACTACCTCAGGAAGAAGGTTGCATCACAGAAGATAGATCTTGATGTTATAAGAGATATTGATCTATATAGGATTGAACCATGGGATCTACAAGGTACATACACGTTTCTTTCCATCTTGTCTACTTACATTTGTCATACGTCGTAGCAAGTATTTAGGGTTTCAATTAAAACTACCTGAAAAGTATGTTACTTGACAGATAAATGCCGGATCGGATATGAAGAACAGAATGAGTGGTATTTTTTCAGTCACAAAGATAAGAAATATCCGACGGGGACAAGGACTAACAGGGCCACCATTGCCGGGTTTCTGGAAAGCAACAGGGAGGGATAAATCCGTTTATGATAAATCAAAACTCATTGGCATGAGGAAAACCCTTGTCTTCTACAAAGGGAGGGCACCAAATGGGCAAAAATCCGACTGGATCATGCATGAATATCGGCTGGAATCTGAAGAGAATGGTCCTCCTCAGGCAAGTACTCAATCCCCCCCTCCCCCCCCGGCTCCCTTCTTCAAATCGTACAGGAAGCATAATTAGCTTTTTCAGTCTTCTTCCTTCACTCTGAAAAGAATACTTAAAAGCTAAACTATTCCCGAAATGGTTTTGAGCTTCTTCCCACCTTCGTGCATGGTTTTTGTTCCTACACTTTCAATACTATTGTCTTTCTCAAACAAGATGGAGAGGGCCAAAAATTCTTGGGAAATACTTACTAGTTCGCATAAAATAATTGTTTCAGATTTCATATACTTCAAAAGGGCCCATATTTCCAACTTGTGAGGTACGGAATCATCGATCAAAGCTTTCCGTGCATGTTTCATTAATTGTTGATCCAAACCCCACATGCATATATCTCAGCTAAAGATGAATATCCGCCTTGAAAGTCAAAAAGTTTATTAGTCACTGCCAAATTAACACGGTTTCTCCAACTTGATGTGCCCTTTTTAGTGTAAACCATCCCGAATTCAACTTCTCTAAAGAAAAGTTGAATCTTTTCTAGTTGTACCTCTACAGTTGCACCATTGACTATCTTCTCTACTTCTATGCAAGTAAGGGACCGACAAGGGCAAATGATTTCAGCAACCTTTTTTATTTTAATTTTTTTTTCTTTTCCATCCAAAGAATAGTCTTGGACTAAATGTAGGGATATTTTATTACAGGAAGAAGGATGGGTGGTATGCCGAGCATTCAAGAAGAGAACCACCAGTGGGCAGACAAAAAGCATTGAAGCGTGGGACTCAAGTTATTTCTACGATGAACCAAGTGGAGTTAGCTCCGTTGTGGATCCTCTTGATTATATTACAAGGCAGCCACCAAATAATTATCTATCCCAAAATTTCATCTGCAAGCAAGAGATAGAAGCAGAAAACTTGAATAATTTCTTGAACGCCACTGACCCCTTTGTACAGCTTCCTCAGCTGGAGAGCCCATCCATGCCACAACTAAAAAGCCAAGCTCAATATCGTTAGTATCAGAGAACACTGAAGATGACGAACAACCTTTAAGGGGTTGCAGCAGCAGCAAGAAAGTGACGGATTGGAGAGCCCTGGACAAGTTTGTAGCCTCCCAGCTGAGCCATGATCAGGAGAGGTACGAGGGGGATATAGTGTCCGCAGGATTTGAAGGCCATGAGAGTTCAGATTTGGGATTGCTGCTACTGCAGAGTGGTAGGGAAGAAGGGTCTTCTAAGTTAAATGGATTTTTTAGCTCCAGCTCAGATTGTGATATTGGAATCTGCGTTTTCGATAAATGAAGAATTTATCTAATTAATTAGTGGTCTTTTTTTTTTGGTTAGTATTACGTCATGATTTCCAAATATTCTAAAATATTATCCTGTAAACATAATGGTTTTGATTTTTTTTTTTTTTATATGAGTGACTGAAACTCAGAGCTAGTCCTCCTTCTAGATCTCTTTATCCAATAAAGATGACTGCATGTAGGAATTTTAACTTGGGATTTGAGGGTGACCAAAGACTTTGATAGGTAGGGTGGTGCAAAAATGAGGACTGAAGTTGTAATTCTCATACTCAATTTACAGCTCAAAATCATGGCACCTTATATATATATATATACTTCTATTTATTACTGTGTTCGTTGAATGCACATTAGTTACTTATCAATGTAAAGATTGTACTTATCCATGTATATATATATATACACACACGCAAAATTTTTTTTTAAAAAAAAAAAAGCTAAAACCACAACTGCCCATGGTGGTGGTATGTAAAAAAAAATGCTTGTAAAAGATTTTACCTTCCTCATTTACTTCATAGAAAAGCTACCGATTAATGTACTTCTGGTTCTCCGATAACGAGATAGTCTGTACGCACAGACAAGGCTTACAAATTGATTTGTTTTCCCGGTAATTACCACAGACAAGCTTATTACCTACAAATTACTTCGATGTATAAGCAGTCAAACATAGTTGTACGTTGATTCACATTTCCACAAAAGCGAAGAACAAGAAACGTTGAAAAGGATTCACTTTGATGGGATCGTCCAAAACCTCTCCTATTCTTGTTTTGCATTCTTCTTCTTTATTGCCATTTTAGTCTCCCTCACGGAACCACCCCTTTCTATGCATCAATGGCAGGAATGAGATGTCGTATTAGCGAAGAGAGAGGGTATTGAATATAGTGATAGTTGGAGTTATCGTGATGAATTTGGTGTCATACAAAGAACGGGTGTAAATTTATGGCTGTACTACGCTGCCTTATTGGTCGGCCGGCCTGCTAGCTGCTTTCCGTCATTGCATGCCATTTTGACCAAAGGGGAAAATTACATGATTCTTCTACATCACTACAATATGCTTACATGAGTACAAAAAGAACACTTCTTTTTATTATTAGTAAAAGGTAGTTCCTTTGTCTCACTTTAATAATAATGGTGTTGGGTTTTTTTTTCTACACATGATTTTAAAAAAATTAATTAACTTTGTTAGAAGAGTAAAATTAACGTGTTGTTTTTCTTTCTAAAATATCCTTGCATTGATATTAGGAATATGTATATCTTTATATTAATTACAATAATACTACTATAAAAATTGTACCACTTAAGTTATGAATCCAAGCAGTTAAAGAATAAGAGAGTGCACGTCACAAGTTAATTATTGTACTCTTTATTGGAAAGCGCGCTATAATTTACGACGGATAAAAAAGAAAAACAAAACTATCCATGAATGAATTTGGAGGGAGCAGTGTATATATAGCTTCCATGAATTTGGAGTCGCGACCTCTAACAATGATAGTTCAGTCACGATCCAAAAACTAATCGATCAATCAAAATGTATCGTGCCTCCTCTATAACTGAAGAATGCTACGTGTCACAGAAGATAAACATATAATTTCTCCGGGATCTCCCACCTTCAGGCTCCATTCACTACTTAAAAGAATTGTATACTGAAAGCTAAAGATTTTATAGCTCATAAACAAGAAAAGACAGAATGAATAGGAAAGAGATTGATAGATTTCAGGCGTGCTGCTTGTTTTAATTTGGTTGACTGAAAATTAATACGGACCTCGTTTTGCAGCACTATGTGTGTATGTGCGGGTGTTTATTAGATTCAGAAAAGGTGCTTTATAGACAGACTGAATGGAAATGATTGGTGGAGGAAGGAGAATTAGGAAGCGTCGTACTATGAACTAGTAGTAAATTCTAATGCTAGGCTAAAAGCCTGAAACAGATACATGGTTCAGTAACAAGATTTTAATTCGCTTATACTCCAGAGTTTGAAGGAGGATTTCTTTCTACAAGAAACATGGACTGGAGCAAAATGTAACTACACTCAACAAAATTGGAAGTATCCATCATCCGCCAAAGAAACTTGAAAAAAAAAAAGAGAGAAAAATAGTACTGCAAGTAAATATGGGCAAGAAAGCGCAAGCTGCTTGTTTCTCATTCTTACATATCCAATTCTTTCCTGAATCATTTGAATAACAGGCACATCTGGTCTGTTCATGGATAAACCATGGGAGTAGAGTAGGATTGTAGGAATACCTTATCGATGTTGTTAGGGTCTTATTCTGGGGACTGTGGGGCCATGACTTGTCTAGCATGCGCTGTGCAAGAAGGCTACCACTTTCCATGCTTGTCTCTCAAACTCTCTCAAGCCCAAAGGCCATTTGTCCTCCTCCTGCCTCGCAACTTTGGAAACCAAGGTCACTATTAAGTATTAACCACCCTACTTCTTTTGGAAATTGAATATACACGAGAAAGAAAGAAAGAAAGAAAGACAAACTTTGATATGTCCAGCCCCGGCAGCCAAATTGAGTTGTTGGTGCCTAGTGCATAATACTCCTAAAATTTGTTCCCAGTGCAACTTTTGGAACTATCAGCATTTCCTGACCATGTAAATAACCCGGTCTGCTGCAGAATGCACAGTTCGTCCCACCGTATGGATTCTATGGGACCTTCGTGCAAACTCCTTTGAAAATCATGTCAACTCTCGTAAAAGAAAGCAAATTGGTCCAAAAAGAACGACATGAACTCTACCTAAATCTCTTTCTTGCATTTCAGGGATTAAAATTGGTCTAATCACCCATGGCTTTTAGAAACTAGAAGCTCTGCATCCTGCATATGCTCTTTTTTTATTCGTTTCAAGAATGTGCTCAACGATATCTAGAAGAATTTGTTTAGAGCTGTCCGTCCATCCAAGTACTGCAAAACTACAAATGGGGCCGACCTTTTTCTTGCATTTTATCTTATTTTATTTATTTATTTTGGTTAGAACTTAGAAGCAAAACATTAGCTTGCCTACCAATTGTCCTGATTAAGAGAACAAAAAGTTCAAGCCCGCCCCCAGTTATCATCCTCCCCCCCCCCCCCCCAAAGTATATAAAATTGCTAAAGAGTGTGCAATTAGCCGGTACCACCACGTAGCCCACTCCGAAGTGTTTCGAATCTTTTAATTGCTTGCGTCAACCATATTATCACCTCTAACGTTTGGTAAAAAAAAAAAGAAGGTTATGATGACTTCGTTAAAACTTAAACAAAGATTGGAAATCCTTAATGTACGTTAAACTATTTGTAAGTTGCATCAAATTCAACTAAACACTTGGTAGAAAGTGACAACTTATGCTGCGGCTCCTTGATGTAAGCAAATCGTTACTTACCCTCATTTCCTCCTTTCTATATACATTTATTTTCAAGCAATTGCTAGTTAGTTTCATTGGAATGCAAGGGTGTTCTCGTCTGATTTTGACTTGTGATTTAAAGCAGACAAAAAAGTCAGTTTTTTTTTTAATCTTATCCTTTGCTTTTGGTCCTGAATTTTATGTTTTTCAATTGATAAGAATGCTGGATTAGCTTTGATAATAGCCCCAAGTAGTTAACTTATAATATTGCCTCGTAAAATTAACTAGTTAATTCATTAGCCATGTATCAGGAAGAAAAGACAAATTAAATCAAACATTCATCACTAAAGAAAAATTAACAAAAACCAAATAATCATGTTTACAAAAGACATACTTTGACTAAGACAGTGCCAAAATGGACTTTGGCCTCCTCCTCTTCAGTTTAAGCACACCACAAAGTAAAACCAAGAATGAAAAATGAAACAATAGTATGTTTTTGATGGGCGTGCTTCTAAAGGCAGGGGCAGGTTAATTAAACATACAGGCCAACCAGTCTCCAACCACATGCTTTCTTTTCTATTTTTTTTTTAAGTAAGAGGTTTTTAACCCAATATCTCCACGTCTCCAATCACATGCTTCTTTTATCCCAAGCGTGAAATATTTGAGGATACATCACAAGAGAACGGTAAATATGGAAGTTGACCAAAATAAGCTTCTTTTAAGCGAACAATGATTCCTATAATGGCACGCAACTCCATCAACATGACTTTGATGACCTTTTCATGCAAAAATAAGATTAGGACACGGCGAAAAGGTCGAAACCATGTGGCCTCGCTCCCAGGCCATTAACCCTACCCTATCCCTCCGGAATTTAGCATCAAATCAACTACAAAAGATAAGGATTCACTTACTGTGGATTCTCAGAACACGTCTGTTGAGAAAAGAAAAATTAGCTTAAAGTACTTTCTGATTGGTGGAACCTTAAAAGATGAGGACACGTAACCTCAAGAAGAACTTCACCCACCAAATGAATAAACGATCCATCTAGAAAGCTGAGATTCAACTCAATACACATTGTGAGCGAAAAAGCAGCCCACATCCTTACCCAACAAATCTTGTGTATTACCTTGTGTTGTTTCTGAAGGTTCAGAGCCCATGGACCAGAGAGAAGTCGTCCAACAGAAGAGCATTCAGCATAAACAAAAGCATATTGATAAATCCCCTTTTCTGTGCACTTGTCAAAAAGTCCAAGTCACAGAAAGATTATCCTTTCACTCCCAATTCCAAAAAGTGAAGTATATCCAGCAAAAGTTCTAGACTATTGACTTTCAATCAACTTGATCGATCAATGAGCATGTGACAGCAGCCCCCATTTCCAGCAACCAATCATCAAGCCCCCCCCACACTTCCTTCCCTCCCTAAACAAAATAGGAGAGCAGGGAAGAAAGAGATAGAATGAACAGAGTATAAACAGGGATGATTAATAAGACATTAAATTGTAGAAATGAAAATGTACACTGTTCAAATGATACCCACCAAAGAAAGGTCATCGCCATCTAAAATGCCTTGACAATACGTTATGGCTAGATTAGTGTTATACGTTCAAGTCTGGTTTGACCTCCTTCAATAGGTTTGACGAGTAAGAAGGAAGACAAAATATAACAGTTCAGGAGAGAGGCTATGACATGACAACATCAGAGGGCTGACCGATGAAATTAAACTAATACAAACAACAAGAAGTTTGGACTAAGCAGAATCATCTTAAGTCAGCAGGATCGTGTAGTAAAAGAGTGAAAGAAAAAAGAATTTAAGGCTGTGGAACACAAAATGGAAAACCAGGAGGCTTCGTCCAATAAAGGCCTGAAAAGTATCAAGAAAATTATTTATTTAAGAATCATGACACAATCAAATGTTTCTTCTCGTATCGGGCATAGAGGATGGGGCTACAAGTCCATAGCCCAACGGCCAACATGCAGCTAAAACCTAAAACTTAAACTAAAAAAATCAATAAATCAAATATGAAAAAAAAAAAAGAGGCAAATCACGTTGAACAGATCACACGTATCTTTAACAGTTATTAACCAACCAAATTGAAAATTAAAGTGTTACATGAACCAATTCTTACAAGACACACTGAAATTGACATATGGAGTGCAAGAACCACCACCTAACCAAACAAGTAATAATGAACATTCATGCCCTTTCACCACGAATACGCCTTGCCAGTTGGATGTCCTTGGGCATGATAGTTACCCTCCTTAGCATGGATTGCACAAAGATTTGTGTCTTCAAACAGACCAACAAGATAGGCCTCAGCAGCTTCTGAAGAGCAAGGACAGCATGACTTTGGAACCTCAAATCCGTCTGAAGATGAAAACAAATTTATGGCACAATCAGATGCAACAAAATGTAATACTCAAACAAGGTAATGAGAATATTAAGTAACTATATGAACAAAACCAATTGAGAAATCAAAGACATCTAAATCATTACACCTTGAAGTCTTGAGCAATTTCACGAACAAGCCTTTGAAGGGTAGTTTGCGGATCAAAAGCTCAGTACTCTTCTGATATTTCCTAATTTCACTGTGGACATGGCATGAAGCAGCAAAATCTTAAACAACAGTCTAACCTAAAAATATACAAGCAAAAGAGTTCATCAAATAGTTCAACAACTATGGATTTTAAATAATGAATACAGACCGCAGTGCAACGGTTCCAGGTCGGTAGCGGTGGAGGCTTCTTCACACCTCCAGTCGTGGGCGCCGACTTCCTGGCAGCCTACAACTCAAAAAATTGAAGAAAATTGGTTGTTATCAAGCATTACGAGATTGATCACATTCGCAAACCAAATAGTGGTGCCTGCAGTACTTTTTGATGATCAAAGGCAAAAAAAAGGTATACAAAGATACAACATGATTCTGGCCATCAGATATACAAGCGCAGCACAACTATAGTTCATTAAGTTATAAGGCATCAGGAACAATTGACCATCTCATTTCAGGAATGACGATAAAAAAGAGTGTCCAATTAATCCATTTCAGTGCTATCTTAATTCCTCTTTCCAACTACAACCTACTCTGTTGATATCCTCTCAGAGGTGAATCCTGTTCACAATTCTAGCATTACCTAGAAATGAAAATGTTAGTAGCTAAACTGCACATCAGGACGCCAATCATGCTGCAGGTCACTGTTGAAAAATTTATGAGCAAAATCCGTTGTGTTTATCTAAGAATAAAAGATCATAGCTATGTAAATGTGTATATATATGTATATATATATATATATATTTATGGTATATATATAAAGACCAAATTCAGTCAGTACTGCACACGTAACACCAAGAAGGACCAAATAATCCAGGGAAACCAGTCCTCCATTATTTCGTACACATAATTATTACAATTTGCATAAAAAAAATCTAACAAAGAGTGAAAATAAATCTCAACATACAGGGAGGAGCTCTGTAAGTTTACAAACGACTATAAACATGAATACGAGCTAAATCTTCAAAAAAGTGACATCAAAATTCACAAATTAGTGTACTCAAATAAATATTTACCAGAACAATTCATTCCGAGGAAGAAAGCATATATACCTTGGTGGCAAGCTGTTTCCTTGGAGCCTTTCCTCCGGTGGACTTGCGAGCTGTTTGCTTCGTACGAGCCATTTTGATTTAGAAGAAACTGCAAAAAGTCTCAAAAAATGAAATAAGAGAAGGCCAAACAAGATGAAATTAAACTGCTAAGTTCAAAAAATCAGAAACTAAGGAAGTAACCGGAATGCCCTAGGGTTTCGATGTTTTTCAAACCTGAATGAACTCTGACCGACTATTTGATTTGCTCTTAATCTGGCCGCTAAAGAAGCTCTTATAGATGGTTGAATTAGAATTTGAACGGGTTAATTGGACATAGACCCCTGAGGTTGGCGCATATAGCCAATAAATCCCTATAATTGAAATTTTATATCAAACCCCCTCTACTCTACTTAAGGTATGACCGTATGAGACAGTCAATTTGAGATACCATCCACTATATTGGTAAAAAATGACACTACTTTGTCCAAGTCCCTACTCTTTCTTTGGAATAAAAAAAGGGAAAAGAAAATTTGAATTCAGAACCAGTAATTCTATGAGATTTAACTTTAACTATTAAACGGAAGTTTTATTAGTTGTCCAAATTTCAACTCTTCTAATCTAAGCATGCTTAAATTCTTGATAGAAAACATGATGCTAGAAAAATATGTCAACTTATGCTAAGTTGATTGATAAAACAAGGTGAAACTTCATCGAAAATGAAAATGTTAGTGAGTTTAAATAGAAATGCAAACTTGCTAAATAAAAGATAGAAGTAGGTGGATTTCACCGTAACAAAAAAAGATGAGGAGGTTAAATTGCAATTATTCTTATATATTTTAGTTTTGCAAGTTCTCGTAACGTCTGTGCTTATCATACCTTATAGCCTTGTAGTTACGAGGCTATGAACCAACCCAATTAATTCTTTTTGATGTCAACATTTGCAATTGAAAATTATCACTTAAACCCATCAATGTGGCTGAAGTTTTTTTTTTTTTTTTGGGGTCAATTGGCAACATAACTTTTCATTAATATGAAGAAATTAGAATTATTGAGTTAGAGCAACTGCTCCTTAAACATATTTTGCTCAAGCATCCAAACTAAGAAGCTAACCTTTCATTGAGTGACATTTTTAAAATTTAAAGCAAACTTTACTAATTTGTGATTAACAACGTTGTTTACTCTCCTAGTAAAAGAGAGATGACAATCATCAAAACTTAACTTTAAATACCCTTTTGGATTAATATTTTTTAAAATTTTTGTAAAAAAATATATTATAATGATTTGATACATGTGAAATAAGCAGATATTTGAAAAATGTGTTCACGAAAAATGTAGGATTGCTTTGGAGAAAAATGACTTTCCAAATACCTTTAATACAGTACCAAATAAGACATCCTCAGTTGCATCATTGATCTTATGTATAAGGGTTCGCAATTTGATTCAGTCTCCGCCTTCACCAGCCTTGCTCTTTAGCTCTGATCGTGGCAGCTCTAACTGCAAAGGCTTCTTTTGATCTTGCCATGGCAGATCAATGTGGTTGAAGTCAAGTTAAAAAAAAAAAAGAGCCATGCATACTGTCATTCACACTTAAAAGTTCCAACTCAAACTCTTCAACGTTTCTTAATTTGTTCGTTCTGATGCGCAGGCAACATAATCAACCGAACTAAAAATCCAATCTGTCATTCGAATGGGGTACATTCTGTTAATATGCTCAAATCAAAACAGCATATACCAACTTACACCGGGAAGGATTCATTGTCATTTGTTGCTAAATATTAGAGCGGGTTATGGTACTTTGAAACTCGAAAAGTTTTCTTCCAAATTCCCGCAATTACTTTTTTCAAATAAATAAATCATCCTACCGGAAGAGTATTTCAAATAATCAACAACTTTGGGGGGCTCTTGTTTGAGAAGTTATGCATGTATCTATTAATTTGTTTTAATGGACAGATGTGATAATTCATTAGCTTTAAATGGACCATTCACCATTATTATCACTTTCCTTCCATGAAAAACCTTTGGATCAATCCAACCAGACACTTTCCCTTTTTTTCGTCTCCCCCTCCCATATTCCAATACACCAGCTGTTCGCTTTACCAGGCCACAATGAATGTTTTCCAGGTGGAAACATTCCTCCACCAATACAATACCATGTTCATTTGCCTGTATCTAGAATCATCGACAAAAATCGTCACAAGACCATAATCCCGAGACCAGCTACCGAAAAATATCTCCCGTCTACTGTAATGAATGGCCGACAAGCAAAAAAACAAAAAAAAAAAAACGACCACACAAATCGCAGCTGCAATCCAAAGAATATTTGCAGGTTGAGCCCCCAAAGTTTGATGATTCTATTCCATTAAACCCCAAAATTCTAACCACATAAAAACATCTCAAGCATTACACCAAAACCACCACGGATACCGCCATGATCATCATCTACCGAACCGCATCATTTCCCATATTCACAATCCACTACTCTTTCCCTAACAAACAGAAACATCATTTATTTATTTTCCCTACTCCGAAGTCCGTACTACCTCTATACCTATACAGATACTTGGAAACTACTTGTAAGACTCCTCGCTTTGAGTTTAAGCGGCAGCGGCTTTCCTAGCCCTCTTAGCAGCAGGAGACTTAATTGACTTTGGCTGCTTTGCCTTCGCTGGAGCCGCCGCCTTCTTCGTTTTCTTCGCCCTGTGTTACTTTCTTCTCTGGCTTTGCCTTTACAGCTTCCGTCTTCTTCTTCGCCGCAGCAGTTGCTCTGGTGGTTTTGGCATTCCGATTGAGCAGCCGGCTTACCAGCCTCCTTCTTCTTCTCCGCATTGGCCTGGCTGGCTTTTTCACGGCGGGGACTTTTTTCGCTGCCTCGGATAACTTGTAACGAGGCCTTGATTTTGATCAGCTTTCCCCTCGCGGCAGAGTTTTTCAACTGAAGCCCTAGTATCTTCCTGAAATTCGCAGGCAGCACCGCCTTGTGCTTCTCTTCCACGAACTTTGCGATTGCCGTACGGACTTGAACCGCTCTTTTCGTTCAGTACCACGAGAGCCTCCTTATCATACTGCAAGATAAACCAACAAAAAATTTCGCCAATTAAATTCACCATCGATAACAAAATCATTTCCCAAGAAAAGAAGATTGAAATTGGAGAGAGTTAAAGAGCATACAGTCAATAATACCCTCAAAGTAAGGAGGATGAGCGGCAGTTTGGGGGCTTTAGGCTTCCTTTTCTTTAGGAGCTTTAGGCTTTTTCTCCTTAGCAGGCTTCTCGGCTGGCTGCTCCGCAGGCGTAGCATCAGGCGGAGGCTGCTCGACGGCAGTTTTCTCAGCATCTCCGGTGCCCGACATCGCGCAGTGTCACAAGAAACAACAACAGAGTGAACGATACGGAAATAACCTTTCTGACTTTGCGTGAATAATTTTCCAACTAGCTGTCAGCATTTATAGGAGGGAGCGATCTGCGTGAAATGGAGTTCCTGGATTCTGATTGGTCAGCTAAGAGTGATTGCGGATCGAGGAGTTTTAGAATCAGTGTTTTGAATCGTACACGTGGGCGATTATGGGTTGTTGATCGAACACTGAATTGGATTTTTGGGGTGCCAGTCTTGTCTGGAATGGATACTTCAATACTAAGGACGCTGGTATTTTTTCACGCATAGCTTGTGAGAGGGGTGTGTTTTCTTGGTGCATTTGGGGATAATTTACAGAAGCATTTTTTATGATTTGGATTTGGAACTTTTATGAGGATGAAATTTAGGAAATTCTGGTTGTAATGTGGGTGGTTTTGAGGTAAGTTGGTTGGAATTTGGGTGGGTTTTGAAGGCATCAAATACAAACAGTTTGAAGTTGCTTCTTCAGGCGTAGTACTGCCTTTCTGGAACTCCATTTACTCCGTATCATTTATCTTCGTAGTTAATAAACCAGCTAGATGGAGGATTTACCCCCACACTCTTTTAGATTGGTTTTTGTAAAAGGTCAAAAGAAATGTAGATGAAACAGCCCAAGTAAAAACCAGCAGATCCAAATGTAAGGCCTGTTTGGATTGTCATTTTCTATCGAAAAATTGCATCGTTTTTCGTGATCACATTTTCCTATTATCTTTTTTCTCACATACATCGAATCGCTACAGTATTTTTTCCATAGAAAATCACGAAAAATGCAATCCAAACGGGGCCAAATTTATGAGTTGCACATCTACTTTTATTGTATTGCGGTGACAAGGCTCTTTTAGGACAATAAAAGAATTAAGGATCATCTTTTATTTTTCAAGTTTAGGACCTCCTATTTATAATATCTTCTATCTTATTATCTAAACCAACCCTCTCGCAAGCAAATTTTATTCCAAACCAACTCTAGAAGTAAGCTAATTTTACATCTACATAATTGGTTTTAACATAAAACTCACCATTTTGTTGATAACTTGTTTTTGTTTGGCCTAGTTTGGCTCGTCATGAATTAAATACTAGATTATCTATGCGGCTTCTCATGCGACAAGTATAACAAAAATCTTAGATTGTAGCAGCATTAAAGAGTGATTTTGATAACATGAAACAATTTCACATAGCAAAAAATTTGCACAATAATGTAGTAAAAATCGTACCTACTTTATTTTCAAAGAAAAGAGAGTAAGAAAAGTTTATCACGAACCCACTTTTAAGAAAACAAAATGAAAATGCATAACAAAATGTAGAGCTAACTTAGGACTTATTCTTATTATTTAGATATTACAAAATCTGATTATATAAATTAATCATAGAGAACAATCACAATCAGCAAAAGCCACTCTTTTGGTGATTATAGATTTTAGTTTTTTTTATCATTAAAAATTTTATAATCAAAATACAAAATCTAAAGTCGAAAACATCACAAAAACTGATCATTTAAAATAATTTACAATCACTTAAAATAATCAATCTAAAACAAGCCCTTAATTCTGAATCATCTATTCCTATTCCTTGGTTTGTTATTGGAAACCTTTTTACCGAGAATTGATTCAATCAGCTTCATTAAATTTTCTCTTACCAAACTAACGTAGATACTGACCAAAGAAAGATTACAGGCAGTTCTGATTTGGATCATGGGAGTGATTAAGCAGAAGCGTCAACCCAAATTGAAAAGAGACCTGCTCCTCCTCTTTGTTATCCGGTTCAAAGTTTAAATTGCAACGTCAGAGAAACGCTGACCCGTTAAATAAGCGACCATTGTAAGATCTCATACTCAGACCGGCCGCTGTTCGATCTTCGAACCACCAAAAAACGCCATAGTTTCCCCTCTTAAAACCCGGTACGCTCACCGTTTTCTCAAACATCCCAGATACTACTACAACTTACAGCTACAAAAATCGAACGCTCCAAAACAAACAAAAAAAAACTAGTAGTAAAAGACTGAGGGAGGAGGAGGATTCGGCCGTCGAATCTCAACATCTTTCTCCCTCTCGAGCAGAGCTGCGAAGAATCTGGCTGCATTCCGTCATCTCTCTCAGCTCTGTCTCTCGTGTAAGTCTAGACGAATCAAATCAAGTTTTTTTTTTGCTTCGCATTTAGACATTCCGATCTGCTTAGTTGCTTAGTCATTTCCTCATTTTAGGCATTTTCCGGCGCATACTCTTAGCCTAGCTTCCCGATCTTCTGCATTTCAGATTTCATACAAGTCCTCTCGGATTTTTCTTTTTTATTTTTTGAAATCTTAGCCGTGTGAAAAAAAAATCTTAGGTGAAGCTGCATTACTTATTTTTTATCATAAGAACGTCGTACGTTTATTTCTGAATTATGCAAATAGTTGAGTAAGTCAGAGTACAGGAAATTGGTCAATGATTTAGTTCATTACTCTTTGGATTACCTTTTGGTTTTCATGTTGGTGATATTGCGTTTTTAGAGATTTAAATTAGCTGTTGCAGATGTACTTTTTCATAATGATCTGGAAATTATTTTTAGTCTGGTGCTTGTTTGTACTCTATACAGTATGTGTTTATGTAGCTTTTAGAACTAAAGTTGCTTTTATTTCCTGAAATTACTTTATGCCGTTTAAGTTTGCTGTAAAATTGGCTTGTGAACTTTCCAACTCCAAATTTGTCAGTGAGTGCCTTCACCAGATAGGAGTATTATTTAGTCTTTGACTCATGAGTCCAACTGTAAGAGATACCGTTCTGTGCTGTATTTGTGCTTGGCTGCTTGATTTGGGAGAACTGGGAAAGCAAAAATATAGCTGGTGGTTCAATGAGGAGGGTGGGGGGGGGGGGGCACGGCTATGTTGGGAAGAAAGAATTATGAGTTTTGAGGTAATTTAGGGTGAATATTTGAGTCTCATTGGGAACGTCCAAGAACACTGTGTGAATTTGAAGCTGCAACTTGTTATATGTTTTGCTAGATGTTGAATTTTTTAGTTATTTCTATCTCATGCATCCAGTCCTACTAAAAGTTCAGCGAACTTATTACATGTGCTCAACAAAGTGTAGCTCTAGCTCTGGGTGACTGCAAAGGGACTTTCCTAAGTTAAGATTCTGTAGTATTAGTCTGGACAAATGAAATGTTTAGTATTTAATCAACAATATCTATTCCAGAAATGACTCATCAACTGAACATTTTTGAGCTTCTGATAGCTTTATTGTTTTACGATCTGCATTTTTGGAATATTTTCTTTAGTTTTTCAGATTGTCTAAGAAGTGATATTTTTCCTTCTGCAGATATTTCCATTTCAGAAATGAATTATTAGTTTCACCAGCTTGGCTAGTGATGGTATGAGATTGTACTTTTCACCATGCATCTGTTTCGTAACATTCTTTCACTTTGACATGCTTTAACTAATGATGGTTGATGTGCTACTAAGAAGGGATTGACTCCTTGCATACTACCTGTCTTGATTTACATCTTGTTTCAATTGATACATGGAATCTAAGATGACTACATGATAATATTGACTTCAGATATAAATTTATTAATCCTGTACCTTAATAAATTAACAACTGACTGGCTAGCTTATTATCTCTTGCATAATGCTTTTTCTCAATTCTCTTTTCGCCTTTTGAAGTCCTTCGTTGTCAAACTGTCACAAAGATACGTGATTGTGCTTGATATCTTGTGCTTTAATCAAGGACCACAATCACTTATCGATAAAGACATATATGGCCATCACGGCTGAGCGAGATGCGGCCATCCGGGAAAGGAACATGGGCACTGGAGGAGAGAAAGAGGGCCTTCCTCTGAGAGAGACATTGGCAATGCTTCAGCGGGATGGCGGCTATTGCTGAACGTAATTCTGCCATACAGGAACGAGATGAGGCCATTGCTGCTCTGCAAATAAGGGACTGCTCTGTAAATAATATGCTTTCTGACTCTGCTGAGGATGGGGTTGCAGATGGAACCGAAGACATGCATTACCAGGATATCCATCATGCTATGGTTAATGCTGCATTTAGTCCTAGAGATATTCTAACCAGTGAGACCTTTAATAGTGCACAAGTTGGCTTCTGAAACTGCGAAAGCCACGAAAGTGAGGCAGCCACAGGGAAGGTAAGATGACAAAAATCAGTCAAGTCTCCAAGGTCACCTAAAAGACGGGCTGAAGGCATGATTAAGCCACTAACTCCTGCTTCATCAAATGGTTGGAATGCTGGCCATGATTTGAAACGCGAGGAAGAATTAGAAGGGCATCTTGGTACGTGGAAGGATAATATAGGCTTGAATCAAATAAACTTTGACGGAAACTTCCATGCCAGTGCCAGTTTGCTCCTGCACTGGAAACAACCCCAGCCTTGTTATAAGTGGGGGAATGGTGGATGGCAGTCGGCTTGCTGTACAACGACCATGTCTGTGTATCCGTTACCTCAGGTATCTAATAAGCGGTATACCAGAGTCGGTGGCAGAAAGATGAGTGGAAGTGCCTTCAATAAATTGCTAAATCGACTTGTTGCCGAGGGTCATGACCTGTGCTCTGCTCCACTTGATCTGAAGGACCATTGGGCAAAGCATGGCACAAATCGGTACAGCACCTTGAAGTGACTCCGGAATGACCTGCTGTCAGTGTTGCACACATGTTGGACGGTTTTATGTATGGTGCAATCTTATACCGCCCATTAGCGGAGATATTGGAGGGGCTCAACTCTGAATTCTGCTGGTGCTCATCAAATCCCAGATTATAAACAATGGAAAGGAAAATATACAGAGCTCAAAATTTGTTTTCCATGTTCTGTTGTATTTTGTTTGGTGTTAATCTTAGTTGCTATGGGTTAGGACAAAAATTTGTTGTTGGGCATACATGATACGGGGAGAAAGATTATGTATATGAAATCTGAATACTCGAACAGCTATATACCAATTGAACCTGAAGCTGCAAAATCTTATCACCGGAGCCAATGCTGTAATTTGGCACTTTCAATACCAGTTGTTTTTTCTTTTCTTTTTTGGTCCAAGACGTTTGATTTTCACCTTCAAGTTATTGGAAGCAGTTTCTTGAGAAATTACGAATTCAGCAATTGTCCACGCTTGCACAAAATGCATTCGCGTTCCAGCGGCAGGCCCCGACTCCAGATTGGCTTTCTGATTTGGCTAATAGACGAGCAGATTTTCCTTTGCATTTGACTTGAATTGATATAATTTATTCTTGTTTCGGAAAATTGAAATCCGTGAAGGACTCTTCAACACTAGGTGGCACATTTTTTAGGGCAAATTTTCGTGACCGTGGATTTGATCCTCAAGGCAAGAAGCCATCAGCCATTCGGATTCGGAAAATGTTTCAAAGTCCCAAATTTCTCTTTTTTTTTGAAAAATTTAATTCCCTAGCATCTTTCAAATTCTACACCTTCTGAGCCTGGGAAAAAATGTTTGCACTCTCTTGAGAAAAAAGAGAAATTGACTTATTAAATCTCAGCCACCAAATTGAATACTTATATTAGATCCGATAAAGTTAAACGTGCCGTGAAGCGCAGTGATCAAGTCAACGCTAGACGTAGATCGCATGACTCGACAATCCGGGAAAGCAAATAAATTCAGATTCCACACTCATGCGACTATTTAAACATTAAAAAAAAAAAAAACCAAGGTCTACTCCATAACAGAGGCAGTTCCAGGGTTTTAAAACCCTCCTCGCGAAGCTAAAAACATTCAACCAACCTTTTAGAGACAGACTTGCATATCAATGTCTAATATTATAAAATCAAAATGCCAATCTATATCAAGGTTGTTAATTTCACATTAATTACATGGCCAGAAAGGACAATTTCTATGCTGTGAATCCCAGAATGGACAATGAGTACACAACCAGAATGGCTAGACAATCAACAGAAATTAAACCAAACATGCCAGACCAGCCAATGCAGACTAATACAACTCCAAGCAAGTCTCTTGTGGTTCCAATTCCTATATATCATTTACCATGCAACCACAATTCCTATATATCAATTACCATGCAAAACTCAACAATACTTCACTTGGCCAAATTTGTCCTCAGACTAACCAGCAGTACCACCTACTTCCTTCAGGAGTATTTTGGCAAAGAATAAAATAAACTAGGAAAATAAAAATGAAAGACGAAATGAATGTGCTAAAAAACCACAATGAAACATCAAAAAGGCCCAAGGAAAAACTAGAAACAGGAGTCTTTCTCCAGTTTTAATCTTCGAATAAAAACTATGGTTCCTACAGGTAATCCGTCTGGATAACAAATTTTTCTCCTTCAAAGTAGCTAGTAATGTTCGACCTAACAGGGGACATTGTCGACTTATGCCAACATCAATCAAGTATCTATTTCCAACCACTCATGTCTTGGTTTTGACATGAACTTCATAATTTAACAATTACCAAAATCTGATAAAAAAAAAAAAAAAAAAACCTATGTTCGCAAGATAACAAAGCATTCCCTTCAGACAGCAACAAATGCTCATCCACGTAGAACAGGGAAAAAAAAGGAAAAAAAAAAAAGCAAAGAGCATCCTCAATCATTTACAATATAACCATTTAACCTCAATATGAGTTGCATGTGAGACTACGCATTTCAATCTTCTATAAAGGTCTTGGATGATAGGTTTTTACATCGAAGTAACTATTTCTGTCTCTATGAGACTTTGTGCATTCATGAAAGATTAATCATACATCCATCCGGTATCTGACTCCTACAATTCATGTTTGTTTTGCTATCAAACTTCAGAGTCTAATAGTTTTTCCAATCTGATATTAAACCCTACATCAAAGCATTCCCTTTGTACACTAACGGTAGCACCAAATGCCCATCCATCAGGGGAAACTTAAAAGCCAAAAAACCTCAATCATTTATCATATGATTACTTAACCTCAAAATGAGTCGAATGTGGGATACTGGGCACTGATACCTGCTAAACTTACTAGTTTACGTAAGCATCAAAACTACTTAGTAGCAGGAATTTGATATGATAATCAATAATAAAGCTTTAGCTACAAAGAGGCAGTAACCGCATCTTAAGTTTAGACCTTCATGCCTTTTAACCAAGAAAATGTAGTGCACTCAAGCCTAGCAAAATTCTATTACATATATAACCATAGCATATCGTAACCAGCAAATCACAAAGTCCAACTCATATCCTTTTCAAAGCTACAGAAGAAACTGGATCTGATTAAAAGAATACTGCATGGTTATTCAGAGTCATAAATCATGCTCTTATAAATAGGCTCGACTTATGTAATCTTTTAACCTCTGATACAATTGGTAAGGTAATATAAAATCATCACATATCATGTATCTCCAAAGAGGTAGAAAACTCCACAATGATCGACTAAGAGAGTGTCAATGCCTACATAATTGTTGCTTCAATCCACTGACACTTTTAAGAACGTCTATACATGATAAATCCGTCATTGCGGTATAAGTTTTATCACCAATAGAAAACAACTCCTGTCAAAGGCATAGTTTACCTGAATATAGACGTTCATAATCAAACTCAGCAGCACCTCACATTTGCCCAAAAAAACCACAAAATGCCAGAGAAAATATATTCCTTCTCCATAATATAGTAATAAAGTGTTTAAGCTCAAATTACAGCTTAGAAAAGATCTATACTTGAGTAATAGAAACATAAAATCAAAACCTACAAGTTGAACTAAAATATGCCATCAAGGTGATCTCCACCAAGTTGTCAACTTAACATCATCATTGCAGCATTACGCAACAACCATAAATAAAATATCTTGAGCTGAATCTTTATCACCTCAAAGGACAATAGAATGCCCAACTTATTTCCCTTGAAACAGAATCAAAACATGTACTTTTTGTCCATAAAAGGGTTATTACTAACAAGGAAAGCAAGTGTCTTCCTCATCTGGACTGCTAACTCCCCAAACTGCTTCCACGGTTCCACCTAGAAAAAAAGGAGCTCATACCTATTTAAGTCTCCAACTTAGAAACTGAGTACCAGTATCTACAAACGTCCATCCAAGAGATATGGCTGACAATCTAAGACCAAATATTATATGACAACCAGGATTGGTAAGAGGTAGAGAGACAAGAGACCAGATCATACAGCAAACGGAAAACGGAGAGAGAGAGAGAGGAAAAAGTAGAAAACAGAATCACATCCCAGCAGCAGCACTGCAGACCTTTTGCAAAGAAGAGCAATTCAACCATACGAACTAGACCTGAAGAAAAATGCAAAAACTATAAAACTTAAGTGTGAACAGCCCAACAAGAACACCTATACGCAGTTGTGCAAGTGTATTACCTAAAGTTCATCATGTCTAATAGTAATATCCACGTCCATATGGACGATCACCTCCATAAAATGATGGATATGCTCCTGAACCATGCTGCAAAATAGCAAGAGAAGAGTCCAAATCATAAAGCTGTTAAGACGTAGAATGCATTGTGGAAGGAATATGACCATCATACGCACATCAGAGCCATAGTAATCTTGTCGATAAGGCCCACGATCGGCTTCAAACCCACCTAACATCAAATAGGAAACAAGCATAGTGTTATGAGAAGTGATTACAAATCAAGAAGCAAAATTTAAGAACATAATAGGAATTTCTGAACCTCGGTAACGACTTCCATGAAAAGAAGCTGAAGCGTCAGGATACTCAAACCGAGGGCGACGAGTGCTTGGCTCCACATAATCTGGATCCTGATCCTAGGAACAAAAAGAAACATTGTTAACTTGGAAAAAAAAATTGAAGAATCTGATTTCCTCACATATCTTATCCCAAGGTTTCTGTTCTAGCTTACCGTCATAAAATAAGGTCGTTTAATTCCATGGGCAGGGTCATCATAATAATAGGGGTCATCAAAGTGTCTTTGAAAATATGGCTCATTGAATCCTTCCTCTGGAGGGAAAGGCTGCCTCCTCAGTGGATCATGAACACCATGGCCACCATGTCTACTTCTATCCATGTCAGGCCGACGTGGCAGCGGACCTCCACTATATCCTTGTTGAGGCCTGAAACCCCACCTTCCTCCTGTGTATGCAACAGAGTCCATCATAAACTTGCTCCAGCAGGGAAATAGGAAAAAATTGGTTCTTGATCTTGTATAAATAAGCTAACAACTATCATAAAAATTCTCCTCCTCCATGCGAAGGGTGTGAAATTGTATATCTAACCATGTGCAAAGCTTTGCCTTCCATGCAAGGGATATTCATTATCAAGTTCGCGATCATTTAGAGAACCAATTCTACCACCACGTCCAGGTCCACGTGGATAAAAACCCCTGCCATGCTGGAAGCTTGGTCGATTGAAGGCATGACCACCTCGACCAAAACCCCTTCCTGAAAGCACAAGACCACGTCATACTGCAATTGAGTATTTGAATATAAAAGAAGTCAACAAAATTTCCATACCAAATCTGGGGAAAGTCCCACCACTGCTTCGAGCTATTCTGAAACCTCCAGACATACTGCCTTTTACTGCCTGAGTTTTAGGCAACGGATTTGATAGTCTTGCTCTTACTTTTGCCTAATTACAGAGAAGAAAATGTCATAAGCTGAAGAGGTTGCATCTAGTAGAAATTACGTAAGAAACAGGACAAAATTATCATGACTCATCCTCTGGGTCATGTCAAGAAATGCGTGTCAAAGTTCTGAAAGCATGATATTAACATAGGTCACTGAAATAGTTCTAAGATGCGATTTGGAAGATGGATGGAGATTAGGAATGGACATATTTATGGGGTCGTGCAGTACTATGTTAATATATGCTGGTAGAACTACTCACATACAATCAAACAAAACCATCACTGTTAATTGCAAGACTCACTAGCTGCAGATGCCCTTTAAGATCGCAAAAAATTGAAGCATACCTTTGAGTTTCCATCACCCAGTTCCATGTTGTTTACTTCCTCAACGCATGAAACAGCAGCTTCATGTGTAGTGAAATCAACAAACCCGAAATCCTTCCTCTTGGCTGTAGACATATTACGAGCTAGCATTACACGTGCAATCTCCCCAAAACGTCTAAATGTCTCTCTAACTCGATCTTCATCCCAATAAGGAGGAAGCCCATCAACAAATACTGATTTAACCTGGGCCATCACTGCTGGGTCTGGCTCACGCAGAGGTTCAGCAAAAGCCACCTTAGCAGTTCTCTCAGCATGGCCAAAAATAGCATCAGGCTTTTGAAGTCTCTTGTATGCCAGCATAGCTTCTGCATGACAAGAAAACTCAAGAAATGCAAAACCGCGACTCAGCCCTTCGTGTTTGGGATCTGCCACAAGAGTGATGCTTTCAACACTTTCTATGCCATACTCCTTCAGCTTGTCTTTTATCTGCCATCAGTTATGATAAAATTAGAAAAAAAAAAATTTCTAAAAGTGCACCATCCAAAGATAAATATTAATCTTACAGCTTCTTTTGTCCATGTATTGCAAATATTGCCAACAAACAACGTATCATTGTCCTCACTTGGAGCAGTCCCACATCGCTTCCCACGTATCTGCATTACAAACAAATAATTGAGTATTTATACAATTTTCAGGTATATGAAAGTGCATAAGTCTGCAACAGAGAATGAATTTTTCAGTGTGTGAGTCAAAGCACACCATCTAAAGATGCATCTTACAACAGGGTTTTTCATTTCCGACAAAGCCCGGTTTGCTTCTTCCTTAGTTGAAAACCTGACAAATGCATAACCCTTATTCTTGTTGGTGGAGGGATCCTTGTGTAGGCGGACATCAACCACCTCTCCAGCATATTTAAACACCCTCTTAAGATCTTCTTCGGTTACATCACGATCCAACCCACCAACAAAAATCTCAAGCTCTTTCCTCAACTTACGCTCCTTTGCAGCAGCATTTAGTTCCGCACGCTCCTCTTCCAAAGCTTCTTCACCTTGCCCTATCATGTCATCTTCAGCAAACTCTTCTTGGCCAAGTTCATCATGAATCTCTTGATCAGCCTCTGATCTGTCATCATCTGCTTCTGCTAAAAGACCATCAAAGTCAGTCATCTCTTCTTTGGGGTCTTCCTCCATTTTATCTTCCTCAGTCATGTTCTCCACTTTATCCTCAATAAGTTTCTCCTGTTCCTCTTGTTGGTCTATCATATTCTCTTTCTCATTTGGTTTAGTAGGTACATCGTCCTCAAAATGTTCAGAATCTACAGAAGTCGATCCCTGTTCTTTCTGATCAAATGGTGCATTTTCCGTGACTGATTCTTCTGCCTTGTTCTTCAATGACTCTTCAACATGCAAAAAATTTTTCTCCTCATCAACTCCCTCAACTTTGTCAACGTTTGGTCCTTCGCTTATTACTGGTCTGTCAATATTTCCAAGGCTAATTCCGTCATTTCTAGCAGTCTCAGCACCCTTTGCCACTGGTCCTCTATTTGCAGCATCTAAGACATCATTCTCCTTCTTGGATTCATCAGCAATTGCATTTTCAGCTTCCCCAGACCTTTTCTTCAGTCGAGAAGCTGGCCTAGCAACAGTTCTTCTTATGATCCTCTTTACAACTCTTTTAGTAGTTTTCGTCCCCGAAGCAGGTTTACTTTCCCCTGTCACCTGAACAGCACCATCATTCGTTGCTTTTGCTCCTTCAACTGCACAGGAAATAAATAAGTTAGAAACTCAAGACTTAATTGCAGTGAATGTGGCAAACAAATATATATATATATGTGTGTGTGTGTGTGTGTCCGAATATTAGAAGCTAAAATGAATTTACTGGCAACAAAAAGTCCCTAATTCCCGAAATTTGTAACTCAAAATAATCAGAGAAACAACTAGATGTCAAGGAAATCTTTACGCGCAATGCAAAATTGCTTTTCTTGACAATCACCAAGAGCCTATATACCTACTTGAAGCAGACAACCTCAAAACTTACAATTCATCTAAGTAGATAAACCTAAATTTTATTAAGAAATAAGCTTAAACTTATTATCAATATGGAATGAAACTGTCATCAGAATCAGAATAATCCAAATATCACCTGCTGATGCTGGTTCCTGCGTAGGCAGGGCGGTGGTTTACAGGGAGCGCTTATGGTCTCGACGGGCTTAGTTTGCTGTCCTTTGAGGGGCGGGGCTAGGTCTTCGCTTCGGAGGACTTGGGTGGTAAGGCCGACGTCGCCGGAGCTTCAGCCAATGCTGCGCGACTCGGCGGAACTGGGGGCGTGGATTGTGATTTTAAGGATGTTTCTTCGCCGGCGGCGTCTTCTTCGGTGTTGCGCCTGTAATTTCGAGTTCTCATAATTTGATTGAATTGTAATCAGATTACAATCGGTTTATACCGGGGGAGGATTGTCAAAAACCCTATACGGTTAAGAGAGACTTGGAGAGCGGAGGAAGGCAGCTTCGATAATCTAATCGTATCGCTTTGGTCATTGTATACTGCGTAACCGACAGAAGCTGAAGTCGGACCACGATACGACGTTGCTCTGTTATTCCATAAACACCGTAAAGGTTTTCATTTTTTTTATTTCCTTTTTGGGAAAATTTTCAGAAAGGAAATGGTAAAAGCGGTAACAATAGAAATGCATACCAACAGGGGTTGGTCCGAGTTGGTAAGCGGCTCGGATTCGCTTAAGCCAGGTCTCGTGTTCGAGGACTAGTGTATGCAAATACACCTGTTGGAAGACTCATCCACCATAATTAGGTGCGCGTCGGATACCGAACGGGCAACCAAAAGTTTCGGATACCGGTACGGAGCAACCAAAAAAAAAAACAACTGAAATGCATAATTAAGGTGTAATTTTTGATAAATCTGTGGAGGGGATATGGGTTATTATTCATAAATAATAAAAGTATTCATCTTGCAAATAAATTTATGAAATTAAAAGTTCACATTTTTATTTATTAAGATGCACACTATAAATTAACCGAAATGCAGATTATTGTCGAGGGGTAGTTTTATTCATCCAACAATAAATTATTTTCTTTTTGTAATCCATAATGGTAACCCATATCCTAGTCACAAATATCCCAAAATTACATTATGAATTTTCAATTCTTCTTATTTCCTTTTTTCCAAATTTTTTCCCTAAAGAAGATTGTAAAACAAAATAGGTTAAAATATTGAATTGGCTTTCCAAAATGAAGTTGCTTCACACACACACACAAATATATATATATTTGGCAAAAACGATAATAGTAAATAACTTTTTTTACGAGTGGGGTTGTGAACTCAAAACCTCTTATTTATATTTTCTCTTGTTTTATCATCCAATCCAAATCTATCTTCCATTCAAAATAATTAGGGATAATTCAAAAACCTCCCCTGAGGTTTCTGATAATTTCACTGAACTCTTGAAATTTTCAATATTACACTTACCTCCCTTGATGATAAACAATAACTATAATAACCTTTATAATTTTTCAAAAGACAAGTCGTTGATATAAAAGGGAAAAAATAACAGAAAAATGGAAAACAATTCTTCTTGACCAGGCCATATATTATGGCCAAACAATTTCAATTATAATCATTAAATTGTAACTTTCTATCACTTAAATATGCTAATCAAGGTAGTTGCCTCATTCCTTCTATCACTCAAATACGCTATTGCTATTGATCATGATGGAAGCAATCATCACTATCAATAACCCAATTGTTCATATTATTGAATATAAAAAGGTTATTGGATTACGGAAAGTATAATTTGATAGACTGTACTAAAATTATTATCCCAAACTTGCACTGTTGTTGATGTTTTGCCTTTCAAAAAATTTTTATAATTATTCATACTAAGGAACTTTAAATGAGGGCAATTTTGGGCATTCATATACTTTTTAAATTTTACATCATCAAGGTGAAATCCAAACCTATGTTCTAGGGGAGGTATGTGTAATTTTCAAAATGTGAGGAGAGTTGTCTAAAATTACTAGAAACCTCAAGGTGTGACGCCCCCACCTCTCCCTAGGATAACTCAGAGGGTTCGGCAGACCGTCTGCACAACTCTCGCCGGAACTCTATACAAATTTCAACCAAATTACACTTCGATTCCAATAAATACAATATTTACATCCCATTTCATATCCAAGCGAATGCTAATACAATTTCAAGAAATAAAGACAATCCAAATAAAGTCTCCGCTTCACTTGAACTCTTCAATTCCTGGTTCCTGCAAGGGAACTAAAATATTTTTGGGGTGAGCTAAAAGCTCAGTGAGTACTCAGTGAAAATCGGTGAGCAAAATCTCATTTAATTAGAACATTGATTTCCCAATCAATTCCATAAAGTCTTTGAGTTTTTTAAGTCATTTAGCTAAAATCTTGTATTTAAAATTCCAAACGAAACATCAAGGAGACAGTTAAGCAATTCAATAACATATCACTCAACCACTCAATATATACCAAATCAATAACAGAAATAGAACAATACAATCAAAGGATACGAGCGGCTCCAAAGTCAATTCAATTCCATACTTGATCTTATGTTGACACTCCGTCAACCAATAATCCGTAGAACTCCACCCGTCCACCTTATCACCCACTCTGACCAGTCCACTCAATAACAATATCATTAACAATAATGATAATAACCTGAGCATTTCAAGCCTCCCAAGCTTACAGCACAGAGCAACCCGGGGTCAATAACAGTAACAATAGCAATACCAGCTTGAGTTTACAGCACATAACAACTCAAGCCTCCCGAGCTTACAGCACACAGCAACTCGGGATCAATAACAGTAACAATAACAATACCAGCTTGAGCTTACAGCACACAGCAACTCGGGATCAATAACAGTAACAATAACAATACCAGCTTGAGCTTACAGCACACAGCAACTCAAGCCTCCCGGGCTTTCAACACACATGCTACCCAGGGTAAAAATATTAAGTCACAATATTCGGATATCAAAATTAGCATTGGACTGACTTCGACCAAACCCTGGCCGGCTCGAATAGTCCGTCTAACCCAGAGATCGGGCATAGTCACTTCTCCAGGAGGTGGGGTGTTACCCACAACAAGTGACCAGCCCACATGCACATCACATCACATATCACACATCCAATATCGAAATATTGAGACCTAAATCGAGTGCGATAAGGTACACCCCCGTCTAAGTCTCATTTGGTCACATAAGGCAGTGAACACAATAAGAATCCAATTACTCACCAAAAGATAAACCAGTTCGCAAATCCATTCACCAAACACCTTTAGTAACAGTAAATACATTTCTATGGAATCTAGTGCACATTTAGCAAAAGTCCTTAAGCAAATCATTTGGCGAATATTCAGCATATTTAACTAAAACACTTGAGTAAAGCATTTAGAAAAGATGACCACTCACATTAAGCACATAAAGCAGATTTTACTAGAACACTTTGGGAAATCCTTTAGCAAGTAAAGAACACTCACCTATATAAGCAAAATAACGTCCAGAGTATCCTTTCGGATAACACCCTTAATCACCAAGGAACCCTAAAAATAACCATAAGAAAATATTACGATTCAACCATCAAAATATTTGGTAGATCAAAGAAAATCCGAATACCTACTAGTACAAGGTATTAGTATGAGTTTTAAAGTAAAAAGAGTACTTTTAGATCAAAGGGCATAAGTAACTAAGAGTTTTCCAAATCAAACATAAAACTCAACTTAAAAGGGTTTAGAAAATTTCATCGGAAAAAGGAAACGAAACGGAAACGGAAAACACCTAGTGCGAGGTGCACTATGTGCACGATCAGATTTGACACTTCCTATGATTTTAATCATAACTCAATTTATGATTATCGGAGTGTACGAGCGTTTCGAATGAACTACAACTTTCAAGAAGATATCAAAGGCTAAATCCAATGTTTTCAAGGTCAAATTCGGCTGAGACAGTAGCTGAAGTGAACTGCCTCAAGAAGTTAACGGTTATGCTGGACAGTTTTGCCGGTTAAGAACGTTTTAACCGTTACATGTGCAAAACTTGGTCAAATGACCTAAGAATTTACAAGTGGATAGACAAGACTGTGCTTGACAACTTCCATGAAGACACTGTTAGCTAAATCAACTCGAAAATGCCCCAGATTTAGCAAGAACAGTCCAGCAAATGATCTATTGCAGGCTGAAGAACAGGACATACTTAAACAGGCATAACTCAACATTCAGAAATCCAATTCAAGCGATTCCAAATGCGTTGGAAAGCTAAGAGATAGAGCTACAACTTTTGTGAAGACCATTTCTGCCCAGATTTACTCCTTCCAGGTCAAAAACACGAAAACATGTCCCAGAAGTTTCAATCTCAGGTTCAAAATCAGATTTATAGACAGACCAGATTTAGACAGTCATATCTCAGCACACACAACTCCGATTCAGGTGATTCCAAAGCCATTTGAAAGCTAAGATACAAGGCTACAATTCTTAAGAAGGCATCAAAAGCTAACTCATTCATCTTCCCAGCCAAACGAGCCAATTACAGAGGCTGATTATCATTTCGGATAGAAACAGGGCAGCAGGGGTAAATTAGTCATTTCACAAGCTATCCTGCTCCGATTGAGCTGAAAATTTACAGGCATAATCTACACTCAATTCTCTACAACTTTCATGTTTTGTGCTAAGGCTAATTCAGCCTCCATCATACCCGAATATTCAAGCCAATTTCGGACAAGAAATCTGGAACAGTAATCAAAACTGCCAAATTCATTCAATCAATTTCAACCCACGAATTTCCAGCTATGAAATCAGTTCCTAGCTTAGTAACTCCAACTTCTAGTTACTACTACAAGCTATACCATAAGAATTGAGAGCTAGGAAATCAGGTTACCTTTCAATCTTCAAGAAACAAAGCTGGACAGAGATGATGAAGACAGCCAGCAGCCAATCGTTCCTTCTCCTTGCTTTCACACATAATTGGAGGGATAAATAGTGGATTGAATTCCCAGATTTCCTCTGGTTTTTCTCCCCTTTTCCTCTCTATTTTCTCTCTCTCTCTCACGGCTCTCTCTCCCCCTTTGTCTCTTGTTGTTTTTGGTCTTGTCTTGGTTAATATAACTTAGTCAAAGTACCAAGTTAAATCCAAGTTTTGCTTTTGTCTCTTGGTCAATTTTGTCAAGTTTCAACTTCCAACCACAATTAGCTTAGGTAAACCTAGCACAACTCATTTCCCTTGGCTTGCACTCTTGCCAATTGGTTTGAGAAATTGTATTCTTATCACTTTAATCCATAAACTATTAACTTAATTAAATCCACGTAATCCAAAATCACCAATGGCACTTAATGAATCCAATCATCAATAATGCACCTTAATCACCTTTGCTCTAATTCTCATTGTCTCGCATGATCCCAATTGAAGACCACACTTTTTAGTTTGAATAAAACTAGGGGTTTGACAAATAAATTAGGATTTTCACAAAAATCAAGTTTCTTATAAAATAGGGTGTCAAGAAATCACCTTTGCATTCAACTAGGGTTTTTTTAAAACAAAATTTTAAACATCTTAGAACAAACTTAATTAATCAAAACACCAAAATTAACAAACAAAATCAAGTGTACAAAACTAGGATGTTGGAAAAATTTTAAATCCTTAAGCCCAAAATTCATAAACCACAACTTGCACGTAAAATGTCATTGCCAAAATTAATAAACCAAAATTAACACATAAAATGTCATTTTAGAAAATACGGGATGTTACACAAGGGAGGTTTCTGAAATTATAATAACCTTGGAACAGAAGTGATTTATGATATGATATTGCACTATATTATATAAATAGTATAAAATTTTTTCATTTTTGGGAAAATTTAAGAAAGGAAATTATAATAATAATTGAAATCCATGATTAAGGGGTAGTTTTTGAGAAATTTACAGAGGGGATATGGGTTATTATTCATAAAGAATAAAAGAATCCATCATGCAAATAAAATTTATGAAATTATTGCTAATCTAAAGTTCACATTTTTATTTATGATGTACACTACAATTAATTGAACTACAGATTGTTACAAGGGTAGCTTTTTTCATTCAACAATAGATATATTTACTTTTTTAATTCATAAATAATAATTCACATCTTTTGTTTAAGTGTAAGTGATATGGTTAAATAGAATTTTTATTTATATTCTCTCCTTCAAATCACCCACAACCTATCCTTCCCGACCGATATCCAAGTGACAAGTATCCCAAAATTACACTACGAATTTCAATTCTTCTTATTTCCCTTTTTTCCAAATTTTTTTCCTAAAAAAGATGCGACAAGTAAATATGTTAAAATATTGAATTTGGCTTCCAAAACGACGTCTTTTCGATATATTTGGCAAAAAACCTTGGTAGCAGGGCTTTCGAACCGAGATACGAGGACCATGAAGCAGAACAACATACGAGCCCAGAGAAGAACTACTCCACAATAGTCAATAAAGCACCTCCTCTCTGAGAGTAAATAAGATGGGCGCGTCAGAGTCAAGTCTCTCCAGCTCCCAAGTAATCCCCTCAAATTCAATAACCTGAAATAAGCTCTACCTTTTTCCGATAGCATTTTATTATTGCTATTTATTTATTTAATTTGTATATTTTTCATGGGTGAAGAGACCTGGAGATGAGATTACCACAGTATCGGAGCGGTCGGAAATTGTGGATCCTGTCATAGAGCCAGCTCAAAATCCCTTAAAATTGTGGAGCGTGCTACTCCAATTTTGAGCTTTTTTGCTTTAATGGATTATCGATTTTTGTCATCGTATTACTTTAATATCACATCAATCGGTTTTAATTACGTGTATTTTGTAAATGTTTATGGAATAGGCAACTCCAATATTAACGTCAACGCCGGCAGAGACTAGCTTGACGGATATTCTAGTGAGAAAGCTTCATCTTCTTCAAATTCAGTAATTTAAGGGGAACTTTCCTGTTTTGGTTTGATTTCTCATTGTATTGTATCATTTGCCCTAAGTTCTGAACTTGAAAAGCTTTACTCACGTTACGTTGGATTCTTGAAACTTGTATATGCTGGAACAAGCAACGACTTGGTATTGATTGGGTGCTTTTGCATAAAACTGCTGTTGATTTCATGCCACAAATGATAGTTGTAATGATCAATTTTCCCAATGTTCTCCATTTAGTATTCTGAAGTCTGAAACGAGAAAAGCTTCTGCCAATTTCGAAAAAAATGGCTTTCTGACATTCTGTGATAAATGCTTAGCCTTGAGTATTTTGAAAATTTAATTACATACTCAAAGAGTGATTGATGTCCTAATTTATTATAACTGATACAGAGAACAAATGAGCTAAATCCACCTAACTTAAAATATGTCTCAGATATTTTATGCTGGAAGATGGTTAATGGATGAAAAATAATATTGCAGTGCACTGAATGTGGTATTTCAAGGAATTAAGTCGAGATAATCCTGTAGAACAACCTCTAAATAACAAAAACCTTTGGAAGCAAATCTTGTTCCCTTGTTGAAAAGGAGTCTCTGGAGAAAACCTGTTATCCTTTTGATTGAATTCTTTGGTTACCAAACATATAGTTTGTCTGTCGAAGAGTATGCACTCTAGCTATGTATTGGACTGCAATTCATTATGGGAATTCCTGTTAGTTGACCAGCCTTCATCAATGTTGGCATATTGAAAGTCCTTGGATGTGTGATGGAACAAAATTTTAATTTCCTGTGTTTTAATTTGTGCTTTTGGCTGCAGTTTTGATAGACACCCCTCCTAACAGCTAAATGGTTATTTTTATGTTTCTTGCATGATTCTTCAATTTCACTGCTTTATTATCCATGTATTGCCGCCTGAAAGGTTGAAAACTGAAACAGGTACAGTCAACCCAAATGTGTTGCTTGAGCTCTTTTCCATGTATCGTGACTGGCAAGAGCGAAAAGCACAGACAATTAGTAAAAGACAGGTAAATGGGATCACTCGTTTGTTCATTTTTCTTTCTCCTTGTTGTTGGATTTTGTTATTTAAGAGGGTTGTTTTGGTTGAAGTAATAAGATTTCCTGTGAAAACCCGATGGAGGTAAGAAGTTGAAGCGTACTACTTATAGGAAAACAAGTTCTCAATTTCTCTTGATTTTAAATTTAAGAATCCAATGGCCCGTTTATGTATTTTAATGTCCGCTTAAGGTCCAATTAAGAGTTTGATGTTACTAGGACTCTGAAGCTTTCTTGTAATTTATATTAACATGTCGAACCAGGTGTAGTTTGGTACTTGTTTGATATGTCATTGGGTTCAAAATAGTTAGTAGCCACTAGGCAGAAAGGGAGGGGCAAAGACATGCCGATAGTAATTGACAGAGACTGGATATACTTGATTTCTGAGCTGCTTGCTTGGTAATTCGTGGCAGGAAGAGATAGAAAATGAAATAGAAGTTGCTGATGCATTGGCAGTTAAGCTTCTTCAACGTTTCAATTATTCTGTCTCTGCGATGAAGACACTTCACACCATCTCTCAGAAGGTAATTAGAATTTGAGTAAAACAATGAAGGTGGTTACCAGATTGGCGGTTGCATATTAGCGAGCTAGCAGAGTTAACTGAACATGCAAGAATTCTTACTTAAAAGCTTTAGCGCCTATGTAAGTTAAAGAGTCTAGTTGGGGTTGGCAGGAGCTCTAAATGACCCTCCCCTTATTCAGATCTCGTGGGTTGTTGGAAAATCTGGTAATCTATGAACTGCTATGTGAGTTGCATATGGTTGGAAGTGCATCTTTGTTAGGCATGTCCTCCGTCCGCATAAGCACAGTGGATCAGAATAGACGTCATTGTGTTAGCTTCACCTAATTGACTTCTTGTTTGAAAATCCATGCAGTTCATGCGTTACAGGTGGAACTCGGAGAATTGAAGGGAAGATTGACCGAGGTTATCAGCAACTGTGATGCATTGTGTCAAAGAATTACTACAGAGGGACCAGAATCACTTCGATCATCTATCAAAGCCATTTACAGCATCGCCTATGGACATGGGTACTGCTGTTGTGCTGAATTCTAATAAAAACTGATATGGATGAACCACAATTATAGCAAGTAGATGTTAGGCTATTCTTCTGTTTTATATGGTACATTATCTTACTGGAAAATAGAAATTCACTCGCATGCTGCAGTTTGGGCTTTCGTTGACACAATTCTAACAAAGTTGGTTTAGGTTGTCTAGCTCGGCCAGGAATTGATTTTAAATATGTATGTCCTGCAGATAGGACATCAAGCGAGTCCTGTTACTTTTTAGGGTGTTTATTCTGTAGAAACTTTTGCAAGACGCGTAATTTTGTTTTTCCAGTGGCTACGCTAATTTTAAGAGCTATACAGTTAAGGCATTCATCTAATGTCTGTATGCATGAATTGTGAAAGAACTGGAGTAGAGTATTCGTTTAAGAGGAGTTGACAGGGACTAAATTTTTTTTTTACCCTTTTAACTCTTAAATCCAAGAGAGGACAAATCGGGAAGAGCACATGGTTCGTTCCAGCTACTCGCTACTCGGTATTGCAAACTTTCAAGTTGCCGAAGGTTCAAATTCTCGATTGATGCATAACTTGTTCATTTGAAATGTGAAGCTCAACGACGGAGGGCCAAATAAATCATCATGATTTTGAGCGGTAATCCAAATACACAAATAAACGGTAAACTCCTCCAAAGAACAAAATTAAAAATCTATATGGATTAGCTTCACTACACTCTAACCCAACATCAGAAGAAACTGTACTGCAATTGAATCACATTCTTTAATGATGGATTGTATCGAATAAACAAAGCTGCATTTCTGGTGAGGTGCACGTAATCTGAAGCAGTCAAGGCTGTTGTTGAGCATCCATGTAACCAGCATCAACCAGAACCTTCTCCCTCTTAGCCAACTCAATATCTTCATCTACCATCATCTTCACCAGCTGCTCAAATCCAACTTTTGGCTTCCATCCCAGCGCCTTTCTCGCCTTACTAGATTCTCCCTTCAGATTATCCACTTCTGCAGGCCGAAAATACCTCTTATCAATCACCACATGATCCCTCCAGTCCAACCCAACATACCCAAATGCCACCCGCAAAAACTCCTCAACCGTGTGAGATTCCTCAGTCGCCACCACATAATCGTCCGGTTTCTCCTGCTGCAGCATCATCCACATTGCCTCCACGTAATCCCCCGCGAAACCCCAATCCCTTGAAGCCTGCAAATTACCCAGAAACAGCTTGCTCTGCAGTCCAATCTTGATTCTCCCCACGGCCCGGGTAATCTTCCTCGTCACGAAGTTCTCCCCACGGCGGGGAGATTCGTGATTGAATAAAAATCCCATTGCAGGCGAAAATGCCGTATGCCTCCCGGTAATTGACCGTGTACCAATGGGCGGCGCATTTAGAGGCGGCGTAGGGGACCTGGGGTGGAACGGGGACGTTTCAGATTGGGGAGGAGGGGTAGATCCGAACATCTCCGATGATCCGGCTTGGTAGTACTTAATGTGGGACCGGCCGGTAGCTGAGATGTGGGAACGGACGGCTTCGAGGAGGCGGAGAGCTCCGGTGGCGACGACGTCAGCTGTATAATCAGGAATCTCAAAGGAAACAGCGACGTGTGATTGGGCGGCGAGGTTGTAAACCTCGTCGGGGTTGATTGTATCGAGCCAACGGCGGAGAGAGGAGGCGTCAGTGAGGTCAGCGTAATGGAGCTTCATCTTGGCTTTTTGGGCATTGTGGGGATCGATGTAAATATGGTTGATGCGTTGGGTATTGAAGTTAGAGGATCGGCGGATGAGGCCATGGACTTCGTAGCCTTTGATGAGGAGGAATTCAGTTAAGTAGGAGCCGTCTTGACCAGTTATGCCAGTGATCAGGGCTACTTTCCGGCTCGTGGGTGGTTGAAGAGCTGGGGACGGAGAAGCGGTTTCATCGCCGTTGGCCGCGCTGGTAAATCCGGATCTGGAGGTGGTTTGGTTGTCGGTGGCCATTTATGGCAGACCAATGGCTGAAGTGTTTGGAGGGTTTGAGGGAAAATGGAGGGAGAAGGGGAGGTTTAGGTCGGGGAGAAAAGGAAGATTTGTAGAGGGAGCAGAGCAGGATGCCAGGAATAGTAAGGTGGTGTGACAGCTCGCGTTTGACAATTAGGAGTCTAGGACCAGGAGTTTCTGCGCTCTTAAGGCTAGTTTGGGGAGTCGTTAGAGAAGAAGATTAATGACATGCGAGACCAGAAGTAATTGTACTAAGGCCTAGTTTGGGAGTTTAGGTGAGGAAATTCTATAGTTATGATTTATAAGCCGTCTCATTTGCGAGCTTTGAAAATTTGATACTTTTCCGTCTAATGCAATGGATATTATTCTTTTTTTCTTTTTGTATTTTGTGAAGTGAATTGATTAATTTTTTGGGTAAAAATTTTTTTGGATAAATTTGATTCCAATCACTATTATCACGAATCAAAGCATACTCCTTGAAACCATAAGTAAAGAAGCGATTCGTCTTTACTAGACTCTTTTTTTTTTTTTAAACATCATTCTTGTCAAAGTGAGCCAACTTCAATTTTCAATTTTATAGAGAGTATTGATTTGCGATGTCTTTTAAAAAATTTAACTTTGAAACTAATAATAAAAACTATACCTTTTCTGGTTCTCCTTTTTTCCGTTGATCTCCTTAAAAACTAATTTACATGTAGAAGTATTGTCATTGTTAAAGAATTAAAAAAAAGAAATATTCCAACTTACTCTTCTTTTTGTTTTTAAAGCTAAATACTTTAATTTGCTCTCTAGTGTCGTTCATATCTCTTCTTTTCTCTTTATTTAGTAATCACAATCAAGAGAAGGTTTTCATTCATACTTCGTTGCTTTTCTCTTTTTGCATCTCTAAATCTATCCATCCAAATGAAAGTGTCATTATGAAAAGGTGGCATTTGATATTCTTGTTACAGTTCAAAGAATGATAAACGAAAAAAGCAATATAAGTTGCAAAAAAAGAATTAAAAGGAAAATAGAACCAAAAGATGAAATATCTTAAGGGGAGGGAGTGTAAGCAAGAGGTCTCGAGTTCGAATCCTTCTGCTTACACTAAAAAAAAAATCTTAAACATATGGAGAGGGAAGAGGAATTTATGAAATAGAACACCCTGCACCCTTTTTCTTATCTTTAGTAATTAGTCTGATACACCGAGGAGATTTAGGTAGGTGGATACAAGATTTCTAATCCAGCACAGGCAAGGCCTTAAAAAAGGAGTATACACTCTACGATATAATTCACATTCAGGTTGCCAAACATAGGTTGAATTTGGAGTTAGATGTTACTACTTTGTTAAAAGATTTATGATCTAGCCCAAGCATATACCTAGACAATAAGAATGGTTTGCAATATCATTTACACGCACATTGCCAGTTATAGCTTGAATTTAGAGTTAGATGTTACTCTCTTAAAAGATTTCTGATCTAACCCAAGCACGGACCTAGACAATGAGAATATTTTACGATATTATTCATGCTTGCATTGCCAACTTTAGTTTGAGTTTGGAGTTAAAGTGTCATTTTATTACCAGATTTACCAGATGTGTTAGGCTATAATTAGCCTTAGATCTTGTGGTAATACTTTGTTCTAGGGATGGCAACTGAGGGAGGGGCTGGAGTGGGATGGGGGTCATTTTCTTTCCCATTAAAAAAGGGACATGGACGGAGGTATAACTAATATATATATATATATATTATAATTATATATAACATATTTAATATTATTAGTTATAATAATTATACTTATTGAAGCCTACATTATTTATTGAAAAAATCATTTAAAACGTTTCTCACATTTTGTTAAATGAAAATTTTTATCATTCATTATTACAATGGTAATTTTATATCTCTTACAAAATTAAATCAGTAAAATTTATTTTTAAAAAATCGGTAAAATTTGATCCCAACTTCAGTTTTCGATCTTTTTTTACCCTGAATCCATCATACGGTCCACACATAATTATTCTTTTAGGACAAAAAGGTTAGATCCTGTTTATAGCTAAACAAATAACCTGATCCATATTTATTTTTATTCCTAAACGAGTAGGATCAAATTCAAACCATAATCAATTTTTTCAATAAAAAGGGATCTGATCTAATTATATTCATTTTTGTTACTAAAAAATGGGATTTAATCTTTTCATACATAAAAAATGACTGCAAATGAATCATGTTAGTGATTTCAAGTTAAACCATGGTAAAAAACTTAGGTTTTGACTAAATTTTGTTAACTTGATTTTATAAAAGGAGTAAAATTACTATTTTAAAAGGGAAGGATAAAAAAATCATTTGGCAAGATGTGAGAGATATTTTGAATGATTTTTTGTTATTTAAATAGGAGATCTTGAACTCCATATCTCTAATTTATACTCTCCTTCCCTGTATCACCCAATCCATGGTTCCCTTTTCCCCGACCCACATGATGCTTGATTTTGAAAATCATCCCAATATGTTAATCTCTCTAATGAAGCAACATAAAATCATAAAGTTTTATCTTCATAATTATCATTTAATATAAACATTGTCTCGCTTACAATATGTTCTCTAAATGATTAGCTCTACGTAATAGTCATTCAATCCAACGTTGTATGATTTCAAGATTTCAACGACTTTCATAAACTTTTTTTTGTCAATGATATCTATGTTTAGCACTAAACAATGTGCTATATATAGCTAATTGTCAATGAGATATTTATGGACGTATGGAAGTTAACACATATAAATTACACTAAATTTATTATGAAAACACATATACTAACAATTATTATCTTTCATTGCACTTATACACTTTACCTAATTATTTTTATGTTTGAAAAGAAATTTAACATCGCAACTATTTCTTCTTCTCGAGGAGTGCGTGCAGTGGACACTCATTAAATATTTCCAATATGATCACATATTATGTTACATGTATAAGAACCTACTTAAGTAAGAAAATCTCTATTGTTTATTAAAATTAATCCTCAATAATTATGCTACCCCAAAAAATGTTGCTAGTTCCTAATTTGAAGTCATATATGCTGTAGACTTTCTTTGGACTAATATTTCATTCGGTGGATAGACAAATAATCTCGTCTTCCAAAACTCATATATCTTGCCTTCCATCCAAACATCTCCACAATAAATTTGCAACCAAATCACGGATTACATAAGATTAACTTACCTTATGAGATTAGTGACAAAACGAAAAAAGTGATTGGAATTAAGAATAGACATTGATGCTAGCGGGAAAGTGAGTCGGACTCAAATAAGTGCCCCCGAAGCTGATGGCTCAAAAAAAGAAAAGAAGCCCATGTCAGTAGCGGTGGCAGAAGCAGATGCTGATGAATATCCCCGCACTTTTTCAGGTAAAAGTACACTAATCATTTACTCATCCAAATCGGACAACGCGGATCAATGCGTATTCAGCAACCCTGGTCTCGTCAGCGCCTCTTCAACCCAAGAGACGCGTCTGTTAAAACGCTTGAGCTCAAGCAAAACGGCCGAAACTCAAACATGACGGAGCAGAAAATAATCGCTTGTTATAACCTCAAAATTTTCCTCTAGGGCTTTTGCATTCTAATATCTAGAACATTCCTAGTCTTGGAACACTGCCCAAAAAAAAAATAGTTTTCTCTTCTGCTGCTGCTTAAAGAACTTGAACTTGATTCAACTATTACTGCATTAATTAGTGCTTCCTGTTCGTAAATGTGGCGTAAATCGTGTTGATTTTCTTTATGTAAAACAAGAAAAAAAATGAAGCGAGTGAAGAAATCCAGCAGAGTTTGTTGGGCAACTGAAGCTAATCTTTGTCAGGTATACTCACGCTAATGCTGTTGATGATCATCATTGTATCCGCACTAAATTCGTGTATTTTTTTTGAAAAATTTTCATGTGTTAATTTTTTTTTGGGAAAAAATTACTTGGTTTTTACGACTTCAAAAATGAGATTTCATGCTAATTCGTGAGTGCACATTAGTTTACAAATTTGCAAACAAATAATTTGTGTGCATTCATTTATCTATTGTATTTGGGAACAGTACTTTATTGATTTTTGTTAGTAACCTAATTGATCCTGTCGATTGTAGTAGGATTTGCTTTAAGAAGCCACAACTATATTGTTTTTGGAGAGACCAGGTATTAAAAACTCTGTTGTTTTCTAAAATGCAGTTCTTAAAAATACAAAGAAAATTGAAATTTTTGAAAAAGAGCATCATGGACATAATTTAGATATACAGTCAGTAAATTTTTATACATATGGAAGTACACATTATACGAGATAAAACGAGATAAAAAGGTCAATAATCATTCAATTTGAGTTTAAACTTTAAAGGAAGCTTTGAACTATTTGAGGTGTTAATCTGTTACATGGGGAGATCAAATTCTGTTCTACATTCATGAACGCAACTCATACTTTAGGGAAGCAAATTTCTCCTTCCTGGACGCATGGATGCATCTAGTTCGGTGGAGAGAAAGAACTCAACCCAATAAACAAGCTTCTGAGAATGCTTCATTCTCATTTCACGGAAGAAGTACTCATTGAGCTCCAATACGTTGCTAATACACTGATAGGCTGGATGTGTTTTGTGTTTACAAGGATTCTGGGTGCACAGCTTTTATGTTATATCTTACTAAAAGAAATGCAAACTAAGATGTTTTCTACCAAGCAGGTGCATGCAGTCAAAAGAAGTAAAAGGAGAGTAGAAAAAGAAGTTCAGGTAAATGAAGCCTTGAATAATAAATTTGTTCTTTGTAGGCAGGAACAGTTTGCTTCATTTTTGAGGCAAGAGAATGTCTAAAACATAAGGGATTCTGAGAGTTCTCCAAGCAGGAAGGAGATGAAGTTCTGCTTATACTTTGTATAAGCTGTTCTGATTAAGCATGTGATCTGACCATAAGCTATTGAAGATCATTTTAATTTTAACTAAATGATCTACAGATTTCAAGCTTTCGAAACTTGACTAACAGAATTATTATCTGTCACTTAGATGTATTCTTTTGATATGATCTTGGTGATGTTTTGCTTTTCAGAAGTCATTGATAAGACAAAACATTTTGGAAGATGTGAAGAATGGTAACAAGAAACTGTCTGGAAAATACTTTAATTTCAAAAGTTTTCAAGGTGGATAAAATGTCCTGTTTAAGTCTTTTGACTTAAAGGTTCCCAAGATCGAATGAGCTACTCTTAAGACACTTCTTAGATTCCATTGAATTGACGATAATCCTGATGCTAAATGATATGCTAACATGTGCACTTATCAAGCTGGCATTCAATGAGTGTGCCAATGCTTAGTTAGAGCATGTTAGTCATTATGGGCACCATTTATGGGAATAACCGTGCTATAATATCAGACCTATTGTTCACTGTGTGTGAAATTATTATTAGCTAGTGTTGTCGGAAAACGGTAAGCAACTCCAAAAGATAACTTGTACATGTTGAGTTAAAAGAAACATAATCATCTAAACTTTAAATTACGCTTTCCATTTTTACGTCTAAGCATTAACTTTGGGGTAAGCATATTGTGATTGGCTTGCAATGGTTCGCGTGGGAGCTGTTACACAATCTGAAGCTGCCATGATGTCTATCGAAGTACAGAAAGAGCTGTTACAATAGATGCATCAGTCATGTTATGAGTTCAAGGAAAGGACAGAGTCAGCTGATAGATCAATGGAATATATACTTTGTAAGGAAAGGAAAAGCTGCTCTCCTTTGCCAATGTTAAGTCTGATTTGTTAGAATTTGTCCACTGGAATAGCTTAGGAAACACGGTTATTGTAAAGTGCGAAATAATGAGTTCAAGTGGATGAAAAATAACCGACAAGGATAGCCTCTACCTATTAGGTTGTAGTTGCAATTATGTTAGTAAATCATCTTGAGCATAATTCTCAGCTTCTGAGCAACACAAACCTAGAGTCTAGCAGGGTATTCAAAGTCCCTAGAGCAGTCCACAGTTTCTGCCTTTTGCTTAGATAAAGGGGTAGAAGTAATGGCACGTTGGAAGTTCTTGTATGCGCACGCAATGAACGGTCTTTGGGGAGATTGTTGATTCTTGTCTTTAAATGAAACATGTACCATGCAGTGTGATGTGTTCCCAAGAGGGCATCATCACTTGCATGCGTGATGCAACAGTAGAAGAATGCTCCAATATAAACGAGATCGCCTGCTTTAGTTGTGAACGAACAATAGATACGTGGTTCTTCTTCTTATCCTCAGGCTTTTAATATGGTAAACTACAACTTTGTGTTAATGCGGTTTACTCTGAAGATGAGGTGACTTGCCATGCTTCTCCTAATTGCTTGTTGCAGAAACATTGAAGTTATCATAGGGTTTTCATATAGGATTTCATAATCATAGGTAGTTCTATACTTTTATTAAGGAAAATTGATTCTCAAGATAGTGGATGCTTGGTTAAATGTGTAGAACTTTTGCTGCTTTCACTGATAAACATAAAGTTGGTACATTTGGTTTTTGAAATATGGTCGTGCAAGAAATCAACTAATTTCATCATGTTTTACCATCTTGAAATGTATGCCTTGTCTATGTGAAGTATATATTGCATTTGGTTGGGATGAGAAGGCAGGTTCTTGAATGTGAAGGCAATGAAACTTCTGCAGCGAAGTTACTGCTGCCTCCTCTATACTGTTCCTTTCACTTCCAATCGGGCTTCTGGGCTTGTTTTGGGGTTGGGGTGGTGGGGAGGACTGGGGAATGATTGAATAGGCTGCTATGTGGTGCGTCAAACAATGTAGCCCTGGTGGTTCTTTCTCAGCCTTGTCATCTCTCTACATGCATTATGTATATTACCAAGTTATTTACTACATATTTATCCGATCCAATACATTCCAGGTCCCTCGTTTGTTATTAGTGCAGGCAAAAGTTTTCCAATCAGAAGATTGCCTGTCTGAAGTAGGTAGGGAACCTCCTGGCAATCCTCACGAAAAGGTATCAAACGAAAATATTGTGATTGCTGATGGTTTTCCTGGTTCGTCAGTCGGAAGCTATCCCAACCCACTGAGCCATAAAGGTGTCTCACACATTCCTCAGATTCCGTGGAGAACTCCTCCTCGAGTAAGCTTATTAGAAGTGAAAAGACTGCATAAATTTCACATTTTGCTTCTCAATTGGGTAACCTATTATGTATTTATCAAGCAGTTTGATTTGAAGTTTGAATGTCACGTGGCTGCTGGGGAAGAAAGTGAAGAGGTAGAGGTTCAAAAGCACAGGGAAATGAGAGTGCATGAGGCAGTTTATCCTCACGTTTCTGCAGTTACTCACTGGTAAAGTAAACTCTTTAGTTTAATTCAATTAATTGCTTTCTTCTCTTGACCACATCATTGGCATTTTGCAAATAGCCCCTCGATCTCATCGGATGTGGAAGCCGAACATTTTGATGATTGGCATACCCCAGTTATTCCTGTCACCGCAATTGAAGAAGCAGCAGAAACGGACTGCCTCGCCAAGCCAGACCCAGCAAAATTACCCCAAAGCCCATCAACTTCTGAAATTTTTGACATCCCTCAGAGCAAGTCTCTTCTTTCTCGAGACCTATCTAAAGGTAAAAAATCTGATCATGCACCACTGCAAGATCTAGATGGCCCAATGGTTGCAGCAGCAGCTGCCACAACTGCAATCATGAAAAGTAAACAGCATGGAAGTTTAATAGGCCCAGAGTTGATGATAAAGCTTCTTAGCAACCCAAAATTGGTACAGAAACTGATTGATGAACGAGGACTAGCTTCAGATACTACAACTGGAACATCTGGATCAAAGACGGTTGAGTCTTCAGTTCGCCGTCCCAGCTCTAAAGGCAGCTTTCTGTTTGAGGAACCTACCATCGAAAGCTACAAACCTGACAATCCCAGAACAGAGTTCATCCACCGGCCATCAAAAGTGAAAGGCTCACCAGCTGCCCCAAGTAGAATTAGGGCTCAGGTGGCCAGTACTGAAACTGGACCAACATTTGCATGGAATGAAGTAGAACAGTTACTTCATTTTCAGAGCTCAACTATTGTTTCATTGGTCCAAAAGTCCACTACCGAAAATACGTATCCAGGCAATGCAGGAATTGAGGCTCTACTAAGGCCAGGGAATCAACCATTAGCTGTTAAGGCAGAAACTGGAACAGGTCTTGGGCCAAAGCAAGTGACCACATCAATTTCATTACTGAACTCAAAGTCTGATTTGCGAAGTCAGAACTCCAATTATGAAGTCTTTCAAAGAGCTGATGTTGGATATATGTCTCTGCTGAAAGCATCAGGTGCCTTATCAAGCTCAACTCCTGATGTTTTGAGTAAGAAATCCGCTGGTAGGTATATTCAACTGGCCGATGATGGACATATGGCTGTACCAAGGCTAGTGAAACGACCACAAGCCAACAATATTGAAATTGGAGCAGGCTCTAGATCAAAGACAGTGGCACCATTAGTTCCCTCACTGAGCTCAAACCCTGATTTTCCAGGTAAGAATTTCATGAAAGGACATAGTCAACTGGGAAATTTCACAGATCTCTCAGTACCCAGGTTTGTGAAACCAAACCTAGCTGGCTCTTCTATATCAGGAACAGCTTTTGAGCCAAAGAAAGTGACGCCATCCGTTCCTTTGTCAAGCGTATTGCCTGATTTCAGCAAGAAATCTTCTGGAGAACATGGTCCACTTTTATACACTAGCTTCCCTGAGCCTGCTGTAGAGAGGCATTTCCATACCTTTCCCCGAATGCAATCTGAATCCTTGGATGATCGGTTGGATACTGCATATGTAGCACCACGTCTTGGAACTTCACCTGTCCCTGGATCACTAGCTGAGGTATATCGCCTTAAGAAGTTGATTGAAGAACATGGGTCGCATGATCGTGCAGGAAATGATTATGTTGGTGGAATTCCTGCTACATCTTCTGTGCCTGGCGCAGAGCATCCATCTTTTCCTTTGGAGCCCTTGAGGGTAAAATTCCCGTCCACAGATCTTTTTGACAATTACTTGTTGTGCATTTTCTTGTTCTCTGACAACCACATCTCTTTCTTTACAGAAAGATATCAGTTACTTCCAGTCCTTAATCAGGCAACATGGAGAAGAAAAAGGAAGTCAGGATGATGAGCTGTCTCTATATGGAATATCTCACAATCACCTGCAGTCAAAGGAATCAGATCGAAAGTATAAGAGAACTTGTAAGTTCTATAACAGTTCAAAGGGATGCCGAAATGGTTCCAGCTGCCCTTACGAGCATGATGTACCTGGACAGTGGAGGTCTGATGTTGTGTTGGAGGCGCCTGGTGCAAAGAGGTTGAAGCTTGGCGGAAGTTTTACAGGGAGAACATGAAGTAAAATGTTGCAAGAGATTGGCAACTAAATTGTTATTTCCGCATAGTTGTTATAGCTAGTTTGTACAGCTCGAGGACCATTCTGTATAAGTTGGCAGTTAATGTCAACAATGGAGGTCCGAAGGAACATTTGTCAAAATTTAGAATTTCAGGACCTCCCTTCTTGTTTTCTCTCCTAACGTGAGTCTTTCATTGAGACTCGACCTATAGTAGCTTGAATGGGCCGCTCCTAAGGAGTTGATCAATTATCATATGAGTGATGTTGAGCATGCGAGATTGCTAGACTCTCAAGAATACATCTAGGTCATACGGGGAGAAATTTTCTTGCAATTTGCATTTCATTGCAATGCATGCAAAAAGGGATCCAGAGTTCTGCAAGTCTAAATGGCTTTCAACTACCGTGAAGTAACCGGCTCTTTTCTGCTAGTGGTTCTTCTTACTGGACTTTTTCAAGTGGTTCATCCTTACTAGGCATTTTTTTTTGGGGGGGACAGACGTCCTTACCAAACTAATAGAGCCAACTTCAATTTTCAATTTTAGAGAGTAAAATTGGTAATTTGGTTTGAGATGTCTTTTAAAAGTTTCAATTTCCAACTAATAGTTAAAACTATACCTTCTATGGTTCTTCATTTTTCGTTGATCTCCTTAAAAACTAATTTACATCTAGGACTATTGTCATTGTTGAAGTATTATATCAAAAGAAGAAGAAGAAGAAGAAATATTTCAACTTACCCCTTTTTTTTTGAAGCTAAATATTTCAACTTACTCTTTGGTGTCATCATATCTCTTCTTTTCTCTTTATTTAATACTCACAATCAAGAGATGGCTTTTATTCATACTTCGTCTGCTTTATCTCTTCTTGCATCTCCAAATCTTTCCATCCAAATGAAAGTGTCATTATGTAATCATAAATGAGAAGGGGGCATTTGATATTCTTGTTACAGTTCAAAGAATGATAAAGACAAAAAGCAATATAAGTTTACAGAAAGAATAACACGGAAAATAGGACCAATTAATGAAAATATCCAAACATATGGAGGGAGAAGAGGAATTTATGAAATAGAACGCCCTGCACCCCTTTTTTTTGTGTCTTCATCAATTAGTCTGATACATCGATGAAATTTAGGCAGGTAGATAAAAGATTTCTAATCCAACCCAGGCACGACCCTTAGACAATGAGCACGCTCTACGATATAATTCACACTTAGATTGCCAAACATAGGTTGAATTTGGAGTTAAATGTTACTTTGTTCAAAGATTTCTGATCCATTCCAAGCACGGACCTAGACAATAAGAATGGTTTGTGATATAATTTACACTCACATTACCAATTATAGTTTGAATTGAGAGTTGGGCTTTTTTTTTTAATCGAGACGGTAGAATTGTATTACTTGACACAAAAGCATTTACAAAATGAACAAAGGCTCGATACTCACAATGTGCCATTAGCACAGCAAATTAGAATTAACCCATTCTACCACGTCTTGATAATTGCTCAAAGCTTGAACGCTAAACTGAACACTTAGATAATTTCTATTCACTATTTCTAAGCAAAAGTAGCATTGTAAAACAAGGTACTCAGCTCTTAGATGTCGTGTATCAATATTGTTATCCATGCATCCATTGATTTTTTTCGTTGGATTTGCCTGTAGAAGATTTTTGTCAGAACTCCAATGTTGACAAGTCTCCATTCCTGTTCTGCTGCCTTGATTTAGAGCAAGCTTGACACCCTTCAGCAAGTTGTTGAATTTGATTCTCGCTTGCTCTTTCTCTCATTGCCCATCCCATTAGGTCCTACTTCTCTTCCTTCATTTGCCACAATACCATAGCCAACAGCTCTTTCTTTCTTGTTCCATTGCACAGTTATCCTCAGATGCATTCCTATTGATGTAGTCTCAGCATTCTGCACTGCATCTAGGCCACTGTGTTTGCTGACGTACTGTTGTTTTACCTATGCTACACCTCCTAGCTCTCCCTACTGCATTGTCGAATTCCATCCAAGCAGTATAGGCTTTGTTAACTACTGCATTTGGGTCCAGTTAGGTGTTATATTGTTAAAGATTTTTGATCTAACCCAAGCACGGACCTAGACAATGAGAATGGTTTGCGATATAATTGACACTTACACTGTCAGTTATAGGTTAAACTAGTTTTGTATCCATTCGTTGAATGAGAATTGTTTAAAATAATAAATTATTTAGTGTAGTTCATAAAAATATTTGCATAAAATACAAATTTATTGTATAATCTATTATAACCTTTCTTAAATACATTACTATATGCATATTGTTATTCAAAAATAGTCTTATAATGTAAATTTAAACATCTAATTCAGTGATTAATAATTCAAAAATGCAAAAAAAAAAACATTCAATGATATGATAACATTCAAAAACTTGAAAATAGGTAAGATCAAATCTTAACTGATCTTTTGTAAACAAAAGAATGGCCAACCCCGTTACCAAACATCAATTTTGGTACTTAATATAAATGGCTTAAAGGTTAATGTGAAAAGAAAAGAAATCGAATGAAGTATTAATAAAAGATCAGAATTCAGAATCAATCAAATCATAGGAACACAACAACCTTTTAAATCTGTTCACGACTAACAGAAGTAAAACGAAAACATAAGATGTATTAAAACGAAAATATAAGATGTATTTTGCTCTTAAGTAAAAAATATAAAAAATATAAATAGTCTGATGTATATTGCATGACGTGAACTGCTGTATGACAATGAACATGATGCCTTGCCATTTATGTAATCAGTGACACCTTCTTGTTCTTTAGAAACTTTCTACCAAAGTCTAAAAAAAAACAATGAAAACTGCACAAAATTTTTTTAACTCCAGAAACCTAGAAAATAAAAAAAAAATTAGTACATTGTTGAAGACAATTAATAAATTGTCAAAGGCAATTAAAAAATCGTGTGAAAACACATAGTTTAAAAGGTCACTTTTAAATTACTGACCAAAAATCAATATGTGTTCTACTTGAATTGAAAAGTGAATCCATAAATTGAAATAACAAATTAATTACAAAAACTTTGCCAGAAATAAAAACCAAACTGTAACTTTTGAAGACTTACTTGGAAAATTCAAATTCAATGACCTAACTATGAAGAAGGTGTAGGAAATTACAGACCACATACAACGAATATAAACAAATCCAAATGCGGTCCTTGCATTGAAGGGAATAAAAACGAAATTCCAAATCCAGTCCTTGCATTGAAGTAAAAAAAAAAAATTTCCAAAAAAATTGGTGAAAAAGTGTAAACATTTTCACTGCTTGATAAAGTGATGACTGATGAGTAATAGATCGAGAACCATATATATGAGTAAAAATGTAGAGTATCTGCGATAGCGATAATCTGATAAAGATAATCTAATATTTGAATTGATATTTCGAACTTTTGAGTTGAAGATGAGAGAGAGTTAAAAACATAATTCAAAATTATTTATACTAATCCCCAAGAAATTTAGGCTTGACGATTAGGGTTAAGGAAAAAAATGTGAAAGAATAGAAAAGATAATTATGGAAGGATTATCTAAAATTATAAAGGTAAGAGAAAAAAGAGGGATGTAATAGCGTAGGTTATTAGGGGGTTAACTCATAAAGCGCGTTGCACCTACTTGCCCTGTCGTTAAGCCACGTAGAAAAGAGACAAAATAAAAGGATAAGGATGAGAGTACGACTTTATTTTATATATATATATTTTATATATATATATATATATAAAATTTAGAATTAGGTGTTACTTTGTTAAAAGATTTCTGATCTAGCACAAACACGGATCTAGATAACGAGAATGCTTTACGAGATAATTCAAAACTTACATTGCCAATTATAGCTTGAGTTTGGAATTAGGAGTTATTTCATTACCATATTCATTGGATATGGTTAGGCTGTGATTAGCTATAGATCTTGTAGTGCTTCTTTGTTCCCACCTTACATTAGTTTCTTTGTAATTAAACGATAGCCTGCTTCCAACCATAGTAAAAAAAATAAAAAATTATATCTGCGTTCTTGCACCCTTCGGCTTAAAAACAGTGAACTTCTTAATTTATATCAGAACTTACAAACAATATGAATCTATTCAATTTTGTATTTTATGTAATTGTTTAAAACATTCGTGTTGAAATGATTATAGCTTCTTTCTATTGTTATTTATTAGTTTGATTTTGTAAAAACAATTGTGGAATGGCAAAATGTCTATGGTTGCTTCGATGGCGTTACACTTAGAAAAGATGAGGAAAACTCAAGACATTTTGTAACTGTTTCTATTGGTCAAAGTATTAAATTTCCTTAGGCTGGTTTGGATGAATTTTGGACCGTCACTGGGAGAAGAAACAAATAAAAAGGATAAGAGAATTAGGGATGGCAATTGGGCGGGGTGGGGCGGGGGTTCCTTCCCCCATCCCCCGTCCCGTTGTCAAATAACTCCCCCCGTCCCCCGCCCCATCCCCCACACCTTGCCCCCCACTCCCCGCCCCGCCCCGCCCAGTTTCCCCCGCGATCCCCCGCGAAAAAATAATTAACTTATCATAAAATGTTCATTACAATAATATAATTGTAAATAACGGTAAATAAAATTAAATAACTGTCAAAATGAAAATAAAATATAAAATGTCAAGTTACATAAAAAGTCAAGTTACCAGAAATGCAAGTAAACATTATAGTCGATAATCATACTACATTCAAAAAAAGCAAGTAAACGACCTCTACTCACATTTATAGAGAAATAAAGATCTTGCAAACACAGAACTACCCAGAAGTCAATCAAGTCACAGACAAAACTTGTCAAAATTGTCAATTTATATTTTTGTTCCAGAAACCCAATAACACTAATAAAAGAAACCAAGGACTTTCCCACCAACATTTTTCCTCCTAGGCTTTTCGTGGTCCATGATGCCAGCGGAAGTAGTCAGCACAATGTACCCAAACTGTTAGTTCAAGACAAACAAATGCTCAGAACCGATATAAATTGTAAGCAGAGAAGAAAATTGATAACTTCTACTGGCAATTAACTCATGAACACAACAGGAAGTACCAAAATGTGACATAGCAAAGCATATGTTGTATGACACTGATCATAAAAAGAATGAATATTTCAGTTTTCCTAAGGTGAAAAAAATATACTTGTATACTTAAAATAAAAAATATTTCAGTTTTTTTTTTAAGGCGGGGGACGGGGCGGGGGATGGGGCCGGTGTATGTTGCCCCATCCCCCGCCCCGTTTTAAGGCGGGGGTAAATATTCTACCCCCGCCCCCGCCCCGCCCCATTTGTACCCCCGCGGGCACCCGCCCCCATTGCCATCCCTAAAGAGAATACGAGAGAACGGAAATGATTCAATAGTTAATATGGTTTGCATTCCAAAAGTGGCAAAACAATGAGGAAAATTTATTGAAGCCTACATAAAATAAATAGTTCAAAATGTCTCCACATTTCTTTCGTCAAATGAATGATAACTTTATATCATTTACAAAATAAAATCCGCAAAATTTGATCCCAACCTAAGTTTTCGATCACTTTTTACCCTGAATCCATCACATGATCCACATATGATTATTGCTTTAAGGACAAAAAGGTTATATCTTATTTGTAGTGAAACAAATTATCCTATCTATACTTTATTTTTATCTCTAAAAAAGTATGATCTAACCCAAACACAATCAAAATTTTTCCAAAAAAAGGGAATTTGACCCAATTTATATTCATTTTGTATCACTAAAAAAGTGAGATTTGACCTTTTTATACATAAAAAAAATGACTATATGTGATCACATAAGTTAAAAAAGTGATTGGAAACTTAGGTTAGGACTAGTTGTCCATCACATGATCCACGTATGACTATTGCTTTAAGGACAAAAGGGTTAGATCCTATGTGTAGTTGAACAAATTATCCTATCCATATTTATTTTTACCTCTAAAAAAGTATGATCTAACTCAAACCATATTCAAAACTTTTCCAAAAAAAAAAAAGGAGATTTGACCCAATTTATATTCATTTTTTATCACCAAAAAAGTGAGATTTGACCTTTCTGTATATAAAAAATGACTACATGTGATCGCCTAAGTTAAAAAAGTGATTGGAAACTTAGGTTAGGACTAAATTTTGTTAACTTGAATTTATAAGAAACGTAAAATTAATATTTTAAAAATGAAGGACAAAATAATTCATTTAGTGAGATGTGAGCAATGTTTTGAACAATTTTTCCTTATTTATTTTCAAAGTACTAATTCTGCCCACAAGATGTTAAAGAATTAGCATAGCAGTGCTTGATTATGAAAAAATCATCCTATTTTGTTAATCTCTCAAATGAAGCAAGGGAAAATCATGAAGTTTTATCTTCATACTTATCATTGCATGGCTTTATATTTCAACATTCAAATTGAAAATTAAAATTTGAAGCAAAAGAAAAAATTCTCATAACTTTCAGTTTAGTTTTATGCTTTCAAAAGAACTTATATTTGTATCTTCAAAATAAAAGCACCAGACTTAATTACTTGGTATATAAATTTGGATTGAATAGCGTCAATTTTTCTTTTGAAAAAGTTCATAATTGATTCTGTATTCATTCTCCAAATTGAAAGGACAAATTTGAAGGAAAAAAAACCATAACATGCAATTTAGTTTACTAATATTTTTATAATATATTTAATTTTATCTCCTATAATATGATAACTATAATAAACCAAGAATTGACCACAGTGGTTGTAAATATTAGCATCTAAAAATCTAAGTAAAAAAATGATAATATCTTATACTATCCCTTACAACTATAAAAATAACAAAAAATTTAGATTATAAAAATGGCATAGTAGTGTTACACATTTATAATGAAGAAAACAATAAAAAGTACATAAAGTAGTCAATAATATCCAAAGTTCTTTTTAGTAGTTGGATTTCCACACTCTTATTCAAACCCAATTAGCGTCGAATTTAGATCAAAATATATATAAATTGGAGTTGATATAGTTACTGTCAAATGCTCTATATCTTTCTATTAAACTATATTGTTACCTATTTTTCTATTATTGGTAAGATTTGTGTTATTTTTATTTTTGTTTTTATCAAAAACAAAATTTTAAATTAAAAATTTCCACTTTGACGGACTTAGTAGGATTTTTTTTAATTTAGTGATTTTATAATTTAGGCTCAGGAATAGTACATTATTAATTTTTTAAATCCATGGCTATAAATATTATTTCTTTTTTTTTGTTTTATATAGTTTGTGCTTTTAGTTAGAGTTACTAAGTTTAAAGATAAAATATTATTTTTTACTCTTTTAGTCTTAATAGAACTTATGATGTTTCATCTTTATTTACCCTTTCATGATAAACTTCAAACCAAATTCTTATATTAATGGAGCCACTTCTTACATTTTAAATTCAAAAGGCATGAAGAAATATTTAATAATTAAAAAAAATCAAAATTCTATATATAAAAAAAGAATATGGAGTTGGAAGCATTATAATTTGACCATTCTTAAAAGCCTTTCTTCAATTAATATAAACTAGTCTAAACACCTGTGTTACGCATAGTAGATCATGTTTTTGAAAGAAATTATAATCGATGGAGGAATTTAAAAAAAGTAAGAAATGTACGTAATTGTTCGTATAATTTAGGCCACAGGAAAGCATAGTTAAAAATGAGATTTTGTGGCAATAGTTCAATATATGATAAAAACATCCCTATTATTTATAAACTATCACATTGATGGAAGTTAAATTCTGAAAAAAAAGTAGAAATCTATATCATAAATTGAACGAGATAAGGGTTCAATTAAATGTAACTGAATATTTAATTTGATAACTAAATGAACTACTTACAAATATTTTGCCTTCGCTTTGATAATCTTTTATGAAGGTGGGAACATTCTTCACACTAATCAACTCTAAGTACAAAATACCGGTATTAGGGGTTTAATTAATTCTGTTGAATTTTGTGGAGTTTGTACTATAAATCAGAATGCACGATTTTTGCATGAATTAATGTGTTGGTCGAATAATATACCACTATTTTCCTAACAATTAAGAGCATACAGAAATTAGAATTATCATTTGTTTTAGAAAATTTGTAAATAATATTGTATAAAAATATATACATATAAATAATTTATACCTTCCCTTTTAAATCTCTACGATAAGAACCAACACAACGAAATATGAATCATGCATGCCTGTCTTGAACAGCGAGATATAGGTTACTACTAGAATTTATAACTTGTATATTAACATTGTATCTATTAAGTTGAAATTGTGATATACAATAAAAATGTAATTAAATTAAATATATATGAAAATAATTACCTAATAACAGTGTCAACTATGTCATTACAATGGATACACACCATTTTGAATAATGAGATTGATATGGTTGTCCACAATTTTTGCATAACTTATGGAACATATTGTCTATGTTAATGCTTCGAATGTAAGCAAGTATCCGAAAATATTTAATTTAAAACCATTCAAAAATGTATAGATTACAACTATTAATTCAAAATAATATGTAGATAATTGTTCATTAATTAATTAATTGAGAGAATTTTTACCATAGGTGTGACTGCAAATGTTTCCTCCTTTAGAATCTAACGAGTTTGAAATTTCGGCGTTGGTGAAAGAGATGGTAAATTGCGATTTTTGGTAAAATTATGTTGTTATTGGATTGGAAAAGTTTTAATCGAAATGGAATTGCTAATTGGAGGAGTATTAATTGAAGTGGGAAAGTCTGTGAAGGGAAGAGTGTTAGTTGCAGTGGAATTCTTATTTGATGAAAACGTAATAGCGTGTTTCAAATGTGGACATGATGTATTTTACGAAATAAATTAAATGTAAAATGCTGGAAAAATGGAATTGAGAGTGGGAAAGTGTGTGAAGATTTGTTACTAAAAATCCCTTCTCAAATTTATACAAATATAGATATAGATTATCTCGCTTACAATATGCTCCCTAAATGATTAGCTCTATATAATAGTCGTTCATCCTAATGTTGTATGATTACAAGATTTCAACAACTTCCATAACTTTTTTTTTTTTATCAATGATATCTATGTTAGCTCTAAATAATCCGCTATAGCTAATTGTCAGTGAGATACTTATTAATTGCAATAACTACATCACGTTAGATCATAAAAATACACTAGTACGCTAGAATAGTCCATCATATTACATGAACGTGTTTGAAATTTAATTGGTCTAAAATATAATTGCATTATTCTAACAAATGCACATTAACACGTATAAATCACACAAAATTTATTATGTAATGATCTTTCGTTGCATTTATACACTTTCCCTAACTACTTTTTTTTTAAAAAAATTAACATTTGAACTACTTCTTCTTTTGTGAAGTGCTTAGCATGCGCTCGTTAAATAACTCCAATATAATTGTATATTATGTTACGTGTACAAGAGCACAAGTGCTAGTTCCTAATTTGAAATCACAAATGTTATAGACTTTCGTTGATTAATATTGCGTTCCGTGGATTGAAAAAGAATCTCATCTTCCACAACTCATATATCTTGCCTTCCATGTTCCATCTAAATATCTCCATCATAAATTTGCAACCAAATCACGGATTACATAAGATTAACTTAACTTGTGAGATTGGTCTCAAAAGGAAAAAAGTATTGAAATTAATAAGAGACCTTGATGATAGCGGGAAAGTGAGTCGGACTCAAATAAGTGCCCACGAAGCTGACGGCTCAAAAACCAAAAGAAGCCCACGTCAGTAGCGGTGGCAGAAGCAGATGCAGATGCAGATGAATATCCCCGCACTTTTTCAGGTAAAAGTACGGTGGCCTATGACGCTAAATTACACTACTCATTTTCTCTCCAAATCGGACAACGCGGATCAATGCGTATGCAGCAACCCTGGTCTCGTCAGCATCTCTTCAACCCAAGAGACGTGTTTGTTAAAACGCTTGAGCTCAGGCAAAACGGCCGAAACTCAAACAAGACGAAGCAGAAAATAATCGCTTGTTATAACCTCAAAATTTTCCTCTAGGGCTTTTGCATTCTAATATCTAGAACATTCCTAGTCTTGGAACACTGCCCCAAAAAAACAAAGTTTTCTCTTCTGCTGCTGCTTAACGAACTTGAACTTGATTCAACCATTACTACATTAATTAGTGCTTCCGGTTCGTAAATGTGGCGTAAATCGTGTTGATTTTCTTTATGTCGAACAAGAAAAAAAAATGAAGCGAGTGAAGAAATCCAGCAGAGTTTGTTGGGCAACTGAAGCTAATCTTTGTCAGGTATACTCACACTAATGCTGTTGATGATCATCATTGTATCCGTACTAAATTCGTGTATTGAATCAGCTTTTCAGTGTTTTTTTTTCTGAAAAAATTTTGATGTGTCATTTCTTTTTTGGGAAAAAATTACTTGGTTTTTACGACTTCAAAAATGAGATTTCATGGTAATTTGTGAGTGCACATTAGTTTACAAATTTGCAAACAAATAATTTGTGTGCATTCATTTATCTATTGTATTTGGGAACAGTACTTTATTGATTTTTGTTGGTAACCTAATTGATTCTGTCCATTGTAGTAGGATTTGCTTTAAGAAGCCACAACTATTGTTTTTGGAGAGACCAGGTATTAAAAACTCTGTTGTTTTCTAAAATGCAGTTCTTAAAAATACAAACAAAATTGAAATTTTGAAAAAGAGCATCATGGACATAATTTAGATATACAGTCAGTAAATTTTTAGGCATATGGAAGTACACATTGTAAGAGATAAAACGAGATAAAAAGGTCAATAATCATTCAATTTAAGTTTAAACTTTAAAGGAAGCTTTGAACTATTTGAGGTGTTAATCTGTTACATGGGGAGATCAAATTCGGTTCTACATTAATGAACGCAACTCATACTTTAGGGAAGCAAATTTCTCCTTCCTGGATGCATGGATGCATCCAGTTAGGTGGAGAGAAAGAACTCAACCCAATAAACAAGCTTCTGAGGATCCTTCGTTCTCATTCACGGAAGAACTCATTGAGCTCCAATACGTTGCCACTACACTTATAGGCTGGAAGTGTTTTGTGTTTACAAGGATTCTAGGTGCATAGCTTTTAATTTATATCTTACTAAAAGAAATGCAAACTAAGATGTTTTCGACCAAGCAGCGTGCATGCAGTCAAAAGAAGGAGAGTAAAAAAAGAAGTTCAGGTACATGAAGCCTTGAATAATAAATTTGTGCTTTGTAGGAAGAAACAGTTTGCATCATTTTTTAGGCAAAGAGAATGTCTAAAACATAAGGGATTCTGAGAGTTCTTCAAGCAGGAAGGAGATGATGTTCTGCTTATACTTTGTATAAGCTGTTCTGCCTAAGCATGTGATCTGACCATAAGCTATTGAAGATCATTAATTTTAACTAAATGATCTACAGATTTCAAGCCTTCGGACTAACAGAAGTATTATCTGTCACTTAGATGCATTCTTTTGATATGATGTTGGTGATGTTTTGCTTTTCAGAAGTCATTGATAAGACAAAACATTTTGGAAGATGTGAAGAATGGCAACAAAAAACTGTCTGGAAAATACTTTAATTTCAAAAGTTTTCAAGGTGGATAAAATGTCCTGTTTAAGTCTTTGACTTAAAGGTTCCCAAAGATTGAATGAGCTACTCTTAAGACACTTCTTAGATTCCATTGAATTGACGATAATCCTGATGCCAAATGATATGCTAGCATGTGCACTTATCAAGCTGGCATTCAATGGGTGTGCCAATGCTTAGTTAGAGCATGTTAGTCATTATGGGCACCATTTATGGGAATAACTGTGCTATAATATCAGACCTATTGTTCACTGTATGTGAAACTATTATCAGCTAATGTTGTCGAAAAACGGTAAACAACTCCAAAAGATAACTTGAACATGTTGGGAGTCAAAAGAAACATAATCATCTAAACTTTAAATTACGCTTTGCATTTTTAGGTCTGCTTAGAGCATTAACTTTAGGGTAAGCTTATTGTGATTGGTTTGTAACGGTCCACGAGCGAGCTATTTCACAATCTGAAGCAGCTATGATGTTTATCGAAGTACAGAAAGAGCTGTTACAATATATGCGTCAGTCATGTTATGAGTTCAAGGAAAGGACAGAGTCAGCTGATAGATCAATGGAATATATACTTTGTAAGGAGAGGAAAAGTTGCTCTCTTTTGCCAATGTTAAGTCTGATTTGTTAGAATTAGGCCATTGGAGTAGCTTAGGAAACACAGTTGGTTATTGTAAAGTGTGAAATAATGAGTTCAAGTGGATGAAAACTAACCGACAAGGATAGCCGCTACCTATTAGGTTGTAGTTGCAATTATGTTAAATCATCTTGAGCATAATTCTCAGCTTCTGAGGAACACAAACCTAGAGTCTAGCAGGGTATTCAAAGTCCCTAGAGCAGTCCACAGTTTCTGCCTTTTGCTTAGATAAAGGCGTAGAAATAATGGCACATTGGAAGTTCTTGTATGCGCACGCAATGAACGGTCTTTGGGGAGGTTGTTGATTCTTGTTTTTAAATGAAACATGTCCCATGCAGTGTGATGTGTCCCCAAGAAGGCATCATCACTTGCATGTGTGACTCATCAGTAGGAGAATGCTCCATTATGAACGAGATCACTTGCTTTAGTTGTGAACAAACAGTAGGTACGTGGTTCTTCTTCTTATCTGCACGCTTTTAATTTGGTAAACTATAAATTTGTGTTAATGTGCTTTACTCTGAGGATTAGTTGACTTGCCATGCTTTTCTGTGTGCTTGTTGCAAAAACATTGAAGTTATCAAACGGTTTTTCGTATATGATTTCATAATCATAGGCAGTTCTATGCCAAAATTAAAGGAAAATTGATTCTCAACAAAATGGATGCTTGGTTAAATGTACATAGAACTTTTGCTTCTTTCGCTGATAAACATAAAGTTGGTAGGTTTTGGTTTTTGGCATGGACCTCAGCTTTAATGTTGTCTCTTAATTACATGCTTGATGTGGAATGTTGGTAAACTGTCATATTTGGCATGGAGCTCAGTGATCATTATATTCTTTGTAGATGTATGTGGATGTTTAAAGTGCATTGATATGAGAAAGGAAGAGGAAAATTTTTTTAAATGGATGACCTTGGTTAGTTGGAGCTAAAAAAAATGATGAGTAAGAGAGTACTTGCACTTCAGAAATCCTTGGCTTCATAATCATGTCACCGCGCGGTATATTCTAGTTTCTAACGGGGAGTCTTCTTTCGTTTCATAGATGCTTGGGATGTTTCAATTATTTTGGTTATCAATTTGAGCATATGATATCATCACTTACTATGTCAAATATGACAATGCTCGCTTCTAATTAGGTTGAACCAGTATAACTTTAAGAGTATAGTGGAACAGTATTCACTTGACACAATGTATAACCATTACTTGCATTTGAAGTCATAACTTTGCTCATCTTGAGTTAAGAATGCTTACGCCCTGTCAGCTCCATCATAGTTGCACCATAAGTGGATAGAGTGAATTGCTGAAGTCATTGTTTTGATGCTTCTAGCTCCATTGTTTTCTGTTGAGTCATTGCTTATTGCTGCTAAAAGGAGCATCTTTTGCTATCTCAAATAATGCATCCCAATACAGAATAATAAAGTTCTTCGCCCTTCTCTTAAATATTTAATATGCTACTTTATAGTTGTTACCTTTACTTTTCGATATGTGGTTTAAATTCTCTTGATTTACATACATATATATATTGGTCTCGCTGAAGTTGTCGAACCACTTTTTGAGTTAAATTCAGCAAGACTTTATATGAAGCACCTCTGTTGCAGTTCTCTAGTTGTCTTTTGTCTGCAAGGAGTAACGTTTTGAAATATGGTTGTGCACACAAACAAATAATTTCGTCATGTTTTACTATCTTGAAGTGCATGCATTGTCTTGGTAAAGTATATATTGCATTTAGTTGGGATGAGAAGGCAGGTTCTTGAATGTGAAGGCAATGAAACTTCTGCAGCAGGATGGGTGAAATGAAGTTATTGCTGTCTCCTATATACTGTTCCTTTCACTTCCAATTCTGGGCTTCTGGGCTTGTTTTGGGGTTCAGGGTTGGGGGAATGGGGGAAGATTGAATTGGCTGCTATGTGGTGCGTCAAACAATGTAGTCCTGGTGGTTCTTTGTCAGCTTTGTCGTCTCTCTACATGCTTTATGTATATTACCATGTTCTTTACATATTTATCCGATCCAATACATTCCAGGTCCCTCGTTTGTTATTTGTGCAGGTAAAATTTTTCCAATCAGAAGATTGCCCATCTGCTGTAGGTAGGGAACCTCCTGGCAATCCTCATGAAAGGGTATCAAATGCAACTATTGCGATTGCTGATGGTTGTCCTGGATCATCAGTCGGAAGCTATCCCAACCTACTGAGCCATAAAGGTGTCTCACACATTCCTCAGATTCCGTGGAGAACTCCTCCTCGAGTAAGCTTATGAGAAGTGATAAGACTGCATAATTTTCACATTTTGCTTCTCAATTTTGGGTAACCTATTATATATTTATCAAGCAGTTTGATTTGAAGTTTAAATGTCACGTGGCTGCTGGGGAAGAAAGTGAAGAGGTAGAGGTTCAAAAGCATAGGGAAATGAGAGTGCGTGAGGTAGTTTATCCTCACTTTTCTGCTGTTCCTCCCAGGTAAAGTAAACTCTTTAGTTTAATACAATTAATTGCTTTCTTCTCTTGACCACATCATTGGCATTTTGCAAATAGCCCCTCGATCTCATCGGATGTGGAAGCCGAACATTTTGATGATTGGCATACTCCGGTTATTCCCGTCATCGCAATTGAAGAAGCAGCAGAAACGGACTGCCTGTATAATGAAACAGCAGCGCTAAACATTTCCACCAAGTCAGAACCAGCAAATATGCCCCAAATTTCATCAACTTCTGAAATTTTTGACATCCCTCAGAGCAAGTCTCTTCTTTCTCGAGAGCTATCTAAAGGTAAAAAATCTGATCATGCACCACTGCAAGATCTAGATGGCCCAATGGTTGCAGCAGCAGCTGCCACAACTGCAATCATGAAAAGTAAACAGCATGGAAGTTTAATAGGCCCAGAGTTGATGATAAAGCTTCTTAGCAACCCAAAATTGGTACAGAAACTGATTGATGAACGAGGACTAGCTTCAGATACTACAACTGGAACATCTGGATCAAGGAAGGTTGAGTCTTCAGTTCACCGTCCAAGCTCTAAAGGCAGCTTTCTGTTTGAGGAATCTACCATCGAAAGCTGCAAATCTGACAGTTCCAGAACAGAGTTCATCCACAGGTCATCAAAGATGAAAGGCTCACCAGCTGCCCCAGGTAGAATTAGGGCTTACGTGGCCAGTACTAAAACTGGACCATCATCTGCATGGGATGAAGTAGAACAGTCACTTCATTTTCAGAGCTCAACTCTTGTTTCATTGGTCCAAAAGTCCACTACCGAAAATACGTATCCAGGCAATGCAGGAATTGAGGCTCTACTAAGGCCAGGGAATCAATCATTAGCTGCTAAGGCACAAATTGGAACAGGTCTTGGACCAAAGCAAGTGACCACATCAATTTCATTACTGAGATTAAAGTCTGATTTGCCAAGTCAGAACTCCAATTGTGAAGTCTTTCAAAGAGCTGATGTTGGAAATATGTCTCTGCTGAAAGCATCAGATGCCTTATCAAGCTCAACTCCTGATGTTTTGAGTAAGAGATCCACTGGGAGATATATTCAACTGGCCGATAATGGACATATGGCTGTACCAAGGCTAGTGAAACGAGCACCATCCACCAATATTGAGATTGGAGCAGGCTCTTGCTCAAAGACAGTGGCACCACCAGTTCCCTTGCTGATCTCAAATCCTGATTTTCCAGGTAAGAATTTCATGAAAGAACATAGTCAACTGGCTAATTTCAGAGATCTCTTCGTACCCAGGTTTGTGAAACCAACTGTAACTGGCTCTTCTATATCAGGAACAGCTTTTGAGCCAAAGAAAGTGACACCATCTGTTCCTTTGTCAAGCGCATTGCCTGATTTCAGCAAGAAATCTTCCAGAGAACATGGTCCACTTTTATACACTAGCTTCCCTGAGCCTGCTGTAGAGAGGCATTCCCATACCTTTCCCCGAATGCAAGCTGAATCCTTGGTTGATCGGTTGGATACTGCATATGTAGCACCACGTCTTGGAACTTCACCTCTCTCTGGATCACTTGCGGAGGTATATCGCCTTAAGAAGTTGATTGAAGAACATGGGTCGCATGATTGTGCTGGAAATGATTATGTTGGTGGAATTCCTGCTCCATCTTCTGTGCCTGGTGCAGAGCATCCATCTTTTCCTTTGGAGCCCTTGAGGGTAAAATTCCCATGCACATAGCTTTTGACAATTACTTCTTGTGCATATCCCTGCTCTCTGACAACCACATCTCTTTCTTTACAGAAAGATATCAGTTACTTCCAGTCCTTAATCAAGCAATACGGGGAAGAAAGACGAAGTCAGGATGATGAGCTGTCTCTATATGGAATATCTTACAATCACGTGCAATCAAAGGAAGCAGATCGAAAGTATAAGAGAACTTGTAAGTTCTATAACAGTTCAAAGGGATGCCGAAATGGTTCCAGCTGCCCTTTCGAGCATGATGTACCTGGACGGTGGAGGTCTGATGTTGTGTTGGAGGCGCCTGGTGCAAAGAGGGTGAAGCTTGGTGGGATTATTACAGGGAGAACATGAAGTACAATGTCATGTCTGCATGGTGGTTATCGTTTGTACAGCTCAAGGACCATTCTGTTTAAGCTGGCAGTTAATGTCAACCAGGGAGGTCCGAAATAAAATTTGTCATAGTTTAGAATTTTAGAAGAAACATATTTTGAAATGTCCTCTGCATTGTTTAGTACAGACTACAGAACTTCCCTTCCTGTTTTCCCTCTTCACCTGAGTCTTTGATTCAGACTCGATCTATAGTAGCTTGAATGGGCCACCGGCCACACCTAGGGAGTTGATCATTTTTCAGATGAGTGATGTTGAGCATGCTGGATTCCTGGACTCTCAAGAATACATCTCGGTCATATGGGGAGAAATTTTCTTGCAATTTGCATTTATTGCGATGCATGCAAAATGGGGGCCAGTGTTCTGCAAGTCTAAACGGGTTTCACCTACCATGAAGTAATCGGTTCTTTTCTGCAAGTCTGGTGGTATTTTTGGTGTTCTGGGCGCCTTGTAGAAGGCATGGTAGATTGCGAGCTGCCCAAGTTGGGAAAGCAAAACCTTGTTCGGTACTTGTTATGGGGCTTAATCTTTTTCTACTTATTCTATAGTCGAGTCAAATCTGGCCATCTTTACTTCCTAGCTTATTCTTCCCACCCCCCCACTCTTCAGGATGATAAAGTTCATTGTTCTAGCTTATTCTTCCAAGTTTTGCTTGCTTTTTTACGGCTATACTTCAGATCAACAAGCACATCCTCCTAATTTCTTTCAATATCACGAAACGGCCACAATTTTTGAAGTTCCAAGTAATGCTCCCATCCGTCAGACAGTCTCCTGTCCCAGAGAACTTTCACAGAAGGCTGAATAGTAAATCACTTTTCAATCTTTGATACGCCTCAACAGCTCCAAGTTCAATGGTGTATTGGCTCTACTTGGGCACACCATAAGAACCCCAATTTGATCCATCAAAAATTTGTATCGCCCCTAACAACGTGGTAATCTTCTAAAAGTTTCACTACTCCTAAAGGGAAAGAACCGCGGTCATTCTACAGTTAGATCTGAAGCATGTCGTGTCAGGTAGCCTTGGCGCCAATCGTTTCCGGAAGTTCGAAAGAAATGAGCGAGGATAAGAGACTAATATATGAATTCATAAGCATCAGTGAAAGTTGCGAGCGGCCCAATGCTATTGCTTACCTCCGCAACTTATATTGCGTGTTTTGTAATAATAGGATTGAATTTCAGAATTGCACCGCCAAGAAAGAAACTACAATTTTGGTTTTCAGAACGAAGCATATCTAGTCAGGGAGATGCTTGCTACCCTTGTGAGCTGCATGTAATTCGTTGTATGTCACAGTATGCTGCGGCTGTCGGTTTTGGGCATACAAAATTACAAATAAGCAACAACCCATAATTGAATCAACAGATACAAATACTTGAGAAAAAGTAGCTCTTTTTCTTTCCTTTCTTTTTAAAATCATGTTTCTTTGAGATTGAAGCAATCGTGTTGTCCAAGGCACACAGGCCGAAAAATGTTTTGCAATAACCAGTGATGTTCCACAGAGCTGTAACAGTTCAAATAGAGGGGAATATCAAAATCTCAAAGTAGATTGCTAAATCTTCGCATTCGTGGTATGTCAAAATAGTTCTTCACCATGCCGTAATAATCTGTGAGAATCAACCGGTTCTCAGGATGATGTGAACCCCACTGTCAGTATCAACAATGTCACTTATCTCGCCAACCTTTAGAGCATATGTTGCTTGCTCAAAAGGCTTCTGCATCCGTCCCCTTCCAAATGAGCCTGAATTGAAGTCATAAGCTGAAGGGGTAAGGAAGAAAGATGGAAAAATTCTGACCAAGAATTCTTGAAAAATCCATTTCATTACATAGAAAACAGTAAAACACGCGCACACACACACAATCAAAAACAATATTAGGGTCCAATAGTTTGAAGGTCTATACAAATGAAGCAGCAGATTAATTTGCAAGACAACTGCCGCATATAATGCCCTAGCTAAAACCTAGAACCATTTCATTAAAACAAGATAGAAATTTATGCTCAAGAACTAGCAAACTATTCTCCACTTGCACAGAGAACTTCAAATCTTGGACTAAAACAAAAATTTAGTAAGCAATATATTGAAAACTATAAAGCAAGGAGGTGCATGAGACCCGGCCTGGAGCAAATCGCAAATTTTTGTACAATCTGCTAGTAATAACACGCAAACTAGACCAAGAAATTCTCAGATATCTCCAGAAAAGCATTACTATTGCTATAACATGCAATCTACAACAACAAATTCCCCCACCCAAAGGCAAATACGGCATTCATACCAGTGATTGGTTCTAGTGATCATTACCAATTCTCAGGGTAATAACACCAGGGATCTCCAACGACACCCCATATTAGTATTATAACATGCAATCTAGACCAACAGATTCCCAGACCCAAGAGCAATATGTTTTTCATACTAGTGATCATAAAATGTCGCTGATGAGGTTGAGTAGCATGACGTTGGGCATGGTGAATAGTGATATTCATCATGTAAAATGAATTCTCAGCATATATACTCTATCTTACACTCTAACCAACCGAAAATCCAGAAAACTTTAATTTGATCCAAAAGTCATTAAGTGACACAGCTAATTATTGGTTGGCATTCTCCACTTAGGATGGTCATAATCACCTTTACTCGTGCAATGATACAAGCCTCATGCTGTCACCAAGATTACATAGAACAAACTGAAGAGGACGCCCTGTTTAAGTATGACATGGAATTATCCAATTAAAACCATTTCAAATAATTCTATTAGTTTAAAATGACTATGCCAATTAGTTTCCACATGCTCTAGTACATTTAGTTTATGTATTTGCTTAAGCAGTACAAATCAACAAAAGTTAGTCTAATTGAAGAGGCAATACCCACAACTAAAGAGCTCAAGAAAAGCATGCACATTATCATGGAATTATCGACTAATACCATTCCAAAAAAATAACGAGAAAAGACAATTGCTAAGAATGTAAGTTCAGTCAAAGTAGTACTTTTTCATGGATGAAGATTATATTGGTATTACTATCATACTAATTCTGGTAATCTTTTTGAAACACAATGGCAGTAGAGCTACTTTTCCAATATTTTCTTGCTCCAAATCCATGTCAAAATCAATAAATTCTAATACATATTCCGGTGAGTTCAATGTCCTTAATCAGAATCCAAAATACTCGATCCTTAAAATGCAGAAACAAATAAGTAATTGCTGATACAGTTCCATATATCTGTTTGACAAACAAAATGTGTGTGTGTGTGTTCGTGGGGGGGGGGGGGGGGCGGGGGGAAGCAGAGACTTATCACAAAAAAGAACCAAAATTACCACCCTCCACTAACACAAAAGCATCTTTATAACAAATTTAAGAGCTAGAGTCACACGCAAAATTAATGAAAAACGCCTTAAAATAAAAATTAAAAAAAAATTGAACGGTTAAATTAAATAAGCACAGCACTTAAAAAAACAGAAGAAAGTAAATTAGAAAGAAAAACTAAATCAAAATTTTAAAAAAAAAGGGATAAATACCGAGGTCTCCTCCGCGCTTAGCAGAGCTGCAATCAGAGTAACGAGCGGCAACGTCCTCGAACTTAGCCTTGCCGGAGACGATGTCTTGGCGGAGAGCTATGAGCTGAGAAACGGCAGCGTCGCGAGTGGTGTTACTGATGATTTGGCCTTCTGGATCTTTCCAGGAAGCTTTGCGCCGGGATCCTTCGTGCTTTATCAATATGTGGGAAGCCCTAACGCTATCTGGGGAAGATGAGGACGAGGACATTTTCGCCTTCTTCTTGTGCTTTTCCGACCGATCCGTTGATGGATTCGGAGCCGAATTCTTCTTCCTCTTCCGATCTGACTCTATTTTTGCTGCTTTTATTGGCTAAGTTTTTATTCTGCGAAGAGCAGCGGAATGGAGAAAGTGGGAATTAACAATTAAGCTCGGGTGATTTTTTGCGCTTCAGGGCTCCAAGTCGAAGTTCAGGATCAAATACTCTACTTCTCGACTCAAATACTGTTGAACCAAATTGGTCACTCGCGGCCCTTGGGCTACATGTGGGCCTGCGCCCTCGGGTATACTTGGGCTTGTTCAGCTAGCCTGTTACATTGCCCAATTGCTTTTATTTTTATTCCCTTTTTTCTTTTTTGGTGGGAAGAGTTGGAAAACAAAAAATGCTGAAGAGCATGCGATGCGACAGGTAAAAACTGATTTTTCGTCGTTAAATTTGTCCTACTAATTACTACAATTAGAATTTCAGCAACAGCACCTTTTATTTTTCTTTTACTTGTCAGCTTTCTAGAATTAAGTATTTTCTTCATTACTGTTGTTTTCTAACTAATCTTCAATACAAGTGAAAATGCTTTAATCTGACTATGAGATATTAAAAAAAAATAATTGATGATACCCAAAAGAAAAGGATACATTTTTATTATTTTTGAACGTCCACATTATTAATGGCATGGTGCCAGTAGCCAGCAGGGGACCCGTAACAGTATGTATCCACGACAGAAAATTTATAATATCCTTAAACGAATTAACTAATTAGACTATAATATCCTTTACAAAGCAGATAAAATATTGTACCAAAAAAAAAAAAAATCAGTCGCTCCAACTTTTAGGAAAAATGTCGTGAAATCCAAATTTGTCATAATGCTCAATCTCTCTCAACGAATCGTTAGATCTTCCAAGGAATAACTAAATTAGTGGTATAATTTAACAAAAAAAATGTCGCGGGCAGCTAAATGAAATTGAATAAATTTTCCTCCGAAAATATATGCCTTCTTTGGATAGGGTATTATTTGGAATAATTACTGTAGCACTTTTTGTGATGTGATGCATGTGAGATAAAAAGGTGATTGGAAATATAAAAAGGTGGGTTGGAAAATGTGTTTATGATGCAAGTGAAATAATATTTGAGATAAATTGACTATCCAAACAAACCCATTAATATTTCTTCCTAAACTTCTCTGAGGATGGGCCAACCTTTTCTTAGGATGTCATTGATCTTTGCATGAATACGGTTTTGCAATCTTGGCGGACAAAGCTCTGCTGCATAGCCATTTAATTTGGCTGCCAGACTTGATTTTTCCAGCTCTTCTTCAGGCAAGTTTCCCATTAGTTGAAGAAGAAATGGATTCCGTTTCAGCTCAAATTTCTGAAGATCACAAGTCAAAAATTTCATTAATGTTCCTTTCATTCTTATAAGTGCATAATGTGCCCAGTTAGAATATCGCAGAAGCCAGGAATAAGATAAAAGGTTTTAACTTCTAAAGAAAACTAAGCAGAGCTCATCCTTCTGCACTCATAAATTCTGCTGGACCACCTATTTCAGAATCTACAAGTTACTACACTGACTCCTTCCTATCCGTTCCGAATAGGAGCAAAACAAAGGAGAACCTGTACTTGTAACACCAATTTTGCTTTTGTGATTTATACAAGTTGATGAAAGATACTAACCTGATGATCAGGCTCTGCAGGATAGAATGTTCCCAATTGCTGAATTTGAGTGGTTACAATGCCACTCTTTGACCTTGTCTGCTCTCTTTCTTTACTTACGGAAGCCAATCTTGACTCTTCAGTTCCATTTGTGAAAACGATGGATCTGCTTGGAAAGTTTCAACTAAGAAAGCCAGCATTATGACATAGAAAATACAACTTCAATCCAGGTTACCAACAGTACCTGTACTGGTTACCCACATCAGGACCTTGCCCAAACACCTGCCTAGAATCGTGGCTGGTCCAGAAGACCTCCAAAAGTTGTTTAAAAGTAATTACCTTAGGATCATATTCAATCTGCACAGAATCGATTTCAATATATAAAACAAGTGTAGAAATAATTGAATGTCTATTAAAGAGCATTTTTGGTAGTTGGTAATTGCAACAGTATCTGACTTGGGAGTAATATTCCATTTTCTCTGTAGTGAGACTAGCATGTTATGTCAAAGTGTTCATAGACTTGCTAAACTTTTAATTTGGATGTCTTTTATGCTATTGAAGCTATCATAGATTAGATTCGGCAAATGGTTTTCCACCTTTCAGCTAATTCAGGTCACAAGCAAAACTCTTGGCAGGATAAACATTACATTAGCTCCACAGTAGACTATAATAATGATCTGTTTCAAGGGCTTAAAACAGCTAACTATGTCAAGAACCCAAATCAAATGAGTGCCGACTTCATAACAAATTAAACTGCAACAATAGGTTTGTTACAAGCATTTAGTTCACAAAATGAAGTACCACTCTTCCACTCTCACTCAGTGCTGGTGGACAACTGAGAAATCCAGCTGAAAGGTAACAATTGCAAAGTTGATGGGATGACTGAAACCTATTGTTGCAAGTCCATTAGCAATAACATCATGCACGGTCATGTTACAGAATCTCCAAGGCCTTTTCTAAGCAAACAGAACGATGACGGTCAAAAACTAAGTTGCATAGACTGGCTAAAAACAATTCAAGATCTTTACACTTGTACTTCCCAGTTTTTCTTGATTAAGACTCATTGGCAATAAAAGAAGTTGACTAATTCTCCATGATCTGCCGAGAATAACGATAGTTCATAGGCACAATCAATATTCACCATTTTCCTCTCCTAACTAATTTTGTTAATCATTAAAAAAAAAAAAAAACACATCCCCAGTACTTATCTCCAATCACTCAACATTAGAGCCTTCTCAGGCTCAACAACCGAGTATGAGAATTAGCAATAAACAACTAAAAACAAAATCTTGATAAGTCCTCAAATTTCAAATTAGATCTAATTGTCCAACCTTTTACCAATTAGCAAAACGAAAAGACTTAAACCGGTAATAAAATGCAAATCAATAGTCTGAAGAAAGAAGGAACGTAGGAGGTGACCTGAACAGATTCAGCGTGATCACCTAAGCTCCGATACTCGGGATTGGTTTTGGATCCACCCGCATAGCCGACAGTCGTACGCACAACCCCATCCAAGCAGCCAAACACCGCCTCCGATCTCCAGAAGCTTCCTAGAGCAAAAACCGCTGTTTGCAGCTGCTGTTGATTGGCTGTGTCTGTAATTGAACTCTCCGATATCCGGGCGGAGAATCTGATGCCCACACACAAATCTGCTGCCAATACAATGATTATGGGTAAATAGCATGTAAGGCGCGATGCCGCCTTCATTGGGCTCGGAGTTGAATGACGTCGACGGCCAGAATAATCCGGTCGGGTCGCTGGAATTTCTTTACAATGTTCGACGAAGTCGAGTCCGGTTTCTCCAAAATTCGGCTGGCCGTGATCGGGTCAATCCGATTCGAATCCACAAGTCCATTATAAATATATTATCTCAGTTTTCAATTAGTTAATGCACGAATTAATAATTCATGGTTTTCCAGTGGTAATTTGTTTTTCCTCTCTCTTTTTTATGTTCAAGAGAAAATTACTAATTCACCCACCCAAAAAGTTGGGGAGAATGATATCTGCTTTCTATCAATAAATAAGGATTTCCTAGGCTCCAGTCACGCATCGATAGTCTGGAACAATGTATTTTTTAAAAAAATATTATAATACTTTTTGACATAAAAAATATGTTTATAATGCAATAAAAGAAATTTTACAAATAAATCGCAATTCAAACACATTTGAATAAGTTTTTGTTTTTGGACAAAAATTCGTCTAGACTGTTAACATTATTATTATTATTGTCTTGAATTTGCGAAGCCCCCTCTAGAGTACCTAGACTGAACTACATCACAAACAAGAAACAAATAGAAACGATCACATAAATATATTGGAATCAAGGCTGTTCTCAATGTTGACACACTCTTTACTTATTCAAACAAAACCCCGAAAAAATTAGACGCCACATTTAGTTTTGGCTACAAAAAGTACAATAAATGTTAACTGTTGGTATAAAAAAAAAAAAGGAACTAAATCGAAAAGACCCAATTTGGTGTTGCTTCCTCGTCGGTCTCCTTGAGTTGGTTATGCGAATCATCATTGGCTTTAAACTATCCAAAAATGGTTGATTTCCAGGAACCATGAAGTTACTAAGCACGGCTGTTCTCGTCCTTGTTAAGTTGTGAGGAGAAGGTATATAAGACCTTTCAAATACTCAACTATTTCAGATCCTCCAAGCTTTGAGCTCCCATATACTCTATCGACAAAAGTAATTGGAACCTGTGAAGACATAAAATCGAATTCAAATATCTCCATTAACACAATAAAACACGATGAGGAGATGCAAACCAACGAAGAGCCAAAACAAAGAAGAAATAGTTCATCAGAGATCTTAAAACCAAGTGACTAAATCTCATATGTAGTTAGAAGCTATAGATATTTGCCAAGAAGAAGAAAATCAACCCAATAAACCTAAAAGACCAAATGATAGGCAACAAGAGATCAAGTACCTCAGCAATGTTGTAACCTTTTCGTGCAGCACGAACAATCATCTCCATCTGAAAAACATATCCTTTACTCACGCATGAGCTTATAACAGCTTCAAGCACGGATTTCCTATAAAGCTTTTACGCAAAATAACAGTTGTTAGCTAAGGAAGTGGAAGCTTAGGCAGAAGCAACTACAGCATTTGGTATGTTGGTTCACCGGAAAGATCCAGTTAGGTCTGATACACCAGGCCAAAGGAGCGTATGCGCAAGGACATTTGCTCCCCTGCTTGTCAATTTGCGCATAAGGTTCCAACCATGCACACCACCTCCTTTAACATATCGTGTTCCAGTAACTATATCTGCACCCGTCTCCATCTGCTTCCTAAACATCAAAACATATTCAGCTACTATACTTCTAAAACTTGGTAAAATTAAATAAAATTCTAATACTTGAGTTGAAAGGTTCTTACTTGATGAAGTTTGGCAGATATTTTGGCTGTAAAGTAAGAAAAAGAGATGCATTAGATAACAAGTGAAGTAACATATAAGCTCAATGAATACCAATATTAGTTCCGCTGATATATAGGCTAAGTGAACATCAATAATAGTTCGAGCAGAAGCAAAAAAACAGATAAAACACATGCCTGCAGAAAAGCTCAAACTCTCACACATTTAATCCAAAAGCTATGCAATACGAAAACTAAAAATTGACCCATGTAGTCTCACTGTGCTCAAAGGCCCTAATTCAACAAAATAACTTTCTGTTAGAACTCAGTTTTCCAGTTTGTTACACTGCTGCATATGATCTTCTTAATTTATCAAACTTACACCCAACGTAAAAGACCAGTATCAAAGCGGCTAAAACTATTATGATTACTAAATGCACTGTAAAAGAGACAGCTCACCAAAAGTATATTAGAAATGGAAATACACTGCAGATCCCCCAATCATTTTGTAATCTTCCACCAAACTCAAGCTCAACCCCAGAATAAGCCGCTTTCCCCCCTTGTTCACACCAAATCCTAAGAAAGTGAGGAAAAAAATGTGCTTCTCTTTTTTCTCCTCCCTTTCTCTTTTTCTTTTTGGAGGCAAAAAATTGGGTGAGGATTATCTTCTTCTTTTTTTTTTTGGGTTTCTGTTATGTTTGGGTTGGGGGGGGACAGAGGGTTTGATAGAGCGTCCTCCTGATCATTCTAGTGAGTAAGAGTGCACTTACATGGTGTGATAAATCAGCATCCATAATGACCACAAAATTCCAGGAGGCATGCTTCAGGCCATGGATGTAAGCCGTACCTGAAACTTAACCAAATTAATGATCCCTTTTGCTACTTCGAAGACTTAAACCAAGGCCAGCCAAAGACATACCTAAACCAAGCTTCTTAGGTCTAGCCCTCAACAGCTGGATTAGTAGATAGCCTTACATAAGTAGACCTTTCAAAGAGATGAGCATTGGCAAAGTATCAACAACATTGCAAATTAATACTAAAGAGGACTTACAATGCGATCCTCTCCATAGACAGATTGCAGTTGTTTAACAATATCCTGAGTCCCATCTGGACTTCCATCATCCACAACAATAATCTCAAAATTGACATTCCTAGCCAGTTAAGGACCAATTGTCAGATACAAGTATAGATCATGAAGAGAATGTTGTTTGTCATTGTTTTATTGTTACTGTTTTTCACATGTTTAAGTAATATCTATCATCTAATGTCAAACAAAAACCTATGAAGCACAATCTTAAATAGTTAATTTCATAAAACAATTTGGTCCGTGTTATTCACATATTCAGTTGCAAGTCCAAAGCTTCACCTTCTTACACCTAATGGTTCCCACACCCACTCATAACTATAGAGCTGAATATGCTCACGGCTAATCATCTAGAAGTTTGAGTGGACAAACAAGCAAACTTGTTCACAGCAAATCAATTTTAATCAGCTTATCCTGGACATATGTATAACAAAAACTACACTTTGTTACCAAATACCAATCATGATTGAGAGAAAAAAGTAACCGTACAAAATATGTGCTAATGTGTGCATTGCTTATCAATTTTCAAACAATTCTGAAGCTAAGATTTTGATACTTCGCATGATATCTAAATCAAATACCCAGAAACACTTCTTTCCAAATTGTTAGTCAATCACACACACAAAAGCACAAATAATAATAATAATAATAATAATAATAATAATAATAGTAATAGTAATAATAATAAAATAATGCAATAATAATAACAATAAAAGTGAAGAAGTGTTCCTGTGTAACATGGAGATAATTATTTCAGCAGTTGATAGATGATTCTAACGACCAAGTAATAAGCTGTAAGATCAACAAAAACACTTCATTCAAATAAACATAAATAAACCTTTTGATGCATGCAACAAAAAGATATAGAACGTGAAATGAAAAATTCACAGAAGATAAGTGTAAAAGCCAAAAGTGCAATGAAAGAAGCCACTAGACAAACAAAGAAGAGGAAAAAAAATGCATCATCTGTTTTATACATATATTCACAGAAAAGGAAAAGGAGAACATGCATCATCATGGATAACTTGGTAGAGAGAGAGAGAGAGAGGGAGGGAGAGGGAGAGAGAGAAGGTACGGGAGATGCTTGAAGACTAGATAAACAAGGAGAGCAATGTTGAGGCGCTCATTGTAGGTGGGGATGATTATACTATACTTGTTGCTATTCTCCTTTTGCTCATTGCCCATATTCTTTCTGCATCAAAATCCCTCCGACCCCTAGAAAATGCAAATTTTTATTGAACCTGGTTAAAGAGAGAGACGAAAGGCAAGAAGTAAAACACTTACAGCTAATGCATGTTGTAGATAGTAGCTGTTAGTATTCAATTCAAACTAAAGTTCCATCCTATTAGTTTTGGTTGTTTGTGATAATTCAACCCTCTAATACGTTAAAGAGTTATACCCAACAATCCACTTGTCTCGGACTGAGCTGGAAAAGATCGAGCTCATGTGTTCTTCTCAGCAGCTTACTCCACTTAGGTACTTTGATCCCATCAACAAATTTGGTACAGCTTTAAAATGCATATTTTTCTACCGCATAAAATTTTCATTTGGCTCATTCTTCTACTTGTCAAATTATGCCTCTTCAATCCCCTTTTGTGTCAGCTGAATTTCCAAAAGCAGTATAACTATCCTAATTCCTGATCAGTGAGCAGGCTCTAACAAATTCTTAAAATTTGACGAAATAACACGACCGATCTGATTTAAAAAAAATCTTCTTTTAGTATAATATGAAGGAAGCCCATCTTTTCGACTTCAATTTCGATTAGTTCAAGTATATTACATATTTCGTGCTGAGTAAGAGCAGTAAAATACCACTGATGTCCAAGAATATATCCAAAACTTTTCGATGTGGATTGGTAGCTGCTGGAACTACGTGAGACTGTTTGAAGGAATAGCTCTAACATAAGGTACCCAAAATGTATAAAACAGTCAATAACGATTACACAAAGATTCCCATACAAATTCAGCTCTCCATCTAAACTAACTGAAGAAGCGTAATGAAAAGCTGGGAAATTCAATCAGTTTAACAACTTGAACTGAAAATCAGAAACGATCTAACCTTAAAGACAGCAACTTTATATGGTTTGGAAGCTTGAATTGTGCGCAAATGGCAGAGACTTTGAGAAGACAATTGTTGGGTTTAGGGCTTTGGATTGGGAGTTTGATTATATTAGCGAGAGAAATTCTCTCTTCTTTCGTTTCTTTCCAAAATCCGAGAAAGCAACTATTGATGAACGAGTGATAGCCTCGTGGGCTTGTGAAAGTCAATCCGTTGTTACCCGTGTTAATGAACTGGTCGGATTATTTGGGCCTAGATTTACTTTTTGTCCATTTGGATATGAGTTTGATTAACCTAGTGGTCATTGACAATGTGCGTTGGAAGCTTGCTATGCTTGTATGTAAGTAGTATAATCCAATGCGGATTCTCCATCCCCTCCCATCATCCCTTGTAAAGTTTTAGATTAACGTTTAATGTACATATATTTTTATATGATCAAATTTATATTTACACCACGTTATCTATATTCAGATTTGAAATCTTTCATATGTGTCATAAATGTAGACCTCCTCATATATGAAACAGTAATCCAAAACTATTTACTTCATTTATGTGCCAGTATTACAGAACAGATTATTTCTTGAAAGGTAATTGTTTAAGTATTTTTTGAACAATCAACGACGACAACAATAAAGAAGTAGACTACTCACGAAGAGTGACAAAGATCAATATGTCAACAATGATCAGTTCAACCAAATAATTTCAAAAAAATGTTAAAAAATAAAATGAATGTTCAAAAACTAGTAGTAAAACAATACAAATGCGACAAAATTTAAAGTAAAAAATTCTAACACCTTCCCGGTACCATGAATGTGGAGTATGTTGAAATCATTTAAAAGTTTCTAAAATTTTCAGTCAGTCAATTTTGAGAAGTGTATATCCTCTTTATCATGTACTCTTTGAAATTGTTTAATAAATATGTCGGAGTTTATGTCCAATCTTACACCGTTTCTAGGTAATTTTTTTATTAAAGAAAAAAAAACTATTTACTTCCACAAATTCTCAGAACTAAAGGTAGTTTTAATATCTTGTTATCTTTTCTTCATGCAGAACAAATTCTCAGAACTATTTCTTCATGTGGACTTGCAAATTTTACGTTGTCCTGCTTTTTATTTTTTAAACCTTTGTTAAATTTTACATAACCACTTATTTTCAAGAATCTCCTTTGCCAAAACCATTGCCATTACCCTTTAGTTTTTTTTTTTTAACTCGAAAAGCCTTTTCCTTTTTTTGGTATTCCTACTAAAGTAAAAATATAGAGAAACTAATACCTAGTTAGAAGTTACTAGTAATGGTCTATAACCAAGTAAAAGTCCAAGGCCCAAGGGCCCAGGCAATAAATAATTAGGAAAAGGTTAGGATTAGGAAACATGGGCGGGTCAAATCGTAAATATAGGTCCGGATCTTGATACAGCGGATCTCACTTGTACGAGGCCACCCTATTAAGTATTAACTTTCCCTCTCTCCTCGCCGCTAGGTGAAGACACAGTTCTCCTAGCTGAACCGCAACGCAGCATCTTCCGGCGGCAGCCAACGGCGAGGATATACTTCTCTACCTCTTTATCCGGTAAGGTTGATTTATTTTATCTCTCTCTTCTCGCCTTTTATTTATTTATTTATTTACTTTTAATCTCACAAATTTCAATCTCTTGTATGCATCTTTTTTTTTGTCTATAATTCTTAGAATAGATTGTGCATTTCTATTTTTACGTTTGTCTACAATTTTTTAAACTTTTTTCCCGAAGCTTTGTGCTGGATTTGCTGGTATATAGTTACTGCTAATTAATTTTTGGTAGTTTTCTTGCTGGACTGTGGGTTTAGGGTTTTGCGTGGGGAGCATAGCAGGAAATAGCAATAGCAATGAGTCGTAGCTTAGGAATACCGGTGAAGCTTCTACACGAAGCCACAGGACACATCGTGACCGTAGAGCTGAAGAGCGGAGAGCTCTACAGAGGCAGCATGGTTGAATGCGAAGACAATTGGAATTGCCAGCTCGAGAACATCACTTTCACAGCTAAGGTAGTCTTGTTCCAATGTTATTCTGCCCTTCATTAAGAATTGTGAAAGTGCTTTCTGTTTCGGGTGTCTTTATGCTGCTTTTGGAGCTTCTTAATGACCTTTTTCTTTCACTTTGATTCCAATGCATGATGGGCGGAAGCCTACGATGCTTTTCTGTGGCAGGAAAATTGAAACTATGGGATGTTAGTAAATTAGAACTGAATTCTATTCACTCTTTAAGGAGGTAACATGGGTTGGGTGGTGAATGCTATTCAGAACACGAGGACAGTCAGTTGTATTTGTGCTCATAAATGATGTATACAGGTTTTCCTAGTAAGAATTTCATGTTTGTGGCAAAAGTATTTTAAAACTATTATTGGCAACATGTTCTCATACAACAGAAATCTATCCAACTAAATTCCTAGTCGTGTATTTTCTTTTTTTAAATTCTTTGATCTTACATGCAAAACCGTTCTTTAATATGTGTATTTGTTTTTGTGGGTTAGGTCTTTAATATGTGTTATTATTGTAGAATTAAGCATCTTCTTTTATGACGTGTCCTTTAGGTGTCAGATGCACGTCTCAGATTTTACAACAAATTAAGTGTCTTCCGCACACATGCTTTAGAGTTCACAGTGTGTCGGACTACTTGTGGTTGGGGTCGTGAGGAACTTTTTGACCTGTGGATGCTCATTTATCATACTTATTTTAACTGACAGCTGGTTTTAAGAGTATTCCTTTGATAATTTCATTGAAATTGGACCTGTCATTTTTGACATTCATAAGCAATTATTTCCAGTGCCATATAATGTCTTCTACGTCAATGGCTACAGAATATAAGATCTCCTTTTGAATTGTTGATAGCTTCTGAACAGTCTCTTATCCTTTCATGGATCTTTGAAGCACTGATATAATTTACATCTTCAGCCGCCTCAACCCTGATATCTTCTTTTTTAAACCTCTGAACCGAAGCAAATTAGCTTCAAAACTTCAGTTGTTTTTGACTGCCTATTAGAGAGAGTTTCATTGGATTAAAATGTTATGTTGTGCCCTTTTGGCGTTTTAGTCTTGTGGAAGACTAATTTTGGTCTGTATCTTTACAGGATGGCAAGGTATCACAACTCGAGCATGTTTTCATTCGAGGAAGCAAAGTCAGGTACGGAAAGTGTAATATAAAATGTTTTCTGATTCTCTCAACTGCTGTCTGAGTTCTGATTACGGGTAAAACAAATTTTTATCAGGTTTATGGTGATTCCAGATATGCTTAAGAATGCTCCAATGTTCAAACGTCTAGAAGCTAGAATCAAGGTGCTTTCCCAGTTTGCCCATGTGTATTAGAGTGTATTTGTGACCATCACAGCTTTGCTTACACTTTATATTGTCTTTTGAAGGGCAAGGGTTCAGCACTTGGCGTTGGACGGGGACGTGCTGTTGCCATGAGAGCCAGGGTAAGATTTATTTCGTGACTTTTGCATCTTATACTCCAAGATCATTTATTTAAATCTAAAAGTTGGGAATGACACTCCATATCTTTACTGTAAGCTCTGAAATGCATTATGATCTCGTCAAAAAAAGGCAATGCTGGATGGCCACTCTAGAACTGGGATTTAACAAATACTGTAAAACAGAGAAAATGTAGTTGTACGGAGTATGTAAAATGATTAGCTTGGAGAAATAGATAGTTACAAATTAAGTTTTGTGAAGTTTGCCTGACTGTGCCATCCGTGTATGCAGGCACAGGCTGCTGGTCGTGGAGCTCCACCTGGCAGGGGCGTTGTGCCACCTGTAAGGAGGTGATCATTCCAGAGTATGATTGTAATCTTAAGAGCGTCAAAGCTCGTATATTATGCAAGGGAGATCATCAAATTCATGAGCCCCATTTGGTATAGGATAATATTCGGCCTTTGAGACCTTAAAAATTATGTACGCTTTTGAACTTGGCTAGTGCTCATTTAGAGACGCGAATGGTTTTCCAATTTACGATTCCGTTTTAGCCGATTCTAAAATTTGATGTAAACCAAATCGATTTGCTGTCTGTTAGTAATGTAGCGAAAGAAGTCAATGTGGGAAGTCGTATTCCGCTGTAACGTGGAAATAGCAAATTGCCTCCATTCGTAATTACTTGTGCGGATGCAATAGCGAGCATGCAATAAGCTTTTTGAAAAGGATTGATCCAGAGTTTGAATGATTATCAGGATTGCAAGGCTAAGGAGGTGAGGCTAGTTTTTGGTGTGAAATGCAGTTGATAATCCAGAATTGCGTGTACCCTTTCATTAACCGCTGCCCTGGCTGCTACAGAAACACCTTTTACTGCCTGCTGGTTGGAAGATCCAAAACTTCGTGGTTATATTGAATGAGCGGCCATTAGGCAGATTATCTGTGCCTCTGACAAATTGAACGACCTTTGAAGAAGAAATTAAATTATGCTAATTGGAACCCGACCCAACTCATGGCTCTTTGAATGAAATGGAGCAATTCTAACTCGGATGTTTTTCGGCCCAATGGGCACCAAAACAGACATTATTGCTTGAAATTCTCAATTTTTGGAAAATCTTTCAGATGTTTTTCGGCCCAATGGGCACCAAAACAGACATTATTGCTTGAGATTCTCCATTTTTGGAAAATCTTTCTTCTTTCGTCTACTGATTGAAGGCTATGAAGAGATATAGCCTGGATTGTACAGTTCCTAGTCCGTCTATTTATGCTCACTCATATGCAGCAGGATGATTGATTTTCCAAGTCCATTTGCTGGATCCAGTAGCTAAAAACAATATGTGACTGCTATCTGGAACAGTTGCAGGCTACATTTCGTTTCCACCCTAAAATACGCTCCTTTTTAAGAGTGATGGCAAATGTGTTTACTTCTGCATATTCAAAAAGTTTTAACGCCTTCTTAAGTTGGTGGATAAAGGTGTAAATATCTGATGCGAACAAAATTACGGTTTAAAAGATTTTTTTTTTTTTGGGGTAAGGTAATCCGCCTAAGGTTAGGTGGATTTTCACTTTTCAGTGCTTCAAAATTTTAGTGTCCTTAGATTTGAGTGCTTCAATTGCCACATTAAGTGGCTTTGCTTAAAAAAAAATCTATACACCCATCTAATTCGGTAGTGGTTCAGTCCCCTCCGAATTATATTTAGATCTCTTTAGGTTCGCCCCCTCTCTCCTTAGTGTAGGATAGAATAGATTTATTGTCCCCGTAAAAAAAAAATTTTTTGAGACATAGAAAGTAGACCAGTGAAGAGTCATCAACCGTCTCCCTCCTCCTGACTCGCTGACTCGCTTCTGCTAGAATTTTTTCGCTGAACTTTCATCGAACTCAACTTGACCTCTGATGATAGAAATTTGATTTTCTCCGAAGATGCTTCATTAGAAAAGTTGTGTTAGCAAGAAGGCTACTTTTCATATCTTAATTTGCTCGTATCTCTTCTCTTCTTCGCCTGATGCATTTGTTTTCGAAAGTAGACTTTTGTAAGGATATTCTTAGCAAAAAATCCTAATTTTATGTTTCACACCGGCCCCCTTCCTCTCAATTCACTCGAGATTCAGGTTTTGAAATAACAGCAAGTTATACAATAATACCTTCTTTTGTTATACCCCAATAATACCGTAGTACTCTTTCTCGTGTAACAATGAGCACAAAGCTAGTAGCCACAAACGGCCAACTCTAATGTTCCACCAACCAATTCTAAGATTGAAATTCGCACATCTGTCATTCCCAGAAGGAAAGGACTTCATTATTGCAAAATCGCAAATGGCGTTAGTTAATAGTACTAGTATTGTTCTCCAGATTGTGTGGTGTTGATGAAAAGCCCGACGATGAAGACAGAATTGTGCATACATTACTAATAAAAATCTTCCTAGTACAAGTAGTCAGTCACGCTATGAATTAGATGCAACAGAACCTCCCTACAGCCTAAATCAAATCCTATCCATCCCCAAGTGTTTGATTCACAATTCACAAACAAGAGTCTTCTCTTGTCTCTCTTGCCACGCTACTTCTATGCATGAACAGGCATGGAGACACTGCACAGCCCACAGAAAGGGACTGTCAAAATTCATCTGTATCAGAGGCAGCTGAGCTGGAAAATACCATCAACTCACAAAAATCCAACCAAACGTTTGGTATAATTTTTCTTCAGTCTTCAAGCACAACAAAATAGTTCTCCGAATTGAAGTTCTTGAGCAGTAGCGATCAATGGCTTTGGCTCTCCAAAGTGCGCCGATGGTACGTATTTATTTTATTTGGCATTTGGGCGGCGACTGAGGACCAATAAAATTGTCTCACGTGACGTTGACTTGGGTATGGGAGTCAGAAATTTCGACGGTGAAGTTACAAAAGATGTCAATTTCAGATAAATGGTTGGACCACTAATGGTGATCGCAATGACTTCAAAAGATTGACTACTATTTTATAACGGGGATTTATGCGTTGAATAGGCTTTCTTTCTACTGAAAATGCTTGTTTGACCCCATGAGAAGACTTTCTTGGTTTTGTCGTGAACAGAAATTTCAACTTTTACAGTGGATTGCTTTGGTTTGACTTTCCAATATATATATATATATATATATATATATATATTCATGAAATGTATGACATCATAGCTTAAGGCGATTGAGAGCTAAAAACATAGTATATAATAAGTATGTAAAAGCTCCGACGCAGTTGCTCAAGTCTAATTAATTAAGTTCCATTTCGACTGAATCTTAGGATTTAACCACAAAGCTTTTCTAGAAATGTCAATATCATCCGCTATTTTTCTTTTAAAAATTTAATGCCAAATCTAGTTTAGTTGTAAGATACGAGTTAAGTGAATTAGTGAAGGGTCAAGTAAAACTCTGAGGGTTTGTTTGGATAGGGTATTATTTAGAATATTATTTGGAATAATTACTGTAGCACTTTTTATGATGTGATGTATGTGAGATAAAAAGGTGGTTGGGAATATAAAAAAAGTGTATTGAAAATTGTAACGGTGATGTTAGCAAATAAATTTGGACAAATAAGAAGCTGTCCAAACAAACCCTCAAATTTCGAATTTCTACTATTATTAAAAGTTAACTCATTGTATATATATTTCTGGGTTGTGTGGATAAATAAAGCAAAGAAGAAAGGATAACTGCCAAACAGAATGAAAGAAAACAACTGATAAACCATATATATAGTCCACACGTTAAAGCAACTAATTAAGCAAGTGTTAATTAAATCTGATATTATGTGTTTGGGACATATCAACACTAGTTTTTGAAGAATGACTGGAGGATGATGTGAGGGTTTAACGCCTCTCTTATCAATCAGAGTTTTATTAGCATGTGCTCTGCGTCTCCTTAAATTCATCAAGGGAAATTGTTTTTGATCAGCTTCTAATTCCTACTACGAATATGAGTATGGATTTTCTTAATTCGGTTCCGTCAATAAACCCTTATAGTATTAGGTCCCACGTCCAATCCAAATCCAGAGACCAAAATCTTAGGTCTTCAATTGTGCGAAACTTAATCAAACCATTGAATTAGGGGACCATTTGGAGGTCCCAAACTGCATGTGCAGGGCAGAAATATGTTTCCAACATGTCTTGGTCAATTTATGAAACCATGCCCAAATCAATATTTGGTGATTGATTGGAATTGATTAACCTAACTTCTGTTCTACTTAATAAAACTCACTAATCGACTTCCCTGCTTAATGAATGAAATGATGATCTGCAAGACCAAAAGCCATTGCTTCAAAACTCAGGGGAAAGAAAATGAAAATAAATAAAAATCAAACTTGAGTGCGATATTAACTATCACCGTCAATCATATTCTTTTTTTTTTTTAAGGATTTGCTCAAACACTCGATAATACACCTTAAGATACAATGAATTTACTACGTGAATGCATGCACATATTCATATTTATTACTTCTATGTATTTAGACATTTTCTCAAAGTAATCTCACCTGTCTTAACGATTGACCCTTATTAATTACAAACACTAATCAGTTGCTATCTCCTCAATACCAGATTAAGAGACGTTACGTCTTTCTCATACTAGTTGTCCGCAATAACGAAGTCAACTCCAACATTTTGCAGTTGTTCACCTCGTTCATATCCATGCATAGAGAAGCTGTGTAAGAACTGAAAATAAAGAACTTGGCCAAAGCTGGGATGCGATATCCCTGGTTCCGGATATGACAAACTAATTTAGTGGTTGACAAGAAAGGTAGCTAGCTGCCTGCGTGGAAATAAGTTGCTGGTGGATCGAAATGGGGATTGAATAATTTGGCTAAAAAATGGCCTACTCAATAGCTTGGAGGGGCCAGTAAAGACTTGAATGTTCTCATTGACATGGAAAAACTAGAACGAAGAAACGCGTTAGCCATCATGCAGATTGCAGATGCCGTCTTCATCACTACTGCTATTGGTTCGGGGTTGCCGGGGCAATTAGCATACATATGGGACCTTTTTAACGCCAAATTATCACTTAAAATTATCACTTAAAATAGGGAAAAATCAGTAGCCTCCTTATAGATTTATTGTACCATAAAGTTTTTAATGGACAAAAAGAATTTCAATGTCGGATTATTGGTTTTTCAATTATAAGAGAATTGATGAGTACGTCCCTACATTCTTTCTTCTTTTTTTTTCAATAGAAAACCTAGTTTTCCATAATGGCGTTTTTTTTCCTTTGATATTGGAAATATCATAATGGCTTTTTTTAAAAAAAATAGTATTATCATTTTTTTAAAAGGATAAGAAGCAAAGACTTTATTGGTAATTCATTTTACACCATGATGATGATGTGCAAGTCCAAGTTATGTAGCTTCGAGTATTTCGCTTTCTTTTATGAAAAGGAAAATGGGATTTGACCCACTCAAGTTGCATGTAACGTGTGATCATAGACTACTACGAAAAAAAATAATGGGTTTCCAAGTCCACGGAAAGTAATTGTCAAAGTGACACTAAAAACTTTGTGGTGCATCAAAAGGTTGGTTAGTTGCTTAATATAGTTGAATGTGTATATCATTCATCTTAGTATACTCTTACATCTGTAATGCGAGAGTGCATATTGTAAAAAACAAGTTTTTTTTTTATGTTGAGGCCTTTGGCTATATGAGCTAACTCTTAATACTTGTGTAAATAATAGTAAGCCATTAGTTAGTTGATTATGAAATTGTATAAATAAAAATATATCATCAGTTAGTTGATCGTAAGGTCAATTTTTTTTTCTAAACGAGAGATTTTGAATTCAAAATCTCTTATTTACAATCATTTCCAATTTACTATCTAACTCAACATTCCTTAGATCGTGAGATCACTTGTTCGACTATCAATTCTTCCTATTTTTCCCTCTCCAAGACTCAATATCTCCTTTGAAACAAACAAAATAAAAAGAAATTATTTTGAAAAACTTGGTAGGTGTATTCAGTTTGTTGTATAAGAGACTGTAAGCTTTAGGACGTTGCTCCCATTTAAGATGTGCACCAATGAGTTGCATGGTTTACAGGATATTATGTCTACACTCTACGTAATTAAATATCTTTGAGCTCTACAATCTTCATAGGAATATTATTGGCTTACCTTGTATATTATTCTTAGTGCCCGTGCGATTCTTCAAATTGATATATAACCACCAAAATCGAATGCAGCCCAACATTTATTTCAGAACACGTTTCAATCTTCAACTTTTTGTACAAAATGATCGAACCAGAAAGAGAAACAAGTTTCGACAACTATGTAATGATACAGTATGCTTTCATTTCATGCATGTCTTGGTTAGTTCCCTGATTGCAGATTAATGCAGACGATTGATCAAGTACGTACTTTAACTGAAGCAAGTATCTATCATGTTACTGCTAACTACTGCGGTAGAACTTCATAACCTCAGACCAGCAATGAATTTTAGATCGAATCATGAGCCTTGAAAGAATCACCAAAAAATAATGGCAAATGGTCAAGTTTTGGGCCAACTTCATAGTTCGTATACATATGAAGAGGGGAAAAAAGCGGAAATCTGGAAATCTCCGCTCTGCTGTCTCTTAGACTATAACAAACAAGAGAAATTTCCAATTTCCAAATTCGTGTATATACAGATCTCCGCTAATGAAAAAAACCAGACAATTAGTTTCCAAGTGGTCAGATGATGGATATCCCATGCACTAAACTACTTAGGCTTAAAGTAACCGGTGGTGCCCGTCATCCATGTTATAGTAAAACCTTGATCCGCCTCTACATAAGGGAAGAAACTCCATCTTGCATCATCAGCTCCCTTAATTATCTGATCATGGAAAATAGAGAGCAAAAAACTTCTTCATCACAAGGAATGGTGAGGCCCATCTCATGGTTGAAGCCAAACTCTTCTTCAGCTCGTTGTAACAAGCTCTGGGAATTCCGGGTGTTCCAACCAAGAAATGGGGATGATGTATCTGGTCCTATTCTCGCCAACATATACTGCAAAATGGGCCTTTTGGGACATCATGGGGAAGGCTATTGTCGTGATCATGACCAGTATGTCTTCCTTCCAAAAACTTGAACACTTTTTGAGGATTTGTTTGAGGGCCGCCGTTTGAAGTAGCGGCATGTTTTGTTTCCTTTCTTAAAGAGCCATGTTTATGGACTTTAGAAGAAAAAGGCTCAGCCAGGCAAAGAAGAGATAGAAATTGTATGTATTAAGAGGAAAAAGTGCTAATGAGAACGAAGGATTCGAAGGAGGTGGGGATGAATTGAGGAGAATGTGGAGTAGTAGTAGTATTTATGAGGAAAAAGAAGAAGACAGGGAGTGGATTATCTGCGAAACAAAGACATGTGGAGTGTGGGGGCAACAAACTAACAGGGCTTAGATGTTCTTATTTGAGAAGTCTTGTTCAAGGCCATGCAACCTCATTCCCCATTTGGCCTTTTCCCTTTTTCTTGTTACCCCTCCCATAGACAAAGTGGACCACTATACTCTATACCATATACTAAAATCTTTTTCTTGTGATTGTGCATGAAATCCCCATTTGATTAATGATTGATCGAGAGAATTAGGATATGGTACGTTATACTTATGCCCACGGTACTTAGGTTGTAAGGTCGCCAAAAGGTCACGCAATGACAATTTAAACCATCTTATTAGTTTAATCAGGGTGGGAGTCTGTTGTCTGGCACGTTTAAGGCATGTAAAACCAATGCTTTTGAGTTTCGCCATCCATGTTCGTTATCGATACTTGGCATTAACAACCTCGGTTTCCAGTTCCACCTTCGGAACTGCTAGGTGGCACGGAATTGAAACTGACGGATCATCCCATGGCCTACACTAGTTTCTTGGCTTCTTGCTGGCAGTAAAACTTCATTCTCAGTTCCCTCATATTTTCAAGTTCAATGTTTTTCTTCATTTTTTTTCCCAAGTCAGAGGTTAGATGTATCGGAAACATTAATCGTTTCTAGCTACTTCTGTGGCCAAGGAAGGAGATTGCAAGGAGATTGCAGTCTCTGTCTGTCCCAGTAGAATTTACATATGGGCTGCTCTTTTGTAGCATTTCGCATGATCATGACATTGGTTAGTTTTCCAAGGTACAACTTCTTGTGAGCTCAATATGGATTCATGAACGAATCAAGACTGATCATTAAGGATGGATGAATGGCAGCTGTCTATTGTGAATGATCATCTTATTAAGTACAAGAAAGGGATGCCTTCGTCCTTTCTCTGAACAAAACAAATGGCAGTGTAGCTACATGTTTCAGCAAAAGATCAAGGACAACTCATTCTACTGTTCATTGCACGTAAATCCAGGACAAACTGTTCTTTCAGTGAAAAAAGAAAAAGGTAAAAGAACCAATCGTGTACGTGCCTAGAGACCGTTTGATCATTTTAAATTTACTCCTTTATTTTGAGTTGAGGTTTAGGCCCTTTATTATTATTATTTTTTAAGGAAACAAGTTCAATATTAATATGTACAACGGGCAACCATTAATTTGGGTCCCCAATCCCAATCCGGAGTATTTATCTCGGTCAGCAAGTAGTGGCAGCATTCAAAACTAAGGCGACAAACGGCAGTTGTTTTGAATGAATATACTAATACTAATAAGAAAGTAGGTTATAGCGACTTGCATCCTGTCCCTGGTTTCGGCTGTTTTGTCCTCCATTTCCAAACGTGGGGTCTACGGGAAAACATTAATTTAATTATATCAGTACTACGTACACAAGTTCGCAATGCAAACGTACACGAACATGGTGCTTCTGTCTATCTCTATCAATGAATGCCCTTGCGTACTGTGTAAGGTTGTTAAGGAAATGATGCATAGCAATTAGTAGTATTTAGAAAAAATTGCAGCTGATCTATTGTTAAGAGAAGGACCATTTACAAGCATGATTGGATTGGACGCTTCATTTTGGCGAAGCATTCTGCTGGCGACCATTCAACAGTGCCATTTATAGCTCCACTTAGAAATCTTTTGACTACTTGCACTCGAACAAGCGAATGAGTACAGGTTGGTTGGTACTATATACTTGCTACTCCATCAATTATGTTTCAACAAGAAGAAGAACCTCCCATGTGAGCTCCAACTACCAGAAACAAGAATGATGTTAGCAGATATGGATCCATAATTTATATATATATATAAAAAGAAAGTGATTTCCATGTTCTGAGGTCAACAGCTTTGCCCTGTTTCGGTTACAATCAACAACAAAGGAATTCGCCCTCTGCCTAGCCTGATGCAACGAAGCATCAGGGTTGTTCATCCATGCTCCAAACCAAATTCCTCCGATAGTCTTTTCAAGCCAAAACAAAAGGCAAGGGAAAATTTTGAGGAGATTATTAAGGTCAGAATAAAATGCAATGGATTCCTCCTCCCTCTATTAACTTATGCGAGTCTGATAGGTATGTGACCTGTCGTCCTCTTTCAGACCACGACAGCATGAAAGAGAACTGGAGAAGAATGTAGAGGACATATATATTGATTGAGATGGGTCAAGTTGTAATAATCACAACCATGGCTGGCTTTTCCCATGTTCTGTGAATGGGATTGGGTAGCAGAAATAAAAGGATGGTGAGGCATCCGCGAGCAAATCATCTTGTCAAACTCAAATAGAGGGGGAATGCCCTGAGGGTACTCCTAATCAACAAAGAGCAGAGTTTCTACCGCTCGATATTGACAAGAGTTTTCAAAAATTAGCATGTGAAAGGCCATGTTACTTTTGCCTCCAAAGCCGCTGGTGAAGACATAAAAATCCATATTCAACCACATAAATCATCTGATGAACCAACCTACCAACGCTAACAGCAACTAAATTAAGCAACAGCACTCGAAAATCAGTAGTAATTCCTGCCTACCAATAATACTCGCGTTGCGGTTAAGCTGTGCCTTCAGATTGTACTTTGCTCAGTCGGATAAAACACACAACAATGAATTACGTATTTCTTATCAACCAGCTAAACGTAGCCCAAAATACCACCCCCAGGGCATTCCCTTAAAGTATAAGGATCGAATCGAGGGCTGTCCACAAAAAGTTAATGAATGACAAATAGATGATAAATTATGCGGACAGCGGATTCTTTACACAACTGTAGAAGCATACGTTATTGCTTTCCTTCATAGAGGAAGGAAAAAGGAAAAAGAAAAGAAAAGAAAGGAAAGGGAAAAAAAGGGAGCTTAAAAAGCCACATGTAGGACAAGGGAGTGACTTGCTGAACTTTCACGAGTGTACAAATTTTTTAATTGATTCAAACACTTCACATCCAATTATCGGGAGAGCCATTTATTTATGTAAGAAACGAATAGCAAAGGGCCAATGGGGCTTTAACTCCGCATGTGTTCCCAGCTTCAAATGAAAGGACAGCCAGGAACTTTTCACAGCTGAAGAAAAAAGAAGTTTGTTTTTGGGCAATCGCGTATTGTAACCCAAAAATGGAGTCCCAGCACACAGCAAAGCATCTATACAGTAATTGCCAAACTGCAAGCCCGTCAATTGACTATAAGACAAAGGGATCTCATCAAAGGATGGAAATAGGAAGTTTAACTTTACTAAAAGATAGCAGCACAGAAACTAGACAAAGCACTGATAATCTTATTTACAGGCAAATCCGGTGTTGTATTAACATCTATTGCAGTTAGACAAGGACTTTATGCAACTCGTACAGAATAATACAGCGATCCCTAAACCTACCAGCCTAAGGAACAGCAAAAGAGAAAAAGGATAAAAAGACACTGCCTGCAAGATAACTAGGAAAGACAAAGGTGGCAAGCTACCTAGATAACGAGTCAGTTCAAATGTACAATGAACTACATACACGCGCTCATTGTTCACCCCATTCAGAGTGGACATATATGCTGAATGTTGACTTGCACAATCATGTACATTCACTAACCAGAGGCTGGTTTAAGCGATTGGGGCATCCCATCCATCATGCTCAATTGCCTTCTCAGCTTCATAATGTGAGCTTGCACCTATCATGCAAGAACTATTGCTAAGTCATATAAGAGTCAAAGAAGCAACCAACGTTTTTAAGCGGAAAAAAAAACATGATCTTAGAAACACACACCCACAAAAGTTAGTCATCAATAATCCACCTCCAAGACAGTTTACAATGACGAAGGGAAAAAAGTTTATTATGAATTTTTGAAAGGTTAAAACTTAAGATACATATTTCCCTTGCAACCTTTGCAATATGGAAATGAGGGGGAAAAAGACTGAAGGATTAACGTAAGGTTGTGCTCCCAACAATATCAACAAAACACTTCCACAGTATTTCATTGATGGGATTATGGCACAGAAACTTCATACTCCTCACCAATCAAATAACATAAAACGTCGTCAACTGCTATCTTTTCAAGAAAATGGCTTTGAGGCACAAAACATATGCAGCTACACAGGATTCATCAAGAACAAAATACCGTATGTGCACAGTCATCAATGCATGGTTGAATCGGGAAAAGTCAAGTATTTGAGGTGCCTGTAAAACAAAAAAAAACAACAAGAAGAATTTTCACCTGTTGACGTGCTGCGGCAAGCTTTAGCAGTTCATCTGCCTCCGAGAAATTGACGAACCAGGGGCTAAGCGTATGATCTTTTGTGTCACCTCTGCCACTTTCATGCATCTCTTGAACTGGAGCTGAGAAAATAAAGCATAAATGAGAATTCAGAGCAAACTAAGTGAACATCATTTTATAAGAAGAAGCCATACCAGGAGGCAGACTTAAAGTGGCAGGAAGTCGAGGCACAACTACTGCAGGATGATTCTGGACACGAGCTAAGAAATCTGCAGGTGGTTCAGGGAAAACAATCTCATTGTATGTTTCCACAACAACAGGTTTTTAGTTGACTGAGGTCCGCTGTCCTCTTCAGAATACAACTTCAAATGGTGATACCTAGAAAGGACCATACATACATTAAAAGGCAGAGAGAGAGAGAGAGAGAGAGAGAGCAAAGGATAACTCACAAGTCTAACTGCTTGTCACAGACATCATTGTGGAAGAAAAGGGAGATAGCAATTTCAAATTCGCCCCAACCACATTCAGATATCTCAAACGGTGGTGATTCAACAACTCTCACAGGATTATTAAAGCTTGGATGCAACTGAAATACAGCTCGCTTAATTACAACACCTAGATCCTCATTTGTGGCCCCACGAACATAAACTGTCCACTTATGCGACAGAGTTCTAATTCACACCAAATCATTCAAAAGTAAGTAAACAATCAGCAAGAAACGGCAGGAAATCAACTCAAAATTACCTCTTTACTTACTCGCTGGCTTTTCTACCAAGCCAAAATGCTATTGTTCCATAAACTATAGGAACAGAAACTTCCACATCTTTGACCCTCTTCACTGCAATCTGTTCAAAACCCACGAGCTACTTTAGCATATTCCCTATGATAAATAAAGACAGAAAAAAAAAATACTGTAAACATAATCCAACATCCGCATGCATGCAGCTGGATCAAACCTAAAAGGGAACTGAAAAAGTTTCAAAACTTCAACTTTACTAATTCAAATACCACAAAATAATAATAATAATAATAAAGGCCGTCACATGATAGAAAGAAATTATAGAAATTAACCTTCAGGAACAATGCTTGAAAACAACAACAAAAAACAACCACGAGAAAAGTTAGATTCCCACATAGTTGCAAGTAACACATGCAATTGGAAACATGCAACAATAACAACGTAAAATGAAACAATAAGGACTAAGTTTTACCTAATTACGATCAAAACAAGAGTCAGAAACATAAAACTGCAGAAGAAAAATGAAAACGGGTACCTTCTTTTCGGAATCTTCAGAAGGCCTAGTGATTTTAATACGTTGTATTTTGGGAGTGGACTCATTGGTCCCATCTGGTTGACATTCACCTTGCAAATTTTGAGGCATTCTTTATTTTTTGCATGAAGGGACTATCTAGGGCCGCTTGTTTCTTCACATTTGACGGATTCTGGTGAGAATTGAATGAAATCAGGGTTAGGGTTTTGGGAGGGAGAGTTGAAATGAAGGAGAGGGGTTTTAGCTTTTAGTACAATACCACTTTATTATTCAAATAAGTAAAAGTGGTTGGACTTTGGCTTTGTCTTTTTGCGTGTGGAATGGCGCTAATTTTTCAGAGGAGTTTTGGTAGAGCGAAGTACTACGTCGTTTGGTGGAAAGTAAAGTACTAAAACGCAACCAGCCAGAGATAGTTTATACAGTGTTAATGTATATTTATGGGTCGGGCTTAGCACGCTTTTGGAGCACCCGCGCTAAACGGACCCGCTAATCCAAAAGGTTGCCATGCTCAGTCCTCGCACTTGAGCCTTCTCGGGGCAGAATTTCTATTCTTTGCGGGAGAAAGAAGAAGGATGATCCGGATTTGAAGAGACAGATCCATTTCTGGATCCCAAATGCTTCCCAAGGGATTGGTTTCAGTACTATTTATTACCCGACGCGAATTATATGCATTGGATATTCTGTAGAAACTTACATAATTCCCATTAGAAGAAGTGATAGAAACCATGTATTAATAAAAATCTTTAAAAAAAAAAAGGGTTTCTGGCAAATCTAATCTATCCGTACAACAATACAAAGACCGTGATGACGGGTTTGCTTCCTGATGTTAATAAATCCTCGTACTTGGAGTCTTGCCTTTCCAATCCTAGGATGTTTTCTAAATCAAATCCTAACTACGACAAGCCATTCTGCTGAGTTCTGAACGGTTCACAATGCATAGGAGCTAGAAGCGCAAGGGGCCCGCAAGTCAGAAGAACAACAGAAATTGGGAACAACACATGCTTTTATGCCAGGAATAAAATGTCAAAGCTCACATTCCGCGAGAGAACAACATTCAGGACATACAATTGATAAATGACAATATGCACTTCACTGAAGGCGAAACAATCGACTAGGGAGTGCAACTCGGCATCCGTACCAAATGATCTTCTCTTTTTCATCTTTCATGGTGAGCCAATAGATGACAAGAAATAAACAGGTCTCTTCGAGAGTATGTTCTCAAGAAAAGAAGCCTTCGCCCATCTGCAGCGCTCACCAGCATCCACCCAAGGCTATAGGACACGTGACTCCCATAGTTAAACAGGACAGATAGCCCATGGAAACAAGAAAGCATGCCAAATCAGATGTTGGAAGAACTCAGCGCCATAACCTTGCACTGCTCATTCATGGCTAAGAGCTGCGCCTCTTTCTTGTCAAGCAGAGCACTAAGCCTCACATTCTCTTCCATAAGTTTCTGAACTTCAGCCTCTTTCTGCATTTTCTCACTCTCCAACTGACTAGTCTTTGCTACTAGCCTGCTTCATTTACAATGTAATCAACCACGTTAAACACATAACAAGCACAATGAAACAGGTGGAAGAAAAGAATTCTCCTAGGGGAGTATGTCCTGTATGAAGAGAATCTCTCTCATTTCTTTACGTTATACTCATATTACAAGTGTTTCATTAATGTGGAACACCATTGACATGGAAAATACCCGCAGACAGTTTTTTTTTTTTTAATGTAAGCTCCATAACTATTAAACAAACAGTTCAATCTGCGCAAAAAAAAAAAAAAAGGTTCTACTCACCCATTTACTAAGCATCTATAAAATGCCAAAGAAAAGCAAGATGAGCAAGGGAAAAACAGAAGATACTGACCGCTCAAAAAGCCTCTCAATTGTCTGAAATTGCTTTTCTGATGAAAGAAGCGTCTCTCTTACGCTAATAAGACTACTGACATAAGTTTTTAGTGATTCAAAATCTCGCTTAACACGAGCAAGCTCTAACTCGTTTTCTGCAGCTCTTTGCCTCTGTCTAGAAGTTTCCCCAACCAACTCTTCAACCCTTTGTCGCATCTCATTCAGAATACAGTTTGTTCCCAAAGCAAAATTTTCCATCTCCTCTAACTTTGCAGACATGTTTTCAATTTGAACTGCCTTTCTTTTTATCTCTTCCTGGCCTACTGTTACCTTCTCTTTCTCCAAAGCAGTTTCAGATTCTGCCACTAAAACCCTCTTGACAAGGCATTCCATAACATCTGTCACCATTTGTACACCTTCCAGTAGTTCACCAATATAAGCTCCATCTTGTTCATCGAGTAAGTCATTATCCACTGGCAAGCTTTGTCCAAGTTTCTTCCTCTAAATCTTCAAATGGAGAAAGATCCACGTTCCTTGACCATCCAGATTAATGGTACACCATTTTTGTCCACAAGTCCCACACCATCTACTTGTTTTATGCCGCAGGAGGTATGGGCCAGATGAGGAACAGCATGATTCTTGCTTTTGGATTTCAAGTATGTTAACATAGTTGCAGTAGTTTTAACTCGTCGCCATAAAAGATCAACTCCTCCTTTGTGTCTTTCCTCGGACCCTTGTACACATAACTTTACTTCTAGAAGTTTTACTTGCAAAGCATCCACTTGTGCCTGGTTTCTTTCCATCTCCTGCTTCCAATCCAACTTGGGTTTGGCTCAACTGAGACTTAAAACCTGCCAGGTTGACATCTTCTTCTGTTGCCATCACCTTCAACAATCATGCAAGGCACGTTTAGGAATTTCAAAAAAAAAAAAAGTGAAGTGAATCAAACAAAGATATGCACAATAAACACCAGCAGAAGGAAATATCTTCCAGAATATATACCAGTGACATGACTTATGTAGTTTCTAAGGTCCAGGCAAAAGAATTTCAGTGAATCTTATGACAGCTCCATATTCATAATCCTATTTTAGGTCGCGGACAAGAGAGAGAGAGAGAGAGATAGAGATTGGGAGTGTGGTAGAGATTTACAACATGTACGTATCATAGAATCTGAAAAACACACAATGAAAATAAGAAGCCCGTAACCATGTATGCAAGTACACATGTTCGTCTCTCAAAAATCACATAAACGACCAAAAGACTGCTTGCCATTTGTATATGATTTGTCTGCCACTAAGTTCAAAGCCCAAATTCCATATCCAATTCTAATGCTTTTTCTCAATGAAATAAAACATCAATGACCAGTACATGTAAAAAAAGTAATCATCCATGGCCGAAGGAGCAATGAACTTTGAACTCATATTAAAGACTCCTTTGCATAATAGCAGAACTAGGAAATGAAAGTGCATCACTATCCTTTGAGAAAAAAAATGAACAGGAAAAAGAGAATTTTTTAGAAAGCAAATTAAGCAACCTGACAAAGATTTGGATAGTAAGCTAGTAAAATAAGAACATATGTTTAACAAATCCACCAAAAGGAAAGCTTAATGTGGTTTTTTCCCATTCTAGCATATTAAAATTACACTATGCTGTTAAGCTTTAGCTACACTGGCAACACCAAGATCGCCACAGCACTAAAGTGAGAAAAATTTGAACCCCAGATACTGAAATATGGTCCACAGATCAATCTTCACCAAATCTTCTTAGAACATTAAAAGCTAATCAATTTCTATAGCTCAATAGTTAAATTAACACAACCCTGAGAGAAAAATTCGAACTTTAGCAGAGAAATACAACAGCATTACATGAAATGAATCCCCAATTATCTAAGACGCACAAAATGGTTAATCCTCTCTTAATTAACCCCTAATGCCTCAGGTGGCCAAAATCTTTTGTGGCATTACACGAATCACAACTATTACAGGAAACAAGAAAAGGAAATTAAAAAAAAAACCCAATTTACCAAAAGATTAAAAGGGCAAAAGATTAAAAGGGCCAGTATCACAGGCAAATGACAATTATAAATTAATTAAAAAAAAACTCAAAAGAGAGAGAGAGAGAGAGAGAGAGATCAAATAAAAAGCCAGAGGAGTATAGCACCTTTGATTTTGAGGGAAATGGGGGAGCTCGGAAAATGTTTAGAGAGAGGAGAGCTGAGGAGGGTGGCGGTGGACGATGATGACGTTGGTCCAACACGCGTTGTCTGAAGAAAGGTTTTAAGGTGAAAAGGAATTAATGGAGAGGCCCAACCAACGCAGGGTTTGTTGGCGTATTACTTCTCCACTTTACTCTTTCCTGTGTTTCGGAAAATTTTTACGCTACTATAATTGCTTTGATTAAAATAATTGGTACGAAGGCTATTTCTTTTTGACCCCTAGAAGTTTGCTAATTTCTAAAAACAGTGTACTATTTCACTGTAATAATTTAATAAGCACGTACAAATTATTGTGTTTGTGATACTTAAACACGTTAAACTCCAATTCATCAGTTTTGCTCTCTCCACATCTAATTGATAAATCGTATTGTAAACCAATTCTCTTGATTTTGGTGAAATTTTGCATGATCAAGTGATCACATCAACTAATACTATTGAATCTAGTATCTTATTTCTATTAATCAAGTGTAGGTTGTAGCATTCCTATCTAACATTTGAGTGATACAAAATGGGTTAAATGAATTTGATATTGGAGAAATTTTTGGTTTTGATCAATGACGATACGCTAATTAAAATTATGAAATCCACCGATTTCAAATTAAATATAATTCAAATAAGATCGTTGACGTAAGATTCTTATTCATTCAATTGACAGTATCAGATCGGTCAACCATCAATCGTTGAATTTGTCACGCAATTGATCCGGACTAACATTAAATTTTGTTGTTCTATTATAACGCCATGGGTAGAAAATTTTGCCAATTGACATCTGTAGAACAAAGTATGACAGATGCTAGTTTTGATTATTGATGACATAAATGAAAGCCAGTTCTTTTCACAAAAATAATCTTATAGAAACTGACCAGGCTCACCAAAGGGAGATAGATGTGTTAGATATGAATAGTTTCATTATGTGTACGTAATCGTCTATAAAACGGGAAGTGGCATTATCAAAATATGCGTAATGATTGAGATATTAGGGCGTCTTGTTTATGAATTTGCAATTTTTTACTCTACGATCATTTTCTTAATGTTTCTTGTGTCGTTTTGGCTTTTAATGGATGAAGGTTTTCGTGTTTATTGGGTTTTTGACTATGCAAATTGTTCATCATTTGGTGACACCTTATTTAGGCTGTCCTTGTACTGCCACCAAATTGGTACATCTAAGCATCATCATCATCAGCAATCAAATCTTTAATCTTGACAAGCAAGTCGGACCAGAGGTTTCTGATATAATATGGGCATCAGAGAACAAATTCAATAGCAAATCTGCAAGATTCTAGGTAATATATGATTATGCAAGTGTTTTTGTACAGTTCATATATTCTTCAATCTCGTTTTTCACATTTACATGTTACTGCACAGTTTATAGACAAGACTGGCATTCTCCTATGTGAAAGACGAAAGTTTTGGAGAGATGGTGAGAAGGCCAGATAGAAGACCAACAATGAAGGCGCTGTTATAAGTGGTTGGTTCTGCTTGGATAGAATTGTTCCTAGAATCAATATAGGTGTCATTGAGAAATGGTCCACCAACAAGAGCTCTTGTTGCTATGTTTGGATTTGGAGATGGTGAACGAAGCCACTTGAACCCATCCTTGCAACCTGTATTAGCATCTGCTGGGATTGAAGCTCCTCTGTGATGTACATACTTGGGGAAGTCACGGCTATATCCAACGAGGTAGCTCATCTTCATTGGATTACTTCCCAGAACATAATTTGCTTGAATTAAGTTGATTGAAAACAAGATTACAATAGGAAATGGGAAATCTAGAATCATGATCTTGGTGTGTCATGCAACAACACTTTGGTTCTTGAGAGCTACTCAATTTATGCAGTTAAATCAGTTCTTAGAAAATGATGTACCTGTGAAATTGCGAAACTTCGCAGGTCCATTGGCTCGTATTGGTCTCCATTGCAATACATGGTTGGTGTATCGGACCAGAACATGTAATCTCTATAAAGAATCGCCAAAAATGCCGAGGCAACGGAGTATTGTAAAACGTTCCATTCTGTCACCCATATCAGCCCATCTACATGCGTAAAATTTGATGAGGTTTCACAGCTGTTTAATCATACACCTGAGAAGGTGGCCAGTGTTTGTGATGCAAGTTTAATTTGAGCCCTAGTACATACTCATGTCATTTATATAGGTGGCATCCACCTGGATTACTCCAACATGGTTAAACTTGGTAGAGACACCAAAAATATTGTTGCTACGGAATATTCATCTGCATCATGAAAGTTCATCCTAAAGTGTGAAAAACTGCCCTCTAAAGATATATTTTTGCTGGCTTTCTAACAATTCATTCATTCTCTTCTTGCTTGGCTACAAAGTTGAACAAAGAAGCCTTTACTCAATAATCATTACAACCAGATAGGTTTTAAACGATTTATTGTATTGGTTTTCATAAGATTTATGCGCAGATTAAGGATTAAAGTTGTTCAATTAGTAGACAGAATATCACCTTTTGTTCTATTAGGTGTTGCCAACGAGAAATAGGGGAGAAGGCTACACAGAAAAGCATCAGCAGTTCTCCTATACTTCTGAAGACCGAGATTTTCAGCATCAGAGGTATCGGTTGAACCAAAGAAACTTACCCTAGATAGAAGAACCTGAATTGCATTAAAAATCCAATCAAATTATTTCCAACCCACGAGGTCATGGTTATCTTATAGATAACCAAGACAAAGCTACAGATCAACTATTAATATTGCACCACGACTATAGTTTGTAGCTTAATTATTTCACTTCTAAATTTTCTATACCTGAACTCCAGCCAACTTGTTATCCCAGGAAAAACCATGTCGGACTTCCCCAAATAGCAAAAGAGTTTCCATTTGCAGCAGTAGTATATGTAAGGTATAACTGGTTTCCAGTAGCATGATAAAGCCAAGCAGCCGCCCACAAGAGTTCATCACCATATCCTGATGAATTGTAATACTTTTGTACTTGGGGGATGTTGATACTGTAAGAACCTCGGTAAGTATCTACGAACCTAAACAATTGTTGAGCATGCTTCAGCAACATTTGTGAGTAGGTCTTGTTGATAGACTTGAACACTAACGAGGCAGATGCCATAGCCACTGCAGTTTCTGCTGCAACCTCAATTCCTGGATATGAAATGTTCACTTGTATGAGTGGCCGTGCTCTTGTAATGGCTTCTGGCCTCTCCCAGCAGTTGTGATTCACCTCGGGATCGCCAACCTTTTATTGTCATTTACAGCATTCAAAGTTAACATTCCATTCATTCTTGACATAATGGAAACTAAAGGCAGAACAAGACTTATCAGGGATTACAACAACAATATTTTCATCAGCAGAGTGACAAGCCAACTTCAGAACTGAATTAACAAACCTGGATGAATAGCATATTGTCAGAATGATGCGTATTTATGAGATAATCAGTTACCCACTTCAGGGAATCTTGAGCATTTTTCAACTGTTTCACTTCTTGCATATGTTGTTCATATTCCAAAATGGCCCACGACAACATTGTTGCAGTAAATGCCATCGGAAATCCAAATTTCATGTCATCCCCAACATCATACATCCCTTTTGATAAATCAAGATTTTCTTCTCGTTCATCTTGTAAACCTGAATCTTCCCTCCAGGCTATGGTATTATCCACCAATTTACCAACTGCATTAAAAATTTAAGCATAAATAAAACAATAACAAGAAAATACAAAAATACATGTACGAGTGATGGGCAAAGCAAAATCGACTTAGCTTATAGTGCATTTTTGAACCTCAAAGAATTGCATAGCAACCCCGAGAGCATTAGCATATTTTTCATCAACTACGCTTGGTGGTCTAGCAGGACTGTATTGAGAACGCCTTGATCTGTGAACATCATACCATAGCGTAAATGCACAGGCGAGCAAGACAAGGGCTGCAAAAAAATCACGAGCAGCATCCAGCTCCATCCTTTGGACTTCGTTGGTGAATCTGATGATTTTGCTTCCATTCATTCAATCTCAACTACCTGCAACTTTCCTTTGCGTGTCACATATATATACATCCTGGAGGGGAAGTCCTTGTCAAAGCAACCATAATTATGATCAAAAGTTTGAATTAATCAATCCTGGACTGAGTACAAAAATAGTTGAGTTCACGAGTCTCTTCTAAGATATATGTGCCACCAAGATTGATCAGATTAAATATGGATCTGTGCCGGGTGATTGATCCCTTTTTTGCACTAGGACAATAACGAACTGCTCTAGGGAGGAATACAATACTTATCCATATTGTCTCTATGTAGAAGGTAATAAAGGGTATCGCAATCTATTGATGTCATCCTTCTTCCAAAAAATAATCATAATAAAAATGAAAACAGATACCCTCATAACTCATACATAAGTTGCTAGTAATGGTACTATGTCAATGATTATTAGCTCTGTTCAGCTACACTCTTGGTGAGTTACTTTCATAGCTATAGCTCTCAAAGCAGTCCTTCTCAGGGCGAGACTATTTATGGGCATAATAAGATGGATTGGCTACGCTCAAAAGTTTCTCAAAAACATCTGCTTTAATCAGAATATTTTTGCGTTCAATAGAAGAACATGTAACCTTTAGACATGTATCATCCATAAAGAAAATAGAATACTTCTCTTGAAGTTAAGTTATTAAAGCTTGGAGCATTTGATTAATTTGGTCAACCAACACAAACAACTTGCATTGTTGGATACTGGAAATCAACCCATCCACTTAAAATAAGCCTTTGGAATCCAATTGTTACCATTATTTTTATCAGAATATAAGGAAGCTATCAAGTTTGATTTTTCCCAAGAACTATGAAATTTTCAAAGAAGTGATTATCGAGGTATGGAATTTCGTTTCTAAATTAAAACAAGAACTTATCTCATTGGCCTCCGTAAAGTTGGGTTTTACTTGTCGTCATGTATTGCTACGAGTTTCATATTCTTCAAATTTTCCACTCTTTATTTTTGCCCAAAATCGAAAATAAAAAGAAAGCATAGTAAACAAACTTGGCATTTCCATCCATTATTGCTTTTTCTCTACTTTGACTCTTAGATTAAAGATAAAATAACCAAAAAGAGTGCGAAGTGCCAACATCTGGCTGTTGCTAAGTAAGGATGAGGGGCCTCTATTATCACCGAGTATGGTATAGTGTAGACGTTACTAGAATCAATATAGACACTAAAATAATAAATATAAATTCTTATACTATATAAGATTGAGTTTTGATCAAAAAATAGGTTGAATTTCAACCGCATAGGTGGGGATTTTTTGGGAATGTGAAATGTTGTGTATTAGTTTAAAAGTTTTAGTTACAAGTTAAGGAAGTATGTATTTGGATATGTTTACTGAAATGACCCCATTTTAATACATTTAAAGTTGTCATTGATGAGTCATCTGGGTATTGATGGAATGTGTAATTAGTGTGCAACCGTTTTTGCATTTTGTACAACCCATATATGCTTGTTTGTTAGTGTAATTGCCGGAATATCTCTTAACTACCAATAATTTTCCTTTTCAATCATAGATAACCGTTTGAGATGTTGTTTTGTCTGAAATGTTTGAATAGCAATCGGATTTAGGAAATGAGCCAACGATTTCTCTTCAATGATAGGAACCCCTTTCTCTATTATTTATAATCTGCATTTATGATCCACAAACGTTGGTCAGTTTATCTCCTTTCAATTTCAGGAGTTAAGTTTTCCCTTTTTTGTTTTGTTTACAACGATTTGTCTCATCATTTTCTCTTCCATCCGAGCTCAATTCTGAAATTATCTATTATTTCGTCATTAATTACACCCAATTCAATCGCCGAACCGTTGGTATGTTAATGCCTAAACGGTTGATTATCAGTTTCTCTCTGTTCGCATTTTAGGATTAGGATAATTCTACCTGATTTCATACTAATCAACTCAGAATGCTCTTCAATCCCAGCTACTCCTGGTAGTTCAGCGTGAGATTAGATTTCACCCCCCCCCAATTTTTCAATTCCTCCCTTAATTTTGTCAGTGTGCTCTTAGTACATACAATTAGCGACTCTTATCGCGTTGCCTAACCCCGATAGGTCTGAACTGATTATAATCTTATAGGTTTGAAACAACAGCAAGTAAGAGCTCTCGATGGGGATTTTGGAATAAGGTTAATTTTCTGTGTTGCTCTGTATTTCTGCATTATCAACGACCTTCAATTTGATACAATTTTATTGTAACGCTGTGTGAATTGATTAATTATATCGTTTATCTTTTCATACTAAGTTTTATTTCTTCTCACAATGTACTATTGTTTGTTCAACAAAAAAATCTCTTTCTCCACAGGTACCAAACACCCGGGCGATGCACGGGCACTCCCCCTTAGTACTAATATAACAATATGTAAAAACATAACAATCTTTTAACACAAATTTCAATGAGAGAAAATTTGTTGTGTTTTTTTTCACTTTATTGTGTTAGTTTTTTTTTTGTCTTAACGATACATCTAATTGAATCTAACCTATTCCTACTCCTACTGAGGGGAGCCTACTCTTAGGGGGATGGCCCAACTGAACCGAGGAACCTGACAGAGACTGAACCACCATCAAATCAAACGAGAGTGTTGGTACTATATTAGTATTTGCAAATTTGTTATACTAGTGTCTGTATAGTATTGTGTTGTATGTCACCAGAGTCTCCACACCCTAAAATAATAATAATAATAATAATAATAATAGGGTTAATTTCGATAAACCGCTTCAAAAATGCTTCTTCCTCACATTGATCCTGAATGTTTAATCGAATCAATTCACCCCCTACTCTATTATAGTTCTCCCAATCAAGTACAATTAGGTTGGAAGTCCAATTACGTGCCGAATTTAGCATGTGCGATGCATGTAGTATTTTGAATTAGCCAAATATCCCCGAAGTTTTTAATTACCAAAATTTTTTAATTGCTTGGTCTTGTTGAAAAATTTTCAAAATAATCTGGTTATTCCCTATCTCACTAAAAATTCTAATTTTGTGCAATTTTAGATTGATCGTAATTGAATTTAATTTTAGTATATATTAACTCATGGTTACTATTTTTGATATCTTTGTTATAATGGCAAAATGTATTAGAAAAAATATAATTGTTAAACACATTGTACTTTATATTTTATAAGTTCAACATTTTTTACAATAAGCATAATATTCACATTATGTCTCTACTTATTTTACTAGTTTAAAAGTTTGTTCATTTTTTTAAAAAAAAATTTTATATATCATGGGATGTGTATATTGGCCAGTTCATAAAATTATATATGTTGCACATGCGAAATTCAGAACGAGATTGGGATATCCAACCCAATTGTATCTAATTGAGAAATCATATATATATATAATAAAGTCGTACTCTCATTCTTATCCTTTTATTTTGTCTCTTTTCTATGTGGCTTAACGACAGGGCAAATAGGTGCAACGCGCTTTATGAATTAATCTCCTAATAACCTACGCTATTCCATCTCTCTTTTTCCTCTTGCCTTTATAATTCTAGATAATCCTTTCATAATTATCTCTTCTATTCTTTCCCATTTTTTTCCTTAACCCTAATCGTCAAGTCTAAATTTTCTGGAGATTAGTATAAATAATTTTGAATTATATTTTTAACTCTCTCTCATTTCAACTCAAAAGTTCGAAATATCAATTCAAATATTAGATTTCTTTATCAGATTATCGCTATCGCAGATACTCTACATTTTTACTCATATATATGGTTTTCGATCTATTATTCATCACTTTATCAAACAGTAAAAATGTTTACACTTTTCCACCAATTTTTTTGGAAAGGTTTTTTTTTTTATTTCAATGCAAGGACCGGATTTGGAATTTCGTTTTTATTCTCTTCAATGCAAAGACCGCATTTGGACTTTGTTTATACTCGTTGTATGTGGTTTGTAATTTCCTACACCTTCTTCATAGTTAGGTCATTGAATTTGAATTTTCCAAGTAAATCTTCAAAAGTTACAGTTTGGTTTTTTATTTTTGGCAAGATTTTTGTAATTAATTTGTTATTTTAATTTATGGATTCACTCTTTAATTCAAGTAGAACACATATTGGTTTTTAGTCAGTGATTTAAAAGTGACCTTTTAAACTATGTGTTTTCACACGATTTTTTAATTGTCTTCAACAATGTACTAATTTTTTTTTATTTGCTAGGTTTTTAGGGTTAAAAAAATTTTGTGCAGTTTTCAATATTTTTTTTAGATTTTGGTAGAAAGTTTCTTAAGAACAAGAATGTGTCACTGATTACATAAATGGTAATGCATCAAATTCATTGTCATACAGCAGTTCACGTCATGCAATATACATCAGACTATTTAGATTTTTTATATGTTTGACTGAAGAGCAAAATACATTTTATATTTTCGTTTTGTTTCTATTAGCCGTAAACAGATTTAAAAGGTTGCTGTGTTCCCATGACTTGATTGATTCTGAATTCTGATCTTTTATTAATATTTCATTCGATTTCTTTTCTTTTCACATTAACCTTTAAGTCATTTATATTAAGTATCAAAATTTTGAGTGTTATCATATCGTTGAATGTTTTTTTTTTATATTTTTGAATTATTAATCACTGAATTAGATGTTTAAATTTACATTATAAGACTATTTTTGAATAATAATGTGCATATAGTAATGTATTTAAGAAAGATTGTAATAGATTATACAATAAGTTTCTATTTTATGCAAATATTTTTATGAACTATATTAAATAATTTATTATTTTTAAACTATTTTTGAATAATAATGTGCACATAGTAATGTATTTAAGAAAGATTGTAATAGATTATACAATAAGTTTCTATTTTATGCAAATATTTTTATGAACTATATTCAATAATTTATTATTTTTAAACAATTCCTATTCAACGAATGGGTACAAAAATAATTTGTAATAATGCAGAGAGTGAATCGATTCAATTAAATATTCAAAGAGACAATAAAGATTAAAGAAGCACTTCTTCAGGGCTAATTGATTAGAATATTGGTATTTGACAAAATGTTCCGTCAAATGTGGCTGCTGGGCTTTCTAGTATCAATGTATGCCCGTCGCTCCTACATGGCGCGACGAGCAGCAAATTTTTTTTTTTTAAAGTGCATCTGGCCGTCGCGCCATGTAGGAGCGACGGTCAGAGGTGTCAGAAAATTTCTGACCGTCGCTCCTATATGGTGCGACGGTCAGAAATGTTTTTTTTTTTTAAAATCCTCCTGCTCATTTAAAAAAAAAAATTTTTTTGCCTTAAGCATCCAGACAAAGTTGATAGCTTTGACCGTGGCTTTGTATAGCTTTTTTCACGTGAAATATGGCCTCTTTCCGTGAAACCTGCATTGCCATTCGTTCATCATTGTTAGGTTGATGCATGCAATAAAAAGACAAATTGGCTCGATTATTGATGGTCCTGATTTATCATGACTCTCTCCTTTTAGACATATCCAGCAAGACATCTGCCAGACGTATACAAAATTTATTTGCCAAAAGCTTGCAGCCTTTGACCGCCTGGGACTGCAGCTTTATTTTTATTGGCTTGTTTTGTGTCAGGGGACAGGCGTATGCAGCCTTTTTTTATTTCTCAAGTTATGACTCTCTAGTCACTTCAACATGGAGCAACGGGCTAGAGAAATATACAATTCCTTCGCTTATAAATTGTTCTTCAGAGCAACTCTCAACACCATAACCACAACTTCAGTCGTTTCTTCTTTCTTTGAGACTTCCGTTTCTCCCTCTTCCCTCTAATCATAAACGGAGCTCCGCATCTCTATTTCTCATGTCTGTAAATTTAGCCTCTGCATTCTACTCGAGTTTGGCTGTGTGAAGTGTGTGATATATGAAGTTGACGGATCAATATTTGGACGGAGACAAAGATCCTTGAAGTTCACGCTTAACTTAGCTACATTCTGAATGAGCTTAACTTTGTGAAGTCTGAAGCTATAATATTTGGACGGAGATAGAGGGCTTGGGATTTGGTCAGTAGAGGGCCCTTGATTTGAACAGTCGTGTTTGCAAGTCTCGACAGGCAAAATTCTCGCAGGCACGAGGGAAAAACAACATTAATCAAGTAAGTAAAATACTTATCTATTTCTTTAATTATTATTCATAAATATCGTTTACCATAATTTGGAACGTGTCATTCATGATTATTAATTATATAATATAGTTTTTTATGTTTTAATGTGAATTCTATTTTTGTGTTGTATTATATATTATTTGTAAAATCTAAATATGACATGACATTGTTTATATTTTATTCCGTATTAGTATTTTATAATTGACATGGTAAATTAGAGTATTTTTTTTGTTGTTGCATGGTGATTAGTTGAAATTAATGAAAGTAGTAATAATTTAAGTGTATAATACTAGGTATGTGGACGAATATGCGATAACCCAAATTAGTTAGTTAGTGATTAGCTTAATTAATTAGTAAAGGTAGATTATTTGTTTAGATATTAATTAACCATATCACTAATCATCCTATTAAAAAAGGATAAATTTAAGTGTTGTTACCAATTAATATACTTTTGACACATGATTAAAGTTACCAATAAATTAATATAGTTTTACCACGTGATTAATATTTTAAACAATAGGTGTAGACATATAGATATGTTAATAGATGCTATTAAATTTTTTACTATTACATATATATCGAATTAAAGGTAATTAGTGTAGATATTTTACAAAATTAAGGTAAAATTACAAATATATCTTAATATTTTAAATTATTTTGAGAGAATTTTTATGATTAATTTATCAATAAACTTTTAGGCTCCATATTAGTGTTGTAGCATGTTAAATACATGCTTTTGAACTGGTTCATAATATAAATATATTAATTAGCGTTAAACGTAATTAACTTAATATAAAAATATTAATTAGGGTTGAACTTAATATAGATATATCACTCGACTGCTTACGTAATTTAAATAAAAATACAAAAAATTTTAAATTCTATGCATTGATTAGGTATAATAATTATGGTAAAATAATATAAAATTGTATAATTTACTCCATTTTTTTTAACAGTGATACATTTATTATATTAACAAATTTGGTAGCTTAGGTGAAACATGTCAAGCGGTAATTTTCTGATGATGCAATTCTATTGGGGAGGAAAAATTGTGTATGCTGGCGGGTCAATATCATATGATCCACCGTTGCCCAAAAAGGTTATGTTCCTCACAGAAATGGTGAATTTTGATGGATTGATGGACATCGTATATAATATGATGGAGTTAAACCGAAATACTCATAAAATTAACTTGATATTTCGAAATTGCATGCAAAATGGTGTGTTCGGTGCCACGCCCTTGGTAGATGATAATGGAGTTGATGGAATGTATTTTTTGAAAGCCAATAGTGGTCATGGGACGGAGATATATATCGAGGTTGAATCGATTCTAGATTTTCAACATGATGATATGCAAAACTTGCATATTACAAGTTTGCATGGTAATCAAGACCCAAGCATATATGGATCGGAACATATAGATTGTTATGAGAGTCAATTGACCCAAATAGATTGTGAAAATGTCCGATCGGCTCGAAGATCTAGGAGAAAGGGTACTGAACGCCGCATGGAGGTTAATCGTCCCAGTAGTAGTCACCCAGTAATGGATACAGAACCCATTATAAATTATGGTGTGGACATTGATACGTGTACAGTTGGGGGGTTCGGGGAAGATAACGACATTGAATTTGTTGATGTTGATGTTGATGCTGACTCTGAACCCGAACCAGATGATGATTCCGATGATGACAACCCTGTGTATGGTTCATTTCCCCATAATGAAAAGTTAAGTGAAAGTCAGTTCACACGGGATCATCAGGATCATAATACTCAATGGACCTTTGATGAAGGACCACAACTGCGATATAAAGCCGGTGTTGATGCTGCATTAAATTTTGATCCACTGGATGCATGTGGGGTTGAGAAGCTAAAATTGTGGAATGAACGCACGAAAGAGTTAGAGCTTGGCCAACTATTTGAAACCAAAGACCATGTAAAGCGAGCAGTTAAATTGTGGTCTATAAAGGAAAATAGAGAGTTTAAAGTCCGTGAAAGCACTCCTACAACTTGGTATGTCAGATGTAGGGCTCGCACCTCTATACCTCCATGCAATTGGCAATTGAGAGGCAACCCTACGTAAATCTCACAAGATGTGGATGATCGTTACACTTGCTGAAAAGCATACATGTGTCCGTGTATGTGGCAACAACGATCATAGGCAACTGAGTGGTGACATAATAGCTGACCACATTATCCCCCACATAATGAATGGGCCAGTGTATAGGATCAAAGAAATACAAACGTCAATGAAAAAAGAATTTCACGTTGACATTTCATACAAGAAAGCTTGGTATGGCAGGCGCAGGGCTATAGATATTGTCTATGGCGATTGGCCGACGTCCGTTGCACAGCTCCCAACGTATGTCCAGGAAATTACAATATACCAATCCGGGTACGGTGGTTGTGTGGGATCATCATCCACTGAGTATTCCGAGCAGTCCGATATTTGACTATATCTTTTGGGCATTTGCTCCTGCCATTGAAGGGTTTCGTCATTTAAAACCCGTCATTTGTGTGGATGGTACATTTCTTAAAGGCCCATATCGTGGAAAGGTGCTAAGTGCTGTTGCTTTCGATGCTGACAATCATTTATTTCTTCTTGCTTTCGCATTAGTAGATGAAGAGAATAATCGCAGTTGGAGTTGGTTCATGAGACTATTGCGTATTCACGTGTGTGGTGATATTCAAAATATATGCGTAATTTCAAATCGCCACCATGGAATAATCAACGCAATGAGGACGCTCTCAGAATGGAAAGAACCACTAGCAGTTCATCGATTTTGCTTGGTTCATGTGCGGAGCAATTTTACGCAGAAATTCAAGAATCAAAGGTAACATTATTTCTCAACTTGTTTAGGGCTTAATTTCGTTCATAGGAAATGAAATACTCTTAACGCCTTTTATAACCACCAATGTGTAGGCTTAAAGATCTTATGTGGGCTGCCGGGTCAGCAAATCAACCTCGAAAGTACGAGGAATACATGCAACAAATATTCACATTAAATACAGAGGCATATGCATGGTTGACAGGAGGTTCAGTCAGACCCGTACAGTGGGCCTTATGCAAAGATGGGGGCTATCGTTGGGGACACACATCTACAAACATGGCCGAATGTTTTAACAACTTAATGAGGATGCTCGGATGTTGCCGATCACAGCATGTATTCGGTTTACACTGAATCAGACAGTTGATCTGTTCGTCGAGAATCTAAAGATCACAAAAGATCAGGTGTACCCACTCCCAAAAAAAGGTTGGAAAAAATATTTGACGAATGAAGAAAATGGGCGAGCACACTCCGTTAGAGTGTATGATCCCGTTAGGGGAGTATTTTGTATTACTACTGCTCATCGACAAAGTCATCGGGGTGGCAATGCGCAAACTGTTGACCTTACAAATCAAACGTGCACGTGTGGAAAATGGAGGGAATTACGATTTCCGTGTTCACATGTGTTCGCAGCTTGTTTTAGGTCCAGAATTAATCCGATGACTCTTGTGGCACCGGAATACACATTTTCTGCATACCAGGCTACATTTTCTGGCCATTTTTATCCGCTTAGGGACACAAAATATTGGCCGACAGCGGATTTGCGACTGCATATCCTTGGTGATCGTTTGAAACAAAAGACTCCGGGACCTTTAAGGACGGCTAGAATCCGGAATGAGATGGATCGAAGGTGTCCGGATGCTCCACGTCGATGTAGTAATTGTTTGCAACCCAGACACACTGCACCTAACTGTCCATACTCTGGTTACTTTCATCAATAGAATGTTAGGATTAATTTGTCGTGAAATATAACACACTCATATTTGTGTACTGTCTGGATATATTAATGAAATGCATTCTTCTGTTATGAATATTAATCTTCTGTTATGTTGTATATGAGATTTTTCTCTTGTTATTTTTTAGTGGTATTTATTTATTTTGGCATATATTTTTTATAATGCACACGTAATTCGACTTGAAAAAATTTAGTTGCAGGCATAACTGTCCATGGATCATTGGAATGCTGTGGAACCCCCCGGTCAAGGGCCGATTGACCCTTCTATATTATATTTACAGCCACACCACAGGTCTGCTGCCGTATTTTATGGCGCATCTGGTGACCTAGATGTCAGAAGATGTGACAAAGAATTTTTAAAATCCTTTATGCATATAGACCCTCGGGTATCTGACTACATCGACAGGACTGGATTTGGCGGGGTACGTAGAGTCGATTACGTTCATGTGGATCATGGATTGATTACTGCACTTGTCGAGCGTTGGAGACAAGAGACACACACATTTCATCTCCCTATTATGGGCGAGGCTACCATCACTTTGCAGGATGTTGAGGTGATGTGGGGCCTGCGTGTTGATGGCCTTCCTGTTACCTTGAATCATAGGAGACGGAATGCCTTACAACGCCAACAAATGGTTTACGATCTTTTAGGAATTTGGCCAGAAAATAGGCACTTTCGAGATGGGCGACTGAAGATGTCATTTATAAAGGCACGATTACGGGCAACATTGGAGCCCAATGCCTCTGAGGAGATGGTTCGTCAATATGCTCGGATGTACATACTGATTCTATTGGGAGGCTTACTATTTGCAAATACCACAGGCAATATTGTTAGTACAAATTGGCTCGATTATGTACAAGATTTGGAGGTTATGGGCGAATACAGTTGGGGAAGCGCGGTGTTGGCCTGTTTATACTCGCGGATGTGTATTGCTTCTCGAGCAGAAACTAAGAGTACTGGTGGGCCTTACTTATTACTACAGGTAAATAAAAATATATCTCATAAACTATTTTTGTTTAAACACACATCTTATTCACTGAAAATTACTTTGGTAATGACCAGCTTTGGGCGTGGGAGCGAATCCCACTTATTCGTCCTGATATACATCCTCGATATGAGGTTGGAGATTACCCAAGAGGCGGAAGATGGGCAGATGATCGTTTAGATTATGAGCCTCCTGGTCGGCGTGCGGTGTATTATCGAGAGCAGATAGGGTTGTTAAGAATGGATCAGGTGTGTTATTATTTTGTGGATAATTATTATTTGCATTTCGCTAAATTTCTGATTAAGGCAATGAGAATTGAGTATTCATTTTGCCTGTTCTATCAGTTCATCTGGATGCCATATAGTGGTGACATACTGCCATCTCTACCCGCGTATTGCAGACGGGGAGAGCGTATATGGCGAGCAAAGGTCCCTTTGATATTTTGGCACATAGTTGAGTTTCATTGTCCAGATCGGGTGATGCGTCAGTTCGGCATGGTACAAAAAATTCCTGAACACATTGACACTGATCATAAGGGTTTGCACCAACTTGGTCTAGCTGGATTTCCAGGAAGAAATTGGGCTCAGTTTCATAGCAACTGGATAGGTTATTGGGATCAACGCTACGAATCTGAGGTCCAAGGACAGCCTACAAATACATTCAGCCCTTCAGAAGAGTATCTTAGATGGTACCACCGCCACACCATCTTATACATTACGTCTCCTATCCATCAGCAGACGCAGTCTGGGCACATGCTCTACGGGGTATCAGGACAACTTGAATATCTGGTAATTACTACTTCTACAATTTTCACTCCGTCAATATGTATGTTTTTTACTAGCATTTCCTAGTCAATCTTGTACACTACATTAATTTGTCTATTTTCTTTATATCAGATGGATACCATGCAACGCATTGGACATCAGTCGCATGAATTCCTCAATCTTGATGAGCAATGACATGCTATTCACCCGCGTCTTTTGACAATCATGGATGGTGCATTTGGGTCTATGCAGCACCTTCAACAATACGATCGTATGAAGGTTGGTGATTGGGACCCATTTGAGACCCAAATACAGTCTCAGCATGTTCCCTATGAGAGGCCAATTGGACGTGTCCCTCGTCAAACTCGAGCATCTACCAGCGGAGTTAGACGACACAGGCATGGCTTGCATGATGAGGACGACAACGAAACAGAGCATCGTGACCCTGAAGTGGACCCTCAAACCGGTACACATTTTTCTACATCGCTACATGCACCGGTTTCGACTTTGCCACAGTTTACACAATTGCCACACTTTCCTGCTTATGGTACACAATTCACTCCTTCCCCACACGTACCTGCGTTTGGTTCACCATTCACGCCTTCACCCGTACCTGCGTTTGGTTCACCATTCACGCCTTCACCGCATATACCTGTATTTGGGTATGATGCCACTACATCAAGGGGTTTCTTACATGCAGACCTTAGCCAAATATATGATTTGATTGGTGCCACGGGAGGTGGTTCTACTACTGTAGATCTTCCAGATTATTGCACTCTTGGTCAGACTATGTTCATGCCTACTCAAACCCAACCAATATGCATGTCAAGACATGCTGTTCCAGGAAATTTTTACAACTATCGTTCAAAAGACACTGATGATAGTGATGGGACAGTTGAGTCGACAGGCGATGATCCCTTGTCTCTGATAACGCAGATGAAGATTATGACCCATCTACTACTGTTCCACAAGTTCCTGCGCTAGTTATCGGAGAACGAGTGCAACGTAACCGTTAGAAAAGACCTGCTACTAGATATTGTTGTCCCCCGACGATACCTCAGGAGAAGAATAAGGGCAAGGCTAAGGGCAAGGCTAAGGGTAAAGGCAAGAAAACTGCGAGGCATTGAAATTATTTTGTTTTCGACAATGTTTTATATTTCATCCATTTAATGCATTTCACATGACATTTAATTTAATTTAGTTGTCTACTTTTTCTGCTTAATCCAATCATTTTCAATTTGAATAACGTTAAACATTTTCAAAATAGAGAAGTACAAGTTATTTTGTAAAACCCTATATTTGGATAGAAGGGTCCCTATAGGATAATACCTACAAAACAAATAAGTACTAGTTTGTTTTACAGCTATTTTAATTGATTAAATTATTTAAACTAATTATCGTATATCAAATAATGCCACGCAAATAATTCTTCATTTCTACAAATATGTTATTAATCTTTTTATACGATTACATTTTATATGAAAATTTATATTATTATTCGTAATTCGTATTATAATTTTTCATTTTTTGACACAATTACGATTCCTTTAACATTCTGTGTGCATTATACATAATAAAGTTAAAATTAACAAATCATAATAATATTAAGCAATACTTTCATTCATTACGCAATCGGTTAAATTTAAATCATATTATTAAATTATTTTCCAAATTTAACAAATCATAATAGTTATGCATGTTATATAACTTAAACTTATTAAAATGATAAACATTAATTCTTTAAGAAACTCCTAAATCCATTAACAAATGGGTCAATTTTTTAAAACCTAGTCTTCTTTAAAATGTTAAATTCTTGCGAGCACAATGTTTGTTTTTAAAATTTTGTCAAACTGTATGCATTGTTTTTAAAAATTTTGATTTTAAATAATTTTTACAGAAAATGTTTTGCCAAATTACCAATTGAATTGTACAAAGATTTCTAAATCGCCTGGTTGAAGCATTTTTTTTTTAAAAAAAACATTTCTGACCGTCGCGCCATATAGGAGCGACGGTCAGAAGATTTAAAAAAAAAAACATTTCTGACCGTCACACCATATAGGAGCGACGGTCAGAAATTTTCTGACACTTCTGACCGTCGCTCCTACATGGCGCGACGGCCATATGCACTTTTAAAAAAAAAAAATTTGCTGCCCGTCGTGCCATGTAGGAGCGACGGGCATACATTGATACTACAAAGCCCAGCAGCCACATTTGACGGAACATTTTGTCAAATGCCAATATTCTAATCAATTAGCCCTTCTTCAGGGGATTTAGTAGAATTAATCCCAAAAAAAAAAAAGCAAAAAAGTTTTACTGTTTTACACCTTCTCCGTTCAGTCCACCCAACAAAAAAAAAAATTTGTAATTCCACGTAGGTATGGTTTGTCTGGCATTTTGATCCCATCAGTACTACTACTAAAATTAACCATCACTGGGGCGCATAATTTTTTTTCCCCCTTTTTTCGGTGGAAGAAACTTCTGGGGTTTTCTTGTTCTTGGTGAGGGACAGAATCTATCACGAGAAAGTTTATACGGATGAGTGGCGGCGGCGGCGATGGAGGAAGTGGAGGACGAGAAGGCGATTGGGACTGCAGCGGTTGTGGCAACCGCAATTACGCTTTCAGGTGCTTCTGCAACAGATGCAAGCAGCCGAGGCTCCTGGTTGACAATAAAACCCCAGCCGATTCCAAATGGCTCCCCCGCATCGGTGATTGGATCTGCACCGGTAAGTTCCTCCCAATTATCCATTTGGCAATTGCTTCTGTCTTTCGTTCATTCATAATCCAGGGTAAATAACTCTTGTATGCTCTGATAATTTACTATGAGAATTCTTCGCTTCCATAGCTAGTTCTGTAAATTATAGCTTTGTTAAACTATATCACATTACCTTAAGAGCTGCAGCCATTTCTATTTTTCGATTTTTTCTCCCTAATCCATGATTACCACCTGCTTTTATTTGCCATGGAATTAAGGGTTTCTTCACAGCACATACTTGCTGGTCTCTCGAAAATTAGACCTTTAAGCTAGATGCACGTCTGAGCTAGAGAGAGTAAAGTGCTTGTTTCTTCCCTGCATATGCGATAATCTGATAACCAGATAAGGCTATGAGTTCAATCAAATATTTTGTTATCATCTGAAGCATCTAAAGAGTTTCCAGCATTATTCAGTTGTGTTTAGACTTTTTTCTAAGCTAGTTATTCATCATGCACATTAGAAGAAGTTAAAGATGCCGGTAAAATCTATGCTGCAAGTTTTGTGAAAGAATGTATGAGTGGGATACTACTTCGTTGATTATTTCATGCTGTTTGTTTGTAGCTATTCTTTTCTTCCATGCAATGTCTTTAGCAGCAAACACTAGTTCAGTTAGGTTGTGAGTTTTTAAAGTTTTTGGATGATGATTTTGTATGCAATCGCGGTTGGCCTGCGTTTCTTGGAATATTTCCACTTCCTGGCTGCATTCTGGGTGCGTGTGTATGGCAATGGATCGATAGGTTGCACTAACAACAATTATGCATCAAGAGAAAAGTGCAAAAAATGCGGGCAACCAAAGGAGATAGCAGCAATGCCAGCTATGGCAATCCCTGGAGCTTCTGTCCCAACTTATCCAAATTATTTTGCCAGGGCACAAGGAGGACTCGATCAAAGGATAAACAACGGATTGTTGGGGAATGGATCTCTCCAGCAGTCACTGCCTTTGAGCTCTAACTGGCCTTTTGCTGGGGCTGATAAATTTGGTCTTCAACCAGCTGCTACTTGGCCAGTGAATGGGATGAATACTTCTGGTGTTCTGCATGCTACCCAAGCTAATCAACTAGTTTCTGCTCCAAAAAGCTGGCGCAGTGGTGACTGGATCTGCAGCTGTGGCTTTCACAACTATTCTTCTCGTGCACAGGTCTGACAAAGCAGAAAATGTTTTAATATTTAAACTTGTTCTTTCAGATGAAGTGACATAGATCACACATCTGAATCTTGTGAAGTTGTCCTGTAGTGCAAAAAATGCAACACTCCAATGCCAGAAGCTGCACCTTCTTCTTTTGTCAGTACGGCAATTACAGGTACGTGGAGATGTCTTTTTTTATGTACTAAGTCTCTTTAAACATTCACATACAGACGTGAATGTTTATTTCTTTGTTTTCTTTAATTGTGGCCTTCTTTTCCACCATTTTCATAACAGGTCCTCTTATTTTTTTTGGGGGGAAAGGGGGGGGGGGCGGTGGTTGGGGGGTGGGGGCTGTATTGCTTGCAACTTGCTTATCATTTTGGGAGGCTCCAATAGAATGAAAGTTTGCAACGTTTATGTTCCTTAATCAGATAGTTTGAGTGTGTAATTGATCTTTTCTATGCTATTTCATGGAAGCTCATGGAACAAAAAGACTAGCTTCTGAAGAACTTGTTCACGAATGGGATAGCAAGAGACTGAATGCTGGACAGGTTGGACACCAATTTCTTTATGGGGTTTCAGATTGAGTATTTGATTCTAAATTGTAGCTTTGACCTTCTTTTATTTCTATAAATCTGATTTGCTGGTTATGGGTTGCAGCCTGCATATTCAGGACCTGAATCTGTTGTCGGTCCTAGTGGCAGTCAACCATCTCTCATTTACGCGACCTTTCCAAGTGCAAGTTCAGCTTTGGGTCCAAATTTGCAATTTAATCTGCAGGTACCGCATGTACCAGCAGCTCCTACTCTTCTTGGCAAAGGGTAATGATCGCTTCTTTGGTGCTTTGTTCATATTACGTGGAAGTTGGCAAAGGATTTTTTTCCTGGATGTGTTATATTCATCTGGGATGTGGTTATATATGCTTAAGTTTCTCTTGTTCCTCACTATTATGTCATTACCTTTCATTGTTCTGTCCTGCCTTTCTTTGAACAGTCAAAGATTCCAAAATGAAAGTAAGTATTGGTCAAGCTACCTTCTGTGCTCATCTGTCTTCTGACTTGGAGAATCAGATTTAAATATGTAAAACAGAACCAGTTGTAGCTTTTCTCTATGAATCAAACATTTTTCTGAACAATAAACAGATTCTTGTATGGAGCATTAAGCATATTGTATCTTGGCTCTTAATCTTTTCTTTGGTGTTTGACCCCCATACCTAGCAGGGCAAAGCAATGGCGTGATGGGGATTGGATGTGCAATAATTGCAACAATCACAACTACGCATCTCGATCAGAATGTAACAGGTCAGTACCTAGAGAAGCATACTTCCAGTACTAAACTGCTTCTTGTGCTATGATATGTCATCTTCCTACTACAACCACCACTCCTCTCTTCCTTCAGGGGAGGAAGACCTGCTAAAAAAATTCAATGAAAGTTATAGCAGACCATAGGGAAACAAATGGCATGGAAACGTTGAGATTTGTTATCACGTCCCTGCAGGCTCTTATTTCTGAATTTTTGCAATACAAATGGGCTGATTCTCAAAGTTCTTTGGAATTACAGGTGCAAGAAGCAGAGAGAGGTGCTTCTTCAACAAGTTGGTGTTGCGTAGCCGACAGCATTGAAGGGATTTTATGTTTGCTCCAATTGTGTAACAGCTACTGTTGATTATTGGACACATGGATTCGATGCGGTGATCATTCGATCATCCTGCCTAGATTTGGTTTGATTTACTGCACAGTGCGGGTACAAATTGAGTTTATTATGAAAGGTTGTGTCCCAGCGTGAAGTATGAAAATGTGCAATCTTGCTCAGGAATATTTTCACTGTTTAAAATGTGGTGATTGAATCTGAATGCACCAAATTTTCATGTATTTGATATACTAGATTACTGGTCAAGGCCGTGGATAACAGAGAAATACAAAGAGTAATAGTTCTCGAACAGAAAAACCTAATCCACTCTTTTAACTCTAGACTATCCTGCACCTACAGAAACTTCAATTCTTGATTCGTAGAGAGATTCTCGTTAACCTTTGAACATGGAGGTGGGAGCCAAGGGAGGAGAATCCAGCTGGTAAAGATTGAGTGCGGGGCCAACAAAGCGGAATGCTATCCACCCCCCAATAATGATAAAGATGGAAGCATAAGCAAACTTGTTAAGCCAGAACAAGAGTCCTTTCTCCCCCATATAGAGCTCTACAACCTTCTCGGTCAGATTCATGGATTCCCAGTCCTTGGGATGAGCTGCTGTCTTTGCTTTCATGGACGCGCCGTCCTGCTGTTGATTTCTTCTTCTTCTTGAACCCCTTCGGAACCGAATCTCCACCGTGTCTGGAGGCTTTATGGGCTGCTGAATTGGTGTTGATGCATTTGGTTCGTTGCTGCCGGTTTCACCGTTGATGTCGTCGCTGCTGCTTTTAATGGGACCAAGCGTGAGGAATTGAACATGTTGGCGTTGGGATGATGCCAGGGAAATTGAAGCTGGGATAGCATTCAAAGGTCTTGGCAGAGATAGCATGGCCGTGTTCGTTACTTACCTGTGTCGGAGCCAGTCAGCCAGTGGATGGATTTCTCATCCCTCTTATCCTTCAAAAAATGTTGCTATGCTATTATAAAGGGACTGGCCCCACAAAGGAAAGTAAAAAATAAAAAAAAAGGGACATGTCAGAGCCGTTGAAATAATTGAAAGTTTGATCATTTTTCTTTTTCTTTTTCTTTTTTTTTTTGTGAATGGAATTGAAAGTTTGATCAAATGCAATAAAAATTACTACGATTAAGAAACAAGTTAACTAGGACGTTAAAATTAGCAAAACAAAAAAAAAAATGGTAGCCAAATGTGAGGGTGACCGATTGCCCCTACTCAACTTTGTGAAAATTACAAATTAGGCTTGAAATTTTTATAAAAATTTTGGTTTCTCTCATAATTGCCCCATTTAATTTTAAAACAATATCCTTATATCTTGACAATGCCACCTATAATTTGAAAAGTGGTCATCTCTAGACAATTAATTTCTTTTTTAAAGTATTTCTTCTAGGTCCCATTGTTTCAAAGCTATTAATTGAGATACATTTAATTACTACTTGAACTAGAAAAATTATAGGAAGTAGAATATAAACCTAAATTTATTTATTTTTAATTTTAAGTATACAATCTTGCTCCCGCTGAGTAGTCCGCGCCTAGGTCCTCCTTCATTAGTGTCACCAACATTACATAAGAAATTAATTCCAAGACAAATTTAGTAACATGTTAAATCATCTCTTGCATAGACATGAAAAGGATAATTTCCAAATCAATGCTACAACTAGAATTAAGACAAAGCACACAAAATCTAGAGGGTGCCATTTATTTAATTTCCAAAAACTCCATCATTTACTATGTTTTACTTAGGGATGGCAACGAAGACGGCAAGTGCCTAAATTGGAAGTCATGATACGAGCCTGAGTGTGGAGGTTGAAAGGATTTTTCTCCCCTCATTAAAAATGTGGTAGGGGATAGGGAAGATACCTCTACCCTGTCCCCGGTTACTAATATAAAATTTAAAAAAAGCAATAATCTTAGAAAATCTCCTCTGAGGATTATGCTAATATTACTTGACACTTTTAAAATTTTAAAAATATCACTTATCTCTCCTGTCAGTGAAATAGAAACACTAATTACAAACACACACACACACACATATATGTATATGTATGTATGTATCATAGTTTGTATGATAAAATGATTATTTGGTTATTTTTAGTTTACTTGAATTTTTTACATATTGTCAGTTATTTACTAAAAAATAAAAATAAATATGATGATTGTGAGTTTAGATTTGTTGCAGACATTATAACTATTCATCAATAATATATGCATATCTATTATAATTTGAGAACTAAAAAATCATAATTTATATGATAAAATGATGATTTGGTTTTTTTAGTTTACTTCAAAATTTTAAACACATTGTAAGTTGTTTAAACAAATACGATGATTATAAATTTAAATTTGCTATTAAATGTAGAAAAATGAATTAAAAAAATCAAATGATTTTTAACCTTAATTTTACATTGAATATTAGCTAAAAATCCAAAAAACTTTTCTATAATGTTTTTATTGATATTATATATATATATATATAAAGAATACAAAATAAAAAATATCATTAAACAGTGGTGGGACACTTGTGAACATATGTGACGGGACGGGAGAAGGGGGATTTTAGAGCAGCCCGCGCTATTGACATCCCTACTGTTTTTCTAGAAGCTTTTGGATTTTGGGGGCTCAATTTGTCTTTTAGCAGTCCAACTACTATTTTCTAGGACAAGAAAACCAGTAAAAAGTGAAAACATTCCTCATAAAAAGCCAGAATCTTCAGAAATTATGCCAAATTTATCAACTTCTCTTACCGCTCGGTCTGCAAACCCGACAAGTCGCCAGGCCCTTTTCAGATAAATAGAAATTTCCAAATACATCCTCCAATTCCACTCTAATTGCAAAAAATCCTTAACTAATTCCGAACCCCATTGAGAACTCTGCCGTAAATTTCACTGCTTGTTGATCTTCCACACCTGAAGGAACTCCAATTCCGCGCAATAAAAACTGGGGAATAAAAAGGAGTAAAGTTGGAGTCGGTTGTCCAGCGAGTCGACTCATTATTGGGATGGCGAACCACCACAACCACCAACAGCAGCAGCCGCGAACTCGGAAGGACGACCCGTTTTTACTCAAATACAACGCCGATGACCTCCGAATCGCCTCCGAATTCCTCTCCAATTGGCTGCCTTTTCTCTCCCGAGGGCTTTGCCGTCGCTGCACACAAACCCTCTCCGATCTCGTTCGATCCCTTGATCCCGGTAGTACTCCTCTCTCGCAAATCCTTGCACGCTCGAAGTTTTCTATATTGAATTGCATCTGAATTATCAATATTCTTCTTGCATATATGTACTATTTGGCTGTATTCTTCACTATTACCAGTTTTTATTTCATTCTTCCCTCTTGGAGTTATATGTCATCCGTTTGTCTCATTCTGTAGAATTAATGGGACCTGGGGTGCTCGAGGAAAAAGTATACGTATACGACAGCAAAATTAGTTGGGTGAAGTGCGGAACGAAAAGTTTTCTTTTTTTCTTTTTTTAAAGAGCTGAGCTTTGACATATTTATTTAAGAAGATAATAGAGCTTGTAGGGGAGAAAGCAAGCATACCCCTTTTGATCACATATATCAGAAAAGAGGTCAATATCAAAAATTAAGACGATTATAGTCAAGGGATTACAAGGCAACCCATTTGATGGACAGCCCACTTGAGTAATAGTTCTCTACTCTCCAATCTTCATAGATGGCACAGCTCCAGGCAGGGCGCGGTGCACGATCTTTGATTCTTAGCATCCAAACTTTGTAGATGGCTGCACATGGATATGTAAGAGATTAAGTCCTGAAATTTAACCAAAATAGATAAGTTTCTTTCTTTTAAGTTGAATATGCCCAACTATATAGGCTTCACTGGGAAAAACTCATAGTTGATCAGCTTCTATACCCAAAACTCGAAGTCTAATCCTTGTGACAAATGTGTTTTTACATGTTAACCTGGTTGTAAAAGCATACTTAGGCATATAGTTCTCAGGTGATGCAGCCCTTGCAAGGGGAGAGCAGACCCTTTCCTAATCTGCAAATGCAGATTTTGCAATGTATTTCCAGATTTAGATAGATTAGGTCCAGAGTGGTCTAATCCTGACTTCACAGAATGATCTGCCTAATTCCGAATGCTGCAAGTATAGAATTTGCAATGTAAGAATTCTGATGCCAGGGTAGCTTTCTCAGAGACCTGACATCAGCGTAGCCCTTCTACCTTTTACTACTAGTGAATCTAAGGAATCTTTCTTAGTTGTTTTAGTTGGACTTATTGAGCAGGCATCATTATTGAGAAATATAGAAGAGATGATAGGGTGAATGGCTGTAGTTTCCTGTTCTATTTTTGCCAGCACTATGGAGGTTTTGTGGGCAATTAACATCCAGTAGAGTTTGATTATTAGGTAAGTGAAGATTTCGAGCATGTCAGTTTTAAAAAAATGTAATGCTAACTTTAAGATATTACTGTTGTGCTCAGTTTTGTTGTTCATGGTTTTTATTTGATAAGTTGTCTAATGTGCTTCGGTGTTTCTATGAATGTAGGGGCCGAAGAGAACCCAGTAGTTTTGACTCTGAAAAATATGGACATTAGTGGATGTGACAAAAACAACTGTGACACTACCTCACTTGGAAATTGGAAGGATGATGTAGATGTGAATGAGATTGCTGATACAAATTCATTAGGGTCCTGGAAAGATGGTGTAGATGGGTCATCAGAGCCTGTTGCTGAGATGGAGTCTGAGGCCTCCACAATTGAAACATCAAGCTCATATCCTGCACTTTTTGAAGCTCCTAGGGAGAAAATGTCGTGGGCTGATATGGCTCAGGAGGATGAGCTTGAGGCAGAGGAAGAGAATGAAGTCACTAGTAGGCAGGTTGGCCATGCGAATGGTGTTGCTGAGGAGAATTTAACAGTCCAGGAAGTTAAGCAAAAGACACAGTTGTCAAGGGAGCAAAGAGAGTACATTCGGTTTACTAATGTGAAAAGAAGGAAGGATTTTATGTGTTTGGAGAGAGTTAAAGGCAAACCTGTTAATATACTTGACGGCCTTGAGCTACATACCGGTGTCTTTAGTGCTGCAGAGCAGAAGAGGATAGTTGATTATGTGGAAGTGCTTCAGGAGATGGGAAAGAAAGGCGAATTAAAAGGTGAGTCAATTTATCCACCAATTTTATCCATATAATCTCTGTTTTATTGTTATTCTTTTTTTATTTTTTATTTTGTGGCTAAGACTTATAATAAACAACCTTTTTTTTTGGTGAAGATGTAAGAACAGGATGGTAATGGAAGAAAAAACTTATGGAAAATCTTTTTGTCTATACATGCATGCTTACAATGAGTCTGAGAGTAGTTGAAATGAAATTTTACTATTTACGGAAGAATTTGATGCTTATGACAATTATCCAGTCTAGCAGATTTATTCACTGAATTAATTGCTGCTTGTTCCCAAAAGCAAACTTGAACAGGAAGGGCAATACTTCTATAGAGACTTCTTCTAGTTGCTTTAAATTGTTATTGTAGTGGTATCTGTAAATGGCCTGGCACTGAAGTGTCTGAATGATTTTCTCAGCACGCACTTTTACTGCACCACAGAAGTGGATGAGGGGCAAAGGTCGTGTTACTATGCAGTTTGGTTGCTGCTATAATTATGCAGTGGTAATTTCTTCTGTTCATTGCTATTAGTGCCCGCATTTTGATTAATCTTGTTGATAGTTTCCAACAGGAAACCTTACAACTCGATCTCTTGCATGTGACAGGATAAAAATGGTAATCCTCCGGGTATCCTCAAGAATGAAGTCATCGATCCTCTTCCTGACCTCTTTAAGGTCATGATTAAAAGGCTAATCAGGTGGCATGTCCTCCCGCCATCTTGTGTTCCAGACAGCTGCATTGTCAATATCTATGATGAGGGGGACTGTATACCCCCTCATATCGACAATCATGATTTTGTTCGCCCATTCTGTACTGTGTCATTCCTTAGCGAGTGCAGTATTGTATTTGGATCAGATTTGAAAATCATTGGTCCAGGCGAGTTTTCTGGTTCTGCAGCCATCCCGTTGCCAGTTGGGTAAGTTTTTTTTTTTTGTTTTGTTTTGGGGTGTCTGTGTGTGTCTTTCGCGATTCAGTCACTGCTTTTGTTTCTTATGCCTGAGTCTAGATGTGCTTGAGAGTTTATAATTTATCAGTTGTCGCTATGAATGTAAGGGATCTTTTTTTGGCTATGATGTTGCTCCAGATCTGTTTTTGTGTTAAATGGTAATGGAGCTGATATAGCTAAGCATTGTGTCCCAGCTGTTCCCAGCAAAAGGTACGTATCCGAGCTTCATGACGTATTTTTGCACTGTCATTTTTTTTTTAGATGCTTACGCCTTGGTTATATATATATATATATTCCCAGGATATCGATTACATTCAGGAAAATGGATGAATTAAAAAGGCCAATAGGTTATGTTCCTGAACCTGATTTGCGAGGTCTACAGCCACTGACTTATGGAGTAGATAGGCCGAAGAAATTGGCTTCTCCAAAACCAAGGGGAATTGGGAAAAAGCTGGTAGTCAGAAGAGATGAGGGAGATGAAAACAGCAGTGAAGCAAAAGGATCAATAGAGAGGGGTTCAAATGCACGTCAGTCAAATCGAACTCGACAAGGTTTTGTAAATAGGCGAAATGTAAAGCTGTATTTGGAAAATTAAGGGGTATGTTGAAGTTGATCCAGAGTTGTGTATGGATTCTTTTGCCGCCACATCCAGTGGAAAAAGGAGCTGTTGGTTGCTGGCATGCTTGCCCTTGTACATGGTGGCTTCATCATCCTGCCTTGCTTATGTAGGTGGCGCAAGGAGATAACAAATTCGTGGCAAATTTGTGACAGCTGAATCATTAATTGTCCCCGTCCCTTGATTTTTTTACTGCTTGGTGAGTATATTACAGAGCAATGGGTAGTGAGTTTCCTGTGACAGATGATTCAGATTATCATCTCAAAGAAGCGTTTAGTCGGATGTAAAGATTTGATGGCTGGGTAAGTAAGTGCGAGCGTCAATATTTAGCCTATTAAGGTTTCCAGTCTGTGGATGATCCGTTACTACTATTTGCCCGCGTCTTGTGTGGGGCAAATGAGCGGAAGCTATCAGCAGCTGCCTCAAGTCAGCTATGCGATTGGATTATCTCTAGTTGATTGGTTATGAGAGTAGCAAGCCATTGTGGTATGATTTTTTTTTTTTATATATAATTATTCTCCGATTTCATTTCAGAGTGCAAGTTGTACAACGAGATTTGTAGTTGTTTTTTCGGTCTGATTCTACTTGAAGGTTGGATTGCATTATAAGTTCATTGTATCAACATTTTAACACGCTCCAGAGATGACATAAAATATAATGGATTCCTATTCTTCTGCTGTGGCCCAAGTTCATCACCAGTTGCCTCGATTCTGCAATTCTTGGACATTGCTATTATTATTGTTAAAGTTTTGAAATTGCGTGAGTAGGAGGGACGCATGATTCTTGGTAAAGACCGGACTGACAAATAATCTATGGATACTTGTTCATTTCCGCATTTTTTTCTTTAAAAAAAAAAAAAAGGGAAGGTTTGACAGAGATTACGTGATAACGTTTATGTGCTTCAGTATCAGTGGTGCCTTGACGTCGAGTGTATTACACCAACAATACATCTGCGCCGGTGGAGTCGTAAAAGCTGCTGCTTTATTAAAGGAGGAAGAGGATATGTAGAAAACAACTCTCTCGCAGCATTTTTAGAACTAAGATTGCTGGATGACAGGCATTGATACAGGAATTAAAGTAGACTGCCATTAAATTCTGCCGTAGACTGCTTTGTTAAGTTCTTTATCGTTTCTTTCCCATATCCATTTACTGTTTATCTCCGTACTTGCTTTCCAATCTTTATGGAGAACAAAGAAACCCCGTCTTAATTTTGACCATAAAATGAGAGGAAAGGAAATGAAAGAACGAAGATAAGATAATAGGAGTCTACAAGGACCACGCTAAAGCAAATCCCAGTGACTGTTTGCAATTCACATTTTCACAACCTTATTCAGGAAAACGTTACAGTCAAACAGTCACAGAGGAGAAATTATTTGTGGCCCTGTTTTACTCTTTAAGAGATTCTTTCAGTCAACACAAGGGCAATTTGAATCAATTAGGTTAGGGCCGTGAATGTACAATTAACTCCAAACTGTCATCTGCTCGTCCATGCGGTCCAAGCAACTGAACAAGAAGGCATGCACAGATTTGGGTCCAATGTGTTAAACCCCCAAAGTACATTGAAGCTGGGGTCCACCTAGAGTACTACCTAGTGAGCGAGGGGGAGTGAAGACTGAAGAGAGAGTAGCAGTAGTAGTAAAAAAAGTACTACTACTGCTACAACATGAAAGCTCCCTCTTCCATCATCACAGCCGTCCATAACTCAGCAGTAACTGCTGTCTAGTCCATGGCATGCACATTTGTACGTGGGAACATCCATTCTTGGCAAGTTTGCTTCCTTCACGCATATCAAGTAATCCCATGAAATTGGCAATTGAGGGGGGTGAGGGGTATTCATTTTCGACTTTCACATCTCCCAAATTTATTACAAGTTACCACAATACACAAACAATGAAGTAATGCCTTGCAGCTGCAGTTTCCTTTATTTGGGGTTTTTAGTCTCTTTGTAGAAATTAACAAGTCAGAAAGCAGAAAAAGAAATTGATCGCTAGCACACATAATGTATAGGGAGTGCGTGAGAGAGAGGGCAGAAATCTGAGGGGGATGATGATGATGAGAGTAAATCTTTGGAGATATGGAAGAGAAAACAATTAATAATAACATCAAGAAGATGCATGATTACCCGAAAGAAAAGGGTGAATAGAGGCCATAGTAGTGAAGGGTTTTGCAATTTGCACCCTAGGATTTGGTTAGGTCACTACTTACACATGAGGTAAGCTGTAGCAGACCGAGATTTGGGATATATTAAGAGAGGACATGGGACAGGGGTTTTTGAGCTAGCTTTTGCTGGAAAATCAACCTCTAAAGAAACGGTACTCTTGACTGTTATCAACAACAAGAAGGAATAGTGCTGCATTTTTTGGTGTCCTGGCTCATCAGTAGTCATCAGAGGGGTGAAAGAATGAAAACTAATGAAATATTGCGAGAGAGATAAGTCGTCATGATGATAGTGTCAATAATGCAATCTCAAAAGGTGAACCCCGAGACAGAGGCCAAAGAGTCTGCAATGGTAGTCAGAATTTTAGGAGAAAATGGAGGGATGAGACTGTTAAGGCAGAGGATGAATTCCAGGGAAATACTGAATGAATAGTTTCCAATTAGTTTGTGCATGCAGACAGCGATGAAAGGACAGTATAGTGGCATTTCCAATAAATTACTCCTATGACATTAATTTGCTGTAAATTCTTTCTTTTTTTGGTCAGATTACTAGCTTTGGAACTTCTTTTTTTTTTTCTTTTAAAAAAAGAATACTAGATTTTCATTTCTTCATGCATGCCATTACAATGCAATCAAAACTTAAAAGAGATCATCATATTTAGGTACTTGAATTAATACTTTAAGAGTTCATCCAATTTTGTATGGTGATATTATTTTTTTTTTGGAACGCAAAATTGGGATTAGCTGGGTGCATGTTATTTACCTATGCGTATTAAATGAAACATCATGAATTCAGGGGCAAATATCCAAACATCCTGACCACCAGAAGAATCACATAAACTCTGATCTCATTCCCGGCTCTCTCCAATGACATTCGCTCTGCAGTGGAATTGCGGCAACTTGATTCAGATTTCAGACCACCTCGAAAACATAATATAACAGCACATCAAAATATATGCCATAGCTAAGGCCATCAAGTTAGTTAACATTGGATTTCTCTCTCCCTCACTCTCTCTTTTTCCTTTTGTTATTAGCTAAATTCAGCATACTATTTCATGTATATCCAGCGTGGTTTTCTTTGCAAGCCAATTACTTGCACAGGAAATGTCGGGTTTCAGCAGTTTACTACTAGTACTTGTTTCTGTGGTTTGAAGTATGAATTCTACGTTTTTAATCTCAAAAAAAAATTGTCAAAGGCATAATGTCCAAATCTTATGATTTGTACATTTGAGAAAGAACATAAACACAGCTAAAATCACAACACAACCTGAAAGAATCCTCTATGATCAGATCATTCCCATGTTTGTATATCCCTGATCACAAAATATTAAACCCTTTCCCAGCACAGAAATCCCCAACTTGATTCCCTGATTTCCCTCTATTCATTGGCAAGTGCAAATGTTTTCCGGAGTAAAACTCGATTACACATAAAACCCTAAACAAGGTTACTCTTTTTGATGAGATATGAAAACAAATAGACTGGTATTCACAGGGACTAAGACATTCAGCAAACATAGAAATGTTTGCAGCCAGCGTGCTCATTGTAAATTACACATGAAGAGGAAAATCTGCAACAAGGCTGATCTTAATCGGGTACTACCTAAGCTTATCTAGCTATAGCACATAATGCTAGCTATTACTCACTGCAGCTGCAGACAGAAAAGAGCAAAATGGAGTGATATTTAGACCAGATGTTGAGGGTTTCGGAGATAGATAGCGGCGTTGGGAAAAAGAACCCTGAAAATGATGGAGCTTTTTTGTCATCTTCGAATCAAAATCTGATCATCTTCCTCCAATTGAAATGCAATATGCATGTAGTACGTACTACTGCTGCTGCTGCTGCTTGTACCCTCACTGCTCCCCTCCAGAGAGAGACATAGCAAATTAGCAAATAGCGATAGCCCCCTACCACTTCTACTAAATGCTTTGCATTTATTTTGGGAACGCGTGCTGCTCCTTCATACTTCATAGCAGAAATGACTCCAGACCTGATTCTCTATCCACCATCAGCTTTCTCCAACTTTGCCCATCTCTTCTACAGTTTGAAAAAGGCTTCCCTACATTCAATTGTGGGTTCAAGTATCTTTAACAATTACAGTATATGTAGCACCATATACTGTTTTTAAGTAACTAAACCAGATGAAAGATTTTGAGCTGCATCCATAAATTATCTTCATTATCTACTGAAAGGAATTAGGATTTCAACTATCCAGTTCCTTAATCGATCCCAACAACCCAACGGGTAATAGTAAACAATCTAAGCTAAAATTCTTGAGCCCTTTGACTGCAACAGCCCAAATCCGGATGATAACCACCCAAAAAGAAAGGAAAAAAAAATGAAGAAAGAAGCTAATAGTGAGAACTTGGGAATATGTTATAGTTGTAGAGTACTGAAGCATGCGTAGGTAATTCCACCGTCACTTTGAGGCCTTCTAATCACTGACATACAATGAGAGTGAAATTTTTAATTTGAGAAATGGGTTATCGTCTTGGTCTTTCTTGCGCCACCAAAAGCCCCACCAGGCCGCCTATTGCAAGGAGATTATCCTTTCCTGAAGCAATGGTAATGCTGAAGGAATATTCATTCTCTATAATCACATTCTAAGTGCTTTTAAGTTATTACTCATCAACAAGTAATCTTCAGCGACTAACAACTTATAATCTTCATCCTTAGCTGTTTATACAGAATTGACTTGAAAACTGTCTTCCAAGTCGTTAATGGTAACAATTAAACTATTAACTATCAAGCTTAATTTCCAAAAACTTAAAAAAAAAAAAAAAGCAAATCACAGATATGGAAGGGAAGGTTAAATATATAACTGGACAAGGGCTATTCTGATTTTTTAAAAATCACAAATCATCTGATTAGGCCTTCGAATGAGTGTGAGTACGGTTAATGATTACCATTTTCACGGCCATGTCTCCCTTTACTTCTTTGAGCCATATTACATTACTCGACTAGAAAAAGGGTTCCTTTAGTTGGCTATAAAGTTAAGACTTCACCCATTAGAACCCTGAGGGTAACTCATCACCATCTGCAGGGGTGAATTTGAAATTTGGCTTTTAGGGTCTGGTAAGAGAGGCCATATCCTAAGAAAAACAAAAGAAAAAGGTAGTAAATCACAACGGCAAATCATACAGAAGCAAGCTTCATTCATTCTTTCATTCAGAAGCTCGACTTTTCTCTTCCTTCCAATCAATACTGCATATCATGTCATTCCTCATTCTTTTTTCTGTGAGTGAGCTTATACCCTTACATTTATCAAGGTAGCTTTGATATATGCCTTTTCATCCAAGCAAACTTCCTCTGAAACCCTCTCTTTCTAGTCCCTCTTTTGTCCCTTCCTTTTTGTTATCCTATCGCTCTGTCAACTTCAGTCCTTCTCCCTCAGATATCTCGGATATCCTCTCTTTATCACCTCCATGTGCCTCTTCCTCCACCCTTTTTTATACTTGTCTTATTCTCACCATCTCATGCATTCCATTCTCACCAAATTTTCTCTCTCAGTCTGTTCTCTCTCTCTCTCTCTGTGAGTCTGTTTTGCTGTTTTGTTTGCTTCTCTTTGTAACCTTTCTCTAGTTTCCAACCTATCATGGAACCCCAACAACAACAGAACCATCAGCAGCAGCAACAACAAAACCAGCTGCTGCCAAATGAAGATGGGGGCTGTAGTAAAAACAGTTTCTTGTGCAGGCAAAGCAGTACCAGGTGGACTCCCACCACTGAACAAATAAGAATCTTGAAGGATCTTTATTACAACAATGGAGTTAGGTCTCCAACTGCTGATCAGATTCAGAAAATCTCAGCTAAACTCAGGCAATACGGCAAGATTGAAGGCAAGAACGTCTTTTATTGGTTTCAAAACCATAAAGCTCGTGAGAGGCAGAAAAAACGCCTTACCACTGATATACCTGCTATGCAAAGAGGTGTTTGGAGATCTGATTATCAAGAATCCATCTGCAGTACCAAGTACCCTAACATCACTTCTGGTGATTTCTAAACCTCCCTTTTTTTCTGCCCTTCCTCTTGCATAAATTGAAATGTTACTATATATTACTGTAACTAGTGTGTGTGTGTGTGTGTGCACTCCTTTTTTCACATTTTAGCATTTTCATATTCAAGATCTTTGAGGGTTTTCGGGGGAAACTTTTGGTTTCTTTACAGGTGCTCCCTCGTCATCAGCTTCTGTAGGTGGTCTGCATGCTGCTGGCCAGGTGGGAAATTATGGTTATGGATCTTTTGCAATGGAGAAAAGTTTCAGGGTTAGTCTACACATACAAAAGCTGAATTAAAGTTTAAAGCTTTGAAACTCTACAGCTTAATCCACTCAAGCAAAAGAGATCACAGTGTATTGTTTGAGCGTCTTACTTGTTATTTTGACATTAAAACCACGTAAAGAGAAAAAAAAGTGCAGATCAAATAGAGTAAAGTGGATACTTAAAGATCCTCTCTACTTAGTTAATCTAAGGAGTAGAAGAAATTTTAGATAGTTTGTACAAATTCCTAAGATAGTAAAGTAGCTGCAGAGAAGCCTGGCAAGTATTTTAATTCAGTGAAATTTTCCCGTGAGTTTTGATCCAGACAAGAGGCTAGCTTGTGCTCAAATAAATTAAGGCTGCACTTTCTCATGGAAATCAACTTATTTTAAGTAATAGGACCACTATTAGAGTCCAAAAATGCACTTTTAAAAAAAGCGTACACTTTTAATAACTAAGAAAAAGGTTATGTTGATGTTAATCACTTAATTGACGTCTTCATCAACATTAGGGGAACATTACTCAAATAATAAGTCTCGCTTTCTCGCTTATATCTTGATTACACACAGGATTGCTCCATATCACCAAGTGGCAAAGCGAGTGGATCTATGTTCCAAAACTTCTCTTGGGCTGGGGCTGGGGCTGAACCTTATCCTTCACCATACCAATTCCTGGAAAAGAAAACATGCTTTGTTGAAGCATTGGATGATCAGGAGCAGGAAGAAGAACCGGTCCCAGAATTAGAAACTCTCCCTCTCTTCCCCATGCACGGTGAAGACGTATCTGGCTTCTGCACCAATAAGCAGCCGGAACAAAACTGCTACTACACCGACTGGTACCAGCCCAATGGCAACGTGGGTTATTCTCGAACTTCCCTTGAGCTAAGCCTCAACACCTACGGAGGCAGGTCGCAGAATTCCCCCTAAATCTGTAGGACAGTCTCTACCTTTCTTCCCCTATTTCAATATATATGTTAAAATGTAGTTAGTATATTTGTGATGCCCTCATCAGCTTCTCTGAGAATGCTTGAAACAACTGAATGTCACTGGCGGCAGCCACTGATCAGTAATTGTACGTACGTCTTTCCATTCCAGAGAAAAGCTTCAAGATGCAGAATGCTAGTTGTTTTACATGACATATAGTAATTGATTTCTCGTAGTTTTTCCTAGCTAGTTTTCATTTACAAACCAGATTCATGATTCCCATACTCTCATTCACCTTTCAGCCAAGCACCAAACAAGAAAATTAACTAGTACTAGCACTGTACTTTGGACATACTCTCCGTCACGGTTCGTTCAATAAAGAATTATTAGTAGTCATCACTCCTCAGTCATCTGTACAGAAATGCCAATGAAAAAATTATATGTGGCGCAGCTTGTTGAGTAGCGCGTGGAGACCATAGATTTCACGACAGAGATTTTGGAAGGGACCCACATGGGGATGAAGCTCTTGTGTGGGGTGGCTCTCCCTACTCTCTAGTTGGGGAAGATTGAGCCGGCTGGAGGCTAGTCCCAGTTTGATCTGATCGCTGGCCTGTGGGTTCTGGACCGTGCAAAGATGCAACTAGCAGTAGTACTGTAACGTAACAAGCAGCCACTTAGTGGTGCCATGATTAAAATTAGTAAGATTTTCCAACGATCGTCATCAATGTCCTCGAAAATTACAAAAAAAAAAAAAAAGGGTTCTTTACTTTGAGTGTGGAATTGGAACTGGAATGAAAGAGAGAGAGAGATACAAAAAAGATGACAGAACAGAAAGAATGATTATACCTTTAGAACGAAAGAGGTGGGACACGGCAGGATTTTATATCCTTAACTTTTATTCGCGGCCGTTATATTTCGAAGAAGAGAAAAAGGGTGCATGTATTTCGAACTCTGCACCGCTGCGGCCTTGCCCCTTCATCGTAAATGTCACAAATTATTTGGATGTCTCCTCAAAGTCTGTCCCTTCATTTTTGTCCTTCACAGAATTTTGCCATCCTTTTTTTTTTTTTTCCTTTTCTTGGTTTAACTTTTTCCTCTTGCAACTGAAGAGTATATACATCTAAAATGCTGCAACATGTGCACAGAAATATATTAATCTTTTCAATAAAAAAATAATAATAATTGCCATGGCAAGATAAATAAAAAGTATCATCTGTGCCTCCAACCAATGGTTTAATAAATAAAGAACATCTCAAGGGATGAAGCCCCGGTCCCAAAACCACTTTGTGTTGTAGATGATGCTATCAACTGGGTAATTCCCACAAATGGGAATTGTACATGTTGCATCACTTGAGCTACTTCCCTTTAATCAGCATGTTTGAGTGGAGCAAGAATGACAACACTGAAAACGGTAAAAAAACTTCCTGCAATGCCAAGATTGATGAACAAAACTCTACTACTAGTCTACCACTACTTAATATGAGTTCCTAATCCTTATTCGGGTTGATGAGAAAGTGATTCAGACTCGTGTAATTTTTAGTTCTTACGGTATCAAATCATTAGTTTTTGGCTGTTATTTCTGCTTTGTAATGATACTACTATAATATATACACATACTGCATCGCCATTTTATTATCTTTCAAAAGGGAGGTCAAATTAATAATTATGAGTAAAACACATCTTGAAAATCATTATTATAAAGACCACTATCAAGTTGCAGTTTTCACTCTGTAGAAAACTAATAAGCTCGTGTTAGACTGATGGCTGGACAGACAGCTATTCACTTTGTAGAAAAAATAATAAATATTAGAGTATATTGAATGACTTGGACATTCTGCTTCTACAGACTAGAAATTCAACTAGAAAATTTCAATTTCTCTGAAAGGAGTTATCCCACAAACCAGTGTCGGTATGGCCCTGAAATTATTGAAAAGATCATGGGCCTACCAGCGAGGAGACATATGCTGAACCGCAGCAGATATTTGTATTTTGTCTAAATTTAAACTCAGCACTCCAAAAGAGCCAATCTAAACTCTACTAAAATAGATATATATATCAGGGGCCACATTTTACAAAAATCAAAATTTACAAGGCAAGAAAGAACACAATTGAAATTTTCCAATTCATTCTGCGCTTCTATTCTGATTCACTGTTCCAACCAGGAAGAAAATTGTGATGCAATTGACTCGAGACAAGCTAGTCATCCAAACAAGTTTTGGGAAAACAGACAAGTTAATCCAACTGACATTCGGATCATTGATGACATGTGGACCGTCCATGTCAGTTATGTCATAGGTACGTAGAGACATTCACCCGAGAAGGGTGAGCTTTTATTGGGCAGTATATTGTAGAGCTGGGGTACACCAATTTTCTTGGCCTCCATAGTGTGTTCAACAGCTTTGTAATTGTAAAGGTCACAATCAACAAGATTTGGGCGGATGCTTTTCCTCTATGAGGTTTGACAATTACTCGCACTTTTTGGCGTTCGAGAACCCTAATAACACATATAGGGCACGGGACCCCCCATCGTCCCAAAGAGTGAGAACACGACAGAGGAAACAATGGAGAAAGCTTCTTCCTGTTGCAAATGGATGCGTGGAGATTTAATCGTAGATCCAATGCGATCTTCGGCACTTTTTGAGGCTTCAAGCACGTAATGTCCCTTATAGAAAAGTGAGGCAATGAGTTGCATCATCACCTTTTATCCTTGCAAGGCTCCTTAGTTGTCCGAGTTGGACAGTTCTGTACATTGATTGATCCCAACATTCTGTGCAACGCTTTTGTTGCACTATTCTGTTAGTTTCACATGTTACTTGAGTAGCCAGCATTTTAACCCACGAGAGAGAGTTGAGACTACTCTCCAATCACCACTCTTGCCAAACTCAAGTTGTATGCATCCTTCTCTGTCTTCTGTGTTTTTAATGGTTAAAAGCAGGTCATGCAGACACTTGATATACCATCTATCTATAGAAGAAGAAGACCATGAAAATCAGCACAGAAAAAAAAGGGCCGACTTTCGAAGAACTTGTTACAGAGCTGAAAAACTTGAATATTTGACGTGAACATGCTCAACTACCATTTTCATCTTGGGAAATTTTAATGCTCAGACTGAATGCCAAATACTATTGGACCAAACTAAAGGTAACATAACATAGAAATAGAGAGAAGAAGAAAGTAAACGTTGTGATCGCCAAGAAGTTCATCTCTTACTTGGGTTTCAGTCAGTTTTCCTCTTACAAGACAAGAAGAATAATAAATTCAAAAATCAAACACTAGAATAACGAAATACATCTGACTTTCTCTTCCTTTTTTTTTTCTTTTCATTTTGACTAATCATAGGCGGTAGCACACCAAGCAATATCACAGATCATCTGAACTGAACTAAAGGGTGCATCAAGGCAGAAGATCATTTAGAAAGCAAACAGTAGCAAATGTTTAGGGGAACCATACATCTGCATCCCTCTTGGTCAGGGCCAATAACCAGCAGTCAATGTTTGCACACGCAAAAGAGCTGTCTTTTATGTACACCTTGATATCTAAAGACACTACCGGCTGCATAATTAAATCCCATCACGAAATGAGAAGAGTATATTCTTACACCAAAAGACATTCAAAATTAGACAGATTAAAACGAACAAACAACAGCCCCATATAACTAGTAACATTTCTTTCTTTTTTCCATTTTTTACTTAGTCTGAAAGGACAACAGCTTTGTCATCCTAGGCATCTGGAAAACACAATGAATGACAACGAGGAGGCTTCCCAAAGAGTTTGAAACAATCTGATGTGATAGTTCACCTGATCTGCAAGTTGCATTCATCAGAGGATGTGCTGAAACTGGGTCACATTAACCATTGATGATCCAGGAGCATCAGAATGAGGATAACTGATAAATTGCCTACAGTATAAAGGGCATCCGTACTCACTGATTCTATTTTGTCAGTTAGTGCTCCTGCACCAAAAAGTTAAAAGGAAAAAAAGCAATAAAAACGAAAAAAAAGGAAGAAGTCAACACATATGAAGGATCAACAAACTTTCTAACCGTGAAATCAATTGCTGCAAAGAAAGTTCATGTTTCAATTTACCTGACTACAACATTTCAGGGAGGTACCAAGATACTTTCTACTTCCTTCCATAAGCTGCCAATTTGGATAAATCTGGGATCCAAAATGATAACTCTGAAGAACCTGTAGCAAACATCAGACTCCCAGGAGCCCATTTTATGACTGGTGGTTCATCTTCAGTACTCATCCAACTGGCTACCTGGTACACATGAAACCATACACTTACTGACGGCCAAACACAACCGGTTCAGTTATCCAGGCTAACCACTTCGGCCAAAGCATCTGAAAGGTAAGAGCTTATATACGACAACAACACCACACAAAAGAAGACACTGAAATTGAGGGGATCAACCTAGGGTGCCTATTTTTCCTCAGTACATTCTTAAACTTTTAATTATTTTCCTGGTCAACAATGGCGCAGAGACCATTCACAAATTAAGTCTTGTCTTGCTCCCATATGACCATCTTTTCTAATCATATATCATAAATGAGCCAATATCATAATTTTGCATCTTCTACATATGATCTTTGACTTTTGAGTAAATTCAAGTCAAAAACTGAAAACCTAAATTACAGGTATGACTGTGGCCAATTAAAAACAACTACGCCTACAAAAGTTATTATGGTCTAAGGCATGACAATGTCTATAATAATGCAATTAAAGGTACGACTGTGCGTTTATGTGTATAAATACATAAGTATATATTTAAAAGGGAAGAATAATTAGCTCTAAGTCATACTTCTTTGCCACTTCGAACACTCCAAACATAGACACTACCATCCCCAGAACCTGTCAAGTAATAGAAACCAAAGTCAAATCAGCGTCAAATGTATGAACTCAAAAGAATGATTGTCACTCATCCTTATCATCATATACATTTCAGTTCTAACGTTCCCCAATCCCCATAACAGTGAAATAGATCCATAGCACCAAGTCACATGAAAATTACACTCCATATAAAATCTTTCCTTTACAATAGGTTTCAAACCTCAGGTTTCTTAACATCTTCTCCTCATTGGATAAAAAAGGGTTAGAAAATATGCATCACAAGAATACTAATAAAAAATCAACTTTACACACAATGTCATTTGGATTCCTCAGGAACTCCTGAGAAAGACATCAAGGAAGGAGGAGGTTAATGCCAAGTTTAACACCACCCCAGATTAATTCCTATAAGAATAGGTGAGGAAGAAACCCAATGACTTAAATACAATTTTATGACAAAGATCCTAGATTTATTTCATCGAAAAGGTATATAAGCCCACTGGCAGGTAGGAAGATCATTGAAAGGCTTGAAAAAAAAAATTATGCAATAGGCATCAAAGCACATATTGGAATTTTAAAGAGGGAAATGTCAAATAAGTGATGTTTCATGATCCTCTTCTAAGATGATAATTGTTAGCATTACCTGAAACAACAAACATTCCCTCTGGGCTGAAAGATGCCTCTAATGTCGAACCACTTGAAACAGGCTTGACATTGTATGTAGATAGCTACAGCAAAAACATGCAAGCATGTCAACAAGAAATATTGTTTTCTTAAAGCAATAAAAGTTTATTTATAATTATAGAACCATTAGGCAGATGTTGAAAGAGAATAACTCACAAGTGTTCCACGAAATGAATCAAGCACATGAATATGACCTTCTAAAGTTGTCAAAAGCATCAGTCTTCCATCATTACTGAACTTCACAACATTAGCATCAGACATATCTCCCCCAACCGAAAATATGTCAAAAGGGCCCTTCAAAATTAGTTACTGAAAGTTCAGCATTTTGTTGAAACTGCAAATTCACTATGCTACATTCAGATGTCACACACTCTCATACATCATCTACTGACCTTTTCATACTTGCGAGCATCAAACATTCTTATATATCCTCCATAAGCAATGGTAAAAACAAGACCTTGATCGTCATAAGCTGTAGCTGGTCTTCCCTGCACACGTAGAAGACCCTAAAAAACAATAGCAAATACACCAGTTAGAAGCTTTAGAAAGCATAGAAACTACTTGAAAACGAAAATTGCCAATGCCTATACCTGGCATTTCTCTGCTCTTTGGTCCCAAAGCAAAACAGTTCGGTCCAGAGATCCAGAGATAAAACACTCTTTTCGAGAGCACAAGCTAAGAGAAACAACCCTGGATTATCAGTAGAACAAAGTTACTTGCATTTCATAATGGTATTTATGGCTTACGTGGTAAGCAGAGAGAAATATCTCTATGGTTCATTGGCAAAGTACCTATCATGATGACCCTTGAAATATCGCAAATACTTATTATCATGTAATGAAAGAAGCCGCAAAGATTCTGCAATCATCTAACAAATTGTGTAAACAATCTTTATTTTCAGGCTTACACGCATACAGAAATGTTCTTCAACAATACTTACCATCCCACCCATTCTTTGAGGAGTATATTACAGTTGTCGGATGAGAAGTAAAGTTAACAAGATCAACCCCATACTTTTTGCTATTAATAGTCTTCAAACATCTGCAAATAACAATATAAGGCTTTTTAGCATGTTAATTGATATGAGCAATGCCAGATAATAAGACGGAGGAGGACATGCAGGTGCCATCAGACATTATTGAACTACAAAGCTCCAACAATGAAAGTAAACACTAGTTGGTATAAAAGTTAAATAAATGATGGAGGGTCCACTAGCTGCTGGTCATGTCTGAATGTGATGATATACCATGATATGCTACCAGTCATCTTTATAATGTCAATAATCTCAATGATCAATGATTAGCAGATTTAGCAAACTGCAGCACAAAAAACCATTGGAGAAAGCAAAATAAGCTCCTTTCCAGTAGTTGAATGACAGTAAAGCATGTCCAATGGCATGCATTCTGCCACTTCTTGTGGATTTTTTTTTACACTTTTGTTACTTAAAGTTCGAGATGAGTTATTTATACAAAGTGGCACTCAAGCATGTGAGAACTGAGAATACATAAAACTCAACTCTGAGCTATATATTGTAAGTTCAGCTAAAGTTAAAGCAAATCTAGAACTTATCAGGTGGTTCACATTTTCCACATACCAATCAAGTGCTTTGGAGAACCACAGGGATATTCCATTATACTTCAGAAATAAAAAGTAGTAGCACAGAAGCATGGATGAAGATAAAGGCAAATTATTATCAAAACTTGTCGAATTTTAGACAAAAGTCGAAGCTAAATGCTTACGTTGCATTTGCCACGTCATACAGCCGGATAGATTCATCATCGCTAGCAGTCACCAGATAAGGGGATGTCTTGTGGAAATCCATTGAACTTATTCTACCATTCTGTAGCCAGCAAAAAGCACCTCTGAGTAATTGTACTTATGCTTACTCCATTTCACAACAATTAAAGGAGTAACCACTTAAACTCATACGGATTAAAACTACATCTTCGGCTTAATCTGCCGATTAAAGTAAAATTTCTGCGACTTATAAAATATACTCTGGACCTCAATCATAATTCATAAAATACTAATTCCCGAGTAGCAACAGATAATAATGCATTCAAATCATCATCTTAGAATGCAATGATCAGGCGATGTTGCACAAGCTTCAAGGACTCTTAAACTATCATACAGAGGAAAACCCACTCCTCTTCCAAGTTAACTATATACTCACTATTATCACCAGCATGTTAAGACTAGGCTTGCGCTTTCTTCTATTTACATACAAAAATCAGAATACGAGAAGCCTATATAGATAAAACTTCAATTATTGCCACCAAACTTTAGCAATTCAAAAGCTAAGCTACCAATAATTTAAAGATAATGCAAAAAAAAAAAAAAACAAAACTAGGCAGTCAGAAAAAAGGTAAATAATTGTATTCCTTGCAACAAATTGAAAAATTAACGAGGAAAAAACCGTACGTAGTCGCGAAAAGCCATGCCAACTTCCATACTCTGTAGAATTTCTTCGGTGAGTTCCAGGGAAACCTTAACCTCTCTATCGGATTGTCCTCCTAAAATTTGGATAGAATGAAACTAAATTATATCATGAAAGCAACAACCAATCAAATTGAACTAAGCATACGAAGATTTCCAAACTGCTAAACACTTGAATGCTCAATCGACAAAAGTACCAGCCATCTTCTTCTTCGGGAACCTTGCGAATTTGAGGATTTTCTTTACGACCTTCAGAGAAATTTTTTTTAGCAACGTTTAATTAACCCGCCATATTCAGAAAGGCAAAATGATTTTTCTGCTGTGGAGCTGCAGGTCTTGTTCCAGGTCGACCCGAGATCAGTGGATTTGTGGGCCTGAGTGTTGAGTGGTAATTTTTCAATTCGTATGGGGTGTAGTTTAACATTTGGACCAACGGCCCTAAGCATGAAGCTGCTGCAATTTTTTACGCAGGGATAATTAGGGATTAAATTACCCTCACCGCTCCATCGCTTTGTCACAATTTAGTGTACTTTCCATATTTTTTTCCCAATTGCAATATTTTCCCCTAATATTTCTTTAAGTTGGTCATGCTTTTGTAAATACAATGAGATTCCCTCTTCATAAAGATAAATGTAGAATTATGGGCTTTTGTTTTTCAGCTCATATCATCATTTATGAAAGATTTTCATACTCAGCATGAAACTTGGAGGGAATATTTTGTGCTGTAAAACTAGAATGGTATTAGTATGTAATTATGAAAAAATTTCAGGCGAGATCAGTCAATATCAGCATCCCTCAATTCTAATAGTGGCATTTGAGGCTTGAGCCCCACGACATCCATACGGTAATTTAATTTGAAATCCTTCTCTTTTTTTTCCTTTTATTGGTTGAAAAAGAAAGTTCCAGTGTCTATTATCCGGGGAAAAATGCTTGGTGGTCTCATATATTAATAGGTCTAATGATATTCAAGTCTTCTAGTATGGACAATCCCTAATGAGATATAAAGTTCGTTTAAAAGAGGCCTTGTTACTTGTTAGTTGCCAAAATGTCTTTACTTTCATGTTCTTACTTCATCTTTTGTGAATTGTGCATTTTGCTGCATCTAGTCTTCCTTTTTTTTTTTTAGGTAAAAAACGTTAGCATTTGTTTCGATGCATTCAATAAGTAAAGAGACTTTGTTGCATCTACTTAAGAGGCTAATTCTTGTCTGATGGAAAAGGCACCTTTGAGGCACATTCTTGTCTGATTGCTTTGTTGGTGGGCTTAGAGGCATCGCAGCACACGCGTTTGCGCATTTGCTTATTGGCTCTTTTTCAATTGTCAAGGATGCCAATATGCATGTACAATAATTCCTGTCCTCTAATTATACCTTAATAAACCATTCAACTTTGATCCAATAACTGCAGAAAGCTTCTCAGAGCTCTCTCATCCATTAGATTGAGGATTCAAATCCCACCTAATGTATCACAACGAAGCATTATGCTTACTTCGTTCAAAAAATTCAAAGAATGCAATAGTGTATGGAGTTTGTCAATAGCGTCTTGGACGGTTAGTCATTACCAAGACTTTGAGGGGTAGGAGGCTATATAATTGCCACTGAATTGTGACTGCCACTTCAAGTGCTTTCTTCCGACGGGATTTCTCGTCGGCTCTCTTCCTCCCTAAATTAGGTTAAAGTAGATCATACAAATGTTATTGTTGTGACAAAAAATATGGAGTTTAATCCCCTAAATCCTATTCAGAAAGTTATACCGTAATAATTTGTTTAAAGAGAAATGAATTAAATCAATAATAAGAAGTATACGAATTCAAAAGTACAATACAGTAACTCAAAATGATTAATCACTATCGGATGTAGAGCATGGTAACCTGTATTGTATATATTTTATTCTAATCGTCCACGAACCGGGTAAGGGAAACAAGAACCTTGAGGCAAGGAAACCAAAGAGGAAGAAGAAATGTTTGGTCGGGACTCGGGCGATTAGAACTCCCACTGTCTCTTATCGTAATTACGAGGGCTTGCAAAACCATTAATATTGAAAAACAAGACAGCTTCTCCAACACAATCATATATTTGAAAGGTACTCAGCAAGATGATTATATTGCAAGACTCAACAGAAATGCATACATTGAAAAAAAAAATTCACACCATAATAGATATTACTCACTCTTTAATACTTCTCCGGGAATGAAATCCAGAAAGTTGCAATATAAAGGAAACCAAGCTTAATACTACCCTATATCTCCTAGATATATCTGTCATCCACATAAATCATTTACAAACCTAGGCAACACATTTGATTTGCCAACACTCCTGAAAAACTCCCAAAAAATATCACGAGAGAAAACGCAAAAAAAAGGAAGAGAAAATAATTCCATGATCGGGGAGAAACATTAATCATTCAATCCCTCTATATGACAGAACTGGCAGAGGTCTAATCACCTCAGCGGGGCCATCCATGGAGTAGCTTGCGGTGGGGCTTCGGTTGTCTTCGGTGGTGGCTGATTTCTTTATAAACTCAATGCAGTCTGCAACAGCTTCACTCTGGTGCGGCTCATACGGATTATAATTAGAGGAAGAAGACCTTTGAGCCGCATTTGCCGAATACTTTCTTCCATTATTGGCTGTTTTGGTCAGAGCAGACAACATAATCAATTTAAAAACCGCTTCCCGGAATCGATCAAGCAATGACATGGGTGACAGCCGGTTGCTTTTTCTGGTCCACCGGCTGCCACTGATCCTTGACGTACAAAAAGGGCCTCTCATATATAAACTACTATCGCTGTATCCTTGTTGTTCTTGGCTTGGCTTTTGAGCGTTTTTTCGGTTTTCTAGCTGTTGGCATCATTAGCGCTTGAGTGAGTAGTGGAGCTTGGAGCATATATTCCTGTTGTTGTACTTGAGGGAAAATCTTCGGTCGACCATAGTTTTGGATTTGCTGTCCCTCTCATCGAGTTCGGACGCCAACAGGAACTTTAGTTTCCCCCGCAAATGCATCCCCAGAACGTCACCTCTGCATTATCTGTCATCATAGTACAAGTCTAATTAAGGGTGGCTGCGTGGAATCTGTTTCACCGATTAAGCTAGAAGGAAACTACTGTTTCCCACCATTATATTATAGGTCTCTGAAAATGACAATACTCTTTCTAATTAACTAGTATAAGCTATAATAAAGATATGGGGAAGAAAAAGCTGTAATAATTAAGGATACCCGAAATTCAACCATGGGAGAGTGTCTAGGGCTCCTTAATGAATAAGATTGATGAAAAAGTAAATGCAAACATACATGCAGAAATAACTCAATAGTGCTCGAGGACGATTTTAAGTCAACAAAAACAATTACATTGTTTGGAGCAAAAAAAAAAGTAGGTTATACGCTATTAGTTTCAAAGATTTCAATGAAATAAACGATTACATTGTTATTAATATGGATTGACAGAATTTTAACCATGAGCTCTAGCTTGCATGAGCTTCTTTTGAAGAGAACACTATAACCTGTAAACAAAATTCCGGAATGACCTTATTTCATGCCTCAAACGACGAGCTTGAAGAATAGCCCAACGAATAATGAGGCCATTGATTCATGGTCCGGTACTTTTCTGGTGCCCCTTCTTTTTGGCAAACAAAAATCCAAATGATGGCCTCTTCTTCAATTTCTTTTCTCCAACCGAAGCGCTTGAATTTACTCCCTCTTGACGATGATGAGGACGATCATCTTCTTCTTTGCTAATAATCACTCGAGTTAGCAGTGGAGGACTAGCAAACTTGACTGACCTCTTCTTTTCGAGCTCCTCGAACCCCTGAGTTTGTGTACTCTTGACTTCGACTTTGGTGCTTGCGTTTTCAATGAACTTGAGTTCTTCAATCTCAGGATCAAGTGATGGTGTTGGTTTGTGATGATCAGTTAATTCCCTCGAGCCCTTCAGCTGCTGTAGCTCCTTCTTTGTCTGCTCAAGCTCTAGTTTGAGGGAATGAAGGTAGTATGCCATTAGATTTCCTTCTTCTTTAGATTTTTCAAGGCTTCTTTTTGTCTCTTCAAGCTCAGCTGTCACTGTTCCTATTTTAGATTGGTGTGGCTGTTCAGCATCGCCTCTTGCTTGCATCTGAACACAGAAAGAAACGCATTCAGTCAGTCGGCCGTACACAATCAAAGTCATTTAAATACCCAGCCCTGTACCTAGTGGATTGTGAACTTCAGCAGAAACTGACTGAATTTTAAAAAAAGAAACTACAGTAAGGAAGTTTCTTACGTACAATTCACTGACATTAAATATATATCTCGAATGTCTTTCACTTAAATTTCTCCAATTTCAAAGATTCTGTAGAATTCTTTGCTATTCATTCAGAATTTTCGCTTAAAGGGTGCATGCTTGAAATTTTGTGGCTTGCCTGGAGTTGCAAGTTAGTACAAAATGCATGACTGACTATTGCGTGCCTCACATGACCACCATGATTTGTAGAATTTGATCAAACTAAGGTAAATGGATAATCCAGTATATATATACGCTGCCTGAATTGCTTATTTCTGATTAGAACACACGAATATGATAATACAGAAAGATTAAAAGGGAGACAACTGAGTTTAGGTAGGGGGGGGAAGAGAAGAAAGAAATAACCGGCTAGAACCTGTTTAAGCTTGTTTCCAATGATTTCACCGGCTAGAACCTTTTCCCCAAACAGCGTCACTGCTTCCTTCACAGAACGAAAAGGTTGCCTCATGTCGATTTCTACTCTTCCCCTCACCACCACTCCTCCTCCTTCACCCTCCATGTTCATCACTTGACAGTCAGCTGCCCAGCCTACACAGCCCACGGCATGTAATGTGTATTACTTATTCCTTCCTAGCACTTCGATCAATGGTATTTGAAGCTAGTTGATCGAGATGACCAAGACGACGATGTCTTTAATTTGGATGATTTCACTTCACCATGGTATATACTAGTTGAAGATCGAGAAGGTGTTGGTTGGTTAGTATTAGTTATGGTGGTGGTGGTGGTGGTGGTGGTGGGATACTGGGATATTGATTTTCCATATGATGATTACCTAAAGTAAGTACATAAAATGATATTGAATAAGTTAGTAAAACCATTTCTTCGCGTCCACTTCACTAGACATATCTGTTAATTGACGCTGATGTATAAGGTGGTTGCACCATCCTAATTCCTGTGATCAATCCCTTGCTATATATCTAAACTACATTTCTCAAGTGTGAAAGATAGCGAGCAAGTTTACCGGAAGTGGACCTTTTATGGTCCCCCAATTCCGCCGCCTTGATTTCGACTTGCCTCCCTCTCTCGTGGACCCCAACTACTTTTACACCAAGTGCTCCCTGGATAATGCATACTGCGTATGCTATACGTACTTGAGGATGTATAATGATGGTAAAAAAAAAAAAATTTCTTAAATTCGGAATTCGTAGGATATAACGAACAGCTTCAATTTGATTGTTACATGTTTGGCTTAGCAGGTCAATTTCCTACTTCGTCAGAAGTTGTTGCCTCCTTGTACATAGCGTCGAGTTAAACATCAATCAGTTTCGTTAACTCTTCGACTTCGCGCAGAAAGTTGTTGGTTTTACTCTGAATTACTCCGTTCATAAGAAGGCAAACACGGGAAGGCAAGTAGATTTTCTACTTCTTTACTTGTACATCATTACATTCAAGTCACACTACTGCATTTGTATTTGTAAAGGAGACCCAAAACGTACCTATATATCAAAGCTGAAATTAAAGGTCCCTCCTAAAGGAACCGGCCAACCTTAACACTCATGTGCTATTACACCAAACTTCTTGCAAGTACAGAGTCAAACCATGAATTTCTAAAATGTATTTGTTTTTCTTGGGTTAATTATAATTAATCTTCATAAGGTATACCCTGATTCTTACTTTACCTCTTAGCATTTATTTTGTGGCGTTTAAACCACTAAGAAATGAAAATACCTCTCTATTATGCTAAATTTTTTATCTTCGAATTTTTTTCTTTCTTTTACAATGAAATTTAACTCGTGGTTGATCACTTTAATTGATGGCAGTAAAGTATCACATGAAAGGAATAGATGTAATTGGTTGCTTTTAAAAAATATATTAAAAAAACCTTAATAAGCAATGATCCATTAGAGGGAAAAAAGGAACAAAAAATTGTCCAAATAACCGACACTATACTGTGCCTATAAAAATCGGTAACTGATTTTGAATCGTTCAGTTATAAAAATATATACAGTTTCTTTTATTTCAAAATTAAATAATGAATACCCTAAATTTCCAGTTAGGATGAATTATAACACATAACGCAAAAAAAGAGGGACGAATTAATTTAGAATCTATAACATGTACGGAAATAATATTAATACATAAATGCACTAAGGTTTGATTCTTTGATGAATAAAAGTTCTTAAAAGTGGAAACTTGTTGATAGAGAATTTTTTATTTGTTCAAATATAAATATTTGAAAAAAGAAAACTTATTTGGAAGAAACAGCATAGAGAAGGCCAAAAAAAAAATATATCATAGCGGAGGGGTAACTTTATCTTGTTGGGGTTAAGTGACACAAATTAATATTAGAAATAAATGAGAATTAGTATATACCTTAGGATTTTTTTTTTTTTTTTTTTTTTTGGGGCGTGGAGGTGATACACACGAACTTGGATTTTATTCATTATTCGGTCAAGAACTCGACTTTTTAATCTTCCATGTTGGAACGATCGGACTATTCCAGTCCACAACTCTTATGGGCTAATCTGTGACAAGCCTATCAACATCTCCGTATGCGTTGGGCGGTTTCTACCCGGGTCGCCCGAAGCTCAACCACATTAGGAGATACTAATGCATACTCTGAAATTTGAAATTTTTGTGTTTGCAATTTCATTTGTTGTCTTATACTTATGTGTTTTTCACGAATCAACCACATTTCTTTCATACAGTTATAAATTTAAACTTCTCTTTATTCCTATTGCATTCTGATTGGTATGTATACCTAAACTTGAAAGCCTTACAGCCAAAACTACATATGTTTCTTTTTTTTTTTTTTGGGAAACTACCACATTAATTTCCTAAAAGTTTGCTTAAACAATAAAATGAAATCGTTTGGCAAAATAACAACATCAATCGAAAACACTAAATTGCATCAAAGTTACTACAGTTTGGCTGGGAAAAAAAAATGATGAAAGACAAAAATTCATGATCAAAACGAAGTGCATCAATCGTTTTAGCATGCAAATTGCGAGTGTATTCGGATAAGAGATTATTTGAGATAATTTTATTAAAAAAGTAACAATACAATGTATGTGAGATAAAAAGATAATTAAAAAATGTGTTGATGATATAAGTAAACCAATGTGTATGTAAATAAGTTTTAAACCAACGTGTTGATGTGTAAACAAGTTTTAAATGATGAAAGACATTTTTTACCTGCTTAAGTAGTTTAAAGTATTCTTGTTCTTTATTTTCTTTAGCTTTGGAGTTCTCAATGACAGCGGTAGCGAAAACCATTACAATTTTTTAAAAACCATTATCTAAAATAACACTGGCTCTGTTTGGATTAACTGTTTTTTGAGGATGTTTTTTGAAAAATTTTGCTGTAGCAGAGTTTTTAGATTATATTTTGGGATATTTTCAAAAAAAATTGGGATATTTAAGAGTAGAAGAGTTTTTAGAATATATTTTGAGATATTTTTTAAAATTTTAAAAAAATTTAAACTAATTTTTAGATTATCTTTTAAAGTACTTTTTAAAATTTTTTATTGTATTTGAAAAACTAGTTATGGAAAAACAGTCTCACTAGTGCCTCAAACTACAAAGCATCTTTCGTTCTTTTTGGGGAAAATATAATGTGTGAACACAAATTGTGATAATTGACATGTTAGCCAACTAAATATATTAACATATATTGTAACCTTTGCCAAATATTTATTCTTAAGAATGAGATTAAGGTTTCAATGCCAATAATTTGAGGCTCAATGTAGAAAATTTGTAAATTTAGTGTACTCCTCTTCATTTTGATTTTGTTTTTTTGACAAAAGAACATATTATATAAAATAGCAAGGTGGCAAAATATTTGCTTATCTATTTTTCTTAAGAAAAATTGACGTAGTTGTAAAAAATTATGTAAGCAACCATTGTTACTAATTGTTGTCTAGTATTATTACATCAAACAAGACACAATGTACAACTTACCTCGTAAGTAAATTAATAGAACAGGGTTACAGGCATTCTCTATGTTTGTGCACATTTACTAAAATTAATATAATTAAAAAAAAGAAATAAGGGGAAGCGATGGACATTTTTTTTTTTGGATTTTATGGTGGGTAATTATCTACTATCAGTGTGATTTGGTACAAACATTACACCATCCCCTTAAGTCTTGTTTTTCTAGGGCAGTAATAGAAATTGTGAAACATATTAAGATAACAAAAAGTAAGCCTAATTAATATTGGTTCATGGGGCACAAGCGAGATAACCTACAACTCGGGGGGCCAAAGTTGTAATTATCTACAAAGAAAATTACGACATCAACTAAGGGTCCGTTTGGTTGGACTGAAAATATTTTCCTAGAAAAAAATATTTTCCATCGAAGTCATTTTCCTGGAAAATCACTTCCTTTCCCATAATTTTCCAGTGTTTGGTTATTAAGTGAAAATATTTTCCAAATTCCTTTTTTCATAATTTTCCGATATTTGATTTGTCAATGAAAATATTTTCTGATATGTTTGTTGATATATTGCAAATATTTTTCTACTCTCAAAGCATTCATTTCATTACAAGTTAATTTTAGTTTCTATCCATTATAATCATATAATCATTTTTATAAAATATTTATTCATATTACACCATGAATTCTTAAATTTTCCAACTCGAATTGGTAATAATCTGGAACAATTCAATACATACAGAAGCAAATATATGCCAAAATATAAAATATTGCTCAACAAAAACGAAAATCACATCTCCAAATGGAAAACGGTCCCAAAAATAGTAAAAGAATCAATTTTTCTCCAAAAAAACTTTTAAAAGGCAAGACTCACTGTATATCTAATTTTTCTGTATCTTCATAAATGTTTTTGTGTGAGAGTGTAGAGAAAAGGAATAAGATAGCAAAAGAAAAAAAGAGAGGAAGGTCGCCAACCATTATTACTTAAATTCCTGGCGGTTTACCATTCACGCAAGGCATTATACGATTCATACTCCAGAAATATCAGTAGACTTGTGCCAAAGGAAAATCCTTTGTCGTTACACGATGCTTCTTGCTGATGATGGCATTGATGCAGAGGAGCAAACTGATCACCTTTTGGCTTCCCGAATGTGGAAGTATGGAAAGAAGCAACGAAACAAATGAGCCCCGAAGGCAAACATGCATCCAAAAGCTCCCCCCCTCCTTTCTCTTCGAACTTGAGGTAGAAGTGGAACACCGTAAGCAGGATTTGGCACCATGTACTGCTGATAGGAAGTAATGCTGGCAGTAACTGGCATTGTAGGATCTTGAGGTCTGGGTTGTGGAACCGAACCGAAGTCTTGTGGACCAAATGTGGGATCTTGAACTTGAGCTGGGTTTGATGAGATAAATGAGATAAACTCAGAATTTGCATAGACGGTGTCTTGTGCCTCGTGATCGTACTCAACCCATGATGATAAAGATGATGATGTTGGTAATGGTGGGGCAGAGGGCTCATACGACGGACAGTAATATTGGTACTGACAATGGCATGGTGGTGGTGGTGGGTTATCAATGAACAATGCCTTCTTCTTCTTCTTCTGCTTTCTTGACCAGAACTTGAGCTTCTTCACGGCCTTCATCATCTTCATGGCTGGCCTTCTTGTTTTTCGTGGAGAAAATGAAAAAAGTCCACTGATGCTGTATTGTTCAGCGGAATCTTGTAAGTTGATTTATTCAAATAGAAGAAATAACTTGGCTGTGACAAAGTACGGATCTGGAAGTGGAAGCGAGATTTGATAGTCTTACGGATGATACTTGACAAAGCATTCAAAGACAGAGAAGTTAAAAAAACTTCTACAACTCTCACCGGCTCATTTTTCATGAGTTGTGAAGCCGTCCGAAATTAACTTCAGGAAAATTGTTGTGGAAGTCATTTTCCACCCGGTGGCGTGAAAACATTTTCCAGCTGAAATAATTTTCCAACCTCTTTTGCTTCCAAACACTAGAAATTCTGGAAAACATTTTCGGGAAAATATTTTCAGTCCAAACAAACATAGCCTAAATATATTATATTATTTTAAACAATTTATTTTTTGACGAAATTACATCAAACTCCTGGGCCAAAAAGGAAATTATAAAAAGAAAAAGAAAAGACTCCGGTGGCGAAGATAAACTCCTACTGTGCGTGTATATATATATATATACCATTCCAGAGGAGCTGAGCAAAATGCCCTTCCCGACGGAGGGAAACAGAAAAACCGAGAACTGCCGTGCTTCCGCTTCTTCCGAATTCCCTGTTTGTCAGATCACTAAGTGAATTCATCTAACCTAGTAATAACTCCCCTTTCATCATTAAGTTCGCTTTTCTGTATTCGCCCCGGTTACAAACCCTCCACCTCCACTCAAACACTCTCTTAAACCCCCCGTTCCCTTCTTCCTCAGTCCCCACTGTACAGTTTAATTTTCTTTCCCTTCCTCTAATTTTCGCTGCTCCTTACCCTGAGCCTAACTTATCAGTTTTACCGGAGGAATCGTTTTTTTATCTCTAACAATGAGTCCAGTTCAGAATTTCGAGCAACATTCTCACCACCTCGTCGAACCCGACCTCCGTATACTCTCTTCCCTGATGCCTTTATTTTGTAACTGTTTTTTTTCTTTTACATGTAATTTATTGTTCAATTAATTAATTAATTATTTTTTGGTTGTTTCTGGGAGCAGCAATTAAGACGAGGTTACAGATGGCAATGGAGGTTCGGGATAGTTTGGAGATAACACATACGGGGGAGTATTTGAACTTTTTGAAGTGTTATTTTCGAGCATTTTCAGTAATTTTATATCATATTACGAAGCCGCAATTTACTGATAACCCCGAGCATAAGCTGAGAAATATTGTGGTTGAAATTCTGAACCGTTTGCCACATAGTGAGGTTTTAAGACCATTTGTTCAGGAGCTTCTTAAAGTGGCAATGCACGTGTTGACTACTGATAACGAAGAAAATGGCTTAATTTGTATTCGTATTATATTTGACTTGCTTAGGAATTTTAGGCCTACACTAGAGACTGAAGTTCAGCCCTTTTTAGATTTTGTTTGCAAGATTTATCAGAATTTTAGGGTTACTGTTAGTTACTTTTTCGAGAGCGGGGCTTGTGGCAGTTCCCCACCTGTTCCATCAGGGTCATTGGGGTCTGTATTGAGTGGGGATGATGGGAAACCGATGGATGTTTCTGATCAAGTGGGCCCCTCAGGCGGGCATGTAACGCAGGGGCAGCTTAATCCTAGTACTAGGTCATTTAAGGTTGTTACAGAGAGCCCTTTGGTGGTGATGTTTCTGTTTCAGTTGTATAGCCGGCTTGTTCAGACAAATATTCCACATTTGTTGCCGCTAATGGTGGCTGCCATATCAGTTCCGGGGCCTGAGAAGGTTGCTCCTCATTTAAAGAATCACTTTACTGAGCTCAAGGGTGCACAGGTTAAGGTATGGAGTAGAAAATCTTGACATCAATTTTTTGGTTAATATCTGAAGTTGTTACCTATACTGTTCCTTTTCTTCTTTTAGATATGGAAAACTTTGCTATTGTGAGGTGGTGTGTCCATGGGATTCTTTTTCGTTTTCAATTCTTTTTTGGGGGCCGGGGGGCAATGGGAGGGTTGAACTCCCATAACGTCCCGTGACAAAGTCAGGCCACTACACTGTTTGAGAGACATTGAAAGACTCTGGAAAAGTCTATTTTTCTAATTCACGTGCGTGTTCCAAATTGTACTGCAGTTGCAGTTCATTTAGGGGTATGCTGCTTGTTTACACGCGTAAGCATATTGTTTGTTGTAGTTGGTGTTCCTGCTTGACCAACTGACAAAATTTTTAAGTCCTGTATACTAGACTGTATGATACTTGACCATCTTATGAAATTTACAGCTGAATGGACATTCATCTTTTCTTTTTTTCTTGCTGTAATTCTCTTGATATTTGTTGCTAGGTTAGTTTGACACTATTAATCTAGTAGACACCAGTGAACTTTCTTTGCCACTGGTTCATGTACGTGGTATCATTGTTAAGCAAAGAATTGTGCTGTGGAGATTGTGAGTGGAAGGTTGGTACAGTGATGTGGAGTTTTAGCTACATGGTTATGAGAAGGGGGGGGGGGGTGGAACTTGAAGTACATATATTCTTGTCCCATATCTTTGAGATCATGTGGAATTGTTTACCATTTTTTCTTACTCCTTTGACTTGTATGTGTATGCAGACAGTTTCATTCTTAACTTACCTGCTGAAGAGTTTTGCTGATTATATTAGACCACATGAAGAAAGCATTTGCAAAAGCATTGTGAACCTGCTTGTCACGTGTTCTGATTCTGTTTCTATACGAAAGGTGAATGGTTTGTCGTACTTCATCTAATGCAGCCCCTTTAATTGTGTATACATATTTTTGACCAACAAAGCTTCTTGGCTGCAGGAATTGTTGGTAGCTCTAAAACATGTTCTTGGAACTGATTTTAAGCGGGGTTTGTTTCCTCTAATTGACACACTATTGGAGGAAAGGTAAACATTTTACTTCTTATTTGATGTTGCATCCATATTTCTAAGGTTGTCAAGTCACTATCCCCTTGTCTTGACAAACCAGAAAAAATATCATTATTTTCTCTATCTGGTTTGGTCTGATATGTACTGCATTCTGTACTACATTGCTGATTTCGTGTATTCTGTAAGGCCCTGAATTTGTTGTATGCAGTGTAGACGATATAGCTCGGTAAACTGCTTGGCATGCCTTAATTCTTCCCAAAACCTTAATTAATGCTTGAGTCTAGTAGTGCTCATCAGCGTGTATTTAGATCTATTAATTGATGAAATAAAGCTTTTGTTACATCATTTCTCTCCATATGTGGTGTTTTGTGGGTGAATCATTCTTTCTGTTAGCTTTTGGAGGTCCCACTATTGTGTGATCAATCTTTTGTGAAAAAATATTTGGCCTTTGTAGACTGAATGTGTGAATTACTTCCTGATGCATGCATCTTTTAGTTGCTTGTTTTCTCAAATCTTTTGGTTTGTTACAAGTAAAAGGGTAATTAATCAATTTGCTCTTTTGCTTTGGAAGTCATTCTCACCTCTGAGATTTATGTTGCCATGAATTGTATCAGGGTCCTTGTTGGAACCGGGAGAGCATGCTTTGAGACTTTAAGGCCTTTGGCCTACAGTTTACTGGCAGAGATTGTTCATCATGTTAGGGGAGATCTTTCTTTGTCTCAGGTATGATCAGAGTAATGTTGGTTTATCATTTTCTTAGAATCAGTAGCGTAAATTTCTTTGAGTGATTTTGGGAAGTTGGTGTTGGTTGTAATACAAGTTCCTTTCTGCTGGCTTTATGACTATTCATCATACAAGAAGCTTGCCCTGCAGATAGTTTGTGGGTTAAGGACCATGGTGCCAGTGGGTTTTTTTTGGGGGGGAATAGTTGCTGTACTGATGTGCCTTTTTGCTGGCATCGTTAGGAAGTTTTATGATGTTGATCTGTATTCTGATATTCTATTCTTTGTGCGGGTCTGTGAGCGCCCAAAGTTGTACATTGACCCTATAGGATAAAGATAGTTGGATTGAGCAGAAACTTGTTAAAACAGAGTGTGATGGAAAATATCTGATTTTTTCTCTCTCTCCTTACTATCACTTCCTCTTGACTTAAGAGTATGTTTAGAAGACAACTGCATTTGAAATTTGTCTGGGGACTATAGCAAGGATTCTGGATAAATAATGGTGCAAAATGTCAATGATAAGGCTAATGTCTCATGAGTACTGAAACTGCATTTCTTGCTAGCAAGGCAGCTAAGTTGTGGGCTCAGTTTTTGAGGAAAGGAGTTTAAGCTTTTCCAAGGAGCTCTGTGAGATGAAACCTTTTTGAGGTTAACAAGTTATGAGGTTGTCCAGCATTGGAAGGCTGTGTAACCTCAGATGGGCATGTCTAGGATCAATGAGCATGTGTTCCCATTTTAGCGCATTTGGGGTTGAGATGAAGTAGGATGAAGGGGATCGGACAAACAGGGATGAGGAGCAGCTCAGATTCTCAGGAATCTGTTCTCGAAGATGTTGGCAGAACCCTTTTCTAGAGGACTGCAAAAGCTGAAAATCATTTGCTTGGTCAGCTTTTCAAGTGCTTCTGGTTGGAGCGTAGAAAATCTCTTTGAGCAAAGTTCATTTTGATGTCTGTGGACTTGTTTTGGTGTTTGAACTCCATGAACTTCTGATTACTTTTAATGAGAGCAAAAGTTTTTTTATCATATCAGATGATACTGGGACGTTATTCCTTTGCTGGAAAATTGAACATGGGATTTAGTTGTCCTCTTCCTCAAAAAAGTTTTGCCTGAGATTTTTTCTTTGAGTGTCCATGAACTTTCTATGAGACTAAGCACTACAGGATTATCTGGTGTGCAACTTGGGTTGTATTGGATGTTCTTTGTAGTATTGCATCAATAGTGCCCCAATATGAACAATTGAGGTTTGAGCAAATGCTGATTTTGGACAAATAAGCCAATTTACCTTTAAATTATTAGTATTTGGAAGCAATTTATTTGGAGATGTGGAAAAAAGGTTGATTATCCAAGTTACTTGGAAAATAACTTTTTTTTTGTGTTAAATAATTTAAACCCAAAACGTGGGCACTCAATCTAGACCTGGTGTCATTTTGTTTGAACTAACACAGTTCTCACAGTGTAATTGTCATGGCATTCATGATTGATTTGTAGTCTGTGGATCCTTACATGCAGTCGTAATTTGTTCCAGCCTGTGGTATCATATGAACTGTGACCACGTGTCTCCGGAACTTGGACAATGTTTTCCAGTAATTGATCCATTGATTTCCTTGTGGTGCAGTTATCGAGGATCATTTACTTGTTCTCAAGTAACATGCATGATGCTTCATTGTCACTCAGCATTCATACTACGTGTGCTCGCTTGATGTTAAATCTGGTAGAACTTCTAATCAACTCTCTTAGAAAGATTATTATTTCTTTTATCGAGCAAAATATTTTCTCAAGACTAAAGCCTTGATAATGTGAGTTTGCAACTGCTCTTCTGATATGTATTATTGTCCTCTTTTTCTGATTGTAGGTAGAGCCAATTTTTGAGAAAGGCGTTGACCAGCCAATGATGGATGAAGCACGGATTTTATTGGTTAGAAACCCATTCAACCAGTTTGCTATTTCACACACACACCCACACAAAAGTGTATGAGTTATATTTCCAGAATTGGAATAAATTATGGTTCTCTTCCATTTAGGGTCGAATTTTGGATGCTTTTGTTGGAAAATTTAATACTTTCAAGCGCACTATTCCCCAGGTATTAGAACTTTCACATACTTTTCAACATTTAGTTCCTCTTAAATCATATTTAGAAAAGTATGTGCTAAAGTATCTGAGCATTTCCAACTTTTTGCTAGTTTCTCTGTTCCTCTATTGGTTGGCTGGTCACATCTTTGCTGAATTGATTCAGGTGGTGCTGCTAGCGTAGATTTTGGTTTTATGATGTATGACTAAAACAACCATGTAATATATACTGAAAGAGGCGCTGTTATCAGGCTAATACAGCCATGTTAAACATTGACCAATTAATTGCAATTTGATTTCTGCTATAAAATCCAATATTTTTACTTTGAAATGGGCTTTCTAGTAGCCTGTGTCTTGTTAAGAATTGTAAACCAATTGCATGATCTGCACGCTACCTGTATAAAAGAACCTGATGGAAGTGATGGTCCTCCTTTTAGATGACTTATGACATCGATAAACATCTGGTTCAGCATTACCTAGAGTAATCTGTAGTTTGAGAAAAAGGAGAGCCTTTTCAACCAATAATCTTTCTGAATGTGAATGGAAAAGCATCTCCAACTTTGTGAGAGATAATCTAAAATTCAAGGTACTACACTTCTGATTTGAACTACACAATTTAATTAGAAAAGCATCTCAAAGTTTGCAAGAAATGATTTGTAGTACAAGCACTTGTAAGATGAACTGCTCACCTCTATAATATAGATACTTGCTTTAGCATGTATTACATGGAGGTGAAACATGTTGCTCTATGAAAAATTTGTAATTTATCAATTCATTCGGTTTCTAGATGCTCTAAAAGATTGTTCATTGTGCAGTATTCTTATCATGTCATTGATATTTTTTAACTGACTTTGTCCCCCAAAATTTAGATTTGCTGAAAATTTTTGGCCCTGTGCGCTGATGAATGCCTAAGTTCTTCATCAAAATGTTCTCTTGTTTTCCCCCTCAAGTTTATACATATGCAAATTATTTTGATCACTGCCATTTCTCATAAATTGAATTTGTTGCTCCAAAATACTCCCACCGTCCCAAAAAGTTTGTCACTTTTTGGGAACAGAGCCTTTTGTGAATAGTAAAGAAAGAGAATAAATAAACTCCTAAACTCGCTAAAATGGCCATTATTGGGCTGCCCAAACCTTGTACAAAGTAAAGCATTTATGCTGCCCGAATTGTGTCTGCCGTCAAGTCAAAGTGTGGACCCCATACATTTAATTAAAGGTACCAACCCACTTATTGTCGTGTGCTGCATGCACAAAACCAGTTGGTGCATACTGTTGACACACTGCCTTAATGCATGCATAATTTTTGATAAATTTTGTTGGACCCACACATATAATTGTTGTACTTTGAGGATAAAAATGGAAGGAGGAGAAAATTTCACTTGCTATTTTTGGTAACATGACATAATTTTGGGATAGATCAAAAAGGAAAGTTTGACACTTTCAATGGGATGGAGGGAGCACGTTTATTTGTTTAAAAGTTCAGTGCTGGTTATATATGCCTTTACCATTTTCCATTTGATTTTACAAAGTCGTTTGCTTTGCTATTACGTGTAATATGACTTTTGGTTGTTTACTTTTCTGTTTTCTTGTGGGCAATAGCTACTGGAAGAGGGAGAAGATGGGAAGAATAGGTCAACTTTAAGGTCAAAATTAGAACTTCCAGTCCAGGTGCTCTGAGAACTTTACTCTTCTGTAATGAAATTCTGCTTCTAATTTTTTCTGTTTTTGGGTGATATGCTCATAGGCCTTTTGCTATGATTTTGCGGAATGTTGTCTAATATTATGATTAATAATAAAAATTAGGAAAAAGAATTGTCAGATGATCTACTTTATGACCGTCTTTCTCTAGAAGCTAATGATTGCAGTTGCAGAGAAGTAGTCTGGTGTAGTTCTAATCCTGTGATTTTTTGATTATATTGGTTATTTCTTCGTTACCGTAATGGTTTTGAACGAGTTGTGTACCACCAGTAGCAAGTCCACATAGATGAGGCCACATCCAGGAAAAGGTTTAAGTAACCCCAAGAGGGGATAAATATTGAGCAAAAATTGGTGAAGCTAATTTGGACATGTTCAAGTATGGGATAGTGGAACTCACTATGAGTGCGTCTCATGAAGTTGTAAAACGAATATGGATACTCGTGGATTAAAGGAGGGACTATTTTGGATCGAGTTAAAAGTGGAACAAGATTATAATAGGACCCTGAGTAAATGGCTGTCAAGTTTGGTGGATACCTGTCTACAGCTACAATTCTTCCTTTCGAAGTATAATTTAACTGTATTTTGGCCATTTTGATTAATTTCCAAAGAGGGCCTGCGAGTCACTGAAAGACTAATTTCCGATCAGAAGCTGTATGCACGTGGAGTATAATAATTTTAACAACAGTAAAAAGCAGTCCCATGCAGAACTACTTTCTGCGATGTTTTTTGCAAATGCTTTCCTGATCTTCAACAGAGCTTACAGTACTGTTTCTGGATTTTCAAGTCTTACATTTCATAGATCAGAGGTTTCCTTGCTTTGATGTTGACATACTTTTGCCATATAATGTTAAAACTGGGTATTGCCTGCCTATTGACTGCATGCATCATGACATGTAAACTCTCTGTTGCATCTGTATTTCTATATTTCCCTTTTGAATTAACACTGCCTGCTTTTGATCACTTGTCATACTTTGCAGGCAGTGCTAAATATTCAAGTTCCTGTGGAGCACTCCAAGGAAGTTAGTGATTGTAAGCATCTGATTAAAACATTGGTCATGGGTAATTGCCTTATCCATTCTTTACACTTCAAATTCAGTTGACTATTTTGAATTATTGAAAATTTGATACCTAATGTATGATTTTTTTATTTTTATTTTTTAAAATGAGTTTCTCTTTGTTTGCTGATTGCTTATTTTGTATTATGCGATTTTATTGCTATTCCAGGAATGAAGACCATTATTTGGAGCATCACTCATGCACATCTACCCCGATCACAGGTTTTTCGCGTCTCTTCCTTTATAATTCATTTCTATCATCAGTTAGTTTTATATCAGGTAACCTTTTGTCGTTTTAGGTTTCACCATCAACACATGGGACATCATCTCAAATTCTTGCTTCTGCAACATCAGGTTCATCAGTATCACAGCCCTTCAAAGGGATGAGAGAAGATGAGGTACCATCCTTATTATGAAGTTTGCCTAGTCATTCTTTTGCTAGGATGTTCTTACTCAATTTTCTACAGGTGTGGAAAGCTTCTGGCGTATTGAAGAGTGGTGTGCATTGCTTGGCTCTGTTCAAGGAGAAGGAAGAGGAAAGGGAAATGATTAATCTCTTTTCCCAAATTCTGGCTATTATGGAACCCCGAGATTTGATGGACATGTTCTCCTTGTGCATGCCTGAGCTGTTTGAGTGCATGATTTCAAATACTCAGCTGGTCCACATCTTTTCAACCCTTCTGCAGGCAGCTAAGGTTTTTCGGCCATTTGCAGATGTTTTGGTGAATTTCCTTGTGACTAGTAAACTTGATGTTCTGAAGCAGCCAGATTCACCTGCAGCAAAACTTGTTTTGCATCTTTTCCGCTTCTTATTTGGTGCTGTTGCAAAGGCCTCTTCGGACTGCGAACGCATTTTACAGCCTCATGTGCCTGTTATAATGGAATCTTGCATGAAAAATGCAACTGAGGTTGAGAAACCAATTGGTTACTTGCAACTTCTTAGAACAATGTTTCATGCACTTGCGGGTGGCAAGTTTGAACTTCTTCTCCGAGACTTGGTTCCTATGCTGCTACCCTGCTTAAATATGCTGTTGGCTATGCTTGAAGGACCTACCGGTGAAGATATGAGGGAACTTCTTCTGGAACTCTGTCTAACTCTGCCTGCAAGGTTAAGCTCATTGTTACCTCATCTTCCTCGCCTTATGAAGCCTCTGGTGATGTGTCTAAAAGGAAGTGATGACCTAGTTAGTCTTGGTTTAAGGACACTTGAGTTCTGGATTGATAGTTTGAATCCTGATTTCTTAGAGCCGAGTATGGCGAATGTTATGTCTGAGGTGATTTTGGCATTATGGTCTCATTTGAGACCAGCACCCTATCCTTGGGGTGGAAAATCATTGCAGCTTCTTTGGTAAATTGGGTGGTCGTAATAGACGTTTTCTCAAAGAACCTCTTGCACTTGAATGCAAGGAGAATCCAGAGCATGGACTTAGATTAATTCTTACATTTGAACCCTCCACACCTTTTTTGGTTCCACTTGATCGTTGCATAAATCTTGCTGTGGCTGCTGTCATGAACAAAAATGGTGGGGTGGATCCGTTTTACCGAAAGCAGGCTCTAAAGTTTGTCCGTGTATGCTTGTCATCTCAACTTAATTTGCCAGGGATTGTTACTGATGAGGGATCAACATCTAGGCAGTTGTCAACTCTCTTAGTTTCATCTGTTGACCCATCTTGGAGAAGATCTGAGACTGTAGAAATGAAGGTTGGTTGTGTGGTTGATTGTCTGTGTCACAGTACCTTACTGGTTGATTCTATTATTCCACACCTGTTGTACGGACTCTAAAGTTTTTCCCTGTTGCTTTATAGCTTCATTGACTGATTAAATTTTCCTTCTGATACTTGCATGAGTTGTAATACCTTTTTTTTTTTTGGGATTTATTGCTAGCCTTACTTGTCACTATGACTGCTGAGTATTGGTACTCAGTAATACGTATGCTACAAGACCTTATCCAAGTACTCGCTTACATGTTTACCCATCATGGCACAGCTTTTCATGAGCATATGTAGTCTTCTGGTTATTTTTTGACCTTTCAAATGGTTACAGTTCTAAGCTTGCTGCTTCTCACCACTGCTTCCCTTCTTTTCGTAATTGCAATTTTAGTCTTTTCTTTTTATCTCTGTTTGTGTTATTATAGGAGTGGTGAAAATTAGGATGAACTTTTTTTGGTTAATCAGTTTACTTTCAAACATGCAAAGTAGTGAAAGCTACCATAAATTTGCAGTTTTTATCTTTAACACAAGTCTTCTGATGATATTTTGTACTTTTTATGCAGTTCCCGACTGACTTCCATTTTTTAAATGGAGTTGTTCTCATCTTAGTAAAATAAGTGCTTCTTTGTTTCAATGACCAATGAGAATTAATCCAAAAATGAAGCTTGATGTGTTTTACTTGCCTTGAATTTGTGCTTTCATAAATTTTGTTGCTGAGTGGTTCTGAACATTTTACGGCAATAATCTCTGCTACATTCCAATCTATTTATGTAGGCTGACTTGGGTGTCAAGACGAAGACCCAACTCATGGCCGAGAAATCTGTGTTTAAGATTCTCTTGATGACCATCATTGCTGCAAATGCTGAACCTGATTTGCATGATGCTAATGATGACTTTGTTCTCCATGTTTGCCGCCATTTTGCCATGATATTCCACATAGACAATTCTCTGACACATACATCAATTGGTGCCTCTTCACTTGGTGGTCCTCTTCTTGCTCCCAGCTCCAGTATTAGTTCAAAATCAAGAAATACTGGACCTTCTAACCTGAAAGAGTTGGACCCATTAATATTCTTGGATGCATTGGTAGATGTACTGGCAGATGAAAATAGACTACATGCTAAGCAGCTCTAGATGCTCTGAACATATTTGCTGAGACACTTCTGTTTCTTGCTCGCTCAAAGCATTCAGATATTTTAATTTCAAGAGGTGGTCCTGGCACACCTATGGTTGTTTCTAGTCCATCAATGAGTCCTGTGTATTCGCCACCTCCAAGTGTACGTGTTCCAGTTTTTGAGCAACTCCTGCCACGGCTTTTACATTGTTGCTATGGCAGTACTTGGCAATCACAAATTGGAGGAGTTATTGGCCTTGGTGCCATGGTTGGGAAGGTTACTGTTGAAATTTTATGCCATTTTCAAGTACGGATTGTTCGGGGGCTAGTATATGTTCTCAAAAGGCTTCCTATCTATGCATCAAAAGAGCAGGAAGAAACTAGTCAGGTGCTAACCCAAATTCTTCGCGTGGTGAATAATGTTGATGAGGCAAACAGTGAAGCACGCAAACAAAGTTTCCAAGGAGTTGTTGAATACCTAGCATCTGAGCTGTTCAATGCAAACTCATCCATTAATGTAAGAAAGATTGTGCAGTCTTGTTTGGCACTTCTGGCTAGTAGGACAGGCAGTGAGGTTTCTGAGTTACTTGAACCTTTGTACCAACCTTTGCTTCAGCCTCTTATCTTGCGCCCTCTTCGGTCAAAAACTGTTGACCAACAAGTAAGTTCTTGTTGTGTTTGTTTTCTTGCATTTGTTGTTTGTTGTTCATTACAGAAGAAACAATATAAGATTTATTTTGTGGTCTGTTTTATACAATTCCTAGGTTGGGATGGTCACAGCTTTGAATTTCTGCCTAGCTTTGAGGCCTCCTCTGCTTAAGTTGACTCAGGAGCTAGTCAATTTCCTGCAAGAGGCTTTGCAAATTGCTGAAGCTGATGAAACTGTTTGGGTTGCGAAATTTATGAACCCAAAGGTGGCCTCATCATTGAATAAGCTACGGACGGCTTGCATTGAACTGCTGTGTACTGCTATGGCGTGGACAGATTTTAAAACACAGAATCACTCTGAATTGCGTGCAAAAATCATTTCTATGTTTTTCAAATCTCTAACAAGTCGGACACCTGAAATTGTAGCTGTTGCAAAGGAAGGTCTAAGACAGGTCTGTTGAATTTCTTTTCCTTTTGTTGTCTTCTCTTTTTCTTCTGGGCTGTACGCTATAATTCAGACACATAGCATTACTACCCCAGACATGACCTAGATCTAAGTCTCTTGTCTGATTCTGTCTTTTGAGGCTTTAGACGCTAGCTCAGCAGGGCACCTGTGTTAAGGGGTCTGGAATTTCTTTGAAAAACATTTTCCTATGTCTAGTATTATGAAGCATTTCTGTGTCACCACCTGTACTTGCAATTTTCTGTTCTTTTCCTAGATTCACAAATTCAATTACTGTCAATCCACATGGTTTGGACTTTCCTCATTGAAGTTTTAAATTTTTTCAAAATTTGAGGTCTTGCCTTTATAATCTCCCAGCATAATTTCTACTTTCCAGAAATAGAAACTCTAAACACAAATAGTTGCCTAGCCTTAAGACTTGTGAATTCACATCTTCTCCACTTGCTTTTCAAATTCAATTAACCATTTATGAGTGGTTCCCTGTAATTTTATTTACTCTTTATTAAACCCTGTGACCAGCAAATTAGGTCGTTTAGTTTTAATCTGGGCTGAAAGCAGGGTATATTTTTCAATTAATTTTTATTCATGCCAAACCAAATCCAGACATACATATTGAAGGGAAATTCTATATTTTGATGTGTGTTTGTTATTTTAATTTTTTTGATTATTTGAATGGGTGATGGTGATATGTGACTTGACTAAATTGTGTTTCTTTGATTTCTAAAAGTATGTTAGCATAATTTTGTCAATAGTTTTCCTCAAAGCTCAGGTGTCTTAAATTTTCTTTTAGCTCTCATTGAGCTTTAAAGTTGCTCCTGACTGCATATGATGCATTCTGATCAATTGTTATTGAATTCCTTATTCCATAGCATTAGTGGTTAATAGTTACATTGAAATCTGTTTGACTATTGCGCGTCTGCCTGCAGTGCTGTAAAGCACTAAGACTAGGAATCTCTTGCCTACACATCTCCACCTGCACATTTTTCTAATGAAAGATGTTGTGATTGCACATATTTACTAGTTTATGCTGAGTTAGGTTTTGTTTTTACATCCCTAGTAGTTAATGATGCTTCACAAGCGCATGCATGTTACAATGCCTAATCGTCATGCTTAATAGGGTTGGTTCTTAAATAAACTCTGCTATTTGATGTTATAAAAATTACCATCCAGCAATTTAATAGTTGTTAATAACCTTTTGTAGGTTATACTTCAGCAAAGAATGCCTAAAGAACTTCTGCAAAGCAGCCTGAGGCCTATCTTAGTTAATTTGGCACATACAAAAAATTTGAGCATGCCTCTTCTGCAAGGGCTGGCCCGTCTGCTTGAGCTTTTGTCCAACTGGTTCAATGTAACTTTAGGCGGTAAATTGTTGGAGCATCTGAAAAAATGGTTAGAACCTGAAAAGCTTGCGCAGACTCAGAAGTCTTGGAAGGCTGGTGAAGAACCTAAAATTGCTGCTGGCAAGTCATATAGCCTGGAATTCCTTTTATCGGTGTCTGATTCATTAAGTGCATGTTAGCATATACTGTTGTTTGTCTAGATGAACTTATATTTTTTTCGTTTTGTTGGTGAATTTTCTTGCAGCAATTATTGAGCTTTTCCACCTGCTTCCTTCAGCTGCTGGGAAATTCCTTGATGAGCTTGTAACTTTGACTATTGATTTGGAAGGTGCCCTTCCACCAGGGCAGTTCTATAGCGAGATTAACAGTCCTTATCGCCTTCCTCTCACTAAGTTTCTAAATCGATACCCAGCTGCAGCTGTTGATTATTTTCTTTCTCGGTTATGTCAACCCAAATACTTCCGCAGGTAATATTTGTTTTGCAGATCAAGAATTCTTGGTGAACTTTTAGGTTATACCGCTGATTGCTTTTTATAATATAATTTGTGCCTTTTAGGTTTATGTATATCATACGGTCGGATGCTGGCCAACCCTTGAGAGAAGAACTTGCTAAGTCACCTGAAAAGATAATAGCAAGTGCATTTCCTGAATTTTTACCCAAATCTGATGCATCAACAGCCCAGGGATCTTTTAACCATCCCACCACTGTGGGGAGCGACGAATCACTTGGCAATAAACCTGAGAGTTTAATTTCTGGTTTCTACCAGCACTAGTGGATTGGCAGATGCTTATTTCCAGGGTCTTGCTTTGATCAAGACTTTGGTTAAACTGATGCCTAGCTGGTTGCAGAGTAATCGGGTTGTTTTCGACACATTGGTTCTTCTGTGGAAGTCACCAGCAAGAATTTTCACGGTTACAAAATGAGCAGGAGTTGAATTTGGTGCAAGTAAGTTTACTGCTAATCTGAAAGTTCATAGCCTAAAATTTCTTGCCTAAAATGAAAATGAGCAGAATTTCAGACATCTGTTTCATGGTTGGAAAGTTATTTGTCTTGATTTTGACATGACCAGGATAACCATACTTTATGATTGATGTATCTGTTGATGCTGCCAGTGACAAATCATTTATATGATGTCTGATGTGTTGATTTGTAGTGTTCTTATGTTGTTGTAGTCATGGTTTTTTCCTGCCTCCTTGCAATGTTTATTTTTTCCTGGGGTTAGGTTAAGTGTACCTCTTTGCGATCACTTATTCTTCTCATATCATTTTTGTTCTGTCACTAGTTTTCAATCTACATCATACCTAGGGTCTCTTTTTCCTTATGTGTGGGGAGAGGGGTGATTTAATGGTCGAGGAAGAATCTTGGCCTCTCTAATCTCTATTGTGAAGTCAAAAGGAGAAAAAGCAGGTAAAAAGGTTTCAGATAATTATGATGCCATGAACACTTAAGGCTTCTCCGACCTTTTTCTTGTGGGATTGGTTTCTTTGCTTGAACTTAAACTTTATGCTGTGTCATGCACCATCAGCCCAGCATTTGAATGGACATATCTGTGTGCGATTATCAGATTTGTAAGTTGTTGAATGTTCTTCCTGTCTTTTTTGAATGTACATATCTACGGCTTCAAGTTTGAAAGGTGCAATTGTTTTCTGATGTTGGTGGGCTAATTGTTGTGCCTTTCAACTCTCCTGACTTGAAGGTCTTTATGATACAACTGTATTGTGCTTGTATGACAAGATTTTTCCAAATCTGTGGCCAAGTTTTTTTTAATTGGCAATAGCTGCAGTTCACCTATATGGTTTTAATCCCTCCCTCACTAGTCAACCTCGACAAATTTGGAATTCAGGGAAGGTAAATTAAATGGGTGTAGTTGCGGAAGGATTAATATTTATTTCCATGAAGCTTATGGACATTGCTATGTCCAATTCATTTGATCAGAGTTTGCTGTGTCATTTTGACCTCGTCGTTTGTGCATGTGTATGTCTGTCACTTCCTCTCTCTCTCTATAACACAAGCACAACGCTTTTTTTTTTTTTTGTGGAGAGGAGGTGTAATGCCATCATGGACAGAGCTACCAATGATATGATTTATCCTTTGCCTACTGAGTTCTTATGTTTTGCATTGGATGATGTCATCAAGAACTGCCAACTGCTCCTTGAATCCTCTCTCTCTTTGGTGGATGAGAAAGTAAAGATGTGTTTTTTTGTGGTGAACTTGCTAACTCATTTTCACACTGTTTTGTTGCGTACAGGTTAAAGAAAGCAAATGGCTGGTCAAGTGCTTTCTGAATTACTTCAGACATGACAAAAACGAAGTCAATGTTTTGTTTGACATTCTTTCCATTTTTCTTTTCCGTACTCGAATAGACTTCACCTTCCTGAAGGAGTTTTATATAATTGAGGTATGTTAAAATTGCTGTCATGTTTATATTTTTTAGCATAATGTTTTACAATTTTAATTCTTAGTGTGCTCTGTTTAAATACAAAGTAGCAATCTGTGGTTTAGGTTGCCGAGGGTTATTCTCCAAACTTGAAGAAAACTCTGCTCCTGCATTTCCTAAATCTTTTCCAATCAAAGCAACTAGCTCTTGATCATTTGGTGATTGTCATGCAAATGCTCATTCTTCCAATGTTAGCCCATGCCTTCCAGAATGGCCAGACCTGGGATGTTGTTGACACTACTATTGTTAAGACAATAGTAGACAAGCTTCTTGACCCTCCAGAAGAGGTAATCCTTTAATGCAGTGCTGCCTCAGTGCTTCAACACATTTTCGTTCTCTTCGTAGTTAATTTCTGTGTCTTCTGTAGGTTTCTGCTGATTATGACGAGCCCTTGAGGATAGAGCTTCTGCAGCTCGCCACTTTACTTCTCAAGTATCTCCAGACTGACCTTGTTCATCACAGAAAGGAGCTTATCAAATTTGGGTGGAATCACCTCAAGCGTGAGGATAGTGCTAGTAAGCAGTGGGCCTTTGTCAATGTCTGCCACTTCTTGGAAGCGTATCAAGCGCCCGAGAAAATCATACTGCAGGTAGCTTTATAACCAAATTGCCATGATGTCAAGATCATTACAGCAGAATACTGTCTTACTATTGACTACTTAATGTCATCTGACTGGCATGGCTAGATTATAGTTTGCTTGATGATAGTGGTTTTGCAACTGTTGGCATTATCTAAGACACAAATTAAATCTCTTTCTCTAAATATGTAGACACTATAATATTGAGAATAATATAAAACGATGGCAAATATGATAAGCATAATATCTTCAAGGTGATCCTACTAACTTGAATAGTGTTTTTTAAACTCTCTATGCTTAAGCGGTATGGCCTAAACTGGGTTTTGTTTTGGTTTTCTTTTCCTTTTCTGCTGGGACTTCTAGATAGGAGGGAACAAAGCAGACTTCTGGAGAGCTTTTCTGTTCACACATACCCTTCTAATAATGTCAGATATTTGTAATCTATGAGCATATCTCTCTCTTTCTTGGCTTTTTCTGTTTCATCTTCTTTTTTTTTTTTTTTTTTTAATTAACTGCATTTGAGTATCAATCTGTACATGATCTCTAATTGCTTTCTCCAATGCCTTCATGTTCAAAGCTTGCTATTAAGTTGTTAATCATGTTCTAGGCGTTTCTTCTTTTTCTAATTTTAGGATTAAATGGGGGTGCCTTATTTTTTTCTTACATGAGAACTTGATGCAGTCCTTTTAGCTGAAATTGGTAGTGAAAGATGGGGTGACCTTAAGTTTGTCGCTGGCGTGAGGATTCCAGTCAGAGAGATGATTTCTTTTCCCTGATGTGGATCTAGCATATTAGATCTCTGTCCTTGTTATTTTCAAGTTGTGCTTTGAATTCTCACTGTGGCCTTTTCAAACACACATTGTTTTACGAGATAGTAAGTTTCATGGATATATGTATATTTTTTAAGAACGATTATCATGAATACCGCTCAGTATATTTTGGGGAATGCTTTAATTAATAATTTGGACTTTGTTTGGATTAGCAGTTTTTGGGGGTGTTTTTGAAAAATTTTACTATAGCAATGCATATGAAAAACTTTAATATAGATGTTGTGGTGTATTTGGAGGTGTTTTTGGGGGATATTCTGGGATATATTTTGGGGTATTTTTATAGTTTAAAACTTTTTTGGGTACTTTTTAAAAAAACTCACCACCATCACCCACTGCCACCACCAGCCTCTCTCTCCTCCCCTTCTTCCTCCTCCCTCATCCCCTCCCCTTCCTCCTCCCCCCCCCCCCACCCGAACCTCCCTCCCCTCCAGAAGCTGCAACTTTCCAGTCGTGACCAGAAGGTCGTGGCCAGAAGCTGTGACCTAATGGCAAACAGAGGGCGTGGCCAGATCTGGGTGCGGCCTTCCAGTCGCGACCAGAAGGCCACAATGGGGAGGGGAGATCTAGGGTGGCGGGGGAGGGAGGAATGGGAGGGGAGGAGGGAGAAAAAGGAGGAGAGGAAGAGGGAGGAAGAATGAGAGGGGGGGGGGAGAGGGAGAGGAAGGAGGAGGGGGAGGAGAGGGTGGGCGGGCGGGCGGTTTTTTTATTTGTTGTTTATTTTTTTTGATTAGTTGTATTTGAAATGTGTATGGATAGTTGTTTTTGGGAGTCTATTACTGTGGCATTGTATATGAAAAACTTGTTTTTGAAGATACTTGTGTATGTAAAGCTTGGTTTTGCATTGGAAATAACATGCTGAACACAATTTCAGGTATTTGTTGCACTTCTGAGGACCTGCCAGCCAGAGAATAAGATGTTGGTAAAACAAGCACTTGATATACTAATGCCAGCACTTCCTCGAAGATTACCGCTTGGTGACTCTCGTATGCCAATTTGGATACGTTATACAAAGAAGATTCTGGTTGAGGAAGGTCACTCAGTTCCTAACCTCATTCATATATTCCAGCTGATTGTACGCCATTCAGATCTGTTCTACAGCTGCAGAGCGCAATTCGTGCCTCAGATGGTAAATTCTTTAAGTCGCCTTGGTTTGCCATATAATACTTCGGCTGAGAACAGGCGTCTTGCCATTGAACTTGCTGGATTGGTTGTCAATTGGGAAAAACAAAGGCAAAGTGAAATGAAAACTGCTGCGGCTTCAGGTGGTGGTCAGAATAATGATGTATTCAACCAAATTACTGCTAGTGGTGATCCAGCAACTGCCATTGATGGATCAACTTTCTCTGAAGATCCAACTAAGCGAATAAAGGTTGAACCGGGTCTGCAATCGCTTGGTGTCATGTCACCTGGTGGTGTCTCTTCTATCCCTAACATAGAAACCCCAGGGTCTTCTGGACAGCCAGATGAAGAATTCAAGCCAAATGCAGCAATGGAGGAAATGATCATCAATTTTCTAATAAGAGTATGGCTCTTTTTCAGTTTAGTGTTTTTTCAGTTTATTAATTTCTAGGTTAGTGTTCACAACAGAACTTGGATGCTATCTGATAAATTTTAGCTTTTTCGTCCATTTTCAGTTTGAAGAAAATGATTAACAATCCCAAGGTTTATTCACATTTATTAATAGATAATCACCTGGCTCACAAAATACTAGTATTTCCTTGATTTTTGACATTAACTGCATTTTTTTTCCTGCTTATCTGTCCTGCTTTGAGCTGCATATCTTGTTATCCAACTAAGGGCATAGTAGATATCAGATGTACCTTGTTTTGCTGGAAGATGTTTCTAGTGCCTTTAGTATTGAAGCTGAAATTTCATGGTTTCCTTGTATCCATCATATCTGAATTGCTCATTTCTGGCTTTATTCCGCATGGATTGTAAATTTGTACCACCTACTAAGTATTTATGTTTGATCAGCTGCCCACATTGGTTTACATATAGTGCAACATCTATGTAATTTCTGGTCTTAATTTTTTACTTTAATGCCCTTGTACTACTCGAAAGTTTTTCTGTGGTCCTAACTAGCATACGTGATTATTTATTGATTACTTCTAGTTATGAGCACTTTGGGTTGATAAATAATATCGTGGGGTTGTTGTCATCAGGTCGCATTGGTGATAGAACCAAAGGAAAAAGAAGCAAGTCTCATGTACAAACAAGCTTTAGAGCTGCTATCACAAGCATTGGAGGTGTGGCCAAATGCAAATGTTAAATTCAATTATTTGGAGAAGTTGCTAAGTAGTATTCCACCTTCGCAATCAAAGGATCCATCCACAGCTCTTGCCCAGGGCCTTGATGTGATGAATAAGGTTTTGGAAAAGCAACCACATTTGTTCATCCGGAATAATATCAACCAGATTTCCCAAGTATGTGCCTTGGCCTAAATTCTTTTTCCAGTTGCATGTCCTCTATCAGGTGTCATTTATATTTACTATTTATTGGCACATTTTCTCTGGCAGATATTAGAACCATGTTTCAGGTATAAGATGCTAGATGCTGGGAAATCATTGTGCTCTCTTTGAAGATGGTTTCCTCTGCATTTCCTCCAGAGATGCCCAGTACTCCGCAGGATGTTAAGATGCTATATCAAAAGGTGGAAGAGCTTGTACAAAAGCACCTTGCTGCAATTGCGGTTCCTCAAACATCAGGAGAAGACATCTCAGCTAGCATGATTAGCTTTGTCCTCTATATCATTAAAACTTTAACAGAAGTGCAGAAAAACTTTATTGACCCTTCGAATTTGGTTCGGGTACTTCAGCGCCTGGCACGCGATATGGCAGCGGCAACTGGTTCTTATGTAAGACAGGTACAGCCCTGCTTAATGATTTATATTTACCTTGTCTGTTCGGTTATCTGTTTTGCCTACCTACATTGTCTGTTTTAGTTACGCTGAATCCATGAACCGAAACATTTTGCCATCATCTGATAAGCTGAGGCTGTCAAAGCCATGGCCCCTTTAAGCTACACCCAAAAAAAAAAAAAAGAATACGTGTTCTAGTGCATAAAAAACACAGAGAAAGAAGGTCAAGCATCAAAGCTTCTTAGGTGACTTGGACTAGTGGAACGGAAAAGGGAGATTGTTGACTGGTGTTGGGTGAAAAAATCCTGTGAAAAGAAAGAAGGAACAGGCTATCAGTAGGCTAAGGTTTTCTTTCGCACTTTGTCTTATCTCAGTAACTCCATGCTTTGCTGGAGCTGCATTGGTGCTTTTCCAGTTCTATTCTATTTGTTGGTGTTTTTGTTGGGCTGGAAAAGTTGGTTTTTCTAAGAAGTAGATAAATTTTCGCAAGTAAAAGAGAGACATTGCTCTGTCTGCGCCTCTCTGGGAATTGGTGTCAGCCTTCTAACACTAAAAAGGGATTATATCTATGTTCTTGTTCTAAGAGATTGCGCAGGAATTGTAGAATTCATGCGGCGTTAAAGACTGGTGAACTTTTGTTCATCCTAATTGTTCGAAATGTGCTGGTTTTCAAAGTCACTTATTCGGAATGTTGGTTCTAAAGAAATTTAAAATTTCAAAGGAGGCAATTAATTTGACAAAATTCAGATCAGCCTTGCTTTTTATTCTATGCCAGGGATTTTCAATTGTCCTCTAAAATAGTAATTTGGAGCATATCTCCAGTTTATGCTATAAGATTCTTTGGACATTCCTGTCTGATTTCCAGGGTCAGAAAGCAGATGCAGATTCTGCGGTCACTTCTTCTCGTCAAGGTGCTGATGTTGGAGTAGTTATTGCTAATCTGACATCTGTCCTCAAACTGATAAGCAAAAGGGTCATGCTTATTCCGGAATGCAAGCGTTCTGTAACTCAAATTCTGAACTCCTTGCTCTCTGAAAAGGGGACCGATCCTTCTGTGCTTCTCTGCATATTGGATGTAATAAAAGGATGGATAGAAGATGATTTTAACAAACCTGGAATGCCAACCACGTCATGTAATTTCCTTACTGCTAAGGAAATGGTTACTTTCCTTCAGAAGCTTTCACAGGTTGACAAGCAGAACTTTTCAGTCACTGCTGTAGAGGAATGGGACAAGAAATATCTTGAGCTTCTTTACGGACTTTGTGCAGACTCCAATAAGTAAGTAAATCCTTATTTATTTATTTATTTGTTGTTGTTCTCGTAAGATATGTGGACAATCATACTATCAATCTTGACTTTCAGATACTCTCTTTCACTGAGACAAGAAGTGTTTCAGAAAGTGGAGAGGCAATTTTTGCTTGGTTTACGTGCAAAAGATCCTGAAATGAGAATGAAGTTCTTCTCTCTTTATCATGAATCTCTTGGGAAAACATTGTTTGTGAGACTACAATACATTATCCAAAATCAGGACTGGGAGGCATTAAGTGATGTCTTCTGGCTCAAACAAGGTCTTGATCTTCTTTTGGCCATTTTGGTTGAGGATAAACCTATTACACTGGCTCCAAACTCTGCCAAAATCCCCCCACTGATGACGTCAAGTGCTGTTCCGGATTGTAGTGCGGTACAACCGATGGTTACTGATATCCCAGAAGGTTCAGATGAGGCATCTCTAACATTTGATGGCCTTGTCCTAAAGCAATCACGGTTTCTAAGTCAAATGAGCAAGCTTCAGGTATTTATGTTTGTCTCCTTTCCTTGTGAGATGGCCTTCCAACAGGTGGTTGTCTTCTTTAACATTATAACAAGCACTCATCTTGCAGAATCTTCATCCGCAAAATTGTTTAGTCTAACTTGTTTGATCCAAGCAGGTATAAATTGGAGAAATTGTGTTCTGTTGAAGACAATGGCCAGAGTTAATCATCATATTATGTAACTTAAGGCATGTTTAGGGTTTTCTACTTAATATGTGATAAAGGAATGGTGTTTTCATTTGATGATCTAGTTTGTTACAGTTGAGACAAAAACCTTGGTTAGGTGGTATTGTATTGACTACTGATTCCTCTGTGAGAATTTATCTCTGCTTGTGTCAACATTTTTCTGTCTCCAAAATTCTGTTGTCATTTTTGCTTTATAGCAGCTGTCTTCATTCTTGAGTTATATACATCGATACCACTAGCAGCTAGGCATAAAGTTTTCCTTTACCACATTGTTCTCATTTTACGCCTTTTTTGTAGGTTGCAGATCTTATTATTCCTCTGAGAGAGTTGGCTCATACAGATGCAAATGTTGCATATCATCTGTGGGTGTTAGTATTTCCTATTGTCTGGGTTACGTTGCAAAAGGATGAACAGGTAGCTCTTGCTAAGCCAATGATAAATCTCTTGTCCAAAGATTATCATAAAAACAGCAGGGGCACAGGCCAAATGTTGTGCAAGCTCTTTTAGAAGGCCTTCAGCTGAGCCATCCTCAACCTCGTATGCCTAGCGAACTCATTAAATATATTGGGAAAACTTACAATGCTTGGCATATTGCACTTGCACTGCTGGAAAGTCATGTAATGTTGTTCTTGAATGACACAAAGTGCTCTGAGTCTCTGGCTGAGCTCTATCGTTTACTCAATGAGGAAGATATGAGGTGCGGATTGTGGAAAAAGCGGTCGGTTACAGCAGAAACTAGGTCTGGGCTTTCGCTTGTACAGCATGGTTACTGGCAGCGGGCCCAAAGTCTCTTCTATCAGGCAATGGTCAAGGCAACTCAAGGTACTTACAACAACACAGTGCCTAAAGCTGAGATGTGTCTTTGGGAAGAGCAGTGGCTGTGTTGTGCAAGTCAACTCAGTCAATGGGATGTGCTGGTAGAGTTTGGCAAACTAATTGAGAATTATGAGATATTGCTTGATAATCTCTGGAAGCAGCCTGATTGGACTTATTTAAAAGATAGTGTTTTCCAAAAGCTCAGGTAGAAGAAACTCCCAAACTTCGTATAATCCAGGCTTACTTTGCTCTTCACGAGAAGAACACAAATGGTGTAGCAGAAGCTGAAAATATTGTGGGCAAGGGTGTTGATCTTGCTTTGGAACAATGGTGGCAATTACCTGAGATGTCTATTCATGCAAGAGTTCCTCTATTGCAGCAATTTCAGCAACTAGTTGAAGTTCAAGAATCAGCAAGGATAATCGTAGACATTGCCAATGGAAACAAGCTTTCTGGGAATCCTGTCGGTGTACATGGTGGCTTATATGCAGATTTGAAGGATATTCTAGAGACCTGGAGGCTTAGAACACCAAATGAGTGGGGATAATATGTCTGTCTGGTACGATCTCCTTCAATGGAGGAATGAAATATACAATGCAGTGATTGATGCATTTAAGGATTTGAGCACCACAAACTCACAGCTGCATCACCTTGGTTACCGTGACAAGGCTTGGAATGTCAATAAGCTTGCCCACATGGCCCGTAAACAGGGTTGCATGATGTTTGTGTATCCATACTGGAGAAAATGTATGGACACTCCACCATGGAAGTTCAGGTAGTATAAATCTTCACAGGATATAGTTTTGTTTAGCAAATTTTTGTCTCTATGCTTTTATGTTCCTGGAGATGGGGCGGCATTTAGAAATACTATAGTGTAGTTCTTTTACACTGGTTTCTTAATTTTATGCATGCAGGAGGCCTTAAAATTTGCGTGCTGTCTCACTGGTTTCTCAATTTTATGCTTGCAGGAGGCCTTTGTGAAAATTAGGGAACAAGCCAAGGCTTTTTTAGAAATGAAGGGAGAGCTTACTAGTGGGCTTAATTTGATCAACAGCACTAATCTGGAATATTTTCCAGTTAAGCATAAAGCTTGAAATATTTCGTATTAAGGGAGATTTTTTGTTGAAACTGAATGATTGCGATGGTGCTAATGTTGCATATTCAAATGCCATAAGCCTTTTCATGAACTTGCCAAAAGGGTGGATTAGTTGGGGAAATTATTGTGGACATGGTACGCATCTCCTTGATTGATTCATAAATCTGATTCTGGTTCATATCTATACTAGTTGAATCTTTAGTTGCTGATGCTGTGAATTTCTCAGGCTTACAGAGAAACTCATGAAGAGATGTTGTTGGAATATGCTGTGAGCTGCTTTCTTCAAGGCATAAAATTTGGAATTCCTAATTCTAGAAGCCATCTAGCTCGTGTTTATATCTTCTCAGTTTTGACACTCCCAATGAACCTGTGGGAGAGCATTAGACAAGTACTTGGAGCAAATACCTCACTGGGTGTGGCTTTCTTGGATTCCACAACTGTTACTTTCCTTGCAAAGAACTGAAGCTCCACACTGCAAACTTGTTTTGCTAAAAGTTGCCACCGTCTTTCCTCAGGTAAATATTAGGTTGATTTTGGATAGGTAAGGGATGCTTATTTTCCTCATCAATATTTTGACTGGCTTTAAATGTTAGGCTTTGTATTACTGGCTGCGCACATATCTGCTTGAGCGTCGTGATGTCGCAAACAAATCTGAATATGGTAGAATAACTATGGCTCAGCAAAGAATGCAGCAAAATGCATCTGGTCCTGGTACATCTGGTTCAATTGGCTTGGTTGATGGAAATGCAAGAGTGGCTGGTCAGGGTGGAGGTCAGTTGGCATCTGACAATCAGCTTCATCAGGTAAATCAGTCTGGTGGAGGTGTTGGATCTCATGAAGGAAGTAACACTCAGGTGCAAGAACCTGAAAGGTCAGCAGCTGTTGAAGGGAACATGCCTGGGACTGACCAATCATTACATCAGAGTTCATCATCAAATGATGGTGGTCAGAATGCATTAAGGCGTAATGGTGCTTTGAGTTTGGTTGCTTCTGCTGCGAGTGCTTTCGATGCTGCAAAAGACATAATGGAGACCCTGCGGAGTAAACACACTAATCTGGCTAGTGAACTTGAGGTACATATTTTGACCTTTCCTGTTAGACGTTCATTTCTTTTAATCATCTTTTGGCTTTTATTTTTTCATTTTTGAGAAATATGCAGGTTTCTCTGCTGTTGTTTCTCTTTAGTGAATTTACCATTAAAATAGAAAAGGCTGTTGATCTTGTAATATTTTCCTTGCAGATTTTGCTCACAGAAATTGGTTCACGGTTTGTTACCTTGCCTGAAGAAAGACTACTGGCAGTCGTTAATGCTCTCCTTCACCGTTGTTACAAGTATCCTACTGCTACCACTGCTGAAGTTCCACAATCTCTTAAGAAGGAGCTTTCTGGTGTTTGCCGAGCCTGCTTTTCAGCAGACGCTGTAAAACAAGCATGTAGAATTTGTGAGAGAGTACAAGCAGGAGTTTGAATTGATCTTGATCCAGAAAGTACGGCAACATTTCCTGCCACCCTTTCTGAATTGACTGAACGACTGAAACACTGGAAAAATATCCTCCAGAGCAATGTTGAGGATCGATTTCCGGCTGTTTTGAAAGCTGGAGGACGAGAGCAGGGTGTTAAGGGACTTTCATGTAGTTGATGTGGAAGTTCCAGGGCAGTATTTTACTGATCAGGTATGAACCTGCATACATGGCACGTGGAATGGTTGTTTTACACAACCTACAGCAGTGTATTCTAGTTTTGAACTGCTAGCTGTTATCTGAAGAAGAGACTTATGCTTCTATTCTTTTATATGTTAGCTCTGTCAAATTTAGCTTCATGTTGCTCTTTTGAGGAAGTCATATTTGAAGTTTAATGAGGGAGAAGCTTATACTTTTATGATTTGTTGATTACCTTCTTCTCTCTCACTCTCTCTCTCTCATAGGAGGTGGCACCTGATCATACAGTAAAGCTAGACAGAGTGGGAGCAGATATTCCAATTGTGAGAAGGCATGGCAGCAGTTTCCGGAGGTTGACTCTTATAGGTTCTGATGGCTCTCAGCGGCATTTTATTGTTCAGACATCATTGACTCCCAATGCTAGAAGTGATGAACGTATCTTGCAACTTTTCCGTGTTATGAACCGAATGTTTGATAAGCACAAGGAGTCGAGACGTCGCCACATATGCATTCACACACCTATAATAATACCTGTGTGGTCACAGGTGATGATCTTTGATGAAATTTCTGTTGTTGATTTTCTTTCTCTTGCTGTTACTTCAATGGCACATGGTATTTTAATTGAAAATCCGAATTGATTATTTTGACCTGATTGTAGTTCTTTTAGCTTTAACAATAATAACATCTCTCATTTTCTGATGTAGGTCCGAATGGTGGAAGATGATTTGATGTACAGCACCTTCCTTGAGGTATATGAGAACTATTGTGCAAGGAATGACAGAGAGGCAGACCACCCTATTACCTACTTCAAAGAGCAACTGAACCAAGCTATATCTGGCCAGATATCAGCGGAAGCTGTAGTTGATCTTCGCCTTCAAGCTTATAATGATATTACAAAAACTCATGTTCCTGATAGCATATTCTCGCAGTATATGTACAAGACTTTATTGAACGGAAACCACTTGTGGGCTTTCAAAAAGCAATTTGCTATCCAATTGGCTCTTTCAAGCTTCATGTCTTTCATGCTTCAAATTGGGGGAAGGTCTCCAAACAAGATATTGTTTGCTAAGAACACTGGGAAAATATTCCAGACTGGATTTTCACCCAGCATATGATGCAAATGGTATGATTGAGTTCAATGAACCAGTACCCTTCCGCTTGACAAGGAACTTGCAAGCATTCTTCTCCCATTTTGGCGTGGAAGGCCTTATTGTCTCTGCCATGTCTGCAGCTGCACAAGCTGTCATCTCACCGAAAGTGAGTTTTCAATCTAAAGTTATTTTAGTTTCAGTTGAAAACTCAATATATTTTTGAGTGCTGATTATATGTTGTCTGGAGTATTTTTTGCAGCAAAGTCAGCACTTGTGGCATCATCTTGCAATGTTTTTCCGTGACGAACTGTTATCATGGTCTTGGAGAAAACCGCTGGGGATGCATTTAGGTCCGATGGTTGGTGGAGGTGGTCTGAACCCTGTTGACTTGAAACAGAAAATTATCACGAATGTTGAGAATGTGATTGGCCGGATCAATGGAATAGCCCCACAGTACATCTCTGAAGAGGTATGCTTTTTCCTGCTCATGCAGTTTCCCCTGCTGTTACTATCTCATGCAGCCCGCTTTTGACATGTATTTGATGCTATTTTATCTAATGCATGTAGCTTTCCCCCTCAATCCCTGGGCCAGAATTCATAATTGGGCTAATAAAAATGATCTTCATTTTCAACTGCTATTGTGACTGTCTTCATACGACTAAGTTGGGGCTCTCTCTTATTTATCACAATTAATTAAAAAAGAAAAAATACTGGAGCCGTCTCTTGCCAACATTATTAGCAGTGTACAACAGTTTTGAGTGAATAAAGTGATGTCTTCCTTTTTGTTGCGAAGTCTCTTTGGGCACATGCCAATTTTTTCTATTGACTTGGCCATGAGATTGACCTGGTTGTGTTTTTAAATGTTATTCTGTTAGGAGGAGAATGGTGTAGATCCTCCACAATCAGTCCAGAGAGGTGTGGCTGAATTAGTTGAAGCTGCCTTGACACCAAGGAATCTGTGCATGATGGATCCAACATGGCATCCTTGGTTCTGAGTAGTTGAAGATTTGTAAATTTAGCAGTCTAGTAGGTACATGGAGGAAGCTTGATGTAGTGTAGCTTCTCGAGATTATCATGTAAATATTGCTAGCAACTCTCAGTATATGGTGATTATCTTGCAGAATAGCATTATATATATTTTGCTAGACTCTATATTGGAAATAACCAGTTGGTTATCTTTTGCAGAATAGTATTATATGTTTTTTAGCTCAATTCACTTTGGATAATATTATTCTTTCTCCAGCCCATTTTATTAATCTTGATTTCTATTTTAGTTTGTGCCAAATTTATTTATCATGGTCTTAAAAGGAAAATGAAAAAAGACTTGACCTCTCCAGGTTATCCTTCATTCAATTTCCAGAAAGAGCATTAAAATTATGTTTAAACATTAAATGCTCTAATGAACCAATGTAAAATTCAAAAACAACTAACAAAATTTGAATTTAAGTTAAGGGGTAATTATGGATTGAGTTATTTGATGATGGGCGCAAAGTTGATCATGAGAAGTAAAATAGGACGAAGGGAGAAACAGATAGCAATGATAGTTACATTTCACTTATTGAAGGCAGATTCTGGCCGTACTGGTAATCCTCCAACCTTTTGTAATAACTTCATTTCTGCAGAAATTATCTTCATTTCTAAATTGGTGAATACACACACATTCAACTATTGCATGAAAATTGATGGCTATGATACAACTCATCTTAGAATTTGGAACTTTTGAGTGAGCACAAATTAGATTTTGCAATTGAATTGTCATGCTACCTGGATTCTTTGTAAAATGTTGCATTTTTAGTAGGATGTGTGACTACTGACTACGAAAATGATTGCTCCCGCAAATTCTGACATTAGCTCAAAAATTCCATGGCTCCTCGTTAACCAAAGGCTATGCTATGTTTCATTCACTTCTCAACAGAAGCTTACTTCCATCACCAAACACCTGGAGGCCAAATGATCTTTCAGCACCAGTTTTGACTCAAAACAACTTTAAGAAATTGTAAACCAAAACATAAAATTCGCGAGAGATAAAACTGAATAGAGTATTGTAGCATTCCGGAAACAAGTTCAAAAGAATAGGTCAACAACGAGAAGACAGAGAACAGAAATGATGCTGTCGCGGATAAGACAACCAAGAATTCCATCATGACAAAACAACAAACAGTGAACTGTGAGAAATTCAGTCATCGGGGAAGCGAAGGTGTTTCCCTTTTGGTGTTGGCAAGCCCTTCAATTTCAAGACGCTTGGTGAAGCAGTTGATGCTGATTCAATCTGTACACCACCAACTTCCTCCTCTCCTTCCAGCTCGTCATCACTGTTGTAGACAAACCGAGTGTGCTTGCCAGCAAATTCTCCCATAGTCCCCTCACCATTCACACGGATCTTGCTGATTGCATCACACAGTTCATCAACCAATTCTAAATCATCTTCCTTTTCTTCTTCTTCATCATCATCATCATAATAGTAGTCATTGTCACACTCCTCTTGAACTTCCTCATCATCTTCTTCTAGATCATCTCTAGCACTTGCATTAACCTGAATGGACCAAATAGATGAATCATCATCATCAGTGGTTGCCCTTTCTTTGCCTTCACTCTCTCCCCCTTGGTACGTCACCCCAGATGAACATTCAGATCCTTCTGATTTTTCAGAAAAATCCAGTATCAGAGACCTTGTAATCATCAAACTCTTGTCGAACTGATTGCCCTCATGTTTCTTTCCATCAAAAATCTCACTAACCATCTATATAAACAGTACAAAAAACAAAAAGGTATGAATAAAAAAAAAAGGCCACATAAAGATGAAGAATACAAGAAAATACAAATTTAGTTTCTCTTAATTTAAAAAGAATAAAAAAGTTTAGAAGATGAAAAAACCTGAGAAATGATAAAATTTTCTTCTACAGGAGATTGGGTTAAAGAAGCCAACCCACTGGTGTGGGAACTGCCATTGGCAGAGACGTTCAGGATTTGTGGGGTATTCGCTGGCGTAGGGGCTGCAAGAGTCAAAGGAGAATTAATGAAGCCTTGGAGGTGGAGGAAAGGCCTATTTTCCGAAGACAATTTGGAGAGCTCAGCCTCTTCTTCAACTTTCTGCAGTAAAGTCTTGACTTGCCCCCTCAAAAGTGCTTCCCCTGAACCAGGAGTGCCATCATGCTTCGCTCTGCTGCTAAATCTTTTCTTGGACATGGCTGACGATGGGGTATCCAAACTTCCCATTGCAAGCCCAACTATTGGAGAATCATTGGTGATATCAATCAGGGCTGAGCGATCTTGCTGCTTCCCGTTCTTTCTGTGTCTTGATTTTGTCAAACCAGATTCAGATTCTTCAATTTTCCCTGAAACCCAAGAAACAAGAAAAATCAAAATCAAGTCCTTAAATTTCTTATCCCAGAATCTCTTATTTTGCACACAGGAAAGAAAAATGGAATTGAACTGTTTTATTTACTTAATGTGGAAACGCTAGTAGCACTGCTGTTTGCGGCAGCAGCGGCCAAGGTTTGTGATCTTGTGACTCTTCTCGTCGATGATGGAGTCTCCATTGGAATTGTGGAAAACCAAGAGAAAAAAAAAAGAAAAAAAAAGAAATAAGAAGACTACGTCTTGGCTGCAGAAAAAATTGAACTTTTCCGATGATGGATGAAAGCAGATGGATTGACACAAATTGTAAGAAAGGAAGAAGGAGATGTTTTGTGGGCAGAAAGGTAATGGTTTTATACAAATATTAATTGAGAAATATAGGGTTGGGACTTTGGAGACGGAAAATGTGACCGTTAGAGCGTGATAAGGCGGCGTTACGTAACTAGCCGTTGAGATTTGAATGGAGGCAGAGGCAGAGGCAGGCCAGGCCTGGAGCTACTACCCATTTATCTGGCTTTACGGAGCACGTCGTGATCGACGGATGCTCAAAGCCCAGTCACATGCCATTTACAGCCCAGCCCAATAGTTCAAGTCTCCTAATTGGAGACCGCGACGTCCCATCAGCCCAATGCCCAGTACTTATTTTTTTGTCAATGCCCAGTACTTGTTTGATATTCCTATTTATTCCCGACAAAAAAGGCAAAAGGAAATCTGGGAATTGTTTCACGCACCTGTCTAAAGACGGATACAGCCTGTCCTTTACTTTCCTGTCCATCTTCTGGACCAACTAATTTCCTTACTTACTGCTACGACCCTCTTCACAATTTGTGTCAATAATGCCTTTCAAGAATTTGAGCAAAGCGAATTAGAAAATCTCATTAGATATTATTTAGCCACTAGTCTCACTAAAGTTGGCGCATAAAGTTTTTTTTTTATTATGCATAATGTGACCAATTATTTATTATTAGTAAAATCAGGTATAGAAAATGAGAATTGAAAATTGGACTGCATTTTACTTGGAGCATGCATAAATTTTATTTTACTTTATTTTTAAAATAAAAATATATTTCTCGAACATCTTTTCAGTTCACATATATTATTATTGAAGCTTTACAATACATTTTTTTTCTATAAAAAATCTGAAAAATAAACAGGCTATTACTAAGGGTGTGCAAGGAATTCGGCACTGAAATCAGAATTTTCGATTTCGAATTGTGCGAATTTAGTTCGAATTCGGTAATGGTGTTTTTTAAATCGGAAATTTTCGTTTTATAATATATATATATAATAATATTTTTTATTTCAATTTCATTTTATAATATATATTTTTATATATAATAATATTTTTATAATATATTTATATATAATAATATTTTTATAATATATGTAATATAAAATTTATATTATATAACAATACATCTAACAAAAAAGAAAAAAAGGGAAAAAGGTTTCCAAATTCAGTGAATTCAAAATTTACTGAATTTCAAATGGAATTTGAAATCGAAATCGAAATCGGAACTGATGAATTTGAAATCGAAATCGATTAATAATTCTTATACCAAAATTTTGAAAAATTTTGAATTATCGAATTCGATACTCACCACTAGCTATTACCATGGCGCACCGGCTCTAGCCAGCTGTATCTGACAAGGCAATTATCTGTCTTCCACCTCCGTACTGGAGATAGTTCTGGATGCATGATCGTGTATACATATATACTTACTGTACAATGGATGTAGTAAGTAATAATGATGCATGTACTAGTGAAACAATAAAGGAGGGTGACAGCTAGGGCGTGGACTGTGTGGGTCCCCGGGTTCGTTTCTGACATTTCATTAGAGTCAGACCTACCTGCCCTAAGAACACTGGTAAAGGTAAACATTTGTGGATGAGGGGCAGGAGCGGTCTCCTGAACTGTTCACGGTCAGATTTTGATCAAAAAAAAATATACGATACAGATAATAAGTTGTATATCGATTTTCATACCGTGTGTGAGGCCCGTAAATTTTTGTACTAAAGTTACATGTTGTGCAAACAAAGTTACACCGTGTGCAATCAAAGTTACGCGCTGTTAAAAATGATCAAAATCGCCAGGAACGATTGCACCTGCAACCGTTTGTGCCCCTTGTCCAACATTTGTCCACCTGATTTATTCAAAGCTCACCGCCTATTTGTACCATTTTGGATTTGGTGGGACACCCATACCATTTGAAATTGGATACTGTTGCCCCCATCGCTACATCTCTTCCATAAACGACAAATTGCATATAAACATTTGATTTGGGAGGAGTTAAAAGAGTGGCATCATAATTAAATAAGATTTGTTCTCTAATGAATGCCCAATTTTTTATGAATACATTTAAATTATATTTAACCTAGCACGTGAATTCATACATTTTTTTAATTAAAACAATTTAACATATGAACTGCACCTTGTTAGGGAGTGTTCATTTGCTTGACAGATCTATAAGGGGATTTTCTCATAATTAAATACTTGACTCGTCACATGGAGTATGCTTGGATAAGTTATTATTTGAAAAAAAAATTAATTATATTATAAACACATTTTTTTTAATTACTATTTGATCTTTATAATGATCTTTTTATCTCATACATAACAAAAAGTGCTATAATTATTTTTATTAAAAAGAATCAAATAATCTGCTATCCAGACATTGATAGATATTCGAATACATAACAAAAAGTGCTATAATTATTTTTATTAAAAAGAATCAAATAATCTGCTATCCAGACATTGATAGATATTCGAATAAGCTGTTGCTATTAGATGCTCACAATTATTTTTAGCTCTTGAATTGCAAAATAGTAGTAGTACTGCTTCAGTGAATTTCCTCGACGTTAGTATAACTCTTAACGAGGTGTGGCTCTTAAAAGCCATTAACTTTTTTATTATTGCTTTTGACAAGTGCGAGTGGTTAGATCTAAAATATCATTTAATAATTACAACATAGCTTTCAAAAGAGTGGTACGCTGTCAACTTTGGTTGACCAAGGCATTGAATTAAAATGACCATGTCCCGTGACTTCTTGTCAATATTACTTTTTCAATTTGTAATTTTTTGGAAACTGCCCTTTTTGAATTAAGCTAGAAACCATAATCCTTCCTTCTTAGAATGGATTAACTACTCCTCTTCCTGTGTGCTACGCTGGAGTGAGTAGTTAGTTCATTTAAACGGCTTGGTGTCTTCCCACTCACTAATAAACAAGAATGGATTACTGATAAGTGGGAGACGGATGATAGGGACTCATAATAGCATCGCTCATAGTACTCTCTCATTCTCATCGCTCCTGCTGGCAGGAAACGAATTTGGATCCCCACTGGAGCAGCGTAAACAAGAATGAATTTGGATTTTGGAGTGAAGACCATAAAACCAATGCGCCATCAATACTGAGATTTGAGAATTAGCTAGCTATTGATTCCACTTGATTCATACCTACTACAACGACAATAATAGCTCTCACAGCAATGAATATAATTAAATTGGAAGAAAAATAGAGATAATATATAATGAGAGCGCTATAGCAGAGGCTCTCTCTTATTCTTGCTTTATGTGCACGCACTTGTTTTGCAGCAAATCCCCTGATAGGGACTTGAACGGAGAAGTACTCAAGGACATTTGCGAACAGCCTTTCCGGTGGATTTAATGACTGTGGTGAGCTTGTAATAGCAGGGACATGCTTCGTAGTTGCCAGAAGTTCCAGGCGGGACGCAGCTGCACTTGACACAGCAGCTCCCGCAAGCCCTCTTGCAAAGATTAGGCCTCTTTGTCTTCGAGCATCGATACCCACAAGCAGCACCACAATCTGAATTAGTACACCACAAAATCAAATGAAAATCAAATGAAAATCGGCATTGAGCCCAGATAGGAAATCTACTGTGAATGCAAGTTAACGGGATGAGGATTTAAAGTCATGCAAATTCACTGAAGTTCACGGTACCTATCGGCTTGGGGGCTGGCAGAGGGCTCGGACTTGGACTTGGAATCCCTTTGCTCACCTGCCAAAATTATTCACACAAACGGGTTATTCCAAATTGCCAGAAAAGGTTGATTACGCGCTCCATTTTTTATTTTTTTTTTGGCCTTCATCAATTCAAGAAGAAGAAGAAGAAGAAAAAGAAAAGGTGGCAGGGCATAAGGGAGATTGTACCACTTGGGCGGCGTCAGTGAGGTGGATCAGCAGAAGAGCACTCAAAATGAGAAAAGCACAGGCTTTGAGAATTGCCATCGTCTAAGAAAAACACACAACTCCTATATTATTAGCAGCAAGAAGCTGAGAGCAATGGGCAATATGTAGATGGATTTGCTACTCGCTACAGCTAGTGAGATCAGATGGGATGTGAGGAAATGAGGGACAGGAGAGATGTATATATAGCAGAGGAGAAGGGCAATTGAATTAAGTAGTGCAAGGACAAAAGTGGTGGTGGGGTTGTACTTTGGAGTTAGGATTTAGGAACTTAGGAGCTGGGGTTAGGCTTAAGCAAGGGCGGGAACATTTTCCCACTTGCTGTTGTAACAGGGCTTGAGCTAAATTGAGCAGGAAATTGCTGAGAAGGTTGGTTTTGCTGTGCCACCTCGAGCAGGGATAACTAATTCAATTTAATATAGCAAAAAATGACTACTGCCAGCTTGTAATTTACAGTAGTGGCATTCAATGGAGACATTGATTTGTGGGCAATAATGGTTCCACAAGTGCAAAGGTGACAAAGGAAGCATCTGTGAAATTGGAATAAATGCCTTCATCTAACTATTTTATGAGCACGTACGACTCATCTCCTTGAAATTCTGCCCATGCAATGCAGCATTGCCGATTGTTTATGGTTTGCCAAGCACCCAGCAGTTTCGCACCGTCTCTTTCTGTGAATTGGTAGTTCTCAGACCAATAATTAATATCTCACAATTTGCCACCCTGGAATATTACGCAAGTTGTAACTGTGCTCATTATTCACCCTTTTGCCTTTTGGACGCGCTTTCTGTAATAAAAATTGTTTGGGAAGACAAAACACATTACTAATTGAAAGCACATTTTACTGGTGGAGAGATACTTATGAAAGTCTAATTGCATTCATTCTAGAAACGGCCATCTTCAATAATGCCGTTTATGGTTTTGGTCAAAAGAGAGAAAAATTTACCTTTTTTATGGTTGGGATGAGGCCATCTCCAATCCATTTATTTTATATCTGGGTTTTCTTCTGTAGAGCTTGTTTGATAATCCAATTCAATATTTAAATTTAATATGGGTTCAGATTTCAATATTTTAATAACCAAAACTAGAATAGAACATCTGAATTAATTAAATGGCATTGAATTTCATACGCAAAAAATTACTCTAATAAATAAGTGATAGACTATTCACTTATCATTTAATGTCATATACACTCAAATGTATCAAATTTAATACTTACAATTTAGTAATTTAATAAATTTAAATTTCAAATTTTAATTTTATCGAACGCACGGTAAAGAAATTAAGAAAAGGTTAGTTTAAACAAAAAAATAAGGTTTAACGATGTTCTTAATTTGTCTTAAAGATTAGACAATCGGCCCAAATAGTTGTGGGCTCAACCTTCCTATTTTCACAACGGGATGGATTTATGCATTTTTTCGGAAGCACAAAGACGATATTACGACGAACAACGCGGAGACATTTTATGGGCTAACTCTTTCACTGCCTATGTCCGCAAAGAGCCATTTGGGGGGAAAAAAAATCACTCAGGGTTTAGCAGGTCTACTAACCCCTCGGGAAATAAATTTAAAAAAAAAAATAGCCCTCTGGGAAGAGGTTGCATTAGATAATAGGATGGACGAATTATAAATAAGAGATATTTTGTTCAAAATCTTCCACTTCAAAAGAAAACGGGAAACAAAGTCTATAACCACTATTAGAATAACGTCAAGGACACCCAAAAACTACCTCAAAAAATACGAAAAGGCTGCACGCCAAGAAATTTCTTGAAAACTTGATTTTATAGGTTTATTTCTTTGAACCTCATCTAATCGACTCATTGCTAAATTGGGTCTCAGGCAGAAGCAGCAGCAGACTGCATTTGGCCTTGACATTTTTAGCTTGTTTAGTTACTGTTTACTGTAACACAACAAAAATCTGACTACAAACAAAGCAAATTATTTATAATCTCTAGTCTTCTAATTAAGCTTCCCAGATGATGCTTTCAATATATAGTAGTAACCCATCAAAATAAAAAACAAAGAAAAGGAAAATCAGACTTAATCTTGCTTTGCTTGGTTTAAGCTTAACTACTGACAACTGCGCATTCAAGTCGGGGGCAGGTGTGAAACTTGCACTTTGACCACGTCTCATGTGCACCAAACAGTCTCTTAACTCATGCTTACCTACCCGTTAGGCGTTAACAACATTTGTATTTTTTTTTTATAACGGCATGTAAGTGTAACCTAACTCACTCCTACTCTTATAAGGGGACTCTATTCTAGGAGGTGGTTCAACTGAGTCGAAAGAATTAATCGGGGACTGAACCATTATCAGATCAGACGGGTGCACCCCGCACCTGTATGAATTTAGAACAATCATCGTGTAGAGTCATATTGATGGGAGGTAAGATTTGAACTCTTTATTGTTCACCCCACAATTAATGTGGTGACCAACTCCTCCGGAGGGAGTTAACAACATCTGTATGGAGAATGCATTTCTGGTCGGGAATCCGATAATATGCAGACGCATCACTTTGCTCAAATTAGTCATCATTTGTTGTATCCGGATGTCCACGTGTTGGTAGTTGTCTCCAAGAAGGGTAGCTAGCTAACTAGCTGCCACGCCATTGCATTTCCCCTCCTCCTCTTGCTACAAACCTCTGCCGTTCAATCAATCTAACCTCCCCCAAACCAAAATTCCTAATAGCCGTTCAATATAGAATTACCAACCACTCTCTATATATATGAATCAAAAACATTATTGTTCTTCATCACAAGAATCGTGTTGGTCCGCCGATAATTAATTCATTGTATCCAGTGTAGGCAAAACAAGGAAGAAAGCTGACATACTGAAACAGTGAGACAGATGGCTCCCTCTACTCTCACAGCTCTAGCAGAGGAGAAGACGCTTCAATCAAGCTTCATCAGGGATGCAGATGAACCCAAAGTGGCCTACAACCAATTCAGCAATGAGATTCCTATCATTTCTTTAAAGGGTCTTGATGACAGTGACGGTGCAAGACCTGAAATTTGTAAAAGATTGTGGAAGCCTGCGAAGACTGGGGGTTTTCCAGGTTATTGATCATGGGGTTGATGACAAACTCATTTCTGACATGACCCGCCTCGCTAGAGAATTCTTCGCTTTGCCACCTGAAGAGAAGCTCCGATTCGATATGTCAGGCGGCAAGAAAGGGGGATTTATCGTCTCAAGCCATCTACAGGTATATATCATGCATTTTTGGATCATACTCTTCTTCCTTTTTATCTCTTTGGTTTGTTAATGACGACTCTGGACAAATTATCATGAATTCAAGTCTCGAAATTCTATAATATCAGTAATTGACTCGTGTCAATTAAGCACGAAACCACAAATTGTAATGGTGAGGAGAGATGGACGATTCTTGATTTCAAGACTGAATCCAATTGAACTAAATTGGCCAAATGGATGCATGATCTTGAAACAATTATGCAGGGTGAAACTGTGCAAGACTGGCGTGAGATTGTGACATATTTTTCCTATCCAATTCGGGCAAGGGATTACTCGAGGTGGCCAGACAAGCCAGGGGCATGGAGGGCTGTGACAGAGAAATATAGTGAGAAGTTGATGGAGCTGGCCTGTAAACTGTTGGAGGTATTATCAGAGGCAATGGGATTGGAAAAGGAAGCCTTAACTAAGGCATGTGTGGACATGGACCAAAAAGTTGTGGTGAACTTTTACCCAAAGTGGTCCGCAGCCTGACCTCACATTGGGCCTCAAACGCCACACCGACCCTGGAACCATCACTCTCTTGTTACAGGACCAAGTTGGTGGACTTCAGGCCACCAGGGACGGTGGCAAGACCTGGATTACCGTCCAGCCTGTTGAAGGTGCTTTTGTTGTTAACCTTGGTGACCATGGCCATGTAAGTAAACTAAATCTCCTCGTAATTGACTGGCAAGATGTTAGAATTCCACTCTCAAATTAGCTAGGTGGTAAACTCCTGCTTCAGAAGATATCAGTGGTCTTAATACTTGAAGGCGATTGAGAACAATTGTTGTTTTCCCTATTGTTGATAGTGTGTGTGTGTGTGTGTGTAAGTGTGTGCGGTTTGAGATAGTAATCCATGATGAACCTTAGTTGTGAATCTTTATTTGCTGCTTGGCTTGGACAGTACTTGAGCAACGGGAGGTTCAAGAACGCAGATCATCAGGCTGTGGGTAAACTCAAATTGGCAGCAGGTTGTCCATAGCCACATTCCAGAACCCGGCACCAGAGGCAACTGTGTATCCACTGAAGATCCGGGAGGGTGAGAAGGCGGGTGCTTGATGCTCCCATGACCTTTTCAGAGATGTACAGGAAGAAAATGAGCAAGGACCTTGAGCTTGCGAGGCTGAAGAAGCTGGCCAAGGAGCAAGAGTTGCAAGCAGTTGAGAAAGCCAAGTTGGAGGCCAAGCCCATTGATGAGATTTTTGCTTGAAACCTCATAGTTTGTTGTTTCACTGCTATTACTACTTGTTTGTGTTATGCATTCTCAAAATTAGTGTTGTGGATTTCATGAATAAGAATGTATGTTGCCAGAAGCAAAGCATGAACTTTTATTCAGATTTCTCAAAGTAATTTCCAGGACGCTAGATTCCTTTTCTTTCTCTTTTTTAAGCTTTTATATGATAGACCGTGAACATTACATTAATTAAGCGATTATTACAGGTGGGAAAGAAAGTAAGAGCACTTGATGAACCATGAACTTGGTGCTTGTTAGGATCGACAGTATTTAAATTCAAAGGTTTAAATTAAGTGGACTAAAAAATGCTCATTAACCACTTATTAAAAATATTTTTTAACAGGTGAAATTCAACTGAGTGCAAATAAATGTGTGTGTGAATATGTTATATGCTTTTCTACCGGTCCCAAGGGACACACGCTATCATATTACATCATAGTACCAAACATAGCATATGAATACACAAACTTACATTTATTGCACTCACATCTATTTTTTTTCAAATAAATATCAAGTTTATCAAAACTAACGCTTAAGGCCTCCCTTAATGAGATGAGTACCAAATAGATTTTAAACACATAATTATATTAAAGAAGTGCCTCAAGTGCTTCGTTTTCTTGAATGAGTAAAGTTAAATTGAAAAAAAAAACATGTTTAAAAGGGTAATAAATGCGGGTATATGTTTACATATGAATCATATATGTACTAACTATATAATTGGCAGTATATACACTAACATCTTTGAGTGTATGTTATATGTGCAGAAAAATAAATTTCAAATTCATATTAAGATTAAATAGCAGACATCAAAGGGTATTAGTGTTACTCGGACACAAAGATTAATCCTGTATTTCAACGACAAGTTTGGGTGTAAATTAAGCGTGTTGACATCAAAAGCTTGTCATCCCAGTAAACCATTTTTTTCCCCAAAACGTTAAGATAACTTCATTCATTGTAAAAAACTTTACTTGTGCGAGCAAAGGCTTGGAGGGAAGGAAGCCGCTTACGTTGGCCGCTCAAAGGCTAGGAGTTTGGAATGTTTATTGCAACGAGTAATGCAGAAATTTGCTGCACTTATGAGGTAATTTGTTTCCTCGTTTCTGGAATACGTCTCTATCAAATAATCCGGATCTGGATGGTGCATTAAAGCCGAAATTAGGTACAAACGATAATTACTTTTTGCAATTACTGCAAATTGGGAGGATTGCTTTGAGTGTGGGGCGTTGGTAACTCTAATTGCAAGTATATTTGAGCCGACATTTTAGATAGATCAGAGATGGAGTTACAGTACAATCTTTCAAATTGTTTTTGATTGTTAGAATTTAGCATCGGCTCACGCCTTGTTATCTCATTAAGTGCCGTGGCACAAATTTATTATTGTTAATGTAGGTTATTATGTTTTCAAAGATCGGATCTATCTGAGTTTTAGCCTTTATTATTCTCGAATTTTTTGTTATATGAAAAGGGTAAAGGGTCTATACTCTATGGACCGGCCGTGCATCGCAGAATTGAAGTAAATTTAAGGCTTGGCCGCTTGGGCAAGTGATTTAGGACTTCAATGACGGCTGCAATAAACATCCCACATTCGCAGCCAACGTAAGAGCAAGGGTGGTGATTGGGAGACTGCTGAGCTAATTAGGCATATTGTTAGGTAATACTTAAAATTTCAAATTTACGGTTTATGAAATGGATGCATTTAATTAAGTAACTAATTAAACTAATTAAATTACCTGCGAGTATTACTTTCACATAATTAATTTATGTTAAATACAAAACCTACCGGTTTTCCTTTCATAAAAATATGAGTGTAATACTTTTTGAATTTTACTTACACCATTTGTATATTTAATATAAATTAAATGATTCAGAGTAAAATACTCATAAATGGCTATTACTTTGTTCGTGTAATAGAGGAAACTCATGAAAAGTTGATATGTTTTGGGCAATTTCTTTTTTTCTTTTTACTTTCATGTATTTAATTTATGTTAAATACAAAACCTATTAGTTTTCCTTTCGTAAAAATATTAGTATATCACTTTTTAAATTTTACTTACAAACATTTATGTATTTAACATAAATTATATGATTTAGAGTAAAATGCCTATAAATAGCTAGTACTTTATTCATATAATAGAAAAAACCCGTAAAGAGCTGGTAAAAAGCGGGTAATTTCTTTTTTTACTTTCACGTATTTAATTTATGTTAAATACAAAATCTACTAGTTTCCCTTTTGTAATAATATTAGCGTAACACTTTTTGAATTTCATTTATAAACATTTATGTATCTATATAAATTAAATAATTCAAAGTAAAATGCTCATAAATAGTTAGTACTTTATTCATATAATGGAAGAAACCCGTAAAGAACTGGTATGTTATGGACAATTTTTTTTTTTACTTTCAAAAACTTCATTTATATTAAATACAAAACATACTAGTTTTCCATTCGTAAAAATATTTGTGTAACGGCTTTTGAATTTTATTTGCAAATATTTTTGTATTTAACATAAATTAAATGATTCAAAATAAAATACCCATAAAAACCTGGTACTTGGTTCATGTAATAGAGAAAAGCTATAAAGAGTTCGTACTTTATAGGATATTTCTTTTTAAAAAAATATTTAATTTATGTTAAATAGATAACCTACTAATTTTTTTCGTAAGAAATTACTATAACACTTTTTGAATTTTACTTAAAAACATATATATATTTATTATAAATTGAATGCTTGAGAGTAAAATGTCCACAAAAAAATTACTTCTTCTATTGGCGCCTAGGAGTAATAGGTTTTTAATCACCTTCATTAGACATTAAATTTCTGTTATTCTAGTTAAATGTAATTACCAACCTCCAGATGCATTTGTCAATTTAGTTAATCTCAGTCATCTAAACCATCCTCTGAGGACAAATAGGTCATTTCAGCGCTCTGCATGTCAGCAATGGACCCCAATACTCTGCCAGGGGAGCTAGGTGAAATTTTTAAAAACCTGGAGGGGTCTCAGTGCAAGGGTCAGAAACCTCAGGGAAGGTTTGTGAAATTATCCCTAAAAATAAATGTTGATGGAGCCTTCTCTGGGGCTGGAATTGGAGTTGTGGTGAGAGACCATCAGGGACAAGTGGAAGCTTTAATGGCTGAAAGAGTTTTTGAGGCCCTTAATGCAAAGCATGTGGAATGCTTGGCTTTTAAAGCTTTACAGTTTGCCAAAGATTTTGGTATTTCTCACCTCATTCTAGAAAGGGATGCCTTGGGCATTGTCCAGATAATCAATAGTACAAGTCTTGACTTATCGGTGTTAGGTAACTTGATTAGTGATATGTTGAAGGATTTTTGTTACATACGGGTTTCACATGTAAGAAGGAAGAACAATGTTCCTGCTCATTTATTGTCTCATTTGTCTCTTTCACTTGAGGGTAGTCACGTTTGGTTTGTAAACTTCCCAAAGGAGATTATGTACGCTGCAAATGCAGATTTACTTTAATGAAGTTCAGTTTCATTATTAATAAAAAAAAAAAATTTCCGACACAAGTATTTTGACCGGACTGATCAATATAACCCTTCTCTTAGTGGATTTCAGCTCATCATTGGTTAAATTTGACAATTGGGCCTAGTATGCTGGACACTTTCTTAGGCTCGAGCCAGCATCTAAATAAAACCCCTTGCACGACCCACGGAAAGCTCACATATGAGGCTGATTTTTGCCCAGAATGTTTGTTTGTCAATCTATTCCTACTTTTGGATAGAGATGTCAATTGGATTTTTTCAGTCCAGTTTTAGCACGTTCAAACTCGGCTCATAAATTATATGAGTTTTTTGATTTTGAACTTTTGAATTCTGGTTGATATTAAAAGACTCAAACTAAGGTTACACTATTATATGAGTTTTAGGCTTAGGCTTCTATTGGGTTTGGTCCAAACTCATAATTAAATACATAATTATATATAATATATATTTTATAATTATGAATTAATACAAATTTATATGTAAATTATTAACATTTTATGCCACAATATGCATAATTAAAAATTATAGCTATTATTATACTCCCTTCATCCCATTTTATATATCATGGTCAACTTTGCACACAGTTTAAGAAAAATAAATTTGGACTAAAACACATAAACTACTAAAAAATGTCTTTTCATTATTGCCCTTCAATTAAACCTTAAAATTTTGTAAGTTGAGTTTGGAATTTTTAAAAAGGCACAACTACCTAAAAAACAAGAAAGATAGTTCGTAACATGATTTATTAAGAGAATATGACATAAATGCTTTATCTTGGGAGTTGTATTAAGGGTATAATAGAAAAATTGGATTTCATTTATTTTTCCTTTTAAATCATGACAAGTATTTTGGGACAAATCAAACTAAAATCATGACATATAAAATGAGATGAATGGATTGTATATTTTACATATGTAATTATACTCATATATGGGCCGGGGTTAATCAGGTCTGAGTTTAGTATGATCCAAACTCAACTCATATTTAGTTTAGACCTAATATTTAAGCACAAGTTCTGCTCGGTTCAATTAAATCTTAGGCTCAATGAACTTTTTTTGGATTGAACAGATCGAGTTCGGATTGGTCCGATTCTATTGACAGTAGTATTTCTTTTGGATTTGAGGTTTAGTCAGGAGGAAAACGAAATACAAAAGTTGCAAAATGTCCTTGCTTGTTTGCTTAAAGTGACGACAACTTAAAAACTACTTCAGATTTGCAAAAGAAATTGTTAATCATTTTAACAACAAATTTTTTTTTGTAAAAAAATGGGAAAAAATGGTGAAAATACATCAAGATAGGGGGACATGAGTTGCAGCACATTCAACCTTCAATTAGATTTTTCAAATTTTGAACTGCAGTTAAATCTTCTCTTACCAAATTCAAGATCCAAAACGGGCCTGTATTCCACATACTCCCATATGAAAACAGGCGCAGTTGGTTGGTATATTACTTCCAGCATTAAAAAATGCAGGCGAATATTAATCCAAGAAACTGCAGGCAATTCTCGTTCTGACTCATCTTTTTCGGCAACGGTAATCCAAGAAACTTCTAATTCAAGCCCGCAGCTTTGTAATGAAATGCGTTTCTTCCACGCCATTTTACAGCTTCTTTGGTAATTGAAAACCAGGAATTCAGCAACAATAATACACTTCGTAATGGAGATAGTTACAAAAGCAAAGAAAGAAAAGCAACCCATTATCGTGGACTTGACGCCTCGACTCTCGAGCCCTCGCCTTCACATAGCCCTTATCTTTCTTGCAAGTAACACAAAAAATTGGCCTTTGCTGTCTAATCTTGTGGGTCAAACAAAAGTTGCAGCATTTCAGCCTACTTCCTGATGCCCTTTTTCCTGCTTTTACTCTCTTTTAACACCGACACGAACTTCTAAGCAATTGATCACGTTCCAAATTACTCCATGGGTTTTGTACTTGAAAAGGTTGGAAAAGGCCGTGAGTCAGATACTCGAGATCGTGTTCATATTAATCTGAAGAAAATTTAACAAAGAAAGATTCCACAAGCAAATGATTAAGCATCACTCTATTTATCTTCAATAATGTGCCGTCAACATAGATTTTGTTATGTCTTAGGACACGGTGGAGTGCTAGCTCCACCAGCTGAGGCAATGATTAACCACTTCCTTTTTGTTTCCAAACCCTCTTTAGCTGCTCAATCATTCCTCCTCCTAAAAGTCCCTAATAAGCTGGCTTGCTTTTGCTGGTTGAAATTCGCAGATAATAATAAGAAAAAAAAAAATGCTGGCAATCAACACGGAGTTTCCTATAAAATGTGATCATCAAGATTCAACGTCTAAAATCTTGACGTGTTTTGAATCATAGATATGGACGGGAAATAACTTACAATTGCCAAAACAATTTCGGCAGCCTAAATGGCCTATATAAATGACTGAAAACCAAATATTAGTCAAACACATTAGTATTATTTTTTGCTTAAGATTAGTAGTATTCAGGTTAAGTTTAATGTATTGGGTTATGGCGTTGGCCAAATGAGGTTTACCGTACAGTTCTTGACTGGAAGGAAATGGAGGCAGATGATAATGGAGAGATGTAAGGTGCCAATTAGTTTATCTTAGTTGCTTGGTCCAGTCAAGTCTACTAGTTATATTTTCGTTCAACCAGGCTTGGTAAACTCGTACATGACCTTTGAAAATAGAAATAGGAAGAGGAATAGTTATTCTAGCAAAAAAGTGCTTCAATTTCTACGAATTTTACCGTGTGAAATGTGAATATGCTTCTTCGTTTACTTGTACAGGAGTACTTGTTTTCGTGTGATATTGCTATACTAGCTTGTTTCCTTGGTTCTTTTCCTACTTCGTATTCGGCAGCTCTTCCAATAACTTGTCATCCATTTTCTATACATGAGAATCACGAAATGACAAATACTATAAAACTTTTGTTGTGTTCTTACAGTCAATGAAGGGACTTAGACAATGAATTCTTTTACATTGAGTTGTCAATTTCCTACAGCTACCGGCATCCCAACTGACATTGATGCGGGTTACCTAGTCAATTCCTCTTATTAAGAAATACCCACAAGTTTGACTAGTTCCTTTTAATTTCTTTTTCAGGCATCAAGTATCCAAGGTTCAACATGGAGAGGGTTGAGTTGGATTGGGTGGTTTAAAAAAAAAAAAAAAAAATAGAAGGTTCAACATATTGCAATGGTGGAAGAGACATAAATTGAGTTTCAGAGACCCTTTTGCAACACCATTTCCGTGAAGGTAATTAGAAGAGAGTGTTGAATCTCCTCAATGAGAAACAAAAGTGTGAAATTATTGGATTAAACTATCTTAAAAACATGAGGAGATATTAATTGCCATTTATATGGATTGAACTCTAATAGCTGGACCATATAATTGGTTTATGTTATTGTTTTCTAGCTTTGACGTAAAATTTCTCTGAATTAATGATGAAGTGTGAACCATAACTTGAAGCGTGAGTGGCTAAATAGAGTGTGAAGATAGAAAGATAACCTTCTTGTTGTCGTTTTCTTCTTTGAATAAATATATGCGAATGGTCTTCAACTATTACAGTCCATTAGCACTTGCAAGCGCCTCCTACACTCCAGAGTAGAAAACAGATTTAGAGATGCAAATGAGTGGAACTTAATCGAATAACTCGCGGATTTGCTTGATCAAAGCTCGAGGTCGAACTTAAGTTGATCGAGTTCGAACAGTTCGAATTATTTGATGAATCAAGTTCAGACTTAATATATGAAGGTTGGAAGCTAGTCGAACTTAATCAAAACTCAATTGAGTTTCACACAAATATATTTTTTAATTTTTTTTATTTATTAGTATAAAATATCTATTTTGTCCCTTTATTTAAAATTATATAAAATATAAATTTATACTTGTTAAATTCGATTAAACTCAATTAAGTTTTACTGAATTCAAATTAAACTTGATTGAACTCGAGTTTGAACAATGCGAAACAAAATCGGACTCAAACTCAAACTAGGGTTCAATTTTTTTTAATTCGAATTGAGTTCAAGTAATGTACTACTCGGGCGACTCAAGTTTGCACGCATAGTTTCACCACAGTGCAAGTCTAGCTGTCCTAACTTGTTTAATAGTTTAAGTGAACCCCACTTATCATAAATCGTATAAGATTTGAAACTAGAAGAAAATTCTACCGTTCAATTTGGGTGCTATACTGTTGGTTTTACATGACCATCCCACTGATAAACAATATGCAACAACTATAGTTGAACTCAACATGGAACGATGATAGTTGAATCAAATTTAAATCATATCACATGATATGAATTTAAATTTGCAATTCAAATTATGCACACGTGATATTTATTTATAGTTGTTAGTGTAAAAAAATCACTTCGTTTTCAATACATAAGAAGTTAAATCTATACTTGCATGTGTAATTTATTGTGATTAAGAGCAATGAAATGTGAATTTGGATTTAATATGACGGATAATATTTGCTCGAGCTCTCGTTGTCAATCTTTTTTTTTTTTGCCGACAATGATAATATTTGTATAATCTAATCTATTAATATTTTAGAGAGATGGAGAGACTAAAAAAACCGTGTAAGAGATTAACCGACATACAGATCTGAATAGACCGAAGTAACACCGCCAAAGAGCTGTCGTTGTCAATCATCGTAGTGGAACGCGAAAACGTTGGGACGGAGCCAACTTGATCATACTGCAGATTTTTGAAGGAGTCATAAAGAGACCTGGTCAATTCTTATATGTCGACAATTAGTGATCCAAATGCAGCAATTTGAGAGTTGAAACTTAAAACTGTAAATAATACACTTTCTCATTATTGAGCTTGAATCTGATGATCAAACACGGTAGTCCAGAGGGGATTACTTGTTATATGGAAAAAAAAACATTTGACAGAAACTCATCACATTAAAGATGAACCCCAAAAAGAAAAAAAAAAGCACAATTATCTCGAAAAAGAGAAGCCAACAAGTGTACAAAAGTAGAATTAATTTGTTATTACATCAACCCAATACTTTTTACATGGATACATTCAGCAAATTATTCTGTTGTCCTACTAAACATTTTTCTCATTGCATATTTCATTCCATTCATTAGAAAGTAATAAAAAATCGAAGCAAAAGAATCCAGACTGAACACTTTGAAGGGCTCACTCATCTTTCTTGGTCATGAACTCAATGGTCATGTTGAAAACCCTTCAACAATTAAGCAAAAGGTCAAATTTATTACCAAAAATAATTGACTTGGTCCTGAGGTATAAAATGGAGATACCTCAAGAATATTACCCCATTTATCCGCATGTTATTTAGGATTTTTTCAAACACGAAAAAGCTATAAAAAGGTATACTAAAATGGTTAAGCATCGTAAATTTCAACTCCATCCTTTTTTTTGAAAAAAAAAAATTGCCCCCATCATACCTTTTTCCGGCTTCAAGAAAGAAAACAACTACTTCTGATTGTATTTTATGTTATTAATAAGATGATCGAATAGGACACAAGAGGGTCTTGATTAATTAATTTTAAATAACGAACTAACCCTCTTCTTAGCAGCTGCTCGAGACGCTTGGTTCGTTTCACTCCATTTTCCTAATTCACACACAAGAATTAAGAATGTAATGCAGTATACATACAAAACAAATTTTAAAAAAAAGAAATACAATATTAATGTTGTTAGCAAAATTCAAACATAAACAAAATTCTGAGTTCAAATTTGATGTGCATAATTTTGCAACTGAAACTTCGGTTGCAAATTTTTAAGCAAGTTGAAAATATTTTTCTTTTCTATAAAGAAAAATGTTTTCAATACGTGTCGAATATAAAAGTCAAAGAAGAAATGAATAAAGATTAAGAAATTTGGTCGAATTCAATAGTACTTATAAAAACTTTTAAGTACTACTAATATCTTGCAAAGAAAAGAAAAGATGAAACTTAACTGTCTAAAAAAAAAGTGAATCTTATATACACTGTTAATGTATATACGGTTCAAAATGATATCCTCACAAATATCATTTAATGAATGCATTACCTAATTTAAAACATGGTATTAATCCACTCAACCCCTTGATAAATAATTGATATCCCCACCCTGTTTAAGAACCCATGCTTTTCCTTAAAAAAAAAAAAAAGAACCCATGCTTCAAATAAAACATGTCCGTTGACTTGACACATGAGTCCGATATTTAGATGAGATTTCAGGTCAGGACAGACCATATCAATAAGTATACAACTACTCCTATATTTTCCTTTTATTTTTTGGGTGGTAATCCAAGTAACATAAAAAACATAAAAGTCTGAGCTGGTAATCAAAAGCCAAAAGTAATTAAATCATACTGCTTCTGATCTAGCTTTTTTTTTTTTTTGATACAGGTAATTTTCTGTATGTTTGTTTTAAATTTATAGCAAGATGGAAATAAGAGCTCCAAATTTTTTTTTTCTTAGTCCAAATTTCCAAATTGATACAGATAGACAATGGGAAGAAAATCTAATGGGCGTTTTTGCCAATGCCAACTCTTCATCCGGTCATCCCTGGCCCTTAGCCCGACTTCGCATCTCCCTCCAATTTCTCTCTCATGACCGTCTTCCTTCCAAAAGTCTCTTTTGACCATCGACACCACCACCACCACCTCCCCCTCTCCTTCTTCCCTTCTTCCTCCAAACTTTCCTCCTATAACCTGATTTTTTTATCATCACCATTTCACATTTCTTCCCTTTCATATATATATATATACACACACACAGACCTTTTTCGCCTACATTTCCACCTGTATATGTTGATCAAAACTCATCTTTCTTTGAATTTCTTTTTCTTGGTCTTATTCTCTGTCCTTTGAATCCTTAAAACCCATTGAAAGGATTGGATAACGAAAAGGTGGGATTGAAGAAAAAGGTAGGATTTTTTTTTTTATTTATTTGCTGAAAATGGGTAGCTGCTTTTCAACCACCAAGGTGAGTGGTTCTAACAGCAACACCCCGACCACCACCACCACCACCGTGAGCCACCAGCAGCAGAATTGGAAGGTGTCCACCAAGGCAACCACCTCAGGTAATAACTCAGTGGCCTCAAAAGAACAGGAGTCGCATTATAAAGGAAAAGGAAGCCATCATAATCAGCAGAAACAGAAGAATACAGAGCAGGGCAAAAAGCCCAGTTCTAGAAGGCAAGGAGGGGTTATCCCTTGTGGAAAAAGAACAGATTTTGGATATGATAAGGATTTCGATAGGAGGTATACGCTTGGGAAATTATTGGGTCATGGTCAATTTGGGTATACATATGTTGGCACAGATAAGTCTAATGGCGATCGTGTGGCGGTTAAGAGAATTGAGAAGAACAAGGTAACCTTTTATTTTCTTTACTTTTTGGGGGGGGGGTTGTTGTTGGCTTCGGCTTGGTGATAGATATTTATGGTCTTATTTTTCTTTGCCTTATCATTTTTCCTTGAAATGATATAATTATAGACTTCATTTTCGCTGTCTGATTAGTACAGTCATCTGCTTGATTTGATTGATTTGAGTTCATATTCTCTCCAATAAATGGTTTATTTTAGAGACTGTGTTAGCATGTTCTGATCTTTTAGAGAAAGTTGGATCCTTTTGGTTATCGGAATCAAGCATACCTTGAAACATCCTTATAAGTTCATGATGAAATATTGACCAGTGGAAGTTGGGATACCATACGTTCTAGAAGGGTATACTGCTACGTCCTTTGCGATTCTGCTCCTTTCTTCATGATTTGAGGAGTATCTACTGTTGTGGTTGGCTCAATGGTCAAACTTTATTCTTCTGCTCATTGCCATTCAGTTGGTCATTTTGATGATTATGTTGTAATTGGATTACTTAGAATAAAAGTCAGTTATAGTGAAGGTTTTTACGATTTTCATTAGTATTTCCCTAAATGAAAAATCAGCAGTTGGTTAAATAGTCGTGGATTAGGCGATTAACCCAGGGGAAAAAGGCTTTGAGATACTGCATGGTTTTGTGTGCTGAGGTGCTTCCTACTGGTGTTGGAACAACATGAGCTGGACTGGGTTGAAATTTGATAAAAATAAGTGTGAATGTGCTTGCCATGGATGATGATCTTCTTGGCTTGCTGTTTATTGGCTACACAATGTTTCATAGCACAAGGAAGCGCTATTCATTCATGATGTTAGCAGATATTTGAGATTTTTTTCCTTTTTGGCAGAAATTTGCATAGATTCCATTTAGTGGATAATATCTCCCGCAAAAATAAAGTTCTCGTCTGGGAAAGGAACGAATAGAAAGAGCAATTATCTTAATGTATTTTTTCTGATTCCATGGCAGAGTGAAGCAGGAGAAGACTAGGAAAATCGTGTCAGCAATGAAGAAATATTCTTATCATGCTGTAGAATCTCTGAAAATGGCAGTTAGTTAGTTAATTGTACGAGGACCTCAAAGCTAGAATAATTTCAGCTGTAGTAAAAGAATATTCTATTCAAATGAGAACCTTAATTCCTGGTAGTTTTCTGATGCATGATGTTTCATGAGTCAAGCAGGTTTACACAACAATGTCTATTTGTGGATGTGAATTTGGTGATCCAGAACTTAAGGAACCCCTCTTTGGTTTGTATGGTTTTAAAATGAATAATCAAAAAGGGATATGCTTCTTTTCTATGCACATTGGTCATGTGACGTGCGTGATATCTTCCTGAATATGCATCCACCAACACATATGTTTTACAGTCAACAGTGCTTTTATTTTTGAAATTTAATGAGCTTAGGGCACCATCTTTGTACTCTGAAATCAACTGTTGCGTTTTTCTTAGATGGTTCTTCCAATTGCTGTTGAAGATGTCAAACGAGAAGTAAGGATATTAAAAGCTTTAGCTGGCCATGAGAATGTTGTGCAATTCTATAATGCATTTGAGGATGATTCTTACGTGTATATAGTGATGGAGTAAGTTTTATTTTGGAGCAGTATTTTACACGGAAGTTTTTCTTTTCTTTTTTCTCCCTAGTAGTAATGTTAGTTAACCAAGTTCTTGATTTTTATTGATTTTAGGTTGTGTGAAGGTGGAGAATTACTGGATCGTATTTTGTCCAAGTAAGCATCCTGAACTATTTAAACATGATTGTAGTTGAACTGGCTATGCTATATAAAATTCGTTCTTGATTAAGAAAGATGAGTGTAGGACTTAACCAAGAATTTCTTCTGATCAGAAAAGACAGCCGATATACTGAGAAAGATGCTGCAATAGTAGTACGTCAGATGCTAAAAGTTGCTGCGGAGTGTCATTTACATGGTTTGGTACACCGTGATATGAAGCCAGAGGTATTTGAAAGTTGCTAATTACCTGTCTGGTCCTATGCCATCTGATGTTGCTGCAGCTTCTTATTCGTTACTGTCTCTTTTAGAACTTTCTTTTCAAGTCACCAAAGGTGGATTCATCCTTGAAAGCAACAGATTTTGGTCTTTCTGACTTCATCAGACCAGGTGATTAGATGTTCTTTTATTTTTATTCAAAGTTCAAGATCTTATGTTTCTTGTTTCCCCTCGGAATAAAAAATCCAATTACAATACTGTCTGATGTACTTTCCTTTAGTTCTTTTTCTAATCAGAGCTTTGATGGTCGAAGCTGGGTGGGACATTGATACGTATGTTTCCAGATTTTTTGGCTTCTTTCATGCATATATTGCTTAGATACTCTTTTTACTTTTGGCTCAGTTCGAATTTCTGGGTGTGGGGGTTGAATTAAATTTACAATGCCTTTAAGTACAGAAAAGTTCTGGTCTATAATGCAAAAACTGTCTTTGTCTTAATTTTCTATATGCTTGGTAGCATCTGGAAGATTTATATGTACATTCGTTGTTTCCTTTTGTTTAAAAAATTTGGATTTGGTTATTTGTTTACTATATCACCTAATTGACTAATGATCAAATCCAGGGAAGAAATTTCAAGACATTGTTGGTAGCGCGTATTATGTTGCTCCGGAAGTACTGAAGCGCAGATCGGGTCCTGAATCAGATGTATGGAGCATTGGCGTTATAACATACATTCTACTCTGTGGGAGGCGCCCCTTCTGGGACAAAACTGAGGATGGCATATTTAAGGAGGTAAGGATGCTGGAATATTTTCTATCTCTTTCTGTGGAATTGAAACTCGTAACAATGATATCTCGACTTTATCCACCTTTAATACAGGTGTTATATAAAAAGTCTCAAGAATCTGGTTAAGTGGAATGAAAGCTCCCTCTTATTTCATTTTACATTTTCTACAAGCCTAGTCTTTCCCGAGCCACATCCATAGATCATATTCCTCTGAAGCTTATTTGCTTCTCTCTCTCTCTCTGTCTTTTTTAGTTGATTTTTTATTCCTTCTTGCTTTCTGCTTCCACAAGAGAAGATTTTTACATTGAATTATTAGTTTTTAAGCAATATTAGTATTGTTGGCTTTACAACATTTTTCTCTAATTTATGCTTTGTTATATTTTTGACATTTATATGTGCTATATTTGTTGTTACATGGGATGTAACTGTAGAGTCTAATACTTTCAGGTTCTCAGGAATAAACCTGATTTTCGTCGTAAACCATGGCCAAGCATAAGCAACAGTGCTAAAGACTTTGTAAAGAAATTACTGGTGAAGGATCCTCGTGCCAGACTTACAGCTGCTCAAGCATTATGTATGTACATTTATTCTGATTTTAAAAGTTTATGAGCTTCCTGTAATGCATTTTCATAGATAAGAAAACTTGAGAACAAAAGTTCCATTATTTATCATTGGCAGAAGACATAAAGCTGATGAATGTAGAATTGATTGGTGTTAAGATATGCCAACTTTTCCTACAGATTTGTTAGATTATGTTTGATATCAAAATAGTTTAGTTATTAGAAGAATAAGGATATTTGTTAACCAAAGATCATGTTGGTTTGTTAACAAATATTTTAGCTAAGATTTACTAGTAGAAGAAGATTATATTTTGTTGAAATTTTTAGGATAATTGTTAGTTGGATATTTTGCTAGTTTGTTTTATGTAATCACTATAAATAGTGAGTTGATGAATGAATAACATAAGCTCATTTTCCAACTTCAATACAAGTCTTTTATAAGCTTTTTTTGCAACAATAAGTTGTTGTTTCTTAGTTTATGCCCCAAAAAACTAACAATTGGGATCAGTTTTAGTGCATGCCTATCCCTTTTCACCTCCCTATCAGCAAATTTAGAGACCAATATCAAAAAAAAAATTTTGGCCCTTTTTTTTGTTTTTTTGGGGGGGGGGGGGGAGGGGAAGGAAGTGGGGGTTGGGATGAAGAATGTGCTGCTTCAGTTTTTTTACTTTTCAGATTCTTCTGTTGACCTTTCTTTTTTACATTTTTGAAAAACAAACACTATAGTCAACCTTTATTCATGTAAAATACTGCAACTTATGAGAATTAGTGACACAAAATGGGGTCTCAGTTCTGATGCTGTAGGTAGATGGTGTCACAACTTGTGTATTGTTCTTATTGCTTGCATAATCGCTAGTTAGTACAATCTACCGCTCTATTGAGCTTTATAGTCATAGCGTTGTAGTTTCATTCACTTGGATTTGGGTACCTAGAGATTGAAAGTCATACTTCAGTTTACGTAGGTCTTTTGGTGTCTTATTATGGATATGTTATTGATGTTTGAGCTTAGCTTGTGTTCTACTGTCGTTCTTGAATGCATTCCTGCATATGCACTTTTACACATATAAGTCGCATATTCAGGTTATCTCCAGAAGAGAATAATGAAAAGACAAAATCAAGATTTTCAATGTTACCTTGTAAACCATCTTTTAGATGACAGGATAACAAGTAGATTCTTGTCGAATAAGCTTAAGGTAGTGCCCTGACATATGATAGTATGGGGCACAATGCAACTGTACAAGTTCTTGGCTTAATCCTATCTCATCCCAAACTCTAGATAATGGTTAGCAGTCATTGAGTTTAACTTTTTGTTTATTTTGTGTGGTGCCGAAGAAATATGAGGAGCACTAATAATCATTTGAACATTTTTGCACCAAGTATCACATCATAAGATTCTATTTGAGACAAACAAGTGTGCTTTTCTGAATTTTTGGCTTGGGAAAGTCAAAACTGGAAACTGTAGTGGGCATTGAGATAATCAACATTTTGTCACCAAGTACATTTGTTGTGCGTCTTTTGCACTGTAAGATAATCTACTGACCTTAACCAATTTTTCCAGCTCATCCCTGGGTTCGAGAAGGAGGTGATGCATCAGAGATACCACTTGATATTTCTGTTCTCTCCAACATGCGGCAATTTGTAAAGTACAGTCGTCTAAAACAGTTTGCACTAAGGGTAAGTCTCTTCTTGTCTCTTTATGATTGTATCAGAACCTATAATGACCAACTCGAAATGCACGTCTTATTATGAGGGTCTTTTATTGCTTTCCAGGCTTTGGCTGGCACACTTGATGAGGAGGAATTGGCTGATCTCCGCGATCAGTTTCATGCAATTGACGTGGACAAAAATGGATCTATAAGTCTTGAAGAAATGAGACAGGTATGTGCTTTGCAAGAGGAGGCAGAGAGTTTGTCCTTATATTTCCTTACTATTATCAGTCTGATTAGCTTTATCATAAAAGTTGGTTTAAAAGGCTCTTCCTTAGAAATTTTTATGCACTAGATTATCTTATATTTCTTTCCCCATTCATAACTTCTTCAATTTCAACACAGGCCCTTGCCAAAGATCTTCCTTGGAAAATGAAGGATTCACGTGTTCTTGAGATTCTTCAAGCAGTAAGCCTGTTGACTTTGATTTATGGTAGCGAATAGCAGAATTTATTGACGCAGAAAATTTCCATAATTTTAACTTTTCTGTTGCTACTAAATCTACTAGTGTAAGATCCTTCCCGCATACGTATCAAACAGCTAAACAGATAAAGGATCGAGAACCAAATAGTTGATAGTTGTGGGATGGTCTCATTTTAATCTAGATAGATAAGCATACATGCATGAATAATTATAAAACTATCTTCAAAAGGAATGCCTTTTGTTTGCTCATTGTTGTTTTAAGAAATTTCGCCCATTAGTCCATCTTTCAGAATTTGGTGTTCTACTACTACCACTCATGCTTACTTTTCTTGTGATTGTTATTCCTCTTCTGTGATGTTGATTGATAATCCAGCTTGTTCTCATCATCTGGAGCAGGTAGATAGCAACGCTGATGGGCTTGTGGACTTCTCAGAATTTGTTGCGGCCACTTTACATGTCCATCAGCTGGAGGAGCATAATTCAGAGAAGTGGCAACAGAGATCACAGGCTGCTTTTGACAAGTTTGATGTCGACAAGGATGGATACATAACACCAGATGAACTCAAAATGGTCAGCATTTTACGTTGTAACCTATTAAGTGACTGACGCTGTTATTCTCTCAATTGAGCATAAATCCAGAATGGAAGATTGAATCTTATGTTGCTTTGTCTGCTGCTTTCTATTACGTCTATTTGCATTTGCTGCCATATTGCCTTGGACAAAACTAGCATGTGTTTATCCATGGGTCTTAATTGCTTCCTTGGAGCAAAGTTTGAGAGCAAAACATTTCTTTTATACTTTGTTCAAGCTGCGACTTTTGGTGTCAAAAACAAAGAATGTCTAACATGCTTATATGTAAGTGAGTGGATGTCTATTTGATTTGTTGTTCGTTCGCTAACATGATATTTGTTGGCCTGCAGCACACGGGTTTACGAGGCTCTATAGACCCACTCTTAGAGGAAGCGGATATCGACAAAGACGGAAAGATAAGCTTAGCAGAATTTCGTAGACTCTTGAGAACTGCTAGTATGAGCTCACGAGTTGTCAGTAGCCCAACTGTAAATAAAGTTCCGCGGAAGTTAATAGCTTAATACAGTTTTGCATCTTTTGGTCGAATTGAGGATGTCAAAACAGTTGGATTTCATCTCACTTGTTAAAAATTGTTCGGCAAATCATATTTTACGTGTTCGCTCTCATGCTGTTGGAAGGTAGTTGTTAGAGGGACGTATGCAAAGCATCATTTGAAGGGCACCCCATGTAAAGCTGATTTGGCCTTCCAAAAGAAAAATCGGCTAGGTGTGAGGTGTATCTTTCCTGTACATTATATTTGTTAGCGTTATGAATCACTGCTGCTTCCCGCATGATGTATCATATGGTGGTAAATTACTCAATAAGATATGGTTTTGTCCATGAACTAGGTACTACAGGCATGAGGTTTGTGTATTCAAGGAAATTGTTGCCTTTTGAATCTCTAGCTCTCTCTTGATTTTCAATTTAACCTTCGAATTACATCTGTTTTACTGGTTCATAATTTTCCTCTTATCCCAGAACCCGTATAAAAGTAAATTTAAAGCAGAGGGGTTCTAAGGACTAGGATTACTGGGATAACAAATCCAAACCCCTCTTGAACTGGGAAACACTCAAGTCATTGGACGAAAAATGATTGATAGTCAAATGATTCCAAAATTCACGTACACACACTTATCACTAAACTAAGTTGGAAATATGTAATTGATCTCACAATTGAATCATCCAGGAAATGACTTCTCCCAGGGCAGAAAAAAGAATTAAAGAAACATTTCTGCTTACTTGGTGTTCCGTGATGAAAAGTCTTTATTTCGTGCTGCTATAATCATTACGTCATCGGGCATTGGATAACATAACTAAAATATATAACTAAACCAATAAATAAGCACATTGCTAGACATCCATTCATGTAAGATAACATAAGTCTAATATTAATGAACTAGAGTTTCCAACAAGCTTGTCTGTAGCTAAAGATGTCTAGCAAATTGCTAAGACTACAGCTTCATTTCCAGCCTCATATATTTGTATCTAAAGACTCAGCTATGTAGTCTTTACTATGTAGGACTCGGGCTAGAAGATCACTGGGGAAAGAACTGGCTACCACAACCTACATTTATGCAGGTTATGGGGCTCATGATATTTAACACAGTGAAATATTGTTGACACTGCTTGGGGACCTTCAGAGGAAAGAACACTACCTCAAATAATTGGCTAGTCCCTCAGTGGTCGCTTGCCCTTGTCTCGAGGCAATGGCTGTATCATGAAAAAGCAGTTTATGTTTCAGATTAAAGATGTTTCAGGTTTTGACATTTATGCACTACCATAAAGTTGTAGCTATTATGTAACACAAACCTTCTGAGCTGTAGATCCTGGAATTGCAAGCTCCAAATCAGTTACCATATCAGGAATATCACCACTTTTCTCACCATTACCACTTCTGTCTTGACCAGATGATCCATTTCTGGCAATTTCCTTGCCAAAAATGCAAGGTGTTGAAGCATTCCTGGAAGATGGCTTGTTGATGTGCGGAGTTGCAGCAGCTGGACGCAGGATCATCATCACACCAGGATCAGATGGGACAGCAGATTGATTTGCCAAAAAGGGCTTTGGATGCAGAGAAGGAGTATGCCTTGGAAATGGGCCAGAGGAGACAGATTGAGCAACTGGATATGAAAATGCACGAGCCATGACAGCTGAAGGATCAATTGCAGATCTTGGAAACATAGATCTATGCCTTTGCTGGCGTTGCACTTCAAAAGCCCCAACATCAAATTGCAGAGAAGTCTTTTCTCTTAACTCTTTGTTCTCCTTTGCAAGCTTATTCAAGAACAACACTTTAGTTGACAGCAATTTAAGGATGTTTAAATCCATGAACAAAACTGTTAGAAGTCATTACCTTTTTAATATCTTGACGAATTGCTGCTTGTTCAGACTGTAGTCTGCTGACTTCAGAAGCTAAATCTTTCAGTGCTTGGATTGGGCTGATAACGATCGTTGCCTCGTCATTCTTGAGCCTAACTGAATCTGTATCTATTTATCAAACAAGACACGCTACATATATTAAGGTATAAAAATGCTTCAAATTCTAATCTACACAGAAAGCGTACCAACCGTGGGATTATTGTCCAAGGTCCACAGATGTAAAAACCATATATGAAGTCAATCTTCAATTACTCAACAATGATTTGGCCCAGACCAAATTGAATTATCCCAATACGAATTTTTAGAATGTCCATAAAACTATGCTTAGAGGAATTCAAAAGCATGTTCAGGCATGCTAAAATGAAGAAGAAAAGTTGTACGATAATTTGGTTAATCAATCAATTTAATATGCACATTTATGCTAAAGTAATGGTGCTACTGCCTGTTGACATGGTATCCTTCATCTAATCATACTCCCAAGTATTGAACTGCAAAGAAAAGGAGAACATCTTCTTCACCATGGAACAGGGTATAGAAGCTCTTTATTTTGATGAATGAACATAAACACTTGCATGAGTGCTACAGTTTCAGGAAACTTTGTCCACAACGTTAGCACTTTGCAGGTTGAAAGAATAAACTTGAAACATCTTATGAGCTTAGGGAAGAAGACATGCTCTAAGGATGCAAAGTCTTCTTAAAAATGAAGGAAGAGGTCTAGAAACACTTTACCTAGTACATTTCCCAACTCTTGAAAATGCTCATTAAGCTCATTTCTTCTCAACTTTTTGCCATGTGCTTGGTGCCTTGTTTTTGCAACCACTGCACTGTTCGAATCTAAATCATCCTCTTGCCTGCAAAAATGTGAGTTGAAATATAAGAGAATGATGAACAAATTGATCCTTGACACAAAACCTAGAAGTGACTGCAACATGTCCAGATTTAGTGCTGAAGATTTCCACGTGGAAAAAGCGCAATCCAATGTGCTTTAGAAAAGACCAGTTAGAAGATAACAGGGAAAGAGAGGACTAAAGTAATTTCTGCTATCTTTGCCTTGTAATGCTACTTTAAACATATCCCTTCTTCTCCTCTCCTCTATCAGGTTTTAGTTACTAGATGGTAAAGTGGTGTTGAAATTTCTGAATAAGTAGAAGGTAAGTCTCCAGCATAATTTGTCAAAAGTTCTTCCATGAAAAGAGCTTCCATCAAAGGCTTTTTGTTTTTGACATCTCTAGTCCTGAGTGAGCATAAGGTGCCCACATTTAACTTTGAAATGTTAAAACAAAATGAGTCCAATCAACCTCCTAAACATTATTGTAGGTAAAAGTAGTTTGATTGCCCAAGTAAAAAGGTTCAATAATGGAAGTTAGACTTCCATCTTAGGAGGTATACATTGACTCCATGTAAAGAAAGAAACCTTCCACTTTTCCGTTCATATGTCGTTGAATGGAAACACCTGAATGTGAAGACAAATTGGTAAGCAGACAGATTTTTCTGATGTTTAGCAAATAAATTTCTAATTAAATAATACAAGGGGGATAATAAACCAGCTAAGCCCCCAAAGTGCCGTGTTTGTTTTCAAAGAAAAGTCATGTACTAAAATACAGCACTGGAAATTTGAATAGGGAAGACTTATCCTCAATTTCTTAACATGCAGAAGTGGGTGGAACCGCAATCCCCAGTCCACGCCAGAACAACTCCTACCCCAAAAGAAAGTTTTTAACCTGCATAAAATTGCAGAAAAATCAGCAAAAGGCTACAACATAATCTCAAGAAAGAACAAAAGTTACTATTTCGTCCCAATAGATCGACAGACATAATCAAAGTCATAACTTCTTCATTCTACATTTTACAGGATCAAGCGATCTGAATTAAATGAAATGCCCAAAAAGAAAATGATTAAAGCAAATTGATGCACACATTCAACATTAAATTTCTTAGGACATTGTGTTTAATTCTTCAAAGGATAGAATTTTATGCAAACATATTTCCCCTTCCCCAAAATTTCTCATCCACCATTACATCTGGAAATCACTTTTGATCAAATGAATTCCTAGTATTTAGAGATAGATATTATGCGTCCTATTCCTTTTCCCTGAAATTCTCACCCACCATACCTCATGCAACCACCTTGATATGTGAATTCCTAGTAATGTTAACTTAGCACCTAAATGCAATTCTTCAGAGTTTGTGCAAGATTTACTAAGGTCCTCACGCATACAATTCCTCATCAATTCTTTATACTGTTAAGTTGTCATGAATGCTTTGTGAAAAGGATGTTCTGCATACATATGGAAGGCAATAGTGAATGCATGCCTATATCAGATGCATTTCTTCTCCCAAGTTTGAGTTGAAAGTTAAACAAGGAAATAATACTTATATATAACTACCAGACAAGCATATCTATTGCAATTGCTTTCAGCATGATTTTTATGTTGTTATACGGCACAAACATGTATAAACAAGAGAACCCTGCTTGTTATTGAAAATTCAAGACCCAAATAATCTAGTTGTAGTAGTTATGATCAACAATGGCAGAATAAATACTTAAACCAGAGGGAGATAGTCTCAAATCCAAATAGTAAGGGTATATGAAAAATTTTCCAAATATTTCAGATTATTTACTTTCATATGAGATAGAGGGAAAAGAAAACACAGAAAAGAAAGCAGTACAAAACTAAATAATTACTTGCTACCAGATTAAAGTGATAAGGGAGAAAAATCAGGGAGATTGTTAAAAATGCAAAACATACTGAAAATGTCCAAAAGAATGTATCAAAGGCATCGTTTTCATCAGTACAACCCGCACACCGTTATTTCTTTCACATCATATATTGTTGCTAGCACAAATAAATTAGTCACTATATTGCAAGCCTCCTGTTACTAAGAATAACTATACATATGAAGAGCCATCAAACCTTCTCTTAGAGCCAGAGCTATATGGTCCAACACCAAGCCTCAGTTCTGCCAAGGCTCTTTGCTCTTCATTTCGAGTTCTGTACGGTCCAATACCAAGCCTGAGTTCTGAAATGGCTCTTTTCACTTCATTTTGAGAAGACTGGTCAGAACTCTTAAGTATTGGATTGAGACTAATAGGTTCAAACAACTTCCTTAAATATTTTCTCTCGATCCATTTGATGATATGAAAGCACGGTGTGAAGGCAAAGAAGATTCGGATGAATAAGGAGGCATTTGCTAGTAAAACACTTGGAAATCAATTTATTTCAACATCTTGATATGAATAACATGATCGAGGTATATAGTGATTTTGGAGTACCAAAAGGTTTACCACAATCCACTGCAAGAGTAAATGAAAGCCAGGTTCCAATAGTTTCCTTTGTCGCTACACCATCCTAGGCAACCTTCTCTTTGGAAAAAGTCAATGCTAGTAAATACTCAATCTTTAAGTGCAATTGTCGTTCGTGATCAGTAACTTCCCGAAAACATGAGTTGGGAAGAAAATATTTAATGAGGTAGTTACACAAGGAAATTATCTTTTAAAGATCTTTCCCTAGATAGGTATCACTTTAAGAGTTGATATTACATCAAAAATTATCAATGAATCGCAACTGCAACTCACATTAATACAAAACACAAATGAGAAAACAAAGTCAGAATTTCATTTGCCATCACGTATATTTGTTTGTAAGCTGCAAAAACTGTTACTACTTCATGAGCTACTTGACGGACAGATTGCAACCAAATCACTGTCAGTCCAGTACCTAGCATGATTTGGTATCTATTATGAGAATACACAATCACAGGTAAAAGATCTTGTATCACTTCCACTGATCAAGATCTTATCTTAAGTCAACTTTTGCTCTATGATTTCCTAGAGGCAATTCTGTGAGGTACTTCAAAACACTATGTATCATCCTTCATCAGAAATAAGCTATCAGTTTAAAGTACAATTATTAACTACAATTTTCTACTTCATGACTGCTTATGCACACTTATTTTCCTTTTCTTACTAGCACATAATTGCAGAACTTAAATACAGGATAGCATGGGTTGAAAGTGGAATTTTTATTAACAAAATCTTAGGGACATCATCCAACTAGCTGACATGGCCAACTCAAGATTTTGGCAAGATGTAATAGGATGTTTCCATTACAGCGAGAGATGATCTCTATACCAGGGATGTGATTTTGCTGCCTGAGCTGGATTATACATTCTAACCATGTCTTCTCTCGTGTGCTTATTTGACCAAAATCCTAACTTTTAACTCGATCACTACGATACAGTTTCTGAGATTCCCACTCTTCACTCATGATGCAACTTGATAACACTCAATTATACAACTTAGACATAGCAGGAGAAGCAGCACCATACACACTATCCAGCATTTGGCATCTCAATACCAATTCATTTACGAGAAGGTCACTACTTAAATGTTGATGATGATAAAATGTGTGATCCATTGTGGAAATCTCTTTCCTAGCATAGAGCTCTTCTCAAGTTGACAAACTCATCGACTAAGAATGAACAACCCCTTTTTATCCTGGGTCAATCCGCAATATCTACACTACTCCTAAGCTAAGGAGAGGGCTCAACTGGGCCAAGGGGGGCTAAGTGAGCAACTTGCATTCCAGTAATTTAGGCAGTTGTCAAAAATACAGAAACAAGGGGGGGGGGGGGGGGGGGGGGGGGGGGGGGAAGTGCAATTAAATCTTTCTATTATCGCGAGATTATTGCAAGTAGTCCAAAAAGGGAAACGCTTCCTCAGAAACCATCCCATAATACCCATCTAATTCAGTATCCATGAAGAAATGGTGTTAACAGAAGACGCCGAAGAAGTATACAAGTAACTAAGCAAAAGTTGGAGCATGCAGCTTGTACCATAAGCCAATAACAAAACAAGAATTCGATAAGCATAAAAAGTATAGTTAATTCAAGCCCAGATATACTGACAACGATTACTTGTACAAAAAGGAGGATAACAACAAACCTGGAATCGCTAATGTCAGATTGACAATGAACCATCCAAGTTAAAGCTGTAATATTTAGTTTCAGAGTGGAAATAGCAGAGAATTAGTGCGGCATTTTTGACAAGATAAAGGAAACTTTCAAGAAGGTTTCTCAAGAGGATTAAGATTGTCAGGAGGGTCACTTTGTATTCGTGGTTGATCGTGAATTTGACGTAGAGTTTTGGGATTCTTGAAATCCAGTAGTAGAGTTCCCTGGAATGGGAAGCTGGCATTTTTTGGGGCATCAGCAGCATTCAACAATGAACTCGTGCAAGTGGAAATAGCATGCCGTATCTGCTGATCTGGCTCTCCATTGACGAAATTTCGGGTCGACCAATAGCACCATCCAGGAATTCATAGCCAAACACAGACCAATTCCATTTTTTTCCCACACGATGATATTCTTAATATTAATTATTTTTTAGGCAAGAACTACTATTAATTTATCCTACCAAAGAAACTGAAATCTTTTTTTTTTTTAGATTTTTACTTGGAAAAAAATGAAATTTCGATTTTGCTGGAATTTTACTACTTGTTTCTCCCTTGAATTAAAAAAAAAACTTTTCCTAACCTTTTTTTTTTTAAAGTACAACACTGGTCCTATACTAAAGGGATGGGGAGGAAATGGGATAAACCCAACAAAATTATTGAGAATTCAGAAAGACGTAAAGTACCTTCATTTTCAATAATTTTAAAGGAGAAATGTAGATGAGAAATTTCGAATTCCATGCATACTAACACTCGCACAGAAGAATTTTTAGATAGGATGGACACAACCAATTCCTTCAAGGACACATAAAAAATGTGTGTACACTATAAAATTATGATAAATCACCTATAATAGGCCTAACTCTTATTAAACCTTTGTTAAGATTTTTGAACTTTACCCTAGAAAATGAATATTTGACCCTTTAAAAAAGAAAAAAGAAAGAATGGTGAATTTGCCTAGAGAATCAATCTTAAATCAAATTAACTTGAAAAATAAAATTTAAAGTTAATCTCATACATTGACGAGTATGAATGCATATTAACGAGTATGAATGCATATTTACTTATTCATTGGTTTTACTTTAGTTCAAGTAAGGGTAAACCTATGTCAAACTCATTGTATTTTTTTCATTGGTTTTTGATTAATAAAATTAGGAGCTAGCTTCCTCGTGTACGAGGTTTACGGCTAAAAATATATATACTTATAAAAATCACTTATTCATAAATTGAAATTGAATTATCCGCCGGTCAATGTTTACCATTGAGTTTTATCTCAAATTTTTTATCCTTGATTCCGAGTAGAAATTTCAATAGCAAACGACGTCGTTAAGAGTTGCCGTTTGGCGGTTCCCCCTGGTAGCATTTCCTAGGGACAGCGCTGTCGTTTTGGTTTTCTGCACTATTCTCTGTGCCACTTCCCTCCATATTTTCTGCAGCAGCTATCGAACCAGCAGAAATCCTCCGCCATGGAAACTACAAAATTCGAGGGCTGTTGAGCGCCATAAATTGTAGTAGAAAGGAAGTTCTGGTAAAAGAAAAAATATATACAATGAAGATAGTGACGTACAACATAAACGGCTTAAGGCCTCGCATCTCCCAGTTCGGTTCCCTGCGTAAGCTTCTCGATTCCCTCGACGCCGATATCATCTGTTTTCAGGAGACCAAGATCTCCAAACAAGAATTAAGAGCGGATTTAGTTAGAGCTGATGGTTATGAATCTTTCTTTTCTTGCAATCGCAACTTCGACAAATCACGCGCTGGTTATTCTGGTACTGACCCCACGTTTTTCCTATAGTGTGTTCACTGGTACTAAATTCGGAAGTCCAGAATAAAAAAAGATGAAGATTTGGGACATGGGATTTTGTGAAAGTTTTTATCTTTATGCTGAATATTGGAAATCCAATGGTTTCTTATTTTAGCAATTCGCCATTTAATTTGCTTGTGAGTTTTTCTTTTGCTATGCACAGGTGTTGCGACATTTTGCCGAGTGAAGTCTGCATTTTCGAGTGACGAGGTGGCGTTGCCAGTTGCTGCAGAGGAGGGCTTTACTGGGCTTCTTGAGAGTCCTCGAGTAACGGGACCTCAAAAAGATGAATGCTCTTCAGCTTTAGAAGGGCTTGAGGAGTTCTCTAGAGATGAGCTTTTGAAAGTTGACAGTGAGGGGCGATGTGTCATCACTGATCATAGCCATTTTGGTAAACTAGCAAGCTTTTGTTACTGGCTTAAAAAAAAAATCTGTAAGGTTGTTTGATTTGTGGAGCTCTTTCCTAATTAGTATCTATGTTTATTTTGTCTGGTTTTCTCTGAATTGACTAAAAAATTCAAGAGTATATGAATGTTCAAAAAATGATAATATTGTTGAAGTACGGCTTGATAACTGGATTTTGCAGTTCTTTTCAATGTGTATGGGCCTCGAGCTGATTGTGATGATACAGAAAGAATTCAATTTAAGGGCACATTTTTTAAGACAATACAGGTATTTTTTAAAACTTTTTTCCTTCTCCAGTAGAATGAATGATTCAACAAAGAATTAAATTTCTGAAGCTAGATCTGTTTTTCATTGATAGTTTAGATGTAAAGGCAAAGGCATTTTGGGGGAAATGCTCTTTTGCGGTAATGCAACACATTTTTAGCTGTAGAATGAGATTATATCAGCCTAGTATTTCAGGGGGAAAAAAGGTGACATGTTAATATTCTCATGCTTCATGCTGTACTCTCTTGGAGTCACACTGGGGTGTTCAGGCTAATTGCTTTTTGCATACATATTCAAGCTGGTTGTGCACTATAGAAATCATTGAAAGTTCAAATTCTTCTTCTTATGTTCAAGATTTATAAACTCTCTGAAGTTGGAAACTATGCTGTTGACTTGGTTACCATACCATGTGATTTCTAAAAGGGAAGGGGGGAAGGTAGTTCTGGACCTGGCATGTTGTTATGTATCTATCTGCTGTTGTTTGGTTAAGTTCTAGGATTTTGCCCTTTTGCATTGGAATTGCTGGTCTCATGAGATGCAATGTTTTGTGAAATAGAATGTTGGGTCACTGGAAAAGAAGCACGGCAAATTAACTGGGTGTTAACAATGAAATGTATTAGAACTGTTTCAGTCAATATCTTTGGAGATTTGGCTTGGCTTTTTCCTTAGCCAATGCTTTTGAAGTTAAACTCTATGTTGGTTATGACATTGATTGTGAAATCTCTGGTGTGTTTAACTAAAAGCATAGATGCTCATTGAAATCGAGGATTTGGTGAGATATGTCACCAAGATTATTCCTCCAATTCCACCCAACTTCCTACCTCTGCAGCGGCAACCATTTAAGATTTCCTTCTTGTGTCTAAGAAGGTTATAGATAATGTCTTTGATGGATTATAGTATGACTAACTTGTGGTGATAGGAATTATTACTGTTAGATGTGTAAGCTTCAAACTCTTTGATTCATGTTAGCAATTTCCTTTTAGAGAAGATGGGAGTGTCTTCTACGTCAAGGACGGCGAGTATTTGTTGTTGGGGACCTCAACATTGCTCCTACTGTGATTGATCGTTGTGATGCAGGACCAGATTTTGAGAATAATGAGTAAGCAATTCTTTAGTTTTTAACTTACTTGTAGGTTTTGCCCTCACAATGTACTTTTTTGAGTTAATGTGCATTTTCATTGATTGCAATATTTTTCTCACAGGTTTCGGAGGTGGTTTAGATCTTTGTTGGTGGAAAATGGAGGACAATTTGTCGATGTTTTCAGAACAAAGCATCCTGACAGGTTCATTTTGTTGATTCCTTTAGTTTTTTTTTTCTTCCTCTTGAAGAAATGTGTTTGAAATGATGAAGATTTTCATTCTTTGGGAATTATATATGTATGAGATGCTTTTGGTCTTCAAAAAATTATTCTTAAAAATTATGACTGTCAGTCAAGTTATTTATTAACTGTCTAGGGTATAATTTCAATTCTATGATTCTCTGATTACTCATTATACTTTCCAAGTGAGTTTCATTCTTTTTGTTCTTCTGTGGATTTTGATCTCAAATCACTGTGCAGAAGAGAAGCCTACACATGCTGGCCAACAAGTACAGGTGCTGAGGAGTTTAACTTCGGGGCAAGGATTGACCATATTCTTATTTCTGGATCATGCTTACATGAAGAGTCAGGTCAGGAAGAGCATAACTTTGTAAGTTGCCATGTTAAGGACTGTGAGATTTTGATCCAATTCAAGCGGTGGAAACCTGGAAACACACCCAGGTACTATTGATTTTCTTGGATTTAAGTGGATGAAGAAATTATAATTGTTGTCATGGAAATTTTGTAAATTACGTTTTCAAGAAGTGTAGTTAGTTTGGCTCTACAAGCATAAATTATCGTTAGGCATGCTTATGTGTCTCAATTATTTTGCATTATTGTCCAAATTCAATATGTAAAATTGTTCTTATCTCTATTGGTAGGTGGAAAGGAGGAAGAAGCATTAAATTGGAAGGTTCGGACCATGTTCCTGTCTGTGTGAGTTTGGAAGAAATCCCTAGTGTTCCACCACATGGTGCTCCTTCATTATCTACTAGATACTGCCCCCAGGTTTACGGATGTCAGCAAACACTAGGTATGATTTTCCTATTGTACACAGTAATTGCTTATTGGGTGTCACGAGATTGGTTTCACTTCTGGAAATCCATTTGCCATGTCTTTTTTGTAATTTTTGTCACTATCTAGAAGTCTTCCATTTCCATATGCAATATGTTTTAATGATTATACTAAGGTATTTTTTTTTCTAGTTTGAATTTTGAACTGAAGATTACTGATGTTGCATTACCATTAGTGAGAAAACTTTTGAATTTTGAACTGAAGATTATAGATGTAGCACTACTGTGGGTGAGCTAATGCTGTGCTGGGATATTATACTGCAGTGTCAATGTTGACAAGGAAACAATTGGCTGAGAGTGTTAAGAATTCTGAAGAGTCATGCTCATTTTTAGGTACATCAGATGGACCAACTTTATACATTCTTTGTGGGATAGTATTCTGATGCACCATTTTTCTTGATATATGACTGTTAAACTTTAGTGCAGAAGCTCATGACTGCTCTGAAGGCTCAGCAGGTCAGCATTCCTGTAGCACAACTTTTTGTTTGGGTAGCAATCTTGCAAAAGCAGGGCCTCATGTGGAAACCAGGAAGAAAGCAAGACAAAGTCAGTGGTCTCAGCTCTCACTCAAATCATTCTTCCAGAAAAGTTCCAGTCATAGTGAGACTTTTGCGAGAACTGCGAATGACATCAAGCTTAGTCAGACAGATGTCTCTGCTTCTTTCTGTTGTTCCAACAGTTCCCCAGTACACGTTGAAGTGAGTAGCAACCCAAAGGATTGCATAGCAGATGTCTCTGCATCCAGTCCAGCAGACAGTGGTTGTGACGACTGCCAACTTTCAGTAAAAGAGAAGTCTAATGCTGCCTTATTGGAGTGGCAAAGGATACAACAGCATATGCAGAACAGTATACCTCTTTGCAAGGGCCATAATGAACCTTGCGTTGCTCGAGTTGTGAAGAAAGCTGGCCCTAACTTGGGTCGCAGATTTTATGTCTGCACTCGTGCTGAGGTATAGAAAGCTGGTTCTTAGTTTGTCTTGAGCTTGCAGTTTGTACACTTATTCATTATCTCAAAAAATTTTGCTGCTGCTAAATCACAAAGATAAGAATTCCCTTGTCAAATGAAATAAAGAAAGAAAATTTTCTCTCCTTCTTGATAGTTTTATGCATTTGATGTTGATATGGCATTCGAAATTATCATAATGGATTGAGCAATGCTAGAGAAATTCTCCACTTGATTCATCTGTCTATGTAACAGACTTCTATATCTTCTAAATTCCCAATTTTAGGAACAATCTTAGATTTATCATTGTTGTCATTCCCTCTAGTTTTTCAATTTCATGTTCTTTTAGATTTTTAGGCTTAATTTCACTGCTGGAGATTTTAGCTGTTCTCACCTTGTCTATTTCTCACATAAGTGCTGCTCCCCTCCCCCTTCCCCACATGTTCTAAACCATTACTTAAGAACTATGCTGAAAATAGAAGGAAGTATATGGCTCTCTCTCTCTCTTTCGATCACATGCTTTCTCGGTTTCCAGTTTCTTGATTGGGCTACACAGGTTCACGTAGATTAATTTTTTTGTCGTGGAGAAATTGTGCTGAAAAGCGCGAGTCTATGTGATCCTTTTGGTTTAACTTATTACCAAGAATATGTCATTTCCCTTCTTTCAAAATGCTGCTTTATTCATTCAGGGGCCTGCATCTAATCCTGAAGCAAACTGTGGGTATTTTAAGTGGGCTGCTTCAAATTCCAAGCACAAACGGTGATGTTGGCTGAACTCGTGGTCAGGCTGTGTCGAGAATGAAACCGTCTAACATTTGCTTATTCTTCACTGCCTTATTGATGAAGTTCAAGTATCAGGTGCGATTCAAGTTATATTGATTTAGATTTCAAATTCAACATGTTTCTGGCATGCTTAATGTCTCTGAACTTGTACTTTGAGCTTTAAATCACAGGATTCTGCTTCCCTGTAGGATCTGGTACCATCATCTTTTTGAGAGAAAATCAACTTAGAATTTGTCCTCTTCCATACCAGATCAAGATTTCATGTTCGAGCCTCTACATGCTTGTTTCCCAGAGTGTGGGGCATTTTCCCAGTAAATTTGTTTTGTCAAATACCACGTGCCTGAGGAAACAGGAGAAATTCTCAGCACAATGCTACCATCTTCCTATGCTTAGACGTGGCGTGATTTCTGCAAACTCAAATTTGCTTACAATCAAGCCTTTCGGTTGTTATCTACCTTAAAACTTGCTTTGCAATCCAGCCTTGCATTTGCAATCTATTATGATGTCGGTGAATTCAATTCACAAACAAGCTCTTTGAGTCATTACCTTGATTATTGATACTGCATCAGCCTGATTAACACTTGCAATTCATTACGATGACAACTTACGTACTCCAATCTGTTGGTCCCAAAAGGAAAAAAAAAGAAGAAGAAAGAAATACTCTTTGGTAACTAAATAAGTAGACATAAGAGCTATAGAATGTGAACGAGAAGTACAAGATGCAGAGAGTCGAACTCCAAAAGTGCATTTACAAAAGCATGATTGATATGGCCATCACTAGATTGCTTAAACGAATCAACGAACCTGATTTGTTGTCGTGGAATAGAATAATATGTCTCTATCAAGATTGGATTAGACTTGTGGTCCATTATGCATAATTAAAAAGAGGTGCAGCCGGACAGGGCTAAAATTTGAGTAGCAATCAATCCGGTCAGATTCACACAACTCACCAGAGAAAAAACAAAACAATAATACGAGTGTCTGTGCAGCACGTCGATGTACACTACACTACTACACTTGTAGTTGTGGATGCAAATTTGGAAACGTTAACTTCTCTTAACTTCAGGTGAATTTCATATTATTGGCTTCTACAGTACAGACGATTTAATCCCGAGTTAAATCAAATCACTATGTTTAAGATAGACACCCCTACATTCTCCCAAATTTGATGTTTGGAGTGAACTGAACTTCTCTCTAAAACTGAGTGCGCTAAAGCTAAGATAAAAGATCGTAGATCAAACAGGGCACGATCTTTTTACTCTTGGAGGTACACACCACATCTAAAGCGTCTCTTGCAGTTGGAGGCTATTTCTTCTGTCTCTCGTTAATTTCTTCCAGATATACAATAATGAGGTAAACTACTAATATTCACGCGCACTTTAATTACACCCTTCTTGAAGGACGGATTCGTCACTAATTAATTCGACTCCATATACTTTACATGAATCCATATACTTTTACGTGGCTTTGAGTCATTAAAACGATAAGCGGAGAATCATTATTCATCCTCTTTTTTTAAAAAAAAAAAAAAGGGTAAAGGGAAATAAGTTATGTGTATCTAGTGGGTGGGTCAGAGTTTTTGCGGAAATATTGAACAATTTTTGGTATATATTTTTCTATTTAACGTAACTTCGTAACGTGCCTGTCATGCCATGACTTAGTCCTGGTATACTTGCATCGTAAATTTTGGAGGGTCAATCAATTGATTGGAATAATCAACAAGTAAAGCATGAGAAATGGACAATTGCAAGTGTACTAGGATTTGACTTTCCTGGGATTAACGCTGTTGTAAATGCATGCCAATGTATTTATCTAGTGGCAGAAAATATTTTGGATGGGTGACAAAACATACATGTTATTAAATACAAATGGTATAGTGGAAATCCAGTGCATATAGATTTTCCACTGTACCTTATAAAAAAAAGAGAGAGAGAGAGAGAAAGGCAAAATACATCTAGAGTAATTTGCATGGTCAAGTTAAAATGGCGTATATTGAGCTGCTAGTGGATCTCGGTTGGTCTATCAATGTCATTTGTTGGAGGGTCAAGTTGGGCAAGTGTCCGATAGGCTTTGCCCGTGTTCTGGTTTTCCACAGCACATTTTACGACCGGCATCTCTGATTACAAACATCGTTACCTTTCAAACGATGGGTAAGCGGACAAATGGTGACAACCACTTGATGCTGATGTCCACCTTAAATTCAAACTTTTTTAGCTGTCGACTTAGACAAGCTAATTGATTATCCAAAAATCAATTGGCCGGAATAGGTGCAATTATTTACTTTTTTTTTTTTAATAACGATAACATTTATATAATCGAATCTATCCTATTCTTCAAGAAGGGGCTTATTCTATTGGAAAGAGAGTCTAAAAAGACTGTGTAAAGACTGCGGCCTATTCTACAGGAATGGGAGTCTAAAGAGACTGTGTAAGAGGCTATGTAAGAGACTAACAGGTATACAGACCTGACTAAATTAAAGAGGAGATCTGACGCCTCTTTTGAATCTTTTGGATCTTTTTTCACTGCAACTTACAGTCCAAAAGAGAAACTCGGTCCTTTTTTGTGATAGCCACTAAGCTTTGAAACTCAGTGGCTGTAGCAATTATTTACCGGGTTTGGGAGGGGTCCAAGAGCCAAAGGGGAAATCGTGCACTTGATAAGGATGTATTATCTTTGTGGGATGGCAATTTGCAAGTAGAAGACGACTATTTCTTTTCTTCCACCCACTAGGGACTAAAGAATCCTGGATAAGAAAGTGCAGGGAGAGTGAAATGTCCTACGTTGACACTTTATGAATCTTTAATTTTTTATATATAAAATTTTGGATCACTTTCTTCATTATTAATTATTTTAAAATAGAAGTTCAAACTATTTATCATAACATCAGAATTTCGTGATTGTTTCAACTTGTATGCATGGTACCGTTATTGTGGTTCACGACTATTACGCTAAATCAGTCTTTTGTCCATTCTCTATTTTGTGAGGTAAAAGAAGTAGCGGCTAATATTTTGGTCTTCTACTTATTCAAAGAAACAGATTTTTTAGATTTACCTGGTAAACCATTCTAGATATGGGAGTTAGCATGGAACTTTACCAAGTTAGTACATTTGGATAGGAGATTATTGTTATAAAAAAAAATTATTCAGAATAAAACTTTACGATGCAAGCGAGGAACTTTTTATTGTGTAACATATGTAAAATTAAAAAAAAAGAGTAGAAAACGTGTTTATGATGCAAGTAAAATAATATTTGTACTTTTAAGACTCTGTCCCTGTTATTTTGTTTTTGCATTTTTTGAACTGAAAGTTATTGGTTTTTTTATTTATTTTTTTTAAAATTTTGTTGGAATGCAAGATTAAATTCTAGGCAGGCTAGGCTCTCTCCAAAACCACGGTCTCTCAGCCCACAAAATTAATGTGATCCTATTTAGAAACCGTCAAAATATAAGCATGGGTAGCTGTTATTGGTGTCAATGAAGCCAGAAAACTGCTATGCAACAAACAACTTATTATTGTTGGCAAAAAAAAAAAAAAGAAAACTGATTATCATCACTAAATTCAAATTCCAACCCAAAATTTTGTTCTAAGTAAAAAGGACATCACACCTAACTTTGGACCATGGAGTGACGATGAGACAGAATAAATGAGGCGAGTCGCAGAGGACCAAAAAGAGTTAGAACAAGAACCTAAATACCATTCTTTCACTGCCTCTAATTTTCCTTTGAAAAAAGAGTTTAAAAACTAGTGCTTGATTTAGGTCCGCGGCTGGATTTAGATACTGCTATTATAGTACTCCTAGAAATTCAAATGCTTTGCCACCGCAAACATATTTACTAGGATAATACTATTAATTGATCGTATATATTTCCAAGTAAAATATTTTTTTAATTCAAAGATTCGGTCAAGTTTTCGTCCTCATTATTAATTTCTACACACAAGTTGAAAAATATGTTATATGCACCTTTTAAATCAATAAATAACGGAATTAGTAATCAATCTATGGCCTCGTTTTGGTTTGCGATGTGTTTATAAAAAATATGCTTTTAAGTACTAAAAATATTTCTAGGGTTTTTTGATAATTAATTTCTTGTAAATAAAGTAGCATAATTGTGATAATTTAAGAGCACTCTTCTTAAAATTACTTGTATTAGAAGTGCTTCTTCATTAATCACCGCAGCCAAGACGAGGCTATATATTTGAGAATTTATTTCTGAAATAACCTTTTTTAGGAAAAATATTCCCAGTATGATGCTCTTTTGTAAATTATTACCATTTTAATCTTTTTTTTGCCATGTAAGCTCCCATTTTAAATGCAAGAAGACCTTACGTAAATGAACCTTCTCATGCTGTAATCTTACTCAATTCATACTCAAAATTCAAACGCCAAAAACCCAAATCCAAAGCAAAAAAGAAAGGGGCAACAAACATAAGATTCCGCCTTTGATTAATGGATAAGATATCATAATTAAGAAGTATTTTATATTTTAAACTCTTCAATCATCCAAGTTCCTTTATATTAAACCACTAGGATTCGATTTTTCATATTAAACCCTATTCTCTTTTCATTTTTTAAATCCCATCTTTCCCTTACTAATTTTTTTTAAAAAAAAGTGTTACTCATAAAAAATGAAAAAGGGATGCTATAATCATTTTATAATATTTTAGCATTAATCAAATCTAGAGCCGTTTCCTATGTTTATTGCCTTGTCTTTTTTTATTATCCTTGAATTTTGCTTTTTGCCTTAGCATTTCGAGTGTGAACATGGAAATCAATAATCACAAGGTAGAAAAAAATCAATAGTATTACAACAAAGGATAATTTCAAAACTTTCTTCTAAGATTTCGGATAATCTCATGTTGCACACCTCTATATTCAAATATTATACTTACCGCGCTTTTTTAAGTACTCAAAATGATTATAATAATCTTCCCAGAAGTAATAAAATGCTTATCAAACTTTAAAAACATATCACCACGAATCTGCCCATCACCAAATACCATATCACTACTATGCTAGTATTTCTTTCAACTAGGTTCAATCCACCTTTTTCCCCCAATTCAAGTTTTCTTATCCTTTTTTATAATCTAAGTCTCTATGTCTCACAATTTCCATTGTTAATCATACTTTTTAATTGACTTGTATCTCACTCTTTTCATTTGCTATAATTTTTTTCTCCGACCAAAGTTTAATAAACAGTTGCAAACACAAATATACAATTGTAAATTTGGCCAAAGGAAAATTGGAGGAAATGATTTAGGCCTGAGGCGAGACTATTTAGGACTAGGCGAAAAACAAAAATATATTCATTGAATAATATGATTTAAATATAAAAACTCCTTAAGAGAAATTTGAGGTATTAATATGAATTTTTTCCCTTATATCAGCCACAGAAAAAGAAAAGGTATGCATAATTTTTTAGAGGTAAAGGGGTCTAAATGTAATTGTCATAAATTTTAGGAGAGGTTTGTGAAATTATCCCTTAGAACAAGGAGTATATTTGTTGACATAAAGTCTCACAATGTTTAAGATGGAAGTTTACTGCATAAAAGATATTACAAATATAATAATTTGTGAAAGAGCGTCACTTGAAATATTTTTTTCTATAGAAGGTTACTTTGGAAATAAACTCATATATTTCGATCACTTTATTTTAATGGATTTTATATATTGATCACGACAAAAAACATGGATCACAGCGTCCTTAAAAGCTGGAGAAAAGCGAGTGAACGGAGCCGACGCATCAATCAATCATGTTGACTCAGGACCGGGGCCCGCTCCGACACCTTATCCCTTCGGTCCTTCATAAAAACGTCCATAGGATAAAACCCTTCTTGCTGACTCACCTATTTAACCGGATAAACATTCCTACGATATTCAGAGTCAGCAATCAGAAACTACAAAAAATCCTCGGTAATTTTTCACTGCTCGTTTCTCCAGACCATTTTCGCTGTTGCCACAATAAAATTTACCCCCGCGTCTATAAATAGTTAAATACACCTCCCCAGACTTCTCTACTCCACACTCTTAACGAACAACAGCACCGTCAATTCATCATGTCGTTGTTATCTTCGCCTTCGTGTTCCGTCTTCCAACTTCCGCAGAACTTCTCCAGCGAAGCTTTTCTCCCGCCGACGTCCAACTCCAGTTTCCGGCAGCCACGTGCAGGTGTTGTTTCCGCCGCTTACGCTTCTTATGCTACTGCGGAGAGCGAGCGAACCACTTCCACATGTGTGTTGCCGCCCAGGTTAACAGCTCCGACGTCGTTTTACGAGGTTTTGGGGATTCCGATGGGAGCCACTAGTGGTGAAATCAAGGCGGCGTATCGGAGACTAGCGAAAGGGTGCCATCCAGACCTGGCGGGGACTGATGAGAAGAGCTCGTCTGCGGACGAGTTCATCAAGGTTCATGCTGCTTACTCCACTTTATCTGATCCGGAAAAACGTGCTGATTACGACCGGCGACTGTTCCGCAGTCACCGCGGCGTCCGGTTGTATTCCACGCAGTCTCCGACGATGTCGAGGTATTCCGGTTACACTGGCCGGAACTGGGAGACTGATCAGTGCTGGTAGAGATCGGGAGATAATTGATAGATTAACATACAGAGTTCAGAAAATTTTGAACTAATCCCCAAAAAAAAAAAAAAGTGGAGACAATGAGCAGACAGTGGAATCTCTCTCTTTTTTTTTAAACTTGTATATACGGAATCCGAAGAAACCCAAATGTAAGAGGTAACTGGGGTACTCGGTGCGAATGATTAACAAAATAACATGTAGATTGTGACTTATGGCATAATTTTTGGCCTCAATCTTGTGTACTCGGACTTATTTTGTGATACTGTCATTTGGCTCTGCAAAGCTTCTAGAAAGAAGGACCCGTTGGGTTACGAGCACGCTTCCCAACAGGTGCAAATCCAGTTATTCCGCTTTGCGGAAACCTTCTAGAAAGATTTAAGATCGATTCGGTTGCTCAATTCTTCTAAAAATCCACTGAAAATTGAAAGATTGTTTCTGGAGTTTACGCTGCACTCAGACAAGTATCGTGTCCTAAACGGTTTCGTAGAGAGCAATATTTGAGATTCCTTAATGCGTATGGCACTAAAATATGTTCCATGTTCGTGAACATTTTGATTTCTTTGTAGGGGTTGTCAATTGTCATATTCCCGTAATAAAACCAAAGAAAAAAAAATATAAGAGCTTTAGTAAGTGGCCTAATATTGAGAGTTTTCTATGATCTCTTAAAATTTGGGAAACAAAGACTGTTAGAAAAATGCAGCATAACATCTTTCCAGCATCAACCCGTCGTCCACTAGCTTGCAATTGGTACTATAGTTGCAAACAAACATGATCAAATTGATTAGCATCTCATCAATCATCAGGGTTAATTTTCTTGCAACAAAATATTGGAACCATTTTACAATTCAAAGGGCTGTTAACTTCCTTGGACATATGCCAAAAGATTACCAAAATTTGGCTGGTTAGGTATACATTCCGGGCATAGAGGCGACTGGAGCCAGTTTTAGAATCTGAAGGAGCAGGGCCCATGAACTTGACCAAATTCAAATGGTCGTTTAAGCCTGCATTTGGGAGAAGCCTTCATATTATGATTATGGGATAAATTCAGAAACCTCGAATAATTTCACATAAGACTCCTCTAATGTTAGAAATTACACTTAATGAAATTTAGTAGTATTATGGGATTTACTCGTAGAACTAGTTGGCGATTGAAGAAGTAATATTAACTAGCATTGGTTGAGAATTGGCATTGTAATTGCAAGATAGCAATTTCTCATATTGTTAGAAAAGTACATAACATTTCTTCTGTTTTGATATTAGTTTACATACGGTCAATCTAAAAGTAATTTTTTTAAAAGCATCTCAAAGTATGGTTATTAGAAGGCCGACGTTTCTTCCTCTTATAATAGTTTATTAATTTGTGTATGATCAAAGGCAGAGACTTTTATTAATGGGTTTGATTAACGAGTACTCTCGGGTCACTTGTTAAAATAAGTTGAAATATTAATTTTTCTTTTGATAAAAAGTGAAACTAATTCAGAAAAAAAATCCTTAATTGGCTTTCCTTGGCGGTCCCCTAAATTCTCATTACTGACGATTGGCTGAATACCCAAGATTTGAAAGTTCTAGAGTTACAGTGATCGAACCTCAATATTCATAACACGTGCTTCTCTAGTCGTCCACCAATCTACAAGGAAGACAAAAAAGGCACGGTCCAAAAAGGAAAGAAGAGAATCACTCGTTTTCTCCACAGAGAATATTTGTCTTCAGTCATTTTAACATTAGAGGGTGATAGAGATACAGGGACCCATTTGGGGTAATTTTATATCCTCATCATTATAGTCAGCTTTAGAATTGTGCTACATGATTGGCCATTTCTTTAACTAAAAAGTGGAGAACGACAGAGGATCAAATAATGGGAGTATCCGGAGGAGAGAGATTTAGATGAGGATGCAAGAAATCGAGTCAATTTAGTGGTAATTCTTGAATTTGCATGGTTAACCGTCCAGCTTATGCCACGTATAATGGAAAGACTGTGAGGAGGAGTACTAAAAGTCCACCAGGACCCGAAGAATAAAAGAAGGGATAATTTGAGAAACCTCTCCTGACATTTCTGATAATTTTACTGAGCTACCCTGAGATTTGAAAAATTACACTTACCTCCTTGGATTTGATAGTTTTAGTAACATAACCTTAAAATAATATTTGACTTGATCAATTTTTAAATGAATATCCAAAAATGCCATTGTGTAATGAGTGTCAATTTATTTTTCTATACAATTATAAGATTATCTAGTGTAATTATAAGAAAAAAGGTGCCAAAGTTTTCATATCCACACATACTATTTGATACACAACTATAATAATAATTTTATCACTATGATAGGATACTTTTGATGGTATTTTATTGATTTATAAGATAGAAAAGAAAATATTGAAATAACTGATATAGAGTTTATGAATTTTTGGGATAGTGGAATTATCATAATTTAGCAGTGGTTTTGGGCCATATCTTTTTGATTTATTGTTAATTTTAATACCAAAATAGAAACAAATATTAGGAAAAAATATTGGATTACGTATAAAGTTAAATCATAAAAAAAAATCACTAATTCGACATTTGGTTACAATAGAAACTAGAGGTAATAGTGATAGTTCTACAGTTTTATTGGCAAAAAATTAAATTAAAAAGGAATAAGAAGCAAAAATAATGAAAAAATAATTTTAAAAGTCATTCTAAGTATAAGTATACCAAACAAGGAAATTTCATTAAAATGTTTAAGGGTAATATTATCATTTTAAATGATAAGGGAGGTATGTGTAATTTAAAAACTCAAGAGAGCTAAATGAAATTATCAAAAATCTCAAAGGAGGTTTTTGAAATTATCCCATGAAAGTAACATTCCACATTCCAGCAAAGAAGGACAAAGAATACATCAGCGAGAGAATAAAGTGAAAGTGGGTTCTTTAACTTGGGTTTAATATCTCATCCTGTCACCAATTGGCTGGACGTGGGTTTCTTGTGGGTTCTTCTTAGATTACCTTTTAATTGGGTCATTTAGCCGTTAACTCCTGAGTGTTTCTAATTTAATTAAGTGTCTATCTTTGAAAAAAATACCATTTAGTTGGTGAGGGTGTGCTCGGGGGCATCCCTCTCACATCGGTTGGATGTGGGTTCTTTAACTTGAGTTTAAGGTTTATAGGAGTCTCGTCCTGTCACCAATTAGTTGGATGTGAGTTTCTTGTAGGTTCCGCTTAGATTACTCTTAACTGGATCATTTAGCCGTTAACTCTTGAGTGTTTCTAATCTAATTAAGTACCTATCTTTGAAAAAAAAAAAGAACTGAAGATCTCTTCGGTCCTACTTACAGAAATACCTCGTGCCCTTATGCTATGAATGACAATTCAGAGTCGGCCATCGCTGAATATGCAGCAAGGCAGGCCTTCAAATCATTTGACATGGAGGGCTCCAAGTCAAAATAATCAAGCTACCACAAGAAAACAACGGATTTGAAAACTCAAGCCATTTGAAGATCAATTCTGAGGGCGGAATCCCGGAGCTGTCAACAACTACTCTATAAAACTAACTAACATGAGAATATGGAATCGGACACGAGGGAGTTGGAAGTAAAGAGAATTGCGCATATTATTCAATCAATGTGCACGTAAGTTAACATCGGATCGAAATCTTCTATGCACCTTGTAAGGAAGGAAATTGCGCAAGACAAGTTTGAAGCAAATGGAATGACAACCAACCGACCGATCGAGGATTTTTTTTTTCTTTCTTTTGAGTAGGAATGTCGAGAATCCACATGTCATTGGGGGATGACGTGATGGCTTGTGGAAAAAGTTGTCCGAAAATTTTGGCTGTAACTTATAACTTCAACCTTCTTTACCTATCCCAGTGGAAAATTAGTACATGCCAATTATTCCTCTGGTGAAAAATGGAAGGAAGGCAGTAATTATAGTTTTTCACTTTTTTTGTGAAAAAGTCCAATCAAAAGTCCAAGGAGACATTGGAATGCGGAGCAGCATTGCAGGGTTGAGTTCGATTGGGTTCAAAGGATACCCGTAACGTACACGGTAGTGTTCAACAAAACTACATTTAGATGGACTCTCCTGTTGGTGAATGTTCTGCTGGGCTTTTGTTGCATGGGCCAGAAAACAGAATCAGCTGGTGCCTTTTTTTTTTTTTTAGGCAACGATATAGCAATTGTATAACATATTCTATTTTAATTTATAGGGGAAGGAGAGCCTAAGAAAACCTATGTATTAGGGGTTAGGAGATATGTAGACCTGACTAGATCAAGAGAGCGCTATGACACTACCATTGAATTTTTTTTGCTGCAGATGGGATTTGAACCTTCACCTACAGCTCAACGAGGGACTTAAGTCCCTTCTTTGGTGGCCACTTAGCCAACCTCAGTGGTTTGAATCAGACGTTGCCTTGATATCACCAATTTCCGCTGCTTGATTGAGTTGTATATTCTCAAATTGCTTAGAACAGATAAAAGTCTTGCTTACTGGTAAAGAATGCCAAGAATGAGCTGCTCAAAAAAGGCCAAATAATGATAAGATATTTCACCGGAAAAAGATAAAAAAAGGGTCATGAAAAAGTTTGGAACCTCTTCTTCTGTTTCTCAAATGGTTGCATGTGCACATGTTTCCCTTTTAAAGATGGAGGCTCAATTGCTAAACAGTAGTAGTACTGAGGAGGCAGTATCAGAGAGAGAGAGAGTGGGGCAACAAAAATTACAGATAAATTCATCTCTAAATTATATGATTCCCGAAGAAGCTACGTGATCTGTCTCTTGTCTGTATGAATAAAGCTGCCTGGTTTATACTGTCCAGACAAAACCATGCACGCAATCATGTTCTGCTTTCTTGAGAGCTTTTTGAGATGGTTGTCTGGCGACAACCCAACAGTATAGATTCCTCGCAAAGCCTGAAAACTGGTACTCCATTGAATACCCTACCGACTTAATTATTTGTATGATCGTTAGTGTTTGCCTTAAATTTATATGGTTCTTTAAGCTCAGTGTAAATTAAAGAACCGTGGCTAGTGGAGTAAAGTTAATCAAATACGATGATGATAGTATCAGATAAAATTATAACAACAATTTACATCCGAGGATCCTCGTCTGCAGTTTTTTTAATTACTTATATAACAAGAATTCGTGCTGCTTAGGAAAATCATCGGCTTCCTACTAGTCATTCACGTATCTATCTAACATCAAACCAAATACTCCCACTGGCTTTGAAAGATTTGGATCTATGTTCGTGGTGGTTCGAAGTCTCCTTATGGTTACATTCGAAGGTCCATTTCTAGATGTTCGTTCAAAAAATTTGCTCAATCACATCATCTTACACAACTTTGAGTTGAGGTATAAACAAAATTGAAATCGGTTGATGAAAAAAAAGAAGAAGAAGAAGTGAAATGTGAATTATTTAATCCGTCATAAGTCCTTATTGGAGCCAATAATTTGGCAGCAATAGTGATGGCCATGGTGGTTGTTCAAGTGAGGTCCAAGTCACATGGCCCTGATCAATTTTTAGAGCAACTGATGATTCAACAGTAGAAGCTTGACCTCAGATCGCAATCCAAAGAAAGGTGTAGATTCCTGGTACAGTAATGCTGGGTTTGCTGCTGATACTTGTTGGAATTAGTTCTTCTGGAGGCTAAACTACAAGAAGATGAAGCCATAACAAAGAGGACCTGCTCAGCTCATTGAGAAGCCCAAAACAGGACAAATGAAATGAAGTACTATAGGATTCTTTGATTGACGCCCTGCCAGTGCCAGTGCCAGTGCCAGTGCCAGCAAATCTTTACACGGCCATCCGTGCTTGGATTGGTTTTTGGTCATGGGCTTTCAGGCAACAGACAGGGCCTTCTCGATCCCTCATACAGCAGAATTCACATGGCAAAAAAATGGAAGAATTAGTTGATAATACAATAATATATTGTATTGTGGTAGTTTGTCGTCTTTCTACTGATGATGGGGTTTCAACGAAAAATTGGAAGAAGTATAATAATAAGAGAAAATTGGGAATGGTTTTTCAACATCTGCTTGTTACTTAATAGATCATCCTGCCGCACAATTTGTAAGAAATCCTCGTTATTGATCGTTTGCACCGTCTTCTTCTTTTAGATATATCAGATATTCATTCATTCATTCAGGGAGGATGGCTCTGGAAAACATGTGACTAACGAGGCAATCATGAACACAAAAAGTACAGTAGTATTACTTATAGCCTACGTACGACAGCTCCATCTTCCTTTTTTGTTGCTTAGCTTTAATGGGATAGAATTCATCTTATGGAAAAGAATCTCTGATACGTGTTGCATTCTCATTTTTCCGTCCGTATCTGAGCTAGAAGCTAGCCCTGTTTCAGACTTCATCATCACCGAAACAAGCCAAATCTATGTCTGCATATGAAGTGCTGTTCTAAAAGTTGGATGGCCTTTTTAACAGTCTTGTCATCACTCATCCTTGGAGAGGGAATCTGCAGCAGAAACAAGCGAGCATTGCTGCATCAGCAGATCACACACATTTTGGTCTCTCAATAATTTGGCTACTATCATATAGATATAGCTGATAAGTTCCCTACCCTACTATTTTGTGTAGTATGTTCTTATTAGAAAGGAATGCACAACCTTTTCCTGTGAAAAGCATGTCAACTCTCTTTAATTCTGTTCTCTCAAGATGGTCCCTTCTGTAACATCAATGTTCCCACTTCAGCATTCTTGCCTGTGGTTTCTGCTCAATAATTATTGTGGAGTGTTACTATTACATCTTCCCTCCAACTAATATAGTACTTAAATTTCTCGATTATCTTGTCCACCGTTATTGGAAAACTCACAGGCCTTGTTTGGATTACAATAATATATTTTTCTTTGGGAAGGTGTTTGATAACTTGTACAACTACTACGAGCATCTCTTACGGCCAATTGTCGCCTGTGACACATGCGGTTAAGGAATCAAACGTGTCAAATGAACAAGAACGAAAGATACAAAATTCCAACTTTCCTCAAAATTTAATTTAGGAAACGCCGAAGACGCCTCATGACGTGTCAAAATTAGCATCGCTCGAAAGCCATCGTGCATGGTTAGAGATTTGCAGAAAAAAGCATCCATATTTATCATGGAAGCTTCTTGTGACGAGACTCTCTTCACCAACTGCAAAAAACATGTGTCTCTGGATAATGCAGTGCCATTTGAACATCCCAGGACAACGTTAATTGTTGGATGTGTTTTCCTTCTTTTTCCATTCCCAAAAGGCTAGAGCCTACCAGTAAAAGACAATGAGTCGTCTAGTCGTACTCGTCAAAATTTGGTGGTTCAGCTGCTCAAATCACTTTGATGAGGACCTTTCGCCTAGCCTGCTTCATGAATTACTTTGTCAGATCTGTATTTTGGATCACGTTTATTCGAAAGAGGGGCAAGAACGGTTGCTGTAGTTTCTGACGGTTTACGGCCAAGATTTGGTAAAAAAAATTTGTACGGTTCAGATCTCATTTTTAACAATATGTGTGGGGCTCACAAAATTTTATTCTAAAATTAGACGTTGTTGAAAGTAAATTATATCATGTACAAACAGAGTTACACCATGTGTAAAATGCACATAATCTTTAGAAAACGCGTCCCTGATCCCATTTATTTCCATTTTTGTGTTTGGAAACACGTCCCCGAGTTAAGAAATGCATTTGTACTAAGTATAATTATAATTAGCTCAACCGCCAATTTGTCCCATAAAACCACAGCGGCCAAAATCACTTTGGACCACAAAAGAAAAGTAAAACAACTTGAAAAAGTTGCGTTTTAAGAGATTAATGATATTTGCCCCTTGAGGTTGGCGCGGATGTTCTCAGAATAACCTCTCTAGGTCCTGAGGTTGCGTATTCGAATAACCTCTCCTATAGTCTTATGTATTTTGGGGGCGGGGTGGATAAGTACAGAAAAATTAGTCCGATAAAATTGGGATACTCCCTGTATCTACAAAAAAAATATCTAACAAAAAAAGAAGAAGAAGAAGAAGAGATTAATGCTATTGCGCTTCAGACGTTGGTACGCCACAGTATCTCCACAGTTCTGCAAGGCATTCTATCCCATCTCATACGCCAAATACATGCATTAGTACACACTTGATAGCCTGCAGCATAAAGGGTTTGTGTGGAAAGAAAAAAAAAATACTAATTTTAAGTTATTTACAGATTATTTGTGTCTGATGAATGCTAATAAAGTCGAGAATGTATGTGAAAAGGGGAAAGAATAATACTTTTAAATTGTTATTTGTTTGTTGTAATTCAAAAAAAAAAAAAAACCACGTGTCAAACTCAAAACGTGGCAATTAGAGTCATGCAGTTCAACTCGAAGGTGCACGAGAGTGGAAGACCACATCAGCGATTAAACTTCAACAAATTCCTGCGAGAATCGAACGTCCCCACTGACAAATAAACACACCATCGGACCTGCAGCGGTGATCCCAGAATGCAACTCGCCATCGGACAACTACTACATCAAGAAAATCAGTTCAAGAGATCGCACCAGCCCATGTCGACTTCATCAAATTGCTTAATGTCTCATCCGATTTTTTGTGATATTTTGTCGACTATGCCAAAGAAATTTTCTCTCAGACGGTTTTCGATTAATTTGGAAATGTGATTTTTCCTTCCCTGGAGCAACTTATGATTCTGGAACCTTAACAGTAGTATAATCGTATTGGTGACTAAACTAACTTGTATGTAATATGTATGCTAGAATTGAAATCATCTACTAAACTTCTGTCCCTTTTTTTTTTTTTTTTAAGAAAAAAAAGAACACACATTGTGTGTGGATATTCGATGTTCGTGCTACAAAAAGAAAAACAGAACTGCGATTTTCTCTCTCTTTCCTGCACTTAAGTGCTCGGATTGACTCACATTTTGTGATTTTCGACTAGTAAAAGAGTTCATCGGGAATTATAAAGAGGCAGGGAAGGAAATTGAAAGCATTTGCCTTTTCAGAACGCGACTGCTTAGAAATATGCATAATTGGATGCGGGACTGCCTGACCTTGATGTTAAGGGACTTGCATCGCGCCATTGATAGCGCCAGAAGCCTTATAAATATAGGAAACGTGTGGAAGTTATTGCCTTTCCAAAATCCTAGTCGGCGTTGTTAACTAGTGGTCAATACTCCTTAAACTTGTTAAATTAACTGAAGGTTAAAATCGAGATGAGTGGTTCCAACTAAATCTCAAGAATTGATTTCATTTTAACTCGTTTATTGATTGAGTATGAACGAAATTCTAATTGGATTTTAATTAGGTAACTAATTAATATAATTACATTATTTCTTTTTTTTTTGGTTGCATTCCCTTTTATCATTAGTTACTATATTTGCATTCCACTAATCCTATAGAATAGGAGATTAGGAATTGGTTTTTTAATATAGGGAATTCACTGGTTATTAATTAAGGTTGGGGCAAGATTAGCGTAGGGAAAGTAAAAAGTTTAAAAACTAAATCATTACTATGACATGGACAGACTCCTTTTTTGTGTGGTTATGGTTCCCAATACCATCCATGCGTAAACACACGCAATCTTTTTTGTAAAAAACTTTTTTTTTTTCTTTTTTTTTGCTTAAGCGAAAGGCCCCCCTTTCATAGTTCATAGAAAGGGGGAGATGGACTGCGGGATAGATACCTTTGGCAGCTAATCCTCTTGATAGTACGGTAGTAGCATCTAAATGTGCAAATGTCGTAGCAGGGGCGGGGTAAATACGTAATTATCTTGAATATATTAATCATTTCTTTATTTTCCGATCGGATAACAGGCTGATCTTCCCCAAGAGCTTTCATATACTAGGGGATTTCACTTGGAAAAGAAAATGTTCCACACCAATGGATTCGGGTCCTCTACGCCTAGGACACCAGAATATCGAATCCTGAACGAAGAAAGGCATGAGAGGACACCAGAATTCGGGTCCTCGCGCTCTTTCTCTTCAATTACTATTTCTGCCCTTATAAATACACATAATGACTATTATTACATTTTTTTAATATTGAATTACGTTTCCAAATTAATTATTCTTTCTCTAAAAAATTAACAAGCAAAACTTGTCTCTAACGAGCGAAATGAATGCTGGCGGGGCACTTGTTTGTCAAAACTGATAAATTAATTTATCATAAATATCTGTTCCCCTGATGAGAAAAACGTGGTCCTAGTTTCTTGAAAGCTACATTGGAAGCTACGGAATGCAAGGGGAGATCATCTATTGTAACCAAGCGAAGGGCAAAAATGATTAGGATACGAAAGATCGTCCGGTGGAACTTCATGCAATGGAGAGGACGAATCACTTGTCCTGTCAATATTACATAAATGGAGAATGTACTGCTGCTGTATCTATCACGTTCATCATCGTCCCAAGACCAAGAGAAGAAAGAACGCCGAGCCTGGACAGAGATTATTGTGGTGTGGTGTACTGGCAAGTGAAGTAGGTTGGACCCATCAAAATGAAGATACACAACCACCACACCCAACACCTTAAAAAATCCGAGCAAATTATCCGGTTGACCACTAAACTTTTGTCATCGTCGAGTTTTGATCACTCAACTATTAAAAGATTGGTTTTGACCACTAAAATGTATAAAGTTAAAACGTGAGACCATTCTTTTAGATTTAACCGTTAAGTTCCCTAATTTGTTTGTCTGCACGATTTTCAAGATTAGAAAATTCACCATGGCATTCAATGCTTCTCCAAAAAATTGTCACTCTTCTTCCTCCCCTCCTCAAATCTTCGTCAGACCCTTTTCATCCACTGCAGACATGACTTCTCCAACGCCACCGGTAGATTTCTACAAATTTGATGGACCTGGTGGTGGTGCTTTTGATTTCCAATTCTTGCTTAATTATTCTTAGTTCTTGAATTGGTCATCAAGATTCCTTCGTCTTTAGTACACCAAAACGTTCAATCTTCTATCAAATCAAGAATTAATAATTTGGCTGTCTTGAGCTAAGGAAAAAAGGGTCTAAATTCGTATGGTTTTCCTCCAAAATTGGATTCTGTGCAATGGAAATGTTAATAATGATTGCTACATGATAGTAATACATATTTGTAGATACAATATGAAATTATAGTAGTTAGTTGAGACGTCTTAGTCAATCACTATCTACTTTAGTCTTTAGTCCCAAAAAAAAAAAAAGAAGAAGAAGAGGATTTTGTGCATTTCTTGATTAGCGTTGGAGAACCTATTAAACATTAGACCAAAAAAACTGTCTTTCATTTATCTTTCTAAAATAAATGAAAAGCAAAACCGCTTAATCTAAAGGAGGATAAATTTAACAAAATAATTTAATGAAGTTTTAATTAAGTATCTATTACTACTGCAACATCAAATTGCCCTTTTCATTTGCGCGACCAAATAAATAAATCCAGCTTCAACTCCTTCTTTTGTCTTTTTATGGTGGACCCCGCCCAAACTGGTGGTTAAGGATGCCAGCCAATCAGTTGATAAATTAATGCTAATTTTTGGTCAAGCCAAATTTTAGGCTTGATGTTTGGATTGTAATTTTTATTTTTTAAAAAAACAAATTTTTATATTTTCTGTAAACATATTTTTTAATTATTATTTTTTTATTTAACACATATCAAATTATAAAAATTCTAAAAAATAGCATAAGAGAACCAAGCTCACAAACAAATTATTACTACTTGTTTCTTTTTGTCTAGTACAAAAAGTCTTCTTCAGACCAAAACTTGGAGCAAGAAAGAAATAGAGTCGTGTAGACTAATACTATATAAGTATTCTCCAGTCCGTTAACCCCCCATGGAAATGGAGAAGAAAAGTAAAACCCTCCCCTTCAATTCTCGAACCAAGCCGCGTTTGACCTTGTAAAAGCCGTCCACCAAACCTCCTCGATTGCGTGGAATTCTTCTCCTTCTTGCATCCCACCTCCCATTCAAAGATAATAGTGGCATCTCGTCCAACTCCCTGATTCATTTCTTCTTCTGAGATTTGAAAGTTCATTTCCATTTAGGGTACTGGCCCGGGTTCTTCTTTCTTTTCTCTTCTTTCCTTTATTTTTTTGCCAGGGTTTTGCAGGTTTGACTTCTGATCTGGGCCTAAAGAAGCCGTAGATGGCGGACATAGTGAAGCAGATCCTTGCAAAACCAATACAATTGGCCGACCAAGTGACCAAGGCGGCAGACGAGGCTACTTCTTTGAAGCAGGACTGTGCGGAGTTGAAAGGTAAAGCTGAGAAGCTGGCGACGCTGCTACGCCAGGCTGCACGCTCTAGCAGTGAACTCTATGAGCGGCCAACAAGGCGGATCATCATTGATACGGAACAGGCGTTGGACAGAGCTCTTGCACTTGTGTTGAAATGCCGTGGGAATGGTCTTGTGAAAAAGGTTTTCGCCATCATCCCCACCGCCGCATTTAGGAAGATGTCTTCTCAACTTGAGAATTCGATTGGTGATGTTTCTTGGCTTCTACGGGTTTCCACCCCGGCCGAGGACAGGGGTGACAAGTACTTGGGGCTTCCGCCTATTGCCACGAATGAGCCTATTTTGTGCCTTATTTGGGAGCACATCGCGATTTTGATTACTGGATCCTTGGATGATCGATCGGATGCTGCGGCTTCACTGGTTTCTTTGGCTCGAGATAATGACCGATACGGGAAATTGATAATTGAGGAAGGTGGGGTTGGGCCCTTGTTGAAGCTAGTCAAAGAAGGGAAGCTCGAGGGTCAGGAGAATGCTGCTAGAGCACTTGGGCTTCTGGGACGCGACCCTGAAAGCGTCAAAGACATGATACATGCTGGTGTTTGCTCGGTGTTTGCGAAAATCCTCAAAGAAGGTCCGATGAAAGTTCAGGCGGTGGTGGCCTGGGCGGTGTCAGAGCTAGCAGCTCATCACCCAGATTGCCAGGTTCTTTTCGCCGAAAATAATATCATAAGGTTGCTTGTGAGCCATCTTGCATTTGAGACCGTGCAAGAACATAGCAAGTATGCAATTGTTAGCAAGGCTACTTCGATCCATCAAGTTGTTTTGGCGAGTAACAATAACTCGTATGCTGCTAATAATGTTGCCCATAAGCAGGTTGAGGATGATGAAAAGAGCAGGCTTCCGCACCCTCTGGGGGATAGACAGCCCTATCAGATGCATAGTGTGGTTACTACTACCATGGCTATGAAGGATCAGCTTAAACAACACCAGCAAAAGCCGAGCGACGGAGCAGACCAGACGAGTCTTGCCAAGAGCAATGGGAATGGGACTGTGAAGCAGAATCATGTGAATCATCATCATCATCATCATCATCATCAGTCAAGTGTTTCTCTGTCCGGGGTGAATAATAAAGGGAGGGAGTTGGAGGACCCTGATACGAAGACTTATATGAAGGCAATGGCTGCGAGGGCACTCTGGCAACTTGCCAAGCGTAGTTCTCCCATTTGCCGCAGCATCACTGAATCAAGAGCTCTATTGTGCTTTGCAATCCTCTTAGAGAAAGGCTCTGAAGAGGTCCAGTACAATTCTGCGATGGCATTGATGGAGATTACCGCGGTAGCCGAGCTGGACGCAGAACTGAGAAGAGCAGCATTCAAGCCTAATTCACCTGCCTGCAAAGCTGTCATTGATCAATTGCTGATAATTATCGAGAAGGCTGATTCAGACCTGCTCATTCCCTGCATCAAGTCTATTGGGAATTTGGCTAGGACTTTTCGGGCAACAGAAACAAGAATGATATCCCCATTAGTAAAGCTGCTTGATGAAAGTGAAGCTGATATCTCCAGGGAAGCTTGCATTGCCTTGAGAAAGTTTGCTTGCACGGATAACTACTTGCACCTGGATCACTCCAAGGCTATAATAAGCGCAGGAGGGGTAAAGCACCTAATCCAACTCGTCTACTTTGGCGAACATGTTCAGATTTATGCATTGGAACTTCTGTCCTACATTGCATTACACGTCCCAGACCATGAAGAACTTGCCCAGGCTGAGGTGCTTACAGTGCTCGACTGGGCATCCAAGCAGGCATACCTGAACCAAGATGACCATATAGAGAGAGTGTTGCAAGAGGCCAAGGGTAGGTTGGAGCTCTATCAATCCAGAGGCTCAAGAGGATTCCATTAGGTTCCATGTCAATGTGCACAATTTGTATCTTCTTTAAATTAAGAATTCACGTAATGGAATTCTATTTCTTATTTTTATGGAGTGTACATAAGATTACCTCTCACCTCTTATTGTAATTCTTTAGGCAATATCTTTATTTGCCTTGTCATTTCTTCTTCTTCTTCTTCTTTTTTAATTTTGATTTTTGGTTTCCATGTCTTGTTCTGTATCTCATTTTTGAGATGTAAAATTACCTCCAAGATACAGTGTTAAGCATTACTTGGAGATATTCTTTAGTTTGGTTGAGGTTATGATTTGCCAACTTGGCAGATTTTTTGTTGTTATCTTTTAGCCCTTCTTTGCCAAGAAAAAGAGGTTTTTTTTTTTTTTTTTGAGGAACCAAGAAAAAGATGTTCATTTCCCCAAATTCTCTTGTGACAAACTGGAAACGAGGACTTTATAATGATAGAGAGACTCATGATGGCTCTACTGGAATTGATAAGGTAAATGTAAAGGCCCTGTTTCAAACCCCGTCGTACTGGGCTGAGTCTTGACAGAAACTTGTGAACTTGAGATTCTTTTTGCGTACAAAATGAATAGTCGGAGCAGCTGTTCAATTGCAGTTGAGCACGATCTTCGTTGATTTTCTTTTTGTCGTGGAATAATAACAACAATGTCTGAGAAACTTAAAAAGAGGCAGAATATGATCGCTAATTTGTTGACTGAAAACTTTTAGGTGGACTTGTTCAATCTGACTTGTATAAGGAGTTGTGGCTGCTGCATGTTCAGTTATCACTTATCAAATGCACGTTGGCAAAATATTTACCTAATTCTCTCAAACTCCAACCACAACCATATGGTATATTCTTCCCACGGATGATCGTCACAAGACTCTTATTAAGGCACGACCTCTGCACCAAATTTTAGTGCATTGACACTCATATTATGTTGGAATTTAAGTTCTTCAGGGCCTGACATTTCAAAGCGTCTATTATTGAGGTTGCCGATAAAGAACAAGGTGAAAAACTCAATTTAGAAATGAAGGGTATGGGTTGGTTTCTCAGGCCGGAAAGTAGAGGGAAGAGGCAACTAGCAGGGGAGGACCAATAACAACTGTTTGTCACTTCGCTCAACTCCTTCACATTATACCCCAATCTGTAAAATGGCATTGATACACAAGCAATTCGATTCACCACACATGGAGTATTTTTCCATCTCTGTCACCATCACAAAAGCTTTACTACTTGTCTGGGAAGTCATGAGCGCAATATGTGTACAAGCTACTTAAAACACCTAACCAAACAGAGGCACCATACTGATGGCTCCTCGGCTGGCAATCCAGGTCCAGCCGGAGCTGGAGGACTGATTAGGGACACTTAGGCCACTGCATAGCTGGCTTTAGCAGAAATCTAGGGCACACTACAAATGTTCTAGCTGAACTCTGGGGAATAAGGGATGGCTTATCCCTAGCTTCATCTCATAATTTGCAAAATGCTGAACTAGAAGTTGATGCTACTACTGCTTTACAACTAATAGAATCTGCTGATATGATATCTCCTCTCATGAATATGTTTCCATTATTTCTGACTGCAGGTTTCTTGATCTCTGAGCTGCCGAGAGTCACTCTTAGGCATCTTTACAGAGAAGCAAATCATTGTGCAGATCATTTAGCAAAGCTGGGTGCTCAGAAATAGGACTTTTGTTTAGTTAGTTAGTACTAGAAGATTAGTTAGATTAGTACTAGAAGACATCAGGGGAACTTGCTTCTCCCATTCTGGACCTATAACTTAGTTTGAATTTAACATATGCTCTTCTCTTACCAAGGGAAAAAAAAAAAAGAGGGGTAACAGGAGCTCCCCTGTTGCTTTGTGTTAAGAGAATGACAGCTCACTTGTCCCTTTCAGACAAGACCCATCATTCCTCAGGAAAAGAATTGCAGGGAAAGAGGTTTCAGTGCTAACAGGCATGAATCTGAAGCAATCTCATGTGTCTGCATTAGCACAGCACAGAGAAATATAGACAGTTGAGTTCCATTAGTTGTTCTTTGTAGTTAATCAGACATGAAAGTATCATTCTCCAACATTATGATACAGGAAACCTCGTTAGTTCTTTAGAAGAATATAAGCAGTTAATCTCAAGCAGGCAGTACCTAGGGAGATCAAAACTTGAGCATACTCGATCAGCAAGAGCAGTTGCACTTGTAATGCATGAGTAGTACTGGGAGGTAAGATACCTAACAATTAGTTGTCCTCGGTAGTTCTATCAATGAAACAGAAGGTGATGTTTCACAACCCTATCCCCAAAAAATATTCTATAATGCCTGTAAAATAGATTAAACCAATTTAGTAATAATTAATCTGTCAAAAAGGTATGCGAGAACTACCAGAATAGTAGAATCGAGTTCCAGGACTTAAATATGATAGTCCTAGGGAGCTAGATATCAAGGAAATCGTACAAGACGCTGACTTTACCTTGGCAGTCAGATGTAGGAACTCTGATGAATAAGGATCTTGAAGAAGAAACAGCATTCTAATTGTAACTTATCATGTGTTGGCATTCCGTGCATAAGCTGGCAATCCAAAGATTTCTCTTGTAGCCAATTTCTTAGTTTGATTATGGGCTGTGAGTGGATCATGCGATGAAATCAGGTTGGAGATTATCCAGGAAGCATTTTAATCAAATTGACAGTGCATGTAGAAATCCTTTCTTTCCTCCCTTCAATGTTGCCATCATCATTATCCTCTCCTCCTTTTAATTCTTTATTCTGTTTTTCATTTTCCCTTCAAGACATGCAGATATAAGTTAAAACATGAATTCGTAGGAGAAGATAAACTAAAAAGAAAAAAAAACCTGTTCTTAAGACCAACTAAAACTGAGGCTAAACTAAGTTTCACTATTTAGTTGGTAAATCAAATTATTGGCTAAACTAACAGGCTGAGTCAACTACATATGTAGCTATAAGCTAAACTTTATTGCAGGAAATCATCACTTGACTGTATTAACAATTGAATAACTGATTCACTAAACCAACTAAAAAAGAAATTGCTTAAACTAGTTAAGCTTTAGGCTAAACAAGCATTAACAGTAACTGGTTACAACTGCTGCTAAATAATTTTATAACCCCTGACTCTCATCTGTACCGTATCAACCGTAATTTGAATTTTATCTGCATGTTTGTCTCAAGATAATTGATTGGTCACCTTATGACAACAAGAATCGCATAAACTGGACAAATCGTGCTGAAGACAATAGACACTGTTACTCTGATACTATAATTTAGGACAGGAGTGAACCAGTATGAACACTAATATATGACCAAAGAGAGCATTAGAAAATGGATAAACCATTTTCGGGCTGTTTAACATGCATAAGAATTCTGTTTCCGGATGTATCATAAACAGAAAAGGAAATACATGCCAAACTCATCCATGAAGAAAGGAACAATTGCATACTATGAAATATTTATGCATTGGAGGTCTTAATTTAAAAAAAATTTCCTGTTTTATATAATTTACAAGACCACATTTTTTTTTTCAATGGTGCAAGTGAGAGAGATCGAACCTACATTCCCTCCCCCAAACCCCCCATTTACAAGACCACATAAAAAACCGAAAGAGAAGAAAATATTCATCATCTGCCCTTCAAATAAAAAACCACGGTCATAAATTGCTATAGCAACAACTATATGTACAGCATATATCATTAGTTTTATTAAACATCTGAATAAGATTAAAAGTCAATAATTTTTGTTTTCTACAAATAAAAATTTTCTAATTTATGAGCTGTTGGCATTACTAGTTACGTAATTATTATGCCCTTATTTACAAATCAATGAATCTCACAAAAAGAAAAAACCATCGACTCTTGTAATTGTTCTATGCCTTCCACCTCCGTAACTAGGGGTGGTATCAAGCCAAGCTGCTCGCGAGCAGCTTGGTCAAAAGCTTGACTCGAGCTCGAGTTGACCGAGTTCGAGTCGAGCTCGAGCGGCTCGATAAGACTAAACGAGTCGAGTTCGAGCATTCAAAAGTGATGCTCGAAGGCTCGTCGAGCCTTATCGAGCTTTTGAATTTTAATTATTTAATATATTATTATTATAAAAATTACTCTTATATCCAAAAAAGTTGTTAAATTTACGAAATATTTCAAATCGTATAAAAATTTTAAAAGGGTAATAATGTCTTTTCACACAAAAATTATCAAGAAAATGAAATTTGGTAATTCGAGCTCGGACCGAGCTCGATAAGGCTCGATTGACTCGAGCCCATGCGAGTCGAGCTCGAGTATTGTGAGCAAGCTTCGAGCTCGAGCTCGAGCTCCAATAATACTACTCGCTCGAGCTCGAGTACCTTTTTTTTATGTCGAGTCGAGCTCGAGTATGGCGATACTCGAGCTCGACTCGACTCGATACCACCCCTATCCGTAACTGCTCAAGAGAAAACTCGTCCCAATCAAACAAGCCATTAACATCAAATAAACTAAAAAGGCACTCACATTTGAGATAGTTGATATTCCAGCCCAGCTGGAGGAGGCGGGTGCCTGTTGAGATTGAATGACGGAGTATGCTGCAAGTTAGTTCGGACCTAGGAACTTGGAGCTTGGGGTAGAAAAGACGGCAGTAAGAATTTGAGCTGTAACAATAGCCCCCTGTAATACGAATCGAGTCCATAATCAACTGTTTGGGATCGATTCGTCAAGGTTTGATTTGATTACAAATTTTGACGAGCTTGAGCTCAAATTCACATATATTAGTAAGTTATAGTAGTGTTTAATTCGAATTTGTATTGTTAATATGCCACTAGTTTTTTATATTTTTATTTAGAAATTCATTAATAGTTTACTATGAAGTTAATAAAATAAAATAATATAATATTTTGAGCTTTCAAATTGAAATTGAGCCCATCAAATGGAACTCTATCTTAAATTTTAAATTCATACAAAATTTAGACTCAAATTTGAACTCAAGTCCATATGTTCGAATCAAGTTTGTTTGCAACCCTAGTTAAATACGTATAATTTTTTTTAAAGGTGGAATTCAAGATAATTTATTTTAAAGCAAAAATTTCCCAAAATTTATATGAGCACACATGAATTTTAAATACCAGAGAAATAAAAATATAAAAGAACAAGAGTAGTTTTTGGATAGGAGATTATTAACCCATTTCTTCATTGGTAAAGTATCTACCAGCTAATTTTCCATGAGCTAGCACTTAGCACCAAGTCATTGTGTGAAAAATGTGAAAGTTCTCATTTGAATTGCTATTCTTTAGAATTTTATAGAAAAATATATTGTAACGATTTGATGTATACGAGACAGAAAGATAATTCGAAAAGGTATTAACAATTTTTCCTTTAAAAACTACAATTCCTACCAGAAAAAAATTGAACAATGGCCACTTTGCCAGCTCTGCTATCCGGTCTCTGTCAAAATTATCAACTTTCTTTATAATTCCAAATAAATTTCCCTAATTACTCACGGTGATTTTAGAATGCACTGCCTGTGAGTGTGTTTCGATTGCTGAATTATCCTAAATAATATTTCGCTTGCCTAAATTATCTTAAATAATTACTTACGATTAAATAATATTCTATTCAAACACATTGAGTCTCAGATATATTACTCAAAAGAACTGGGGCAATATGTCCAATCGAATAGAATTAAAAAAAATTCTATCCTTATTGTTACAAGCATATAATTCATGGGGAGATAACGAAATAGATCGAACTGAGTATCTATACGATCTCCTTTCGAGGAAAGGGACAAAATGGCATTATATATAATATATCTGGATAGAAAATTAAAAAATTCAATTTAGAATAGCATTAAAATTCCAGATAAATTTCCCCAATTACTCAGATACCTCTTCCACGGACCGATATTGCATTCTATCGTTTCTGAAAAAAAAAAAAGGACCGATATTGCTTGATTTCTGTTACTTTTGCGCCCTCACGTGACCATTCACAATTGAGATCTTTTGCCCATGGAGTCAAGAAAAACCAAATACTACAACCAACCTTTTGGCGACAGATTGAGACTGCAATACACAGAATCAATGAGGTTAAGATTTTAGAGTCATACATTTTTGCTCTATTGCTTATCCTCAATGCCAGCCACTGCATTGCCTTTCAAACCACATCCACCCAATCCATAATCTCAATACAATCTTGCAGCCCACTTCTTCCTTTTGCACCCCCCTTCTTCGTCAAAACATAATCTTTACTTTGCTATCTTCTTTATACCATCACTTCACTTCTCGCTTATTTTCTTCTCTATCTTTTTTTTTTTGTACTCTAATCATCATGGCTACTGCAGTCACTGCTGCAGTGTCACTTCCATCCTCCAAAACTTCTGCTTCTCTTTCATCCAAAACATCAATTATCTCCCCAGAAAGAATCAATTTCGTTAAGGTTTCTGCGTTTGCCTTTCCCTTTTCTCGCCATTCTTAACATTTGATTCTCCTGAAAGAATCAATTTTGTCTAATGCGGGTTACATTATCTATCTGCGCAGGTTCCTCTGTACTATAGAAATGTGTCTATAGGCAGGAAATTGGTTTCAATCAGAGCTCAGGTCACCACTGAGGCCCCTGCGAAAGTACAGAAGGTTTCCAAGAAACAGGAAGAAGGTGTTGTGACAAACAAGTACAAACCAAAGGATCCATATATTGGCAGATGCCTCCTTAACACTAAGATCACTGGTGATGATGCACCTGGAGAGACTTGGCACATGGTCTTCAGCTCTGAGGGTATATATCTTAAAATGCTTCTTGCTTCGTCAGTCAGTTTTAGTATTTATTTGATGGCTACATTGGAATTGCATCAGCTTTTGATTTTAAAATTGTATATTTTAGTCCACTTTAGCTGATCATCATATTGGATTGATCAGGGGAACTCCCTTACAGGGAAGGTCAATCAATTGGGGTTATAGCAGATGGAGTTGACAAGAATGGAAGGCCTCACAAGCTGAGGTTGTACTCAATTGCTAGCAGTGCTCTTGGTGACTTCGGGGATTCCAAAACTGTATGTGTTTGTGGAACAGTAGTCATGTTTGTTGTATTTACGTTCACTACTTTTTGAGGCACGATTATGAGCAGATGCCTGAAATTATAATGCAGAGATGACCTGAGTCTAGGTTTTGATTGCAATCTGAGCAATTTAGCTGACAGCACCATGCGTATATATTCTCCTCCTTGTTGACAGTGGTGTTCCTATTTTATGCTATTGAAACAGTCGTACCTTGATCCTTTATATAGGTATCTCTTTGTGTCAAGCGGCTTGTCTATACAAATGACCAAGGGGAAATTGTTAAAGGAGTTTGCTCAAACTTCTTGTGTAAGAACTCAGAATTCCCTGATGTATATAATTTCATAATATTAGTAAAAGAAAAAAAACTGTTGTGCATAATTTTCAATGAGATTCTAGGAGAATGTAGAAGTAGCTTGTAATTGTCCTTGTGTGGAACTTGGATTGTTGCTTTGCATCAGGTGATCTGAAACCTGGAGCTGAAGTAAAAATCACTGGACCTGTCGGGAAAGAAATGCTAATGCCAAAAGATCCAAATGCTACCGTTGTTATGGTATGATATGTGTCACGTTATACATTGTGTTATCATTTACTTCATCACGATGTGCATATTTCAGCCACCCAATAGATGAGCATTTTTATGATTCAAATGCATTCTTGCAGCTTGCCACTGGAACAGGAATTGCTCCTTTCCGTGGATTCTTATGGAAAATGTTCTTTGAGAAGCACGACGATTACAAGGTAAATTGGTATTGCCAGTATTAGCGACTCTTCGAAGATCCCTTGAAAAAAATGTATAGGAGAGGTGTCATCAGGGAAGAAACGGAAAAGTCTTGTTTCGTTAGTTGAAAAAAAAAAGAAGAAGAAGAAATGTCTTGTTTGGTTCCAGCTAACTATCTTTGTGTAATCACTAGAAGTATTTGTTCAGATTTGCGATGCTCATAGAAAAATCAAAACAATCGACATATCAACAACTCCCTTTGATAATTAAGACTGCTAACATTAGCTTAGGGCATTGAAACAGGAAACTCCTGATCATGGAAGAATATCTTTAACTTATTATGTTTGTTGTATAATAATACAGGTTATGGGTGTGGACATTATGGTTGAACTCTGAACTCAACAGTTCACAATAACAAGAAGTTTGTACCCATCACTCCTCTTGCAAGTGTCTATAACACAAAATGGTCATGCTAATCTTAATAATTTCATTTCTGCATGAGGGCCATCTTGTTTTTGTTCCACAATAACAAGAAGTATGTTCCACACACAATAAGCCCAACCATCCCCTTGTTTTTGTTTCCATAGGGATGGGAAGCAAAAGGTTGAGCTTGAGCTTAGTAGTTGGGGAATGACCATTTCAACGATTATATGAGATGTTTATCTGGTGTAATTCTTGTGAGAAACTTACTTCACAGTTTTCTCAGCAGCTTTTAGAGCTAGCAGCGTTTACAACTAGTTGTATCTTTGTATCCTGACTAGTCAACATTTCCGTCTAAAATAGTAGTATTACAAACACTTCTTCTGTGAATAATGCAGTTCAACGGATTGGCATGGCTTTTCTTGGGTGTTCCCACCAGCAGCTCATTGCTATACAAAGAGGTAAAAACATCAGTATTCTTGTGACAATTTAACACTACTGAGTGCAAGGTGCAAGGTCACCTTAACATTGTTATGTTTGTTAGTATTAGTTGAAGACATTTTTTTTGCGCTAATGATTGCGCCAGGAATTCGAGAAGATGAAGGAAAAGCATCCGGACAACTTTCGACTAGACTTTGCAGTGAGCAGAGAGCAGACCAATGAGAAAGGTGAGAAGATGTATATCCAAACCAGGATGGCTCAATATGCAGAAGAGTTGTGGGAATTGCTCAAGAAAGACAACACCTTTGTATACATGTGCGGGCTCAAAGGCATGGAAAAGGGAATTGATGACATTATGGCGTCATTGGCTGCTAAAGATGGTGAGATTGTGTCGACATAGTATCATCATATTTCGTCTTTTTCTTCCTTCCCAGTACTGAACTTTTCCTTCTGCCTTTCAGGGATCGATTGGGCTGAGTATAAAAAGCAGTTGAAGAAGGGCGAGCAATGGAATGTGGAAGTCTACTAATTTTTGCTTTCTTGTACAAATAAATACATGTCATTTTGTGATTTTCTCTGCGTTCATGTAGATAGGCAACTTTCTTTCTGTAATATTTTTTTCTTCCTTTTCTTATACTTTCTTCTTTTGATTTTCGATTTTCAACTTCTTGTACTGCTGTTGACTCTCTGAAGATCTAAAGTTTTGAGGGCCGGATCGTGACCGATACGAAACTTGAATCCCTTTCCACAGGTTTTTGTTTCTTGATAGATTATGCTCATTAATTTTTTTTTTGTGGTTGTAACTGTAGATTAACACAGAATTAGTATTTTAGGCCGTGTGTAGCACGGATATATATTTTAATTAAAAGAATAATATAGTTTTATAAAATTTTATTTGAAAAGCATCCAAAAAATTCGAAGTGGCTCTAATTTTAGAGCCAATTTCTACCTTAAATATGTTTTCGTAAATAAAAAAAACTATGAAACTGTTTGAAAAATTGTGTTTAATTGTCATATATATATATATATATATATATATTTGCAAATTCATATATTGTTTCTTCTATTATAGAAAAATTTCTTTCTTTGAAAGTTGAATCATTTGTCGACCACACGGCTTTACTTTTTGGCTTTACTTTTTATCTTGGGTAGGGTTTGCAAATTTTAGTTGGGATTGCTATACCAAAAGATTAGAATTTGTTTTTGTTATTTTCTTTTTGAACTTATTAGTTAATTTTGCTAATTAGCTAGATTATTTCAACTCGTATCTATAGATGAATTTGGATTAGGCCCTACAAAGTAGATCAAAGTGTTGATTCAGTCCTTGGAAAGTGAACCCTCCAAATTGGAAACTTTTTGGTCAATTACTTTTAACATCAACTCGAATTTGGTTAATTACTTTTACCAATTTTTAGTGGTAATGTGACAGCCAGCTACTAATTATTTTGGGGGCTTTTGAAGCAATTAATTTCCTGCCTCAACTAATTAGAAAATTTCTAATTTTGAGGGTTTAATTAGAAATTCGTGTTGTGGGCCTAAGGGAATGAGCTTTCTCATTGCTGAATGTCTCTCAGCTAGACAAAACGGCAACTTCTCTTTAGAATTTGATTGCCCTTTTAATCATTGCCAAGTGCACAAAAGGACTTTGAACAGATACAACAAATGGTTAGCTGATCATTTGCTAAAATTATAGATTTACATAAAAGTTCCAAATTTGGAGTCAAATTACAAAAATGAAACCGAGTTTTGAACCAATTGTCTTTCCTTTTAATAAATTCCTCTGTGGAGAGAAAAGGAAAGGAAAAAAAAGAAAAAGGGAACACTAAACTTTGAGAGATACTTACATGCCATTTATAATAGTCGAAGTTGTAATTTGATAAGAAATCACATATCTTATCCTTGTTATATGGTTTTTTTATCCTATGTAGTTTAATTTAGTGCAGTTTTATTTATTGGTGGAAAATAGAGTTGGAACATTGCACTAAATAAAAAGTACATGTTCCAACTAACTCTCTCTATTTTCCACCAATTCATGTTCTAGAAAGGTTGAATCAATGCAATGCAATGCAAGGGAGAAATTTTGTCTGTTAATTTGCATTCATCCTCCGACTCTGCCCCAACTCTCTTCTACTATTCTTTTTAGATACCAAAAGGAAATTTGGAATGTCCCTAAACTCCGCTGGGGCGGCATGTAATTTCAGTTCCCGAACAAAGAAAGATGCCAAACCCACTCAACCAAAAAATCCGCTGGAAAAGCTTTTTCTTCTTCCTATCTATAAGAGTTTTTCCAAGTAAAACTGTGAAAAAGGCGAGTGCAGCCCTAACAAGTAACAAGAGCCCATTCACTAGTAGTAGTGGAGTGGTATTTAGTAATACTCCTCGCTTAAGCAACTCTAAAGCGCCGAATAGCCTATTAGGGTTGTCCCCTCTATAAATTACTACCGGTATCTTCCTAAATCTGTCTTCTTCTCTCAATCTAAAAGCTATTTCTATATATCTATAGATTTCGCCCCTACATCTAGGGCTCTTTTTTTTTTTCTTTGTTTTTGGGGTTCGGGATCAATGGCGGAGGAGAATACTAGGTCGAGGGGGGTGGTGGTGAAGTTTCGGGATGACAAGGGTTTCGGCTTCATCAAGCCCGACGATAGCAGCGAGCATCTCTTCGTTCATCAATCTGAGATCAGATCTGACGGCTATCGTACCCTTAGGGAGGGTCAGGTTGTCGAGTTTTCGGTCATATTGGAGGCCAATAAGACCAAGGCCGTTAATGTCACTGGCCCTGATGGAGCCCCTGTTGATAACTCCCGTGGTGGCCGCGGCGGCGGCGGAAGCCCGCGGTGGCTATGGGTTTTCCGACGGCGGGTATAACAGGAGGAATGGGAATGGTTATGGGTTTCGCGGAGCCGGCGGCGGCGGCGGCGGGGAGTGTTATAATTGTGGAAGGGCTGGGCATTTAGCTAGGGATTGTGATAGGATGCCCTCCTCTGGTGGCGGCGGTGGAGAGTGTTATACCTGCGGCAGGATTGGGCATTTGGCTAGGGATTGTGATAGGAGTGCTGGAAATGGTGGCGGCGGCGGCGGCGGCGGGGGAGGCTGTTTTAAATGTGGCGATTATGGACATTTGGCTAGGGATTGTTCACGCAGTGGTGGAGGTCGTGGTGCAGTTGGTGGTGGTGGTGGTGGTTCGTGCTTTAGGTGTGGGGAGCAGGGGCATATGGCAAGGGACTGTACCAGTGGCGGTGGAGGTAGCAGTGGTGGCGGTTACTCGAGGTTTACTATTGGTGGAAGCAAGTGCTACAACTGCGGGGAGACGGGTCACTTTGCAAGGGAATGCACTAACACCGCATGAAGAAATTGAATAGGAGGAACAATCATAGTAGCAGTTATGAGTTATCCTTTTCTGCTGTTATTAATTTCGTTCTTTAAATAGTTTTTGACATTCCTTTTGCTTGCTAATGTTTTGGTGGGTTATATACATATGATGGTGATTTTGCGGAATAGCTTTTGTTATGATTGGCTTGGCGATCCACTGTTGTTTCTGTGAAGGAGAATTTTCTCTGGGATTGGTATAAAAGTATATAATGGTGGTTCAGTTTTGATAATGTCTTGAATATGGGCCTAACGGCAGATTTGGATTTTTTTACATTAATCTATAAAATGTCTTAATTTATCTATTTGGGCAGATATTGTACTGCAATATTTACTGGTGCAACTTAAAAGTCCTTTTGGTAAGGAGCTGTGATGGTGGTTCCTTCCCTGATTGTTGTGCTTTTGATGATGTTCTTCTACTTAATGTTTATTGGAGTTAATTAGTTTTGCATTAGCTGGTACTTTCCAAGTTTGGCATTGGATCATCATGTGTCTGTGTAGATGCTTTGATTATTGGCACTTGGATTTAAGACCTTTTCTCTTGGTGCAATGGTTGATTATTGTGACTAGATTATTATTTCAGTTTAAAACCTTTTATTTGGTTGGTATAACCGGTGAATTTGTTATTCTTATTTTTGGCATAATCAACATATGATTATGCAGATTCCAGGGTGTGTTTTTTTAACTTGGTTTGGGAAGCTGAGATTCACAATCCTAAGGCAAGGAGCAAATCCTGAATCTATGAGTTTATGAAATGTCATTTGTAGTGGTACAGGAGAAAAAGAAAAGATCAAAAGAAAGCGGAAGAAGAGATTTGGTCATAGTCTAGCTCTTCTAGGTCACTTCCCATCATGAGCTGGTTTTTTGAAACTTTGCTTTTCTTCTCCCGTTCAATTCTTTTTGTATATCTCCAATCTTTTATTAATCAAAATAAAGTTGGGCACAATTGTTGACCTACAAAAAGGAGCTGAATGCATTTTTGTGATTGTAACTAGCCAAATGAGTTTTGTCTTGTCTCAATTTTTAATGACTTATGTTGGTAGGGTCCAAAATATCGAAGTGATATTTCATCTATCACTTGGATATGAATGTTGATAAGTGATGCATATTGGCCGTGCCATTCAGTTTGTGTACGCTTGATCATTTGAGAGGTTGGAAACCAATTCTAGGCTAGCGTCCTAATATGGGCAAAATGAGTTTCTTGTGGTATTGCTTTCTTTCTGATCCGGAACACTATGGCATTGGGTCATTTGGTACCCCAGCTATACAGTCACCCATGATTCAGTAAAGGCTGGTTATTGGATCTTGAATGTCGTTTCACTTGGCTTTCATTTAATAAGGAAGCGTAACTGAATTAGATGTTTTAACTGCATTGGTAAAGAAGCATATCCCTGTATTCTTTGAATAGGGACGTAGTTGTGTCTTTGCATGTCAGCATTCCAAACAGGTGAGCACCAGTCCTGAATGTTCATGGATTATTTGTCTGGTTTGTGTCCTAGATAAATATCAATGCTAGAGGAAAGGATTCATTCTGTCTGGAGATAGCTAATCCTTCTTTAGTTTGTCAAGGGAGCCAAAACCTTGGGAGTGATTGGTTGTTAGAATATGATCCCCCAACACTTAAAAAACCTATGTCTGGAATTGGTTCGGTTTAAAATCGTAGCCAATCTTCTTGTGCATAATTTCTGTCTTATTGGTGGATACACTTGCATCATCCGCTATGGTTGTTGTAAGTAGTTGGAAAGTATCAAAAGGAATCCAGCATTCGATGAAGCTTTGGTTTGGGAGCACAAAACAATTTCGACATGCCTGAAGTTACCAAAAGAAGTCCAACACCCTTTATTGCCAGTGACTTGCACGAAATTTATGCAATGTATAAGCGAAACCCTGATGATGAGTGAGCAGATCATCACAAGTACTTGATGTGCCCAACGAAGGACGTCTATGATGCAGCTGGCTGGCTAGCTAGCTAGCTGCCAGACCCGAGAAATAATTGAAAAGTTTAATGTTTAATTCCTCCAATGGTGTTTCCCATCTGTTATCGTTGCTGAAAAAAAATAATTCAATACAAATTATGTCAAGTTTTTTTGATAGAAAACTGGGTGACATGGCATTGGTTGAATGGGATGCATTTGATTTAAAGCCTTTGATACCTCAGTGGAATTGTGGGTCCAGGATATTTAAGTGGATCCATTTGATTTTAAAACTTTTGTTCCCTCAATGGAATTTGTAAGTAGGCGGAAGAGAATCATTCACTTCGTTGGGAAACAGATTTCCGCACTCGCTGGATGACTCTGCATCAATTGCCTCGGAAGTAGGCTTTGAAGTAGAAAATGGTGAAATAGTAGTATAATTTAGTGCGGAAAAAGTGGAACTATCGATGTCGGGAAATTGGAATTGTAATGTTATCATTGATTCATAATTTTATGCTAACTATCTGAAATCTTTACATAAACTCGGTTTCATTATTACAATCCCTCTCCTTCTTCGCCCAATTCATTATAGCTTTACCTAATCTTGATGAAGCAAATGGCCATTATATGTTGCCCAAAAATAAACAAGAGGATTACGCAAGGATTAACTTGGCATAAAACGCATGAGATGCAATGTGTTCATAGTTTCTGTCGTGGATTCTTTGACTTCACTACAAAGTATGCCTACTGGAGATTTGTAGCCGCTTCACATAAAAATCTGAGCTCAAGTCCGACATTTGGTGCTACTGATCAAAACTGTGTAAGGCGATAAACATTTGCGTACTTCATGTCCAAAGTTTTCATATTCATACGCACAACAAAGACACAAGCATACCATTTTTCACACGAGTAGAAGCAATCAAAAGACATTTTTGTCCACAAATGCCTTGTGCAGGCTGAGGTAAAAAGCGTGTTCCTTCCTGCTTAAAATCGTCGTCATGACGCTCAGCAAAATGGATTTTTATAAGCCAGATAGATACTGATGGCAAGTGCACCTACTCTTATCCAATGTCTCTGCATTGATTTCACAGCTCATTGAAGTAGAATTATTAGTTTTTATATGAGGACGTTAAATGAAGATTATTTAAAGTGGCAATAAATTTTTTTTTTTCTATTTTTGAAGTAACGGCAGTAGAGTCAGCTAACAAAATAAGTGGGACCCACACAGACAGGCAAAACGTCATTGGGCTGAAACCCGACAGCAGAATCATCCGATTAAATAAAACAATTGGAGCCCACCCACCCCATCCCTGTAGAAGCCCACCGTCAGTCCCAAATATTCCCAGCCCTTCAGTTCTCCAGGAGCCCACCGCAACAGCGCTAATAATTAACCGCATTAAAACAGGCTAAAGAAGACTAATATAAAGCATCGTCTGGTTGGTATTTAGTTCCATGAATTTTCATTGATGCTCTTGAATTCACCTCTTTCTGTTTGGTGCAGAGTAGGAGTTACCATACTGCTATTGATACTGTACCACAGCTGCTACAAGTTCCAAAATTTGTCTATTTAACTCCGCCAGCCTGCCTCCAATCTCTCCCTCCCGCTGGCTCTCCACATTGACATCGTCCAAACTCCAAACCTCTACGCGTATATGTATTGATATGCGTGATCCATAATTAAAACCACCACTACCTCTCCCTACTCTCAAAGCCCCTCCTCCTCCTCCACCCAGCAGACATTTCGCGGACTTATCCTACTCTGGCGGTGTATTCACCGTACTCTCCTCCTCCTACCTCGGTTGCCGCCACCCTCCCCACGTGACCTCCTCTGCATACACCCCCGTAACCGTACCACATATATTCTCCCTCACATTCGTATCTCATTCCCCAACTTTCCCAGCTAAAATCTCTCGGTCCGCCATTTCTCTCTCTCTCCGAGAAGAAATGGCTATGGCTAGACTTCATCCCTCCTTTTCACTCCTCGCATTTTGCTTCCTTAGTTCCATTGCAGGTAGAGCCACTCTTTCTTTTCTTTTACTACATTAACAATCTTGTGATCAACCGCACCTTTTTCTTTCCTTTCTCGTACTCATGCATGCCAATTATGTATCTCCTTGTTTTTTGATCATGCAGGTGTGTTTTCTGCGACGTTTACGTTAGTGAACCAGTGCAGCTACACCGTTTGGCCCGGGATATTATCCGGCGCGGGAACTCCTCAACTCTCCACCACCGGTTTCCCGCTAAACCCGGGACAATCAACTTCCGTTTCCGTCCCTGCAGGATGGTCAGGCCGCTTATGGGGCCGGACGCTTTGCAGCCAAGACCCCACCACGGGGAAGTTTACCTGCATCACGGGGGATGCGGGTCCGGGACTGTAGAATGCGCAGGAGCAGCAGCTCCGCCGGCTACTCTGGCCGAGTTTACTCTGAATGGGGCTGGTGGGCTCGACTTCTATGACGTCAGCCTCGTGGACGGATACAATCTGCCCATGCTGGTGGTCCCACAAGGTGGGTCCGGAGGAAACTGTACCACCGCGGGCTGCGTCAGTGATCTCAACGGCGGGTGTCCGTCGGAGCTGAAGGTGATGAGCAGCAGCAGCAGCGTGGCCTGCAAAAGCGCATGTGAGGCGTTCGGAGATCCTCAGTACTGCTGCAGCGGGGCGTACGGGAATCCTCAGACTTGCCAGCCAACTTCTTATTCGGAGTATTTTCAAGAGTGCGTGTCCGCGCGCTTACAGCTACGCCTACGATGACGGGACCAGCACTTTCACTTGTGCTTCCGCCGATTACATCATCAGTTTTTGCCCAACTCCAGCTGCCAGGTTAGTCATACTCGTACTGAATTCTACACTCGTTCATTTTTTTTTTTTTTTAATAATTTCAGTCACTTCTTTTCTTTGTTTTGATTTGCTTCTATGCAAGTTGTCTCTTATAATTAAGCAGCTTATCCCTGCAGATTTTGCATCCTTAACATGTTGAATGCTTTCCAAAACCACAATTTCTTTTCCCTATTAATAAAAATTATTGTCAATTAATTAATGAGATGTAATTTTCTTGAATCTGTTATGCACGCATCAGTTGATAACTTGACACTTAAAAACATTTTTTTTTCCCCAAAGGTTTTGATTTTTCTTGTTTGTTAATTCGTAAGAATACAAGAGTAACATTGCACAGTTATGTTGCCCTCCATATATAATTACGACCATTATAAACCACCTCTTGCTGAGCCTTAAGGTGGCTTAGCATGTTAGTTTCCGTACTAATTGATGATGGAAATGTGAAAAATATGTTGACAAAAAAATTTAGAAGGCCAAGAATTTGTTTGATTAGTCTTCTTTTTCAGAGTAGAAGGAAGAGAAGTCGAGGGGATGTTGTCATCAAGGTCCATAGTTATTCATCTTACGCAAATATAGGCAGACAATTGTGATTTTGTTCCCTAAAGTCGGCTTGTGGTGCGTCAGATACTCAGATGTGCCTCTCACGTTATATACTCAGATGCGTCAGATACTCAGATGTGCCTCTCACGTAATATGAATTACCGCCCAAACAAACAAAAAAAAAAAAACATATTTGTCAGATTGAAATAATTCAGAGCCTTGTACTTTAAAATCTAGATGAACTAAACGTTGCAGGACTTTAAATCTTAATCAAATTTTTACATGCATACTTTAACTAGGAATTGTTAATATAACTAAACATGTGATTTCCGGGTGCAGCAAGAAGTCAGCTGGATCTGAGACTGCCGGGGGCAGGCGACGTTTCATTGTTCAACAAGCGGCAGTGATTCTTTCATCTTGGGTCGGCGATGGCAGCTGATAACCAGTTTTATTATCACTCTCTTGCTGCTTCTGCTGGTTACCCTTTCGGCACTTTTAAGCCGTCCCGCCCATATCTGGGGATTAAAAAAAAACATAAAAGAGTAATTCCATTTTCAGATCGACGTAGCCTTTGACTGATCAAGGGCCCTCTCATTCGATTATGGACCAGGTGGGATAAAGAGGCCCACAAGATTTTTTGTACGACTTGAGACAAAAAAATTTGGAGAAAAATCAACTGCTGTTCTTGACTAAATTCCAGGCTTTCCAGATGCCAGCTGCCGTGTTCTGATTTCGGGCATTATGTTAGGCCTGAGTCCGGCCGAGATAAATTGGAAAATTGTAGAATTTTTGCATTGATGTGAATGTGGCATGGTGCGGGGGATTCTTTTCCCACAAGATGCTAGGAGGAGGAAGGAGATAGATACAAGCAAGCAAGCAAGCAAGCGAGAAGAAGGCCGACTGGCATGGGAACATACTGATTCATGTTTGGTCACCATTCTTCACGCCTGAATGAAACATTGAAAGAGACCCTCCAATCCAAGACGACGACCTCATGCCGCCGTAGTTGATTTTTTAATGCAATTCGGTTTTGAAATTTGCTATGTACAATTATAATAGTGGCTTACTAGTATGCATTAGATGAGAGGCTTGGGCGTGGTAGGTGTTTAAATTTGTTGGTTTGCAATATTTATGATGGGTAGGCCAGTGCTAGTGGTGATCTTGGGGACCTTCAATTTCTTCTCTAATTTGCAACCAATCAAATTATCTCTAATTCTTTAGTGGCCTAATGATTTGATCTGGTTTTCGTTTCGTATCTTAATTACTAATACTGGTGGTTTGGAATTGGGTTTTGGCCGCCGCAAAATATATATTATATTTTCATTCTGTTCCAAAAATGGATTTAGTCTAAAGCTAGATTCAAACCTGCACTCAGCTTTTTCTTTTCTGGTGACTTAAAGATGAGTGTTTTTGACAAGAAACATGTTTGTATGAGTTTGACACAAGAAACACGCATCATCCAATTTGACGGGGTGCTTTTTGCCACATCAGAAAAGCGTGGCTCACACACGATTAATTGTGGTAATACATGTTCTTGAATTGACTCCTTGGATTAGTGAATTCCTTTGTGATCCGTTCATTCGTTTGTACGAAGTTGGCTTTTTTTTTTTTAAGGTATAATCTACGGTATCCGTATCCGTTTTACGGTCTACGACTAATTCTGTTCGAGCCGCGTCGGATCTCTTTAGGGGGAAACTCTCCCAACGTTATTTTTTTCATTTTCATGGATTTCGAACCAGAGATCTCATGGTAAAGGGATGAAGTTGGCTTTTTGTTGGTTTGATTTTATCAGTTTTGTGCTTGCGTTTATTCTTCCCATAATTGGCATTTTTATTCTACTAACTAATGACTATAATAAACCATACCATACAGATCAGAAAGGTAATTTACACAGTCTGAACTTTCGTCCGATTTTCTGCACTCTTTAGATCATCGCCCATGCATTGATCTCCAGCCATTATTTTTCGTCATCTCCTGGCTTTTTGAGTTTCTGTATTGCGTGTTAATTTGGGCTTCTTTTTCTCACTTGATAAGCATCTAAAGATCGTCTGCAACGACTAAGCGAACCAGAAGCGATTGATTTCTTGAAGCAAATCATGAGCATGTGTGAATTCAAATCCGAAGATCAAAAAGTTCCCCATGTCACCCGTTGTTAGTGGGAACAACTTAATCAAAGGCAAGTTGGGGTGAATTTTGCTCCGGTAAAGATGGTCAATCGTAATACAACTATTTTAAGGTTTCTGATCATTCTTGTTCGTCGTAGTGTCCACTAGGCGTTCTGCAAAACAGATAAAAAGAGAAAGACAAGATAAAAAGGCAACACTGCAGGATCAAAAAGCTTATTCAGCCTGCATATGATTACACACAGTGATAGATACTTCAACGCTAAAATCCATTGTTTGGTACTAACCTTGACTCTTTCATCAGCAGCCGTGTCTTTTTCAAGTTTTCAGACGCCTTTACTGTTCGTCTTTTGGCCCAGAATTTGCCTCCTTAGAGTCACAATGGTTGAGGCGAGAAGAAAAGTATCATTGGAAACTTAATTGACTGATCATCTCATTCTCACAATCTTCTTTCTACTCCCGCAACTTAATTAATAATATCTCATCTTGTTGATTGCAATTGAAGCTCCTCTTACGTTCCATCACTCGTATCTTCCTGGAATGTAAAATTGATCAGCTATTCATCCACTTATAGTGGCATGAAGGCTAACGTCTAGCTTAAATGAATCCACACCAAGTGAAGTTTGAATTCAGATTTTGGTTTCTGAATTCTTATCGTTGATCATTAAACTAAAACCCTATTGGTGATGGTAAGGCAACTTGATTAGACATTATTATTGTCAAACTTGATTTGGAAAATTAGCTTTTCAAAAACCGCAAGGACAAGCCAGCCCGTCTTATTCCTTATGAAAGCGGCGGATTTGACGTTTCATATTGCGGACGTTTCTAATCGCTAAACATTACAAAATTAAAATACTAGTAATCAATCTATTACGTCCCAAAATGATCCTGCAAATCACCCCTTAATCAGGTTCCAGTTTTGATCTAGCTCATTAGCTCCAAATTCGCTTTTCACTACGCATTGTTAGCCTTAAAACAGAAAGAATAAGACAACAAAAGGAAACTATATATTTTAATCTTCGACCTAAAAAAAAAAAAATACTTATACGCAAACAAGATTCCAATTCTGTGTCCATTTCTTTTTGCCTTTTGTGAATCATTTCTCACATGATTACAAGGAACATCCCACAATCTCTAACCAAAAGCTAAGGTTACGTCTGTTGTTATAGTATCAGCAATGGACAGCCAAGTTAATCAATATCAACGCCTATTTCTCTGTTGCCAGTTTCAGAAACGAAGTCATGTGTGGGCTAGCATTGTATTCCAACAAGGTTACGTGCCTCTTCTCCACAAGGAATCCATAATCACCACCAGAATCCATCAATGCAGTTCTCACATTTCTTTAACAAGGGCAAAAGACGTCGTGCTCTAGGCACACCACGTGGTGCAAAAGGGAATATCAAGATAGAACTCTCCACATGGGTTTTTTTAGCTTTAGCAGTTAGCAAGGAAGTTAGTCACCTGAGAACAGTCAGCCAAGCAGTGAGCATTCACTTGATCTAGTTAGGTCTGATAGTCCCTTACATGGTCTCTTTAGCATTCTTCTCCCTATAAAATAGAATAGATTAGATTATAGAAATACTATCGTCGCAATTAAAAAAAAGAAAGTTAGTCACCTGAGGGACGGTTGGTTGAGTAGATTCCCAATTTCCCCCGGTCTTCTTTTGTTGGTTGGTTGGGACTAGGAGAATTGAGAGATTGAGAGATGGTGGCTTGGAGGGAGACTTTCTTCCAACATTTTGTCTGCGTGCCATAATCTTCAACACTACACGTCAGAAATGGACAGATGATGTAAAACAAGGAATCCCATCTCACCATTGAACCTTGGAAACCTCTCCACTTGCCATTTCCACAAAAAACTCTGCATTCTGCTGGCTCTCGACTTTCAAGTTCCCAAACTGAGCCTTCTCATGCCAGACAATGTGGGCTTCTGGTTGCGTGGGCTGGGGCTGTATTATTTCTTTAATTAAAGATGGTTTTTTTAAGCTTTATAATGGAAACAGAAGACCATTACACAAAACAGTGGAAAACTTCTACTACTGGTTTTCTCTAGCTGTGTTCTTTTCTACGTATCTCCATGATTTTCTGGGACTTTCTTATTCAAGAGGTTCTTTTGTGTCAAATAGGTGGTAAATTTTTTGTCCCCTTCAATACACATCCCATTGGCTCTTCTCCATCTCTAACTTAATTGCCGCTATAAGGTATTTAGAATTTTTATCACCAGAACTTAATCATTAAGAAAGGTAAAGAAGACATGGGCTTAATTTTCTCACATGAAGGTGATTCTGGTATTCTAAAGTACAGATTGTGAGCGCAACCCGCAAGCAACAACAGAGCAGTTTACGAAAAAAACAGATGACAGCAACAATTACAAGCACTTAAAATCTGCAATCATTTGCGGTTTGAAGAAAAGAGATTTCATGGATACCACTATAGGCAGATCAATTAACAGGAACCCAAGATATGCCTCAGTAAAACATTTTTCAAGAGGTTGGCTGAAAAGCATTGAAAAGATCACCTTTGATGGCACTACCATCTGCTTTGTATTTTTTGCAAAAGCACGCGAAGAAAAAAGGGTGCCCATTAACCAAACAAAAAAAAAAGGACAGCCCAATAACATTAGCCCATTGAGAAAAGAAGTCCAAATACAAAGCGAATTTGATGAAGATAAAGCTTAAAATTCCCTCTTCCTGCCAAAAATAAATTAACTACCACAAAACGATACAATCATCAGTTCTCTTCCCCAATGTTCAGGATACCTTGCTAAATAGAGTACAAGTAACAAGTTCATCACTTGCACAATGGATTCTGCTCTCTTCATTGCACACCTTGCACTTCCTCTTCATGCAGCAACGCCTCCAAGGATTTTAAGTCTCTTTTTTCTTCATCTCCCACCAAAAAGCGAGGTGAGTTATGGTGCTGTAAAGCAGTAAGATCAAATAATCCAAACTTGATGCACTTAATTAAATATTTGGTCAAGGCTTATCCTAGAATCAGCTCTCGTGCAACCTTGAGCATCTATGAGATAGTCAAGATATACAACTGAGTAGATGAACCAAATCACCACTAAGCCGTTTTCCCACAGAAGTTGTTCTTGAAACATTGACCTCGGACAATAAATCAAACGGCACAGCAATAATAACAGAAACAGTTGTAATAAAACAGTGTCAAACTAAATTGACTGGGGAACTCACGCAATCCTGGCGACAAATTTCAAGCAACGAGTATCATTGTGAATAGTTTGGCATCGAATAGAACAAAATCGCATCCCACATTGTACACATGTATAATTCGCTGTGAATCCACAGACAGTGCAAAAATGACGGCTTGAAGAGGAACTTGGAGGTCCCAACTGCAGCTCTCACAATACGAGGGCACGTGAGGAGGCAAAGGATTCCAGGTTTGCCTAGTCCAAATAGCAATTAATTGAGATTCAGAGATTCTATATGACAATCTCCAATAGCAATTAATTGAGAATCAGAGATTTCTATATGATAATCTTCAGACATGAAAACTATGCCAAAAGAACAAACTCCGCAATAGACAGGTATTTATATTTGAAACCCAAAAACTGCATGTGTTGACATATGAGTCCAATTTGCCAATCAGTGATACTGCAATTTTAGCCACAACATTCTTGAGGCAAATAGGATGACATGCCAGCAGACTAGTAATAAAGGGTTGCATTGTTTAGTTTCTGAATACCTCGTGCAAGAGCTCAAGAACGTCTCTCGAGGCCTTTTTAGCATTCTCTAATGCTTTAGCCTGACGAGTTTTTCGTTTCGTACTCTTAGACTGTTTCTTTTGATAAACTGCAAACAATTTGAAAGCTAAAGGTTAGATAACCAAAACCAGATGCAGGCATAAGAGGCAATGAGAATCAGACAGTCTGTTTGGGTAGAAACTGGAAGCATGACACGGGAGGTTTACTCAGTCAAAGAAAATCAGGTAAAAATTAGGTTTCGTGATGAGCTAAAAGATACATGTAATAGAACGAAATCAATTGGGAACTTAATTAATTGCTCTTTCCTTGTCGCAGTAAGAGAATCATGGTAGATTATTGCATACAAAGAACGGATTAGATGATCACATACGAATGTACAGAAAAATGTTGCTAAAAAGCTAGCTACTTCAATTAGAGCAAGAGAATGTGAATGAAACAGACAACCTTGGTCATCATCATCATCAAGAGAAACTTCATCATCATCATCAATTTGCTGTACTGCCTCCGTTGCAGCATTGTCATTTTCCAAAGCATCCAGCCGAGCTAGTATCGCCTGCGTCCCCACCCCAAAGTCAAAGCAGTTTAATTTAATCACAGCCACTGCTCCAGCTCTAAACTTAATCAGTTAATTTGAATAGACAAAAATTTTTGAATATTGTGGACCTGAGTTCGATTATCGGAGCTGGCAAGTGCAGCCGCCATTTTGGGAGCAATTTTGCGGGACCGAGTAGACATCCTTCGAATTGAATTCGACCCATCGTCCTCCATTCCTTCCTGCTAACCTAAATAAACTTTTGACAAAATTGAGAGGAAAACTCCACCTGACTTTCAACAGTTTAAGGAATCGAGAGAGAGAGAGAGAGAGGGTGGGTTGAGAACTGAGAGGGTTTTACTGAATTTCTGTCACGACCGCCGGCGGGTGAAATCCGGCTCCAGTTTTTTCAACACTACTCGATGCTACCGGTTTCTGTCTAGCCGTCCGGTTCAGATGAATAGTTAACCGATTGTATCAAACCCGGGTCAGACGCGTTGACTGGACTCTTTCGATAGCCCGCCGTAGACTCAGAAATTGCAAAATCCACAATATTCGAGCCCAACTAAGAATAAGAGAGTCCAGCCCACGCTTGAACCTTGGGAAAAACTAACTTGTCCAACGAATCCAACATCTAACAGGAATTTTTACTGTAAAACAAAAAACAGAAATCAATTTATGGTTTGTTGATTCATCAAAATAAATTGTGATATAGAGTGGGACTTCAAGAATACCTTGTATCTAACTCTTGTTAGTTGAACAAAATCATCAATTTTGCAAAATAATAGTAATAAATCTTGTAAGTTGAACACAATCACCAATTTTTCAGAATAATAATAAATATTGTTGGTTGAAAACAATCAACAATTTTTTCAAAATAAATAATAATAATACTAGCATAAAGATTACACTCCAAGGTAACTCATTCCTACAAGACCAACATGAAAAACCTAAATTGTGACACTAGCCAGAAAAAATAGGCCAGATCTAAGGAAAGTTAAAACGCTTATGGAGGTAAACTAATATTTTTAGAGAGAGTGTCAAAACTTTAAGTTTGAACTATTTAAGTTATAGGAAATCAGTTATCAAACATTCTAAAAGTACTTAAAAAGTACTTTTCTTGTAAACGCACCACAATCCCAAAGGGGCCAAATTGACGAACGATGCGTTTCAAGTCTTAGATAGTTTAATGGTTGAAGGTTTTCTTTCACATAAACCTCAGCAGTATGGTACAATTTTCCTCTTGCTCCCTTATTTTAGGTCTCATATCATTGCTATTTTTTTTGCGAAGCAAAGCAATGGCGGGCATTATTTTATTTTGATTTTCTAATTTGGTTTTCTTCTGTTCCCAGAAAAAGGGGAAGGCTGAAGGAATGAATGGACATGGACCATGAATTATGTCCATCTACTCACTCTGGAAATGGCAATTTGCACGCAAAACACCTCACCCATCCAATACATCGACTCATCCAGCAATTGATAGAAGTCGATCCATGCATTGGCTTGCAATGAAATTGCTTTCCGAGCAAGATATGCAGACTTAAAATAGGAGAATAGATTACTTACATATAAAGATTCAAATTCCTATTTCCAGAGCTAGATAGAGTGTGAAAGATTGAAAGTGGAAATAATCCGACTCCAATATCCTGATAAGGTAACAATAAATTCCACTTTAGATCATCTTGTCATGTTCCCTCCATGCTCGGGTTCCTCCATTAAGCTTTCTTATTTCTGACTTCCTTTACAATTTTTTGCCTCTGCATGCACCAATGACATTTCTTCCGTCTTATTCCATACATCATATGATTTAAAAACCTTAAGGGCTGAAATCTGAAACCAAGTCATCAACAGTATTAAAGCTGTCAGATTTGCGGTCTTTTTTTTTTTTTTTATCGTAAACCATGTAATCCGACCTTTTTGCTTTGTAAAAGAAAACATTCCAGTCTGGCATAGGACTTTGAGAACCAAGAGGATTCTTCACCAGCTTTTCAGATAAAGAATGTCTTTAACGTCAGTGTTGCTGTAGTGGGATGACGTAAATTAATCTTTATTAAAGCTCAAACAACTGCAGCAAATTCCAATCGGGATAAGTGAATAAAGCTGGGACTGGGAGGAATTGAAGAAGATGCTGATCATGGTAGGCCAGAAACCTTATCCTGATGGAACTTTATACGGCGCAAAGTTGATGCTTCAGTAGTTGCAGTTGCACAGGATGGTGATGGAAGTAGTCATATTCAATTACAAAAGGGAATAAAAAGGCCGTCTACTTGGTATGTAGTCAGTCTCCTTATCAATATGTTATCAGAACTTTTAGTCGATATCTTTGATAGGTCCCCATGAGTTATCCTGGAAGTTTATGCTAATTAAGGCGAGCAAAACAACCTCATGTAGTGTTTGTTTGCTATTCACATCGTGTTGATTCTGGCCCTTGTCGAAACTTGGCCAGAAAACCACCCTGTTTATGATGATTGATGATGGCCGCAAGATTTCGGAAAGAGGGCTCCTCCATTGATTTGCTGCAACAATTAAAGCTCCCTGTCCCGTAGAGATGTTTCTGTAATCTTATCGAAGGATAAACCAAATTATTTAATACTCAAATCGAACTCATTTTGGCAAGGTAAAAGTTTGAGATTGATCCGACAACTAATAAAACCAAATTTAACAACGTTTTATGTTTGACAATTTTCAAATTCAATAAAAACTTTTTGGTTCGGCAAATAAACAAACTAAGCTTGAAAGAAATTTCAAAGTCACTAACATAATCAAACAAGTTTAAATACTAGAGTGTTCAATTTGATTAGATTTATTCACACCCTGACAACAATGAGAATAAAGTTTAAGATTGATTCGTCAACTAATAAAATCAAATTTAACAGCGTTTTGTGTTCGATAATTTTAAATTCAATACAAACTTTTCAATTCGACAAATAAACAAATTAAATTTAAACGAAATTTGAAAGTCATTAAAATAATCAAACAATTTAAAATACTAGAGTGTTCAATTATTATATTTATTCACACCCTGACAACAATGAGAATATGATGGACCCAAACACTGTTGTTTGGGTTGAGAGTTTGGGACAGTATTGTCAAGAAGAAACATTTCGAGAAAACTTATCAAATAATCCAATATGTAAATTGGAAATCTAGCTATGACTCGAAACTTAAATTATTAGATATCAAATCCTTATTTACATATTAAATGCTATTTCTTCATCTCTCGAACTAACGCGAACATAATTCTTTAATCATACGAGGCTAGCAAGTCCTAAATCTCATTCCCCATTTAAAAAAAAAATAATGAACACCGCCACGTTGCCGACTCAAAAGATCACACTATTATAATGAACACCGTCACGTTGCCGACCAAATGATTAACTTCGACAGGATTCAAGTTTTGTCTTGTTTTAGTAATTGATTGAAGGAAGTAGTAAAAGATTTTTTTTCATATATAGGTCGGTGAGGCAAAGCAGATCCGGGAGGTTTACGTGGCTCGGCTTTAGCTAACTTGATCCATCATCAAAGAATCAGACTGGTACTTCCGCTCCCCGAAGATCGACGAAGCATTAGTACCTGCTGCTAGTTGGAAACTAGAAAGCCATGCATGTTCCTAGAAACTAGAAAGCAGCAGCAGCAAAATAGCAGCGGCAGTAGCAGGAAATTAACTGGGCAATGGTGATGAGCATCACGCTCTCTATGAGCTGAAAAGGGCACCTGTAGTGTTGGTTGCCTCCTCCACTCTTGGGATTTGTGTGGACTTCCACAGTACTGGCCCCTCTCACATCCGCTAGGCAACGTTACCTTGCCGAAAACGACATTTCAACGCCTCACGGGTACTCGAGGAGGTAATATTAATGAAGTTACCTTACTCCGGCCTACCCGAAGACTACTGAAGTTTGCAAGCAGAAGTTTCCTCTTTACAAAGGGAAAATGATGCATTAATTTGAAAAAAAGGAAGCAATGAAAAGGGATAATTTTTATAAATAAGCAAAAGGAAAAAAAAAGAAAGAAACCTAGGCATTTAAAAATAATGCTTTAAAACATGGCCTAAATTTTTACTATAAAAAACTACCTTAAATTTTTTACTTAGTAAGTAATGCTGATGTTTGATTTTTTTTTTTTACCATTCAATTTGTTTGTAAATCAAATAGGGGCAATATAGGATATTCATTAGATGTTTGTACTTGCATCACCATTTGTTATCAAAAACATACTTTTTTAGGAGAGGTTTCTATAATTTTTCAAAGTTCAAGAAAGATGGCCGCAATTATAAAAAATCTCAGGGAATGTTTTTGAAATTATCCCCAACGAAAAATGAAAAAGTTCCATCACCCACAATATTTATCCTAATCTTGGGATGCCTTTTGGGGTACCAAATCCAAAATGATAGTGGATTTTGATTGTTGAGGAAATCACTTTCCCTTCGATGTCCAAAACATTTTTTTGTGGGTTATTTATAATGTTAAAGCTTTACCTATATTTATCTTCTCGTTAACTCCTCATGTTCAGATTAGGGAAAGACTATAATAGATTGTATAACAAAAAAATAGGAAAAACGATAAGTAGTACATTTCAATTTTCTTCTTGAGAAGCAAAAAGTGGTTTGATTTCCATCCTCAAAGATCTCGTCTTTTCCTTGTACACAAATCATAGTCTCCATATTCAGTTTCCAGGAACTCTTCCGTGGCATGGCATAGCTGCTTCCTTAGAATTAAGCTCGCAGGTTAAAAGAAAATGTACCCAAGGTCCTGAACATCAAATTACACGGAGAAAGAAACTTTCGGTAGAAGTAGTTGCAGTTGCAGCAGAATTTCCATTTCATGCCGATGGGATTCCCAGGTATAATTAGTCGATGGGAAGACGTTCGTCCCTTGCGAAAGCTTTCCTCCTGGGGCGTGTGCAATTTCTTCTTCATTTTGCTAGAAATATATCTGCAATTTCGTCAATTTGATGTTTCAAATCCAAGAAAGAACCGACTCAAAATTGTTAATATTAAAAAAAAAAAAAAACTCAATCTGGGATTGCTTCTATTAGTGTGGTTGTTATGATTGCATGGAAACCATTTGTCAAATGTGATATAATTCCTATGACTTTGTCCGCCACGTCAAAGATAATAAGGACGATGGATACAATATACAAACTATCAAATGGCACTATGCTGTATTCCTATTGGCAAATGAAAGAATACACAGTCCCCCACCACTTCTTCAGTGCATGGGGTTCCACTTCTTCAGTGCATGGGGTTACAAATCCAAGAAAGAACCGACTCAAAATTGTTAATATTAAAAATAAAAAAAAAACTCAATCTGGGATTGCTTCTATTAGTGTGGTTGTTATGATTGCATGGAAACCATTTGTAAAATGTGATATAATTCCTATGACTTTGTCCGCCACGTCAAAGATAATAAGGACGATGGATACAATATACAAAGGGTTAATTACATCTACCTCCCCTGAGATTTGGCCAAACTACGAATTAGTCCCTAACATTTGGCCAAATTACAAAACAGGCCTTCAAACTCACAAATCTATAACAGCTACCTCCTTGCCGTTAATCAGAAGACGTTTGACCATTCATTTGTATGACCACAACAAATAGTATGTAGGGAATGTACCAAAGTACCCACCATTAAAACTCTATATTTCTTTTGTTGTTTTATTTTCTGTCTTCTACTACCTTTGTATTGTCGAGGAAAAAAAATTTCAACCATAACAGGGGTAGCGTAAATGGTCGCCGGCAACCATGGCGCCCTGCCTCCACCACTTTCAAATAACTAAGATCAGTGACATTACCCATCTAACTTGTATTTTGTCTAGAAAGCTGTTTCATCATGAAATTTGGCAAACAATGATCAAAGAACAACCACATAGAATGAAAACCATGGCTGTTCCTACTCTTCGTCTCACTGAATAAACAACTAAAATTACAAAATTCATACCAAAATGATCATGAAAAAATATGGGTATTAGAAAAAATCATTGAATAGTTACACCAATTTCTATTTATCATCTTAAACTCAAACCTCAGGAAAATCTAATTAACAAGTTTTATGCTCTTCAACACTTTTTCTCAAGAACTTGAATTTGAAGGCATCTTAATCTTTCACGTTATGGTTTGGTAGAGGAATCAAAGATGGGAAGATGATATCAATGGAGAGGACTGGGTCATAGGAAATTTGAATTGGGTTGTTGACAAAGATAGAGAAGAGCTAAGGAAGCAAAGAGGAAAAAGGAACACCACTGGATGGAAAGGACTAATTGGAGAGCACAGTTCAGGCACGGAGAATAGGAGACATGTGGAAAAGGAGGAGGAGGATAGTGGTAAAAGAATTCTGGCATATTTGGGTTTTCTTTTTTCCTTTATATTGTACTTTTTAAAATTTTTATTGTTTTCATTGTTCAAAATTTTTAATCCTATTTTTTCTTTTCTTTTTTTTAATCATTTTGAACCCTTAATAAAGAGGGCATTCCTATCATTTCATTACTGCTGTTAGTTGGATTCTAACGCCGTCAGTTGATAAGGAGGTTATTGTAATTTGGTCAAAACCTCGGGGATTGATTCGTAGTTTGGACAAACCTCAAGGGATGTAAATGTAATTAACCCATATACAAACTATCAAATGGCACTATGCTGTATTCCTATTGGCAAATGAAAGAATACACAGTCCCCCACCACTTCTTCAGTGCATGGGGTTATAAATATAACGAGCCCGACGCACCCGATAGCCACATTCCCTCTACCACTCGCACTCTTCCAACCATTTTGGCATCCATCCATATTCCATATACGACGTGTCCCCCATTAGGCACCAAGAAAGTCACTCCGGAAACTTCCTGCGCTAGCTTTCTCAAGGTCTTTGCATGGGCGGTGCTAACCCTTTTCTTCATCTGCGGTTGTTTACTACACCACCGTCCTCTCTCTCATCAAAACTTCCTTTTGCTACTCCTATCACCACCATTATCATTCTTTACACCAATTCTTCACCACCCAACCCCACCATTACAGCCTCATAACTGCCGTTTTCATCGCAAGACTTGTTCATTAATTTCACTTTAACAACCCCCTAATTCATCACCTATTCTTCGTTTGTACTACATTTTTACAACTTTTTTGTTCAACCATTCATTGACGAAATAAAAAAAAAAAACGTCAAAAAGTGACCAATCAACTTAATGGGGTGCCTCCTCCACCGTGATTCTGAGCCTTTTCGTGCTCTGCATCTGTAAGAGCAAAGGTGAGCTACAGTACTGTACTAGTGAGTTTAGCGCGGCCAGTATTTTTACTTCGACAAACTTTTTTGGTGCAGGAGACAATTTTGAACATTTTACAGTTAGTGGAAGAATCAGATGTTAAACCAATTTTTGGCTCTAATTCCATACAGAAAAGACTTTATTTATTGGGTTTCTTTGTTAGAAAAGCCGGATTAAAATGCTGAAGCATTATGAATTTTTTATAATATGTGGAGAACTTTTTGCTAAAAGACTTATTTAATGTACAGGCGTCTCAGGGGCCACAATTACTTTTGTGAACAAGTGTGAGCAAACGATATGGCCCGGAATTTTAGGGAATCCAGGGCTAGGCAGCACGGGATTCGAGCTCCAAAAGGCCGCATCACGCTCATTCCAGGCTCCCACAGGCTGGTCGGGTCGATTCTGGGGCAGGACCGGGTGCACGTTTGACGGGTCGGGTCAAGGGTCGTGCGCCACGGGAGACTGCGGGTCGGGCAAAATTGAATGCGACGGCGCCGGAGCGAGCACCCCAGCAACCCTGGCGGAGTTCACGCTTGGGTCGGGGTCTCAGGACTTCTATGACGTCAGCCTAGTAGACGGGTACAATTTGCCCATGCTCGTCGAAGGGAGTTACGGGTCGGGCTCCTGTGCCTCCACGGGCTGCACCGAAGACTTGAACTTGAAGTGCCCGAATGAGCTTAAAATTGAAGGTGGCGGGCGCGTGCCGAAGCGCTTGCGCCGCTTTGGGACCCCGGAGTACTGCTGTAAGGGCCAGTACGCTTCGCCTTCCACGTGTTCCCCGTCGGTGTACTCGCAGATATTCCAAGTCGGCGTGCCCGAAATCGTATAGCTACGCTTACGATGATTCCACCAGCACATTCACGTGCACCGGCGCCGATTACACCGTCACGTTTTGTCCCTCTTCCCCTTCAAGGTACTCTGCTTCGTTGCGTCGCAGTGCAGTATTTTTACATTTGTACCCTTCTATTTTTCAATTTACGGAAAACAATCCAAAATTCAATTTTGACAAATTGATTGTATTGTTTTCCCCGAACTTATAATTTATCGTTTTGGGTCCCTTTCGTATTTGGATGTATAATGGTAATGCGTCGTCTTTTCAACAGCCAGAAAGCTTCGGAGCCAGAGGGGAGCGCAGCGGACGGATCTGGATCCGGGTCAGCATCAGGGTCGGGTTCGGGTTCAGGTCCAGTGCAGGAGTCCCATGCTGGCAGATGGGTCATGGCTAGCAAATTTGGCCACCGGGGACTCAATCAGAAGGCACCAACCTTTCGGGGCTGCCCAGTTCTGGGTACTAGTGTTGACGGTCATGTCATCAATAGCATCGTGGATGCAATTATAGAATTTTATTTTATGATTTAGTCCCAAATTCATTTCACCGAAGGCAAAAAGTATACCACAGTACTTAGTACAGAGGACATTTTAAAGTAATCAGTTGTGTCCACAAATCTCGCAAAAAAGGGCCAGAGGTTCTGGTCATTCTAGGACAATCGATTGTAAGCCAAGCATTTCCACTCGTACCAAAGGATGTTGTTATTAGTTGATAAGCAATTTTGTTTTTATATAGCGTAGATGTGACCGTATGATTCTATACTTAAGTCATAACCATCATTATCATGGCCGTCAAAGTTGGGAGCAATGAAATATTATATATATATATATATATATATATATACATGTGTGTGTGTGGGGTGCTACATAGACTTTGGCCTTGTTTGGATTGTTGTTTTTCGTCGAAAAATTACGTCGTTTTCCGTGATCACGTTTTCCTATTATCTTTTTCCCTCATATACATCAAATCGCCTACAGTATTTTTTTCATGAAAAATGACGAAAAATGCAATCCAAACGGGCCTTTGTAGTTAAAAAAAAAAGTTCGCTCATCATGAATGTACACTACTAAGAAAAAGTGAATGGAAATGGCAAAGTGTAGAATTAATTAGTTTGGCAAAGCAGCACTTTGGTGGTGGAGTTCTGAGCTTAAGCTAGCTTAGCTTGGTGGGGCAGTTGATTGATTACTCAAGAATGCGGATGTTTTGTCTGCATTTGCCTTTCCTTTCGCTTTAAGCTGTGCGGGTTGCTGGAAAGATCCTTTGCCCCCGTGATTTCTTGTGAAACCAATGATTGGTATTTGGGGTGATGTGGGAAGCGAAAGATATTTGTCCGCAGTGCCTTGCTGCTATTAAGTTGTGGGGGAAAGTGGATTGAAAAGTTGCCATACACAGTAATCGAACTTCCGGGGTTAACAATTTAATGTGAGGCCTATTGGATCAAAAAGTCGATGAAAGTATGAAAGGTTAGTAGTGTGATACGCTAACCGGGGGGGAAAAATAGTGCTCGATTTAAATGGAATGCGTTAAAATTTGGCATCGATGTGGAGAGATATTTCAAGAAATTGTGAGACAAGGTGTGATATTTGTGTGACGAAGGATATATACAAGTATCAATTTTATTTTTATTTATATTATTTTTCTTAGATCTGTCGTATCTATTGATTTCAGATTTACATATATCTGCGTCATGTTTGTTTGATGTATTTTCTGTCATAATGTTTGTTTGATGTATTTTCTGTCATTAATGCAGTGCAGATTTATTTGAATGAAATGATCTTTCTCTATATATATATATATATATATAAAAGGTGCGAGTTATATACTTCGGTCTAGGAAGGCCAAATACAATCATGGACCATGCCCGCTCAGGTCTTTGCCAGTCGTAAAAGAGTAAGTTTAGGGATACCCATATCTGAAAAAGAATCTTATGTTAAAGAGAGAGAGGGCAGTAAATCAAAGTGCAATCAACGATGCAATCAGTCACTAATCAGTAGTGTGTAGATAAGATTGCATACAGAAGAAAGGGTTCGCTGCAAATTTGATGCTGCTACTTTTACTTCTTATGCCAATGATTTTAGAGCAAAGAATAGTTAGACCTGCTGCGCATCACGACAATTATTGGCCTTATTAAAAAGAGAATGTTCCTCAATTTTTCAATCTAATTGCTACGAAAGATGGACTGTATACATACGTCCCCTAGGGCTGTGTTATGGACAATTGGCTAGTGGGAGTATTTAACAGCTGGTTGTCAATTTTCTCAGCTGGTTGTTAATGTGTACCAATATTAAATTGGACTGTCGATGAGGTCCTCCTGGTCTATAACAAGAAATGTGACCTCCAAAACGATTGCAATATCCAATTTTGTGGCCTAAAGCTATCCAAACGATAACGTGAAATGATGAGTTCGAGTGGAGGGGTCCAAAGAGAAGAACCATTTTGCATACAGGATTGCAAATGGTGCGATCGCGATTGAATGTGCCATGTTGTTTTCAGTGTGCGAAAGTGCATCGGGAATGACGACAAGCAGGGCCAGCGCTAGCCCAGCCAGCATCTGCATGATTTAAACATGAAATGTACTCCTTGATCATGTTGCGCGAAAACCTCCAATTATGTGTGTATTTTCAGAGAGCGAAATGAGCTCTTTTTGCTAGAATTATTGGTGTTGATGACTAATTAGCATACTACACCACTGTTTTTTGTTTTCTTTGGAGGGTGTGAGAGATTCTGTGCAAACTCTTTGATTTGTTTATTTGCAAGAAGACACGGTTCCTACTTATTCTGCAATATATAGGGTGGGGGGGGAGGGGACACTTCACCGGCCAAGAAAAGAAAGAAAGCAGCCTACTTTAGGTTTGAGATAAGAGGAAGAAGACGACTAGCGGTACCATTTTAGACCGTGTAGGTTGTTTCAAATTTTCGACTACTAGCAGCGGGTGGCAGGACCAGCCGAGTCTTTGATTGATGTTGAATTGTTGATAAAATTCTAGTAACCGCATATCAGAGGAGAGAATCGACCTGCCAAAGCTCAGAGAACGATGCTCGGCTAGCATAATAACTTCCACACGCATTGTACAACAGGACGTTATGGCTAGGTTCGCAAACGAATCGAGCCGCTCGAGTTGGACTCGAGTTTGGTCAGTTCAAAGTAAAATTATGTTGAGACTCTACTCGATTAAATCGAAACTCGAGTCAAACTTGACTCGTTTGCACCTCTAATTATGGCAAACCTTTCTTTTTCTCTTTTTTTTTTGTCGGAGCAAGATCCCAGTTATTTTAGTACAAAAGCCTCTTCAGATTTGCGAAAACATCCGGTTGGAGTACAAAGCCTTTTTTAGATTAGTTTAGTTGCTAAAAACATAGAGTTGTCGTCAAGGTCTTACAAAATTTTAAGGAACACAGAAAATAGACGATGAAGAAAGTGAAGCAAACGTCAACGACAAAGGTTTTTTTCCGATGAGCTAGTTTGGACCAAATTTATGAAATTAAATCGCATGCACTATTACTACTACAATCCTGTTTTGTATTCTCACCCGATGGCAATAGAAAGTAATTTCTCAAATTCAAGACGCTTTGAATTTAGTTCATACACCTAGCAAATATGTTAAGGTCTTGAAGAAAAACTTTCTTAAGCACAGAAATAATGCGTTGCATACAAAAGCAAGAGCAGCCAAGAACACAACCAATCTTGTGGGTCAACCTGATGGACTATAGTGTTCAAAAAAAGTTTGATAGATTAGCTTCAAGTGCCATTACAGCTCCTTGGGTTACAATAACTATATAAAGAGCTCTCAGCCAATGTGAAAATGACCCAAGTTTCACTGAGTTATATTGACCAAAAGAGGATAAGCAATGATCCTTCTCATAGTTGGGCCAGGAGTCATCACCTTCCACAAATTTCTGATGACGCTTCCAAACTTCTGAATCATACATCTCAATAATGTTATAATGCAAGCCACTATCCTCTATTTCCAGTAAGAAACTTTGTCCAGCGAATCACCTCTTCTGGGGCTGAAAAGTATGGCTTCAGAAGGCTTCTCTTTTCTTAACAAGGTTCTGATAGTTCGAGCAAGATCTTTGTGGAATTCTCTAAAAAAGTGCTGCAAGAATGGCAAATAAAAACTTAATGAACAAGAAAATTACCTTAAATAGTGCAGTAGCATGAACATATCACTCAGTTATTTGCTGCCATCACAAGCCAAAATGCTCAACTCGAGCTTAGCAGAGTGTTGAGGTAAGAAAACCTAGATGGTGCAAACATGATTTGCATGCATTTAGGCATTCGAATAACATGGACAAAGCTTCTGGCATGCTCAAGAGCCAACCCAGAGTTCTAAAAATAATGATCTCATTCAATGAGATAAGCAGTTGAATGTTGTTCCAGTCTCCATATGTCACTTGAGACGCAGAACAAA